>CM025974.1:0-1200000 GCA_014839755.1 Sylvia borin
TTACCTCCTAAAATAAAGACAAAGGTCAGTGCTGTAACATGGCCACCATTTACACCTTGCCTGCAAAGAACAACTGGGACCGACCTTCTCGGGGGAACTGACTCCATGGGCACAGGGAGCTCAGCCACAGGTATAATCCGTCTGCATCTGAAAGAAAGGTAGGACAAAAATCAAAGTGCTGCAGGATAACTTGACACCTCCAGGCATCTTGTGTCACTCCATAGACCTCACATAGAATCCAATGGTTCATGCATTTTAAATTTTACATCCCCAGGCCCTGTCCTATTGCCCCTACACCCAGCTAAGCAGCAGGGCAGAGCAGTTCCAGGCTAAAGCCACACCGACACCCGTGACACGAGACACAAATAACGAGGGGACGCGACATGGACAGAAAACTCTCGGCGAGAGGAAGGACCACAAGGACCGAGAGAACTCGGGATGAGATGACCGAGGTAAGACCGATGAAGAGCTGGCCGGGCTCAGAGAACCCTGCGGGAAGAAGATGCTAAAGGGAAGACCGATTCCAAGAACTGCAAAGACGGATGACTGAGAATGCTCTGGTCAGAATCCTCTACCTTGATTTGCATTGCTACAAAGCCTAAACCGCCAGAATGGATGAGGGCGGTGCACAGCTGTCGATACAGCTCAGAACAAGAGCCCTGGAAAGAGATCGGACTGGATGCTTCTGAAGAGAGATGCAATTCACATGCCTGCCCGAGCTACCGAGTCGACGCGATGCTGTCGGCACCTGGCCGAGGAATGGAGGGACCGGAGATGCTCAGAAGGAGGCCGGGGTTTTTGATAGGGCCCCTTGAAGGGCTACAGCAAAAGACATGAAACAGAGAGTGCACGACAAACAAGTGACACGACGCTCGCCGGGACTGCTCTGCCCTGAACACCTCAGCACTGAGATCAAAAGTGAGACTTTCCCTTTAGGCAGCCTAAGGGGCCGCTGCTTGGACAGCCCCGTCACCAAACCTAATCAAAAAGCCCCCCCCCCAGCCAAAAGCCAACCCGGCACCCCGCTCTTTCCTCC
Organism: Sylvia borin; assembly: GCA_014839755.1. Classification (NCBI taxonomy): domain Eukaryota; kingdom Metazoa; phylum Chordata; class Aves; order Passeriformes; family Sylviidae; genus Sylvia; species Sylvia borin. The sequence continues at coordinate 1,037 of CM025974.1, forward strand.
CCTCCGTGGCTCGTAGCCCTCCACTTATCTCTCAGACAGCTGGAGATGCAAAGTCCCGTCGGGTGCAAAAGAAAGCCGACTCTCCCTCTGGGAAATTCCTGATAACACCGGGCTCCTCTCTCTTAGTCAGCTGCAATAAAGAAGACCAAACATCACTGCATGACCTCAGCAGCCCTTCGCCCAAAACCCAACAATTCTGCCACTAACCGTCTCCTGAGAGTACCCGGGCCTGCTATCTCAGCCATGCTCATAGGCCATCGTCACAGGATATGCCTGGGAGAAGAGCAGATAAGGTGATGCGGCATTGCTGATACTTGAGAGGATCCTCGCTTTTCCTCCCTACCTCCCCAACTCCTCAGCCATTACCAAAGCCTACCTGGAAAGCACCTTCAAATGAAGAACTCAACGCTTGACCACAGAGTCCTGGCATGACTCCGGAGGGCTCACAGGAGCGGAAGCCCAGGTCCATAATCTGGTTTGTGAGGGGAATTAAGCACAATGAGAGTGGCCCACCTGAAAGACACAACAATAGAGGCTTAGAGTTGCACCAGAAATTGAGACCGAGGCAGTAACAACTGCTTCTGACCATCACTCAATCCTCACCTGGCCCGCTTCATCTTCACTGCTGAGATTCCCCTTTACCTCCTAAAAAGAAAGACAAAGAACAATGCTGTAACATCGTCACCGTTTACACTGCCCCAGCAAAGGCAAACTGGGACAGACTTGAGCTCACACTCACCTGACCACTGGAATCCAGGACTGGGACATCTCACAAGTGGACTACCTAAAAATAAAATAAAACCATCAAGAGGGGGATGTTAGAGTTGCAGAAGAAATTGAAACCTGAGAAACATCAGCTGCTTCCATCCAACGGCCAATGCTCACCTTGCACGCTTCACCTGGACTGCCGACATCTCACATCACCTCCTAAAAAGAAAGACAAAGAAAAAGGCTGTAACATGGTCACCATTTACACTGCCCCTGCACAAACAAACACAGACTTAAACCTTCACCTACCTGGCCACTGGCAGCCTGAGCCACGACATCTCAACAAGCAGACCACCTAAAATACAAAAAAAGTAACAGTGGATGTCTTAGAGTTGAACCAGAAAATTGAGGGCTGAACAATAAGAACTGTAATAACGGTCCACAAGTCACTGCTCACCTCGCTCGCTTCAGCTGGACTGCTGATATCCAGCTTTACCTCCTAAAAATAAAGACAAAGGTCAGTGCTGTAACATGGCCACCATCTACACCTCGACTGCAAAGAACAACTGGGACTGACCTTTTTGAGGAAACTCATTCCACTGCTTCAAGGGGCTCTGCCACAGGTATAATCCATCTCCATCTGAAAGAAAGGTAGGACAAAAGTCAGAATGCTTCAAGATAACTTGACACCTCCAGACATCCTGTGGCAACCTAGGAATACTCTCTATAGGCCTACAAGACAAATTTCGAGTCCCCGGGCCTTGTCCTGTTACCCCTACGCCCAGCTAAGCGGCAGGGCAGAGCAGTTCCGGGCCAAACCCACACCAACACCCGTGACACGGGACACAAAGAACGAGGGGACGCGACGTAGACAGAAAACTCTCGGCGAGAGGAAGGACCGCAAGGACCGAGAGAACTTGGGATGAGATGACCGAGGTAAGACCGATGGAGAGCTGACCGGGCTCGAAGAACTCTGCCAGAAGAAGATGCCAAAGGAAGACCTGATTCCAAGAACTGTAAAAACAGATGACTGAGAATGCCGCTGCTCAGAATCCTCTACCTTGCTTTGCATTGTTACAAAGCCTAAACCTCCGGAATGGATGAGGGCGTGCACAGCTGGTCGATACAGCTCAGAACAAGAGCCCTGGAAAGAGATAGACTGGATGCTTCTGAAGAGAGATACAATTCCATGCCTGCCTGAGCTCCTGAGTCAATGGTCGATGCTGTCGGCACCTGGCCGAGGAAATGGAGGGACCGGAGATGCTCAGAAGGAGGCCGGGGTTTTCGATAGAGCCCCTTGAAGGGCTACGAGCAAAAGACATGAAACACAGAGTGCACGACAGACAAGTGACACGACGCTCGCCGGGACTGCTCTGCCCTGAACACCTCAGCACTGAGATCAAAAAGTGAGACTTTCCCTTTAGGCAGCCTAAGCGGGCCACTGCTTGGACAGCCCTGTCTCCAAACCTAATTCGAAAAGCCCCCTCCCCAGCCAAAAGCCAACCCGGCACCCCACTCTTTCATCCCCTCTGTGGCTCGTAGCCCTCCACTTATCTATCGGACAGCAGGAGATGCAACGTCCCATCGGGTGCAAAAGAAGGCTGCCCTCTCCCTCTGGGAAACCCCCTGAGAACACCGGGCTCCTCTCTTAGTCAGCTGCAATAAGAAGACCAAACATCACTGCATGACCTCAGCAGCCCTTCCCCGAAAACCCAACAATTCTGCTGCTCACCCGTGTCCTAAGAACCCCCGAGTCCTGCGGACAACTGGCCTCGGTCGTGCTCAGAGGCCAACACCATCCACACACGGGTAGCCTAGAACAGTAGCAGATGACGTGATGCGTCATCGCTGATACTTGAGAGGATCCTCACTCCTCCTCCCCTACCTCACTGATGCCTCAACCATTACCAAAGCCTACCTTGAAAGCACCTTCAAATGGAGAAATCAAAGCTTGACCGCAGAGTCTCGGGATGGCTCTGAGAAGGCTCACAGAGAAGGGACCCAGGTCCATCATCTCATTGGTTGAGGGGAGTTAGGCATTATGACAGACACCACCTAATAAAAAAGAGAGGCTTAGAGTTGCACCAGAAATTCAGACCGAGGCAGTAACAACTGCTTCTGACCGCCACTCAGATCCTCACCTGGCCCGCTTCATCTTCACTGCTGAGATTCCCATTACCTCCTAAAAGGAAGACCAAAGGACAATGCTGTAACATAGTCACCATTTACACTGCCCCCAGCAAAGGCAAACTGGGACAGACTTGAGCTCACACTCCACCTGCCACTGGAATCCAGGACTGGGACATCTCACAAGTGGACCCACCTAAAAATGAAATAAAACCACCACAGGGGGATGTTAGAGGTTGCAGAAGAAATGAGACCTGAGAAACATCAGCATGCTTCAGTCCAACGGCCAATGCTCACCTTGCACGCTTCACCTGGACTGGCCGACATCCCACTTCACCTCCTAAAAGAAAGACAAAGAAGAAGGCTGTAACGTGGTCACCATTTACACTGCCCCTGCACAAACCAACACAGAGTGACTTAAACTTTCACCTACCCGGCCACTGGGAGCCTGAGCCACGACATCTCACAAGCAGACCACCTAAAATACAAAAAAAGTCAACAGTGGATGCTTAGAGCTGAACCAGAAAATGTGACCTGAGCAATACCTGTAATAACATTCCACAAGTCACTGCTCACCTCGCTAGCTTCACCTTCACTGCAGACATCCCACTTCACCTCCTAAAAAGAAAGACAAAGAAGAAGGCTGTAACGTGGTCACCATTTACACTGCCCCTGCACAAACAACACAGAGTGACTTAAACTTTCACCTACCCGGCCACTGGACAGCCTGAGCCACGACATCTCACAAGCAGACCACCTAAAATACAAAAAAAGTTAACAGTGGATGCTTAGAGTTGAAGCCAGAAATTGAGACCTGAGCAATAACTGTAATAACAGTCCACAAGTCACTGCTCACCTCGCTCGCTTCAGCTGGACTGCCGATATCCAGCTTTAACCTCCTAAAAATAAAGACAAAGGTCAGTGCCATAACATGGCCACCATCTACACTTCGACTGCAAAGAACAACTGGGACTGACCTTCTCGGGGGAACTGATTCCACTGCTTTAAGGGGCTCATGCCACAGGTATAAATCCATCTCCATCTGAAAGAAAGGTAGGGACAAAAGTCAGAATGCTTCAAGATAACTTGGACACCTCCAGACATCCTGTGGCAACCTAGGAATACTCTCTATAGGCCTACGAGAAAAACTTCGAGTCCCCGGCCTTGCCCTATTACCCCTACGCCCAGCTAAGCGGCAGGCAGAGCAGTTCCGGGCCAAACCCACAGCGACACCCGTGACACAAAGAACGAGGGGACGCGAACGTGGAGAGAAAACTCTCGGCGAGAGGAACGACCACAAGGACCGAGAGAACTCGGGATGAGATGACCGAGGTAAGACCGATGGAGAGCTTGACCGGGCTTGAAGAACTCTGCCGGAGAGAAGACGCCAAAAGGAAGACCGATTCCAAGAACTGCAAAGATGGATGATCTGAGAATGCTCCCGGTCAGAATCCTCTACCTTGCTTGCATTGTTACAAAGCCTAAACCGCCAGAATGGATGAGGGCGGTGCACAGCTGTCGATACAGCTCAGAACAAGAGCCCTGGAAAGAGATCGGACGGATGCTTCTGAAGAGAGATACAATTCACATGCCTGCCTGAGCTCCGAGTCGATGGTCAATGCTGTCGGCACCTGCCGAGGAACCGAGACACAGGAGATGCCAAGAATGATGCCGGGGTTTTTTTGATATCCCACTTGAAGGGCTACAGAAAAATGAAATCGGACGCAAGATGCTTGATAGACACAAACGTGCACGATAGACAAGTGACAGGACATGCACCGGGACTGCTCTACCCTGCACAACCATAGCAGTGGGGGCAAGCCTTAGACTTTACCTTGATAACTAACACCTGCAATAGGGCTGTCAAGGGAAAATGCGGAGATACCCAATCCGAGGATCTTGATGACAGGCTAGCCAACATGGCACACCGGATGACGTGACATAGAATAAAACTGTTCTACCCTGCCACCTGTAGCTGCCATCAGAAGTAGAGACATTCCCTTCAGCTGCCTTTAGAAGCCCCTTAAAGGTACATCCCTTTCCCATTTGCTACCTGTTAAACATATCCCATGTATTTCCAAACCCCTATCATCCTATCTGCATTCCATGGCCCCTGAGTTATCTTTAGGATGACCTGTCAAGGTGAATCCTCATTGGAACTGAAATGAGTCTTCCTCAGAAAGCCCTGTGATTGTCGATTAGGCTTTTGGCTACAAAAAGAAAACCAAAATCAATGTACACATTCAGCAGCACGTGAGGTGGCTCCAAATGAGGTCAGCTTCTCACCCTCTCCAAAGTGTGCCTAGGACATCGAGTCTGCGGCTTCATCGCACATCTAAGACTAGGGCTGTTACAACGTTTGGTACCTGAGTTAGCAGGGGGCAAAGCTGCACAGCAGTTCCATGAGCAGAACTCACATACTCACATTTATGTGTCTTACATGCACTTGTGCTGTAAGAAACATAAATATATCTGCTATTACTTGTGAAAAAGCCTTAGGGGAGGCCCTCAAGTGGACACCCTTTCTCACTTTGCTGCCTTCAAAACCCCTGAACAATAACTCCTAACAGGGTACCCTGCTCACAGTCCTTGACTTACCCCTCAGAAACCTTGATTTCAGACATTGCTTTTGACGTGTGGTGAATCTCTTTTGCGGCAGTCAATCGGCTGAAAGAATCTAGAGTGTCACACTCGACACAACCTAGAATTTCAAGAGTTATGCTTCTCCTGAAAAGAAAATCAAGAAGCAATCCAAAAAAAAAAAAAAAAAAAAAAAAAAAAAAAACAAACAAACACAAAAAAAAAAAGAAAAGCACCTTACCCACCCCTGAATGCACAAACCAAAACCCTAGACTTCAATACTCACTGTATTCAACGACATCTCCTTCGTGGTGTTTTTCAAAATCCTAGTTACTTGTAGATGCCCAAACAACACCTACTGCAAACAAGCTGAAAGAGCCTCTTCACTGAAATGAGAGGAGAGCTCTTATCCTGGCTGATCCCAGAAGGGAATGAAGCCCCTTAGCCAAGGCTGGGGTTTAATATACCCCATGATTGGGCCCACCTCCCGTTCCCATGATGCCCGGGAAAAGGGAGGAGACAACTCACACAAGGTATAAAGCTTTGGAAGGACCTGCAGCTGTTTGGCTCCTCTGACTTCAAGGTGAGTAAAGGGCTTGACAGAAACAATACTCCTTGGGGAAATAACACAGTTTTCCTTTTTTGCTATAATTACTTCAGACTAGAGAGCAGAAATAAAACAGTATTTTGGCAGCATAGCTGGGTAGCTTAGGCAATGGTTGTTGAATCAGGTAATTGTTCCTTAATGGCTACTATATAGTACTCCACGTGTGACTTAAGTAGGGTGACAAAAAATACTAACGTTATGAATGGTGTAAGTCTCGTTAGCACCTCTAAGTAGGGATACCTACATTGTAATTAAAAATAAGAAAAAGATTAAACTCCTGGGCAGGGGTAAGGTTATGTATATCTCTGGCTTGCTGCCACCTGAGAGAGCTGGTACTGGGACACTGGTAAAAGTGCAACTGAACGTGCAGTCTTAAACTCTTAAAATGCTGAAACCAGTAAAGATTCCTTCAACTTGGAATGAGGATATGGGGTGGTCACTTCCACTGAAACCACAACATGGCAAATAAATGGCATGTGGCCTTTAGACTTCTGCCACCAAGGATTCTGAAGAGATCAAGATTTTTTCCCATATCCAAGCTGCCGCTAGTGGGAACCCTGGGTATCCTTGGACTGCCAAACACCTCCTAAAAACTGACACCAGGAACCTGGGGGCTGAGTTTAGTTTCCCACAGAAAGGGCCGCCATTCGTGCACCAAACTCTGTGCCAGAGGTGGGCTTCTGCTACCTAGAATTCTGAAGAAACCAGGATTCCTCCCACATGCAGGCTGCCACAAGTTGGAACCCTGGGTGCGCTTCGAGTGCCAAATGCCTCCTGCAAACTGACATCAGGAACCTGGGGGCTGAGTTTAATTTCCCATGCAATGGGCCATGGTTTGTGCACAGATCTCTGTATGCTGCCGTGGGCTTCTGCCAGCTAGAATTCTGAACAGTGCAGCATTCCTCCTAGATCCGAGCTGCCAGAAGCTGGAAACTTGGCTCTCCTTGGAGTGAGAAATGCCTCCTACAAACTGATATCAGGAACCTGAGGGGGTGAGTTTAGTGTCCCAAGGAAAAGGGCCACTGTTGAAGTCTAAGAGCCTGGGCCTGGAACTGGACTTCTGCCACCTAGTATTCTGAGAGGTCAGGATTTCTCCCATACCAAGCTGCCACAACTGGGAACCCTCGGTGTCTTTGGAGTGTCAATCAAACACCTCCTGCAAATTGATATCAGGAACCTGAGGGCTGAGTTTACTTTCCCACAGAAAATGGCCCCTGCTCCTGCAAAGATCTCTGTGTCCTGCAGTGAGCTTCTTCCTGCTACAATTCTGAACAGTGCAGCATTCCTCCCAGATCTGAGCTGCCGGAAGCTGGAAACTTGGCTCTCCTTGGAGAGAGAAATGCCTCCTGCAAACTGACATCAGGAACCTGGGGGCTGAGTTTAATTTCCCAAGGAAAAGAGCCACCGTTCATATCTAAGACCCTTTTCCCAGAAGTGGACTTCTGCCATCCAGGATTCTGAAGAGATTAGGATTTCTCCCATACCAAGCTGTCACAAGTGGGAACCCTGGGTGTCCTCGGAGCACCAAACACCTCCTAAAAACTGACATCAGGAACCTTGGGGCTGAGTTTAGTTTCTCACAGAAAGGGCCACCTTTCGTGCACCGAGCTCTGTGCCTAGAAGTGGGCTTCTGCCAGCTACAGTTCTGGATGGTGGAGCATTCCTCTCAGGTCCGAGCTGCCAGAAGCTGGAAGCTTGGCCCTCCTTGGAGTGAGAAATGTCTCCTGCAAACTGACATCAAGAACCTGGGGTCTGAGTTTAGTTTCCCACAGAAAATGGCCACCTTTCCTGCAAAGATTTCTGTTCCCAGTAGTGGGCTTCTGCCAGCTAGAATTCTGAACAGTGCACCATTTCTTCTTGCTTTATTTATTTGTGGGTTTTACTTACACATCACTTTCAGATCTCGCCCACACTCAGTGATACAAACCTCTGGCACAAAGCTTCCAGGCACTGCTTGTTCTTTTAAGATATCATTAAAGAATACCATTTTTCAAAGCCTGACACGTGTTTTTGCAACTAAGTTTCATTTTGAAGTTCTTTCCCTTTTTAAACTGTGTTCCCTCAAAGCTTCCAAAGTGTGTTAATGTTAAAATTCACCACAAGGAAGACCTGGAAAATGTCTTACCATTTCCTTTCCTCCTCCCTCAAGCTACATCAGTGTCACAGAAGGTGACCCTTTTCCAGAGAAGTTTGCCTCACTTTTGCTGTTGTCTGTAACAGCTGCAACAAAATATGCTTTCCTTGAAGCAGTTTAGCATTTACTGATCAGTTCTTTGTTTTGGCACTTCTGAGCCAGGGCCTGCGGGTCCTCCTTGTCAGCTGCAGGTCTTCGCTGACAAGGCTCCACTTGTGCAGCAGCAGCAGATCCCTGCTGGAGAGGATGCTGTTGTTCACCCCATCTCCCTAAAAGCCACAACAGCAGGGTATTCCAGCACGGGGCATAAGAACTCAGCCTGGCCAGAGCTACGTTATTCTTTCAAAAGAAAACAAAAACTGCTGTGTATTTTCCTGCATACTAATTTATAAGTACTGTTTTGGATCGTTACTGTCGGAATGGCCAGGAATTAGGGACGTAGGACTTGACACTAACTATGCATCGCATTTATTTTATTCCCCAGGTATTCAAACCTCTAAATCCTCCTGTCAGAGCAATCTCATCCAAACTCAGTACTCAACACACAAACTGAAGGTGAAAAAAGCCATTCATCTACCAGAGATAAAGAAGTCCTCCAGGCCTTAATAAAGTTCAAACTGGACAGAGGATGAACTGCAAACCAACTAAACAAAAAAAGCTAAGAGACCTCCTCTGCACAGGCTTCCTCCCTCTCCAGGCAAGGAACTGCATCCACTCAGGGAACACCGACTTAGTCCTAGGCTGGCAACAGGAGAGGCACAAGGAATATTGTAAAGTCATTCCAATCTCAGTGCTGTCCAGACCTGGGAGAAAGCACTTCCTACACAGCTCTTGGAATTTTCTTGTCTGTCTCTTCCAACTACAGTCCTGCATTTTTCCTGCCGATTTTCCCTCAAGCTTTGGAAGGTCGGGCGGCTGCTCTGCCCCCGAGCTCACGGCCAGGGGGCTGCAACGCGCATCGGAGACGGGCACGGTGGAGAGCTGCAGTACCGCTCTGTGTCCACACGGTGGCAGCACTACCGCATACCCCGGCCCGGGGCTGCCAGGGGCTAGAGCTGCAGTACCGCTCTTTGTCCACACGGTGGCAGCACTACCGCATACCCCGGCCCGGGGCTGCCAGGGGCTAGAGCTGCAGTACCGCTCTCTGTCCACACGGTGGCAGCACTGCCTTGAGCGCAGCCCGGGGCTGCCACGGGCTAGAGCTGCAGTACCGCTCTCTGCCCACACGGTGGCAGCACTGCCTTGACCGCAGCCCGAGGCTGCCACGGGCTACAGTTGCAGTACCGCTCTCTGCCCACACGCTGGCAGCACTGGCTTGAGCGCAGTCCGGGGCTGCCACGGGCTACAGCTGCAGTACCGCTCTCTGCCCACACGGTGGCAGCACTGCCTTGAGCGCAGCCCGAGGCTGCCACGGGCTACAGCTGCAGTACCGCTCTCTGCCCACACGGTGGCAGCACTGGCTTGAGCGCAGTCCGGGGCTGCCACGGGCTACAGCTGCAGTACCGGTCTCTGCCCACACGGTGGCAGCACCTGGCTTGAGCGCAGCCCGGGGCTGCCACGGGCTACAGCTGCAGTACCGCTCGCTGCCCACACGGTGGCAGCACTGCCTTGAGCGCAGCCCGGGCTGCCGCGGGCTACAGCTGCAGTACCGCTCTCTGCCCACACGGTGGCAGCGCTGCGCACAGCCCGGCCCGGGGCAGCGGCACACAGCGCGAGGCAAAAAAGCACGTGGCCAAAAATGCCCTTCCGAACATCCTCTCGAATAAACGGCCCAAAAGACCCCCAACCACAACTGCAAGAACCCAGCCATCAGCCAACTGAAACCAAAAAAGCCTTTTGTTTAAGCTATGTTCCAATATTTTTGTATTAATTTTTTTATATTTTATTTATCATTACCTTTCCTCTTTTTTATTCATATCTATGTCTACTGCATATAATACATTATAAATATATTTAACATGTAGCCGTATATATTGTACTTATTTTATTATTGATATTTTTTGTAATTTATGTTTCCATTTTTGTTAATTATATTTCTCTATTTTTTAACTTTTTTTTTTAAATCGTGTTTAACATATTAACAAATAAACAATATTTTAAACTAGATGAAATCATCAACCTAACACATCAGAACCACACTTAATTAGAATTAAATGCACCTGGGTCTCTAAAGGGTCAAGCTGTAATTTTTATTTGAAAACTACTGGCATATTTTCTCTTTCAGTGTTTTGTTCTTGGGGGAGTGGTCGTGACGGGTTTGTTTGCTTTGTTTTGGATTTCTTGGTTAATAAAAGTTATAAATAACGAGTCCAATTTCATTTAAAAATGCCAATTTATTAATAGAATTTTGTGAATCAGTATTTTGTGGAAAAAAGCCAAAATCAATCAGCATATAGCCCCCGGGATTAAATGCTGGGTGCACCTCAGGTGTGACTGCAAAGCCGCACCCCTCCCCACTCACAAATTCTGCCCCAGACAGTCTCTGCTTGAGGAAAAAGGTTGCCTCTTTCTCTTGTCTAGTCTGCAGCTGTTTTCAAATTTATATTTCTTTTCTTTCCTCTGCTGCTCTGAGGAATGGGGCTCGGGGCAGAGCTGATACTTCTGATTAGATTTTCGAGAACTTGGGCTACACACGGCCACGGGGCAGAGTATGGATAAAGGCTCAATCGGGCAAGGATCATTGAGTCATTAGTAATCTCATCTCAGGAGAAGGCCCATCTCCTTCAGGGAACTCCTCCCTTTATTTTGTAGATGGGGGGTTAATGTAATCCTGGAAACAATCAGGAGTTGCACCATACTTTTATTTCAAAGAGACATAGGCATTAGATATAGTATATGTTTTATACAGAATGTTTTACTAAAAGAACAAATTAATTCCACCCTGCTTATAATAATAAACAAGGAGGCTTGGGGAGTACAAAAGAAAGCGTTTGACTTTGTTTTTACGGCTGCCTCTGAAATACACCCCGACATCAGGCTGCTGCTGGCAATTCTGTGCATGGCTGGGACAGAGAGCTGTTCGGGGGCTGAAAGGAAAAAAATGGCCCTAGGGTGTTTACGGCTTTCTCCGTTCAGCTGTTTGACCTGAGCAGAAAACACGGAGGTTTTGCTGGACCGCGCCCTGGATTCTATCCACATGTCCAGGCACGGGGAGGTCATTTTTCAACTTCTTTCTTGCCAGCAGCCAAAATTCCACATCCCCGGGGGAAAGAAAGAGTCTGGGGGAAAAAGGAACAAAGAAAACATGGAAAAAATAAAATAAAAATACATAAAATAAGAAACAAAATTAAATATAAAAAGGAAATAAAATTCAAAAGTAAAAAAAAAACTAAAAATAAATAAAATTGAATAAAAATTAAAATTACTAAAAGTAATTAAAATTAGTAAAAAATAATAAAGAAAATTAAAAATTAAAATTAAAAAATACGAAGAAAAACGTTTTAAAAACACAATACTAATGAAAATAACACAAAAAAAATCACAAAAACAAACAAAGAAGACAAAATGAAACAATAAATAAAATACATTAATAAATGCAGCTCTGCCCTCATGCCACTGCCTAACACAGCTCCAGGAGTTTCCTGGATTATGCTGCAATATGGAAAACAAACCCCAGTGCCTCCCACAAACTAAGGTTTTCTAGACAATGCCCAGTTTTGCTTGGAAACAAATTCTATCTTAGCGGGAAAGCTCACTTGGATGAACATCCACACGTGTGCCAAGGCAGGAAAGAACCACCTCACTGTGTCCCAGGAACAGCAGCCAGGCCAGGACTGAAGTTTTAATGGGATTCATGGAATTACAAATGCAGCAAATTGAACTTTACAAAGAGATGAATCATGGCCATTAAACACTTGGCAAGTTTTGCTGGGAATTCACACAATTCTGTGGATGTGGTGCTGAACAATGCCTGATTTACCAACATTAATCTGGTAAATTTCCTTGGAAACGTGCCCTAAGACGTACCAAAATCCCAATCAGGATGGAAAACTAGCATTTGCAATAAACATTCCCTTCCTAAAACCAGAGAGAGGAGAAACATCAAATAAAAGGAAGGAATAATACCAAAATCCCATTCCTAACACTGAAAACTTTGGAACAGTCATCAAGTTAGTGCAAGTTCATGGAATGATGATTTAAAATCTGCTTCCTCTGCTCGGATTTTAAAGGGAAGTGGAATTCAACAGGTCTAATTACTCCTATCCAAGAGTCACCTGTATTTTGTGGGAGTAGATGCAAAGAAACTCAAGACTCACTTGTATTTGACATCTGAAACTCTATAGGGCAGGAATGTGTGGGGCAGAGAAACAAGGTCAGGATGTGGGGCAGGATAGGTGTAGGGCAGGATTATGTATGGGACAGAGCTCAGGGAGAAATCAGGGGTCAGAAAAACCCATGGGGCAGAGATCTGTGGGGCAGCAATGGGGGAAGGAACGTGTGGGGCAGAGCTGGGGGAGAGAAACAGAGCCAGGAAATCTACGGGGCAGGAAAAATCTATGGGGCAGAAAAATGGGATCAGAGAAATCTGTGGGGCCAGAATGTGTGGGCAGGGAACATCATTCCCACACATTCCCTGCCTCACAGATCACAATCATGCCCCACATCCTGATCCCATTCCAGTCCCATAGATTTTCTAACCCCTTTTTTCTCCCCAGCTCTGCCCCGCACATTCCTGACCCTGTTTTTCTCCCCCCAGCACCGCCCCACACAGCTCCTGGGAGACCTGTTGTCTATGAAGTTATGTCTTAAAAATGAAGTTTTTAGTTTAGTAAACATCAAGTTTTGCTGCTAAAAATTAAGGAGGGGGCCTGTTGGTGCCGGTGCTTTAACCTTCTGACATTAGAGGGTATTTGCAGTATAAATTCATTATTGAAGCAGCTAACTTCAAAATAAGACTTAACCACCACATTTAGCCAAAAGAGGAGTCTCAAATCAAGATATAAAGCTCACAGCTATTAAAAAACTGCTGTCTTTGGAGCCTGTAACTTACCGGCCCCTCATGTTTCATGAAGAAAAAGGCAACAATATGACTTATTCATAACTATTAATTTTTTACCAAGTTGATGATTAAAACCTAGTTAGAAAGCTTAAAAATTTTAAAAAATTTTTAAAACTCCAGGACAAACTACTCATTTCCCCAAGTACCCTCAGCGAAGAGCTGTGTCAGGCCCAGGTGTTTGGTCCCTGGGCTGCTCATGACAGGGATTTTATCCAGCTGCATATGAAAGAAAGTTAGGACAAAAGTCAAAGTACCGCAGGGTAACTTGACAGCTCCAGACGTCCTGTGGCAAACCTAGGAATATCCTCGACAGGCCAGCTGCACCCTACGTGACAAATTCCAAGTCCCCGGGGCCTTGCCCTATTACCCCTACCCCCAGACTAAGCAGCAAGGCAGAGCAGCTCTGGGCCAAACACACACAGACACCCGTGACACAGGACAGGACAAACGAGGGGATGCAAAACCTCGGCAACAAGAACGACCTCAAGGACCGAGAGAAGTCGGGATGAGATGACCGAGGTAAGACTGAGGGTGAGCTGACCAGGCTCAGAGAACCCTGCAGCAAGATGCCAATGGGAGGATTATCCCAAGAACCAAAAAGACGGATGCCCGAGAATCCTACGGGCAGAATCCTCTACCTATCTTTGCATTCCTAAAGACCTAAACCTCCAGAATGGATCGGGGGCAATGCACAGCTGTGGACACAGCTCAGAACAAGACCTGAAAAGGCACCAGATTGGATGCTTGTGGAGAGAGATGGATTCTGGTGCATGTCTGAGCACCTGAGTCAAAGGCACCTGGCCAAGGAATGCAGAGATCAGAGATGCTGAGAGTGATGCCAGGGTTTTGATAAGCCCCTCGAAGGGCTAAGGGAAAACACATGGAAGACGAAACACCCGAAACACACAGAGTGCACAACAGTCAAGTGACATGACACACGCCAGGACTGCTCTGCCCTGCTCACCTCAGCACAGAGATCAAAAATGAGGTTTTTCCCTTCCTGTAGCCTAAGGGGTCACATCTTGGACATCCCCACCCCCAAATCTGACTCAAAACTCCCTCCTGGTGACCCCTGCCCTGGCACCCCGCTTTCATCCCCTCTGTGAGCTGTAGCCCTCCACTTATCTCTCAGACGTCTGGGGATGCAAATCCACGCCGCGTGCCAAAGAAGGCCGCCTCACCCTCAGGGAAGTTCCCTGGTGTCACCGGGCTGCTGTCTCAGTCAGCTACAACAAAGATGACCCAACATGAATGCGTGATCTTAGCAGCACATCAGCCAAAAAGCAGCAATTCTGCTACGCACCATCTCCTAAGCGTTCCCGGGTCCTCGGGCCCCGTGCTTCAGCTGCACCCAGAGGCCAATGCCGGACGTCACAGACTGTGCCTGGGTTAAGAGCAGACAAGGTGACGTGGCATTGCTGAAACTCCAGGGACCCTCGCTCCTCCTCCCGAAATCCTAACCCCAACTGCTCGGCCATTATACGAGCCTGGCTGGATGGTGCCTTCAAATGGAGAAGATCAAGGCTTCATCGCAGAGTCCTGAAATGCTCCCAGAGGGCTCACGAGCCAGGTGAACCGGGTCAGCAGTCCAGTCGGTGAGAGGGGAGTTCGGCGTCACGTGAGTGGACCACCTGAAACACACTATTAACTGAGGCTTAGAGTTTCACCAGCGAGTGAGGCTTGAGCAACAGCAACTGCTTCTCCCCACCCATCGCTGCTCACCGTGCCCACTGCATCTTGAGTGCTGATATCTGGCTTCACCTCCTAAAAATAAAGACAAAGAACAGCACCGTAACACGGCCACCATTTACACGTCCCCTGCAAACATAAACGGTGACTGACCTTCTCGGGGGAGCCCCCTCACCCAGGATGGGCTGCTCTGACAGGGATTTTATCCAGCTGCATATGAAAGAAAGTTAGGACAAAAGTCAAAGTACCGCAGGGTAACCTGACAGCTCCAGACGTCCTGTGGCAACCTAGGAATACCCTCGACAGGCCAGCTGCACCCTACGTGACAAATTCCAAGTCCCCGGGCCTTGCCCTATTACCCCGACCCCCAGACTAAGCAGCAAGGCAGAGCAGCTCCGGGCCAAACACACACAGACACCCGTGACACAGGACAGGACAAACGAGGGGACGCAAAACCCTCGGCAACAAGAACGACCTCAAGGACCGAGAGAAGTCGGGATGAGATGACCGAGGTAAGACTGAGGGTGAGCTGACCAGGCTCAGAGAACCCTGCAGCAAGATGCCAATGGGAGGATTATCCCAAGAACCAAAAAGACGGATGCCCGAGAATCCTACGGGCAGAATCCTCTACCTATCTTTGCATTCCTAAAAGACCTAATCCTCAAGAATGGATCGTGGCAGTGCCCAGCTGTGGACACAGCTCAGAACAAGACCTGAAAAGGCACCAGACTGGATGCTTGTGAAGAGAGATGGATTCTGGTGCATGTCTGAGCACCCGAGTCAAAGGATCAAAGCCTGGCTGGTATCGGCGCCAGGCCAAGGAACAGGGAGATGTTAAGAACGATGCCCAGCATCTCCAACAGGCCCCCAGAAGGGCTAAGGCAAGAGACGCACCACATGGACACACCCAAAAGACACAGAGTGCATAACAGACAAGTGACACGACACACGCCAGGACTGCTCTGCCCTGCGCACCGCAGCACTGTGAGACCTTCCCTTGCACAGCCTAAGGGGTCACATCTTGGATATACCCACCTCCAAACCTGACTCGAAAACCCTCCCGGTGACTCCCACCCAGCACCCCACCTTCATCTCCTCTGTGGCTCATAGCCCTCCACTTATCTCTCAGATGTCTAGGGATGTGAATCTGCATTGGGTGCAAAAAAAGGCCACCTCGTCCTTCAGGGAATTTCCTGCTGTCACCAGGCTGCTGTCTTTTAGTCAGCTACAATAAAGAACACCAAGTATCAAAGCATTATCTTAGCAGCACATCAGCCAAACCTGCCCAATTCTGCTACTCACCATCCCCTAAGCATGCCTAGGTCCTCGGGCAGCAGGCTCTGGCTGTGCTCAGAGGCTGACTCTTGCAGTGCCAAGGTGTTGGAGGCATTATTGGTGCTGAGCTCACCCACCATTAGGGCTGTGAGCATCGCCGGTGAGAGCAGGACAGGGATCGCAGGATGGACATCCCCAGTGAACTTCACCCTGAGGACTCTGTCCCCCCACTGTCACTTCCTGCCTAGCCCTAGCCTTACTGCCTGCACCTCTCAGGGCTTTTGGCATTGTCCTGCATTACGGCTCCTGCCTGCACCTGCTCTCAGAGAACAGTGTTGGTAGCGGTGCTGTGAGGGCCAGTATACCTGTACTCTGACTTGTGTCCCTAGCCTGTACCCCTGATTTTCACTGTGTGCTCTCTAGCCCGTGACTGCTTTACCTCTCAAGTCCTCCTCAGCCTCTGTGGTGTCACCATAAACTCCTCCTGCTGAAACCCTACTGCCTACACCTTGGAACCAGCGCTGGTCCTTACCAGGATGCTCCACGGACAGGCATCCCAGGGTGAGTCAGGCCAGGAATCCCCCACTGCAACCTACCCTGTGGACTCTAAAAAAAGGCCAACAATGTGAAGCTCCCTAGAACGCAGAGATGGCTGTGAACTGCCCTGCCTAGCAAAGGCTCTGGTGCTGCTGAGGAGAAACCCACTCCCCCTTTACTGCTGAGGGGTCCATCACACTAGGGGGCCCTCCCCTCTAAGGAACCTGAAATTGCCACCTGGGACTGAAAAGGTTTTCCCCTTCCCTTCTCCCACCCCACGGCTCCAACACCTACCTTTTGGAAGGACAGGCAGACAAAATCCATCCTTGACAGAAATGAACACCGTTGGCACCGTGGACATCGAGACAGTCACATTTTCTCGTTTATTACCCTAGGTAGCGTGACGAAGTGCGGAGGGTCAAGTCTGGATACGGCAGCGCCTAAGCGGATGCAGAGACTGTCTCCCTCCAGAAGACTAATCTCTGGGGCCCTTCCACACACCCTGTCCTGCCTCCCCCCCTCAGATCTTCATTCCACTCCAGAGGCTGCCAGAGGGTACCTGCAAAAGGAAAAGGAACACACCTAGCACACAGAGAAGCTGCACCTCACTGCTGCACGCCACTCACCTTACAGGTCACCCTGCCTAAACGCCAACTCACCCCGCTCCCTCTATTCCTTGGCACGCCTAGGGCAGCAGCAGTGCCTGCAGAGAAATAAAAAAGTAAAACAGCATGCTGAGTTACTGTGAAACAGCAACCTCCCGGTTTGACTGAAGCATGCCCACAAGTACACCTTAAAGTGGCACCATCTGGCCTCTGGCATCCGGGAGGAAGGCAAAAGGATCACCTAAAATAAAAAAAAAAAAAAAAAAAAAGGCAAATGCTTAGAGTTGCACCAGAAATTGAGACCAGAGCACAGCAACTGCTTCTGTCCACCCATCGCTGCTCACCTTGCCCACTTTAACTTGACTGATGAGATCCAGCTTCACCTCCTAAAAATAAAGACAAAGAACAGCGCTGTAACATAATCACCATTTACACTTCCCCTGCAAACACAAACAGTGACTGACCTTCTCGGGGAGTCCCCACACCCAGGATGGGGGGGCTCTGCCACAGATTTTATCCAGCTGCATCTGAAAGAAGTTAGGACAAGAGTCAAAGTGCTGCAGGATAACTTGACAGCTCCAGGCATTTTGTGTCCACCTAGAGATACCCCTATGTGACAAATTTCAAGTCCCTGGGCCTCGTTCCATTACCCCTACACCCAGACTAAGCAGCAAGGCAGAGCAGCTCTTGGCCAATTACACGCAGACACCCATGACACAGGACACAACAAACGAGGGGACACAACAGGAACAGAAATCCCTTGGCAAGAAGAATGACCCTGAGGACCGAGAGAACTCGGGATGAGACGAGCGAGGTAAGACTGATGGTGAGCTGACGGAGCTCAGAAAACCCTGCAGCAAGTAGATGCCAAAGGGATGACTTATCCCAAGAAACGCAGAGATGGATGCCTGAGAATCCTACGGTCAGAATCCTCTACCTATCTTGGCATTCCCACAAGACCTAATCCGCCAGAATGGATCATGGCGGTGCACGGCTGTCAATACAGCTCAGAACAAGACCTGAAAAGGCATCGGCCTGGACGCCTGTGAACAGAGATGGATTCCAATGTGCCCCTGAGCTCCCGAGTCAAAGGTTCAATGGCATCAGCACCTGGCCAAGGAATAGGGAGATGTTAAGAATGATGCCTGGCATCTCCAACAGGCCCCTCAGAGGGCCAAGGCAAAAGACACGCCATATGATGCACCCAAAAGACACAGACAGCACAACAGACAAGTGACACAACATGCCCTGGGACTGCTCTGCCCTGTGCACTTAAGCACTTGAGACGTTCCCTTGATGTAGCCTAAGGGGTCACATCTTGGACATCCCCATGTCCAAACCTGACTCAAAAATTCTCTCCTGGTGACTCCCAGCCCAGCACCACATTTGTATCCCCTCTGTGGCTCGGAGCCCTCCACTTATCTCTTGGATGGCCGGGGATGAGAATCCAACGTCGGGTGCCAGCGGAATTTCCTGCTGTCTCCAGGTTGCTGTCTCTCAGTCAGGTACCATAAAGAAAACCAAACATTGATGCGTGGTCTCAGCAGATCTGTTGGCCGGTCAGTGAGGGGGTCCCTGTGTAATACAATGGACCACCTGAAACACACAAACAATAATGGATGCTTAGAGCTGCACCAGAAAACACACTACCCTAACCACATTCATTCCAAAACAAAACTCCAAAGAAAATCCACAAAAAAAAAGGCCAGCTCTTATTACCCATAATCAAACTACCAAAATATGCTAAAAATAATGCCATGTCCATTCCCCCCAAAAAACCTCCAAAATATATACCAGGACCCCCCCAACTGAAGACCTGCCTCTAACAAAATAAGAAGCAGAGAACCCATGTCTTTTGAACTACATAAATTCATTAACCTAACACATCAAAAACACAGAATTTTAAACCCTTAGTCAAGACTAGTACACCATATACACCAATCCCATCACTACATACAAAATGAAAACCTATTCTCTATTACTTCCATAACAAAAAGTCACAACTTTTAACTGCAATAAAACCTAAAAACACCTAATTAAAATAAAATAATCCCATTATAACTAATGCTAAACGCCAAGCAAACATCCTCCAAACCAAATACTTTAAGTGCCAAAACCCCTCAAACGTGTAAAATAACTACTTCAAAAATGCCTTCTGTACCTTTCAGACTGATCTTGAGAGCAAAGCAAGGGAAGACAAAGCATGCAGTTTGTGTTAAGAAAACAGTACTCACTCCTGTGTATTCCTTCTCCAGTATATTCAGCTCAAGCACAGACAGACTGCAGCACAGAGAGCTGCTTGGCTCCTAGTCAGTTTTAGCTAGCTAGGGCAGAGAAGTTCCCCACACTGTTTTTGGGGGTTTTTTTTCTCCTTTCTCTCAGGACTTTTTAAACCTGCTGCAGACTAAAAAACCCAGAGGAGCACCAAGAGGCGGTACCTGCAGCCCACAGAGCCCGGATTCAGCAATTTTATCAATGCCAGAAGAGCTGATAAAAGACCAAAGGAGCTCAGCTACAACCCACAGCAAGGACTTTCTAATTTTACCATCTCACTTAAAAATAACAAGAAGTCTTATTATTTCACGCTATTCATTCTTTAGGCTTGTGAGTGCTTGGTTTGTTCAATAAATCCCTTTGTCCACTTTTCTCCAAAGAAGTTCTTTCCCAAACCAGTTGAAAAGAGAGACACCGTTTGGGTTTACTTTCCAAAAAAACCACAATTCAAAAGGTTCCTCCCATATTTACCCTAAACTACGACAATACCAAACAAATCAAACTGCAAAAATAACAAGAGCACAAATACACTTAAATTACAACACCAAAACCAAATTATTCCTAACTCAATAAACCCATAATGCCTCAAAACTATGAAAACAAAAATACCACCTATAAATACACAGAAAGCCAAAAGATCCATTTCACTATAAACAAGATCTCCCAAATTACCCTTAACTATAAGGGTACACACTATAGCCAAACCAGCTAAATAAATAAACCCCTATAAGAAAATAAACACTAATGCAATTATAAACATTAGGAAACTCTAGGAAATTAACTACATCACATTAGCTGAAATCCACCAAAACAAACACTACACACTCACCACAATTAAAGCCACCACTAAATAAATTAAAACCTCCTCTATACCTCACACTGCAGCCGGTTACACCATTGGAAACTTTAGGAAACACACCCTTGAAAAATATAAGGCCCCACCAAAAAAAATTTCAACAACAAAACTCAGTTCAAAACCAATCTGATCAACATGGGGACTAAGAACCCTAACACAAAATAAATACACCATAACCCTCATCATACACCATCTACTAGCAAATTAAGCTACACAGTAAATTATTTAAAACCGCTAAACAGAAAAAGCTTAAAAAAATTTAAAACTGCAAATAACAAACACCCCAAACTCTGACCAGCCGGACTAGCCTCATCCAATCAGAATCCCTACAGGCAATAAACAAAACCCTAATAAACACATATCAGAAGCCTATCCAAAAAAGCTACTTAAATTAATTGTACCTCAAATACAAACAAGCCCATCCATAAAGTTATTTCACTCAAAAACCCAATTACACATAATAAAATATTACCCCCAAAAATCAACAAAACACTATATACCATAAAGAAGATAACATTGAATAAAACCACAAGCAAGTACCACTACTTATTAGAATCCCAGGTGAAGAAGGACTCTCCCCAGGTTAAACACAGACAATAACAGAAGAGGAGTTTCTTCCCTCAATTTCAACTCCTTTTGTCCTCATCGCCTCCTTTTTCTTCTGGGAGCACCGGGGAAGAATTGGTGAGATGGAACTGAAAAGGTAAAGGAGAAAAGTCCCCCCTACAGACCCACACTGGCTCACCTGCTGCTCGGCACAAAGGTTTGTCCCTCAGCACCCCCTAAAGCAACGTTCCGCATCCAAGGTGCTCCCCCAAAGCCTGTGAGAGGCTCTCACCAGTGCTCCAAGGAACTCAGAATGAGATCCTCTCCTCCCACAGCTCCGTGCCAAAGGGAGCGGAGGCTCCTCTCTTCAACAGCCCTGGCAGGAACTGCCCCTCATTCTCCTTTACAGCTCACACCTGGGGCTGCTCTGTCCCCTCATCATTGTAACAGCTCCCACCTGAGGCTGCTCTGTGCCCTCACCATCCTGTGGCAGCTCTCACCTGCAGCTGCTTGCCACTCCGAGTGTGAGGGCGGGGGCAGAGGGGACTTGCTGCTCATTCCCTGGACAGTTCATTGTCTGCACCTGACCCGCTGGGGCTCCGGGCTTCTTTGCTATGGATAAGGACCCCTCTTCTCCGTAGGTGCCCAAGGCTGAAACTGGGGATTCCACCTCCACCTGTCCATAATTCCTAAGGAGATCTATAATTCCCAAGGAAATTCTCCAGCAACCGTTACCCTCCATTTGCAATATTTCCTTTGGAATCATTGCTACCTTGTCTTTCTGTGGAAGTATTTCAAACATTCATTGAGAGTTCAGGAGCAATTTCACTGGGTGGTGCAGGATTTATCATCTATTGCTGCTGCCAGATGTAACTTAGGCTGGCAGATGCTGGATGTCACTTAAGGCTTTTTAAAGCAATCCCACACTGTGTCTTTAACTTTCCATCTTCCTCAGCTGATGACCATGGTTTTGTTTACCCAAAAAGGTTTCCAGTTTTATTGGCTGGGAAAGATGATTTCCTCCTCCTCAGTGAGTCTGCAGCATTGCCGGTAAGTGGCTGTGCAGCTCAGGGGAAGGAGGCAGTTCAGGAGCAGCGCAGAGAACACCAGAGCTCTGCTTACCCTTTCCCCAGCCCCCTCCCATAACCCAGTGAGTGATGCACCAAGAGCTGTCCTTGGTACCCCTGTCGTATCTTCACTTCTGCCTCCCTCCCCACTTTGACCCTGAGCAGAGAACAAAACACTCGGAGTTAGGGGTTACTGTGAGTGTTTATTGAACCCAAACCATCCCCATTCCCCAGCCAGCTCCAGGAGTGCTCACAGGCACCAGATGGCACAAGATCCATGGTGGTGGCTGGCACAGCTCCAAACAATAACACACCTTATACAGATTGAAGTACAGGGTTGATGTATCAGTATAATCAACAGGTTTATAACTACGTAAGTATTTCTTTTTCTAAGTACACTGTTTTACTGATGTCTTAAATGAAGATTAAACGTACATTTATTTTTCATCCAGCAACTGTTTTTTTCATTACCCTCAGTTGTATATTAAAATGAAAATCAATGCATATCCTCACGGTGTTAACACCAGAATGAGTTCTTTTTCTAGACTGAGTTGCTTTCTTTGTAATACTAAAAAGAGAATTACAATTAAAATATGTGCTCCTAAATATGTCTTGTTTAAAACCAGAGCAGCCCTGACAGGTACTGCCCGAGTAAAACCACTTCAATTGAAAAGATTTTAGAGGATCATTTACCATGCAGTAAATAGTATTTTTTCCTAAGCACACTAATATTTATTATTAGTCATAATAGTTGTATCACACTAATATTCCAATAGATGCAAGATACAGATACCTGAAGCTAACCAAGACCACGTTTCTCAGAAGCCCAGAGATTGGTCCTGGTAATGCCAAGGTCACAAGTTCCATCCCCATACAAATCATTCACTTAAGAGCTTGGACTCAGTGATCCTTCTGAGTGCCTTCCAACTCAGAATATTCTGTGATTCTGTAAATTCCAATTAACAGAACTTCACTCTATGACTTCTAGTCATTCATAGCACAAAATAAAGCAAAACACAGGATCAGGGGCCCAGGAGAAGGCTTGTTTCATTGCAGGGCACCTCACATGTTCCCACATGCTTGGTCCTACGCCAGAGTCCCATGTCAAGAATCCCACTTCATCCAACAAGGCAGAATAAAAGCTGCTCTTTACTTTGTTCGGGTGGTTCCTCCAGACTATGGCCACAGAAGCCATAGACTCAGAGGGCAGTACTGACACCTCTGTAAAGTCAAGCAGCAAGGGAACAGAGGATGGGGACGTTCTCCACCGCACAGACTGCTGGAGCACGTTTTTGCCCCACTCAAGGGACAGAGTACTCCTTTAGCACCCAGCAGGGTCAATCTGGAGCCCCGTGGCACAGCCAAGCAGCAAAAGGACTTCTCAGAGGGAACTGCTCTTATCTTTCATTGCTGAAAAACTGGAAGGGCAGAAACCCCAGTTTGTCATCCATTGCTGGCTCCCAGCAGGACACAGCCTATTTCCGCACCTTTTGCAGCATTCTGCTCAGGCTGGGAGTTTTAGTGCCGACTGCTTTGAAAGTGGAGACCCTCGAGAGAGCAGAACTGCTCAAAGACAGCCCATGGCACTTTTAGATCCACCACCCGTTCCATACCCTATTCTGACCAAACACTGGAAGAAATGAGACTTGAGCTAGCTTTGACAAGGAACTAAGAGTTTACAAACCAAGTAAAAATAGAGACACCAGGCCTGAATTCCTGAAAGCCTCTGTCCAAGGCACTTTGGCTAATGTGGAATGTAGTCACAGAGGTTCTTTTAATCTTTCTAACAATTCCCTGCCAAAGTGCCAGCAGTGGCTTTGTGTTCTACTTCACCAAGTCCTGTAAGGGGAGATTTATAAATCAAAGTCCAGGAAGGTTCCTGTGTGAGCTTCCCATGGGCTACAAGAAATAAGAGCTGGCACACTAAGCCCAGAGGCAGCAACAAGATACAGGCCCAATGACTATGAGATCCAAATACCTTGACTGCCCACAGATTGTTTCAAAGTTATGAGCAAGAAGTGCAGATTTCTCTGTACCTGGTGAGAACTTCTGCAGACATACCACAACCCAGGTAAAGAACACCGGGAGAATTAAAATCCATCCCAGGAGCAATGGATGTATATTCTCCTTTGTGCCAATCCTCTGTATGTCTAAAGGCTCACCCTGTCTTCCCATGGGTTTTCATGCAGAGAGGAACCAGCATTTTTCAGGTATTCGCAGGTATCAGGTATCTCTGTCTTGAGATTCCTCCAACTGGAGTCCTAAAACCATGCAAGAAATCCAATTTCTACCACCTGAACAAGAAAAAAATACACCAGCAGAGAATGTCCCACCTCATAAAGAAGAAAAGCTTTATGACAGGAGACGCTGCTTTTAAGCTAAAGATACACCAGCAGAGAATATCCCACCTCATGAGAGGAAAAGCTTTACGACAGGAGGACCCTGAGACCAGGAATGCACCCTCTGAATTCCTCAGCACACACAAAAAAAACCCCAGCACTGAAGAACCTTCAGTGTGAAGATGCGAAGCATGCTCTGGGTCAGAGGACGACACAGAATGCTTCATCCCCACAATCTTCATCACAGGATGCACACCACTGCCTCTGCAGGATGTCTTCCTGAAAACTCTCTGGTGTATTCCCGTGTCTGGGCTGATGTAATTGTTTCCTGGTGATTCTAATACCATTTCTCTCCCACTAATTCTAAAAGTCTCTGCAGTTCCATTTCAATTAGATCTGTCATATGGCTTTTATAATTCAGAGCTGTAAGACCTGAACTTATGGATTTCAACAGCTCTTTCTGTAGCATCTGGTTGAGTCACACACTGAGAACACTTGTATGGACAACAGTCCATGCATGGGCAAAAAGGCAGTGAGACCTCCTTCAAAGCCTGAATTTGTCAAGAAATTCTTCCTGTTTCTTTCTCAAAGAGGTCATTGTTACCCATGGAGCAGATTAATTCTGTTGCTCCTTGACAGGAAACCACAGAAGCCACAGGCACTACTAAAGACATTTAACAGGGATTTGCATCATAACTTTGATTTTAGGGCAATCGAGACCTTTGCAAACCATTACAGTTTTGAGCATCATCAACATTTTGCTAAATCACTATCTAAAGGCTTTAGCGATTCAGACCAAAGAATGGCGGATTTCCTAAACTGCTTAAAAGAGATGATAATTTTTGTATCCAACAATCTTTGAGACAGATTATCTGTGCTGTAAAGGAACTAAACTGAGATACAGGACCTTACTCTTTCATGTGACAGAGAGAGAGAACAGCATCACTGGAAAACAGCCAGAAGGCCGGGTACAAAGCTTCGGTGAACTGGGCTTTGAATTTTATAGATCAAGTTATTCTTCTCCCCCACCGCCATGAAAATCAGAAAGCCCCCTCACAGTGGAGCAGCACCCCGATCTTGGTAGCCTTAGTGTTGGGCAGGCACTTTTCCACGTCGTTGTGCCAGGAGGATATTTTGGAGTTGAGCCACTCGAGCACAGGAGCGGCTGTTCCTGCCCAGGCGGCTCTCGGGGCCCTGCCGCTCCATGCTGCCGTAGCAGACACCCACGGCACAGAAACTGCTCTGCTGCAGCTGAAACCTCCCAGTAGTGGATGCCCCTCTTGAAGCACTGGAAGCCCAGCACCTGGCGGTAATCGGTGAAGCGCTGAGGGTGGTACTTGTGCCCAGAGAAGGTGTCTGAGATGGACATCCTGGTGTAGTTCTCGGACAGAACCACCGTGTTGTGAGCTCCGTGTTGTAATCCAGCGTGATGTTGGCAGCATCTGCAATGACACGAAGCACTTGAAGGTACTGGAGAACAACGCGCTTTTATTTATCCTGTCCTGCCTCAGCACTCGTTGCCATGTTTATCTGCCAGCTCTGCTCTCCTCCTCCGCAGGGCAGCCAGCTTCTTAGGGCCACAGTAAAAGCTGCTGGGTTCACCTGCAGCTCTACGTTACACAACAGGCAAATGGAAGAACATTTCTTCCTTCCTGCAGCCCCACAGGATCCCTCTATCACCCAAATACACCCTGGCAAAGAAGGTGATTGCTGATCTGGCAGCAAAAGGTTATGCCATGTTGTATAGCATCTTAACAAGCCCATCACGGGCTCACTTAAAAGCCTGCATTTCATTAAAAAGAACCAGTGCACTACACACAGTGTTTCTAGGCTACCCTAATGCTGTCTTTTTTTGGGGAAACCAAAGTCATTACTTAAAAAAACTTCATTTGTCGTCATAAAGATACACAGATGCTGAAGATTAATTTGATTCAACTGGCAAAAGAACCACTTAGAAACCTCCTGCCTCCTTTTTCTCCAGAAATTTCCTTTATTTGCAGCAACATATTAAGCTAACTCAAGCCCCTCAGAAGTATTTTTCTCAGGTAACTGCAGAGGACACATACTACTACTACAAGAGCAAAGTTCATCTTTAAGGAGTGTAATGTTGGGTGGCTTACACTGCAAGAGCTCCTCTCTGGATTTCTTCAGGAAGCTGTCAATGAGCTCTTTAGAAGAAGCAGCTGCAGTGGTTGGTGCTGTGGTTGGTTGCTGTGTCAACAGAAGAAAAGAGAGTTTGGCCAGTTGGGAAGAGACCTCACATGTCTAACAGCCCATCACAGACACACTCAGGCTGGAGCTGATCTAGTTTAGCCTCCTGCTCCATGCAGGGTTAATTCAATATTAGCTCAAGCTGTTCATTATCATGTCAAGTTTTGAAAATCCCACTCTCTGGACAACTCCTCTCAGTGTTTTGACTGCTCTTACAGTGGCCAGGCAAGAGCTGAACTTTTACTCAATACACTAACACTAATTGACCATCTTATCATTTTAAGAGCGGTCAATGAAAATTACAATAGGCATGATGAAAGTTTGGACTCACCAACTTTAGCTGCTTCTTTTTCTCTTCTGGAGGGGGGAAAAGAAAAAAGTAAATTGTGAGTTCTACTGGGAGGCAAAAGCCACTGGTAAGACTATGTCAGCTGTCACATCATCACCATGGCTCCTCTGAAACTGCAACAGTAAAGAGCTGACAGTCCAGCAGGCTGAAGCCATGTACAAATGTTGCAGCATCTCTCTTGTTAGAGGGTAGAAATGAGCCGAGACACAGACTTCCTGTTTATCACAGCATGAAAAGTCCTGGTTTTATTCCTCTTTTCAGCTCAACCATCCTGACTCCAGCTATTTACTGATCCTGGCTGCAGCAAGCTCCTACTGTAGGTTTCCCTTGCAGCCCCTGACTGCTGGTTAGTTCCTGCTGAGCTCTGACTGCATATATTTGTTTGCAGACTCTGAATGCAGGCTTTTACCTGGCCAGATTGTGACTGCAGCTTCCAACAACAGGCATCTGACTGCAGACCCAGACGGACCTCACAGCGCTGATTCTCTCCCAGGATCCTCCACAATCCTCCCACCATCCACTAACCCACTCCTTTTTATCACATTTACCTTTACTGGATACTCATGTTTCCTGTGACTCAGCAGGGGCAAGGCTGTGTTGTGTCATTAACAGAGCTGTTATTTATCAGGGGTGAGGTCACCTGTATTCCCTTCTCCTACATAAAAATACCCTCAGACTGGAAAGCTGCACATCAAGCACAACCTTCCATTTGCTTCTCATTTTACAGGGTCATAAGCCTGGATGGAGCTTGATCTCCCCTCCAGGAGCAGTGTGTTCAGGCGTGTAGAATACTCCTGGAGGAGCACTGACCATTCCTTTCCTTTTTACAGCAGAGCTTTTAGTGCAGCAACAGGAGCTGCAGCTGCATTCCAGTCCTGCTTCCCCTGCACATCCCTCTGACTGCTCCACACCCAGCACTTGGACCATGGGTCAAGAGTTCCCTGGAAGTAACTGAAGCTTTTTCTTAACATTTGCATTTACTTCAAAAAGAAAACATGGAAGATCATCCACACACGCTACAGTGCCCATTAATTCTGGTATCTGGACCAAAACAGCACTGAAAGGCCCCAGTATAACCTGCCACAAAGACTATTGTCCCAGCCCTAGACTGGAGGCAGCAAAATGTTTGAGTAAGGCTCCTTTAATCACCACTTACTAGTATCTGTGTCCTGTGAAGTGCTTGGGGCCGGAGGGAACACTCTTCTCTTTGTGGGTCTGGTCTGTGAAGGAGGAATTAAAAAATCAGAATATGAACAGAACTCAATACATACAAATCTATCAAAAAAACCAAAAGGTGTTTGGCACAAATTTAAAAAAAAAAAAATATCTACAACAACCAGAGGGTGGGGAGGCTCTGCTTTGCTTTGTAGCCCACCTTGACACCACGACAGGCTGATGCACCTGTGCTCCTGTGCAGTTCACCTGTCCAGCTCACAAGGCATCCACCCCCCAAAAATCCCAAAGTGCCAGGGTGTTCACTGCATCACCACCACAGCAAACAGCTCTGAGTAGCTGCTCCAACTCTTATTTAACAATAAAAAGTCATAGCTAGGACAAGATGATGTTCTGTAGTACTTACGTGGTCCGTGAGGCTTTTTTCCAGTAGCGAGTTTGTTTGGATGAGCTGCTGGAGGGGCCTTAATTTTCACAGTTTTGGCTGCAATGGGATAATTTACATTACGGTTTGTATGGCCAGGAACAGTCATGCATTAGTTGAGGATATTTTTCTATACAAATAGAAGTGGTATTTGGCAGAGATGGGAACTGCACACCCATGCCCCAGTCCGAAAGATAATTTGGCTTAACCCAGTAAGTGGAGCTTTGTTCCACCACACTTACACAGCCAACACCTCTACAGCTGGGTAAGTGGAGTCCTGCCACTCTAAAGCTTTTCAGATCTCCTCTCACATCCACATCCTAACCACATTCAACCCTGCTACATAGTAACACCAACAAATCACTCTAAGGAAGAAAGGCTGAGCTTTGCCAGAAGGGTATATCATGATACTCATCAGCTTATCCAAGTACAGATAACAGTGAAGAAACACCGGCACGTTTTGTCTGCCAATTTAGCCCAGACTGTAATGTTTTTGTGCTGAAATGCAGCATTGCAGAGATTGGAAAGACGCAATTTATATTAACCAACCATATTTGTTGCTTTTTATTTAAAATTCTATTTGGATTGGAGAGGAAAGATCCCTTACTTCAGCTCAAAGCAAAAGCAGAAAATGCCAATTTCCCCAGTGATACAGTACCTTCTTCTTTTCTCTCCTTATTCTGAATCACTGCAACTTTCACTACGTCTTTGAGGATAATGGCAGACTGGTAAGTGCAATGCAACACATTTTGGTCCATTTCAACCACAGGAACAAAAGCCTCTTTTGTTGATGTTTGTTGCAGTGCTGCTGCTCTCTGAACTGACAAATGAGAGACCACCTTGTGTAGCACACAGAGAAAAATACAACTGACTTACTTTAACTGGGGTGGAGTTTGTGCATTCATCTCAAATTCAAGGGAACAAAGGCTACAGTCAGACACAGCTCATGGCAAAATTCCAGCAGCAGCTCAGACACCTTCATGCCCATTGGTACCTGAACCACTGACCAGACGGGTCACAGCACAGAGCTGCCACACCTCATGGAAGTGACTCCTGCCCATTGACCCCTCTGCTTGTGGCAGAGGCAGTGGCTGAACTGGGGGAGTTACCAGACACCCCTTCAGCATTCCTTCACTCATGTTTGCGTACTTTACAGTACTTCCTTTAATAGCAGGTTCTTGCACACCTCTTCATTTCCATTTGGCTGGAGGTCTCTGGAGAGCAGGATGACCACAGCAAGTTTTTGCTATTCTGCATTTTAGAACGAAGAATTGGATTTACATTTAAACGATACATTACCTTCAAAAACAGAACGTCATCACTTTCAGTCAGTGCCATCTCAATCTGATCTTTCAGAGACTGAATTTCATTTCTCTTATTTCCCAGGACACTGTAAATATAATCAAACTTATTCCAAACTCTCTTTTCTTCCTCTGTAATTGCTTTCATGATCTCATTTTCTCTTGTTTCAATTGCAGCTTTAATTTCTGAAAACTCATTTCTGATCAATTCCTTCTTTCTTGAAGCTGTCTCCTAGAGCAGAACAAGAGCAGATAGGCAGTGGTTACAAAAGAACAGTTTGTAAACAAAATACTCTCAGAGCTACCTGCACGAAAGTCTCTGAGGAACATGTGGGCTTCCCTGCCTTGAAACAAGCAAGAGAAGAGCTGTAGATTTCTATGTGGCTTGGAAAGAAAACTTCCTTCACAAGGTATGTGCGATATATTTTATGGAATTAATCCGTGTTTTATTGTAAAATATGGTATAAAGTCATTTACGTGCAAGAATTAAAAGTTTCCAGGAACTGCGCCACCTCTGCCAGTACCAGGGGAAGAGGCCTATTTGCAACAGAAAGAAGGGTGGCACCAAGAGAAGATGAGACTTCCCTGAGATAAGCCTGGCAAGGACCCGGTAATCAGCACGTGATATGTGTCTTATCTACATCCTTAAGGGCGTGCACCCCCAATACCAGATTCCCCTAAGAAGGAACAAGCACTCAGAAAAAAAGGACCATGAATACATGAGAAGAGGGACAAAGGAATGAGGAAACTCCTGCCCAACAGAAGAACTGTATAAAAACAGACCCTCCGATGATAGAGTTCGTGAACTGAGGGAGGTTCGGGAGGGTGGAGACCGAATCTAAAGTTCATCCAGTGCTGAGCCTGGGCTCGACACTGCATTTTGTTGTGGCTTTTTTGGACATTTACATCCAAATTTTTCAATAAATTTCTTTATTGAAAAAATTGGCTGATCATTTATTACAGTATGGAGCCCGTTCTCAGTGGCATCCTCACATGAGGGTATAAAACCTTGCATGGGGCCCGGTTTACTCCCATCTCCCACAGAGCTGCCTGCCCCTGCCAAAATCCCTCTTTTCTGTTCCTTCCTAGTAACACCTTTCCTGCCAATGCAGCCTTCGTAGTACAGCCGTTGTCACAAGGGTACAATCACCAACACCATGCAGTGGCCAGCGGGTGCCAGGCAACCTGAGAGCACTCTGAGCAGTTGAACAGAGAACAGAGCACAGAGAGAGCAACTCTGAACAGCTACCCACTTACAGCAGATTGGTTCTGGTTTGTTTTCACTGTGCTCATTGCCCGGGCAGTCCTTTTCACCCTGGTTATGCAGTTCCACGAGTTTTTTCTTCAGTGCCGACTGCAAGAGGAGAGACCAGAAAGTATTTCAGAGAGGCAGTTGTCATGTCTGCTCTCAGTTTTAAATACTCTTGTAAGCATTTAGTACTCTTAGCTTAAAACCTACCTTCCCTTGAACCTCAGAGGGTGTAAGCCACCCTGCACAGTGTGGCTTCTGCCACCCACAGGCTCCTCACTTCTCCCAAGAGCAAGATGCTATTGTTGACACTCTCTTCTCTTTATGTGACACACAAAGCACCCGGTGCTTTCATCAGCACAGCAGTTCTCACGCTAAGAATAAATGTTACATTAGCTCTCAGGTTAGACCTTTGGGCATGAAGTTGATGCTGCTGTTCACTCATCTCCTTGTGAGAATCTTCTCCTTCAGATGAGATTTACCTGTTCTTTTAGTTCAAGATTCTGCTCAGCTCAGTCAGGGCTAAGTTCTGCAGCTAAGCTGTGTACACACTCACTGAACAGACGGGAGTTTGGCCACCTAAACTTTCTCAGTATACCTTACCCACACTGATTTTCAGCTGTGCTGGAAACTATAAAGGCCAGGTTTCCTTCCCTTCTACTCTGTGAACCTCTTCTGGCTTCATCTACATACTTGAGATCACCCTACGACACCTTTAATTCTTCTTCTTCAGAACACTGCAGAGGAACATCGACTCCTCAGGCTGTGACAGGCGCTGGCAGGGAGCAGAGCAGCAGAGGAGGCTCAGAGTTCTGGGTGATGCCATAGAGTAAAGGAGGCCTCACTGGTGAGCCCAGCCCACAAGTCGAGAATCAACTCCTGACAGCGCCTTCCCACATCCCTGCTCTTGAGCAACATCTTGGAGAGAGGAGGAAAACGATAGGAATGACCCTGAGGACGTGCCTGAAAACACGCTGGAGGGCAGATAACAGTTTATCAACGCCAGACACGAGATTTACAGCGGATGTCTTGCTCTGGCCTCCACTCCGCACTCCAGAGTGGCTCCCCAAGCACCGAGGGAGCCCAAGGGGCGCTCCGGGGTGCCCTTCGGGTGGTGTTCCAGCCCCGGGGGGCCACCGGCCACCCCTGCCCAGCCCCGGCTGCTCACCTGGGCAGCGGCTTTTGCCTGCTCCAAGTGGCTGGTGGGGCACAGCTTGTGCCCGAGCAGGCAGAGGGAGCAGATGCAGACGCCGTGCTTGCTGCAGAAGAACTCGAAGAGCCTGTTGTGCTGCGGGCACTTGCGCAGCTGCAGGTCGCGCAGGGGCGGGCAGAGCTGGTGGTCGCGGAACGCGGGGCTGTCCCGGTGCGGCCGCAGGTGCTCGGCGCAGAAGGACGCGGTGCAGGTCAGGCAGGTCTGCACGGCCGGCGCCTCCTGGCAGCTATCGCAGGGCACGGGGGGCTCCTCCCAGCACCCCCCTGCCTTCCCATCCCCATCCTCATTTTCCTCCTCCTCTTCCTCGCCCTTGGCCCCGGCGCGGCCCTGGAGCTGCTCTACCACCCGGCACAGCACCGTGTTCTTCTGCAGCTGCGGGCGGCCCGCGAAGGTGGCCCGGCACTGCGGGCAGCTGAAGCCCCCCGAGAGGCCGGCCCAGCTGAGCTCCAGGCAGGAGGCGCAGAAGTTGTGCCGCAGGGCACCGTCACGGGCTGCTGAAGAGGCAGAGGCAGATGGAGCAGGTGAGCTCCTCTTCCAGCCCCGAAAGACCCGATTCCGACTCCAGAGCCGCCATCGCGCCGTCCGCAGCCGCCCCAAGAATCAGAAACAAAAATGAGCTCAGAGAAACGAAACTATGGCCGGGGCTTTCCGGAAAACTACGTGTTCCGACCCCGCCCCGACGGGAGGGGCGGCAGCCGGGGGACGGACCCTGCGGCGCCCGCCCAAGTCGGGGGCCGGAGAGCCCCGGGGTGCTGGAGAGCCCTGGGGTGCTGGGGGCTCTGCCCTGGGGAACGGGACCCCCAGGGCTGGGACGGGACCCCGGGGCAGGGACGGGATCCCAGGACGGGAACGGGACCCCCAGAACAGGGACGGGACCCCCAGGACGGGGACGCGATGGCCCCAGGGCTGCGGGCGGGCCGGGCCGAGGGCTCCGGGCCGGGGTCGAGGCAGCGTCACTCGGAGGTGCCCGGAGGCCTCGGGGTCGGTTCTGGAGCGCAGGGAGGCGTTTGGGGTGCGGCGCCCAGCCGCACTGTCCTCCCCGCTCCCGGCCCAAGGGAACAAGGGGCAGCCCAGCGCTGTCGGGCCGCTGCCGCCATCACCGTGCCGGGGCTCGGGAATGCTGTGAACCCCAAATCCCCCGAGCACCGCCCCAGCTCCTCCGGGCTGTGGGTAACCTGGCTGCTGGAGATCCTACGGACTCACGGGACGGTTTGGGTTGGAAAAGACCTTGAAAATCATCTGTTTGCAACAGCTGATGTCAGTACAATGTTCTTAAAGCGCACAGGTTACTGCATTGTGATTGTGGAAAACCATCTCAACAGATGCTGCTTTCCTCAAATTTCTTTTCTCGGTCTAACTGTTCAAACAATCACTGTTTCTGGACAGGAACATCGATGCTGAATAGCCACATGGCACGTACTCCTGTCTTCACTAAGTTGACCCCAAATTCTTCCAGTGGTCTCTTGCTCCTCCCTCCTCTGCCCTGTCTTCTGGTGTCCCAGGGACTTCCTTGGGACCCTCTACATTTCTCCACCCTCTATTTCTTATCCCATGCTGCAGCAGGGATGAAATGGAGCAGCCTGGCACAGCATCTGTGACCCTCAATAATTTATGCGGAGCCTGATGGGCTGCAGCAGAAGGAGCTGTGTGCTCTCAACTCTTGTCCAGTGGCAAAGAACACCTTGTGTGGAGAACTGATGAGGTTCCCTTTAATGTCATTCAAAAGTATTAGCAGGCAGTCTTGATGGCATTACTCCTCAGGGACCTCCAA
The DNA here is from genome assembly GCA_014839755.1 of Sylvia borin. Classification (NCBI taxonomy): domain Eukaryota; kingdom Metazoa; phylum Chordata; class Aves; order Passeriformes; family Sylviidae; genus Sylvia; species Sylvia borin. The sequence goes on from CM025974.1 coordinate 35,071, forward strand.
GAATGCCCTGGAGTTAGAATCACAGAATCACAGAATGGACTAGGTTGGAAAAGACCTTTAGGATCATCTATTCCAACCTATGATTCTAACCTAACACCTCCTCATCAACTAATCCATGGCACTGAGTGCCATGTCCAGTCTTTTTTTAAACACCTCCAGGGACAGTGACTCCACCACCTCCCCAGGCAGATGAATCCAGTGCTCAACCACTCTTTCAGTAAAGAATTTCTTTCTAACATCTAACCTAAACTTGCCTTGATACAACTTAGGATTGTGTCCTCTCGTTCTGTCAGTTGTTGCCTGGGGCCTCACCAGTGCCAAGCACAAGGGAAGAATGACTCCCCTGCTCCTGCTGGCCACACTGTTCCTGGTACAGGCCAGGATGCCACTGACCTTTCTGACCACCTGGCACACTGCCGGCTCATGTTCATGCTTGTTGTATAAAGCATTCAAAAGAAGCAATGGCAGGTGTTTTCTGTTACAACTGAAAACAGCTCCTAGCCAGTTCTTTTGGAATATTAAATTAAATCCGGAGAACCATTGTAAAGCTATGTTGCACAGATAATGTGGACTTGTACCTACATCAGTTATCCCTCTAGCCTTGTAACACTCCTTCAGGGTAAGCTGCAGAGGGGTTGTGTGTCACAGGGCTCTGAGGCACTGCTCAGTAACAGCTACAGGTGCAGAAAGAACAAGGGAGGCATTTGGAGCTGCAGAGCCATGACAGGAGCAAAAGTTCACAGATCAGCTCTGTGAACTGATATGCTGGATCATGTGCTGGAGGGTGGAGGAGTTTCTAGGAGATGGGCACAGTGCCACAGGTTTACAGTGTGGTTGGGATGTGATCAGGACTTTGTAACTGCTGTCGAGGAAATGCAAACACCTGACAGGGGTGGCTGACAGTGACTGCAAGGGAACATTTTTAGAGAGCTATGCTGTGCATGAGTTGGGACCAAAGAGCTGCTCTTAATGTTTGCATTTTTTATTTTTCGATAGGTGAACAGACACCCTGGGCTTATCTGGACTAAGCTTCTGCCATCTTTCAAATACTCAGCAGCTTCACTGTATTTTCTGTGTCAACTGATACAAAGGTATGCAAATAAAGAAGGTAAATACACACCCTCAGAATTGTAGCTTTGGTTTCTGGAGCATAGCACAGGATGTTTAGAGCTCAGATGAGCAATTTATGGTCCTCATTGTCAAAGTGGGCTTGGAGGAAGCCAAATCACTTCTGTTGTCTAACAGAGAAAAGTTTTAACATAAAAAATTACTGCTACCATTTAAATAATTACTGAAATTATTACTCTCTTTTGCTTGCAAATTTGAGAACTTCTTGTGATTCTGAACTAAATCCAACCCTTTGCCCAGACACTGCACATTCAAAGTGCCTGGCAGAGCCCAAGCAGGGCTTCAGAAGCACAGTGGGAAAAATTGTACCTCACATTTCTGCCCCAAACAAAGGGGCTGGCCAGCAACAGGAAAGCCCCAGGGGCAGAAAGGCAGCAGTGAGGGTTTGTTCAGCTGTTTCACCACCTCCTTGTGGGATTCACATGCACATTGTCCCATGCCAGATTCCTCAGAGAAGGAGGTAGATGGGATAGGGAGGGCTCTCCCTCCTTGCTGCCTGCTCTTGGTCTGGTTTGAATTGAGCAGTGAAACAGCAGCTTCACACAAACTTGGTAACAATGGGTAAATAAAACTCGAGATTTTACCTTCAAAACACCCTGTCTCAGGGGTGTATTTGTTTTCCAGCATCACCTATTTGGCACAGCTAGAGCAATTCTGCATCCATTTAATTCGTGCCTAAAATGCACAGTAGGCAATGGAACAAGAGGTGCAGTGAAACACTTGCATTTAGCTTTTGCAACTTCCCAAGTATTAGCAAGTAATGATTTCCCTTAGAAAAACAATCTTTCTGTTAATCCTCACTGTCTGAGCATGACTGTGCTTGGGTCTGACATCTTCGTTTAATCCAATTTCCAAGAACAGCCACACAAATCTAACTGAACTTTTCTCTAAAAAAAAAAAATGCATGAAATGATGGCATCTGAAGAGAACCACAGTGCACAAACTCAGTTTACTTGTATAAAAACGATTCCTTCACAAACAAGATCTTTTAACAGAGCTGATGCAAAAATGCACAGTACTTTAATGGATTCATGCACTAGATCAAAGTACATGACAGCTAAACCATAATGTACAAATTTTCAGGTGTTTGTTTGTATCTAGGGCTTGTTTTTTTCCACGTCTTCTCCGCAGGAGTCCACTGCCTAGGAGAGGGATTATCTGAAAGTTTAAGACTTGTCAAGGCTCCAAGGGTAGAAGGTGCTCCCTCAATGCTAATAATTATTAGAGCTGTTAGTGCAGTGCCTTGCCAGTACCTGGGGACCCATTCTACTGCTGGAAAGGGGAGAAGAAAGGCAACACAGACACTTCAGTACTTACAGGGCAAGAGGGTTTGCTCTAAAACAAATAAAGGCTTTCATACAGATTAACACAGTGGGACACAATTGTGCCAGGGGTTTCTTTTAAATTCCACTGGTTCTAAGCAAAGTTGACAGTTACCAGTGCTATTTATCTGGCTCAAAATTATAGAAGCTCAAATTCCACAAGCTTTTCTGGACATGTTCAGGTGAACCCTTTAAGTAACTGCAAAGTCACAGCATTTGTAGGATGCTTGGCAGCAGCAGAGGGCAAGTTCTGCACATCAAAATACTTATAATTAAGTTTTAAATGAAAATTAACCTCTGCCAGTTATACAGCTCTAGCCAAACCCAGACATTTAAGTAGTTACTCACAGTACAGGATTGTGTTTAATCTTTTAATCAAACCATTCCAGACCTGCAGCTTGTTATAGTAGGATATAAATATTCAAACCCAACAGATCCATATTAGACTTCCTATAATAAACAAAGTTTTCATGTATTACATAAAAACGTAGCCTAAGGGAAAAAAGTGTTTTCCTTTTGGCCTACTTCTTTTTAAGACAGTAACATCCACCAATGCAACTGCCACCCTGAGAACCAGAAGGCAGCATTTCACAGAACCAATCTCTACAATTGTTCACATTTTCTCACATTCTAGATGTTCCATTTTCAACACTGGATCCATTAACTGGAGGCTCCACAATCAGTCTTGGCTCTATCAGCGCATCCCAGCTTTCAGTTATCTGAAAACAAACCACAGGCAGCACTTAGCAGGGGCCAGCAAGATGCAATTTCCCTGCCCTTAGGCTTTTGCCTAGACCTAGAACAACAGCACCACTGAACCAAGATCACAGCTCCTCCTGTGAGTCACTGATCCTGTTGATGAACCTCAACCTCCCTGATATCCTGGGTAAGGAAAGGTGTGGGTAAGAACAACAGAGATGAAAAGCTGGTAAGAAAGGATCTCTGTGAGACATGTTGTTGTTCATTAGCCAAAACAAGAAGTTTGATGAGTGGCTGTGACCCCAGTTAATTGAGTAACATGCAAGAACTGATTATTATGATGTAAACACGCACATTCTTGCCAGGAAGGAACAATTATTTTTGCTTCCATTGATTCAAATTGCATGCACGATTACAAAGGGGATGTCCCTGAGGTGACCAGAGGCAAGAGGCAGGGCAGGTGCCAGCTCTGCAGAGCTGAGGCAGGACTCAGAGCAGACCCCACGTACCTTGGTGTCCTGAGGCACCGCGTACTCGATCAGTTCCACTCCGTCTGCATTCTGGTACACCAGGTCAAACTTCCCTGGCTCCTTGGCAACTGAAAAACCAAACAACCAGCTCAGGAGCTGCAAACTAAAGAAACTTTGAATGTTTACCACAAAAGCTGATCAAAACCAGTTTGGCTTTAGGGTTTGTTTTGGATTTTTTTTTTTTTTTTTTTTGTGCTCAGTGTCTGAGTTTGTAATTGTAACAAAAAAATCTTGAGGTAAAACTGAATACTACACACCAAAATTAAGGTAATTATCTGACTACTCACATCAGAAAGCTAACAATATGTTGCTGAAATTTCAGAAGAATGCTCATATGACAATTCATTAATTCTGGCTTAAATGGCAACTGGAGGATACACGGTTTGAGAAACATTCATCATTTCAGGTCTCAGGAACTGGACCTTATCATTGCAGGGACTCACTTCCACACCCACTGAAGACATACCATTATGACCTCATATTGTCTCTGCAGTTCCAGAAATAATAACAGAAATAAAGCAATAAAATAATTTCTTTCAGAAAATGATACCACAGTAGAGGTGAGTAACTGACCACTCAAACTGACTGAAAAAAATTATTTTGTAAATACCCATAAGCATCTTTCAGTTCAACTAGCAAGGGTTAGAACTTCTGAATTTAATAGACTTTTTGGGGAGGGAATGAGGAGGGGAGGGGTGTGTTGAGAATGAACTCAAGGAAACTTGGAATACTCCTGAAAGACAAAGTGTTCCTTGGACTTCTGGTTTTCCAGGTGACAGCACATGACAACAAGCCCTTGGTGTCCCCAGGTACGTACATTGTCCTGCTGATGTCGAAAGGATCTCAAGTTCAATCTGCTTATTTTCAGCATTCCAACTTATTATTTTTGCCTCCTTCACAAAGCAACAAGAAAAGAATTAGGTAAGACATACTTCAGCACTGCATAACTATTCCATATTTACAACCAGTGTGCTACTTGATTGCTGCCAGAGGAAGTAAGTATATTTGGCTGTTGAATTTTCCAGTCTCCATGTATAAAATCTGCAAAGAATTAATGCTCAGCAATCTGTAACTATTGGCATCAATAAACCAAAGTTACTCACTGTCACCAACTTTGCAGTTTAAATCAGTACTTATTCAGAAACCAATTTATGTGAAGTAGCAACAAAATTTTACTTGCACCAGTTTGAAAAACTTGCCCTGACTTCAAATAACAGTAGACTCAAATACAGCTACATTTTTCTACTTGAGGGTCTGCATTTTTTGTCATCTCTAAAATAGTAATAATGTTAATAATCCTTGTAGTTGGTGGTTTGTTTGGTTTTGGTTTTTTTAAAATAACAGCTACGCCTTTCAAAATTTCAATTAGTTTTGGCTTCTGGAATTTTGATTTTTACGGCTGCACCAGGAATAGCCTGTGGAGTCAAACAGATGCAAGGAAAAACACTGCACAACATCAAAATATCTTAACCATACCTCACCTATCATAGTTTTGTGAGTGAATGAAGAGAGGAAAGAAAACAGTACCTTATAGTCTGAACTTCAGGACTGTAATTTTCAGTTAGTTCCAGGCGCTGTTGAAAGAAATACAAGTAACAAAGTGAAACCTTTCCCAATCTCTGATGATTCCACCTAAATCCAGACATTTTCTTCAGCAAGAGAAAAGTGCAAGAGCCAAGTCTCCTACTCCTGGAACACAATGCCAGTCATGGTCCCAGGTAGACTTCCAGACCTTGATGCTCCAAAGGATTTACGTTCAGGTCAAGCTCTGTGAGATGGACCCAGTCTCCTCAAATGCAGGGATTTCACTTTCATTTACCTTTTTATTTTGCACTGCAGTGTAATTATTTGTATGGTAAGACTTGCAATAACATTTACATGGAAAATCACATTAAAATGACAGCAGAGACAGCATTTCTTATGTTATACAAATACAGAAAGTGTAAAGAAATGCACTTAACTTCCGTATATTCTCCAAATATTTTTAAGAATCAAGTCCAGGCTTTACAACAAGTGAATTTCTTAGAGAAACTATTAGGCCAGGAACTTCAGAGTGGACCAAATGAAGCCATTTTAACCTACTAACATTCAGTATTTCCAGAGTTCTTTACCTTAAAGGCAATTCTTTCTCCCACTTGGGTGGAGCAGCTAGAAGAGGTAACACACTATAGTCTCTTTGGGAATCTCCACGGGATTCTGTGAAACAAAGAATAACCCCCAGACTTTATTAGTGTATCAGTAAAAACAGAAGACAATGTTCATGCTATATGCAAGAAGCTCTGAGAATAGCAAGGTACGCTCTTTGTTTTTATATATATAATGCGATCACTTTACTGTTGTTTCACAAACACGTTCTCAGGCTGACAAATGGAATTACAGTAAATAAAAATTAAGATCAGCCTTTATCCCACCAAGCTATTTCTGCTGTTATGAATTACTCTCCATCCTACAGGTTCTTTGTGCAGTTCAAGCTGCCAGAAAAAGGTGACCTCTGCCTGTGTCAGTCACTCACCTGGACAAGGACAGAAGTGTTTGTCGCAGCTTCATTTAACTGCCTCTGTTTCTGGCCTTCACTGCTGTAGTTATAGAAGAAGCCAGGGTTTGCTCCTCTCCCATGGCCCCTCATCATCCCACGAAACCCACGGCCCCTAGGTCCTCTCCAGAAGTTATCCTCTCCCATTCCATGCCCCCTTCCACGGCCTGGGCTGGCAAACAGTCCTTGGACACTGGCTGGCAGCTGTTTAGTGCAGTTCCTTACTATGGAATTATGCAGTCCAGCACCTGCTGCAGATTTTTTAATGACAAGTGTGTCTGAATCTGAACTATCAGAGTCTGAAGAGGAGCTCTTTGCTTTGGGAGCCTTGGTGCTGGCTTTTACAGCCACCACATGGTTTGGCACCGATTTCTCCTTCGTGGTGCTGTCTTGTGCTCGTGTCACATTCTCATCCTCTGTACTTGAGTCAGAATCTGAACTAGAAGACTGGGGTTTTTTACTAATTGCAGTCTTAGTCATTTCAGTGTTAGACTTTACAGTCACTTTATTAGTTTTCACATCAGAATCTGAAGCGGCTTGGTATTTCTCTTTGGGAAGTGTCACCACTACAGGTTTATGGGAAGATTTATTTTCCTTTGCATTCAATTCACTGCTGTCACTGTCAGACGATGTGCTGGAGGAATCTGAAGCTCCCACCCTCTTTTTCCTGGACTCTGTTGTGATCTTTTTGGCACTACTTTTACCAGAATTTAGAGAAAAGCTCTCATTTGCCTGTTCTAAAGCCATCTTTGATGCAGCAACCTCTGTCTGCTTTTCATCCTTCTTTTTGTTGCCAACTGCTTCTCCCTTTCTGTTTTTTTTCATCTTTTTAGAATGGGAAGTAGAGGTCTCTTCCTTACCTTCTGCGAGTCTATTTCTTCCCCTAACTTCTTCCTTTCTTTTTCTTTTCGTGTACCTTTTCTGAGAGTCCCAAGTATCTACAGAGGTCTCTTCCCTACAAGAGGAATACTCAAGGTTATGCTTCTCCTTCTTCTTTTTCCTTTTATGCTTGCTTTCATTCCTAGAGAATTCTTCCTCATCCTGCTTGTGTCTGTGCCTTTTTTTGTCCTCTTTTGTTGTGTAAATAAAGCCATCATCTACTTCTTCATAATCATCTCCAACTATCTCTTCCAATTTCACTCTGTTAAAAAAACAAAACCAAAAGCCACCGTTCAGCATGATGAACACTTTTCCCTACATGTGAGCAGCTCAGGCAAGTTCCCCTAGAGTGAAGATGCTCCAGGTCTTCCCGGGACAGTCCAGAACCCTCCCCTGCAGGCACTGGCTCCCCTTCCATCTTCAGGAATATTTCCAACCGCTTGGAAATTCCATCCTCCATCCCTTTGGACATGCTAGGGTGTCTCAGGTGTTGGGAATCAGTGCCCGTGGGCAGCCGGCTCCCACCACCCAGGGAAGGGAGAGCTCGCCCCCCGGGGAAGCCCCATCCCTGATCACAGAATCCTGATGACATCCTGATTCACATCCTGATTCACAGGATCCCAGCATGGGTCAGGCTGGAAGGGACCACAGTGGCCTCATCTGGTCCCGCCTTCCGCCTAAGCAGAGTAATCCCAGAGCACAGGGTTGTGTCCAGAGGGCTCTGCAATAATCCCCCGTGAGGGAAACTCCACATCCTCTCTGGACAACCTGTCCCAGCGTGCGGTCCCTGCACAGGGAAGAAGCTCTTCCTGCCGCCGCCTCGTGTCCCACGGGCCGCCACCAGCGGGCAGAACCCGCTCCGGCCCTCGGCACCGCCTTCAGGCACTGACAGACTCCGATGAGGTGCTGCGTGGGACAGACCCCCGAGCCCGCTGTCCCGGTTCCAGTCCTGCTGTCCTGATCGCGGTCCGGATCCCGCTCTCTGTGCGATCCCGCTGTCCCGGCCCCTGTCCCGATCCCGGTCCCCTGTCCCTTATTCTGGTTCCTGTCCCTATCCTGGTCCCGGTCCCTATCCCGCTGTCCCGGTCCCGGTCCTTATCCCTATGCCTGTCCCTATCCCGGTCCGGTCCGTACCGCAGCGAGTCGTTGTCCCGCACGAGGCGCGCGCTCTCGGCGGGCGGCAGCAGCGCCCCCTGGAGGAAGAGGCTGAGGCGGGCGCGGCGGCTGAAGCCGAAGCGATGGCGGATGAGGCTGAGCAGGTCGGTGACGAGCCGCGCCTGGCCCGGCTCCAGCAGCAGCCAGCACAGCGCACAGCCTGGGCTGGCCGGCGGAGGGTGGTCGAACATCAGCCGCAGCCGCACCGGGCCGCCGCCGGCCGCCATGATGGAGGAGGAGGAGCAGGAGGAGGAGGAAGGGGCGGAGGGGGCGGGCACGGGGGCGGTGCCTCAGGGCGGTTGTGGCGAGGGGACGCGGTCCCGTGACCGCGGGAGCTGAGGGAGCGATGGGGCCGCTCCGGGCGGGCATCGCACTGTCCGTGCTGCTGCTGGCCGCAGGTACGGGACGGGACTGACCGGGCGGGACGGGAGAGGGGCCTCCGGGCGCTCCCGGGTCCCGCTGCCGGGCAGAGCGCGGGCTGAGCCGCGGGAAATCCCGCTTGCCGAGGTGGCGGTCGGGAGGGACGGAGAGGGTGGCGGGAGGCCCGACGGGTGCAGCAAAGCCTGGCCACCGTGGCTTGGAAAAGCCTTATTACGCCTACTCCAGTGCGTCGTTGCGTTTTGCCCTGATCCTTGAGATAAAGGGATAGAGTGTCAAAGGTCTGTTCCGTCTCCGAGATGGACAGTAGACTGACCGTGTAAGGTGACCAGACTTTACTGGCTTAATTGAGTTTAAATTATATTTTGGATTCCTTTAGAAGTAGCCCTCTGTCTGCATCATCTCTCCTTGGGAGCTGTGAAGGGATGCGGTCTCCGCAGACCCCCAGACCAAAGTACTGGGCTGAGCTCCCTTGATCGGGCCGTGGAGCTGCTATCGCCGAGGCTGCGGCTTCGATCCCCCTACTAAACCCTTCACTAAACGGTTGGACTCGATCTTTTTAGGTCCCTTTCAACTCAGAGTATTCTGTGATCCTTGTCGAAATCGCAGCTGGTTAGGAAGTTATTCCTTTGGCGTTAGTGGGGTTGTGCCTTCAGCCCAGGCCTTAACAACACTTCAGGAACAAATTATGCCAGCGATTGGGCTGTTATTCCAGCGGCAGCTCTAACGCCAGGCTCTGATAAGGAAGCACTTAATTACACACTTCGTTCATTGACGGTAACTCAGCTGTGGGTGGGGGTGTAAGTATAGGCAGGCTTCTTAGAGTAATTTTTTTTAATAGTAGTAGCACTTCTAATTATCACACCAGGATTGAAATGTAATGTTTTGGAGCAATTCTGGTGGAAAGCCCAAAGCTGAGCCTTTTTACCTAGCTGATTGTTATTTTTATTTCCTCCCAAGGTGTAGTTCTGAGGCAGCCCCGAGAGCCTAAAGAGCTGTGGGGATATGTGGAGGTTCGGAGCAAGGCCCACATGTTCTGGTGGCTCTACTATGCAAATAACCCAACCCAAGACTTCACAGAGTTACCTCTCGTCATGTGGCTTCAGGTAAGGTTTGGTTAGAGACACCTAAGCAGTAATTCTTTCCATCTGTGCCTGGTTCAGTCTATCTGATATTGTGCAGCTCTACAAAAACAGGATTCAAAACTGCCTGGTTCTAGATGCCTCTCCTTGTGAATGAGGCATTGGGGTTGGGAAAAACAAGGATGATTTAATTCTGCAGTTGTGGGGTGTCCTCAACTGCTCACCTTCATCAAATCCGAGTGCAATAACAGGTTGTTCTCGTTTTTCATACTGCAGTAGTGATTTTTGTGCATTGTAGTTTCACAGCTCCTTTCCTGGAGAGTTTCAAGTAAAAAAGTGTTCAGCGACAGTAGATAAAATAACAGAGATTTAGGATGATTGCTAAATGGAAACAATCCCAGTTTAATAAAAGTGGTGGCATGTTCTCCACAATACATTTCGGAAGTTAATATTAAATAGAATCACTTGAGGACTTGTTCTTATTTTTTCTGGGTTCTTTCATCAGAGTGAAACCCACAAGTTCTACATGCTGATTAAGCTAATGACTTGCAAAGCCCCGGTTAGCAGAGAGGTTAACTTTTGCACTCCATATCCAGGGAATGAGGTTTGAAACTGTGCACATGTAGCAAGCAGCTTTTACCAGAGGCTTTCACAAGTCAGTGACTGCTTCTCTGTTGAACTCTTGTTTTCAGAAATGGCATGTGTGTGCACAGCCCAAGACCGTGAGGAACAGAGCCTGCTCTGCAAATTAACATGTACTGCAAAAGCCATTTCTAAAAATTTACAATCTGTCATTCTATTTACTGGCTGCCTTGTATTTTTCTTCCATCTGTCCTATCTATGCCATGCTGCCTTTTAACATCTTTGTCATTTGGTATTTCCCTGCAGGGAGGTCCAGGATCTTCAGGCTGTGGATATGGGAACTTTGAAGAGATTGGTCCATTAGACAGAGCATTGAAACCAAGAAATACAACCTGGGTACAGTAGAGAGTTCAGTTTCTAACTACTAAATACAAATGTTTGTTTGCCTGTGTCAGCAGATGATCACTATGCAAAAAACCACAGAACAGTTTTTCATTTAAAGTTCAGTAGAACTATAATATTTCAAGTTAAAATACTGTGGTTAATAAATTAGCTTTTAGGAATAGTCTTGTTTAGAACTGAGGGGTAGGCATATCAGTTTGATGACGTATATCTGTTCTTCCATGAAATTGTGACATACAGAGGTCTGGGAAACAGAGAGCAGGGAAATTGTGGAAAGTGTTATTTCAGATCACAGCTTCATTGTGTGCAGTCAGAGAGCTTTTTCTGGATGTCTGGCATTGTAAAACCTATGGCCTGTAATTACAGGTCCAGTATGGGCCTTCAAGGGAAAACAAATTACAGCTGCCTGTGAAGATGGAAGTTTAATTAGTGCCATATGTTTGTGCTCTGAGCTACGAATAGTCTGAAGTATTCCAGTGTTCCCTAGGTGACCTGCCCCTGGATCATTGGGACTTTTTGGGCGTATTTCTGGTTACAGACTGGGCTAATTGAAGGACTTTATGTTGCACCTAATTTTTCTGCAAGTTTTTCACGTCCAGGGATTTGTTGGCTCAGTTAATCATTTGTGCCATCAAAACTAAGTTTTTTTGCTGGTGCTGAACTGAGGTTTTACACAAACCTTCTTTCTGCTTCTACAGTTGCAGGCAGCCAGTATCTTGTTTGTGGATAATCCTGTGGGCACTGGATTCAGTTATGTGGATGACTGTAGTTTGTTTGCCCAAAACCTTACCACAGTAGTTTCTGATATGATGGTTTTTCTTAGAGAATTTTTCAAGTGCAGAACAGAATTCCAGGTAAGTGAATTGAATTCTTGTTTATTGTTGTATTTTTCTTTGGTTTTAAATAGAATTCAAAAACGGTTAGGAAGCAGACTTCCAAATGAGCAGTATTTTGCTGTTAGGTAGTGTTTGGTGCAGGTAAAACCACTGTCTCTAATTTTCCACATTTCAGAAGCTGTATCTTGATTTTGGGGTTGGTTAGATAAGCATTAGGTTGGATTATTTTCTGTTGAGTGATCTGAGCAGCATATATAGGATCATAGCTACTTGTAGTTCTAAAATATTTCAGAACCAAACCCAGCAAATCACCAGGACGTTATGGAAACCTTATGTGCTGCTTCAAATAAGACAAACATTAAATGTTTGATGGTGAGAGGTAAACAGCCAGTGCCTGGATCCTGTGGGATGTGGGAGATGGATGGAGGTATCTTCTGCCCTCTGCCTAACAAGTTCCTTTTGTGGCTTTTCTCTCCCCAGACCATCCCATTCTATATATTTTCTGAATCTTATGGAGGTAAAATGGCTGCTGGGGTTGCTTTAGAGCTGCACAAGGTAAGTACTTGGAGGATATAGTTCACTTTTCACTTTAAAACCTGGAGTTCTTACAAGTACTTTTATTTTTCTGGAACACACTGTCCTTATTGCCTAATTCACAATGCTGCTTACTTTTTTCACTCTAGAGTCATGAATCGCTAACTAAAATTTGATTCTTGGTTTGGTGTTTTGTTTTTCCTCTTATTCACAAAGGCTGTTCAAAAAGGGATCATAAAGTGCAATTTTATGGGGACTGCTCTTGGAGACTCCTGGATTTCTCCTTTGGGTACGTTTAAACTCCTCAGACTGGATGATTTGTTGTTATTTTGTTTTGTTGAGTGTCATAATCATTCTATGAGTGCCTAAAGTCAAAAATGTCATCCCTGCCTTAGGTGAATTAACTTTGTAGTGAGTCTGGTAAATCAAAAAGAAATATTCAGCCTGGCAGGCTGTGACTGAAGAGTCTCTCTTTAGGATGTATCTAGGTTAAGAAAAGTCAGAGAGCGAGGTCAGTGAGGAGCACACTTGCATTTGAAGTGGAGTGATGGTGAAATGTCCCTACACATCTCCACAGCCTCTGAGGTGTATTGTAAGAGTCCTGTGCTTAAATGTGGCCACCAAATGATTCACAAGGCTGCAAGTGAGATTTGTGTCTGGTGGAGGACAAAAAGCAAATTCAAAGGTCCTTCAGTGGGATTGGCAAAGGCAGGTTTCACAGATTCCCTGCAGCACAGGATAATACCAAGCAAGCTCTTACCTGTCTGCCATCAGCTGATCCTTGAGAATTTACAAACAAAGCTGTTAAAAGGATTTGTTTTATAACTCAGTTGTTCCCTTGTGACTTTTGAAACAGATCAGTTTTGATAATTCCCGTCCTCTTGTTAGACCTCTGCCTATGTTCTGGCAAAGTGCTGCAATTCTGCGGGGAGAACATTTTGGTTGCTTTTAAGTAGATTTCACTGGTTAACTCATAGGAGGTTCATGACGTTGCAGGATTTGTAAAGAACCTTCTCTGTGGTATATAACCTTAGGGTTAAACAGAGCTGACTGTACCCTTTTACTGATCAATTAATCTCCATTTATTTTTCTCATAAATATTGTTGTCCCAGTAAAGGAAAAGTAAGTTAAATCTTATGTTAATGATTGATTGTCAGTTTGAAATCTGTTCCATTTGTTTAGACTCTGTGCTGTCCTGGGGGCCCTACCTTTACAGCACTGTAAGTACTTTAAACTCTTGGTTCCCACCTGATCCCTTGTGCTGAATTGAATGTGGTGTTGAATTTTAAGATTACCTCTTGGCCTGAATAAAAAATCTCAAAAGCATGGAGACTGTTAGCAGTAAATGAATGTGAAATTTTAATTGAAACTGTCCTTTGTGTTTATCTTCCAGTCTCTCCTTGATGATAATGGTCTTGCAGAGGTGACTGCTGTCGCCAAAGAAATAATGGATGCAATCAATAAAGATCAGTATGGGCTGGCTACTGAGCTCTGGGGCAAGGCTGAAGGTGTCATTGAAGAGGTGAGGTCTTTGACTAACATTAAGAACTAACTGCTGCCTGGGGAAGGCACATAATTTCAGGTTATCCTTCCGATGAGTGCTGAGCTGGCATGAATTCTCCAACCCTCTGCCCAGTCATTTTTGCCAGGATTTGTTTTATCCCAGTGCTGATATAAAGGAGTGTTTGCTATGCCCCGCTGGGTGAATGACAGAGAAAGTGGGCAGGACAGCCCTTGTGGTCTTCCAGTATTGCGCTGAGGTTTCAGCATACAACTAGTCCTCTTGATTTCCACTTATCAAGAAATTTTGAAACTTATCAAGAAATTTTCCATTTCTTGATAAGTTTCAAATTAAAGAAACTCCTGGAAAGCCTTGAATATTGAAAACTGCATCCAGCAAGACACAAATTTGAAATGCACACATCGCTATTTGAAGAACTACAATAGGTGCACAGGGTGGGAAGGAACCTCAGCTTATGATCTGTTACTGTGGGTCACTGCATCTTGTTACTTAAATTCCAGCGTAAAAGATTTGTAAAGTTTTGCTTTTGTTTCTCCTGTTAAAAGGTTGCTCCAAAATCTCATTCTTTGTTACATCTCATTCTTTAGTACATGGAAGGCTCTGGCTTCTTTGGACAGAAAGTTTAATCTGGAGCCACTTCCCTTTGTTTGGTTTGGTTTGGTGGGGTATTTTTGTTGTTTTTTGTTTGTTTTGTTCTGTTTCATAACTGACAGTGCCTTGCATATTGTTGGTTTCACTTCTTGCTGTTTGGAAGGAACTTTTGGTTCCTGATTTACTTTTCAAATCTACTTGCCTTCCCCTCTCATCTGTGATGGTCCTGGCAGGTGAAGGCACTGCAGTTCTTCTGGGGCTGCTGTTGTGAGCTGATTTCTGACCAAAGCATCAAAACTTTAAAAAATCAAAAATAAAGTAAAGCAGGACTTGAAGAATCTTGGAGTGACTTCTCTAATGGCAACACTGTTCACGTTTGTCCTTGGATGCAGGCAGCCTCTGTCAGCTGCATCAGAGCTGCCAGTCTGCAATGCTTGGGCACATCCAGCTGTCAGCAGGTCCAGGAGAGGGGTGGCTCGTATCCATCACCACGTTTTTGAGGAAGCATTTTAGATTTTGGAGGATTGTAGGTTGGAAGGATGATGACTGAGAGCAGCACCAGACCAGACCTGGCAGTAGGGGCTGTCTGAAGGCATCACCTGGCACTGCAGCTCTCTCTCATGAGTAATGCAGGGTAAGACTTCCTGTAGCTTCACATCTGCTTCAGAGGAGTAAATAACATCTCTGATATGACCCATATGTGAACAATACAGGCTTGAGGAATCTCTCTCCCACTTCTCAAAGCAAATGTAGAACTGAAGGTTTTCACAAATATCTTCCTGGTATGCTGGTAAAGTGACAGGTCACAGGGTCCTTTATTTAGGATTTACTTACCTTTTTTTTCTTTTCAGGAAAGGCTGTTCTTTTTCTCTAAGAAATGTTTTTATTAGTGTTACTGAAAGTATCTTGTGTTTACAGAACACAGACAATGTGAACTTTTATAACATCTTGACTAAGGAGGTTCCAGAAGTGAAATCAGATGAACAAGAAAATCTCCTTCTCAGTAAGTTGTATTTAAATACTTAAACTTCCCTGTTTAAGGCCCTGTGTTTCAATTCACATACCTTCAACTCTGACAGTGGAAAGAGCCTCAGTGTAGCACATCCCCAAAATGGATGTTGATATTCTCCCGAACAGAACTTGTTTGCTGTTGCATAGAGACAGACAGGAATGTGGAACAACCCTATAGATGACACCTCCACCTATACATCCTGCACAAATTACAGCAAGGAAGCAGTTAGTATAATTGCAACATCATTTTGTGACCTTTTAAGTTACTTCCTCTTACTGTCTTTAAGACAGGACACAGAAGTGTCTCATCAGTATAAACGGTCTGATTAAATTCTTGCTCCATGATTTTTGTGTAATGATGTGAAAATGTGTAGTGTTTCTTTCAAGTTTTTTTTCTGTTGGCTTCATAAGGGAAGGTGAAATTAACTCCTGAAAATAAAACATTGCAGGTCAAAAATAACTGATTGTTGAGAAGAGCTAGGTCATTAAAGCTGATGCCCAGAAAAATGCAGTGTTAGCCAAAAGTAGGAATGGGTGGGTTCTTCCTGTATCATCCTGCTCTAAATAAGGGTCGACTTCAGTGGTTTCTAGTAAAAACAAGCAAATCTCCCTCTTCGGTGCTGCATTTTAATTAGGAAAAGGGTTTGTTGGCCATGATTGACGCTGAAGATTGTTATCTGTGGAGGATGGCGTCTTAAGCGTGCCACTGATCAAAGGGTGTTGTCTCTTTTTTCAGTGCGGCTTTACCAGCGCCACGTCAGAAAAATGCATCAGAGCAGCCTCGAGGAGCTGATGAATGGGCCCATCAGAAAGAAGCTGAAGATCATTCCTGACTGTGTGAAGTGGGGAGGTACTTTCCTGTCTGCTAGTGTGCACCTGTTGTTTACAGTATTGCATCCTGTAGGAAAACACAACTGGTCACATTCAGTTGTTGTTATCCATGGGGTAAGGAGGGAATTTGTTCTCAGAAATGATGTTGTGGGGCAGGCCTGTGGGAGCAGGTGTGGTTCTGGTTCTGATTCTGCTGCTCGTATCTTTAGCCAAGTAACTAAAAATGTAGGGGGAGGGAGGAAGAATCTCTGTATTTCAGGAGCTGGTTTTTGTCTTTCATGCGGTCTTGCTGGAATTCCTGTCAGCTTTTCTCTGCCAGAAGTCTGGTGTCATGTAATGATGTATCTTATGGAGGAGGACGTGTAAAACCGGCTTAAAGGGCTGATGTCAGCACCCTGTGCATGTAAATAGGAGCCAGAAAGTACAGCACTGTCTGTGAGCTCCAAAGGGAGCACAGCTGCTGTCTGGTCTTCCTCAATCTGATAAATCACTGGTGCCACTTTGGGCTAGGACTGTTTTTTGTGCAGCTGTGAGCTCCGTTTTAGAGCCTTTAGCCCATGCTTCTGTCCCAGCTTGGGGATGACGTCCTTCATCACTTAAAATTTGCCTTTCTGGTTCCAACCAGGTCAGTCTAGACAGGTCTTCGAGAACATGGCTGAGGACTTCATGAAACCTGTCATCGATATTGTTGATCAGCTTTTGGCAGCCAATGTCAGTGTTACAGTCTATAATGGACAGCTGGACCTCATTGTTGACACCATGGGTGAGGAACTTCTTGACTGGGCATGGAAACAGAAAATGTGATGAGTAGAATGTGGAGCTTTCGGTATATGGGTACCCAGATTTCTCCAATGTCCTGTGCAAACCTCCTATCTAACTAGCAGTGCGTCAATAGTACAGTCATAAATGAGCTGCACTTAGGATGTTTTGCTTATATCCCTCTGAGAGAGGCAAATCCTTTACCTCCATTAAACTGTTGAGAAATGGATCTACAACATCAGTAATTGCTTGTTTCAGTGAAGCTAATAATTCACTAATCCTCCTGGACAGGCACACAGATGTGTATGTGTGTATGCTCATTCACAGGCAAAGAATGCTGGTAATTCATGAGGGAGGGTGCAGTGGAGGAGGGATCACACCTGCTCTCAGTGTAGGCTCCTGTGCACCTTGGGCTTGCTTTGTTGCTTGCAAGATGCTGGTTTGGTCCAGGGGCAGTTTGGAAGCCAGGCCAGGTGCTGCTGAAATGCCTCATAAGGCTGCTGTGCTCCCTTCCACTGGTCTTTTCTCACTGAGTTAAAGAATCTGCAGCCACAGACTCCACAAACACCTTCCTTTGTTGCAAAAAGGCTTTATTCCTTGTATGTCTCTGTCCAATTAGATATTCAGATGCCCTTCATGAAAAATACGGCAATCAATAAATCCAGGAAACACAGTATTTAGGCTGTCAAAACAGATTAGCAGTTAGTGGTGCTCCAGTTTATCACATTTTGGTCTAAAATTGAGTTGTAGTTAACATGTAAATTCTTCCAGCAGTTCACAGGTTAGGCTACAGCTTTGTCCCCCGTGGAGTCCTGGAATTAATCTTGTTCCTGTTTTGACTTCCACCTTCTATGGCAGCACCTGAAACAGAAAGCCTTTCCAGTCTCCCCTCCATAAGTGTCTAACACACACAGAACTAGTGCCTCTTCTGATTTCCAGGAGGGGGCCTTGGTAGGGCTGATCCTTTTCCATGGCAGGACATTCAAGGTCTTTAAGGTGCAAAGTGAAATATGTTGGAATTTCTAGGGCTGGAGAGCCTCCAAGAAGCACATGTTCAACTTGTGCAATCCTAAGTCCATTTCATACACACCTTCACTGTTTACTTACTCCCTTCTCCCCTCCATTGGTTTGTTTCAGTTTGTCTTGAATTTTCCTAGTCATAACAAAATTGTTTTTAAGATCTGAGCACACAGACTCTGTGCTAACTCTGCTGTACTGGTATCTAGTACAGGGGCATCCAGCTGAGCTGGACTCCCAGGCTGCTGTGGAACCAAGGATCAGTAATTTGCAAGTATTGGTAATCAATGCTGTCTCTTATCCCCAACAGGCCAGGAGGCGTGGATCCGGAAACTGAAGTGGCCTGATTTGGAGCAGTTCAGCCAGAAAAGGTGGAAGGCACTGTATGTGTCTCCAGAATCCACAGAGACAGCTGCTTTCCACAAGGCCTATAAGAACTTCTCTTTCTTCTGGATTCTCAAGGCTGGGCACATGGTAAATAATAAAGTCCTTGGGGTGGAATCAGCAAGAGGACTGAAGATGTGTGTGTAGCTGCTGTCTGCTTCCTTGCAGCAGCTGCTTATCCTGTGCTTTTCTGTGCTAGGTACCAGCTGACCAAGGAGAGATGGCACTCAAAATGCTCAGGATGGTGACCCAGCAGCAGCACTAGGGGAGTGTCAGCTGATCTGGCTTCCTGCCCAGCACCAGGGCTCTGGAGGAGTGTGAACCCCGGATCCTAAGCCAAAGGTGGCACAGTGGCTGTTTGGACACACAGCCTCCCTCATCTTGCTGATACTGTGCACAAGTGCTGGTGGAAAGGCATTTCTCTCCTTGAATGAGTTATTGCTTTTGAATTTTTAAGCTGTGATTTGCTGCCTTAACATTGCTCATAAATGACTCTTCCAGAGAGAAGTTCCCTGTCATAAAGAACAAGCCCTGAACCTTTGCCTTGGAAGGATTTTGTGCTCTTGCCCTTCCCTGAATGCTCCCTTGTCTGTTTGCACACCAAGAGTAAAACTGATTTGACTTGATTTGCTTTGTGCTCCTCTGGGAGGGCTTATCTGCTTCATGAGGCTGTGGAATGTTCCTTCCTTTGTCCTCTGGCTTCTGCTTGAGTCACCTGGCTGGATTACAAACTGAAGACATGGAAATGCCAGGACAGAGGACCTGCCCTAGAGGAATCACAGTCCATCTCATCCTGCTGAGGTGCCTGAATTAGGATCCAGGATTCTTCAGACTTCCTGTGCTATGGAGAGGGAAAAACATCCCGTAGGGGAGGATTTGACCCTTTTTCATCTGACCATTTGTTTCTTACTTCTATTCTTGTTAACGCGTGCTACTCAAACTTTGCCTTTACCCTGAAAACCTAAAGCACATCCAGCAGGAATTCCTCCTTTTCTGTATCCTGAAGCAGAAGGCCTGTTAATACCCTCTTGTACCAAAGAGTCCCAACAGATAGAAGCCTCTTAAAACCTTCTGGGTTTAGCCAGAAGGAAAGGAGCATTATCTGAGCAATAATAGCATAATCCTGAAAGATGATAGGAGTGTTTAAAAGAAGGATATGCAAAATCTTGATCCATGTCTTTTAGAGATTTTTTTTAAGTCTGGCAGAGAACTCTTATTTTGAAACTTTTTTTTTTTTTTGATAATACATAGTGAAGAAGAGACTTGGTTAGACATCATTTGACTTTTTGCTATTGAGCAGGAAGTAGTTGGTTTTTATTGGTGCCTGATAGGAGGCACAACAGCTCCTTCCAGCTATCAGAATCCTAAATAAATAGCAACCTCTGAATTACTCCAGCCACTGAAACTGTCCTGAAATACCTGATAACATTGTCTTAGCAAGAACTGAGGCAGAATGCTGTGTGAGCACACATGCAATCCCCCTGCAGCTGCACTACTGGCATCTAATAATTTTCTTTTTCCATGATCCCTTCTTGTATTCTTGAGAACTTTAGCACTAGGAATCAACATTTTGTTTTTTAAATGCCTTTGCAATAAATAGATCTAATTCATCTTTCTTCAGCATCACATTGTTTTCACTGCTTGAAAATTATATCTTTTCTGTTCTGGCTTTTAGAGGAGGTTGCAGTGTATAAATTTGCATTCTTGGAATATTTTTAAATAATTTGCCTAGCAAGTCTGTATGTTTTTGCCTGGATAATATGCTGCTTTGGGCTGGGATAGAGGTAATTTTCTTCCTAATAGATAGTCTGGGCTATGTTTTGGCTTTGTGCTGGAAATGCTGATAACACACAGGGTTGTTCAGTTGTGGCTGAGCAGTTCTGACAGGGCCTTTTCTGCCCTCACCAGACCCCACCAGTGAGGGGCCTTTTGGGAGCAGAAGGAGTTGGAGGGGACACAGCCAGGACAGCCGACCCTAACTGACCCAAGAGATGTCCCAGGCCAGGTGGTGACATGCTCAGCTGGGGGAGAAGAAGGAAGGGGTGACATTGGGGGTGATGCTGTTTGTTTGGAAGGAGTGACATTGGGTGATCAGCTGCATGTGATGGAGCCCTGCTTCCCTGGAGACAGCTGCACACCTGCCTGCCCCTGGGAAGGAAGTGGTGAATGAATTCTTTGTTTTGATTTGCTTGTTGTCTATTAAACTGTCTTCATTTCAACACAGGTTTTTCTCACTTTTACCCTTCAGTCTCTCCCCCATCTCTCTCAGAGGAGAAAGTAAGTGGGCAGCTCTGTGATGTTTGTTTGCTGGCTGGGGTTAGACCATTACAGCAGTTTGAGTTGGCTGGTCCTCAGTCCTGTTATATACAATATTCTGCATTAATCCTAAATTAATACAATAGGGCTTAATAGAGGAAAATTATTGAGAAGGTGGTCTCTCCAGAAAGCAGCATTTAGTGCTGTTCTCACCCCTCTTTATCACATGGGACATTGATTCAATTGCCATGGGCTGGTGCTCAGTCACAGGCCTGAGGCATCTCTTCTTTTCCTGCTTGGTTCTAGCTTCAGCAGGTTTTTCTGTTGGCAGAGACAGCTTGTGAGGAAAAAAAGATGGTGTCAAGAAGGCTGGTGGTAACGATTTGTTGGTTTTAGGGGCGATGCCAAATCTAAATGTGCTAGAATAAAAACACCCAGGGAGACAGGCTTTTAACTAGGGTTGATTTAAATGCAAAAACAAAGCAGCAATCAAGCAGTTAGCATCAAGGAAGATTCCTTTTATTCCAGTAAAGGCTTTGTCACTGGTGTGTCACAACTCTAGAGTGTTATAAAGGTAGGTCACCTGGTCATTCTCCAGCAGATGCTGTAAGAAATCGACTGCTTTGAAAGGAGTTCAAGTCCGTTGTGTATCTGATTGGCAGTGATGTAATTTGTCCACTTTGATTTCATGCACTGTGCCTTTTCCAGATAAGGGCAGTCACTTGGCAAATCCATTAGTGTGATTCATTCTAAATATTGATAAGATGTTTTACAGATGCTGGATCAATCAGAAGAATACAGCCCAGTGTTTGTATTTCATCCTCTGCAGCTGCAGGCTCTGACTGCATAGATAGCCTGACAGCCACTAACTTACTTTGCTCACCACCAGTTAAAGTTAATTTTCACAGAAACAAATCTCTGTTAAAAATCAGTAATTCAGCACTGCTGCTTCAGCATGAATAGTTTTGGCTTTTTGTAACCATCTACATTTTCCAAGCCAGAGAAAGAAACCTAGAAGTTTCTTTCAAAGCCACAACAAAAGAAGAATGTCTGTGTACTGAGGCAATATGGAAATCTTAGAGCTCTTCTTCACTGCCATGTTGTGTCTATTATCCTGTAAATATTCTTATGTATGGCAGCACGATTTTTATGTGTCACTTCTGAACTCTGAGACCTATTCAAGTTTTTCCAGAAGGGATTCAGGAACGGAGTAGTAATTTATCTGGCCCACAAACTGGTGCAGAAACAGTAAGAACTTGAATAGAGCAGAGTTCACGCTCACAAAGTTTCTCTGAACCTGGTTTGAGCATTTGCTGTATAATAGATTTGATAGTTAAGGAGTAGTTACAGGTCTTGTGGAGGAACAAATGAACCATTTGGTCATTGTTTGGGGAGGACTTTTTTTCTTTGTGGTGTGTAGGAGAGAAGCATGTTGGCAGGAGAAGAGATGTGTGAGCATTAAATGGCCTAATGCAGCAGTTTTCAACCAGTCACCTAAAACATAAGCAAGGAAAGCAAAGCATCCTTACATATTTCATATATTGACCATTACTCTTCACTGTGTTTAAGTAATTCAGTGGCGAGCATTAGCAGAATTGATTCTTGAATTAACTACCAATGGTCTGAATCAGCAGTAGTTGGGACTACTGCTAAGCCATAGGGGACTTCAGAACTTCCAGCATTGGTGATCATCTTCAGGACATGCGTTTTTTTATTCCCTCCTCCTAACCTACTTGAGGCTGGAAAATAAGGCACTATAAGGGCACAGCACCGTGTCTCAGAAGGCAAAAAACATACAGATTGCAGCTAATGTGTCACTGCCTCTGCTGTTCAGTATTCATTACTGCACAAATCTGGATGCAAAGTACACTTGTAGTAAGGCAAGGTTTAGGATGTAGGACTTCTCCAAATTTCATTTGGATGTCACATAGGCAAACACAACTACAGATTCATAGGGGACTTGAAAAAACAAGGCCAGAGTGACTCCAGCAGAGAGGCAAACATCACATGTTTACTGAAGCTGATTCAAATCCAAGAGCTCGTTTCTGTTTTCCCCTAGTTTTTATCCTCCAGCTTCAACACCAACAGTTACAGGTAGCTACTGTTCTGAATAGGGCTGTATCAGTTTTAAAGTGCTGTGAATCCTCTAAGACACAGCTGGAATAATTCTATCTGCAAGCTGTAGTCCCTAGACTAGACAATGACTACCACAGTCATTTTTGAAGGCAGCTGTAAAGGCTGCTAGAACCAGCCTGGTTAAGCTGCTTTTCTATTGCTTCTCTGGTCCTGAAGTGTCCTTCTCAGGGTTATTTCTCTTCAAATTGGTTGCAATGTGTCTTTGAACGAGACAGTGCTCGCCAGCATTAGCCCCACTTGGCCAGTGGATGGTCACAGCAATAATGATGCTGCACCCACATTCTCCTGTAAAAATACTTTTGTTCTGTCCCTTATCTCCTATTATCAGCCAGCTTGGACTCATCTCCCACAATCTGTTTGGAGACACAACAAGTGATGACTGACATTAGGATCAGTATGGTTCCAATTTTACTATCAGGATCATGTTCCAATTTTACTATTCTCTCCCCTTTCTCCTTGCTGAATACAGCAATATCTGGGAATTACATTCCTCTACTAAAACTGCAGATTGAATGTACTTATTCAGATGTTGTGTAGTCTATCTTGGATAGGACAAAATAAACAAAATTGTAGAAACTTCATTTAAAGCAGTAAAAGATGACTTTTAACAGTTTATATGCTGTGTTGTGAGTGAGGCTAAAAAAATACACTAGCTGGTGCATCCTCAGTCTGTTACAGCTGCTAGATAATTTTCTAGATGATTCATTTATTTTTTAACGAGGGAAGGAGGGAAAAAAAAAGTCTGAGAATCTGGGGCTTAGGTCTGTTAATGTGATTTCCTTGTTAGAGCCAGAGAGGAATGTCACTTGACAGCCCTATTTGGAGGTGGAAGTTGAAGATAGGTTGACTGCTGCTACTACACTGGGTCTGCTTTTCACAGAGTTGTCCTGGAGCTTTAAACATTTTATTGCTTTCAAGAGATTGCCAGATGCCACTGTATGTTATAATCTGAGGGAAATGTGAGCCTGTCCAACTACTTGGAGCTGGTCAGAGAAAAAGTGGGCAGGTTCTGTGCTTTCCCTGAGGCAGCAGGGAGGTTTCTGGAATGTACCAAGAAGAGTGGCTTGGCCCCAGGGCATCTGGAGGACTGAGATAGGTAAGAGAGAGAATTCTTGTCCATTCACCTCGGCTTTATGTATTATTCTTTTTAGCAGCCTCGGCAAGCGGATGCCTTGGGTTGGTGACAGATGTGCAGTGGAGTGACCGGCCACTCGGTGGAGTACGGAGACCTTGGAATGCCAGGGGAACACACTGCCCTTGGCATCTGCACCCCTGGTGCTGTCCCTGGGAACCCCAGGGAATGTTCGTTCGATCCTATGAATTCAGTGGAATCGGCTTTATGTTAACCGTGACAGAGAATTGTTCATTTTAGCAATAACTTCGGGAGAACAAGTAGTTTGGTCTTTGTGTAGTATGTGTGTTGTAAGAAGAAACAAATAAGGCATTAATGTGTTTGAATTTAGTGCAGTTGCTCTCTAGCTGGGCTCATCTGACAGAGTTTTGCTCATGCCTGATTAATAATCTGATAAGAATGCGGTTGAAATCAAGCAAGAGCATTCATATTGTGTCAAATTAAACCAGTAAAACTTTTACAAGGCGAGGTCCTATAACACTTAGAAAATTTCAAAGAAAGATCCTTGCCTGTAGAAACACTTCCCCAAAATTTCTTAAGTTTTGTTCTTGTTGTTTAACTTTTTATAATAAAAAATAGATGAAAGTCAGTGAAAAAAAATCAAGTCACTTGCTTCTGTTCTGAACTTAATTAAGCCAGTCGTAAAACTCCATTACCTCTTAAGTAGTATTTTTATGTTCTCAGGGGCAAGGGTGTTAATAAACTGATTATTTCTGCTTGTTACCTGTTTGTGACATTTAAAGAGAATGTTCAGCACATAAAGCATGTCTATTACATTTTAATCAGAGCAGTCAATGGGAAACAGGATTTGATTCAAAATACAGTAAGACTATGAGAAGCCAAATATTCAAGGAGGGCTATATTGTGTATACTATAAAGAGAAATTGTATTATGAAGCTGTTCTTAGGGGCTGAGTTTCTGGATATTGTTGGAACACAACCAGAATTGTAGATAGGGCCATCAGCCCTGGGGATTGCCCTCCTTAGACACTGTTTCTGACACCAGATTACAATTTACTATGAGTGGAACGGACATTGATGGAAAAGCATATGATTGTAAAGAAATCCTGCAAATGACAGCCATGGCCTGTGGTATGAAATATTTCCTCTTGAACTATTTATTCTTAGCAGGCAAATACGATAGCACCACCATTAGTCCTATTTCAAGGTCTAGAAAGAAACTAGAGTGGCAGTATGTAAAATATTTATTTCACATAGTTCATGAGTCAAATGAAGAAGTTACCAAATATCTCTGATTAAACAAGTAGTTACATATACCAGTAAGGAAAAATACCCTGCCGGTGCATGCCTACCTAGAAAGTGGAGAAGTAGGGATGAGCAAGGAGCAATGCCAGCTACACCACTGGAAATAAAAAAACAACCTCCTGGATTCAGCCCTACAAACTTCACCTTGGTAGAGCAGCTGCCCAGCAAGTAGGTGGCACGTGTTTGGTTCACTGTTCTGATTTTAGCACCCATGGGACACCCCCAGCTTTAAAATCACAGACCTTTACTGACAGCATCTCTCATCCCAATTCTCCTGTGCTCAGTGCTATCAAATCATCTCCCAGCTGTCAGATATTTGCTCGACATACTCAGCTGTCTGTAATGACAGCTTCTACAACCTCCCCAGCTCTCTATCAGCTTCATTCCAGTGCTTGCTGGCACTCACGCTGTCTGTGACAGTTCTTGGACTTCAGCACTACTTCCCCAAACCATACTGTCTGAACCCAAATCTTCTTCCCCTGCATCCACCCCTTCCAAATTAGTGCAAGACTGAAACAGATTTTAATGCTGACAGTTTTGGTTTAAATCCATGTTGCATTATTTAGACCAAGTTCCTTCATCTTCCAGCCGAAGATAAAGGAGAGTCAGTGGAAATGAACTGGATTTCATGAAACTGAGCACAACCCCTCTGAGGTGTGGGAACTCCTCTGCTCATGACAAGCAGGAATAATTATTTTTTTTTTTTTCTCCCTACCACAGTATTTATTGTGACTCCACTTCTGGGTGTGCACAGCTGTCTACCTGCACACAGAGAGGGGAGTCAGAGCAAGGAGTCACTGAGACAATCTCAGCAAACGAGGTGGGACAGTGACACAGCTATGCTCTGAGCCTTTGAAGAGGTGGAACTCACTTCAGAGCAGTTAGACTAACAGGAGCTGATTCCACATAGGTGTCTTCCCACAACTCCAAGGGGCACCAACTCACAGATTTTTGAATAGGTGTCCCCAAGGAGTGTGCTGAGCTCAATCCCCATATAACCTGAAGAGTTCAAGGGTCTCAAGATAAAAGCTAAACATCCTCACATCATAAGAAACCTGCTCTAACTAGATAGCTTCAGAGAAGTTTGCTGATCAAATATTTGGCTTCCCTTTCACATCTGCTCATAGCTCTTAAGAAATTCATTGCTTCCCAAGGTTCATATCTGATCTCTGCACTTTGATTTTTTTTTTTCCAGACTGGAAAGACCACTTAGTACATCAGTGAGGCAAAGGAGAACTATTCCTTTTTTTTTTTTTTTTTTTTTTTTTTTTTGTTTTGTTTTGTTTTTTTGTTGTTTTGTTTTGTTTTGTTTTGTTTTGTGGTTGGTTTTTTTTTTTTTGTTTGTGGTGGGGTTTTTTGGGGTTTTTTTGTTTTTGTTTGGGTTTTTTTTTGTTTGTTTTTGTTTTTGTTTTTTGGTAAAAATAAAGGACGATCAAAGTGGCAGAGGCTCTGGAATCAGCTCCTTATCTCTCTGAGGGTGGATATGTGGGGAATTGTATTCCTGTTGTATTCCTGTCACTGTGTTGTTGATTGACAACTGACAGGCTACAGGGCTGTCAAGCCAGTCTCTTTCCAAACCCTGAATTTGCACATAAAAGGGATGAGAAACTCATGCTCCAAGAAATAAAACTTCCTGAAAACACACTGGTTTCTACAAAAGAGATAAATTTGAGCAGCTTGCTCTAATCATGGAATTTTCAGGGTTGTTAAGGGCCATATGGACCTCTCACTGCAAGAAGCAAATGAATGGATACTGTCTCGATTCAAAACCTGCTGCACTTACATGGTCATTTTAGTTGGACAGCTTTATCAATCACCTACAGGATGTCACTCAGTGATGGATGGTCACCTGCACTCAGCATCTACAGCAGGAAAGGAGTGCTGGAGAGGCAGCGAGTACCTGAGCCTGACTCAGCCCAAGCTGGACCCATCATGCCTGGTCTGAGGCACAGTGCAGAAACCAGAACCATCTCCTCTGGCAGCTCACGGCTGTGGGCTTCAAAGGCAGTCCAAAACACTGTAGAGAAAGAAAAGGGGCAGAGCAGAGAGATCAAATTAAAACCCAGCCATGGAGCACAGCAGTTGCAGGCGGTTTTAACGAGGAATCCTGCAAAGGCAGGGTCATCCTTTCGTTACCCGCTCTGATTAAAGCAGGGATTGGCAGTGTCAGTGCCCAGCCAAGCCCAGCCACGAGGGGATCCTTCCCATGGCTCTGCCTCCTCGCTTGAGTGCAGCGGAGCGCGGGGAGTTCCCCTTGTCCTGCTTTGCCTTAATTACCCCTGAACTCTTTATAGTCGGCTTTTCCCCTCTAGCCTGGAACCGTTCAGACTTTTTCTAAGGAAAAAGTACTGCAGCGTGATTGGTGTTTTATCTGGGGGGTCGGACTGATTTATGGAGCAGTAAAGGCGCTGCAAACGGGTCCGTCCGCTGCGGCAGAGCCCAGGGAATGCCCGGCCGGCTGTGTCCGAGGCTGCTGCTGTTCTCCTGTCCATCCTGCCTCGCTGCCTGCCCGTTCCCTCGCTCCTCGGGCAGTCTCCCTGCCATCGCTGCTGTTCCCACATCCCGTCCCGTTGTCCCGGTGTCCCCAGTCTCGCTGTATCCAGTCCCGCTGTCTTCCCAGTCTCTGTCCCCCCGGTCCCTCTGTCCCCCCGGTCCCTCTGTCCACTCAGTCTCTGTGTCCCCAGTCCCGCTGTCCCCCGGTCTCTGTGTCCCCCCGGTCCCCCTGTCCCCCCGGTCCCTCTATTCCCGGTCCCCCTGTCCCCCCGGTCCCCTTGTCCCCCCGGTCCCCTTGTCCCCCCGGTCCCCCTGTCCCCCCGGTCTCCCTGTCCCTCCGGTCCCTCTGTCCCCCCGGTCTCCCTGTCCCTCCGGTCCCTCTATTCCCAGCCCCTCTGTCCCCCCGGTCCCCCTGTCCCCCCGGTCCCCCTGTCCCCCCCGGTCCCTCTATTCCCAGCCCCTCTGTCCCCCCGGTCCCCCCGTCCCCCCGGTCCCCCTGTCCCCCCGGTCCCCCTGTCCCCCCGGTCCCTCTATTCCCAGCCCCCCTGTCCCCCCCGGTCCCCCTGTCCCCCCGGTCCCTCTATTCCCAGCCCCCTTGTTCCCCCGGTCCCCCTGTCCCCCCGGTCCCTCTGTCCCCATCCCGCCCGGCCCCCGGGGCCTCCCAGCTGCCCGCGGCGCCCCCTGGCGGCCGCGCCTCCCTCAGCTCCATCCTCCAGCTCTGCCCTATTGTTCTCCCGCCCGCCGCTCCCTCCCTCCCTCCGCCGGGGCTCGCGTCCTCCCTCCGCTCTCCTCCATCCATCCCTCCATCCCTTCCTCCTCCTTCTCGCCGTCGCTCCCGCCCCGCTCCCCGGAGCTGATGTCACGCACCCGCTGAAGGCGCGGGCGATCATGGCTGCTGCGGCCGCGGCCGTGCCGCCGGCCTCCAGCTAATGCCCGCGATGGAGCCGGCCAGCCTGCTGCGGTTCCTGCGGAAGCTCAAGGAGGTTTTCGACGTGTGCGATGAGGATGCGGACGGGTTCATCCGGGTGGAGCATTTCGTCGCCCTGGGGCTGCAGTTCGGCCAAGGGGATGAGGTGAGTGCGGCGACTCCCGGCCCCCGCGCAACTTTCACCTGCTATGTCTGGCCGGACCCCGCCCGGGCCGCCCCGTCACCCGCCTGTCCTCCCCGCGGCCCCCGTCCCTTCGGGAGCCCCGGGTCCGTGCCTCAGGGCAGCCCGGTCCCGCTCCCTTGGGGGTGGCTCGGGCTCCCTCCGTTCCTGGGGGGTCCCAGAGCCCTTCCCTTGGCGGCCTGGAGCCCCCTTCCCTCAGGGCCGTCAGCCACTTTCCCCTTTCCCGTGGAGCCCTCCCCAAAGGCAGCCCGGCTCCCTCCTTCCCCAGGGGGGCCCGGAGCATCCCCCGGCCCTCGGGGCAGCCCAGACCCTCGGGTACAGGCGCGGTGCCTTTCGAGGGGTGTTTTTATTGTGGGTTTTGTCCGTCCTGGCTGAGCTGAGCTCTCGCCGGCACGGTGGGGCACTGGCCGCGGAGCCAGAGCGGTGCCGGCAGTGTCGGGATAGTCAGGGAAGGACCTGTCCAGGCACCCCGAAACCGCCCAGGGCTGGGCTGGCAGCGAGGGCTCCATCCGTCCCTGCCTCCATCCCTGCCTCCCTCCAGCCCTTCAGTGACACAGCGTAAATCTGGAGTCGCGCCACCGGTCTCGGCAGAGCTGTTGCGTCAGTGGGACCCGAGTAAATCGTGACATCAGTGTGGATGGGAGTGGGATTCGGGCCAGAGGCAGCGAGGGCAACGCCAGGCGCTGGTTGGAAACAGTTCCCTTCAGTGATTCCATCAAGGGCTGCAGCTCCAGCGAAATGAACCAGCAAGAAACGCTTTCCTAGGAAAACTCTCGGGATGTTGCACTTTACTGTTCAATGCTTCACAAGGTGCCAGGGACGAGGAGTGAAGTTGGGACTGTGATGAGGTTCACAAAACCAGTGTCCAACAACCTTTTAAACTACAATAAAACAAATTAATGTGAGGAGCTAATAAAGTGGTGATTTATAGGGGGATGCCAAAGATGCAGCAAAGCCAGAGTGAATTCAAGTAATCGTTGGAGCAAATCACTTATTTTTAGCTTGCCACTCATAATGAAACACAGCTTGTGAATTAAATCAGGAAATCAGGAGATAGAAGGCTTATTGCTTACAGACAATCACAGATCTTAAACATTTTCTTAATGAGAAGCTGCAGTTTGTGGTTTTAACAAGCGAAATAAGGAGAAATGAGTAACGTAACAAGTTTTATTGATTTGGGGTTTATTTGCCTCTTGTATAATTTTATATATACTAACAGAAGCATTTTTAAGTCCTTACTGCCAGATAAACTGCATCCAAATTGCTTTTTGTCCTACTGTGTTTATTTGGTGGCAGATCTCTGGCTTTCTCGTGCAGCACTGAGGAAAACTGACAAAATTTCACTGGCTGTTTTGCAGCAGGATGACACTGATGGTCATAACGATCCTTTCTGGTTTTAGAAATCTTTCAGGTTGTGAGAGTGGAGTGGGTGTTCTGTAAGATGCAAAGGAGGGTTCAGGTGATGATCTGATAAGATTAAAGTGAATTGGATTATATTAGTTGAAAAATATTTAAATTAAGAGAAAGAGAAAACTGGAAATTTCAGTAAAGACAGCGCTAGAAAAGTACCAGTTGTCAGTGATAATTTCAGGATGGGGTACCTTGCTGGGCAGGCACACGAGGAGAGTGCCAGTGGTGAGAAATGCTTGTTTTGTTCACTTGTAACTGGCAGTGTTTGATAAGACATTTGTAAAACTGGGACAGAGAAGTCTTACCTATATATCTTACCTCTTTATCTATCAGTTTTATAATATAACTGGTTCTGGTTTACTTCCCCATGCCTGGTGTACTTGGTTTTGGACATCCCTTGACTTCAAAGGAGCAGCTGAGTAAATGGGATTGGTAAATCACCCAAAGAAGTTTGCTAGTGAAATACAAAATCAATTTTCCAAGTGCAGATTTACTCCAGAACAACCACTGCAGGTGAACTACTCTAGTTTAAAGGCTTGTTAAAAGTGAAGTTTTTGTGTGATGAATCACAGTTGATATCTGGAGATGGTGGGAATCTACTCTCCCAAATAACACAGTGCTTTCAACCTTGCATCTGCAAGAACCTACCAAGTTCTGTGTGGAAGTACATCTCATGAAATTAAACTGAGGGGACACTGTTAGGGAGCAGTTCCCTTTAACATATTGTAACGTATTTACTGTCAATGAGAATTAATTACATTTTTGATTATGCTAAACTTCTTGGGCCTCATCCACCTTGGCTCCCTTTATATTCAAAAGAAGTCTTTCCATGGGCATCAGTGAAAGATCGATTTGCCCACATGTGCAATCAAATATAAACAGAATATAATTCTGTTCATAGAGTTCACCTGGCCACAGGAAGGGTCCTGTTTTGTAGCACTGTATACTGACTAATTCTGATACTTCCCAACAGTAGCCTGGAGTAATTTCTATGAAATGAGAGTGTATCTGTCCCTTCAGTTGTGCCTGAAGGGTATGCACAGCTTTCCACCTCTTCTCTGCCTCTTCGGAGCCACCACCATCCAAAGTTTGGAGTCTACAATTTATTAATACTAACTTCAGTGGGGTTTGTAGGGCATTTAGCCTTTTCTGTTTGGTTTTTTTTTTTCTTTTTCTTTCTGTTTCCTTCTCCTTTCTTGTGTGTATGTGTGGTGTGTAGTCAACATGCTGAGTTTTATTATTCCTGAAAGATAACAACTCTCTGAAAACTGCCCCAAGGCAAAAACATTGCAGCAAGGCAGCAGCTTTCCCTTCAAGCAAAGCAGTCCTTACCTGCACAGTCAAAATAATAAACTTTAATGTTTCTAGTTAACTTTTTTTTCTATTTTATTTTAATAGGCTTTTGAAACCTCTGCTTCTAATAGGTTCTAGCAAGTTTGCTTGCAAGTTTTGGCTTTGCCCTGCAAAGCTTGTGGTTCAACTAGAGGAAAAAAAGGATTTGGTTGTATTGCTTTGGCATAGCCAGGAACAGAATCAGGTCTCTAAATTCCTGAATTTAGAGCAGATCTGGCTGGCTGTCAAGCACTGCTTGCATATACAAACAGTTGTGGAACTCGTGCTTTTAGGCAGTTGGGCATTCTGGCCTCTGTTCATCCCATCTGACTGTGGGCATTTAACTGAGTTGTCTCCATCAATCTTTCTCTGTGCACATGGATGAGCAGCTGAACACTCCGAGGCTGTAACAGGACCAAAGGATGAAATAAGTCTCTCAGAGATGCTTCTTTGTCTCCAGGACAACAGAAATTCCTAGCTGAGACTTTTGCTTCTCTGCTTGGGTCTGACGTTCCTCATGAATGGGGTGTTTGCCATTTGTGTGGAAATCTGAAAAAAGACAAGAAGGGCTGTTTCCAAAGCGACTTGACTGGATGGCATGTGCTCACTAGCTGAAGAAACACTTCACATAACACTGAGAAATGCCAAGAGTCGCTCACCATCTGGTTCCCTTTTACTGGGGAAAGAGTTGCAGTAGCAGCCAAGTGTCTGGGAGCATTGTGAGTGACATGTTCAGCAAGCCCCAGTTGTGGCAGTGGATTGTGTGACTGTGTATTTCAGGGTAGTGCCAGTTGATGTTTCATTATGCCACATTCTACTTAAACTCCACACTCAGTTTTCAGTAACAAGTGAAGTAAGCTGAGCATGTCGACAACTTCCTTCTGAGGCAGTTAAACACGTTTTGCAGGTGTGCAAACCATGCAGGTGCTCACAGAGTCATCTTTGTCATGGTGACATCTGCTCATCACTGTGTCATTGAAGCAGTGTCACAATTGAAAGGGAGCTTCAGCTGCTAATAAAATGTGTAGGGCAACATCAATTATTCACGTGAGTGGACAGTAATTCACTTAAAGCCAATGGTTTATTAGTGGTGTAGAACAGAAATAACTAAAAGTGAGTTCACATATTTCTCATGAACAGATGAAAATTTCTGGCCAAAAGAAACTGCTATAGGGAGATGTTTCCTGCTTATTTCAATCATCAGCCCCATTCAGGGCTGAAGGTAAAGGCATCAACCTCAAGTGGTCCTCCAGCAGTAGATTGTACCTGTGGCTGAGTTTAATGGCACTCCTGATGCTTCATTTTGCCTTGCTGTCAGATGTCTCCCAGGAGCTGAGGTTGTCATACTCCAAAAGCCATTCTGTTGTAACCACTTCAGAAGTATCTTCTCCTGTAATTTCAGGACTGTGATGTCACTGCCTGAGAATCCAGAGTCTTTCTGAGGAGTCTGGGTGAATTTCAGGCTCCTGGCTGTAGTGTTGCAGCTCAGAGTTGCACCCAGAAATTAAAGGAACCAAAATTCCTGTTGGTGTCCACGATGACAGTGTAGCTCATACTTTCTTAACACGAGCCTGCAACCATGAGAAGAAGAGACTTTAGCACAGAAACGTTGAAACAAAAGGGTATTATCAAATGATACTGCCATTCTCATAAGGGCATACCTGGATTTAATTATTGAAAGAAAAAATAAGGTATTTGCCTAGACATTAACAAGGATACAAAGAGCAGTCCTACGTGACAGCAAGGCTGCCGCGCATTCAGATTCCTTAAATCTCTATTTGCTAATGACCCAGATGTTTAATATAATTTACAATGACTGGAAAAAAAGAGAGTTCTGAAGTGGAACAGTGGGGCACTCAGATTAGTCAAAGTACAGTCACTGCAGCCTCCCTAATTCAATACAAACCAACAGTGAATATGTTTAAAATAGCCTTTTGGTATATTCTGAAACCAAGCATGTATTTCTAAACAGCTGACATAAAGCAAGCCTGGTACTTGGTGTTAATGAAACGTTTGCCAAAGCACTGTGGCGGAGAGAGGAGCTGTAGGTTTGCTGTGCACTCATGAGTTTAATTCGTTATGTAATGTTTGCATTTCAAAAGTAAGAGCTTTGAGGGGTACAGCTAAGAATTGATGCATGTACAGGTAAGAACTGATTGTTGCTGTGTTTTGCAATACAAGTCAGTGATTTGAAACAGTAAATTCTTAATGCCTGAAGGAAAGGCAATCAATTTTGATAGCAATTCTTGATATTTAAACGACTGTGTTTTATTGCTACTTCAATGTTTGTATTTAGCACAGGTACAGTGATATTGTGTTGACTTACTATTAAATGCAAAAGTAAAAAAAGACATAAATGAAGCATAGAAGACATTATAGTATGGAAAGTAGCATATGTAAGTGGTGTGTTAAAACATTCAGCTGCCAGGCAAGGCCAGATATTTTCTATGTAAATGTTTCTCCCTCCATGCTGATTCAGTCCATGCTGTTAAGTTGTAAAATTGATGTTTTTTGTCTGTGATACACCTGCATGTTCTCCAGAAATTTGCTCTTGCAAATCCTGTGGAGGATTTTGGATTTCTCACGTGTATTGATTTTATTCCTCTAATATGATTAAGCTCTGAAAAGCAAATCAAACAAAATTGCTGGAAGGGAGGGCAAGTCTTGGAGGGAGAACAAGCCACTGCCGCCTAGTATTGGTGGGGGTGATCCCCAATACAGAGGGTTTTTTTGCTTTTAAATTGCATTGTTACCTGTAGTTTGGCACAAATGACTCATACTCAGCAGCAGTGCTTTTGTAGCAACGAAGTGGAAACAAATCAAATGCCTTATAATGTTTTTTTATTCTCTGTGCAGTTAACAGTATAGTCTCCTATTAATTTTATCTGATTTTCACGCTGATATTCACAAGCATTTTAAAATCCTTCATCTGATTTTTGCATCAGACTGTCTGCTCGAGAGTTCTGACGGTTCTTAAAATACGCAGTATTTGGGGACATACGTGATCTCAGGCCTAGATCCTGGCACGGGCTGCTCAGTAAACACCCATCCCTGAACGTGGTTCACTCTGCAGGGTGTGATTAAGGACATGAATGATAAAAGAGATCGTCAGACACAATCGCTACTACTCTAACATACGGTTTTACAACAGTGTGAGTGTAAACCAGGCACTGTGTGATACCCTTTTACTCAAGATACAATTGAAGGGCCTCACTTGGAGAGAATGCGTGTGTTTCTGTAGAGTTCTGTGTTGATTCACATTTTGAGTGCAGTTGAAACCATAAATAGCAGGGCTGCTTCCTAAGCCTTGAATCCATTTCAGTTCTGAAGGATGTTCAGCCTCAGAATGAGAGACAGGACTGAACTGTGGGGTCAAAGCACTGCAAGGGAGACAGGGTCGATGAACAGGGCACAAAATGCAGGCACTGGAAAAATTGCAGTGTACTCCGATTTTAAAGCTGCTTTGGCAGTTTAGTTTGGGTAAACCATTATGGTTTTAGGGGTTCAAGTCAAAAGCTTAGGAACAGGTGAGACTTTCCTGTTACAATTCCTGAAATTAGAAGGAAAGGTACTGGAATGGTGTGCTCTGGAATGCAGAGGATACTGGCCTGCTGAAATGAGGGGTGTTCCAGAACGATCTGTATTTCAGTACTTACGTACGTGTTTTTTCAGGTATTCCATAACATCACACATACATCTGCATGGTCAAACTTGGTTTTTTCCCCTTTGGGGGGCATTCTGGTGATGTTCCATCACCTCCAGATGAGCTGACCCTCCCGATGGGATCCAGATGGCTTCTGGAACATGGGATATTATTTTCCAGTGGCACTTTTGTTGTTATGATAAAATATCCAAACAAACGTGCACACAGCTTGGTCCATCGTTTGCATGGTATTAATAGATTTGAGAAACTGTCCTAAAATATTAGCTTAGTAGTGAGTGACTATATGGGCAGTTTTAAACCTGATATATAGGATGTGTATGTTGGGATATGTTGCTAAGGCCACTTTTCTCAGTGTTGTAACCTACTGGGAACAGGAGAAACCTGTAGGAGAATTTTTGTTGCACATTTTTTGCAGACTCTTTAACAATTACTTTATGAGTCTGGCACTTTATTTTTGTCTTAAAGAGGTAGGAATGTAATTAACTTTGCCTTTTGGGGGTTTCTGTAAGTATGGTATCTTGATGGATTTAATTTGGAGCTAGCTTTTTATTGACAAAATTTAAATTGGAATATTTGGCAAACAAGTGAAAATGTTCCAAAACATAAGATTTTGCTTAACACAAAGCATTTTTCTGTTTTCTTCTGAGAAACATGAAAAAGAATAAATGGGTTTGATATCCTTTACTTGGTAAGAAAGCTGAAAAATCAATTTTTTACCAAGTTATGTATTGAGCGAGTGCAGAGACTTTGTGGATGTTGGAGGAAGGGAAAATATGTTGTTCAGTTCTCTGCCTGATTTGAGTCGTGTTCAGGTTGCAGTTACCTGGAGCTGTGGGGAAAATAAAGCAACGGTAAAACAAAACCATGAATAATCCCAAGCCATGTAAGAGACTAGACAATGTAATCTGCAGGAAAAGAAAATCAGTGAGTTTGTGCAGGAAGCAGGAACAGCTTTAAAGTGTGGTACAGGAGAATTTAGGATTATGGTCTGTGAATGTTTGTTTGGCTGTGATTCATTTATTGCAGCCAGATATGGGGGAAACTTGTGAATTTTAGCCTCCAGCATGAAGAGTGAATTGTGTGTTTCATTCCTCAGTTCTCTTTGGGATTGCATGAAAATAAAGAATTGAGGAGTGCTTTGGGACACATCTTCAAAGGAGCTTTGATAATGTCAGTTTTGCTTTTCCTGCTGAGCAATTACAAGACATGGAAGTTTCCACTGAGGAAAACTGCATCTTGCCTCCTCACCTGGGAACTGAGTGCCCTTTACCAAACACAAATTCCTCTACGTGGTCAGCTGCATTTCACTGGAAAGTGCTGTGATATTTGCTTCCAGTCAGACAGTCCAATGTGGCTTGTTTAGAGAGAGAATGAAATTGGTTTGAGCAGTCTGCTGTTGACAGCTGTCATTTGGAAAGCTCTAAATTTGAAGGTCAATGCATCTGTAACTGCCAATGTGACTCCGGGAGTGGCAGATTATGATCTTTATCAATAACCTACCACCTTTCTTGTGTCCTGTAGTCACCTTGACTGATGACTCTGCTGGTACTCTAGAGGATTTCTGGACATCTCTCAGCCAGATTGGAAGCTTTGGCTCTAACCAAGCTCACAGTGCCTTTCCAGTGGGTGAAAAGACAATTTGCTACGTACAGAGAATTTGGCGTAGGTCAGGTTACAGTCGTGGTGCAGATGCTGGCAGATACAGATAATTTGTTTCTTGATTTAGATAGTCATCCAGATAACCTCTGGAAAAGGTCAAATATTCACTAATTCTTTGCATTTTGCCAAAGGTCATTGGACAGATTGCTTTTTCTGTGTGCGTAGGCCCATGTGATTTCTTTTACTGTATTTTTCTTACACACTTGGCCTGACTACTGCAAATTGCACTTCTTTTCCCAGAAAGAATTTTTTCCCCTGAGACATTTGAAATATATTTTCAGAAGCCTGACAACCCTGGTGTGTGGAAGCATCCTGGTGGCACTCCTGTCTGGTTCTCCCTGAGTGGGTGGTGGAGGTTGGTGATGCTCTGAATCAGCTGTTTCAATGCACTGAATATTCGGTGCATTGGCACGAGCAGGGCCAAATTGCTGCTCCCAGTCTGCTGCCTGGGGCCACAGAATGGTTTGAGGAGGAGGAGGAGAAGGGCACCAGGCAGCAGGGATGTTTAATGCAGGAGGATCAATGGTGCCTCAAGGGAGGC
This sequence comes from Sylvia borin, assembly GCA_014839755.1. Lineage (NCBI taxonomy): Eukaryota > Metazoa > Chordata > Aves > Passeriformes > Sylviidae > Sylvia > Sylvia borin. The sequence continues at coordinate 72,243 of CM025974.1, forward strand.
ATCATGAACAGACTGCAACCCCACTGTCACTCTGCAGCATCACAGCTCTGCCCGGGCACTGCTTTTACTGGAGACTGTTTGAAGTAATTCATGATGTTCTGGCCTCACTGTGTAATTCTCTGGATTTATTCCTTCCATCTTCAGGAACAGCTTCAGTTCTGGACTCACCGTGGCTTATGCTTTCTGGTGGGTGCTCCTGTGTAAGTGAGGGTGATTGTTAAGCTCTGTGTGTTATAGGAAAACAGCACCTGTTTGGAAGGGAAGGGATTGGTCTAAGTGGTCGTAAACATAAATTATTTATACATTTCAGGTGAAAAGCTTACTTGATTGAGTTGGTGGGATGATGTAGCTGTAAACTACCTCTGGGTTTATTGCAGTTGGCTGCTGCAGCAGGTCTTTAGCAATACATTCTGTTTGGTGGCACTGCTCCTAATTCAGTGCCTGACACTGCTTGCATTTTGTAGATGTTGCACTATTCTGTAGAGCTGCTTCCCTGGATTTGTGGTACAGGGTGAAGAGAGTAGGAGGGTAGACTCCTCCTATAGCAAGAAATTGCTGATGTGTCTATTTTAGGGAAGAAGTGTAAAGAGGCACATTTTAAATACCTTTTTTACAGGGGGAGGATTTGCCATGGATAACAGTTGTGAAACATTAGGTCTGATTTTACACCACGCCACATCTGCCACTCCCTGCCCTGTTTTACTTTGTTCTGGAAGGACCATGAGCATCAGGTTCATCTTCCAGACTTCTGGATGGCACAGGATGGCTGAAGAGACACTGGCATTTACTCTTGTTGGCTTCCAGAGATGTTTCCTGAGCCCACAAGGACACCAGACTGAGTACCCTCTGCAGAGCAAAGCCGCAGAACTGGCCTTTTGGGAGGGGGGATTTTGGATTTTGGTGTGTTCTCAGAGTCCTTTCAAGTGCCTGTGAGATGGAACCTCACTGAGCTGGTGCCTCCCTCCCCTTTTCACACTGTGTAACTGCTTTACACAGTGGCTTAGAAGGTTGTGTCATTCACTGAATAACATGTGCCAGTCACAGAAGGTATTTCTTTAATTAACCAAATACGATTTCAACTTTAATTTCTCCTCTTTTTCCCCTGTGTTTTCTCTCCCACTCTTACTGCTGATGGAAACTTACCCATTTTACAGTCTGGTAGTCATCACTCCTGTTTAACTTTAGTGAACCTGCTGTCAGTAGCGCTGTATGCCACCCCCAGCTCCAGCCAGTGGTTTCCCTAAATCAGTAGGGCAGAAGGATCCCAGTGGGAAGGGGGAAGAAGGATGTTCCCTTCAAAAGGATTGCAAACACAGGGACAGCAGTGAATGAATGTAAAGAAAATACTGGTGAAGTGCACCCTGTGAAACAGGCTGTCAGTGTTTGAGAGAGTACCTGTGTGTATCTGAATACCCACATGCAAGAATTGATTTCTAGGAGTAAACTGCCAGACTGGAATGGAAATGGATTTTAGGACCCAAAGCATGTGCTCAGTGCACACTGTAATTAGATTGTGATTGTAATTTCAGCACAGGACTGAACTTCAACCTTTTAAAAACTCAATCTTTCTTCAGGAGCTTGTGGGGCTATTTATGATACCAGCAATGGACTCAAGGAATATCACAGCTATCAAACGGGGAGGAAACGAGAGGTTGTCAAAAGATTAAATTTTGATGGCATTTTAAATTTTACCCCCTACACTGTATTTAATGATTTAGTTCTGCTAAAAGTCAGTGGCTCTAAAATACTCCAGTAATTTTTGAAAATGTGTTTTTATTTTCCCAAGTACAGCAGAGACTTAGTAAAATCTTGCTTTGGCCCTAGGAAAAAACTCAGGAGGTGCTAGACACAATAACACATTGCTCTCCACAGAGCAATTTTCCCCTCTGTCAGATCTGGCTGCTGAGCTTTCTGTTATTAATGAGGGAGTTATAGTTCTCTTTAGGAGACGTTTCCATGTTATCTGCTGCTTGGCATTCGGAGACTCTTACTAAAGAGCTGATATGATTCCCATGAAGATTTTGTGTGCTCTCTGTTAAATGGGTCACTCCATGCCAGATAACATGAGCAATGTCTGCACCGTTTCTTGGGACCATCAAGGAAAGCAGGCTCAGTACAGGCTGTGTGTCAGCACTGCTTAAAAGGAAAACCCCACACGGTTTTAAAATATTCATCTTTGCTCAACTAATATTACCAAAATCGAATAAAAAAATAGGCTGGAGGTTTTTGATGCTGGATTAATAGATTTAGGTCACAGACTGTAAATGGATGTGACTCGGCTGTGAGAATAAATAATTTCACTTGATTGTGGCATGAATTTACACTTTCAAAGCTTTTAATAGGTAATGAATATTCAGGGTCTACCACATGGTAGGAGATCTGAAACAAAGGTTTCAGTTCCAGGAGCCTTAGCTCTCAGTCAGCACATGTTAAAAAAAGAGTGTCTTGGAATGGTGGAGAGCAGTGCTGCTCTCACCCATCCGTTTTTTTCTCTCTGCTGTTGCTAATAGGAATGCAACAGTGTGATACACCAAATGTGCAACTGGTGGCTTTAGAAGACAGGTTTTACCATGCTATATTGATGCTCAGACCTTGTTGTCCTTTCAGATGGAGCTGAACAGATGTTAGAGGGGCATTTGAAATCCCCAGTAGCTTGCAGAGCAGTCTGGGAGCAGTTCCTCACCCCAGCCCTGTAGGCAGGGAGGCAGCACCAGGCTCTGTTTTAATTTAGGGTAAAAGGCTCAAATCTGTGCAGTAACAGGAGGTTTGTTTGATGGAGCACTTATCAACTAAGTTCATGCTGAAGAAGGTGGTTCCCCTGGGTTCTTCTGAACCAATGCAAGGTTTGAGATGATAAAAACCTGTTTCAGTGAGAGTCACGACATTGATTTGCACTGTAGAGCCCATGGTCATGCAGGAACAGACCAGAAATGCGTGACTTTCTGGGCCCTCTTGAGCAACTCAGCATCCTGCAATAATTGCTATTTTCTTAATTTTTTAAATACTGTTCACAAGAGTGGTGGGGAAGGGGAATAAAGTTGCTGGTGCAAAGTTACCAAAGTTAAGAATAGGCTACAACATGACTGTGAAGTGTTTTAAGTTCGATTTTTTTGCTTGCAACAGGGATTTCTTGTCAGAGCTCTTTGTGGAATTAATTTGAAAATCCGAGTTCAAGGTAGCTGGATGAGAAAAGAGATTTTGGCAGGTCTGTGAAAATCTTTAATCAAAAAGGGTTTATACAGCACCTCAGCAAAGTTCTCCTGGGCACAGCTTTTCACTGCTTTGCGTGTGCCAAGACTGAATCACAGCTGATGACGAAGCGGGAGAGGTGACAGGGCTGATCTGGAATGTGTCTGGTTTAGGTGCAGTGTAGATTAACCTGCTGCAGGAACTTCGTATATGGGCAGCCCTGGGGATGGTCAACACTTCCTGAAGTGGGGAAAGAGGAGGAGCACATTTGTTACCAAAGCTGAGCTTATGATCCATGTGCAACCAGGGCCTTCTGGTGTTCCACTGATATTACAGCATGCAGTTCCAGAGTTTGTGATGCTGACAAGCTTGGGAAGTTTCTCTACTTCTGCTGAAAATCCATCAATTCAAAGAAAACCAAACAAAAGGTGTTAGGTTTCTGAAAGGCAGGGGAAGGTCTTAAAAACAACATTTGTCGCAAGGAAGTCTGTTGTAATCTTCACAGCTTCTCCTCTGCCTGAGTGTAGGCAGTGCTGATGGATAGTCTGAAACGTGACAGGATTTATACCATTGGTGAAGGTAATGAAGGAGAGGAAAAACTAGGCCTCAGCTGTGCCACGCACTGAAATGGGTGCTCCCAGGGATGTTAGTAGGGTTTGTGTGTGTGAAGATAAAAGCATTGATGGTTTCTGTTGAACAGGAGTGGGGTTGAGTAAAAGGCTCAAACTGAATGCATATAGCTGTGATTTGTTGAACTTAAACCATATTTTTTTCCCCTCAAAAAGCCCTGCAAGATTTGGGGCATCCATTTTAACAGGATTGACTGGAAAATAATCTGAAAGCATGAGGGATGTAAAAATTGAGTTTTCTAGGTTTTTTAAACCATACTATAGAATTCTACAGCAAAAGTACATTTCATTCTTAACTTCTACAAGCAGAGTAAAAATCTGCCATTTCTATTCACTATTACAGGTTTTCTTCAATAGGGCGGTTAATTTATTGTTTGATTCTGTTATCTATAAGAGCTAAGCAGTGGAAGAAGCTGCTGAGAGTAGGTGTAAAATGTTCAAGATATTTGAGTGGAATGCCAGGATATTATTGAATCAGTCATCCCAAGCTATAGCATAATATTCCTAATGAGGCAAGGGCCACGTCTTTGAGAGACAGCTCTAAGGGCATAAGGCTAGCAAACAGAAAATGAAGAAGCTGGAAGTTTTTTTGACAGACAGAGGGTTTGAACCTGCAGAATTCTGAACTGGCAGTTCAGCTTTGTGGTTGTGCTGAATTGGGACTAAACTGCTCAGCATTCCTGCAAGGTGGGAGTCTGAATAGCAGAGCAGGGCTGGGAGGGAAACGAGCTTGCTGATCAAGATGTTCCAAAGTGCATCTTCAGGACAGGTCTGAGTCAACACTCTGAGATAATGCTGTCAGACTAGATGATAACACAAAATATTCTGACAACCTACTTGGTCTGGTAGCAAACACTCTGTTCCTCTGCAGTGATTTCTGATTAAATGCAGGGCTCTAGTTGCCAACAGCCCAGTGCTAGCCACTGTGACTCAAGCCATTGACTCCTTCCGTTCGACATAAAATATTCAAATAGTTAAGTAAAATTGAGTGAATTACAAGAATAATCTTTTTATTTGGAAAATTAAACTGCTCTATCACTTTATTAAGGCTCTCTGAGCTCTACCTGAGGCACAGACAGCAGTGAGGAAGCTCACATACACATACACATGCCACAAAATAAAATGCTCAAGAGAAGGTTCTTCATATAAGTACCCTCCATTTATACTTTGCAATTGTATCTGACCTTTTAAAATTACCCAGGTGCAGAAAACATTCTAGAATACATCACATCTAAGGTGAGCTTCAAATACACTTCCTGGTTTTCAGAGAGCCCTGCTCTTTGCAGTGAAGAGCAATCAGGTTAGTCAGAATAACTGAGAAACTGGAAATGATATGCAGGAAATTCTCCAGGTATACAGATTGTGTGCACTACCTATGTATTAAAGTCTGCATTTTGGGTAATCTGTGCATTGGGAACAAAATGACATAGGCATAGGCAAGTCCATGAAGCTGATTTACAGTAGGAAGATTAACAATAAAACAAACAGGTTCCTCTTCACTAGGGAAGGTCTGTCAACACATTGTGACAGTTTGGTGCATTAGTCAGCACAGCAGACATCATGTGAAAGTGTCATATCTGTATCTGTCAGGAAACCAGCCAAATTATTCATAACTCTCAGGACTCTTGTCTTTAAATGGCTTTTTCCTTATATGAATTTTCCCCATCCCATCTTCTTCCTAAATCAATGATGGGATGTTGTCAGAAGCTACCAGCTGAAATGTGGAATCTCTCTTTCTCCTGATGTGAAAAGACTGAACGTGCATTGATGAAGTGGACATAAGTTGCTTTTCTGTTTCACTCTCTGCCTTGAGTGTTCATGACCAGAGCCTGACCAACTGCCTGGAAACCAACCTGTAAAGTTAGAGAAAGATGCTGTGGTCATCTGCCACAGTCTTTGTGCAGCTCCTCTGACTTTAGGAGGTTTCCCCCTGTGTCCACAGAGGATGGCCAGAGCAGAGCTTAATCTCTTTGCCACAAGTACCTTGAAGAGGAGAGGAAGAGGATCAGCCATGTATTTAGAAGAGCATCCTTTACCAAGGACCATGGTGGTTAGGACAGAGCTAAAAATAGGTGCAAGGGATGGAGTGGAATCATTGGGACGGAGTGGAAGAGAATAAGGTACCTTCCCTGGCTTGTGCAGTATGTTTAATCTTGTTTGCATTTTAAAATTATGGGACAGACTCAGCAAACAATCAGTCCTGGCACTTTAAAGTCAACTAAAGGGCACTCAGCAGAAATGTTAATGGATGAGCTGTAGTGAATACAGAAGGGAGAAGGATGGAAATAGTCTCAAAGGGTATCAGCAGATTTCTCTGCATTGCTAAATGCAAACCACTAATGAGCAGTGGCTGAACACTATGACCACTGTGCTTATTGTACATGTCCTTCTGCAGCATTTACTTTTTCTTACCAGTGACAGATGTGATCTGGAACCTTTACTGACTGCTTAAAGACAGATCTTCTTGTTCCTGACTTAATTTCTTGCTCAGGAAGAACAAAAACTTACACCTAGCTCAAGACTGCATTTTTACAGGCAGGTTTGCTGTGTCTGTGGCAGTGAAGAAAGGTACAGTTCTGATTGTATGCAAGATTCACAATTTTGCCTGAACTGGGCTTAGCCAAACCTGGACCTTTGAATTAAAAGTTTTCAAGCAGAAAACTTGTTTAAGTGTTTTCTATGTCTTTGTTCTTGTGCTAAGATTGATCTTTTCAAACAAAAACAAAAGTGTTTCATCTTAGACTGACTATCTTTGGTCTTTGCTGCTGGAAACCCCAGAAGGCTCATACTCTGTTTTTTACTGGCATGAAAGAGATAACAAGAGGGAGAACCTGTCTGTCCTCTGTCAGTTTTACTAGAAGATGAACAAAAGAAAACAGAGGCTTTAGTGAACTCATGCAAAACCACCTAGAAAAAAAAAATTCTCCTTTCCTGTTAATAGATGAGTGAATTCTCTTTAGGAATTTTATTCCTTCAGATTGAAGGACATTTCAAGACTCTAACTCTGTTCTCCATTGCTTCAGCATTGGTGTAACTGAGCATTAAGAAAATGCTGATTGATGGAATCAGACCTGTAATGGTTCTCTTACAGAAAAAGCAGCTGTACCAGTTTATATTTAAGACTCAGGAGCCCTATTCCCAAAGCAGCTAAGTAGTATTTAGACACAAGAAACAAGGAAGTGATTAATAAATGTTGTTTTAAATATTTACAGGTCTCTTTATCTTGCTTCTCAGAGATGTGGTATGAACAGCTGTTGTGGAAAAACTGCCCAGTCTCTCCACCTGACCAGGATTTTCCTTCTTTTTGTGCACAGGATGCAGTCAGAGGGGTGGATGCCAGCCCATCTGTGCTGTGCAGGAGTCCTTACACGTCTGGCTCCAGCCCCCACAGCCCTGCACAGAGGGAAGCTGTGTCTGTGTCAGTCATCCTTTGGAGACCTGCAGTGGTCCCTGTTGTTTTGGTCACATCCTGGCTTGCCTCCTCCCTAACTGGGAGTTTACTGCACTCACACTCTTGATTTTCTGGTTGCCCACAAAAATAGCAACTCCAGGGAATTTCTTCCCAGGTAGAGTCAGAGTGGTTCCTGCCATTCTTTGTGATCTCCACCCTTGCTACTAACCATGGATTTTGGGCTCCGTGCCAGGGGTTGAAGGCTGATGAACTCCCATTCTAGCATCACTTCTGGCTGACCTTTTCCATGCACATTGCAGCTCCCTGGCTGCCCACAGGCTTCTAGACTTGAATATCCTAGTATGCTTCTCAGCATTGCAGTGGACAGTGGCAGTGCTGGTGGGATCAGCTCTGCTGGTGGATGAGCAGGAGCAGAAACATCTGGATAAGGGACAGTGGCAGGCAGGTGTGGTCTGCCCTTGCTCGCTCAGTATTCAGACTACATCAGCAATCCAGTGCTTTAGAAATATACAGCACTTTCAAAGCTCTATTTGTAATATTTTTCCACTTCTGAGAGTAAATACTTTAGATTAGTTCCATGATTTTAATGTCACTGATCCCTGTTTGTGCTTCACTCCAACAGCTCATCCTTAAAGTATCTTCCCTCATTCCAAATCTTTATTGGTGAGTTATTTGCACAGGATTTGCTGCTGACTTTTTTCTGCTGTTGGAATTTGAGCTTACTGTGCTGTGTGCTGGATGGTGATTTCTTTGACATATTTCCTTTCTTCTTTTGGCAGGTCCTGAGTTTATTCCATTATCTTTATGAAGTGAAAAATGCTAAGCAGAATTTTCAGTGACTTTCACTTTTATTTAATTAGTGCTTTATCTTGACATGGTCTAGTGTGTAAATCTTGCCCTTTTGAAGACCAGGAGCAGTTGATGTGTGGTGCTTTTGGCGCTGGCTGCAGGTACCTTTCCCTAATTCTCACCAGTGCAGCAGCGTAAATACACAGGGAGCAGAGACACATGGTGGGAGCCAGAAGCAATTTAGCCATAAGAGTTTATCATCAAGATACAAAGCACCTTGGGCGAGGGAAATTGCCTCCTTTGCCAGCTCATGGCCTGACTGTTGGTATGATGCTCCTTCCCCCCCCCCCCCCCCCCCACTGACAGAATATTCCTTTCTGTGAAGCCGTGGTGCTTTCCCTGATCTCACTGCTGGATGCAAACTACTTGAAGTAGCTGTGCTGTGCTCTTCAAAGAGACATGGAGCCTCCCTCTAGGCTTCATTCAATAAAGACCTGCACAAAGGATACTTGCATAGAGCTGTATTGGGCAGGCTCTGGTTTGGTTGCAGTTTTTGAGAGGCATTTGCAAGGCCTTCCCGGTGGTCCCTCTCAAGAGGTTTTCCTATTACAGTGAAGAGAAAAAACATTTTGTTAACTCTGGGCAAGAGTTAATGTATTCTGTTCTGTGGCTCTTCACCCCATGCAGTCTGCAGAAGTCTGCAAAGCAATGGAAGTGATGAATTCCTGTGATGAATCCCTCACATGAGACGTGTGGAAAGTTACCCTGTGTATGCAGGTTTGAAACAAGAGTCTGTATCAGCATTTATGAACTCTGTGATGATAGACAGCCCAAACCCAAGAGTGCACTAGCCAAAAACCCACAGCTGCTGAGACCAGCAGGTATGAAGGTTCAAAACACTTCCTGTTTGTAATTCTCAACATTTCATGTTTGCGCTTGTCCTGCCTAATGAGGCTTTGACAGACCTGGCTATGAAGAGATTTGTTCTGGACCAGTGAAGGTGGAGGATGTCCTGTGCTATAGGGAGTCCTGACTGCTGGACCATTTCTGAGTAATGGTTGCTGCTGGAAAGTGCCATCTATCTGGAGAAGGTCAAAATCCTGATCTGAGACTAGTCTGATTTAAGTCCACATCACAATGATGCTTTCCAGCATTTCTCAAATAAGGGGCTAAGCGTTGTTTGCCAGGATTTAGAAATTTATTGCAAAAACACTTTTTAGAGTTAAAAATCTCCCTGTGGTTTTGGTGGTTTATAGATTTTATGGCCATTAAGTTCTTCTAGCATGACTTTCATTGTGTAATACAGTACAAGTGGTTCCTGCATCAAGTTCCTTGCTTCTGGCTTTGCTCAAGGTTGTATTTAGAATGGTGCTTAGGGAGATGTTTCCCCCTCCTGTCTACTTCCCTCCCCTTGTTAACCCTGTCCTGTGAGCTTTTGATGATGTGATGGTTCTTTGGCTGCCTCCATACCCACCTCACTGCTTCTCTGTTTGGGCAGGGTTTGGTAATTTAATAGAAGTGCATAGACCTTTATTTGTTAGAAATGTGAACACACACCTAGAAGGAACAGCAAGGACAAGCTGTCATCAGGTGTAACATTTCAGTGTGACTCAGCTTAGGTGTGTGTACCTGTTCCAAGTCACATTCATCCAGATGGCTCCCAGAGCACCACGAAGCGTCTCCCGGACCACTTCCACCTTCTCCATCCTTGGCAGGCTGTGCAGCTCCAGCCCACTGCAGTCACAGAGGGACCTGCAGGGAGCTGTCCAGCTGAGGGGTCATGGTGCCATCCATCCAGGACATTGTGCTTGTCTCTGGTCCATCTCAGAGTCAATGTTGGCAGGGTGCCCATCTCTATAATAGCTCTACACCTTGCCCACAAGGTTGTTATTCCTAATCTTACAGGAAGTGCATGGATCCTGTCCAAACCAGGATGATTAAGAGATATGGGAGCGGCTGATTCTTCAGGGTGAACAGGACAACACTTGCACTGGGGAGGGAGCATCTCTCTGCTGCTGCTGAGGCACCAGCACTGCATTTTGTTTGGCACCAGCTCATTTTTCCTTGAGCATTTCCCCCTATGCACTGATCAAGCTGCAGCCCTGAGGTTCACCTCCTCCCACAGGCAAACTCTTCATGGAGAGATTGTAAGAGGACATGGACAAAGAGGCACCTGGTCCATGAATACAGACTCAGTCCATCAGCCCTCTCTGTGGGAAGCCCTCCAGGCTGAAACCATAGTCAGCAGTCACAGAGAGACAGATGTAAAAATGTCTGTTCGGCCATCAAGGCTCACCAGTGACATCACACATTATGTCATCCCATTGTGAGATGCTCTACGCAGGGAGGAGGAGCCAAACCATCTCCACCTAGATAAAAAGGAGCCACAAGTGTCACCAGACATCCAGTGTTCCCACGGGACTCCCAAAGGAGAAGTGGACCTATCTCAGTGCCCTTTTCTCCACAGGACCATCTCTGCTTCCAACAGGACCACATCTGCCACTCCAGGAGGGCTGACTTTGGACTGTTTCCAACACTCTGACCAACAGGGTGTCAGGTTGTATTTCTGACTCTGTCAGGGTTTCCTAGGATTTCTTACTTGTTTGTTTGCTTGCTTATTCTTCTGTACTGCAACAATTGGTGGTTTGGTGTTTTTTTATATCCCTAGTAAAGTACCTATTCCCAAATTCTTTGCCTGACAGCCTTTGAATTGCAAATTTATAATAATTTGGAAAGGGGTAGGAGAGGGCTTACATTCCAAGGGAGACTCCAGTCTTCCCTGAAAGATATCTGTCAATCTAAACCAAGACGACATGTGATCAATAAATTGTCAGGACTGTTTAAACTGGTAACTGAAGTGAAGAAGAGTCTGTGAACTGAAAGGACAAGACTGGGGTCAAACTGACTTTTAAAGGCACTCAGCGAGTTTAGAAATAGCGTTTTACTCTGTATGCTTTATCTGCAACTAGGGTGAGGTACAATGGGAAGGATAAACCAGTCTGCTCACCTCTTGTATAGATGCTCCAAAGCAGAACTGCACATAATCTGATTGGCGTTTGCAGGGGATGGTCTACACCGGAGATAATAATCCAAGCTCCAGTGACCATTTCTTACCTCATTTTTAGGGTCCATCTAGGAGAAGCTCTCCTGATTCCCTTAAACAGTGCCTGTTTGTTTTTACCATGAAAAGCTTAGTTGGTTTTGCTTTCCAAGCAATTCATTTTTACTGTCTGTGACCCTGTGGTGACATGTTGTCATAATAACTACAGGGAACTTATATTCGCTGGAAAAATCAAAATGACAATTTTTTTGGTCAGGCTGTTTGGTTTGATTTTAATGTGGGAAAAAAAGAATTCACATACTGATACACAAAGCATCAACAGATATCAAAAATAAATCAGCATGTACCACTGGGAGATGATAAATATACATGTTGACAGAAAAGGCAAGCTACATCCCTACTAAAAGGCAGTGGAAAAGGCAGCTGTAGAAATGAGCAAGATCAAAACAGTAACTTCTTAAAAGGCTTTAGAAGGGAGCAATTTCACAGAACAGGAACAGCTCTTTGGACCTCTGTACTGTGCATACAGGCATGAACAGTCCAGTCCCACACACAGGTGGACAGAAATGCCTCTCAAATGACTATTATCCTGAGTGACAGGTGGACTGGGAACAGTGGCCTGCTTACCTGAGCCTGAGAGATGTGATTTTCCAGCTGATAGAAGTCACCACATCATTACCCAAATCTCTTTTTCAAAATCTGCCTTTTCCTACTTAGTCCCCAGGCCCAGCACACTTTGCAGTCCATCTGTTTCTGGATTAGAAGAGAAGGTGAAATCACATGTCAGTTGAGAAAATTACCTTTGTGTCAGATACTGTCTTTCCAATAGTGTGTACAGTGAGCCGAGAATGTTGAGTCCAGTCCCTCACTGAGCTTCTTACAATACCCAGACTAATTGATAGCAGTTTCCTTGGGCACACTGCTAAAACACAAAAGTACAATCCCATTGTAGCTGTGTGCCTTCATCTCTTTTGGGGATTTTTGTATTGCATTTTGGATCTTTCTTCCATTCAGCCTTGTAACCATTTAGGTGTACTAATGTTGACCAGGCTGTGATGGGTAATGAGGATGCACAGTGCAGGCAGTCCTGTAACATGAAGCCCCCTTGTACAGCTTCTAAAGCTGTAAAGAGCATTCATTTTCTATGCATTCAGGCTTTGTATTTCTGTCCCTTTCTACACAAAAATGCTGGCTGATTATCATTCCTTCTAGTGTCTTTCCCCTGTGTAGATCAAAGAACAGCGTGGATTTCTATGTGTGATTTTATGCAAAGTTTCCTCCACTGCAGTTTGAATGACACATTTCTCTATAGAGAGATTGCTCATGACATGGGAACTGAGGTCTGAGGGGGCTGCTGGGCTGTTGTGCTGCCTGGAGCTGGCAGCTGCAGCAAGGCACAGGGGGGAATTAGAGAAGATGAACACGGTGTGAGTGCTCTGGTCAGGAATCTGGCCGCTTGTGTGAGCTGGGCAGGAAGGGCTCCCTCCTTCCCTCAGCCCCAGGTAGTTTTGCTGTTGGTTGGGAGGTTCCTTTCCACCTCCTCCCAGCACTGACAGTCCTGGTTCATGCTCATCCCCTGCTGCCACAGCCTGCTTATCTCTGCTTCCCTTAACGTCACAGGAGTCAGCTGCTGTTCAAACCTGTCGCCCTCATTCCAGACTTGGTAATTATCCCACCATACTGAGTGGCACTTACTGCTCATTTCCTTCTCTGGTCCTCGGGGAAGGACATTATCTCCCAGCCACACTTTTCTAAAGGTTAAGATCTTCCCCTTCAGCTAAGTGGAATATTGTTCCTTTAATCATACCTTTCTGCCTGATGTTTGTCGTCTTAACTAATGTGTGTCTCCCTGAGCTGGATTCATCCCATACTCATTCCTCCCAGGATTTGTGTCAAAGCTTTAACTTGCTGTGAAATTTCTTTCATTCAGTTTAATTTCAGGACTGCTGTTCAGGCTTTTTCATTTGAGATCGGATCTCAAGGTCTGCATTTCATGCTCTATATCTGGGAGCATGCCAAAAGCCAACCACATTCCCTTTTATTAGCTGGGTTCAAAACTGATTCCAGGAGACGAAGGCTGAGAGACCTGAGGATGCCCAAATTATGCTGCTCTGGGCAGGCCTCTGGCTGGCTCTCAGACCAAAATCTAAATTCTTTCTGAAAGTAGATATTGTGTCTGAAGTACAGCACTGTGTGCTGGTTGCATATTGCTGCTAGGTTAGCTTTGTGCATTAAGAAGAGAATCTAAGAATAAAGCACACAGTCAGAGAGAAGTGGCTGAAGTGTAACACTTCTTTCTAACTTTGAGGCTAGAAATCCAGCCTGTGAGCATTTGCCGACAAAACTGGGTGATACAGTATTTTGTGAGTGTTGTGAGTGTTTTTGACCTCTGATTCACAAATCAGAGAAGAACAAGTGAAGTGCCATCGTACGGCTGGCAGGAAAATGCCTTGTTCTGGTTTTGTGTCAGCCGTGCAGTCTGGAATGACTGCCTGGATTTCAGCACTGGCTTTCGGCTCTGGTTTGGTGAATTTTCTGAAGCTCCTGCTTGGCTCTGAGCACTATGTTTTTGCTGGTGTATCCCTGGATACCCTCTGATGTCAGGGCTGCTCCCTGTGACCAACCTTTCTGCCTTGCTCTGCTCTCCCCACCCTCTCCAGCTCCTTCCTGCTGGCCTTCGGTATTTCGTTTGTTCTTGGCAAACCATAACACCTCAATTAAAATGCAGATGTGTCAGCAAGGAAGGCACCAAGAAAATGTTTTCTGGCTGTGTGGACCCCAGCCTTCTCCGTAGTTTTACTACAAAACATGATAATGGTCTGTGAGTAGATCCTGCTTGGCTGATGTCTCACAACTGAAAGCCGTGAAAAACATTACTCTGTGTAAGTTCCCTTTATGTACTGATGAGAACGATCACACACACCACAAGCTGCAGTGAGGAAGAATATTTTCACTGAAAATCAATCCATGCTGCAGCACTTGTAGATAAGCCTGATGTTACGCAAACATTCTCCTGCCCCTTGTTTAAAGGAAAACATGCTGCACCCACATGACCAATTGCCTCATGTGTCTCTTGTGATCTGACTATTTTCTGCTGTATTTGACGTATGCTAATGGGGACGATATTGGGCTGTGCCTCCTTTCAGCTTGTCACAGCTTTTGCTAACAGCCCTGTGTTTCCCAGGCTGCCTTGGCTTCAATTCTGATAGCTGTGGAGGAGAAGGTGTTAGTGCAGCCCTTTTATTTTAGCAAGTGAGTGAATCAGTGGTTTTAGGAAAACAGTTCAGCACATTAACCCTTTGTTTCCAGAACAACACAAAATCACTGTGGAGTGAACAGATGGCTGGGCATATTTTTAGCCTTGCTCTCTGTTCCCATGGTATTCCAGACTGTGTGGGATTCCCCATAGACTGTTGTAAGATTGGTGGGCCCTGCCAAATGTCTTGTTTTCCAACACAGCATCAGAGGGAAAGAGGGAAATGGAATCCTGTTTAAATCAGCTGTTTAAGTAACTAAATGAAAGGTTCTCAGTGCTTACATATCCATAGATCGTGGGGGAGACTGTAGAGAGAGGTTGGTCTTATGATTCTGGCACTTGCTCATTGTCAGCTGCTACGGTGCATTAAGAGGGACAAAATAAATGTGAATTACTCTTCCAGGGGTGTTGTGTGTATAGACAGTTGATACATCCAAAGGTGTAGACTGGCAGAGGAAAAGTTCACCAGGATTTTGGTGGTTTCTGTCTTGAAGATAAAATGGGGGAAGGTAGTTTTTGTAGCCGTGAACTATCTCTTTGGGATGTGTACTCCGAGGAAGTTCTGAAAAATTCCTAATTCCAGGCAATGATCCTTTTTCAAGTGAGGTTAGATTCAGAGCTCTTCACATGCACTCTGTTTCAAAGTTTATTGGTGATTCTTTGTGGTTGTAAAATGTTTTGTTGTGTAAGTAGAGAGGTTAACCAGGAAAGTATAAGGTGTGAGAGGAGGGGTTTTTTAAGAGTAGTGACTTCTGGATTTTAGTTATGGTTCTCAGCTATGGTTAGACATTCTAACTGTAAGTATAATACCTAGAAAACTGGGGTATGTAATTTGGCAAGAATTGTATTTGTTGCTATCTCATAGTTGATTTGTGTCATCATGTATTAAAGACTGCAAGTGATTTCTCAATGTGGAACAGAAATCATAGCATCAATTTTCCTAACACTGCCTGTATTTCTGTTGTACACAAACATTCATTGAGGTTAATGGAGTATTATGTTCTCTTAATAGCTTATTTGCATATTGGAATGTTTTGAACAAATCCATTCCTAATGTGTTCTCTCAGCAGTACTGTGTGGCTCCATCTTTTACCATCAGAAGATAATAAAATGCTGTTAACATAAGAAAATGCTGAAAACAAGATGATGACAAGGGTCTGCCCAGTGGGGCAGATTTCATTGCAGCAGAGCACAGTTTAGGAATACCTGTGTATTGTGTCAGATCATCAGCATGCCTGGTGTTCCACGTCCAGTCGAGCAGATGTATTCAGAGATGACAGACACCAGCCCGTGGGCAAGTCAGATGGGGTAAGAAACCCAGCAAGCTGCAGCATGGACCATCTCCATGCAGGTTTCATTGCTGTCTGCAGCATCACTGCCTTTATGGTGCACTCTCAGTGTGGTGTCAGTATTGCCATCACCATTTTAAAGAAGGGGAAGGCAGGGCAGATGAAATAATTTGCCGGTAGCATCATGCTACTGGAAGACTTGCTGCTCTGTCCCCCCATGCCACAGCCCCGTGCCCGCTGGATCACAGCTCTGTGGCCACTGGATGCCATGTCCTTCCCCAGCAGCAGGGATCTCCTAGTCAAGATAAACCCTTCCCTGGGGGCCACGATGTGGATCCTACAGCTCCCGCCCTCCTCCCTCCAGAAGCTGAGGCAGCTCCTACCCTCCTGTGCTCCCTGTCCCTCTGTGCAGTGCTCAGCAGGCTGGAGCTCTGTGTCCCTGCCGTTGGGAAGGGCAGCAGCTGCTGTGCCGTGTGTGCTGCAGATCTGCAGTGCTCACCATCTGTCACGCACCTGAGCCCAGGTGATGCTTGCACAGAGCATTAATAACACATCAACACTGGAAGCTTCCTTTCTTCTCTGAATGCACTCAGCCACCTGCAGTGCCTCTGGAGCCACCTCTTTTTTTTCTGTGCCTTTGTGATTCACTGATACATTTCACATCCTCCACATGTGGATATTTTCTCCATCTGGATAACTGGTGGATATTTTTCTCACTTTGGGCCAAGGCGCCATGGACCCAGGTCATATTTGAAACAAGATGCAATTCCATGTATTGATGCTAAACCCAGGGTAGAAAAGTGAATGGACTCCCTTGAATTTGATTAGACTTTTTGCATTGCAGCCGTTAGTAAATTATGGATTTGACAGATTTAGGAATGTGCTCAAAGTTGAGGCCAAGATTGCTCAACAGACTTGCTTATGTCATTTAGGACAAAATCCCAAGATCTGCCTTCTAGCTCGTAAATTGGGTGTGCACAGTTAAAGCAAAAACTGAAACAATCCTTTCTGTTTACAGAGTGCTCACAGAGAAGCCCGTTTTCAGGCTTGAAGCCTGCAGATAAAGGGGCAATGAGTGATGCTTGAAATCAAAATTCAAAGCAAATTGAAAACCATTGTTTCCCGCAATGATATATGTCCCTGCGTGCTTTGGTATCAGACAGCAGCTGATGGAAATTCATGATGCTGTTTGCAGTGGTATGAATTATTTACAATGCACAGGACTGAGTAGGCAGTTGGTTGCACTCGTGACTCCAGAATACTGGCCTTCCACTCCTTACATGTGTGACTGGGAACGTGGTCCTGTGTGCTGTAGGGTCAGGCTCAGGGAGAGCATCAGGTCATCTCGTGTGACATTCTGAAATGGTGACAGCTCAGATTTTAACCCACTTATTCTAGGCTAGGTAAATCTTCCAAGTGTGTCTCACCTTCTCAAAAGGCCTCAGATGAGGGACTCCAGTTGATTTTTATAGTTCCAGACCCTTCCTGGTTTATAGTTCTGGTGGGTAAACAATTGTGCTGATAAAACAACTGTGCTTTGCTTTTAATTGGACTCTGTTCAGTTTTATTTTGCAGATAACGGTTCCTTATGTGTTTCCTCTGCTATAGTCTTTTTGAACCTGCAGTTCCCTGCTTGCAGAAGTCTTTATACCTCTTAACAAATCATCGCTTGATCTCCCTTTTGCCAAATTAAACAGAAGAAAGCTCTCTTTTTTTGCCTGCATAAGATGTTTTAATTGTATGTCAGTTCTCTGCAACCTGTTTTCAGCATCTCATATGACAGTGGGTACCACAACTGTGTGAGTGCTACTTTCTCCAGTGCAATGTAAAATAATTTCCCTCTTCTTGTGTTCCTTCCCTGAAATGCCACAATATCACGGAGAAATCTTATTTCTTTCCCCTCCATCTATAAATCCCAGCTCATCAAAAGACAGGCCTTCTGACTGAAGAGCTCCAACATGTGAGACCACATCAGTGCTAAGAACACCTGAACCCAGGGCCCGGTGAGAAGGACAGGGGTGGGTCTCACACAGGTGTGGTCTCATTGCCCAGCCCTGCAGCCAGAGCAGCATTTCACACTTACACCCTTTCCAAACGTGGGAAAGGCCAGTTTGCTGAAACCAGGGCAAGTACAGTTCTGCTGCTCCTTGTATAAATCATGTGGGAAGCTCTCTAATTCCACCCTGCGGCATTTACATGTTTAATCTCCTTTTGCTGGTTTTTTGAGGTTTTTCACAAATGCTCCTGCCTCAGGATATCCTGCCCAAATGTCACTGCCACAGCACAGGCTGACCTTTTCCTGCAAGTGCTTGTATTGCTTTTGTCACAGCTCCCAGGTGTTCCCTGCTCGCACTTTAGGGTGAGACGTGCTCACAGACTCCTGCAGTATGAAGGCAAACTGCTGAGACAAGTTGTTTGTTTCAAATGGCATCTTCTGGCTGTGATTTGGATTCTGCTGCACAATTTCAGTGGATAGAGCTGGTGTGGGGTCCCTCTGAACTCAATTACTTCTAAATCTTAAAAATGTTTTTTGTGTTAACAAAATCTCTTATTTTTTGGAGAAAATTAAGTGAGGTCAATAGAGGTCTGAGTTTCTTCTTGCCTGCAAATGGAAGCAGGATTCAGTTCCAGTCAGAAAATCTTTGCTGGAAAAAGTACTGATGCTGCCTTGGCAGCTTCAGTACAAGAGCTGGCCAGAGGTCTGGAGAGGATTCCTTGGCTGTTCAGTACAGGTGCCCCTGTATTGAACTCACTTACAAGAAAATATCAGTTTCAATAAATCTCTTCTGAGGTCTGTCAGTGATTTGTCCTTTTTTCTCCCCTTCCTCCACTCCCTCTGGTACAAACATCCTTTCCATTCTGCTTTTTCAAGTGTTCCCAGCCTCCCCATATGTGGAGAAAGCAGAAAGCAGCATGGGGTAAATACCCGTTTGCAGGACAGTCAGGATAGCTGGGAAACCCAGGGGACATGAGGCAAAGGCCTTGGCTGGAGTGAGCAGTTATTACAGTGGAGAAACATGTTTGCATTGAAAGGGTAATCACCCATTCATCCAGGTGAGTTAAACAATAGGGACAGAGGTTTGGTTTTCTCCAGCTGTTCCTCAAAGAAAAATGAGTTACTTCTGCTCTCTGAGATTTATGTCTTCTCTCTTGACTATTGGACGCCTACTGAAGGGCTCATTAGAGACAGCCTTGCAGCTGCCAAAAGAACCAGCTGGATTATTGAGCCTGCAGCTCATTTTTTTCTGCCCTCGTTCACTTCCAACAGTGAAGAACTATACTTGGCAATCCTTGTTTGTGCCGTCTATGCCACATGGTGGGGGACTGCTCTGTGCAGAGAAGAGTGTCTGTCCCTAGCCCAAAACACTGCCCCTACTCATTGTGATGGCTTCTGATGTTAAATTCTGGAGCACATGGTGCTCCCTGTGCTGCCTGTAGGTATCACAGCAACCACATGCTCATTTCACACCGAATTTTGGCAGCAGTTGGTTTTGTGGTCCTGTGTCCCCTGATCCCAGGGGATCAGCAGAGCCCAGCACAGCCCAGTGATGTGGGGCCCACGAGTCTGAGTGTGCCCAGGACTGGCACATCCTGCGTGTCCCACGTGTGCAGATCTGGGCTGTGCCACCCGTTCCATGGTCAGGACAGAGCTGCTGGTCCCTCATTCCCTGGCAGAGGCCATGGACTCCTCCAGTCCCAGGGGGTTGTTGACTGCAAAAAAGGCTTTGATGTCACTCAGCCTGCCTTGTAGGCCGACAAATCCATAAGTTTGCTGAGGCAATGAAGACATAAAATGACTTTTGGTTCATTGTGGGGAGCCAACCCTTTCTGAGAAGGAGAAGGAGAGGACTTTATTTCTTCACAAAGTGAAGCAGAAGGATGGTTTATTCAGTGTGGACACGGGAGAATATTTAGAGGTAGCTGTAGTTTATTTGGCCACAGATTGAAATTTAACTTAAAGCAATGCCTTCAGTCTGGAATTAACTAGGAAGAGCTTCTTGCCTTATTCCAAAAAGCTACTGGTAAAAATGATCAAGTGCATACATGGTCTTGAAAACTGTGTGCAAATATGCAGGGATTTATGTACCAAAAATGTGTGTTTATTAATGCACAAACCCTATGCAAGTATCCACACAAACGTAGGCCCTATGATTGAAATCCTTTTATCCCCTGACCGGTGCTGGGAGTGGTTTTTATTCCTGGCTGAAGATGTGAGCACTGCTGGCATTAATTCCATCAGGCTGTTCTGTAAATTCTTCATCATCTCCTGCACTGATGTCAGTTATTTACATTGTAATATCCAATTGAAAATCTGCAAATTAGATTTAGGGGAAACTGGACACTGAAACACTTTGCTCAGGTGATAATTTCATTTACTGTTAAGACATTGCTTAGACCTAAATGTCCTCTGTTCCTCCATAATACACACTCCCAGACACATAACACCTCATTTAATTTGATTTCAAAAGTGTTAATTTTATGTGTCTGAGCAACTGGTAGACTGAAATCATTGGATCAACTTTGAGAAATAAACTTAAAGTGCCAGATTCACTGGGATGAACACCATTGTGTTACATCACAATATTAAATAGCCTAGAGGCTTCCTAGCTGGCTGCAGGAATCTGTGCATTAAAACCTACAACAACAATTGTTGTTCATGAAGGTGACAGGGATAACACTGACCTGGATTTTCCATATCAAGTGTGTCTCTACTTAATTGGTTTCAGCTAGGATTTTCAGCTAGTCTGGTGTGCATTAACCACAGACTGTGGTTTCTGGTGAAGAAGCTTTTTTTTTGGAAACACGGATGTGTGTTCTGCTATTCTAAATTAGTGGGGTTACAGTAAGTCTTGTGATGCCAGGGTGGGAATTCGATCATGAGTCACATTGTAGTTGACATCTGAGCTCTGCTGCCCAGCTGGCAGGACTGGAGCTGTGGAAGCCTTCTGGAATATGGAAGTTTTAAGAAAGTGTCTAACTTATTATGGGCTCTGAACTCATCATATAGCTCCTTATTTGCCCTACTTACATTAACTGATTTTTTTTATTTTCCCTAAAAAAGGAGAGGGGAAAGAATTCAATTTAAGGATCAAATAGTGCCTTTCTCATTCAACATAGAATTTTGCATATGAGTATTTTTTTTTTCATTTTTTTTCATCCAGATTTGCTTATTCTAAATATGCCCTTTGGCTTATCATGGCAGTTTTTGGTACAGAGAGAATTTATAGGCATTGAGAAGTGCCCTTAGGAAGAAGTGTCATGTGCACACATTAGTGTATTATCTGCAGGGCTTTGGGAAACTGCTGGGGTTTTGCTAGCACGTGGGAAAAAAACACACCAGAAAATTGAGAAACTGGGTCATCTGGATTCATTTGCTGCATCTTTCCAGCTGGGCTTTTGTTACTGCTCAGACTGACATATCTGAGCTCACACAGATTGTGCTGCAGCAGAATTCTGTGGCATCCTCCATGCCTGCTGTCCCTGCACTCAGTTTGTTCCCGCTCGTGGGTGTCTGGAGGGCCCAGGCCAAGGGCAGGGTTATGTGGAGCTGTCTTTGAGCTCTTATGAGCAGCAACAGACTGCCTCTTCCTCAGTGAGGGTCCCTGCAAGGTGCTGCAGGCAAAGGGACAGGCACACAAGGGGATGTACACAAGCTCCAGCAGTGTGGTTGTCAGAAAGAACCGCCAGCTGTGTGTCCAGGTGTGCACTCAACTCCCTGGACTGTTCTGCCTCTCATCTTATTCTTCTTCAGCTACTTGTTCCTCCATTCCTTTTTTTCTAGACAGTACCAGATCCTCTCCAGTCTAGGCTGCTTTTCTTCCTCTATCCCAAAACCCTCATGAAAAATGTGCCGGACCGTTTTTGGGACAGGTGCTAATTTGGTAGCTGTGTTTAAATTCAGTAAAATCTCATTCTGTTGGTGAATAATGATCAGAAGGGCCAAAATGTGAAGCTGAGATTATAAGGAGTAAGTACATTGCTTGTTTACCACAGTGTACTGAATACAACCATTCACTGTCTCATCACATGAATATATTTTCATATTGTTAATTTTCCTATACAAAATTATATTTTCTGTCGTGACAAAGAAGTTTGGTTTCATTCCAAGTGCCCAATGGGTTTTCTCTCCTATAATCTTGATTATTCAGGGAATGAGACTGCTGTGTGCAGTGTGCTATGTGCACATCTTTGTCTGTCCTTTCTCCTTCCCTGAGAACCTGTGATAAGAGAGGTGGAGAATCACTAAGGTTTTAAGTTCCTCTGAGCTGAGTACATGGCAAGAGCTCCCAGAGAAGGAGATTCTGTTAGCACCCTGCTCTATTGTGAGAGGAAAAGTCACAGATTCACCCCTTATTAAGCTCTTGACATCCCCATAGGACAGGATTGATGTGTCCCAGCTGAAATTTTGGTCAGAGCGCGTGCCTTACCCAGCACCATTGTCATACAAGACATGATTTCTCCTTGCAGAACCATTTATTGGTTGGTTCAAGTGAACAGTGTGGGTATTCTTCAACTTGTAGTCTTCGGTAGAATATACAGACTGTATCAGAGCAACAGATGATACACTAAGCTCAACACATATTTTATCATCTTTCATTTTAGGTGGAAAGACTGGCAAAGTACTTGGACCCGAATGATTTGGGAAGAATCAATTTTAAGGATTTCTGTCATGGAGTTTTTGCTATCAAAGGTATGTGCATATTTCTTAAAAATAATCCTGTTCAGTTCCACTAATGTTTCTCTGGTTGCAGCAAATGTAATGATCAAAGACATCCTCTCTTTTAGCTGTGGTTATTTGTAGTGACAGTAGAGAAACTCTACTGGGAACAGAGCCAGGATATTTTTCATTTCTGTGCATCTCATGTATTAATGGTGAGCAATGCTAGAGTTCCTCATCCATAGGTGCTTGGGCATTGGTTTACTACTAATTTTTGTCAGAATAAACGTGTTGTGGTTTAAAGACAAATACAGCAGAAGAGAGGAGCTTTGTGGTTAACAAAGGCCCAGGTGTGATACTTCCAGATTCTGATCTTATGAGGAAAGGAGGAAAGTTGCTACATTTGTGCACAGACCCTAAAGTCTCCGCTGGAGGTTTTCGCAGAGTAGAAAATTTTTGAGCAGAAAATGCTGTAGCAAACTGAGTTCTAGTTTAAAGAAGCTCCGTAAATCATCTAGTGTCTTCTATAATTCACAGTCCAAAGATTGCACAAATGCACAAAATATGATGAGGAAGGGATAGAAATGACCCAGAATATCTCTTCTGTGGTAACTGTGCCCTTGTTCATGTACCCTTAGTGATGCAGTGGCCAGCTGCATCTCCTTTACTGTGGGGACAGAGTGAGAGTATTGAGCCATCAGAGTCATGGGGCCTTGGGGGTTCTCATCCTTGCTCACCTTGTGGGAACTGATTCTTGTGTTCATGTCCTAAGGTGTAATCCTGGATCGAGCTGTCTGGAGTACTTTGCACTGCAAGTTTATGAATAGCTTAAAGCCCGGGTGTGGAGCATGTAGGATCCAAATCGTTTGTGTGATGCTTGTTAGGATGTATCTGTGAACAGATGCAGAGAAATCACCCAATTCTGCAGCATCACCTAGAGCTCCCTTAGCACATCATTAGCATTTCAACAGTTACACAGACTCAGTGCTAAGTGTTTATCATCCAAGCAGCAGCAGCTGTATCTATTTCTGATAAGACACTGCGCTGCATGTTTTCACAGCATCTCTTGAGAAAAGCTGCTTCTATTGCTCACCTCACAGCATGGAAATTTTATTTATCTTTGGCTACCTGCCATATTTTCCTTAAAATTAAATTGGTTATGTTAAAGGTCAGAAAGAGCATGTCTGCCTTTCAGAATAGAAACCCTCCATCATGTTGTTTTAGTGCAGCCACGTCCCAAAGGGAGCAGAAGGCTTATTATCAAACAAAAGCAATTTGTCTTGGCAGCAACAGATTATAAATATGATTCTTTGACACTTCAGCCTATTTGGGACAGTCAGATTAATAGAGCAAAATGAGATGCTACTGTAAATCCAGTGGGGTTTTCAGCAATAGAGTATGAAGTTGGGCTATTCTTGTCATTGGAAGCCAAATGTTTAAATTCAAGAATTACAATTCTAACGCCTTACTATATTTCTTATTTGTGAGACTTCAAATTAATTTCCTTATAGATGCTTGCCTTCATAATATGGTGATGAAGTTATTTGGTGCACAGAGGTCATAAAGTGTCAAGATATTTTGGTGGTTCAGTGCCTTGAATTCATTTAAATCATGAGGTTTGAGACATCTAAGAGCAACAGATTCAAATCAAAGTTGACCTCTGATGGTATTGGTTTGAGCATTTCATATCCAGGGTTGGATTTCAGTGAAAAGCTAAATGTTGGAACTTGAAAAAACCCCAAACATCTAAGTGTTTAATGCTCTGTAACTGAGAGAATCTCCTACCCCTGGATCTAAAACCGGCAGCTTGGCCTCTCTCCTCCATAAACCAGGGCATTGTTTACTCTTGCATGGTACAAATGAGAAGTGTTGTGTTCTCTACAAATGGACATCAAGCCCTGTCTCCTCCTTGGTGCTTCAGAGCTGGATAAACCTCATGACATATGGGTCATGCACCTCTGCAGCAGCTGCTGGGACTGTCAAGTGGAAAACAGTTCATTTCCTTCAGCTGCTGAGTAGCAGGAGCTGTGAGTAAGGATGGGCAATGTCACTGGCAGTAGGACCTTGGGAAGTGGTGGAGAGGATTTGTTCAGGAAGAGGTAAATATGCTGGAGAGCAGAAGTGTGTTGGAGGAGCTCATTCCCACTGGGCCTCTGGGGTGGACTACTGGACAGGTATCATGCTTGCTGTTTACAGAAGGCTTTGCTTCTCTTGCTGGTCTTTTGTGGATTAAAGGACTTTCCCTCAGCATCTGTGCTAAGTTCCTGCTGTCTAGGCTGCTTTCCCCATGCAATTAGGCTCTGCCAGAGCCAGGGATAGGCTTGCCATTGAATTTAAAGCTTTGCAGCAATTTCATTGGAATATCAGTATGAAGGCTTTACTTGTGCTGAAGCTGCCCTCTCTATCTGCTGCCTGCAGGGCTTTAATAACTGTCTGCCTGTAGAGCAGTTGCCATGAAATAACACCTGTAGCCTCTTACCTAAGGGCTCTGTGGCACTGCTCAGAGACACCACGAGCAGACAGAATAACACTCAAAGGCTGAGTTCTCATTAGTTTCAGCAGGGTCAGCATGGGAATCATTACTGTTTGCTCAGCAGAGCCAATGGCTGTTTTTGCTGTTCTGAATTTATACTGTACTGATCCAGTAAATATTTTCTGCCACTTGTAATACTTAAAGGCTTGAGTGGAGCTGTTAATTCCCTGTGCTCTGCAGGCTGGTGGGTTCCACAGTCAGATATGTTTTCAGGACCAAGCTCTAACTGAGTCTGACCTGTTCCTTTTATTTTAAGATTTCTATTGTCTTTCCATTCTTTGCTTTAATATTCTGCTTAAAAGTACCCAAACCCTGACAAATAAAGGGGGAGCTCCCCCTACTGCTCTCGGTGTTATAGCTCACAGAGATGAGAGGGTACTGTATGAAAACTGATTAACACAGAATTAAAATACAAAGGCAGATGTATTCTGACTTTATAGGTTATTTTAACCATGAAAACAGTCCTGACTGCTGTGCAGTGTTTGGAGGGTCATGGCTTTTATAACGGGAAAGATTGAGCCACATCAGCACAAAGCATTTATGAATCTTTGTGCTTTAGCAGAATCACTGTTTTTTTTCAGATGAACTCATACAGCCTGTTGTTCTCCTGGAGCAAGGGAGACTTCCTCTCATCTTGTAGAATTTTTAAGGACATTTTAGTTATGTTCTGTTACGGATTTTGAAAATGGAGAGTTGTAGGAGCCTCCTTCATATTCATTAAAAGTGTGGAACAAGCACAGCTGTGAATTTATAAACTTCCGCGTCTGCAGCAATAGCAACCTTTGAATCTTCAAAATAGTAACACAGACCATTATGTGCCTTCAAAAATCCATCTCTGTGCTTCTCTAGATCTTGAGGCAGTTGATTACTAGATCTGATTACTGCAGTTGGTTGAAAAGCTTATAGAAGTAAGTTATATATAAGCAGCTAAAAGTTAAAAAGTAGGTATGTTTCTCTGAGAGTTCCTAGCACGTTTTAATGAAATTTCCAAGAATACATATTTGCCCAAAGTTTCAAAGAAATGTTCCAAAAGGGATGTTGGCTATTCTGCTAGCTCAGACTGTGACAGGTTATTTGGACTGTGAAATAATATGAAAATAATACAGTATGAGATTTGATGGTGTTTTTTCAAAGCAAAGTTTTCTAAAGCAGAGTATTTCTGGCCTTCTGTTGCACTGAAGATTATTTTTTTTCCTAATAGCTTTTATGGTTTTATTCAGATGCTCCAAGCAAACACTGGCACAAAAACAGTGCCAAGATTTGGCCATCTCCTTCAACTAATTATAAGACCCAACTTGCAGCCCCATAGCTGGGAAAAGTGTTGTACCAGCTTTGCCCTGAAGATCCAGCATGGAGTAAGGGAGGGGTATGTTGCAGTCATGTAACAGGAAGTTATTTGCCTGTAATATCTAGGACCAGGACAGCTGCACCAGCATGGGAATTTCAGTAAAGCACATCAGAAATCCCCAAAGTCCACATGAATCCGTTTAAGTTCATAGCTGTAGATCTCAAACTTCAGTGAGGCTGTAACTGTAGATGATCTGTCTGGTAACTTGGATGGATCTATTTGTTCTGGTAAGAATAACTTACTGACAGGAGTGGTGCTTGGGATGGCTCCAGGGACAAGGACTGTCAGTGAATGGAAGAGCTGAGCTCTCCTGGATTTAATTATCTTACAGCTGCTCAATGAATTGTAGTTGGTTACTGCTAAAAGTACTTGAGAGTTTTCTAAGACTTAACTAAATTTCACTAAATACACCCTGAAACCGTAAATGAGTCTAATACACCATAAAGATTCATGGGCAGATAAAGTAAAAAGCTATTGCTGTTAGGAAAAATGCCAGAAACCAACTACATTCAATTAGGCAACCAGATTTGATTTCCTATAGTATTAAAATTGCTTAATTGCCTGTAAAAATTATCTGATGTGTTATGGGTTAAATCTTCTTCTTGGAGCATTTGCAGGAAACAGCTTTGCTAAAATTGAGTTTATTTGTGGTCAGGATGTCTGTTTGCAAATTGAATGTTTGTTAGGGTGTGAAAACCATTTTTTAAATTAAGCTGATTGTAAATTTGTAAAATAATCTCATAAGGGATATCATGTCTAGCAACCTGAGTGAACTGAAAAAGTTATAGGTTCATGTCTTCCCCTTCAGTGACTTGTAAATTACTTTCATCATCTTTGCTTAGGATTAAAGATGACCCTGTTCTGGCCAAATGAATTGTGTTTGCTTTTACATTTGTAACATTAGGAGAAATATTTTTAAACTCAAATAATTTTGACACACCAGACTAGAGAGTGGCTCAGTGCTTTGCTAAACTAGAACTCATACACATCCATGTTTCAAAGAGTCACTTGAGTGGACAGAGAAGCTGCTTCTGTGCTGGCTCATCAGATGTCTTTAGCCAGGGAAGAAAATTCAGCAGCTTCTGGTCACTCTCATTTTGTGATCTGACTGTTTAGTCCTTTCTCCAGACACAAGCTTGCTGCCAATCTGTGTCACAGTGATTTACACTGAGCACAGCCTTCCACGGATTGTTTCTCCATAAAGGACACCCTTCAGTGGAGCTGCAGCAATGGGTGCAGAAGGACCTGCAGCTGTTCCTGGGTTACTCTTTCCTCTGTTTGCTGCTTCACTCTTATTGCAGTGCAGCTAAGTCTTCTTGCCAAGAGCTGCCCAGAAATGTAGATGAAATTTTCCAAACTGCAGCAAAGGAGAGAGAACATCAAGCACATTAATAGCTTATGATACAGGTAGACATCCAAATGAAATTTCTCTAATCAGCCATGTAAGTGGCTTTCAGTTCTACCTTTTCCAGGAAAATGAATTTATAGCAATAACAGGACATCTCTAGTGCAAGAGGGCCTTAAAGTAGCCAGGAATTATTCCTTTGCTTCATTGCAATGGGTTATTTTTGGACAGATTCTAGCCTTGGGTGCACACTGCTGCACAGCTTGAAATATCCACCATGGCAGTTCTGCAGACGTCAGCACAGAGGGTTCTGCTCAGGAGTGGTTCTGCTAGCAAAGAACAAATCTTTGTCCAGTGCCTTCCTATTTTCCATATTGAGGTTTGCCAGAGTAAACCTTGATTTGTTGTTGTTTTCTGTCTGGACTGTGACACACTAATTTAGCACACTGGCACTTCCCAGGCTGCAAGCCAGGATGTGTGCTGGTAATAAGAACACACATGCACAGCATTTGAGACACTCCAGTGTTCCCTCTTTATGTTACACCATTGTGTAACTCTCCTGGAGTACCTGAAAAATTCAAATTATATTTAGATGAGGGGGGCAAAAGGTGAGACTGTATTGGCACTGTTGCAAAAGAGCACTGAATAAGGAAGCTGATGTATCACCTGACTGTGCATCAACCTTCCCCACGCTAAGGGGTGGTCCAAGGAAAACACCAGCATCAGTCCTCCAGAGTGAAGGGATGGCAATTTGTGTCCTCACAGAGAAGAGGAAAACAGGGAACTTCTTCTTAAAACCCAGTTCTTAACAGGAATAAAAAAAGTGGCACAATCTTGAGATCCTTGAAGCCAGTAGCCATTTTTTCATTGATTTGCTGGATGTTGGAACAGGTTCAGATGCCTGCAAGGTAGCAATGATGTGGTTTAGTAATCTCAAGAGGAAAATGGTCTGAGGTCTCTCAGCATTTCTTTCTCTTCTTCCTTTTGAATGGGTATAATGACATGCAGATCTTCACAGGAGGATGAAGAGAGCCTGTCATGCCAGCTTGCATGCAGAGCAGTGCACAGGGGATACTGCCTGCTGCACACCCGGACATCTCCCCACTAAAAAGTCACCTTTGCAGAAGGAGACTGGCTCAGATGAACTGACCCCCTGAATCTGCCAGCACTGATGGAAACTTGGCCTACAATTAAAACAAGATTTGGCTTTGTTTGCCATTTTAAGCTAGGCAGTTTGGTAAACAAATTGGATTAAATGCCTGCTGATGCTTTGGAAATGGGTCTAGTGCTTGGCAGGCTAGGCCTGCTGATGCTTTGGAAATGGGTCTAGGTTCTGGATCAGGCTGTAAAAACCTGGGTCAGGTGGCTCTGGTGAAGAAATGGTGAGAGCTGCACTGAGTCAGCTGGATGCAAAGGAGGCAGTGTTTTTCTCCCCAGTGTTTTTACTTAATAAATGACAGGCCAAGAGCTATCATGAAGTGGTTCTCCCTAATGGATGAGGGAAATGAAAGAATGTGATCAGGAGTAATGTTAGATAAGAAATGAACAGCAAAGAGGGGTCACAGAAGACTCTACATCTCAGACCCTGGAGATCTGAGAGCTGTTTGTGACTCTAGCTCTAACAGACCAGTCTGGCTGGCCTTTTGAAAGGAGGCAAGGTAAAAACATTGCTCACACCCTTGTTTTGGGCAGCTAAATCCTTTTGAAGACCCGCAGCTTTTGTCACTTTTCCCCACTAAAAAAGAGAAAATTGGGAGAGGAAGCACTGTTGTCAGGACAACTGCATTAGGAAAATAAAATTTTAAATTATGGTGTAAACTACTGAGAAATTTTAGAACACTGTAAACATACTCCGTTCATTACACTGATTTGCATCCATTACTCTGTAGCACTTGGTATTTATTTTCCTTTCTTGCTGGAGATAACTCACTTTAACGAGTAGTTGCTCCATCTCATGCAGAGACCTTTCAGCAAAGCAGTTCATATATGTGACCTATGGTGAGTTTCACGGTGGGTGCTGGCACAAGGCAGTTTGATAAGCAATAAGCTTTAGTTATTAATGTCAAAAGGTAAAAACAATAAATTGAATCTTTGTGAGAGGACTAGCAAATAACCTTAGGCAAGAATAGAGCACTTTTAGTTAAAACCAAGAAGAAAAGGATTATGACTGGGTGGGAAATGTGAGTTAGAGGTAGGACAGGTTATATAGAAAGATGCTCTCTCCAGGCAAACAGGTTTAACATCTTTCCTCTAGCCAGTAGATTACATTTTTGATGATTAGTCCCAGATAAACTCCTCTTTAGGAAATGACCCTACCAGACATAACTTCTCCAGCAAAGTGGGCATTTAACAGCTTCATTTATCCTTATTTATCTTCTCAGTACCACCCGAGACTCTCAATTTGCTGCAGAAGCTGAAAAAGGAAAAAAGTCTTACTGCCTTTGTCTATGTGATGCTTATGAGATCCTAATGATGTCTTCATTCAGCAGGTGCTGCCTCGACGTGTGCCTGTGTATGGCAGACAGGGACAACACAGATATCTCCCCTATTAGGCTTCCTCCATCTGGTCATTTCTTCTGGTTTCTAAAGTTTCCTTTGCAAGGGTCTCCTGTCCATAACCACGTCTTCATCCCTACAGATGAAGCTTCTGGTCACTCTATACATAAATTAATATACATATACTTTATACATAAATTAATAAAATATTATTTTATTTAAAACCAGGAGAGAAGGTCAGCTAATGGTACAAACCAGTTCACAGTTCCTTCCATCACTGTTTCCTCTGGCTCACCTGCTTTGTGAGTGGTATCCACGTGTAATGCCATAGCCAAATATATTGCATTAGTGCTGGGATGGAAGGGAGGAATAACTGCTGGGCAACTGCAGCTTCCAAGTAGGATAGTGCACAACACGTGCTGAAGAGTTTTCACAGTCTGGGCCCAAGGCTGTGAGCTGGGTGCTCTAAAATAACCTGGCCTGACCTTACTGCCTTCTGCAGCTCAGCCTATCAAATGCAGTCACTGGTAATTAATGAGGAACGAGGCATTTGGTGATTTCAGTGTTTCTGTATTTGTCTCAGGTTTTCAGTTGAGAGAAGGACCAAGGGAAACACTGCCATTGATTTTTCCAGCTCTTAATGTGGTTGTTAACAAAATCAAACACAGAAGCTTAAAATCTCTGGTTGCAGTGCATAGATATTTGCTTGCCAAACACTCTGTGACAGCTTTTTTGATGGGGGATTTATGACACTTAGGCATTGCCCCTTTGTCATTTTGACCAGAGAAAATTAGAAGCAGCTCCACTGACACTGATGTGCAGTAGTCACTAGCTCATGCCAAGCCTGAAAATCCAGTGTTTGACTCCAGAGCCTGAGTTTGGTCAGAGGTGAGTTTGTATCTCACAGGGTCGTTTACCAAGACAAGCAATGCTCAGCTTTCCTTTTCATTGCAGGCCAATGTATCCATGCTGAGATAATTGCACTTATCAAGTTCCATATGTTGAATATGTGCTGGGCGGAACTCTGAAGGCAGACACCTATTTAAATAAATCCCCAAAGCTATCTTCCAAGGTTTTGTGCATCCAGATTGGCTGCAAATCAGTGTTTCTTCCTCCATTGTCCATGTAATGGAAGATAAAACCTTGGCTTGACCATTTCCTCTTGTTTCTCTTTGCCAGGCTGTGAAGAGTTACTAAAAGATGTCCTATCTCCTGAAAACTCTGAGCCCCAGCACTACCAGCCACAATATGTTGATTACTACTACCAGGTAAGAAGCACTAATTCTATCTCATGTTAGTGGGCTGAGGAAGCCTCTGCAGTGATGTGCAGTTGGATCATTGTAAATGTTGTTGTTTTACTTGGCCTATTGACTCTTCCTTCCTAGGTTCATGGCTGTTAGCAAGCCATCCATACTGTTTTAGCTGCATTTAACGCGGATTAACTGGGGGGAAAGTATTTAGCATTTAGGTAGTGTTCCTCTTACAAGCCTCATTCATCTGGCTGTGAGGGGAGATCCCTGTACAAGCTCGCTGGCACCTCACAAGTGGAAAACACTGATTTGTACCTAATTAAATTAGTCAAATTTTGTAGGTGGACAAGTCCTCAGGGACCTTCTGTAGATAATAAACAGAGACCCAACAACTGTTGGGAAGCAGAAACAATACACCACTGGAAACCTTTGATAGTATTTTGGCTGGTGGGTGTAGCATATTTTTAAACCATTAAAGGTCCTCATTTGTATCCTTAATTTGCCAGTGTCTGTGGAGTCTAAGAAGTAGAGCACTGCTAAGTTTTCCTTTCAGCATCTCTGTGCCGTTCCTTCATTTTACTTTGGTTTTAATCACCTCCACCTATGTAAAGATTAAAGGTGCAGTTAGTATCGTAAATTCAGAGAAGGATTGTATGTCAGTGGTGTTATAGACTGCAAATGATACTGAAGTCAACAGGAAAAGCATTTTACCTTCACAGGAAGTGAAGTAAATGTGAGGACAATTCTCTTGTATTGAGGAAGGCTGTGATAAGTGACCTGGGGTTACCACTACATGCAGTTACACAGAATGCTTTCCACTGTCCATACAAAAAATCCAGAGACATCTCCTGCACCTCGGTGTCCATCAGCACTCTGCTTGTTTCTAAACCCCTGTTTTTTGTAACTGATGACACAGATACCCACGATGATGTTGCTTGGATACCTTAATAGATGCCATAAACCAAACTGCTTGGTTTGTAGCAGTTGATAGAGGGTCTAAAATGAAAACTGGCTTTGCACACACTCAGTGTTCCCCTATTGCAATACAGATATTGCAGGCTGGTTCTGACACTTTGCATGCAGGTGACAGTTGAGTGTGTATTCCGTAGGGACTTCACATCTGCTGTCACAGAAAGATGTGGGCAGAGCTCTTGAAGACTGCAAAACTCTGCAAACTGCACCTCTTCTGCTGTCC
This sequence comes from Sylvia borin, assembly GCA_014839755.1. Lineage (NCBI taxonomy): Eukaryota > Metazoa > Chordata > Aves > Passeriformes > Sylviidae > Sylvia > Sylvia borin. The sequence continues at coordinate 104,693 of CM025974.1, forward strand.
ATCCTCTAGGAGAGCCTGAGGGTGGGAATTGCAGTTGCTAATCCTGGTAACAGCTGCTGAGTTTCCCATTTGAGTGCTGGATTTGTGCCTCTGGGAGAGGGAAGGGGCAGAGGGTGACCCTCCCTGTTCAGAGCGAGCTGATCTGACAGTGCTGTGCTGGAAGCCTTGCTGGTCACTCCTGATGTCCCCCAGACAGCTCCTCTGCACCACTGTCTTCCGGAGGGCCTGGTTCCATCTCCCATCTCCAGGTCCTCCAGGTGCAGTTTGGAAACTGTTCACTAGATGTCAGCTAAAGACTGGGAAAAGGCTGAACAGCCTCTGCTCCCGCCTTAAGGATCCTCCTATGGCAGAAGTTGGAATTCTCAAGCTGATGAAGCAGAGGAGAACTGAGGGTCAGGTGGATTTGAGACTATCACCATTCACGGCATTTGTTCCCCGTTCCCAAGGAAGAACATACAGAAAACATACAAGCTGTTCTTGCATCTCCCAGACCTTAATGAGTGTGAATTCCTGGTGCTGTGATCAAGTTTATGGGCAGCTCCCATTGGCACAAATGGTAGTTGCCTGTCTAAACTGATTTTCACCACAGTACGCCCTTTGCACGTCTCTCTAATTCTCAGGTGCACTCAAATTCCCAGGCAGCAAAAGGACACAACTGCTGTGATGATACAAATAGATATTTCAAAAGGGAATGCATCTTCTTTATTCCACCCAAGGGCCTGTGCTTACACAAAGGCAGGTACTGAGCTGAGCATAACTTCATTGTTATGCTGTCTCTGCATTCACACGATGACTTGAAAGGAAGGGGAGATTTATCCTAGTCACAAGTTATTTTCCCCTGTCCTCTGCTTGCACTTTTCCGTCCCCTCCCAAGAGCCTCCTCCCTGTATTGTAGCTTTCTGAAGCCCAAAGGCAGCAAACTGAAGAGGTGAAGGTAATTCCAAGATGTGGCATGAAGTGGCAAGAGCCACTGTGAGGTGCTGAACTGATCCAGATGTTTGCATATGTTGAGTCAAATGAGGGAGAAAAAACTGCCAAGCTTCCAGCTTTTAATTACGACCGAGTGCAATTAATTTGAAGAGATATATAAACCCCCTTGATACCAGGAGCTTGGGGCATTTCATTTGACATTTTTTAAATGGTCTGATTTTACTTTTTGTTTTTCTTCGGTGTAAACAAAGAGCAAAAGCCAACAAGCTTTTAATGTCTGAAAACTTTGTCAAAAAAAAAAAAAAAAAAAGGCAGAAAAAAATCCTGTTGTGTATGCAATTCAAAACGTAAAGGCCTTCCTTCCATGAGAGGCTCCTAATGGCTTGTATTGAGAGGCTGTGTGAGTGATATCACAGGCAAATGGAGAGCTCTGCCGTTGAGCTCAAGGCTGTTAAGGCGTATGCAGAATATAAAGAGCATAACTTGGTTACTACAGGATGTCCCGTTGACTTCCATCAGCATTGATTCAGGCTGCAGAGTGTGTTTTCTCTTTGGACTTGAGACAGCTGGTACAAAGAAACTTAGGAGGATGGGACTGCAGTTAGGAGATAGCAGTTCTAGAGTCCTTCAGCTTTGGGACCTACAAATAAACCTTTCCTGTCTGTCTGTGAGCTGAGTCTGTTGATTGGGTTAAAGCCTGAATTGTGCTCCATTTGAGGCATTGTCAAGTCAAGTACTGTTTATTAGTATAATTTCTGTCTCTCGCAGCCTTTAGAGAGGTAATAGAAATACTCAGAATTTGCCAGAAGCCAATTTGTCAATCCCAAATTCCTTTCCCAGTGTTTGCTGCTATGGTCTCAACTCTTGTTTTGGCTTCAGTTGAAGAGAGACAAAAGTTTCCCTGGTCCAGTTTGCTTTGTGGCAGGCATCTGGTAGCACTTCAGAGCCCTTGGATAGCCTTTTGGAGATGGTAACCCACACAAAGTCCACATCTGAAGTCTGTGTGTGAAAACCCAGGCCCAGATTGAGCCAGCTCAAACAAAGCAGAGTGCCTGTGTCTCAAATTTCCAAATGGCTGGCTCTGAGCCTTCCCGGGCACCCAGCCAGCTGGGAGCACTAGCCACAGGACTCACAGGGAATTAGGCTGGCTGCATCTGCAGCTCCCTGGCCAAGATTTGCCTTGCAGGCCCTGAGAAGCAGTGGTGTGGGTCTAGGAGCTCTTCTGTCCGAGCACCTAAGTTTAAAAATGGGAATCAGAACAGGAGCTCCTTTGTCAGCTCTTCACCTGCTGTATTTTGGCTGCTCAAATTTGAAGGGAGGCTGAATCTAGATCACCCCAACAGATGACAGAAGAAGGGGTTGAGTGACAGATATTCCAGCCTCTCACCATCAGCTAGCAGGGCACTTCTGAGTGCTCCTTGTGAAGGGACAGACTATTTTTACATGTGAGTTGTTGCCTTTTCATCTGGAATCAATGGCCAAAAGCCATACATGCAAACCCAGTGGAAGAGCAAGTTGTGAGGTACAATAATGGCCTTTTTTTTAATCAAAGCTGTTTGTCTCTTATTAACTGTTGCTGTATTGAGTTGCCACATACCTTTTTTTATTTGTTGTTCCCATCTGTAAATAAGACTGAATCTGTCTCTTACCAAAGTACAAGATGATCGCTGCATATCAAAGAATGAGCTGCCTTTTCATTCCTCTGTGTGTTCCCCTGCCTGCCAAGTGATTAATTACACTGTATGAACAGCAGAAAAATTGTTGAAACATGACAAATAAATTGTGTTTGCCTCTGGGATGGAGCTGGGACTGCTGGCTGATCTGCTGCTTTCAAAATATTTTCAGTAGCAATTAGGAATCCCTCACCAGCTTCCCTACTAGCTGCTTGAGGATATCTGTAGACACCTGTGTCAGAGCAGAGGGAACCTTCTGCGCTGTGAAAACATTGTGATACAAATGGATTTTTCACTAGGCTATGGAAGAAGGTAGCAGGAGAGCCTGTAACTAAAATATTTTTAATTTTCATCTGATGTATTCTGTGTTTCGAAGCAATGATACCACCTTGGCCATTGAGTTGCCAGTGTTCTTAGGCAGAATAACTGACCTAATTTGTTAGAAGGGTTAAGGGTTTTCTTGATAGTGTTTTTCCTAACATCGAACACAGGTGTTGCCTATCTCTTAGTGTGAAATACATCTTTCCTTCTGCTTTCTGTGGCAGCAATAGCAGAGACACTCCTGTCTTGACAGAAAAAGCACACAAGTGGTTAAGGTGGAAATTACCTTTTCAACCAGTGGCCAAGAGAAGAAGCCAGTCGATGTGTTAGGGACAAGCAGCATTAAATACATCAAACTGAAGCTTTTTCCTCTCCTTTTCTTATCACCCTCCGGTTTCTGCACCACCCACACGCTCTCAGTCACTGTTGGCTCCCGCTGTGTTTTCAGCCCTGCAGATGCTCAGTGTCTGCGTGTGAAGATTCCCTTCCCTGTGCCTGAGACCTAGGGTGTTTCTGCCCCCTGGGATCACACGGTGCATGTTTGCAGATTGTTCCCCTTGCCAAGCTGCTGGGAGGCTCCTGTGTTCTGCTGCCACCATGTACATCCAGAAGTCTGTGTTACATCCTGTGCTCCTAAATCTGCCAGACTCTTCTTCCGCTCAGCTACATCCCCTGAGAAATAACCATGTTTGGCATCTCCAGAAATGGCCTTTTGGGAGACCCAGCCTCAGGATTGATCCCAGCCCCTGCTGAAATTGGTAGAAACACTTCTTAAACCCTGGCAGATGTTAGATCTACCTCGGGGTTGTTCTCGAGGTCATCATCTGAATCCTCACTGGAAGGGTAAGGTGGGAGAAAAGCTTGGTAAAGTACAGCCACGCATTATAGAGAGAAAAAGGTGCCTGTTCTTAGGCAGGATTTTACACAGGCAGTGTCTGCACCAGTGAGAAGTTTATTGTAACCTCTACAGGCAACACTCTCAGCAATTCATTTTTCCTTTTTTTTTTTTTTTTTTAGCATCAAAAAGCAACATTAACAACAACTGCTGAGAAACCCACCCCACCCCCTCCCGTGAGCAATTACCAAGAGCAATGAAGAGCACAGTGTGCCCCCATTTGGGTTTCATTTACATGGAAATTGCCTGCTTTCACCTGGTGATAGTCTCAATTTTATTTTTAAGGTTTGTACAAAATTGCAAAAATAACTGTCCTTGGTCAAAACACCTGCATAAAAATAACCTGCCTCTCTGGCTGCTCAAACTGATTCTGAAATGCTGCCCTGAAGAACTGCTGTACTGAGAATGAACAGTTCCGCACCTGGGGCAAGGCAGGCACCTTCCAACAAAATAAATGCCAACTCCACCAAACACAGCCATAAAAGAGACTGAGGATTATTTTCATTTTTAAAACCAGCTTGCATTTTTTGATTTGGTGGAACATCACACATTGACATTTTTAAAGAGGAAATGAATTTTTCCCTGACTTATTTTTCCTCAGTTGTATAAAACACACATAAAATAACTCAAAAGAAATGAGACACTCTGACCTGGTCAAAAATAGTTCTTGTCTTTCTCAAAATGTGGTTTGGGTTTTCTTTAGAGAGAAATCTGAGTTTTATACTTTCTTTTTGTGGGCTGGGCTAAGAAAATACTCTGAGATCTTAGAGCCTGCAGGCTGGAGAAATCTTCTCCCACCCAGTTCTTGGCACAACACCCGAAATGCAACTGCAGTGTCTAAGGCCAGCAGGGCTGGGGGGTGACCTGGCAGAGGAACTGCAGCCTTCAGAGTGGAGTGTCTCAGTGCCAAGTGTTGATTCAGGTAGTGCCCTGTGAGAATCCAGCATCTGGGCTCCATTTGTGACAGTGGTTTTATATGAATTCTGCCAGTCAGCTGGTTTGAATTTTAAGTGCCTTCTATTGCAGGTGAACCACTGGTCTCCTATAATAGAAGCATAAATCAGTGAGGGGCCAAAGATTGTTTGGTCTCTACAGGGTCTTGTCTGAGTTAAAATTTACTGTTTCTTAGGGCTAAATTTGGCTGGGTGGTTTGAAATGGGGAAGTGTAAGTGCCTGATTCAGACGTCACAGCTGTGACTCGGCAACAGAAGGAGCATCCTTCCAGGTATCCCTAGGACAGTAATTCTGTACACTTATTGTTATCTGTATCTCTCTTTTTTTTTGAGTGTTTCTTTTCTGTGGCCCAGGTAGAGTTTTGTATAGCATTCAGAGCTTTACCATTTTGAGGCCTGTCACCTCTCTCTTTGGCAGAACCACTGTTTAATAGACATTTTCTGTCTCAACTCTGATTTTCTTTCTGAGGCATTATCTTCAGCCTTTTAATCTGCTGATTTTCTGACAGAGTACAGTTTTGGGGGTGTTTTTTCTGAAATTGTCAGTTGCCATGGCAAAATATTCCTCCCATCCCTGGATAAACCAATTTAGGCTGTGGCACAGTCTTTAGGTAGAAGCTGTGAAATGACTGAAAGCTACAAGTTGGTCTCTTTTATTGAGGAAGTCACATCCTAATTGATTTAATCATTCAGGTAAGTATGGCTTTGTGGTTTAGTGCCTTTTGCCTTTTGTCTGATGTACTGAAAATCTGTCCGCTTTCATTTGTGGTGTGTCTTGAGTACAGCAACAAAAATGAAGAAATATTATGACAGCACTCACCTTGCTCTGTATTTTCGTGAAAGAAATGCAACTGCTTGGTCACAGGGTGGTGAACAAGTGCAGACTGCTACATGGCCTTTGGGGAATACCAAAATATCTGTGATAAAAGTAGCTGTATGAGGGCAGGGACACAGCATTCACTGGGTTTCTTGACACTTGCATGACAAGGAAATCTTTGTCCTCCTGTTCATAAATTGACACTGCTCTTTTTTGGTTTGTTGGGTTGTTTTTTTTTTTATTATTTCTTATTCTACTTTGTATCATTTCTCCTTGCTTCTTGGGGAAATTTCTGCTTCGTTTATGGAATATTGTGGGACAATCCACAGTCATCTTTCTTCTTCTTGGAATATTTACAGTGGTAAGGCTATGAAATTGAAATATAGGTTTGGTGGTTTTTAGTAAATAACATTGGTCTAAATTGGTGTGTTTTTTTGTTTTTTGTTTTTTTGTTTTTTTTGTTTTTTGTTTTTGTGGGCTTGGTTGTTGTTTGGTTTTTTTTTTTTTCAAAAGAAGAAATTTCTGTGTAAACACGTAAAAGCTGCTTGATAGAACCAAGATTCCAGGTTACTATGAAACTGTAAAGAGAAAGTCAGCCACAGAGGGATGTTCTAGCTGATTAAACCAGCAAAATCCCTCATTGCACAAGCAGACAAAAAGGATCTGGCTGCTTCTTTTCTGCCTTTTAACTTCTCTGACAACCTGAAAGCAGTGTCATTTTTTGAAGGTAGCTTCTTTCATTTTTCAAAACAATAGCAGCACAAACTGCTAGAAATTTTCCCACTAAAAATTCCACAGGTGAAATCTTACAGGAGTCATTTCTGTCACACAGCTGTTGTTTTGCTGAGACATTATTTCAGGGTTCAAATGCATGATTTCAGCAGCCTCAATAATTGCCCCCAAAGTGACCCAGACGGTTCATGAAATTGCCCAATTCTTTTCCCGGTTATGAAAGCTCCAGGACACCTTTCCTATGTCCTTTGTCTTTCGTGTCAGTCCCAGCTCTTGCCACATCCAAAGTCCCCACAGAACCATGTGGTCTTTGTCCTGCTCGCTCAGGTGTCCCCTCAGGTTTTCCTGGCAGAGCTGTGACCTGGTCCTGCTGTGGGACTCTGACACAGCAAAGTGTCACAGAGTGCCACGGGGGGACCATGGCAATGTCCTGCATCAGAGGCAACAGAACTGTTTAAAATGAAACCATCCTAGTCAGCTGGGCTCATAGAGCTCAAATGAGATCTTGATTATCCTGTCTCTTTTTAGAAACTGGAGAAGAATCAAAATGTGATTTTTTTTTTAATTTTTTTTTTTTTTTAATATGCTGCAGTATATAATGTCTTTGGGTGCAGGCAGGCTTTGCCAGCACTGTCACACATCTGGGCTCAGAGAAGCAATTTGTGACTGAACAGGAAGAAAAAGTAGGCCAGCCTACAAGAGAATATCTAGGAATTACTCCTGAGGGATTTGTGCCACAGTGCCTCCAGCAGCTGAAATAACAGCACGAAATTGCGATTAAAAATTAAGAATAGATATGGGCTATTTGACCTTCTTTCAGTCAGGGACACAGAGGCCCTGTCTAGGATGGGGATGCAGAGAAATGCAGCCTCTGTTGAGCGATTATGTGCCAGCAAGAGGCTGCTGAGGTTCATCTCAAGCTCAGTGGAACAGAGAGGTAATTTCTTTCCTTGCAGAACATAAACCAGGTTCAGCCCTGGTTAAAGTGGAGTGAAACTGTCCTTACTCCAGCAGCTACAGATCAGAAACAGGAAAGAAACTCAATTGCTACGTTTTCTGAGTTTACAGAAATCTAGGCAAGATTAATTAGGCTCCTGAGAGGCCTTGTTAATTAGAATTTAATTTGCCAAGTTTGCTGTTTGGCTCACCTTTTTACCCAGGCTGTTGCTGTGAACGCCCAGCTGACTCCAGCATCAGCTGGGGAACAGGCCATGAGACAGAGCAGCTTGTTTGGGTGGATGTGTCCCCTGGACCCCAGGCTTGTTTTGGAACTCAGTTATGATAAGCTGCTAGGAAGTTTAAGTTGTAATAATGATATGGCAGCATTGATGCACAGCTGACACAAACACTGGTGAGCATTTTGGGCTGACAGTGTGAACCACCAGGGCTAGGAGGGGTTTGGAAAGGGAACACACAAAGTAGAAAAGGCATCTCAAAAAGGGCGATTCCTTGGAGCCTGTGGCAGCCTGTGTAAATAAGACTGTGATAACAAACTATTTGACTTTGCAAGAGGTTTTGATTTGTCCTGAGCCGTGGAGTCTGAGTGGGTGAGGAGTCAGCCCTGGTGTGAACCCAGCTCATTTGTTACTTTTGGGCATCAGCCTCTGGTCACCCCACATATTGTTTGGGGAGGAGGCTTTCTCAATGTGTGTTTGTGCAGCACCATGTAGAGCCAAGCAGGATAATGACTGGAGGAGAGAAAGTTTGCAGGCCCTGCACCTTTTGATAGGTACAGGAAATACAGTGTATTTATAAAATATGGTGTAAATACATCGTAGAGTTTTGGCTACCCACTTGTATAGAACAGTGCAATACTTAGGTAAATTGTCTTGCCCATGGTAGAAATTAATTTGTAGCACTCTAACCAAGCCTGACCTCATTTAAAATGGGGGGAACTTCTCAACTTACTTGACTGTGCTGCCACCTTCTTCAACCAGCAGAGAGGATGTTTGTCTTGTTTTGGTGACAGAGCAACAGACAGAACCTTGCGTATTTTTGTATATTCTCCACAGGAAGTTTCCTATATCTGTAACTGTTCTGCATTTATTACTGCCATATGCATGTTGAAAAAATTATTGGGTTTTTTTTTTGCTTCAGTGAGCTCTTACTTACTTGAAGGCTGATGCCATTGGGGAGCATTTTTGTGGGTAACTGGGGCATGTGTCTTTCATCAGGAGATGGACCATAAGGTTACAATGCCCTAAGGCACAATCATGCCTTAGTCTATTCATGGAAGGTGGGAACCTGTCCAGAATGGAGAGGGGCATTGAAGAACCATGAAGAACTGTTGGTCATATTCTTAGATGATAAAAATCAGCTTAAGAACATGAGACAAACAAGCTTGTGTTCCTGCTGAGCTGGTTGGGGTTTTTTTTCCCCACCTTATAAGCTTTTGAGACTGTTACAGTAGGAGCTTTACCCAGACATATCCCTCCTTCCAACTCTTACAGCTTCACCTTCGACAGGGTGCTCTTTGGGTTTTCAGAGTTTCAGAATTTAAAATGGCTTGTCACTCCTCAGAATATTTCACAGACTAGTTATTATAGTGAAAAAGTGAGGAGACCTGAATCATGAATGAAGTCAGTATTTCACTGCACCTCTGAGATCTGATTTTTATGGAAATCAGTAATGCAGAGTATTTTATGAGACTAATAGATAAATATTGCCTTACACAGATATTTGTTTTCCTCTGAACTGTTCAGCACGAGGATCAACAACCATCCCACTATGAATCACACTTTGCAGGGTTATCTGGCTGTGGGAGCTGCCACAGGTTTGTCACCTGGGAACTGTCAGTCAAGTGGCAGAGTAAATCACCAGCTTTCTCTTTCCACTGTGTTTCGAAACTGCACTTGAATGTTTCTGCTTGTCTCACTGCCAAGCCAATGGTGAGATATTATAGGGAATTATAAAAGGGAGTTTTGTGCAGGAAATTCAGAGTTCAACTGTTCTCTAGTAATATTCCTTTCTAAAAAGAAACTCTGAGGAAGCCTTCTCAGATTACTGCACCCTAACAAAACACTGCCGTCAGGAGACATCCTGTGTCATGTTGTGATTCTCAAATCAAAGGGGAAAGAGTCTGTGCTGAGATACTGCAGAAGGTGCCCTGCCAAGAGTGACTGATACCCTGCTGGTTTACAAAGAAAAGTTCTAGCAGTGAAATGTACTGAATAACACTGCCCCATGTGCTTCATGAGGCAAGGTCCTAGGGCTGGGGAAAGTTCTGGAGCACTTTCTCTCTAGTTATTGAAAGTCACTAATTTTCCCCCATAAACAAAATTGTCAGATGTTTCCTAGCTTAGAGCCAGGGCATTACTTGCTGTACTGTTGGGGGACATGCTTTTCCTCTAGCTTGTGTGTAGTGTTACTAGATCAAAAACCTAGTCCTGTGAGTCCTGTGCATGGACTCACCTTCCTATGCAATGTCTTCTGTCCTGTGAGGGAACTAATAGCCAGGAGAGGACAGACTCTTCTGAATAAGCTCCCAGGAGTTCAGACTGTGTCAGACATCCCCTCTTACCTCTGTTAACGTGGCTCTCTGGGGCTGGCATGTGTAGGCCTGCTTGGGCAGGCACCACATCCACTCCTCAGGAGGCTGGGGCTGCCTTGGAACTCCTGAGGCTTCCGGGAGAGCCCATGGGTAACAAGAGCCACATGGACCACACACCCTCCTGCTTCCTGAGGGATTTCACCATCTGTAACTGCTTCTTGGATGACTCGAGGGGGTCTCAGAGTTTCCCCAGTGCTGACAACTCACTGCTGACAGGACCTCTTTTCTCGTGGCATCTGAACACTTCTGGAGTAAACATCATTAATTAGAAGGCAGAGGTGAGTGTCAAGGGCAGGAATCACAGTGTTTAAGAGTAGTTCAGTGTTTTAATTTGAGCAGATTATGGAAATAGAATGTGAAAGGTAACTGGAGGTATTTTGCTCCGTGTTGAAATGGTAAAGAAAGGTCATATTTAGCACAGGGGGAGCCCCTTCCATGACTTGTTCTTTACAGAACATGGGGCACTGCAGGCCCTTGGCGGGACTCCCCTGCAGTCATGGAACGTCTTGGTTTTCAGAGGATGTTTCCAGCCTGCTCTTCAGGTCATGGTGCAGATGCTGAGTGGGAATCTTCTTCATTAGCTTAATTTTCCTTTAATATTGTATATTCAGAAGTATCTGTGCAGTACCAGGCCATTGACAATACTGCTGACTACTTCACTGTTTAATTAGGATGAAAGAAACAGAATGAGCAAGTGGAGATTTTACACTTGGGAAAGAAATTGATTTATGGAACAATCAGACTGTTAGCTCCAGCAGGCTTTTCTTTAAAAAGCAAGAAAAGTATTCACGTCACTTTGGGGTTGATTTAAATCGGGGGATTTGTACAAAATTATTCTTCCCAGCCTGTGATTTCAGAGGGTAACAATGGGGCAGAAGTGGATCCTCTGTTGCATTCTGTACTGTACCTCAGGAATGAGGAGCTCAAGTTCTACAAGCCTGGGCTTAGCAATGCCTCAGTGGGACCCCATTGAAAGGCCTTGCCTGGGCCATACCTCAGCGACAGAGCTCTGCTCTTGCTATAGCAAGGAATTTCTGTCCTTTGGCCAGCGTAGAATCACCGGGGAATTAAAGCTGGTCTAATCTAAAGGCAGCTAGGACATGTACCTAGGTGCTGCCCTTCCTCATGCCTTGTATAAATGCAAACATCACCCAAAAGGTGCAAATCAATCTGAAAGGTCTGGATGGTGCTGATATTGTTACAGCCTTGCCCACACTCATGAGCTTTATTGGGCAGCTGTACATTTCAGCTGAAGCTGGGAGCTTTCCCTGAGGCATCCTGAAATAAATGTTGTATGAACTGAAGGTGTGTTGCCTCCTAGAGTAGATCTGCACCTGCTGTTCCCTGCTCCAGGCTCAGCCCAGCATCACCCAGTCTGGCATCATCATACCCTGTTCCTGCCAGGCTGCCAACAGCCCATCTGCAAGGTCTTGCTGTCTGACACCAAATGTCTCCCAGTTCCTCTTCATAGGGAAGCTGAACCAGAGGTTATGTTTATCCTGGTATGCTTGTGTTTGTCAAGGAAACTTCACTCTGGTGATATTTATAGTCTCAGTGCCTGTGAAGGGACTGTAATAGAAACAAAAGGCTGCTTTCTGTCATTCTCTCAGGCTGCTGCAGCACTTGTTGCCCCGGAGTTCCTGGGGGGAACTGTAGGTTTGACTGAGCTATAGCTGAGTTGCTTTTTCTTTGTATTTCTGTAGCTGGAAAGGGGCATGTTTCTGTGACCAGAATGGAGAAATTGATACAAATACTTGGCTAATGAACATTTGTCAGCCAAGAAAAATGAATTGTGACTTCCCTGTTAGCGAAAGGTGTATTGGTAGGGACTCTCATGCTAAACACAGGACCAGGAGAGAAAACAGCTGAATTAATTTTCCTATTGCTACAAACCGCCCATGATTTTTGGGAAGGGCAGCTGAACCATGCCCTCCATATATGATGCTGTCCTCCCTACTAGTAAAATAAGGATAAAACTGTAAGTTCTGACTGTCTGGATGGCAAGGTGGCTGGCAGGGCACATTCACCTGACTGTAGTTGCCAACTCTACTGAGCAAGAGTAGCCCCCTCCTGTTAATCTCTTGTCCAGCTCCAGAGAACTGTCATGGAATTACCTGTCCTGCCCCAAGTCTGAGAACAGCAGCCACATCCCTCAGCAAACAACTGCAAAAGGGCTTGACAGTTAAATAATTACCTCTGCTGCTTGGCTTTTAAGAGATGAAGTGAAACTTAAATGGGAGTTCTGCAAAGTTTGATAGTCCTTCCACTCGATTCCCATTCACGGTGGGCGTTCAAGCTTCCAGCCTAATGGGGATTTGTGAGAAGGCATCAACTCAGAAAAAGTGTCAACAGCACCACAGGTCAGATAAGGACATATTATTATGCACCTTTGAAAACACAGCCAGACTTCACATCTCAGCCCAGCATGCAGCAATCATTAGTCACCCTGCATAATCCCCTTGACCTATTTTTTTTTTTCCTTTCACAGTGGTCACATTTGAAAATATTGTCTGGAGTTGGTTGGGCCCACACAAGGTTGTTAATTGGGAGCTGTCTAGCTAAGGGGTGACACAGAGGGAAAGTTCAGCACAGTGCTCAGCACCCTGGTTGCAGTGCTGAGGGTTCCTAGGGAGGTGGTGGCTGGGAGGCCTTGTATCACCAGTACGCACAGGGACTTTATTCCTCATGCTTTGAAGGGGCTGGTTCTGAAGTGCCTTCCTGCTTTGGTTTATCTGGAATTAAGGATTTGTCAGGAGCTAGCCCAGCAGGAGGGCTGGAATGGGAGAAGTGCTAATGGCATTTACTTAGAGGAGTGGGAAGACCCCAGCTGGAACAATGGACCAGCCAGGGAAAGCTGCCCACACACGTCCATCCCAGAGAGCTGGGTGGGCATGGCCTTAGCCATTAAGGGATTTTAAAGGGGTTGCCATCCTTCTTGTTTCCCCGTAAGGCTGGTGCCGAAGCTGTGGGAAGCAGCACAGTTCCCAGTGCACTGGGGCTATCACTCACTATCATCTCACAACAGCTGCTTTCCCTTATCCTGCAGGGACAAGTGTGGGGTGGCCCTACACGGGTGGAAAGATGTGGAAATTATGTGCAAGCTTGGTACAGAGGCTTGTAACTTCTGAGAGATTTATTCCACATATCAGTGAAATTCCTCGAGGCTGAGGCCAGAGTTATGTAGATGAAGGAATTAGCATAAAAACTATTTACAATACTTATTCCATTATTATACTATCAAAGTGCTTCACAGGCTCTAATGAATTCCTGTTGCAGCATCTCTGGGAGCCAGAAAAAATTGTTATTCATCCAAGTCTGAAGGTAAATGGAGCTGTTCAGGGATAAGGCCCAAGTTAGTGGCAGTCAGATTGGTTTCCAGATAAGCCAGGTGCCTGCATACCACTGAGGTCACAAAAGATGTCCATCATCGAGTGGGAACAGGTACCTGTGTTTTAGCTGGTGCCCTGTCTGCTGGGCCAACTTTTCTGTCTGAGCATCTGTAACAGCAGTACTTCTGTGCATGTAGGTGGAATTTGATACTGAATTTCAAAGGCTAATAATTTTCCTGAGTGCTTTTCCTTGTTGCTCTGTCTGCAGAGCTTGCCCAAATAAAAGGCAGAGCAAAGCAGGGCTCCCTTGCCTCAGCCAGGAAAAGGATCAAAGCTCTGGATGATGCTGAAGGCACATGCCTGTCATTACCTGCACTAGTTTATGAAGCTGCTGGTCTAGGGAGATTGGTAGGTGTCAAATCTACTTTACAAAACTGCACAAGGGTGGCATTATAAGTTTGCTGCACCCTTGTACAAAAGGCATGTTCAACTGATTAGGTCGGGCTGTGTTTTGCTAGAAGCAGCCAGTTTTGAAAATCTTGCTTTTCCCAATCACATCAGCCTTCCTGCCTTTCTCTGGTGTCTCAGGAGCCACATGTGCATGTGCTGTTTATCCTCCAGTCCCTACAGGCATTTATAAATTTACAAGGCTGAAAAAAGTTTGCAGTGCTAAAATTTGGAGCTGATGGTCTTCAAGTGTGGCACCTGCACTGCCAAACAGAGGTGGTCAGAAATTGCTTCTCTCCTGCTGTAAGGCTGCACACTTGATGTCAGGAGTGGTGCATTGATGGTGCAGGTGTCTTTGTGAAGCTGTTTCCTTGTCTGTTTCTGACCTACTGTGGCAGGACTGAGCTGTGTCAGTCCGTCCTGCATATTCCTACCTTCATTAAAGCCCTGGGCACTGAGTGCTATTGTCTGTGCTCCTGAGCTGTTCATTTAGGGATTTAGGGCAGAAGTGCTTTATGTTGCCATGGTCATCTTGTAAGGAGCAAAGAAAAAAATGCAGTGTATTCCCTAGATCCAGGATAATCATATCTTGACGGCTTACTAATTAATCATCTCACTGATTAATCAGGTAATTCTTTCCCATGTTGCTGTCTAATTACTGTTTAGTAGCCCAGACTTCACTGTGCAAATAACTAATATTTTCAAGCAGGAGTTTCAAGGAGAGGAGCACAGTGGGCCATGACTCCTGGTGTAACTCCTCCACCTTCTTTGAGTTCTTCCTGGATAAATTTGGTCTGTCAAATCTTTTAATCTACTGAGCCATAGAGCAGCCCTAATTATTGCCATATTGGCCACAAGGAAAGAGTGTGCCCAGCTCCCCTGCTCAGTGCAATGGGCTGAGCTGCTGTCCTGCAGCTGATAATGTGCTCAGAGTACATCCATATGTTGGCTCCCCAGGAGCTCTTCCTCACCGATCAGATTATAAGATAATGAGCTTGAACCATACTTTGGGGATCAATATACAGGATGCTCTTAAAAGTGGGTTGTATATTAGAGTGTGCTGAATGTCTCCATGGTAGAGACTTACTTGTAAGCCAGAGAGGACAACAAAGAGAAAAATTACAATTACTTAACATGTATACCTTGAAATTGCTTTTCGCCTCTGCCTCCAGCTCATTCCCTTCTGATTTAGTTTGGATTCCCAATGTTTGTGATGTGTCCTGACTGTGTGTGTGCATGCCTGAATCCAAGTTCTATCCAGCCAAAATTTTAGACTCATTCAAAAATTTTAACCACACTTGGAAGAGCAGCAGAAACTTTACAATATTAATCTTTTGTGTTTCATAAAAAATAGCCTTTTTTATGGATTTCATTAAAGCAAGACAGACCTTCATCCATGGGACTTTACCAGCGTAAAAGTTATTTCATACTTCAGCACTATTCCCATATGTGAAAGAAAGCAGTGAAAGCTGATACAAGGCAGTTTCCCACTTGCAGAGCTGCCTCTTGGGCTGGAAACATTATTTAGGTGTATGTGATTTGGGTTATTGCTAGCTGTATCCCATAAGATCTGTGTCAATGCTATAAAACTAATCCCTAAGACATCAGTGCCCAGCTTGAACAGCATATGTACACCTACCCTGATGTTGGCTGTGGACTCACTGATAATTTAATATCTCCCATTTTTTCAAAGCTTTGTGACCCTAACAATGAGGTGACTTCATGTCTTGGTGTCACATTTATCCCAGACATATTGCAGCAATTTTCTCATGTTTTTTATTGCTCAGTTGTACACAACTGCCTCTGTATTTGCTGCATGATTACGCCTTCAGTGTCCAGATCATCAGACCTTTGCCCAAACCAACCTGAGAATGGCCTTGCAAACATTCTGAGGAGCTGGAGTGTGTTTGATTTTCCTCGGCTTGTTTGCTTTCCATTAGCTGTCTTCTTGGTGATAGAAACTGCTGCTGTCAACCTCAGGAGTGCTCTGGCTTTGCTGTGTGGAGCACACAAAAGGAGGAATGATGTGCAGGCTCTGCTCCCAAAAGCTGCCTCGTGGAGCTTCTCCCCAGAGGAGCCAAGAGGAGGGAAATGTTGACCACGTAAATAGCAGGGCCTCTCCAAGAACATGTGCTGCAATAAAAACAGCTAAAAATAGCCTCTAAGACTAAACGTGAATCATCTGGAGAGCAACTGGCAAAATTTTCTGCAGGAAAATCCTGAAAGGAGGAAGCCATGCTTTCGGAAGCAATCGTGCAAACTGTTAGCTAATAAAGTCTTCCTGTGAAAAACTGCAACTTCCAACATATGCTCTTGGGGAGAGCTCACACCCTGCCCCTTGGTCTGCCGTCCCCACTTATGCTGGGGCTTAGTCTCATTCTTACGGTGCAGGCTTTGGTTGTCTCCCAAGGGATGGGATTTTTTTAATTCAGATTTTGATCCTAAAGAATCGGAACTCCAGCAAGCAGAATCAGGCTTTGTTAAAACAGCCAGCCAGCCCACAGAATTTCTCTCTCCTCCAGGCAATTTGCAGGTGCCAGAAACATGGGAAGGTGGTAAAACTTCTTCTTAAAATAGTGAGTTTGGTTGCACCCCTTCTTCCAGTGCAAATGCTTATCCCCACTGACTTCCCTCAGCCATTCATTTGTCCCTCTTTCCAAGTTGTAATCTGCTGCTAGGGTTTACCAGAGCTATTTCCAATACAACACGTTTGATCCGAAATTGAAAAGTCTTTGTGCGTAGAGGCCTCGGCGTCATGCGGTGAATATCTTAGCTGCAGAGAGGGATCAAGGTGGCTTCTTAGTTACCAGTAGTTAACACAACCCATTGTGGTTGATTTAATTGGTGCTTATCCGTGTCTTTGTGTGCCCTGCTCGGAAGGAGTGTGAACTGGAAATAAGACAGCGGATAAATAGCCGCGGTTTTGCCGTGGTACCGGGCGAAACCTCAGCTATAGTGCAGCCCTAGTGTGCTCTGACAGGCATTGAGGAGCAGCTGAGGCCTTTCTGCTGGACAATGCTGGGCCACAAAAGCAGCATTAGGGCCAGCAGCCCCGGCCAGGCGGGAGTAGCTGATCGCAGAGGGCTGCCCAGGCTCTGCGGAGCGCCTGGGGACGGGGCGGCGGTGCCACGGCCGTGCCGGGAGCGGGGACTGAGCGGGGACTGAGCGGGCACCGAGCGGGGACTGAGTGGGCACCGAGCGGGGACTGAGTGGGCACGGAGCGGGCACCGAGCGGGGACTGAGTGGGCACCGAGCGGGGACTGAGTGGGCACGGAGCGGGCACCGAGCGGGGACTGAGTGGGCACCGAGCGGGGACGGAGCGGGCACCGAGCGGGCACCGAGCGGGCACCGAGCTGGCACAGTGCAAAGGTGCCGTGCTTCTCTCAGGGCTTTCGCCCTCTCCTCCTGGCCAGCTCTGCCACCAACGTCGCAAAAACGTACGCTCCTGATCCTTTGAGTCATTGCCTTAGCAGAAGTGCGAACAACACGAGAAGGAAAGGGATGGAACTCCGGTGGGGAACTTCAGCTGGGTTTTATTGGATCCACAAGACCTCTCCCCACCCAGGAGTCAGCCACTGGAGAGCCCCGAACTCACGGGCTTTTTTCCGTTAAGAATTGGGATGGGGGAGTGGGGAGGATACAACTTGGTACCAATCCAGAATGGGAAGGCAGTCACCCCAAACACAACTGACAACCCATAGAACAAGTCAGGAAACAAAGGGGGAAGAACGTGGACCCCACTGTTATAAATAACGAGTCCAATGTCATAAAAGAATGCCATTTTATTGATAAAATTTTGCGAAATAGAATTTTAGGGGAAAAAAGTGCCAGAATCAATCGGATAGCATGGATCCCGGGATCGATGCTGAGTGAAGTGAACCTCAAATCCCACAGCGTGCCCTGTCCTCCCTGGTTCACCAATTCTGCCCGCACACAGTCCAGTTTTACACAGTGTTTCTTGCTCGAGGCAAAAGTTGCCTCACCCCATTGTCCATTCTGTTGGTGTTTCAAATTAATATTTCCTTTCTTTCCCTCTGCTGGTTTGGTGAATGGTTTTCCGGGCAGTGTTGGGGCTCCTGATTAGATTTTCGGGAACTTGGCATTCACGTGCCCACTGATCGATCCGATGTAGATAAGATTCCAATCAGGTGATGATCACCGGGTCGTTGGCAATTCCATCGCCGGAGAAGGCCCATCTCCTGTTGGGGACTCCCTTCTTTTATTTTGCAAATGAACGGGTCTCCTATTCCTGCAAGAGACTTCTTGTTGCACCACACTTTTATTTCAAGGAGGAGGAGGCATTTGATACAGTATATATTTTATACAGGATATCTATCTAAAAAGAACGAATTAATTCCCCAATACTTATAAGACCACCAATCACTCAAAGTCCTCACCAGAAGTTTCTAGAGATCAGGGTGAGGCTTCGAAGTGACAGGCAGGACCCAGGTGTCACCTAACAATGATGGATTAATAACGAGCAGCTGGGATAAACCATTCTGGGATAACACATGGGTACGTGGGAAAACCCATTCTGAAATAGTAAAAGATGTATATAAAACTGGGGAAACTTCAAAACACTCCACTACAGCACAGGGCGCTGGAGGAGCCCTGGGCACACAGACACTGTGCCCCTGCTCCTCCCGCTGGGTCTGTCTCTTCTCTGCCTGTCTTGCAATTTCTCTTTCTGTGTTGGGATTTCTGGCTGAAGATGCCGGATGTGCCAAATTCAGTGGTAAAGCTGTTTTCTCTCAAAGTTGAAATGTCCATAAAATGCTGATTTTGACAACATTTTGGCTCAGGAAAAAGGAAATTATTTGTGGATTTCAGAGTTTCTCATTTTGATGTCTTTCGAGAGTAGAAGTTTCAGTTTTTCATTTTTTACTTGCTTTTTATTTGTTTAATCTTTAAAAACACTTCAAGAAACTGATTGGCACCAATCTTTACAAAATTCATCTTATGAGAACTTTCACGTTTTCCTTTAATTCTTTTCAGGAGTATCAAAATTTCTTTTTCAGAATCCCTATTTTCAGCATGAGGCTTGTGAAAGACAGGGCAGCTACCCAGCAAAGCAATCTAGGAATATAATGGGAACGATATTTCATGAGAAATTGTTCTTTTCCATCCAGAAGAAGAATGACTAATGTGTAGTGCTTTTCTACTAGCTGTTAACAATGCATTTCGTTTTTCCTGACGTGTTTAGAAGAATGCGACAAGAGCCCCGAGGCATCTTCTAACAAAGAAACATATCACTTGGCGTTTTTACAGCGTGCTGAGGCTTTTCTGGGTTACACACGTCAAAGTGAAGTGGTGGGTGTAGCTTCCATTACCCACCAGAAAGGAAACAGAAGGAAACAGTCTGATAAAACCATAGTTTTATTAAGCAAATATTCCCATGTAAGGTCAAGACATTGCTGCCTGGTGGATTTATTCCAGACTTCAGGCCTGCTTTTTAAAAGCTTTAAGTGTGAACAGATAAGGAGTTCATTTACCTTTTCAGAATTAGACCTTCTTTGACCTTCTGAAAAATTCATGGAAATTGTGACTGGGAGAGATACATTTTTAAACATGCTTGGTTTATTTAAGTGTAATATTTGCCAGTCTTTGCTGTGCAGTGTTGTGGAGCCCTTCCTTCTCAGTTCACATCCCAGGACATCCTAACTCTGCTGGAGAAGTGTCCACCCTCTTGCCCTGTAGCCCTTGGCTCTGTATTCCTAAATTTTATGGACATCGGGCCCAACTGTGCAGTGATTTGACCTAGAAACTGAGCCTTGCCTGCTTGAGAGTGATGTGCCTTCAGCATCTGTGTGTAAAGAGCGTGAGCTGTCCCAGGTGCCTCACTCCCTGAGGTGTCCAGAACTAGTTCTGTTAGCAGATGATCATCTTTTTGGCAGAACTATTCACGCTTAATCTCTTCTGGGCTGAGTGACGAAGCTGGTTAGAGGCAGAACACTCCACAGCTCAATGCAAATGCAGTGCCAGAAGAGCAGTTTATTCTTCCAGAATATGTCTGGGAGTACAGTGAGGCGTGGAAACCAAGATGCAAAACCAGAGTTACCTTCCCGTGGTACTTTCTTGACCTCATGGTCTCCTTTAGTTTCCAACTCTCCTTTACAACCCTATTATTTGTAGTCAGGAACTGAGGCCCTGCTGGCAGGGGACATTTAACTGGTTTACTTCAGCCATATTACATGTGGTCTTGTACAAGGAGTTCATTTTAAGTTACTCACATACCCATAGTGGTAACTGTAGGAGGAAAGAAGAGGATTAAAGTATATCCTCTCTGAAAACTTAAGTATTGGGAATGTTTGATCCTTCCCTCTTTGAGCAATCCCTATCAGCAAAATTCATCATTCATGAATTTCCATTGTTGCAGAAATATGAATTTTAGAAGTTGGTCTAGTTTATGATTAAATGATAGAAAATGGCAGGAAGTATGTTTTCTATACCATTTAAAATTGAAAGAGAATGAAAAATGTTGCCTACTCTAATTCAAGAAATAATTTTCACAACTGTTTGTGAGCAATAGGGGAGAAACAAAAACAAAAACATGTCAGATCAGCCATACTGATAATTTTGAAATGCTTTGATTTAACTTCCATAATGTAAACATTCTTACTGTAGTCGACTTACCTGCAGAAACACAGGTAAAAGTTGAACAAGGAAGCTGGAGCGCGTTTACGATCAGCTGCAGCACTGGCAAATTCTTAAATGTCTCTTCACCTCTTCTGGTTTTGCACAGGCACCCATGAGCTCAGTGAACCTTTTCCTTCTTAACCACCACAAAGATATGGAAAAGTCATTAATGCAATTAACACAATGAAGGGACAACAAATTCCAAAGGGTTTGAGCCCGAAATTACACCTGTAATACTGATTTGAGAGGGAGCAGAGAGGTCGTATTTTTTCAGATAGACAAGTTTGGCTTCTGCTGCACTTGAGACTTCTGTTTTCCTCTGATCTGACTATTTCTCGCTCTCTGAAACTTAACACATCTTCTATTTTGGACTGTGATATATTTGAGAAAAACCTTGGCAGCATGAGAGCCGACTATCCAGTACCTGTTGCCATAATGCAAAAGTTTAATTGTGTGTTGCTGCAGGAGTTGATTTTATGAATTCCCTATGTTTCTATCAAGAATCGTTTACCTGCTGATCACGAAATTTTGGCATAGCAGATCCCTACAGTTGTTCAGAAATAACTGATTCCACTGCAGATTTCAGCATCAAACCTGGGAGCAGACTTCATTCCTGCCTTTGTTTCAGCGATCTCGGAGCAGCTCAAAGCAGGGGATGAGGCAGAAAAATTATTTATTAAAAAAAAAACCCTAACATAGTTTTTAACGTCGGTTGCAATTCCAGATAGAAAATGTTTCATTAATAAGCAATATTTCAAACTGCTGAGAGCACTTAATGGAAGTTTATCTTTACCTGAATGAAAGAAAACGCTGCTGTTGGCAGCCCTGTGTGATGCCCGTGGCCGTGCTGAAAGGAGCGTTTGATTAGGAATGCCTTGGCCAGGGCAGATCTGGAAGCTTTGGAGTCTGCCCCGGGTGTCTTGGCAACGATAGACAGCTGAGAGCCCGCATCAGCGCAGACACAGAGCGTGTCCCAGCTCTGGCTTCGCTTCCCACTTGTGCAAGGCAAGAGAGAAAACTTTGCTGCTGCCGAGACGGCCTTTAGAGACACTGCGATTCCGTAGAGACTTTCACAGTCACTCTCAGTAAGTACATTATTAAATTAAGGAATATTTTCTTCCCTCTGAAGTCATCTTTGTTAAGCGTGCTGTAGTGGAGGGATGTAAATCAGGCTAAAACGCACAGTTAAAACATACAGAAGCCTGCTTTCAATTAGTGTGAAGCTGCTTTAACTAGCCATTAAGTGAGTGGTATGGGACCGATGGAGCCAAGTCTTAGAAAACCTTAGAGACTGGGAAAGCAGAGCCTGACCCTTCCCCCTTTGTCAGCTTGTTCTTTTCAGGGCGAGCCTGTGGCATTCATTGTGTATGCAGTGGTACCTACAGCAGAGCAGGGACAGCCCCGTGGGCTCTGCACATCTCCCCCTGCACGGCTGATGCAACAGGAGCCCTGCAGTGCACAGGGAGCCATTCCCACTCTTCCCTCTGAAGGCAGAGGCTGTGATGAAGCAGGCTTGAAGAGAAAAACTGAGCTGAGCTGTTTCCTAAGGTGTCTATTTTCTTAGGCAGAACTGGAATGTACTGTGAGGTTTTGTTCTCGCTGAGCTTTTCTGCATTCTGAAGTGTTTGTGTTTGCTTTTAGTGAGTAAGAAGTGATTGTGGAAAACCTAGAGATTTATCCTGAGTCAGAGGAGAGGATGATTGTGGCTGTGTGGCTCGTTTGGGATAGAGGTGTCTACATCCATCTCTAGCCTCTGTCACAGCCTGAGTGTGGCCTCGGGGGAGGAGCTGATCTCCCTGAGCACTTACAGTGAGCCCACACAGAGCCTTTCTCCCTGGCATGTGATGTGCCTGCGTGGGCTGCACTGGGGTGGGTGGGCATGACTGGCTGCTTCGGTGCTCATGGCAACCTCTCCCCACGCCTTGGATGCAGACAGCAGTCTCTGCAGGGATGTCTGCACTCCTGGGTGAAGCCTTTTGGGGCAGAGGTGTGCACGGACGGTGGCACATCCTGTGAAGAAGCACATTCCCATGAGGTACATGTCAGGGTAGAGCTGTGGGACTCACAGGCACAGCAGAGGGCTGGGCTGACCCAGCTCCCTGCAGTGGTACCTGTGTTCTCTAGGGAAAGGTCAGGGCAGTGGCACAGCTTCTCATGAGCAGTTCTGGCACAGCTCAGCTGCCTAAAGCTGTATCCTGAGGAACACAGCTCCCATCAGTGCTGGGTGGTGACTCAGGCTTGCTGCCAGGGAGCTGAGTGTGTCTGCTTGTCCTTCAGCCAGGGACAGGGCCCTCGGTGACACCCAGCCTGAGAGAGCAGCACTTCTCAGCAGCTCCTGGTATGGGGATGAAGCAGATTAATCACAGAGTAGAGTGAGTGAAGGATTCAGATCTAATCCTTTGGGAATAGTGAAGACTGCAGCGAGAGGAAGGGGAGTCACGACTCAATTTATCGATGCTTTTTGATCAGGCAGTTGTACAAATGCTTTCTGTGCTGTAACTGTGAGTTTAAAGGAACTTAGTTCAAAGACTTCACACATCTGATGCTCATGCCAAATCCCTGTAGCTTTAGTTCCCTGTTGGAATGAACGTGTAGTTCAAGTGAGGGCTGTCATACTTGACTGGCGGCCAGATGAGGCTGCTGCACCTCATCAGCTCTCCTTGGCCCAGAACTGCTCCCAGCAGTGTCTGTGGGAAGCCAGCTGTGATAGAGCCAGGGTCCTCTTGAGAGGTAACAAGGATTTGGCTGACCCTTCTCTTCTCCACTTCCAGTATCACATGGGAGATACCAGAACCTTGCCTTTTAAATAAACAGAGCTCACTGAAGTCAGCACTGGGACTCTGCACTCTAATTAATAGTCTGGCCTGTCGTTGTTTCTGAGAGAATCTGACAGCCCTGGTGAGTGAGAGGAGTGTCCCTTGGACAGAGGGTGGTTCAGGTGATGTGTGATTAACTCCTTGGGTATAGTCTGCTCTTGATTGCATGGCTTGGGTTTTCCTCCTGCCTTGGAGAAGGCCGTGCACTCCACAGCAGTATCCATATGGGTATTTCTGATGACTCCCCTGCAGCCTTGTGTGATGGCCTCAAGGGTTTAGTGTAGCTTTGGCATTGCTGTTCCTGCAGAGAACTGCTTAGTTTCACCCAAGTAACCCTGTGCATATGAACTGTGCTGTCTGCCTCAGAGGTGCCAGTTTGCCTCTGAGCTGTGCTTCTGCCATGGCTGATGGGGAATCACTGTGGGAAAGATGCATGTTATGGCCCAGTTCACTGTAATGCTTGTTTCCTACAAGGCTGCTTAGGGATTTCTAACCCATTTTTTCCCCTTGGTATTTTAGTAGCAGAAACCATCATGAATATTAGGTAATTCCAAATACCAACATTTTGTGGTGTTTCCCTCATTCATCTCAGTGTACAAAATGTGCTCCATGAGGAGACTTTCCATGAGCATGGAGCAAGTCTCCCTTTATCTGTGCCTCCCTCCTCCCTCATGGTGTGTTTGTGTGTGTTAAATAAAGCATCAGGGTTGGTCAGCTCCAGCTTGGACTCTTCTCCTGAGTATTAAGGACTCTCTGTCTCTCTCGCCTTAATGTTCCCCCTGCTTTCTTTCTGTTCCTTCCTCTATTCTCCAATAACAGTGCCACCTAATTAGGTCATGGTTTGTTCCATACTCAGAACCTTTCAGGAGGTTTTCCAGTAGCTGTGGGTTTTGTTACTCAAGGCACTGGTTCTGCCTTGCCCAGCTTTCCTGCTTTGTGCCTCGCCTCTATTAACTGCTCCTAACACAGAAATATTTCTTATTCACGTGGCTGCGGCAGTAAAAGCTGTGTTAGTTCCATAGCAAGCTGCTACTGACTCCTCGGGGAACTCCCAAAGAAGCCTTTTACTCTGAGATAAATCTGCTTTTCTGCATTCCCTACTGTTTTATTAATAAGGACATTTTCCTGAGAAGGAGATTCTCACATAAAGCTGCCTGCAGCTTCAGTGGCTGCTCCTCCCTGGAGCCCAAACAATGCCTCCTGCTTGCTCAAGATGTTGGGATCCCCATCTGGGTACCAACACACACCTACTGCTTTCAGGCTGAGCAGGGGTCAGCAGCATGTCAGGACATACCCAGGAGCCTTTAGCCCGTATGAAACACACCTAAGCCAGGGTGTGGTTGGCCCCCAATTTTGTTGTATCCAGATTCAAGGACTCATTTACCATGAGGTGCTATTTTTCCTCACAAACAAAATTCAGTTAAGCCATGAGGAGTAATTCCAAAGGATATGCTGGTCAGTATAATCAAGAGTGGTAGAATTGGATTTTTTTATATCTGTAACCAAAATGTAGGAAACACTTGGTACATCCAAATCAATCTGCAGCCAGAAGTCTGTGACAGGATGAGCTAGAGACTAGATGCAGCCCTTACAGGGGGTATTTGTAGCAAATTGCTACCTCCTTCCTCAAAATAAAATGCCATTTTTCTCCTGTTCTCTAATCCTAGCTTTTAAAGCAATTTAATACACAATCCTAAATTATGGTTGTAAATTATGGTATCCCCAAATATTCTTAATAGCTGTATAAATACGCAGGAAAAAAAACCCCAATCCAAACAGATGAAAGAAGGGCTGATGATTCAGAAGGATTGAAAAGATTTCTACTTTTCTTCCGAGTTAATTGAGAGCAAAGGCTGTTGCCCCTTTACTGCGCAAATTTCAATTAGACTGACAGCAGAGCTGGTCACAGAAGGCTGAATCTGGCCTCTAACAATTTGTCAAGGAAAATCTTTCCTGTTTCAATCATTGAACCTTATTAAATCAATTTCATACAATGTTTTAGTCATTGCCTTTCATTCATGCCCAGCTAAAGCTTTTTTTATAGCAAGCAGTGACAACAGTTTGCATGCTGGAAATAATAAGACTGACTTTGCCTGGTCACATGCAGCCTAAGAGACTGTCCAGAAATTTTCATCCTGTTGTCTGCTGGATAAATAGAGGGGCAGGAGGTGCTTCCAGCTCCTCCTGGAGGAGGAGGTACCAGTGCTTTCAGGTAAAATGGTGGTGTCCAAGTTCTTACCCTGAGTAAATATTTAGCTCAGGATGTTTTGTAACACTTTTCAAAGTGAAGATCACATATGGCTATGGAGGGGCCACCTTGGCTGGCCTTTTCCCTGTGACGTTTTTTGACATTGCTTGCTAAGTGTGGCTTAGCAAAAGAGTGGAAAGATGCTGAAAGATGGGAACTGGATGAGGGAGGCAAGAAAACTACATGTAAAGTTGAGGAAGTAAGAATTGGAGAGCAGCTTTCAGGGCAGTTAGGATATCCCAGATCTGAGCCCCACTCCTGTCTCCAGAGGTCTCATAAGGTAGGTTATTCAGTAAACTTCCTGGACTAGTAGTTAACATCTCTTTTGCAGTGCACTTCTGCTCAAATTTTTATCCACAGCTTGTTGTGTCACCTCTGATTTCTTTTAAGATTCACTTCTCCTTCCTTAATGACCTCAAGCACTTACACCCAGTGGGAATTGGGAGTAAGTCAAGAGTTTTGATCTCAGCCTCTCTTGCTGTCTGAAGCTGAAATGAGCCAACCTCAAGAGCTCCTTGAGATACCCTTTTTGAGAAGGATGTCCTGTCAGGTGTACATGGAAATTATAACTGCCATGATAATTTTAGGGGTTTTTTCTTCATCTCCCTGTCCCATCACACAAGTCAGGGATGCAGGCTGACCTCCTAGAGGAAAAGGCCTGCTGCCAGGGAAGTAGATCTCAGGTCTTTATAGAAGGAAGTGTCGCATTACCAGCTGATTAAACCCGTCTGGCAGAGCCTAAAGCACAAAGCACTGAGCCAGAGGCAATAATCCAATAACTGTCCTGAGAGGAGCCTGTGTAGCTTTTGAGGTGTTCCCAGGTGGGTCCCTGCAGTGTCTGCAGCCTCAAAGGACAGTCCCCCGGGTCTTGTGCATTCCTCTGAGTTCAAGGTGGAGAAAGGCAGTTGCTCTTTGCAGAAAGGACTGAGGGGAGGATTGCTCACACAGCTCAGGGTGTGCTCAGGTGACTGAAAGGCTGATGGCTCTGACTGGAGTATCTTTAGCTCCAGCCACACAGGCAGCCAGAGAAGCCGAGCAAACCGCAGCTGGGCAGTGAATTGGTGTTCACATCTCAACACAGGAGATGGGAAGCCAGGCCCCCGTGGAGGCTGTGGCTTTTCTCAACCTCTCTCCTGGGTGCCTGTGCCCACCGTTTGCTCTGGGCTCCTGGAGGGGCTGTGTCACGTCCCTGTGAATGCCATGAATATCTTGAGGTTTTGGAGTGTCATTAAATGTCTGTGTGCCGGCAGCTGAAGGCAATCTTCAGACATGCTGGACACCAGACAGGAGTGACTGATGATGCTGACCCATCCCTGGGCTGTCAGTGCTGCCCCTGCCTGCCTGGGCCTGAGCCACCAGGAAGGAAACAGGGAGCAGACATTTTCCATAAGGGATAACTGACAGCAGGGGCCCTGTGCAGACACTGCAATTATTTCCTTCATTTTCCTTTTTCCTAATTGTACGATGTGTGATTGCCATAGAGGGGACCACCTACTGTTATACTGTGATTTGAGAAAGCCTTTGAACTTTTTTCTCTTGAGCTTTGGTCAGCCAGATGTAAAACAGAAGCAATTAAAACATGGGAGAAGATCTGGAAGATGGATATGGAAGTCTGGTCAATGCCAGCTCTGCAAAGGGGATGGAAGAGAAGGAGGGTAGGTTTATCTCTGGGGTGAAGGGCACTTTCCCCCCAAGACTTGCATGAAGCTTTAAACCACACCTGCAGTGTCCATGTTGTTTCCAGGCAGAGCAGTCGTGTCTGCAGGACAGGTACAAATGCAAACTCTCCTGGCAGAGCTGCCATTCAGCCATGGATCTGAAGCATTTATTTCGTGTCAGTTCCTACTTACAAGTGCATGAAAGTGCCAAAATGCAGCAAATTCTCTGTGAGCTTGGAAGAAAGAAATTATTCCCGGCAGAGAGGGGCTAGCAGCATTGGGGAAGTTGTAGTGCAGAGCAGTCTGGTAGGACACACTTCCTGTCCCCTTTTAAGCTTGATGGATGAAGGGCACCAGAGGTTTCCAGCTTGTCTTCTGGCCTTGGAAAGCCTTGGCCTGCCTGGAGGCGGTCGTGTGACCAACACTGTCACCAGGCAGGGCACAACAGCACCTAACGGGGAGATTAAAGCTACAGAGATGTTCATCAAGTGTGGCTGGTACCCAACACGAGTGGGCATAACTGAATGAGGGGATTGAGGGCTAATACCAAATGTGTCTTTATTGAAACAAAGGTTTGCTCCTGATGTCAGTAGCTTTTAGAGCAGGCTTGAGCAAAAGTGCTGGTGCTCACTGGGTCGTTGTGGGCTGCTTTAATCTGGTGGCCAGCTTCTTTTAGCATTGTTGGATGTCAAAAAACCACATTGCTTTTCCCAGGAGCAGCAGCTGGAATATTGATTTCAGCTGGGGAGCTTTGTGATGGACTTCATTCAGGGCTTGGGGAGACTTGCAGTTTTGATATTAATAGTGATTTAATGATAAAGTGGCAGCATGACTTGGGGAGGAGAGACAATTGATCCAGTGAGGCAGCCTCACAAATAGCTGCCCTGTGTGCTGGGGAGCCAGAGCACCCCTGTCACTCCAGGTCGCTGCCCAGGGCTCAGTCATTTGTCTGAGCACCAATGAACAAAAGCACAGATGTAGAAGGAAATGCATCCTCTCTGCCACAGCAGAAAATTAATTGTGAAATACTCTCACCCCACCCTTGCTCTTTGCTCAGGGAAGAGGGAAAGAGTGGAGCTGTATATTTGAGGAAAATGTTTCCAGGATGAGGGTAACCGTAGTCTTGTGCAGCATCCATCCTAGCAGGGTCCTGAGTCCTGGGGGTAGCATTGCAAGAATGGGGAAAGAAGCATCCAAGTCCTGGCTTTATCACTTTACTTATCTGAGCTTGAAGAAGTCACTTGAAAGTAGTTTTAGGGCTGGAGACCACCTAGGGTGTATTCCTGCTGTCCAGCAAAGCCTGTGTTTCTTTGAGCTTTTATCACACAAATATGCAACAGAAGCAGTTAAAGGGGGTGGGAAGTAGGTGTCTGACCACCTTTAAAGGCACAGCCTCTCTCTGTCAGATTTCTTTGCAGTGAAATGGCAGCAACCATTCTTTCTTTTCATGCAAGTGTTAGGAAATTACACTGATGGTATCCAAGCTGTGCTGCCCTGGAACTTTCTTCCTTGTTCCATGTCTGCTCTGCAGCACCCTACAGCACCTCCAAAAGGCTGCGTGAGAAAAGCTTCTCCTGGGCGATTTGGGGAAATGAGTTCAGCTGTTTGTTCACAAAACAGCAGCACTGCAGGTGAGCCACCTGTGCAGGCTCCCTCTGCAATAACCCCAGGTTTCCTCATGTCCTTTCTGGTGTTCTCTATCTAAAAATTATCCTCTATTGGAATAAACCTGTGTAGAAATTATTGCAATGATCCCAGAAGAAATCACAAACTCGAGACGTGAATTTCTGACTGCTTCCAGTTAAACACACACAATGGGTCCATTTTACGTCAGCTGGCATTTGTCAAACTTATCACAGTTTATGTTTTCCACAGTGTACTTTTGGGAACCATTAAGACTCTGTGTGTCACCCAGGGAAAAAGGAAGAGGCCACAGGAATCAGATTAAAAATATTTGCATTGCTTGCCACCAGGGTTCACAACATGGCAAGGGTGGTTCAGGGTGCTGGGGTTTTGGGGGTGTTGGTGTAGCTGTGCCCCAGGTATTGAGCTGGGAATCAAAGACACTGCAAGGGCAGAAGGTGACTGGGACCCTGTACATGATGGATCACAGCACCCCTTCTCTCCTCACTGCTGCCCAGTGAGGAGAATAACAACAAAAATAGCTCTGAAAAATAACAACAAAAGAATTGACTTTATGAAAGATATTTGCATGCGTGATGTTTATAGTACAGAGCCTGGTCCTCCTACTTAACTGTATCATGAGTTAATCAATTCATTTCAGCAGCAAAGCCTGATGCTGGGTTGATTTACACTGGATAATTCCAGGTTAACTAAGCTACAGTCACTGAGTAATCCCAGTTAGAAGAACATTTGTGAGTACTGGGAGAGAAATAAGACAAGGTGGAAGCACAGACACACCTGGCAGGCAGTCAGAGCAGTGTGAGTGTTTACAGACCTTACTGAGAAACAGGAAGGTGAGGCTGGAAAGAGCTCATGATTGTGTGCCTGCGTATTCAGGCTCACAGGTGGGCTTAGTGTCAAAGAGGAAAATTTGACAAAAAGTGCTGATGAAGACCAGGCTACTGTCCCACTACAGACTAAAAATACATTGCATTTGTCATTGTGAACATTCGCACTTATTAATAGCCAATATTAAAAAAGCTCTCCGAGTCCATCTGTTAAAGTGTCTGGCTCAGGCAATGTATGTTCAGGGTAAGTTTTTGAAAATTCCTGCCTTGGGAAAGGTTTTTTGCTGACTTTAAAATGTAAACAGCATTTTTCTGAAATTTCTTAAAAAAGTTTTACTTACTGAGTTTTATAAAGCATGATCAAATTCTCACTGCAACACCAGTGCATTGAGCAGTGGCTGAGGAATATTGAGATCAGAACTGGATACAAGTGATCTGGCCTTATACTGGCATGGTCAGGACTGTAGCCACCCCTTATCAGTACATCAAGGACTTGGATAAAATCGAGAGATCATGTACCAGGTGAATAATTAATAATGGTGGTTTTGGATAGGCACTTAAGATGGGATAGCACATGGATACAAGATTTACGTGCTGGGAAATCTGTAAGAAGAAAGGCCCTTACATTTTCTAGTCTGATCACAGACATCACCATTGTGGGGTATAAATTTAGAAGATATAAACGATTATCTCCATGTGAGTGCTGGCTAAGTGAGGAATTGAAGGGACTGAACAACTCCACACTAGCCCCATGGTGTGACAGAGCCAAAGGGAATCTCTTCATGTGACCCCTCCAGTCCCTTGCAGTGGAGGGACAGGACACTTCTGCTTTGGCCTGGAGGAGCCTGTTGTGGTGCTAAAGCTGCCATCCCTTGTGTTGTTCCAGGCAGCAAGTGCATTTGAGGGTGAGAATCCCTTATCAGTGGTTCCCATGCTGGTGACTGGTTTGTCCTGGTGACTGACAGCTGTGATAATGAGGTTATTGTGAGGAGTCAGTCAGTGCACAGAAATGTTTTTATGTCTTATGGTCTGGGATCTTGGGGGTTTTGTGCCCTGAGAGGCTCTGTCTCTAGCTGGCTGGACCAGAGGAAAGGGCAGAACACAAAATGACTGTACAAGAAAAATCCCTGTTGGCTTTCTCACCTGCATTGGGGGTTAGTTTGTCAAAGTCATTGTAGGGCTGTTTGCTGTAGTATCAAGACAGTGTTTTCTAAGCGTTTTTATGTACCTTTGAAGTGAAAATACCTGGGGAGCAAGGCAAGTCCATTAGTCCCTATGAACAACTGGTGGTTCACGGATGCTTCATTTCTAGGTAAATCCCCTCTGCTGCTCACTCTCTCAGTGCTCACTAAACTCTGTTGACTTAACTCCGGGTTTTTACACAGCTGGCTTATCTCTGTACAGTGCTGTGTCCCTAGGAGCCTCAAATCTGGGTCTTGGTTTAGACCAGAACAAAATACTGAGGGATCTGACTGGATCTGGCTGGGCAAGGGTGGCGTGGAGGAAGAGGCTGTAATACTGGTTGCAAGGTTTGATTAAAAATTCACCTTTTCTCTTTTATTCTCTGTTTTTGTCTCACTGGAGTTGTGGAAGCTTTTTCCAAAGCACCACTTTGACCATGCAAAAATCGTGTTTCCTTTCTCTCTCTCCCCACTGAACTTCGGCTTATTATATATCTGTGAGTTGCAAAAAAGAGCCTCAAACCAGCAGTGGCTACAGCAGCTCCTGTCTCTCAGGGAGACGATTAAAATCCATCAAAACGAGATGTCATGGAAAGCATTGAGTTGTCATTCTTTGGTGCCACAGAAAATTGACTTGCTGTCTCTTGCTGCTGCAGTACAGAGCCAGTGGAAGTACCTGGCAAGATTTCAATACGAATGGAGATGGGGGATGAATAGGAGCCACAAATCACAAAGGTAAAGGATTGTGCTAGGGATGGCCCAGGTTGAATATTGGATCATTCTATCTCTGTACTGAGTCCTTAAGGCTAGAATTCATGTTCCAGATGATAAGACTGTCCCTATGTAACTTTTAAATTAAAATTTGTATGTTTCTTACTGAGATTGGACTTCCCTTTGTCATATTCAGCCATGCCCCTGAAATGCTTTGTAGGCAATACTTATAGGAAGTAGTGGGGTGTTTTTCCATCTATCTGTTAATATTTTAGTGGTTGCTATTTTTTAACCATATCCAAGAATGAGAATTCTCTTTCTGGATAGAATCAGTGATTGAGCCCATTCCTGACATTCTGCATGATCCAAGATCCTAAATCCAAAAGTAATCCTGAACCAGGCATGTACAGATTTGCTGCAGCTGAAGCTTGGACTGAAATGATTTTGTGAGCGTTACTTTCTGAAACAGGTTTAGCCTGACAATCCAGCTCCCTGCTCACGACTGTGCCAGTGTCTCTCTGTCAGAGGGAACTGGAAACATCTGGTTCCTCATTTGGTGAAGCAAAGAGCCAAAAGTGAAAGGTAAGAGGCGCAGCAGCTGAATGCCACAACGTCACTGCAGTGCAGAGCCACAGGAAGCAGAGCGGTTCAAGTCTCCCTTGTAGCCATGATGAGCCTGGGGCTGCAGGGGCTGGGGTCTGTCACACTGCTGTCACCACGCCGCCACAGGTGACAGGAAGAGGAAGCTCAGCTGGCAGAGAGGGCCCTGCAGGGCTCACTGCTGGCACTGGGGAGGTCACAGGTCACTGTGAGACAGCAGAGCTACACCTTCACCTGGTGGAATTGGCCAAACAAAGCAAATAGTTCAGCCCCTGCACTTTGCAACCTTCTCATGCCTCTGGCAAGCAA
The DNA here is from genome assembly GCA_014839755.1 of Sylvia borin. Lineage (NCBI taxonomy): Eukaryota > Metazoa > Chordata > Aves > Passeriformes > Sylviidae > Sylvia > Sylvia borin. The sequence goes on from CM025974.1 coordinate 136,970, forward strand.
CTCTCCACTTAGGCTGGATGGAGGGACTACAGCTGTCAGTGTCAGGGGCTAAACCAAGGCCACTCCCTGCCCATGGGTGTTTTTTCCCTGGTGACAGCTGGTTCCTGTACTGGTGGCACTGGGATAGATGACCAGCTGTTTCAAGAGTCCCATTACTAGGTATGTGCTACATGAAGATGGTGCTGGATTGATAAGACAGAAGAGGTTAATGGTCTCAGATGCAATTTTCCAAACAAATGAAACTTTGATCTCCTAGGTAATTTAGATTATCTAAATCCTACGCAGTCTGGGGCCTGAGATGTATCAGGATTCTCAACTAAAAAGCATTTCCTGTGGCACAGTTTGGTGCCTTTCAGGCATAACAAATGAAAAAGGCTTTCTTTTGACTTCCTTGTCCCTCTTCTCCCCAGGTTTTGTTGTCTTTTCTAACCTCATTCATCTGCTAAAAAACAGGGCTGGAGACAGGAGCTTGTATTGGGCAGACCCAAGAGCACTTCTGAGGCCTTCTGTAAGAGAGATCATGGGGTGAAGCAGAAACTAATGTCTATGTTGCATTAAAAGTCAACATTTTGACAGAGAAGTTTTCTTTTGAAATAAAAAACTGTCCATTTGAGGGCAGAAGAGGAAGGATCAAACATCCTGCAAGCTGTGATCTATCATCATATGATGCATGGTGAAGTTATCAGTCTAAACACTGTCCTGGTTTGCTAATCTCCATAAGCACAGATGTGCTTTGGGCACAGTGGGCTCATTGTCCCAAGAAAAATTGAAGGGAGCTCTTGAGTGATGTCTTATTATAGAGACGTTGCTGCTAGAAGCAAATTCTCCCAGAGAGTAAGTGCAGATTGTTTCTGTTATCGATTGCCACGGTCTCTGCTTCATTGAGACCACATGGCCCACTTTGTTTTTGTAGCTGTCTTTTATTAAAACTGACAAAGAGGTATCAGCATTTGAAAAGATGAGTCTTGAGAGTCCCCTGGGCAGCGTTTTCGTGCTGTAAAGCGATACTGGCACATTTGATCCACAGATGCTTTTAAAACAGTGATTAAACAAAAGTTTTCTTTCCCAGGGTGGTCTTCTACACTACAAAACTTTCTGTTTTTTCTGTGCTCAATGGGCCAAGAAGTGGAGAGAACCTGCAGTTCTTCCTACCTTAAACTGTGCTCTCAGGATCTGGTCCTGTGTCCTAAACTGCTGAGGACATCCCTATGTGTTTAGTTTTTTAAGGTATACTTTGCTGCTTCATTAAAGGCTCATAATGCATTTTACATTCACATGGGTTATCTGTACTGGTTTTCAGTGTTCCTGAGACTGGTGGTCAGAAAGTTTTCATCCTTCTTCCTGGTAAGCAACATTTACAGTCCCTAATCCTCTCCTGTCCTTGTACCTGACTTTCTAAGAAGCCAGTCAGAGTTTTATTTGAACACACAAATCTGAAGCTGGTTTGTTTTTAATTTTTTTGGCATTATATTTGAAGGTTTCTAAAAAAATTTAGATCTGAGACATTTCATACTAGGACCTATCATGAGTGGAAATGTTTGACCTCAATCTGTCTGTGCAGCAGCTCCTGATCTGTAAAATGGGAATACCATCTTCTCTTATTTTGAAGAGACTTTATGAAGATAAATTAATCGTTGCAGAGCACTCAGATGTCAGAGTGATGAACACCACAGAAAAGCTTGGGGGGGAATAAATAGTTCTGTCTGCAGAGCTGGCTGTTAGTAGTAGCCATAAATAAGACATGAAGCTGCACTTTGATCAAGAGACTAAAGCAGATATTGAATAGTTGCTGATAAGCCAAGCACCAGCCAGCCAGAGTCCTGAACACATCCAGGCTAGTGGGAAGTGGTGTGTAATTGTGTGATTAGAGATGTGTTAATGCAAACTAGCAATAGGACCAAAGTGGAGTTGTGCCCATGAGCTCAGTGCAAGTTTGTCCTTGCTTTTGGATGTTCTGTTCTGCAGCCTTGCTGTGTGCCATGAGAGAAATACTAGCCCCTGGTGAGCATGAATTATTCTCATCCTGGCTAACTGATTCTTTTTCTTTTCCTTTCCTCTGCTAACAAGTTGTTACACAGAGAAAGGACTAAAAGCTTAAAAACATGTCATGAAAACATGCTCAGAGCCGAAACCACCAAAAGGTTCTTTTGGCAGCAGCCTGTCTTCTACAGACCATGCAAAGCATAATCCAGCAGATTCGTGTGTCAGAAGGGCTGTCAGGACCCCCTGCTCCATCTGCAGCTCCAGGCTCACCTGAGCCCTGGCCAGTTGCTTGCTTGGTTAGAAAAAAACACACTGAAGCCTCCTATCCCTACAGTGATAGTGGAGACAGCTGAGTAAATGTGATTCCGTCTTTCTGGTGCAATATGGAGCCACTTGGCTCCACTTTGGCTTAGGCTCTGAGGTGGCTGAAGGATGCTCACACTTTCATTTTTATGCTGTTGTCAGCAAAGAGATTGTGTCCATGCCCTCAGTCTGCAGAGTCCTCCCAGCCCATTTCTAAAAGAAAGGCTATGTATTTTTCACTTGAATTTGCTCATGTAGGCTGTACTGGTTTATTTTTTTATTACTGGGTATTTTGACAGTGGTTAAATAGAATAGATTTTGTGTCTGGCATGTTTTGGTAATGCTTTTGACAAAGGTGCTTTAATCGTGGAGTCACAGCTACAATTATGAGATGCCTTCAGAGTTTAACATGAAAAACCTAATGGCACAGTTGCAGTGATGAACAAAATATAAACTACTTTTTGGAGGGGGCTGTGCATCCTGTGCCATTATCTGGCCTTTGCACTCACAGCTCTTGACTGCTTTTCCCTCATGAGGGGTTTTGGAGAGGAACACAGAAAATCCCTCCAAACACCTCATTAAGCAACCGAAGTATAACCTACAGATGGCAGAGAGGTTACAAGCAGGTCATCTCTGGAGAGAGCAGTGGGTGAGTCCCCTGAAATGTCTTCGTGCTGTAATGGCATGCCACAGAGTTGGGTCCAGCTTCATTACAGGCCCCAGGAATGGATGCTGGTGGCCCTCAGCCAGCCCTGTCCTGCCTTCGGTGCTCTAACCTTGCACAGAGTCCTCCTCCAGCTGGAGCTGTTGCTGTGCCTGGCTGCCCACCCTCATCCTGGGGACAGCACACAGGCAAGCTCTCTGCTCTCAAGGTCATGGGAGAGCAGACCCCCGTGGGGTAGAGGCTAAATTGCTGCTTCCTTAGTTACTAAAATAAGCCTCTCTGCAGGCACTTGAGGTTTTGTTTTTTGGGAGTGGGAGCAGGGGTTGAGCTGTGCCTGCTGCACCCAGAGCAGTGTTCCCCTGCAGTTGTGGTTTGGAGCTGACCTCCTCACCCTGTTCAGGGATGAAGGGATGGGGAGGGCAGGGAAGAAGCTATAGAAAGTTCAGGAAAGGCTCTGCCAGCCGTAAATGCAGCCTGCTTCTGCCCCCTCTGCAGCCTTCAGCTCCCCTGCTCTACACTTGTCCTGTGTTCAGCCTATCTCAGCCTCCTCCTGACTTCCCCTTAAATCATGGGAACAAGTTGTAGTTGGAAGCAAGTTCAATCTGTCCTCTTTTCCCTACCTCGAAGTGTCTTTGCCTATTCTGATTGCAAGGTCTTTGGGGCAGGGACTGTACGCTCCCTGTGTTTTGGCAGAAACCGCCTTAATTAGGGATCATTCTTGGTTTGTTCTGTCATAATAAGAGGGATTCATAATAATACTGCAGTAACTCGCGCCAGTCTTACTTCATTTCCTTCAAAGGAGGCACTCAAAAATGAGATGAGAGTAGATGAGATGAAGATCAGACCGGCTGTAATTACAAGTCTGCGATATCTCATTTTGGAGCAGAGCAGTTACATGCAGTAGTAACTCGGCTGGCTCTTATTGTAGGGGAAAAACCCATACAAAAGGTATTTTTACATAAGTCTCTGTAAAATAGCCACCAATATTCATCAGAGAGAGCATGATTAAAGGCTTTTGAAGCATGATTAGAGTTGCCAGTTTTCATGAGATAATTAAGATGCAGGTTTGGTGTACATATATTCTGGTGATCTCATTATCTTCATTATTAATTAGTCTCTGTTCTTCACATTTCAGCTCCAGTTTCTTGTCATTAGGGTGGCTCGCCTGTGAGCGATGCCTTAGTGAGATGCAGAGGAAGGATTCTGCCTCTGGAACTGCAGAGGAGGTGCCAGCCTTTTGTTCAGAACTGCTCCAGAGAAACTGCAGGGCTTTGTACCAGATCAGCAGGTTTCCCTGCCATAAACCTTTTCCGTGATGTGCCCTGCTCTGTGTTTCCTGGCCAGGAGTCCCTGGTTTCAGCAGGCACTCTGGGTGCTCCTGGAAATCATAGAATGGTGGAATCACAGAATGGTTCGGGTTGGAAGGTACCTTAAAGATCATCTCTTTTCTTTCCTATGGTAAATGAGGATAGAAGTTTAGTCTCCATTGACAGCTGCTTGTCTCCATCCTCAAACCCTGGATTTGAGCACAGGTACTTTGCAGGTACACTCAATACAAGTGGCATATGGAGGGTGGGACTTAGGAAAAAACGAGATGAACTAATGTGGAAACTGAGTGTGAAGGAACGCTCTGCCTTTTTCAGTGCGGTTATTATGGCACTGGATGAGTGTGAACGGCTTTCCTCTGAAAAGCAGCAAGTCTGCTCTTGATGGGGTAATGCTTGGAAAGCATTACCATTACCATCTCCATGCTGAGGAGAGTCTTAATGTGCAAGCCTTGCACAAAGCCTGGAGCGTATCTCAGGGTCTGTGGTCATCTGAGCAGTCACTAACCTGCACAAATTCCTCAGCTGCCTGAAATCCTGACAGGAGAATAGACTCCAGTCTCAGATGGGAGAAATGTATCACGCAAGCTCTCCTTCCGTGGCGCTGACTCAGTTGAGCTGCAGCTGCACCAAGTGGAAGCTGCTGTCCCGGCAGACATGCAGACACCCTCTGCACCCTTGCTGCTCTCAGGCATGAAGCACTTCAAGGCCCGTGTCACTCCTAGAATTAATCCTCTTTCCTCCAGGAGCAGCCAGTGATGGCCACCTGCCCTCCCTCAGCCTTGACAGCGTGCTCTGCTTTTCCCTTTGTAGGAAACAAATCATAAGTCATACGCAACAAAAAATTACCACTTTACCATGAAATGTGTAAAAATAAGGTTTTTGTCTCGATGGAGATCAAAGGCAGCTTTTAACAATCTCTACTTAATCAGGCTTAGCTTTAATGGAGTGAGAAATGGACCTGTATTACATTTGGGGTTATTACTTAATAAAGATCTTATACAGTCACTCTTTAATGAGGAATGATTGTCTAAACTCCTTACATTTTCTAGGACCTTTATGAGAAATGCATCTATCAATGAGAGATCTGTGCCTTCTCAATTATTACTGTGAAATAAATGTAAAGCCCTGGGTAGCAAACCGAGTAGTGCACTCAGCAGGTGTACCACACAGTTGTGCATATGTTCTTAACATCTTTATTATAATATTCATTTTAGCTATTGCTGCTTTATTTGTTTAATGCTTATTTGATGTTTTTCTCATCACAAGCCGTTGAAAGTAGATCTGTGTCGGGTAATGGTTCTGTAATTGTCAGGTTTCACAATGTCTGTAGTGGTGCCTGATCTGTGTAACAACACAAGCATTTCTGACTTTCAGGAAACGATTACGAAATGTACCATGCAGGTAATTATTTCATATGTGATTGTTGTTCGTTCTCTAGTGAGCCCCTGACATACAACTGTCTCTCTCAAACTGAATACTGAAAGGAGAAGCAGATTTTAGAAGTGTCTCATTTAAAAAGCAGTGAAGTTGTCTGTCCCTAAAACCGTCTTGTAGAAATTGCTTTCCCGTTCATTTAGATTAATGAATAGGAGGATGTCAGGGAGGGGTTTTTGATTTCTGTCGCACCGTTCATTACCAGCTTCTCGGCTTCCCGGGAGAACTCCCGAACAGGAAGGGTCTGGAGCCCCAGGGCCAACGCAGGGAGCCCAGGGTCTGCTGTGTCCCCTGTGCGCGGGGACCTGCGCCGAGCTGTGCCCGTCACCGCCTTGCGCACGGGGGACGGCGGTCTGCGCTGGCTCAAGCTGCACTCTTGCTGTTACACTTTGTTACGCTAAACCTCAGGCGTCCCCCGCCCTTCCAAAACTTCTGTGCTCAGCAGAGACGGAATTCTTTTCATTTTCTCTCAATGAGCTGCAAAAAGGGTCAAGTTCAGTGAATTGCTTTAAGCATTGGATATATATAAGAATTGGGGCTGATTAATTTCTTTCTTTTCTTTTGCTTTTTGAACAGCAGTGTTTTACACTTAGGAGTCCCTGGCTGTGATGAAAATGAGGGCAGGCTCAGGGAATACATGAGACATGAGATGTTATACTGGTAGATGGGCTTGTATCTGCCTGCTTTGTGCTGAGAATTTCATTATCCCTTCCCTCAAGTAATTTTTGGGCCTATCTGGAAAACTCCCTGTCTTTGGACACAATAAAGTCCAAAATGTTTTAGAAGTATAAAGTACTTAAGAGAGCTTTCAGTGATTTACATTTACAGCATCTTTGTAACTCCATGTATGAGCACTGTTGCAAAACGGCACCTCAAAGAGCTTTACCCCTTCTGAAATACCTGGAGGTAACATTAAATACAGGTTTTGGAATATGGTCAGATCAAATGGCAGGGTAACAGCTGGGGGTTCTTTAATTTTCCAAGTTTTTCAGTGGCATTAGTTTGGGAGGGAGGTGTTTGTTTGCTGGCTGAGTCCTGCAAGATGGTATTTCCTTCCATGTGACACAGCTGTGACAGCTGTGACAGTAAGGTCAGGGTTTGGCTCCCGCATAGGAATTTTATGGAAAGTGGGTTTTTTGTATTTCCCTTTTTGCCTTGGAGTCTTCTGCTGCAAAGTCACAGAAACAGATTTTTTTTTTTCTCTTTATTAGCACAGACAGCACGGTAAACACAGCTCTTACGAGGTGTTGCGAAAAAGGAAGTTACACAACTTCCAAGAAGTGAAGCGAATATAAAATAACGAAGTCAGTGTGACTGTTCTCAGCCTTTTTGTTTTGCTTCTCATTATATTGTAACTAAAGGGATTAAAATCAAGGACAAAGCAGACATCACTTCCTAACAGGATCTGTTTTGCTTTGAGCAGGCTGAGGGTGCTTTAGGCTGACACCATCATCCTGGGGAGGCTGTGCACGTGTTCAGTTGTGACTCTTTTGTAGGAATGAGGGTGCTCTGGGCAGGTGCGGCTGTCCCCTGTGAACCCTGATGTCCCTAGAGATTGTCCCTGCCTGGGGACCTGACAGCCCTCAGCACCTGCCACTGCAACCCGTTCACTTGTGAGGCATCAGAAACCAAAAACCAGTCTGTAAAAATTCTCCTGTTCTGTCTCAGATGTGTTCCTGCACACTCAGCACCTGCAGGAAGATTGTCCATAACCAAGCCTGGGGTGGGGAGGCTCTGTCCACCCTTGAATACTCCTAGGTGTGGGGCATCTACAGCTTCTCTGGGCAAGCTGTGCCATGTGCACACACATAATTATATAAAAACCATAGAAATTACATATAAATATATAAACAATAAAGATGTAATTCCATACCATTTTATTTTGTATACAATATGAAGTTATATAATATTATAGTATATAGAGGGAATTAATCGGGTTTTAATCAGGTTTTAAGTCGCATTTCATTCTTCAGGAACCACAGGCATCTTCCCTCTCACCAACAGTTGCAGATAATTTTAATCGCAGATAATTTGCGGATAATTTTAATCGCAGATAATTTTGAGCAATACCGCATTATTTTTGACCAAAAAACCAAGTGACTACGACTAAACCTACGAGCGGGGTCGGGCGCGCATCACTCACACCCACCGGAGCACAAGCACCCAACCGCACACAACCCGTGCGGCGGGAACCTTCCTGCCGCTGTCCGCCCGGACCCGGCGCTCGGCCGGCCCGGCCCGGCTCGGCTCGGCTCGGCTCGGCTCCGCGGCGGGCACGGCACGGCACGGCACGGCACGGCACGGCACGGCACGGCTCGGCTCGGCACGGCTCGGCTCCGCGGCGGGCACGGCTCGGCTCGGCACGGCACGGCACGGCACGGCACGGCTCGGCACGGCACGGCACGGCACGGCACGGCACGGCACGGCTCGGCTCGGCTCGGCTCGGCTCCGCGGCGGGCACGGCTCGGCTCCGCGGCGGGCACGGCTCGGCTCGGCACGGCACGGCACGGCACGGCACGGCACGGCACGGCACGGCACGGCACGGCACGGCACGGCTCGGCACGGCACGGCACGGCTCGGCACGGCACGGCTCGGCTCGGCTCGGCTCGGCTCCGCGGCGGGCACGGCTCGGCTCGGCGGGTACCAGAGGCGGCCCCTTGCTGTCGCCTGGTGACGGCGGGGCGGGGATGCTCCGAGTGTCGCCGCCCCGCGGGGCCGCGCCGCCCGCCCTCTCCGCGGGGCGGGGACGGGCCGTGGGGACGGCCCCGAGCTCCCGGCGCCGGGCCAGGTGCGGGCGGCCCGGCGGCAGCAGCAGCAGCAGCAGCAGCAGCAGCAGGAGGAGGAGGAGGAGAAGGCGGGAGCCGGCCGGTGTCCCCGGGGTGAGGAGGAAGTTTGCGCCGGGGTTCTGGTGGTTTTCCGCGCCGCAGCTCCCGCTCTGCCCCTCCGGGGAACCCGCGCCGGGGCTGCGGCGTGAGGACAGGGGGATCCGCGATGGAAGGGGGATCCTTGAGGCCGCTCCGCTGCGGTGGGGATCCAGAAGCGAGGGGGGAAAGCATCTCTGGGGTTTTTGATGCGGTATCGGCGTCTTCGTGAAATGCATGAAATTGCAGGTAGAGCGAAACCCTGCTGTGGGTGGGTTTTGTTTTTTTTCTTGTTTGCTAAAGGAGGGGATTTTCGTTCCAGAGCTGTGTGTGCTGGAAGGTTGGGCTCTCTATGTGAGCAGATCCTGGGAATATTGTTATATGGGCAAATGTAAAACCGCATGTGTCTGTCAGCAGCGGTGTGGGGTGAAATGGGGGTGTTAAGGAGGAAGGGGATGTCTTCCTGCATAGCTAAACCTCTTACAGTTCTCACCTCTGTAAGCTGGAGGTGCCAAAATACCTGGGATTTAAATGTTTAGAGGGGGAAGAGGAGGGAAAAAAAAAAAAAAAAGTACTTTTTATGGAAGAATGCAGGGGGCTTGCTCTGTAATTATTTTCTATGGCACTGGCGATGTGTGTGGATTGCCGTTCATTATTGTTGAATGTTTTTAATACCCAAATGTGGTTCCGAATGCATTTGCTGGCTCCGGGATGCTGGTGACATAGGCAAAAAGAAAAAAAGATTTGTGGTTAGCGTGTGGCTGTCACGACAGCCTGTGCCTGCACTAGGTGCTGCCTGTCGCCCTGGTGCGGTGGGTGAAGCGGTTCTGCCCCCATGGGCCTGTGTGAGCTGCGTTTGGCAGCGTCTGAAAGCAGCTCACAGCAGAGATCTTGTAGATGTGAGCAGTTCCTGGCCTGGAGTTTGTCGTGTCCCTGAAATGGAGAAGGGCAGTTGTGCTTTTCTGTTAGGCAGAAGTGACGTGTGGTTAGAGATCCCGGGGCAGGCAGGCAGCCTCCTTGCTTTGTGCTCTGCTGATTTTGAGGTGGAATTTTAATGTTGCTGCTTTGGTAGTAGCAATATTTTCACTGCTTGTGGCAGATTTGTAAGGTTGGTGGCTTTGAGGGCAGAGAATGATTTATTTTCATGGTATTCAGCTGATTTATCAACTTAGGGTAATGAGGAGGCACAGGTGGGAGAAAACTTCTGAAATGGGTAAATCGCTAAACATGAACTCCATGGTATCTGTATCCAGTATATTATGTTATTTACCTGTATACCAGTTTAATTTGTGATTATTTTGATCCCTTTTGCTATGTTACCATAACTGCTCTTCTGTTGAAAATAGTTTTATTCCATTCAGATGACATGTGAATGGGGGTCTGCCCCCAGTGATGGGACTGGATTGCCCATTCCCAACATAAGTTATTTTTCTGCCCGTGATCCTTCGGATTTTTGGGGGAGGTGGGAAATAACTTGGTGTCACCACCAAGTATGTGCAGTAGTGGGGAATATTATTCTTACAGCTGGGCACAGAAGGAGGGTGGAATTTCTATTGAGTGTTTGTCAGCGTCTGCCCAAACTGAGAGGAGCTTGAGCTGTACCCATCACAAGATGTGGCAAACAGTTTTAAAACCATTTTTAATGGGCTTCTTTTAAGTTTGTTATTTGAAGAATTACTGCAAACAGCAGCAAGTCTCCCAGAAGCCACCTGATGTGCAGATGTTTCTCAGCTGTGGTTGTCTTGACAGGGCTCTGTACTACCAGGGTAGTTGGGGAATCTTTGCCATGTGCAAAACAAAACACTTCCCATGCCAAAATAGCACGGGCAATGGAATTGCTTTGCTCCAGTTATTGATTAACCAGTGCTGTTCCATCTGTCTAGCACAGCCTGATCTTAACTTTTTCTTTTAAATACAATATCTTAGTGAAATATTTTAAGTGGTTACTAAACTAATCATAGGTTGTTACTGAATTATCCAAATATTAATATCTTCAAATGCTCCACATGTTGATGTAGCCGATCCCTTAAAATTCTGAAATGCAGCATAATAATGTTACTCCTTTTGTTCTTTCTTGAGTCATTTAGGTTGATTGCTGCACCAAACACAGGACAGGCTCTGTAAGTGCTTCCTGTCAACACAACAGTGCTTTGGGCACTGTGTTGCAGCTAATACTGAGTACTGCTGGTTAGTGGAAGAACTCTCTGCATATGGCTCTGCTTTGAATTGTGTTTTCAGTGTGCAGCCCAATCTTATAAATGATTTCTGCTTGGTTCCTATCTGCTTTGTCTGTGCAGGTTCAAGGGTATCTCCTGCCTATGTGTATTTTACTGTGTAAATCAAAAAAAAAACCCAACTTATTGACCAAGCCAGGGTTTATGATCAGTGGGTTCTTAGTTCATGTTTGTCATGTGTGGAGCTCGATGATGTGCTTGGCAGCCCTTCTGCAATTAAGTGCTTTAACCTCACTCCAGAAAATGAGAAAAAGAGCAGGTATGTGAGAGATGGGGAGACTAAAATTTTTAAAAATCAGTACTTGCAACTTTGCTGGGTAAAGGCTGCAATTCCAGTTATTCCTGGAGCAGAAATGCCTTAACCTGTGGTTTGCCCAGCCACTAGCTGAAGAGCAGTCAAGGTCTTGCAGCTTCTTTCTTCTAATGAGGAGCTCTTCAGAGCTACTTCAGTATTTCTTGAACATGAAGTAAATTACCTTTTAGGCTTGTCGGCATTCAGAGTGACCAGTGAGCTCTGGGAAGTGTTTCTGTATAAACTTACAGCAAAGCCACATCCTTAATGCTTTCCCTCTGCTTGCCAACATAAACTGCTCCTCCTCAGGCATGGCTGAACTTCTTACTGGGTTGGAGAAACTCGAGATGTTTCTTTACCTCTTGAGGTCTGAAATTGCTCCCATTCCCCAAGCATCCCTCCCTGCTGGAGACTGCAGTGTAATCTAACCCGGGTGGGTGGCAAGACAGAAGTATGAGTTGTGATGTAAAAGTCTTTTTTTCTTCCTTGTTTTTCTTTAAATGGCTTTATTTTCTGGTGTTTGCTGGAGACTAGACTTGCAGTAGTATAGAAAATAAATGCAAAAATTATAATTTCCAAATTCCTTGGGGGAAGGGAGTTTGACCAGTGTTCCTGTGAATAATTAGCTTAGACACAGGCAGAACTGTTCTGCCTGGGACAGCTTCTTCCTGTTCTTCATGCTGTTTGTGCCTAATGGTGCTGTGGAGGTGCCAGGAGGTGCCTCCTCCTCCTCACCCAGGGGCTGGGGCAGCACTAAGTCAGCTCAAGGAACTCCTCACCCATGTCCCTGCAGCGGCAGAGGGCAGGTGTGAAGCAAGGTTTTGTTATTTGTGGAGTCCTCGCAGGGTGACCTTGAGGCTTCTCAAGGAAAACATGTTGGCGTGTGAGCTCAGCTGTCCTCTGAGCGGCAAACTCCACTGGCAAAGAGCATCTTGTAACTTCGAGTTGGTTAATTACGGGTCTGAACTGAGAAGTGAGTGCTGAACTCTGCCTTAGGCATAAGGACATTCTATTGAAAGCAGCCTCCAGCTCTCTTTGTCACAGCATAGGTGTTCTCTTGTACCACCGCTTCAAAATAACGTAGTCTGAGCATTCCTGTGACCCTTGATCTTAACACTGGTCTGTACTGGGGGCTCTTTGGGGTGCCTTTGACCGAGAGCTGCAGCTCTGTGTTTGTGTGTGAGGAGTGCTGTGACCCCTGGCCAGGGCACCCAGGGAACAGTTTTGCCACCAAGTGTTCCTGCCAAAGGGATGGTGGATGCTGCTGCCCGCAGTGTGCCGGAGCTGCCCTCGCTGGCCCTGCGGGCAGGTTCAGCCGCAGTCCCAGCCAACAAACCCGAGTGAAAGTTTGACGTTTTCTGTCCTCTCTCCCTGTAACGGCTCTTCTGACTTTAAAAATAGAATGAGATTGTCTCATCTCAAGGCAAAGGCTTCTCAAGAGGGTTAATTATGTCACATTTATTATCTGCTCTGCAGATCTTTTTAGGCAAATATGAGTTGGATTTGGTTTTTTCAGTTGTATACCAGCTTTTCTAAACCAAGGTCTGCAGCACTCCCCCACACAGCACGAAGGTGATGCTGAGTTGCCCACAGCTCCTTTTGACATCCAGCTGCCTGGCCGGGGTGCCCTGGCCAGGAGGAGGGGGTGGCAGGGGGTACCTGCTGTGGGCTGTCCCAGCAGTTCACTCTGTGGGAAGGGCCAGGTTACCAGTCTGAGGAGGTCTGGCAGCTTGCACAGTCACAAGCATTTCACTCTAGAAATGTTACCAGAGACTTCTCAGGTAATTAGATCTCGTTTCTGCTCTTACCGGAGTGTGCACCTTGGGAGTATCCTGAGCGATGTTTCCCACATTGCTCATAGCGTGTCAGCATGGTGCCACTTCACACGACTTTTTTTAGATATGTGAAAGAAAAAGGAAACTGTCTTGCAGTTCAGAGGTAAAAGTGTCTTAAGCAATGCTGAAACAAGGTGCCAAACAATGTGGTGGGTTTAAATCTGAACTCTGTTGATGTGCTGGCCCCGTCCATGCTGAAGGGAATATACTTTTGTTCCTACCACTGCAGATTAGGATGGTTTTTTTATCTGTAGAGGGATTCTCCTTGCTTTGATGACCCTCCAGTGATGGCTGATGAGTGTATGATAGTCCAGTAGTGGGGAGCTGCCCAGGGAGTGATGGGGCGCAACTTCAAAGTAAAGGGAAGAGCTTTTTATTTTTTTACTTTCTTTAGAGGATCAAATTAGCAGTCTGCTAAAGCCTTTTAATGTTGAAACTTCCAGAGCATAAACAATGACCTGTGAAAAGGAGTCTTGGATTTGGACCCTGCATATGATGAAGTCTGGCATCTCCATTATGGCCAATTAAAATGACAGCAGAGTGTAAACACTCCTGACTCCTGCGTTCCCTGTCTGGCTCCTGCCTGCACGCGGCCTTTCTCCCCTGCCTTGGAAAAGGGACCATGTCACTTTGAACTTCCCAGCCAGGGCACGGAGCAGCCTTTCAGAACTCCAGAAGCTGAGGCTTGGTCTTGCAGTTAAAACCTGTTTTCCTTGAATTGCGCCATTGTAGAGAGACAGATGTTATCCTGCAGAGGGAAGGAGGCTGGCAGTGCTCTGCAGCACGGGCTTGCCCTCCCTCTGGGAATTCTTCACTGCCAGGATGCTGTCCAGCACTTGATCCAACATCTGGATCTTGGGAATCGTCCCAGAAGTTCCTTCCAATACCCACAACAACGTGTGAAGCTTTGACTTTAAAACGGAGCTTCAAATATTAGATTTGTGTAATTAAACAATCACAGGATGCATTAACCAAACTAATTTGTGCCCCTAAATGGCTTCATATTCCAACAGTTTAGTAGAATAACAGTGCTCCATTCTTGAACTTGGAGAGATTTTATATTCCCAGTTATAAGTCTGGGGAAGTCTCCAGCTATACGGGGGTGTTCTTCCGTGTTCTGCAGAGTAGATGGAAGCCGTTTCTGTGACTTCCTCCCCCATCAGCCTGCCTGTGAGCAGCCTGCTCTCCCCTGTGCACAGGCACAGCGACCTGGGTGAGAGCCGGATGTGGGTGAGACCTCACTCACATCGTGGACACAGATGCACATGTGTAGTCTCACTTAGTGCTCCTACATTTTCCTCTTCTGTCTCTTCCTCGTCTCTCCTGTTCTCGTCAGATCAAAGGGTAGATCAGCACCTCCCCACCTCTGCCTGACAACTGAAAAGTAAAGGAAATATGCTGGGGAAAACCTGTGCTTGAGAAAATGTTCATAGCCCACTTGGTGTAAATATGCAAATGTTTGTAGAGGAGTGGCTGTTTCTATAACACATTAGTGAGAAATGCTTCACACCCTTCTTTGTCAGTCGGTAATTAAGAGAATACTTTCCTTCCAATGCAGTGGCTGCTTAAATAAACATGAGAGCTTGGATTTTCTCTCATGATGGAGTGCAACACTAAGTAACTTTCATCTGAGACCAAGCCTGGCACACCTCCACATGGCACCTCTTCCCTTCCAGTTGTGGTGAGGTGACTTTTCCTGTGATGGGAAAAGAAGTGGCTGGGAAAGGTACAGAGACTCAGACTGTCCCAGAGCAGATTCAGCTTGTCAGAGGCATGATCCTGGTGAGAGGGAAGGGCCATGGCTCACCTGCATGTGGCATTTCTTGTTTCTGGTCGTGTGTGATGGGGTCCAGTGCTTACTAATCAGATTGCACAGTGGTGGGATACTTGGATTCTCTTTTTTTCCTGTCTCCTCTGGCATACTGTGAGGCTGTCTAAATGTCAGGGGTGCTGGTGATTTGGCTGTGATGGGAGTGAATTTTAACGAGGCTGCTCTTCAGCATGAATGTACTGATGTAGGCATGTCATGTAGCCTGTCTGTCAGCCAAGTTTCTAGCTTTCAGCTGCTTTATATGCATATTTTGGAGATTGCTTCCAACCAGTCAGGTCACTGCAGGGCAAGGCAGAGCTCTATTCCCATACCCACCTAATGCTGACCCTGCTGTCCTGCCCCACAAGGATCAGGAGGAATCCATGGGAATCGCTGTCTTCTGGCTCCTGCTTCTGTTTGGGGTGGCTGTTGCAAAGGCAGGCTGGGCTTACTCATCTGCCTTCAATGCAGCCACACAATGCCTCTTCCGAGGAAGGGAATTCATTAGTTTCTGTGAAGTGGCCTTGGATCTATGGGCAGCAGGTGCTTCTATAGAGCAAACTGTTGCTGAATATTCAACAGTTGCTATACAAGCGTCTGGCCGGCTGCCTGTGAAGTGCTTGGAGTTATCTTGAGCATCCGATTAGATAAAGTGCAAACCGCTTAGAGCTTTAAAGCTACCCGCAGCTATGTCGTGTTGGTGGCATTTTAACATTCAGGGTTGGGTTTTCTTTTTATGAGAATCTTCTAAGATCATAAGCAGCAACTTTATCTCTTTTGACTCAGCCAACAAAGAAGGGAGCTGCCTAGGAGAATGACAACCCCAGTGATTCATATTCAAGTCGTCAGAACCTCATTCTCTTGCTGGTTTCTGTTAATGACATGTGCACTGGAAACAAATTACTCAGGCTGGAAGTGTCTATTCATCTCTAAACTTCTTAAACTCTCCTTAATCTCAAGTTAACTCTCTTAAGGCTACCTGAATAACACTTGTTCTTGTCAACCTCTAATTTGGTACATGAAATACTGTGGATATCTAAACTATGAAGGAATATAATTTGAGGGGGTAATGTGTGCAATCAGCCTTTTTTTTTATTCAGTTTAATTTCTCCAGGTGTGGTTTGTAAGCAGCTTGTGCTAGATGTCATCATTGGAAGTATACTTCTGTGAGAAACCACGATCACTGAACAATTACACCTTCAAATAGCTTACAGCTTTACTCAGTAAGGTGTGGACGCCTGCATATTGTTTACCAGCGACAGGCCCCAATTCTGTTGTCTTATAAAAGCTTACTTAACCTGTATTAGTTGTTTTAAGGATGCTTTGTCTGTGTTCTCCTACTAATTATTTGGGCCACAGAAGGAAGAGTTTTAATTAAATGTGTGGTTATGACAATTGCACTGGAGGCTGGTTTTACCCAGGGAGCTGAAGATACACCTGAGTGGTGTTACCCGAGCTCCATGCTTTACATGGATCTGCACAGGGGTCCCCATGTGCCAGGAATATTGCATTATCAGGGTGCAGGGATTTCACAGCCTCAAGCTCTCAAAACTCAGTGATGTAGCGTGTAGTTCCTGCCCACAGGGAGCAGCCTGCAGGCTGGAGCACGGTGCCGTGGCCGGTCCTGGCTGTCTACATCACCCGGAGTTGTGTTAGCACCGCTGGGAGGTGGACCTTGAGCACTTAAAGCGTGAATTGACAGCTACTGGAGCTGAGCCCTCCTGCTCCCTGTGATCATTCGTGGTGCTGCTGGCTTTGAAGGTCTTAATGGCGTGGTTTGGGTGCCGGGTGCCCAGGAGAGCAGCTGAGATGTGATTCCTACACATCCACTTGGTTTGCTTCGGGCAGTGGGGTTGGGCCAGGTCTGTGAAGAGGGCCCTTGCCAACCTGGGATGGGCCCTCTGCTCTCCCTCCGTAGGGAGCAGCTGACAGGAGCTCCGAGGAGCTCGGCTCGCCGGGGTTCTCCATTATCCCGTCCCCATCAGTCCCTGAGCTGCCCACTGCTCGAGGATGGGGTCAGCAGAAGGGAGGACTTGCTTCCAGGAGGGGCTCCAAGTCTGGCCGTGAGGCATTTCAGAAGCTGTAAAGCAGGTGTTGAGGCTTACGATGGATCATTGCCTCCAAAAATTATTATTTTCCTCCTTTTTTTTTTAATATTTCCAGGGAGCTTTAAAGTGCAGGAATAGCGGAATTACACTTAGGAAAAGAATCGCTGGCACTGAGCAGGCTGGGGACAGAGCACTGTGTGCTGTGGCTGTGGATCCGCTCTCCCATACAAGTAAATGTGTGAAGGCTGCCCGAGAGTGACAGGGAGGAGAAGTGAGCCCATAGAGATGACACTGCACATTCAATTGCTAATGGACTCTTCAAAGAGCACCTCAGCTGCTATTATTAGAAAAAGCAAATGTGTGGTGTTACCTACAGGGAGCAAAAAGGGAGTCTTTCGTGATCTTCTTGACCTTTCCTTTCTTGTGTTAATTTGTTTAATACCACGGAGATTTTCTTGCTGTAAAAACTTGCTTAAGCAGAGACTTCTCCAAGACCTCTGAAAAAGACGTGCTAATTGGGGAGCTTCTGGGATCCAGTGTGTACTCCTTGCCCCTCTCTTTTCCCTCCTGGATCAGACTTTTACCAGCTGGTGCAATTCCATAATAGCAGTCAGGCTTTATTGCATTAAACTTGTTAGGAAAATAGGAGGTTGTCTGTGCCTGTGGGGCTCAGCGTGGGGGGAGGAAACTTCGGGAAAATGTTTGATAAATAAACAGTTCTGGGTACTTCCGAAACATTGTAATTGCCCTTAGCAATCTTTGCTTTTTCAACACCTATTAAAAAGACGTACTGCTTGTGGTATTTGCAGGTCCCGAGGTAGTTCTCAAGGAGCAGCAGTGGCGTTGTCCCTGCCTGCTTTGGGAGGGTGTAAGGGTCAAGTCAGGTGTGCTGAGGAGCCTGGGGCTAAGGCGGGCAGGCTGCAGGGCTGTGACCTGCCAAACCAGGGCTCGCTGGGCATCAGGGGCTGTGGCTCACAGCTATAAATCTGATTGCATCAGGCAGTGTGACTTCAATAAATACTACATGGCATAGACCAAGGATAAATCCTTTGGGACATCTCTTGAAGCAATACCTCGAGAAAGTTGCAGGCATAATAAAGCTGACACAGAAAAGTGGGAGAAGGCGTTTTGAATAGTGCCAGATGTCTCACCTTGCTTGTTAATTGGAAAGCTTGTTGAAAGCTCAGCTAGAAAAGCATCCAGGTGTCTGCTTTGAGTGTGTACCTGGAGCTCCAAACAGAGCAGGCAGTGCTGTCCTTTTCTCTGCTGTGGTATTCATTAGTTAATGAGGTTTGAGCAGGTGGGGTTGTTTGGAATTTCTTCAGCCTCCATATGCTGGGAGATTTCACAGTTACAAGAACTGGTATTTCAGGAAAAAGGTGGATGGTGAGACCTGCATTTCTATTAGGAGTTTCTGCAAATCTTGAAAAGCTGCGGCTTCTGCCTCTTTTCCTGTTGAAGTGGAAAAGGCAGTTTGTGTCATCAGCACAGAACATCACTGGTTCTGCAAAAGGGAGTTTGAGCCTCCTTGGCTCCAGCAGGAGTGTCCAGAGGCTGTGGGGATGGACTTGAAGCTGAGCTGTGGCAAGTGGTGCCACTAGGCCAGTGTCCCAGCCAACGTGCTCACCAGCAGGGCAGGCAGGGCTGGTGATAGTGCCAGTGCCTTGGGATTCCGGGGTGGGATGACAGCTGTGCCTAAACATGAGGTGTATCCCTGAAGGAATGCTCCATTCCTTGTGCCACTGAACTCAGCTTCAAAAGCATCGCTTGCTAGCAATAGCTCCATGGTCAGGTTGCCTGTGGAGCTTCCAGATGAGCTTTGGAGTGGAGCTCTGAGTCAGGACTTGCTCTGCAGCTCTGAGGTATTTGTGTCATGCTGGATGGGAATTGTCAGAGCAGCATTGTGTGGCTGCTTATCAAAGGATAGAGTAAAATCTTAGCTTCTGTTTTTTTCAATTAAGAATTTTTATTTGTGCCTCAGGGACAAGCAAATAAACCCCAGCTTGTCTTGGCTATTCTTAGTATTCATGGGGCAGGAAGGGAAGGGAGAGGGCAAACAGCAAGAGAAAAGAGTTGCAGTAATGAGAATGATGTCTTATTTTAGTTGATACTTAATCAAGACATGTGGTTCCAGGAAGCAGGAAGAGATGATTTTGCCTTTTTTTTCCTGCTCTCATATATCTTTGATTATCACCAAGACTTACTCTAAACAATTTAACACCTGCCAATTCTTTTTTCACCTTAAAAATTTTTGTCCATCCTCAAAGACAGAGTGAACTTACTAGGCTTATCTGTTTTGCTTTTGTTTAATCTGTAATATTAAATAAGAGAACTAACTCTCGGTGACTAATGTATTGTCATCTGTCATAAGATGCCTAATTTTGTTATAAAACTTTGAGGATATTTATTACTTCAAGTACATTTCGTTAGTGAATTAGGGGAAAACTGACTGCATTTTGTAGCTGGGTGTTGTGTCCTTCTCTCCTGTGAAGTCAGAGACAGTACTTGAGCCCCTCTGGAAGGTGCAGGCTACTTTATTGGCGTTGTAAAGCAGGTCGGCTTTTTGTTTCATGGCTTTTGTTCAGTACCACTCTTGCTTACCAGGGCATCCAGAGAGCGTCTTATTGCTTCTCCTGTGTCTGCTGAACTGCATTAAGGGATGATGTGAACTGACTCCCGATTTTCCTTGTGCCAGGGCGGTGAAATCCAGGACTGCGCCTGCTTGGACAGCGAAGGCGCCTACAGCGAGTCGGAGCTGTTTCCCGATGAGGA
Organism: Sylvia borin; assembly: GCA_014839755.1. Taxonomy (NCBI): domain Eukaryota; kingdom Metazoa; phylum Chordata; class Aves; order Passeriformes; family Sylviidae; genus Sylvia; species Sylvia borin. Next base: position 156,534 of record CM025974.1, read on the forward strand.
CGCGATGACTCTGGCGCAGCAGGAGGCTCACCATGAGTCTGACATGGACAGTGCCATCGAGAGCGCCCAGAGCTCCGAGGCCTCGGACGTGTGCCGCAGTGAGGACAAGGACGGGCTGCTCGGTGGCCTCTTCCTGCCCGGTGACAAGTGAGTGGGGCGTTCGCTCTGTGGCGGGAGCGTGCCAGGGAGGAAGGAGCCTTTATGTGGCTAATCCCTGCGGAGGGAGGCTGAGGATGGCTGATGGCTTTAGAAACTTAACATCCATTTACGGCGTTAGGGAGATGGATGTCCAGGTCCTCTAAGTGGCTTAGATAGTCTCAGTCCTGGCTCCTTCTGGCACGTTCTGTGAATACTCACAGGACTTGGATATTGTATGTTGAAGTGAAAGCGTTGGGCCTCTCCAGAACAGATCACTGCATTAGCATCCCCCAAAAGGCTCTTTTCTGTTCTTCTCTGTTGCCATAAGCTTTGTGTGCTGGAATTAAAACAAATACTTCCTGCAGAGCAGTTCAGTAGGGGAATACTGCTGCAGTCTTTTGTACATCTAGTTATGTGATGTGGGCTCTGCCGATTTGCTTTGCAACTTCATGTACCAAGTTAATTCTTTGTGTTTCTAATTTTCCATAACCTTTATTATGCAACAGTAAATTGTGTTTAACACTGGGTGTCCTGGCATGTGTAACCATAGTTTGCTGTTAACACCTGTGTCTCTGTAACCCTAGCTTGATTCTTCCCAGGTATGTACCTGGGAGTGCTGGCTAAAGGTGACTGTGAGGGAAAAGGACCCAATTTGGTTTAATCCTGCTTTGAACTGAATTAATGCAGTTACCACAAGACAGAGCTCAGCGGGGCTTGCTTTGTAAGCCTCTGCCTTGCCTTCCCTATTTTTGGCCTGTCATCTTGATTTGTGCCTCTTGAGCTTTGCTCGTTGCTAAGGCAGCCTTTCTTCTCTCTCCTGGGCCTCCTCGGATGTTCCCTGTGCTGCCTCATTCCTGCCCCACTCCTGAATTTCTCAGCCAGCTCAGTTTGGGCCTTCTCCCATTTGCCCAAGCCCATTTGCCTCAGAGACTTTATCAACATAATTTCAGTTTCCATCAGCTCGTTATCAAGCTTGTATCCTTGGCTTGCCATTCCCAGTTCTCCAAAGCCCCATCTTTGTGGTGACTGACTTTTTCCCATGCTGTGTTTGAATTTTTTTCCTCCCAGCTGTGCCAGTCAGGCCCTTGTGAAGGGGGTGGGCAAAGCACCTCCTATACCCTCCTTCTAGGACAGGCAGGAGCTACCAAGAGCTACTGTGCTACTACTGATGACCTTGATTTATCCTCTGAGACCTCCTCAGCTTTGGTAAATGTGTGGCAGGAAAACATGAGAAGCTTCATGCTTTTGTGTAAAAGGAGGAAATAGAGCTATTTACTTTAGGAAGTGGAGAGATTTGCTTAGCTGCTTGCTGAAGAAGCAGGTGGGTTGTGTGTCAGGTATGTCAGCCCTCTGAAATCCTGCTCTGGAGAACAGGAGATTACCTTCAAAAACAAACAAACAAAAAAAAAAAACCCTCAAACAAATAAAAAAGCACCAAACACTTGAAAGTTCCCTTCAGAAAGTGTTAGAATGAGGAAAATCTGTCACTTTTAGCTATTCCTGTGCAAATGAATGTGTGATTCCTAGGCTCTAATCTTGGTGGAAGTTACATGGAGCTTCTTCCCAAACTAACTTGGTGTAACTGCAATTGAGATGCAAACAGCAGTAGGATTGTAAGATCTCCCAAAAACTTACAAATACACAGTATGTCTGTGGCACAGCAGCACTTTATGAATAAATGTTAATGCGATATGTTGAGTCCCACTAGTCCCTCAGCCAAGGAGCCTTGTTAGATAAGTTTGATCTGTTTCTAGTATGAGTATTCCTACATTCATCCTTCAGTAGTGTGCTTGGCTTGACTTGTCCTAATTTCTGTTAATGTGAATTAGATAAATGAGTTGCAGGTTATAAATGGATCTCATCAAAACAGGGGAAACAAAAGAGCATACATCTGAAATGTTGGCAGGCTTCCTCTGCTACTAATTGCTTTTGGAGGGAAGGGATATGCAAATGATGCTTGCACCATCCATCAAAGGAACACATGCATCTCTTGTTTACAGCTCACAAGTGGAGTATTACAGGAAGAGGACTCTCCCTGTAGGGAGGTTGAGAGGCTCAAGGCAGACTCAGAAGAAATTTAGGAGGAAATATTGTTGAGCTGCTGGAGAACAATGTCACCTGGGAGCTACTGTCCCATGGCTCATCTGGTGGAGCTGGAGATACAACCTCTGTGCACTGAAGCAAAGGGAGAGAAGAACTTAACCTGACCTGTTTAAAGTGCCAGCAGATTCCATAAGTGCCTGGTCTGTGCTGCAGGGGCCTTGAATTCTGCAGTAGAGGGAACAGTTGGGCAATGCCAGGGCACCAAAGTGGGAGCTAAGCAAACCTGTGTAAAACACCTGCACTCTGCAAGTGCAGTGCACAGGGCACTCTGGACTCTGTGCACCCTCTGCAGCCACCTTGCTCTGTTTCATTAGATTTGATGTGCTCAAAACTGCTCTGCCAGCTGCTTTCCTCTGGTGTCTGATTCTGCTGATCTGTTTACCTATGTGCCCTCTTTCTCTGAAGTCCCAGGGCTCTGCCAGTCCCTACCTATTTAACATCATTTTATGTACTTTTCTGGTAGTTATACAGCCTTTTCTTGTGGTCCATATCTCCTCTGAAAGACAGAATTTGTCCTGATGGAAGGAAGGGCAGGAACCCAGCCTCCATTAGTCATGTCAGTAGCTTTAGTGGCTCTCTGGTAAGTGGTGAGCTGAGGTTTCTTTCTGACCACACAGAGGAGAGTGGCTGGAATTCCTGGGATGTGGGAGAAGGTATATCTGGATTGCTGGGAAACTCTCTGATTGTGGAATAGAGTGACAGCCTCTGTCTTATACATGTTCCTCTCACTATCCCATGCATTTCAGAGCTGTCTGCATGGTTCCTGCAGTCAGAGCAGAAATCCCCATGTGCTCTTCACATGGAAGTGGTGGCTGAGGATCATCAAAGTGTGCTCTCTAAAGCAAAGTGGTTTGTGTTGATCCAAACTTGTCACACACAGGTTCCTTGTTCATAGAGTCTCATGCTCTTGTCTCTCAAGGCACTCTTTCAGCTGCACATCAGGTACATTTAGCACTTCAGGGGTTTAGCACCAAGGTGGGTTACAGCTCCAAAGAGGGGACAGCCTGTGAAGGTGGAAGGTTCCACATGAGGTGAGGTGCTATCAAAGTCGGCCTTCGAGATGTTTTGACCTCTTGTTTCAGGTCAAGTCCTCACAACCCTTCTGCAGCATCTGACCTCTCCACTTATTCCACCGCCTCCCTGATCAGTAATGAAGAACAGTTTGAAGACTATGGGGAAGGAGATGATGTGGATTTTACTCCCAGTAGCCCATGTCCTGATGATGAGACCAGAACCAACGCCTACTCTGACCTTGGCTCATCTGTATCTTCCAGGTTGCTCCTTATTCATTAACAAACAGTTTTTCATTTTTATTCTTCTCTGACCATAGCAGAGTTTACACTGGTTAGATAGACTCACCTTAAAAGCAAAATGTTATCCGTTCATTTCCTGCCCTCTAATTGACAGTCTGCATTTAATAATAAGAGCTGTAGCCAATACGTTGTTTCTGATAATCTCTGTTGGGTTCTGTTGAAATAAATGGACTATTTTGCCTATAGAAGTATCTTTCTATTGCAGACAATAATTCCACAGTTCAGGGCTAGTACTGGAAGGGATCTGCTGCAAAGGAAACCAACTTAGCATTACATACCCACCCTGATTCAGGGAAGATTTACAAGAGAGCTGTTTCCATTTAGTGTTCTGATACTACAAATCCTTAGCACTAATCTGTGAGGGGAACTGCTGCAATGTGCTCAGGGGGTTATTTGAAACAAACATCTTATTGACTTGGAATGTCTTGGGAAATACAGGCAAGTAGCTGCTGTCTGTTAGGAGCTAGAAATGCCACAGCAGCGCCCTTGCTTCCTGCATGTATCTTCACTCTCTGCAGCTCTTATGTCCTGTGGCCAAGGCAGGTCCAGATTTCCAAGCAAGGGAATGGGTGAGCAGGGTTGGGGAGAGCTGAGCATGAAGATTCTCTAGGATTAGTCTGCTTGGATCAATAGCACACAGAGGTCTTGTCTTCATTGCTAACACAGGACAAGCTCACTGCATCCTTCTGTTCCGCATGTGACCCCCACGTGCTCCCCTCTGTTTCCTGGCCACCTCTCTCATGCATGCAGAGCCAGACCCCTCTCCACTCCCCCTTCATGATGATGGCTCGTATCTTTCATCCCTTCTTTCCTCAGGTTTATGCAGCACTTTCCATTCTCATTCCTGGGGCTCAGTGCACATCATGCCATGATTGCTCTCTTTTATTTGAGTTTATTTTCTCTTTATCATACCAAGAGGTACTGCTGTCTCCTCTGTAGACCTGTGTCCACTTCTCCCTTCCTCTTCATTCCAGGATTCCTTTCATCCTACCACCTGAAGGGGTTCGTGTGACTTCTTACCAGACCACTCTGTTTTTCATCTTCCTGCCTTTCTCTTGGAGAGAAGACTCTTCAGGTTGCATGCCAGCCTCTAGTGGGAAGATGGGCAAGATGAGAGGGGAACATTGCTGAGGTTGAATATACTCATGTAGCTGCCTTTGCTGTGTGCATCACAGTGGACCCCATGTACCTTTTGCTGTTCTTCTGGTCACCCAAACTGATTCTTTCCACTGCCACCCAGAAGGCCTCAGCTCAGACAGGTGGACTTGCCCTAAGAGTAGCATTGGCCATCATCAGCTCTAACGTAGATGAGCTGTGGTTAGAGATGTTCTTCAAGTCCCTCATCTGTGATTCTGACACACAGACAGACAGTCACGAGGAAAACCTGTTGTTGGTTGGTTACTACAGCCAGTAATGTCTCTCCTTTCCTGCAAACAGTGCTGGTCAAACCCCCCGCAAAATGAGACATGTTTATAACAGCGAGTTACTGGATGTTTACTGCTCACAGTGCTGCAAAAAGATAAATCTCCTCAACGATTTGGAAGCCAGGCTGAAAAATTTGAAAGCAAACAGGTAAGCAGCCTATTGCACTGCCTTTGGCAATGCCCCCTTGGCATGGGACTGGCTAATAGCAGGAGAGGGAGAGCAAGCCTCTCTCCATTTTGAATCCCATTCCATCTTACACATAAACATATGTTTCATACATAACAGTAAGAAATTTAGACTTGGAAACGTAGCCCAAACCAAAATGCTGTTCTTTATCAGCTGTTAAATATTTTTCTGCTTTAAGGTGCAGACATCATTGATAAACTCAAATATTTTAACCAATGAGCTCTTTGATTGCAGAGTGGGAGTGATATTTCAAGGAATTTTTCCCAGGAAGTGGGATCTGCTGTGCTGCTTAGTGCAGATCTACAGTTAGCTACTGCTTTCTCCAGGTGGGAAGGAGGGATCTCCAGATCCTTGGCTAATGCACATAACCTTACATACTCCTCTCCTAAAGCTACTGGTCAGCAGAGGTACTTGGCTCCTGTGGGATTTTTTTAGTGATGTCAAGAGAACTTGGAAAAATGATGAATCCTGTGGCAGAAGTAACTTTTGGAGTTCTTCATGATTTCAGCCTTTTCCTTACATTTTTCTCTCTGGCACTCCATCACTCCTAAGTTGTACTGAGCACTTAGAAAGTGCTTCTAACAATCACCTAGAGTTTTTGAAGGGAATTATTTGGTGGGATTTTAGCTCCCCCTAGAAACTGGATGTGAGTCATGCCTGTCGGTGTAATCACTGGCACAGAGCACGGTGCACTCACTGCTGCTTCCTGTGATGCACAGCAGTGTAGGACTTGTCATGAACAATGTTCCGGCCCCTAGCAAGGAGTCTGCTAACAGCCAGACTGTGACCAGCCAGGGCTTTGGGAATTTTCTGAGGGAGGCTGGATATGCCTGGCCAAGAGCTGTGTCTGTGCACACAGAGATGTGCCATCCTTACCGAGAGATGCAGCAGGATATTTTGGTCTGGTCCCAGTGCTGTTGTCTGCAGCAAGGGGTCTTTATTTAGATAGCACCAGTCTCTGGCTGCACATGGGAACTGTAAAAATGGAAAGACCTCAGTTCCTGTGCTGAACTGGGAAGCATTAGGGGGAAGGATAAACTAACTGTTCATAAAATCATCTAAAAACTGGAAGTCCAGAATAAACGTCCATCACTAACTTGGTGTCCCTTTGTGGTGTTTCTAATGTTAGTTTAGCTCTGATTGACGCTGACAAATCTTTGCTAAGTATAACAGTATTTGCAAATTGACTTATTAATGATTACAGTAATTTGTGGCTTCACTCATCTTTGTGTTCTTAGTAATTGCAGCTTTTGATTCAGTTATTAAAGAATATTGTTCACAAAATCATCTTTTGACTTGGCTAAAGTCAATTATATTTCATTGTGCAATTAAAATTGAATCGAATAAGTGTTTAATTCCTATATCATTCCTTCTATATCCATGTAGCCCTAACAGGAAAATATCAAGCACAGCTTTTGGAAGGTAAGAGTCTTCAAGTTTTATATGAATATTTGTGGAACCAGCCATAAAAACTCCATAAGAGGGAGTGGGAGAGAAAAGTAGGAGTAATTTTAGAGAAATAAAAATGTACTAAGGTAAGTTTTTAAGGGAAGGGGCCTGTGTTTGGGTATAAATGTTGCAGAATATAGAAGCCCCTGCTACTCTTGGAGCAGGCCCCTGAACTGGAAAGAGCTCTGTTAAAAATACAGATAGTTTTTGCTTCCTTGTCTTCCAAATGTATTCCTTTGTACCGTTCTTCCATCAGACCAGCTACTGCTTCTTTAACCCTCATAATGTGGGCCTTGCTGCGGTTACCAAAGTGTGAAGGAAAGCAAGAGCACCCCTTTAAAAAGGACATACAGAATTCTCATCTTCCTTTGACTATAAACCAGCTCCAGGCTGGAGAGGGCTGTAAGGTTCAAGGGCATTTTAGATACTCTCCAGTGTTACATATTCTGACACTATTCTGCAGTGAGAACTGTTTGAGGTTTCTTTTTTTCTGTTTTTTTAAAGTTCTTACTGTATGAAATTTTCTATTTTAACTGTACCAACCAATGTGCAGTGGTGACCTTATTTTAAATTTGTAATAAGGCAAATACAATTCAGTGCAGTGTGAATAAGACAAATATTTTTTAAACTATGTTAATGCTGGTGGCAGATCCTATCAAAAGCAACAAAGAACTCACTCCATAGAACTGATGTCATTGACTGTGCTCAGTATGACTTCATTTAGCTACCAGTCTTTTGTAAGACTTGGGCTTAACCAGTTGTAATTGTCACTGAAATGATTGCACAGATTTTACCATCAGATGTTCAAAGTCTGAAGCCAGACTCTTTGTCCTCCCTCCTCATCAAGCAAAATAATTATCCTTCTGATCTTTCAGACAACTCTTCCACAACAGTAACTTCAGCAGCAGTAATGGCAGCACAGAAGATTTGTTCAGAGACAGTATAGACTCCTGTGATAATGATATCACTGAAAAGGTGAGAATGTCTGTGCCCTGTGAATAGTGTACCCAGCCAAATCCTGCTAGAGCCCTGCATCAGGGGATCCAGATCTTGCTCAGAATTACCTATGATCTGAAATTTGAAATCTGAAAAATTACCATTATTCAAAATGTCCTTGATATTCCATTACTATTACAACTTTGCTTGGCAGTAATGTGAGAACTGAGCAAGCAGAGGTCTGGGCATTGTGCTAGGACATCTTTATGATGTATTTGCAGTGATCACCTTCAGGGAACATGCAGGGTCTGGGGAACTCAGAACTGTGGAGCTTAATTTTTCTGCTGGCTTTGCAGAATATGCCCCCTTTTAAATATGGTAGGATAGCTAAATTCCAGTTAGAAACAGTGAAGGGGTGTTTGAAAAGAGACTCAAACTCAGTTTTTTCCACTTGTCCTTCCAGGTAACATACCTAGAAAAGAAGGTGACAGAACTGGAGAACGATAGCCTAACAAATGGTGACCTGAAGAGCAAACTGAAACAAGAGAACACACAGCTGGTTCACAGGTAACAAAGCACAGAGCCAGGTCTCTTCACCATGTCAGAGCAAAGCTAGAGCACAGCTGTGGGGAAGGAATATTTCTACCTGTAGGGGATGACCAAGTCTACTTCCTTAATGCTGACAGATGAAACAAGGCTTTATCTGAGAAGTCCAGGTGGAATAGGGCTGCCTTGCTGAATTTTCAGCAGGAAGAGGCCTCCAGACAAGTGTTTTTGACAGAGATGTTACTGACTTGTACAAAGAAAAACTTTTCTGCTGTAAGAGAGGTATCCCTGGTGATTAAAGTTTTTTATCTTGCATGCAGCAAGAGCAGAAGGCTGGGTCTTAGTCTCAGCTTCCTGAGACTGAAAAAATAGATGAACTGATACTACTTAATTCTGTATTTATTAGTAAATATGAGAGATACTGGGAGAGGTTAAATGCCAAAAGAGGTGGTGAATTAGAATGAAACGAAGGAGTAGGCAGGGAAGAGAGATGCAAGTAATTTGCTTCTGAAGCTGTTACTGAAATGAGATCTGGTTTCCTTAGAGTTCATGAGCTAGAGGAACTACTGAAAGACCAAGAAACATCAGCAGAACAGACTCTGGAAGAAGAGATAAAGAGGCATAGAGAAGCTTACAGCAAGTATGAAAAAGAGAAAGGCACCGAAATTGAACTGCTGAATACAAGGTAACAAACATCTTGGTGCCACCCTGAACAGGGCACAAGATCTTCTTGTCTTCTCTTTTACCTTGCTTGTAAATGTAGGCTGTTCACCAGCAGACAGTGCACAGATGGTGGCAGGTTGGCAGCTCTGTAGAGTAGCCCTGCAGTCACGTGTCTAATGCCCAAAAGCTTGGAGGATGCTTTACATTAATGCTTTAATCCACGTGACCCATGTAGGCAGCTTAGCTGGATATTTGGCATGGATTCAAGGAGGGAATTGTGCAAACATTTATGCTTGTGTTTATTTTTCCAGCTTACTTTTTTTTTCAGCTACCTGTTGTTAGGAGCACAAGAATCTGAGTGTCAGGGTAATTTTGGGCCCTAAAAACAAACAAGCAACAACTCATGTTAAAAAGTGCTATGATTAGAAAGATTTTCCCTATTTGGTCTTTCTATCAAGTGCAAGTGAGATGGCACTTTAGATCACACTATTTTGCGTGTCTGCCTCCTTGGAGAGGTATTTGCTGTAAGATTTTTCTTATTAACACAGGGTTCAGCAACTGGAAGAAGAAAACGGTGATCTGAAAAGCACTGTCACACGGCTGAAATCCCAGACGGAGAGATTGGATGAGGTAACAAAACTCCTGAGTCCTTGAGCAATTCAACAGCACTTTATCTAAGAGCAAACTCCTACAGTGCTTGGCCCAGCTTCTTAAATTTTCATAACATTGGTCCAATGGAAGGGGCAGGAATGTCCTGAGACACGAGGCAGTCTATGAGCAGCTGTGTGTCCAGGTTTATGTTGTGAGGCTGAGGGTGTGTCCTGCTCTTGCCTGTTCTGAGTGGCCCCGTTCGTTCCAGGAGAGGCAGCGCATGTCTGACAGGCTGGAGGACACGAGTCTGCGACTCAAGGATGAGATGGATTTGTACAAGAGGATGATGGACAAGCTGCGGCAGAACAGGCTGGAATTCAACAAGGAGAGGGAAGCCACACAGGAGGTAAGTGTGAAGAGGGATGTAAGACCAGGTAGGCCTGCATGGAGGCCCAGTGAGAAAGAATGGGCAGACAGGATGAGGACTGAGAACAACACATCCACTGAAGCTATTGCTGGGTTGTGTTTCTGTGGGAAGGGTGCCCACAGAGCAATGAATGCTGCAAGAATACTTAATAAGTGCCAATCACTGACCCAAAGGGTTTACAGCTCTTTGAGAACTGTGTGCCCTAATATTTCCTGTGCTCTGTTTGCAAGGGAAATGATGCTTCTCGGGCATGAAGCTTAGCAGTCACAGCCATTGCCAGCTCTGGGGCAGTTTAGAGGACCTGTGCTTGCAAAGGAAGAAGAGGAAGAGGCTGTGTTTTCAGACTGTGGCCTCAGCCAGGCTCGGGGAGTGCTTTTGCATGAGTACAGAGGGGGCTGTTTGCAGGGAGGGCTGCACAGACAAGGCCTGTTTGCTGCCCACAGCTCATTGAAGACCTGCGGAAGGAGCTGGAGCACCTGCAGCTGTACAAGCTGGAGTGTGAACGTCCTGGACGTGGGAGAAGCTCTTCCTCCAGCTTGAGTGAATTCAATGCCAAGACCAGAGAGGTGGAAATGGAGCATGAAATAAAACGGCTGAAGCAGGTTAGCAGGGAAGGGCTTTTCAATCCACATCAAATGTACAGGAATACCTTGAAAAATACAAGCCCAAACGTGCTGCCTACAGATCTTGTCCCCCCTTCTCACACAAGCACAAGAGCCTCGTTGCATCTGTGCAGGACTTCTTTGCACTGGTGTTGTAAATTATACCCCAGGAAAATTCAGGCAGGGAGGCCTTGTCACTGGAGGTAAGAGTTGCTGTCAGCTGCAGCCTTGCTGTGTGTCATCCAAGATTCCTGGGATGTTAATTATTTTATTTTATTTTTAATGAAACCTTGTAGAAAGAACTTAAAAAACAGTGTCTTTTCATCCTTAAATAGGAGAATCAAAAACTTCGTGACCAAAACGATGATCTTAATGGACAGATTCTAAGCCTCAGTCTTTATGAAGCTAAAAACCTCTTTGCAACGCAAACAAAAGCCCAGTCACTGGCTGCTGAAATTGATTCTGCGTCAAGAGATGAGGTAATGTGCTTTTCTAATCAGCTACTACATCCAAGAACATGGAATTTTCAAAGTAGTTAACTGTCAAGGTTAAACTATCTGAAGCTGACAAATGAACAACAGAAAATTCTGCTTTGCTAGGAGTTCAAGGGTGTTAGAAGATTGCCTTAAATCTAGCACTGTTTTGGTATCCTTATAATATAACTCTCACATTTTTCTCTCAAAACTTTGAGTTATTAAAATCTCACTAAACTGTTTTACCGTTCTAACATTTTGTATCTTGCAGAGTAATGTGAGAGTATGACATTAATTTTGTACAAAAATGACCATTGGTAGTCACTTTAATTTTTATTTTCTGTTCTAGATTTAGTTCTAAGTTACTTCAGTAACAAGCTCTCACTTAGATATATATTTGAGCTATATATTCCCTGTAGCAGAGCTGAATTCTTGGAAAAAGTAACTTGTGTGCAAATAATAACTTGGTAATGCTTTGAAAGATATTTTGGGAGACCCATTTGTATGTGGGCTGATTCCAGCTGATGTAGCTTCCTCCGAGCTCCAGATTGTGAGATCAGGCCACTGGATACATGAGAGCTCCCCAGGAAGAAGACAGGTTAGTGGTGAAGGTGATCAAAGGGATTGTTAGTCCTTGATGCTCTATCTCTTCAGACAGAACTTCCCATTTCTTCATCAAGAAAAGTTGTGAGACAGAAAGTCCTTTTTACCCAGTCTGTACTGGACTGACCTGTCAGTCTTAGCTCCTGGGCAGGCCCTTGAAGTGAAGGCCCTTGAATTATATACTTAAGAACTTAATTTCTTGCTGAACCAGAGCACTGTGAAGAAGGGCTGTTTACTTGTTGACCTCTGGTTAGGTAAAAGCAAACTGGCTTTTGCTATTGTCAAGAAAAATCTGACTCGTCCGTCTCATGGCCCTGGCTCATGCGAGGAATATCCAACACTCCCCCTTTAAAGGAGGAAAGTGCCTGAAAGCTGTGGCCCAGACTCAGCTAAACCTCACAGAACTGCACAAACTGCTCCCATTGTGCCATTTTTCCTGTATGATCGCAACAAAGGTAAGAAGATTCAGAGTGGGACTTGTGTGAAGTCTTATGAAAATGGACAGACAAATAACATGAGCTTTAGGAGGATCTGAGGCTCTGACACGCCTTAGCAGCTTTGTCAGTTCAGCATTAAACATTCAGAGATAAAAAGCAAAGCAGTCTTCATCTTTGGAGGGCTTGAGGGGTCTTTTACAGCCCTAAAATCTGGTGAAACATATGTACCTTAATATAGAACATTGAATAGCAAGTGGTTTATTCTTGTGGAGTATGTTGTGGTTGTTTTGGGGTGTTTTTGAGAGAGTATGCACATCATCCAGAGGAAGCAAATATTTTTCCTGGTGCAAAACACTGAAATACTTGTTCCGTTCAGCAGCCTTTCATGCAAAGACCTTTAGATTTCAGTAGTAAAATTTGAGTATCATGAAGCTCTTGCTCTGAGATGAAGCAGTTGATCCATAATATGTATGCAGGATGGATTGGTGTGTTAGATGGGGAACTTGTTTCAAATGACCTGCCAGAAGATCCCTGGAGATGACTGTTCACCACCTTCTTTGGTAGCAAAGACCTGTAACATACAGAATTGTTTCTCATACAGGGAGGAGCTTGGGTTAGAAAACCTGTCACAAAAAGAATTGGTGATCCTGAGCAGGCACTGGTCTCTCACCTGTCTCAATTTCAGGCTGTTACATAAACTGCTGAGAATATTTCAGGAGTAATTTGGAAATGTTGTGTTTTAGCTCATGGAAGCCCTCAAAGAACAGGAAGAGATAAATTACAGATTGCGACAGTATATGGACAAGATAATTCTGGCAATCCTGGACCACAATCCATCTATCTTGGAAATAAAGAATTGAAGAGAATATGAAAAGGAAAAGCAGCAACTGCCTGATACTTCTGCACATGCCACTGGATCTAAGCAGCACTCTGATACTGTAAACGACTCTATAAATATATATACACACTAGGTGTGAGTGTGGGTGCGCGGGTGTTTATATGATGTTTGGTACACTGTTATTTGTCATTGAATTGGCTTGGTTAGACTTTTTCCATGCACTTTCAATACCTGTGATGAGATGGATACTGTATATTAATGTAATAACAATATAACTGGATCATACTGTTTTAGATACTGGACAAAATGACTCTACCTCTAGTTGTAAGGGTAAAAAAAGACAGTGGAAACATATGGATGTGGCCCTAACTTTAGGAGCAAGAATTTTTTTCTTTGTTCTTCCAGGAATTTGGGTACCACAAACCAATTGGCATACCCTGGTTCAGTTCCTGACTGGTGCTGACTGTGTAATTCCGTATTTGATTTAGTTTTATTACTTAAACTACACACCAGATTAAAAACAAAAACACAACAAAAAAAACAAACTTTGCGAAAAGACACAAAGTAAATGGGAAGAAAAGAAAGATATTGCAGAATTTTTGCTATTTATGAAAAGTCACCATCCACTTGTTTGCCACTGTCAGCACAAAGTGTTTTTGATGTAAGATCACTTTGGAGCTTGCTTTGGGATGCTCTGAGCCCGCTCTCTAGCGTGTGTGCATGTATGTTTTTTATGCCTGGGTCCCTGTGGCATTGAGGCAAAGAGCTTTTCAAATCTCTTCCCCTATTTTCAGGGGTATTTCATGGGCCATTAAGATGAATTCTGGGATTCTGCCCCTTCCCCTCACCCTGATTTTAAAGACTTCACTGAAGGAACACATTCCAGTTCGTACAAAAAACCCCCCAATGAAACAGAACAACGACAACAAAAAATTTGCATGAATTATCTCACTTCAGGGGGAGGAGGAGGACCAGCCCTTGACATGACATGCTGCATTGCTTTCCCACCCCAGACAGCTGCACTCCTTTGAGAATGGCATTTTTTGGGCAGGCTGTGCAGAGCAGTGGCTGGTTCCTGGCACAGTGGTGGAGGACAGTCTGATACAGAGTGGCTTTTACCTATAGGGCAGGAAAAAGAAAAAGAGCTTCATCTTGCAGGAGTTGCCAGTCCAGACTGAGCACACACATGTGCATATCTAAAGCTCTGAGTAGGGAACACATCCCGATTTACATGAGCACTTGTGCAGGTGCTTAACTTTAGGAGTGTGCTGCATCTGCTCATGGGTGTCAGTGGGACAGAACATTAAGCTTTAAAGTTGAACGTGTGCTTAAATGCTGCCTTAAATAGGGATGACTTCAACATGTGCCTGTGTTCTCCAGAGCTGGATCTATCCTGTAGGGCTAGGATGTTTTTAATTAGTAATGTAGCTTATATAAGGAACTTACGGAATTGTTTGGGTAGTTAAATGCTAAAAACAAATTTTATTCCATGCACTTTTTTTAAAAGTAAAAGTTTCACACTTTCGATTCACACCAACTGGCACAGAAAAATCAGCCAGAGTATCTGGCTTTCCCCAGTGCATAGAGATGTTTCCTCTATTGAATACACTCCCCAGAAGAATGTTACAGTAGCAATGACTGTGCTTTTCTGTGTATTTCTTGCCCTTGGCAGTGTCTTGCCCCTAGTATTCTCTTGATGTATCTTGGTGTGTATATGTGATGCCTTTTTCTTGAATTTGAATATATAAAACTGTATTCAGTTATAGATGTAAATATATTTTTTTTCTGCAATCTCTGTGCTCTTGCCTTCAGTGATGTGTTACTGGAGTGATGGGAAGCAGGGGATGTACTGAAATCAGGCTTTCTTGAAGGCAAGAAAATATAAACAGTTTGTTTCTATGTATCTGCATAGGCAGGTGTAAAGTAATGGAAAGAGAGAGGGACCAGAGGAATGACTGAGGGACACAATATCCCAGTTCACAAAGGTCTGCAGTGCTCTGGGAGAAATGGGACAGTCTGGTTCAAAGAGTGATGTCACAGGCCTGGCTTCCTGAGGCTCTGGAGTAATGTGGAGGAAAGGATTTAAAGATTGCTTTGCCCCTTGGGAATGGTGTAAGATGTAACACTGCAGCAGCTTCTGTTTGTGCAGAAGTAGTGGAGCCCCCTGGAAACCCCCCACATCCACTTCCCCACCTGCTGCTGCTTCTGGATGTGCCACCCAGGAGGTGGGAGAGAAACAGTTCAGCCAGCTCAGTGCTTCCTGCCTGCAGGGCTCCTCACTTGCACTTCAGTGACGGCATTTCCTTCTGCCTGCTGCCGTCTGTGGATAGTGCCAGGGACTTGACTCTTTCTGTAGGCCACAGAGAACTCTTCCACACTGTCTGGGAGCTGTTGCAAACGTGCTGTGACAAGCAGGGCAAAAGCAAAGCCCGTGGACTTGAACAGAAGACATGACTATAGTGATAGCCTTGTTTTTGTGCAGATAATTATATGTAGGAAGTGAATAGTCACTAGTAGTGACAAATAGTGACTGAATTTGGCTGATATCCTGAAAGGGATATTTTAGCCAAGGGTACCCAGCAGTGGAAATTTCTTGAAACTTGCAGGACTTCTTGTTCAGCTCTGTAGTCAGCTGTATTAGTGTTTAGAAGCTCTTCCTTGCTCCAGTATTTATATTTGAAGAGATGTCTTGCCACCATGTTGGTGGTGTTTGTAGCTATGTTTTATTGTGTAAAGGAGGTATCCTTCTGCTCCTGTGGGGCCCCTGGTGTTGTACTGCCATCTGTTACTGTGGAAATCATATCCAGATACTTGCTATGTTTGACAAATAATGTGAGTTGGAGGTGGGAGAGGCATTTCACTGGCAGATATATTTTCCTCTAAGGTATCCACCTCTAAAAATCCTAATTAGCACTTGCATTCTTAGACTGAGTAACTACAGGTTTTAGACTAACTTGTATTGCAACTCGAGACCTGGAGAACCCTTTTATCCCAGACAAGAAGTCATCGTGTGTTATGACATGCAGATCATTTGGTAAAAAAAGATCACTCGATGGCTCACTGGAGCAGGCAAAAGAGTAATCTGGTATCAGTGTTGCAGAGAGTGTATATTTCGATCAAGTATCAGGCAGACACTGGCGGAACAGACAGGAAATGTTGCAAATGGGGAGACACTAATTTTGCTGTCTGTTCCCTGATAAATTTCTTACTTCTTTGTTGTGAACATCCCTTGTGTTCTCAGGCTGGCCAGGAAAGTACAGCCTGCCTCTGTCACTGTTACTGTTGGTGGAACAAGGGCCTCCCTTCCCCAGGTAAATCACTTCAGACACAGAAATGTGGTATCATCTCCTTCTAGCAATACACAAATGCAGTAAACACTCCTGTGTAAAACCCATGGTTCTATTTAACCCTTGGGGATGCAAACACAATCCCAGGTACTGTGTCTTGATCTGTTCCTTGGTTCGTATGACCTTAGATTCTGAAAAGCTAAATTATATTCTGGTCAAACCTGTTGCAAACCACTACGGGTATTTCTGGACAGTGAAAAAAAAAAGACCAGCTTTTGGCTAGAAGCTGCCCTTGGTCAGGCTGGTCCCACACAAGGTACTGCAGAAAAATTACCTCTTTCAAAACTTGCACTTAAAGAGTACCTGAAATGTAGTCTCTCGAGATTTTTCTGGTATTGGCTGCTTCCCTCCAGACTTCAGTCTTCAGCTGCTGCCTAGTTCTGATTTCAGAATGATGCTGATTCAAAACTGCTTTGACATCAAAAGATGACTTTTCAGCTTTTTGAATAGCTTCTATTTAAGACTTAAGCTGTTTGAGAATTTGTCTTGAAGTGTAACACTGACGAACTGTAACCATCCCATTTAAGGAATTTTTGATATGCAAACATGTAGGAAGTTTCAAAAAAAAAAAACAAAACCCAGCATCTAATGCACTTTTGTTGCCAACTTTTCTTTCTTAGTCTTTGGGAAAAATTGAGATATTTCTCAGCCAGCTCTGCAGGGAGTTGAACACAGCATTATTAATTCTCAAATATGTGTATCAACAAATATTTTGCTGTCTGAGTGCAGCAATGCTCCATTTACTTTGGTAGAACTGCATTGCTCTCCAGAGAGGATCTAGACCAACAGTATTTAGGCTCCCTAATCTGGTTTGTAAATGAGGGCTTGGAAGCTGATATATAAACACACATTGTGGGCTGCTACACAAGGCACTGCTCAGTGGTCTGTGCATCATAGTGCCCATGACATGTGATGAGTCTAAGAACTAGAATTTACAAATAAAAGAATGCTTTTTTTACATTCTTTAATGGCAGTGAATATACAGTGGTTTTCTCTTAAAACCAATACTGTATAGTGTGGTCTGAGGGAATTTTTTTCCAAGGAAGGAAGGAAGGAAGTAGCAGCTGATCAAACACTTGCCAAATCAGTGGCTTGGCTTATACTGATTTAAATGAAAACTTGACCCAGACTTTAACTGAGCAGTTCCTGGTGTAAGTAGCAATGCTCATATTCTTGTCAAGTCATTTGTTACTCAAGAAACATTGTCAAGAAATCATGACAGGTGATGTAACACAGCTGGTCGGTTTTAAAGAACATAGTTGCACAGTTCTGACATTTTGTTCCTTTGCTTCTCAGTATTTTTGAAATAAAAATACTGATCCTAGGAGCAGTTTGCTGATAAGTCATGCATGGGTTTCTAGTTAATGAAATTCTGCATGTACCTTTAGAGTTTGCTGAGGATTGCAGTCAGTGTTGGGTCTGAATCCTGTCATTCTGCATAATGCACTGGGACTTGCTCCAATGTGCAAGAGAGTTGTTTCTTTCTTCCTCAGTGTTCTGTTGACATTTACGCTCTTGGTCTTGTCCCCAGCCACTGTCAGGTGTATGTGTGCCTTGGCGCAGCACTTTGAGCAGATTGGAGGGACAAATTCAATATTCTTGGCTTCAGTGTGACTTTAGCTACAAGGCAAGAATTTCAGTCCTGTCTTTATACCAGGCCAGTCCTGTCCTTGCCTTTTTTGTGGTTGTGAAAACTGGTTGTGTCCCGTGTACATGACAAAACGCTGTAGCTGATTCTCATGGTACACAAGCAGGTAGGGTGAGTCAACCTGAAGGTGATGCAGGTTGAAGGATCCCTGGGATGTGCCTCAGTTCTGTCCAGGTGTCCCACTGCACGCTCTACTGACACACTCTGGGAGGCTCAGGCCTGCAGCTCAGCATGGCCAGCACATTGCAGAGGTCTCAGCAGCAGCCCGTGAGGATCTGCAGGCAAAATCTGCAGGCAGGGCCATGCTACCATGGCTTGCCACAGTGTGGAGCCAGCTGACAGGCTCCTGGTGTTCTCTGCACCCTGGGTTTCAGCTTGCCGGCTTCAGTCTGGGGCTTTTGTTCCACTGCAAGAGTAGTACCTGGTCAAACGGACTGTGAGAGAGATTAGTTTTTACTTAAACTTTAAACCTAATGAAAACATTAACAAACATGGGCTTCTGCAGTGTATTTTGGACACCTGGCCCTGGAATGGAGGTGCTGTGAGTGGAGCAGCTGTTACACCTGAGCTGTCAGCTTTGCTGTCATTGTCCTGGGCACAGTGACACCCTGGAGACCCCTCAGAGCCCCAGTGAGAGGTGGCAGGTGACTGTTCTGGGGGATGCATCTGTGCAGATGGTCAGGGGGGCTGCAGACACTCCTCCTCCCAGTGATGATCTTACACTCCACAGCATCAGCCCTGTTTTATTTACTACCTTATCCATAGCTAAATTATTCTGGCTTTGGAGAAAGGACATCAGAAAGAGAACCAAGAGTTTAGTATCCTGTGAACACTTCAGTACACTACAGGGCAGTAAATGTTGCACTGATATATATTTAAATACTGAGACATTTTGAGAATTACTGTAAAATCAGTTGTGAGAGCCATTTGTTTTTCTCTGTTGCACAGACTAGTCACATTTTTTGCATGGTTACATATTTTAGTACTTGTGCCTTTTACTTCTCTGTTGTGAGGATACATTTTCTCATTTTATCATCTGGTTTTGGACACTTTTTATATACACTTCTTTAATCATCTGGTTTCTTGTAATGTACATGTGTATATATAAAATAGATCAGATTTGTATTCATGTGCCTCTGAGATGTAAAAAATACTCATTTTGTACAGGTTTTTTTAGAAGCACTAGGTCATGGTCTAAATTACGTAGCAAATGAAATTTAACATAATTAGCAGTTCTTTGTCGTCTTCTAGGAATGTTGTGTCTGATGGTTGGTCTCTTGTAAGGCAATGTCACACACACTCTGCAGATTTATTGTTTTAGTATCGCTATGAGACCAATTCTATCCACTTGTTGGCTTCAGTTAATTCAGAATAATAAAACAATTAAATGTTACAGTCCTGATTTGGTGATTATAGTTTTTATTTCCATTAAAGCCGATTTGCTTCCTTTTATACTTGAAATGGGCACCAGACCAAAACCTCATTTGAACACATTGCCTATTTCAGGTTAACTTCCATTCTGGGATTATTTTTGTGGCATCAGGAAGTGATTTACTTTGCCCATTGAAATGGAAAGAGAAATAGCATTACCAGTTCATAGACTCTCTGTCTCAGAGTGCCTAAAATGCTTTAGTTACTCCTTCTCTTCCTCCCTGGCTTCTGTGGCAGCATTTCCTAAGGACAGACCCTGGATCTGCATGGCTGGAGATCTTCCTCTTGCAGATGTGTGAGATTGGGTGTCTTGCTCTTCACATTTTGGCAAATGCTGAATGAACTCCTTCCGTTGAGGTTTGTAGCACAGCACCCTCCCACAGCATTTGGGAAGCTGTGCAGATGCATTGTGAGCCTGGACATCTGTAACTCTGGCAACCAAGGACCTGGTCCTAGAAGTGTCCTTTCCTCCCTCCAGCCTCTTCTTCAGCTGGTGGTTTCATTTCTGGAGTGCTGACCCTGCTCATCTGATGATATCCTCAAATTGTTCCTTCTCTCACACCTTGTTGTTTATCAATACCCCACTCACCAGCCTCCAGACAAAGTGAGATAACAAACTGCGGTAAGTCTCAAGGAAAAAATCAACATCCCTTAAATCTTCAAAACAACAAAGCTTTTATCTATAAAAGAACATGTTCCACTGTCACAGAGCAGATTTTTTTGACTGAATTTGACACCCATTTCACAGAATATAAAGCTGCCTTAGAAGTAAGGAGGTGGTTTTATATTACATTTCAAAGGCTGCTTGGTATGAAAATGAGCAAAGTTCACTTGCTCCATTGTTACTGAAAAAAAGCAGCCACCAAAAGTGGCATATGACTATTTTTAATCTCATTCCGTAATTTATAACATCATTGAACTGGTGTCAGTACTGTTGCAATGTGCCATTACACTATTTTCTCTCTATTTTCTTGAAATACTTTATAGGGACAATAAAGTTGTCCTTGCTTCTGTGGATCCTTCAGGTAGCTGTAATGTACAATCAGATATGTAAATAAATTATTTGCTTTCCCTGCATGACTAAAATGTTGTCTGTGATGGATGACTGATTTTTTGTCCCTCCTTACCTTCCTCCCTGATCCACCTCTGTTTCTGTGCTTCATTTAAAGAATGATTGCCCAATTCTGCTCTCACCTGCCCAAACACCAGCGTCATTAACTTGGCATAAGTTACACAGATGGCACCAGGGAAGGAGTTTGCTCAACACCTGCCTTACCTGACATCCAGAGTTGTGTTAAATTTCCAAGCCGAAGCTTCACAGGACCAACCCATTAATCTCTCCACCCACAGCGCTGCCGGTCTCGATTGATGGGAACTCTGGCTGGGAGCTGTTTGCAGCTTTTCGGCTCCAGCTTTTTAACGTGAAGTAAATATAATTATTTACTGACCCACGTAGCTAAGGAGCACGTGCTGTGGCTCCTTCCTTGAGGAGCAGTGAGCTGTTAGTGGGGAGCAGGGCCCTGGCATGGCCAGCAGTGTCCACCCCAGGGCATGTGCCGAGGGCATTTCACACTTAAACCAAGGCAGCAGCTTCCCCGGGAGAGTCCTGAGGGAAAAGTATAGCACAGGCAGCCCCTGGCAGAGGCCGAGGCTCCCGGTGTGCCTGGAGGAGCCGCGCTGGGAGCAAGCTTTGTCCATGAGGGACCAGGACAGTGCTGGGACACCTGTGGCTGCGCCGGGAGCCTGTCCCGGGCGTGCAGAGCCGAGCCCCTCAGCCGGGTGTGGGCTCAGGCCGGGGCTCGCCGCGTAAATGGCTGGTGGAACAGGCTCCGTGTGAGGCCTGAGGGTGGAGGACACACCCAGCGCCTGCTCCACCGACACTCTGAGGTAATTTTTTCTTTTAATCTCCACTCTGAGCCACCAGACCTGCTGGCCTCTTCTCTGGGCTTTATTTTAAACTGCTGGAGTCCAAAGAATACGTGAGGAGCAGATCTGTGTGGGTGAGGGGAGTGTGCCGTGGGCAGGCCCCTCCGGCAGCCGGCCCTGGGATGGTGTCCATGGGCACATTGCCCAGCAGAGGGGTGCAGTGCTCCGGGAAAATGCTGCTGACAGAGGGCAGACGCTGCCAGCCCAGGGAAATGATGGATGCTCCTTCCTGGGGGAAAATGGAGCCCTTTTGTTACGTGTTGGGGACACTGCAGGGTGAGGTGTCCCCTCGAGCAGCCCAGTGCAGCTCCCTGCCCTGTCCTACCTGCCCAGCAGCATCTCAGGTGAAACCGTCAGGGCTGGCCTGGGAATGTCAGCAAAGCCCAGCCTGGCACAGCCACAGGGTGTGGTGGCTCAGGGATGTGTTTCCACAGGGGGTTTAGTGGGTTTGAAGTTCGATTCCTGAAAAGCTGCTGCTCCCACCCTCAGCCTGCACCTCCAGTATCACTTCGTGTCCTTGGGCTAACAAAATGTGACCATTTCGCACCTGTGTGAATGACAGTGAATGGTGCAAAGCCAGGGAACCAAGCCTGTGGCACATTATTTAAAACACAAGCCACAGTTTAAGGTGGTAAGAACTCTGCCTCCAGCTGGGCTTGGAGCAAGGCAGAAGAGGAAAGGAAATTTTGAAGACTTTACTAATCAGTTCAAGCCTTGCAGGGCAAATTTTTTTTTCCTTTCAAAAACATTTTGATGGTCTTCAAGTGATCATACTGTACCAAACAGCTTTCATTTGAGTGACAGTAGTCTCTAAACCTGGTATATGTCTTTTAGAGTATCATCCCATGAGGCTGTAAGGTAGCTTTTTTCTCAGTGGGCACAGATACTTGGGGGATATTTGGGGAATCAGAGCAAAGATACTGTACAAATAATCCATGGAGCAACGTACCTGTGTATCATCTTCTCAGGCTTCCCCATTCCCAGATTGTTCCCAGCAATTGCTCCCAGATATGTTGAATATTGAGATTTATAACAGCAGACTCAAAGAAAACTCCTTGCTGTGTATGCTAAACCACTTCACCAGAGAGACAGGGAGCAGTATGGTTCCCAAATCTCAGCATCCCAGTCTAATGTGCTGTACTACTGATCTCCTTGCAGAGGAGTTACTCGCTGGTACATGAGAAAGATGTGGTGGGAAAGAAAATCATGTGTTACTCCGGCAGTAGGAATTATCAACACCACGTATCACAAAGTCTGTAATAGTTTCTTGCAAATTATGCTGTTCTTACTGGGCTGGGGAGATGCAAGACGCTTTGGTCATTTTACAATGACCAGAACACCTGGGAGGTGATTGTTGCCTTGCTCTGATCGTTTGGGGGGAAAATGGGTTTGGAGGCAGACAGAGGCTAAATGGGGTTGTAGCAGAGTAGGAAATGGATTGCAGTTCTGACTCCTGAGAACCTGGGGAGTGACAAGGAGAACTGTTACAAAGAGGAAATACATCTCATGGGAGCACCACGGGAGTACATCAGCCAACTCCCTCAGTGTGGCAGTAGGCTGTGATCTGCTCAGGTTGTCTTGGCTGACATGTTCCCTTCAGCATAGCAGTCTCAAAGCTCTGACTCTGGTGTTTTCCCTCGCTCTGTTCACTGTTTGTGATGGCCCGTGCTTACACGTTGTCCTGAATCTCCGATGGCAGACTGGGATCTGGGGTGTGTCACTCCACTCTAAATGCCATTTGACACATACAGTGCAGCAGGGACTCTCCTAGCTTGCGTAACTCAGGGTGAAATTCGAACTTAGAGCTTTTTGGATGCAAATAAAGGCTAGAGCATATGACCAATAAAATGAAGACTGTCCCAGATGTATAACCATAACTATTTGGGTTAATGGTAATTTTAAGACGACTTTGCAATGGTAATATGTCAGCACATACTCTGGCATGGTGCTTAAATCTGAATTTCTGTCACACTGAGATCTTTATGCCTTAGCAGATGGATGATGCAGTTTGTATTTTGATGTGGTAGTGTGTAACAGGGGTTATGACTCAAGTACAGACTGCTGCTGAAAAGACAGAGAGGAGCTGGGCTGTGGCACCAGCAGAGGTAATGGAACTCAGCTGCTGAAAGGCTGTGCTTGCTCTCTCCCTGTTGTACTGGAGAAAATTGCTGGTTGTGTTTTGTGAAACACTGTCTCTCTTGGCCACGCTGTGGCTTTTCTAAACGTGCTCAGGCTTTTATTTAAAACCTGATCGGTCACCAGCAGGGCTGCTCTCAGCCCTTCAGGAATCCTCTGGTCAGCCTGAGCACTTGGCCCATGAGACAGAGAAATAACCCCTGACCAAGCCTGTCCTTCAGCTCTGGCTGTGCACTGCAATGAATGGGGGGATGCCCTGAAGAAAAGCAGCAGAGGGCTTTGCTTTCATTCTTGGAAATACTGTGTAAATTTGGATTGAAGGGGCAGCCCTGAAGGCCCCTTTCAGTGGCACCATTCCAGGCAGCAGCAAGGCCGGGCCATGGGCACAGCAGAGCTTCCCTGCAACAGAAAACAACAACAAAAAAAAGCCAGGCTCTTCCCATCACTCTGCCAGAGCTGGGGAAGGAGGAGGAGGCTTGCCATGGCTGTCCTATGCACAGGGATGTGGTTCAACACTTGCTGCCTGAAAAGCAAAGTCCAGGGCCACAGAGGGTGCAGGACATGGCTGAAAACCATCTGCAAGTTCTGCAACCCCAGCAGTTCTTGCCGTCCTGCTGTTTTCAGAATATCTGAATATCGCTGGCATGCCAACTTCCCAAATCACTCTGGCCTCATAAAGTAAACCATACTTTTTTGGATAGATTCAGTGCGGTATTTATATGAAGACCTAAAAATGGAACTCTCAGGAAAGCAACTGTTTCTCTCTGGAATAAGCTGATCAGGCCTCACGTGGTTCGTTTATTTGAGCAAGGAGCACATTGTGAACACAGGATGCATCCCTGTAATGAAGGTTGTGTAACTCAGATCTGATTCAGCAGAGTGGGACCTGGTTACAAATTCATAGCTTAAAATAGAAATAGTGATTCTACTATGTCACATTGGTTCTAACTGTGCCTGGATTTTTTTGCTTTT
The DNA here is from genome assembly GCA_014839755.1 of Sylvia borin. Taxonomy (NCBI): domain Eukaryota; kingdom Metazoa; phylum Chordata; class Aves; order Passeriformes; family Sylviidae; genus Sylvia; species Sylvia borin. The sequence continues at coordinate 180,724 of CM025974.1, forward strand.
CTGTTTGGTTGGTTTGGCTTGTAGTTTAAAGGAGGAGTATGTAAGCCAAAAAAATACCAGATTACTTTCTGCTGCCCAACATTGGTTCAAAACTAGAAACCGGGACAAAAATTTGAATGCACAGCTAAATAATGGTTCAAAACCACAACTTTCAAATTCTTCCCTCCTGCCCTACAGCTAGTGGTGATAAAAATGAGAGCTGATTCATTTCTTGGGTTTTAACCAAGTGTTAGCCATAAGACTAAATATTTGGTTGCTGGAAACTCAAGGAGGAGGAAATATTAATAATGCAGTATTGTATTTATGATTTATGCTATTATGATTTGACTGTGTAAACAGAACATAATGGGTTTGAAGTAAAACGTGAAAATTCAGTTTGAATATCAGGAAATATAGACTGCCTGATACTGTCCCAAGGGAAGGGGTGGAACGGCGCTGTTCGGCTCTCAGGGAGACGAGAGGCAGCGGGTGGCAGTGCTGGAACGGAACTGCGCCGTGCCGGGCCAGTCCCCGCCGTGCCCCGGTGTGCCGTGCCCGGGAGATGTGACCCACCGGTGCCGCCCGGGAGAGCGAGCAGGGCCGGCTCTGCCCCGGGGATCCTCCACACCGGGAGCAGGTGCCGGAGCGCTGCCGAGCGACAGCGCTCGAGGTGAGAGCTTGGCAGGACTTTTCTCCTTCACAGCAGCTGCTGTTTGTTTCCTGAGGCAGCCCCGTGATTTCGCAGCGATGCGCCTCGTTCCTCTGCCGTGAGAAACACCGGGAGGAAGGAAAGCAAAGCTTCACCGGGGATTCTGCGGTGTCGGAGCAGCGGCGCTCGGGGACACCGGGGACACGGCGGGGGTGGCGGCAGCGGGAAAGGCGTTCCGAGGAGCGCCGTGCAGGGACACGGGGCAGGTGACGCGGAGCTCTGCAGGCGGGGCAGGGCCCGCCCGCGCTCCCGTTCCCGGCGCTCCCGTTGCCGGCGCCCCGCCCCGCGCCCGCCCGTGCCCGCGGGAGCCCCCGCACGGCGCAGCCGCCCCGCCCCGCTCCGGCGCCAGCGCCCCGGGCCGCCCTCCCGGGCCGTGCTGGGCCGTCCTGTGCCGCGCTGTCCCCGGCCCGCCCGGCCCGGCCCGGCCCGCCCGCGCCGCTCGCCGCCTTCCACTGGCGGCGCACGGGTGCAGCCAGCCCGTCGGGCGCGGTGGCCAAGTGGTAAGGCGTCGGTCTCGTAAACCGAAGATCGCGGGTTCGAACCCCGTCCGTGCCTGCCAAGGCAGCGCGGTGCGCTGGCGGCTCCGCCGCGGGGAGGCCGCGGACGCCGCCTCGTTGGCGGTTTATTTTTGTTGTCAGTGTCGGAGATCCGGCCCCGGGGCCCCGCGAGGAAGCTGCGGATCGCGGGGGAAGTTCCACCGCCCTGCCGGCCGGGTGTCCCCGACTGCCGCGTGTCTGTGCGGCAGAACGGGCTGGGAGCCCGCGGGTGATACCGTGCAGCCCGTGGGTAAGCATCCCCCGGCACCCCGAATCCAGAAACCCCCTTGCAGAGGACACTTGTCGGCGTTTTGCCTCGGGACCCGTGTCCTGAACTGGGCGAATCACAGCTAAAACGAAGGAGGAGTTTGCGCTGTGATGCTGCAGAGGAAGCGTTGGGTGCGCTCGGGTGTGAGGAATCCTCTTGCTGGTGCTTTCTCTGCAGGTGCTGGGTTTGATGTACTTCTCACAGACAGGCCGAATCCTGGAATAAGCAAGTGTTTAGTGCAGTTAAAATCATACAATTGGTCAGGTTGGACAAGCCCTGTAAGATCATGGAGCCCAACCATTAACCCAGCGCTGCCGTGTTCACCGCTAAACCACGTCCGCAACTTCTAACCCTGTAAGAGATGGCGATTCCTCCACTTCTGAGGGCAACCTGTTCCAATTTCTGACAACCCTTTCTGTGAGATTGTACCATTTACATCAGAATTTACCCCGATTACTTGGTTCCTGAACTTCCAGTCTGTGCAAAGCACGACACACGTGTAAGGGCATTTCTGCTGCCTCTGTATTACATCACTTTGATTAGTGCTGCTTTCAGACAGCTTAAAATACGTAAAGAGTAGAGTAATTGTATTGCAAAATCAGCAATATCTGGGCAGAGCAGAGGAGCCTTTTCGAAACAACTTGCTGCTTCCTTTGATGCTTAAGAAAAAGCTGGTTTTGCTGTTTCCTGTGCCACACTGGGCCTGGACCTGACTGGGCAGGAGGCTGTTTGCCTTTCTCAGCAGGGGCTGAAAATGTGTGTGCATGAGGTGTTTGAGGAGGTCTGTACAAAATGGTTGTGCAGGATGTTATTAGCAAGCCACAAAACAAGCCATAGTACGTTTTGATATAAAAACAGGAAATGCAGTTTAGAAAAATGCAGACACTATTTTACTTGCAAAATAGAGTGCTGTCAATATTCCATCACCCTTGTTAGAGGCTTTTGAGGATGAAAGTTCCAGCTTTGAAACACCCTATTTTGATTTATTTTTCCCTACATCGTTTCACAGTGGAATGCCAAATGTTTCTACTGGTTCAAAAGCCATCTTGCAGCTTTTGCAGAGATTTTTCAGAATTCTGTGGGTTTGTTTCTGGTTGAAACCAGTTGTGAAACTGAGGTTCTCCCTGAAGCAGGTTTCCCATCCTGTAAACTCGAGCAGTTGGGTCCTGCCCAAACGTGTGCCACGAACCCAGGACTGTGAACCAGATATTTTAATAAAGCTCTGGCATTGCTGTTCTCTGTGGCCGTAACACATCCAGGCAGCTTGCCAGTTGCTTAACTTCAACCTCTGCCGAACTGGAATCTTCCCTTCTAGCTCCCAGGTGTCTGTGAGGCAGGTCCTTCACAGGCTCTGTGCTGAATTCCCAGGGAGAGGCCCACGGGAGAACCTTGTCCCAGGATTGCTGTTGTGCATCTTCACTTCTGGACCAACACACCTGGAACAACACAAGCAGATCCTTTCTGTTCAGGAACAGGCAGTTCTGTGTGTGCCATGCTGCCCTTGTTGTTGTCTTCAGGGCAGGGATGTGTTGGGCAGGTCACGTGTCTGCTCACCTCCCAAATTCCTGCCCCCTCTTCTTACCCACTCAGGCAATAAATTTGATTTTGGCTTTAATTAATAGCTAAAGTCCCGAAGTGCCAGCCAATGAACTTTAATCAAGACATTTATGGTCTGATCATAGCTGTGTTGGAGATGGGCTTGGTTTGGGGTTTTTTGGTAGGTTGAGGAAAGAGTTGTTTGTTTTGGACACAAGTCCTGACTGAAAACATACAAAATTTTAGGTGGCCCTTCTGAGTTGCTTTAAGATCTTTGATTTTTTTTTTCCAGGAAATACTGAGCTGCCTCCCTCCGAATATAACACCTCTATGAAATGAGGAACTATTAAATGAGGATTAAAATGAGGCCTCTTTTAATTACCTAATAAAAACATATTACAATTAATGTACTTAAAAGATGTATTACTCTGAAAATCTTGGCCAGATTTAAATATAGAATTCCCTGACCTCTCTGGCTTGACAAACCAGTTATTCAGAATCCAGACATTTTCCTGACTGCTTTAAAGTAAGTGCAAAAATTAATCAATTTTAACAGTATTTCTTGTAAACTTTCAATTTTAGCAGTGTTTCTTAGTTATGTATTTTATGTATTTTTGGAAGGCTGACAGAAAATGTTTTTGAAAGGTAAGATGTGAATGGGGGCTAACAATAATGAGGTTTGTTCGGATTATAATAACATTTTCAGCGCTTTGCAACTCTCCTGAGTGTCTGTTGCATGCTTCTTTGTGTCAAACTTCAGCAACCAAAAAGCAGTGTGTTGGGAACACGGCAGGAGCTGTGTCTGGGTCAGAAATAGCAGTGAGATCATTGGAAAGCCTTGCTCGGACCTTGCTGTATGGAGCCAGGCAGGGGGATTGTCCCAAAGCCTGGGCAGACCTGCTTCTCCCATTAATAATGTGTTGGATTGGTTTCCCACCTCTCCTGCTTTTTGGGCTATCCTTCCATGGGATGGCTGGCACCTTAAAAAATAAAAAGGGGGAGGAGGGGAAGAGGGGAAAAAAAACCCCAGCCACACAAGCCCTAAAACCTTGACCTTGGAAAGAAAAGGGCTGTGCTGAGTTGTGCAAACAGAGCGTGGTGTGCCGGGGGTGACCAGGCTGAGCCAGCTGGGCCATGAGCTGGGCACGGTTCCCCTCCCATGGTGGGGGGCTGTCCTAGCAGCCCAGACCCCTCTTTGTGAGGTGAACAACAGGACCAGGGTGAGAGGATGCTCCATGGCCTTAGTCCAAAAGCACTACAACGTTTCCTGCAGGTTGGACAACTAAAGATACAAAATGTTTTATAAAACTGCCAGTGCCAGTGAGACCACCCCAAACTGGGCAGGAGGCAGTGAGCTCAGATGAGGCAGGAGAACAGTATTTGCAGCATTGTCCAAGTCCCAAATATATGGCAGAGTAAATTAACCCGTGAGCAAACAAACCCCAAACTGTGGAAATCTTCACATGGCTACAGCAATGTGATTCCCATTTCTATTATGCCTGGAATTTAATGGACTGCTGAAGTTTGACCAAAAGGCATTTCTTGTGTCAAAATGAAAAATTACAGATCAAAAGGGTGACTTTGCAGACAAACATATCGATCTAAAGCCTGGGTGACACAGACTTCCTGGAAGAGAGCCCAGAAGCATGTCTGTGTTTAAAGTCAAATGGCTGTAGCCTTTTACCACTGATGAATAAAAAATGTTTTTGTCTGCATGCCGAAGGCTCCAGCAGAAACAGAAATTACTCGATTTGTTCTGCCAGAGGAGCAGGTACGTGTTTCTGAATAGTAATCCATTGAATGCTGCAGAATTCAATATTTTTAAAAATGACAGTGAGATAGGAAATAAGAAAAAATTTCCCCCTTGAAAACTCTGTTTTATAGCACTATAGGAAAGGCAGAGTGAGTATCCTTATTCTGTGTACAAGAGGCAGAATTGCTGGTGTCCCCTTCTCCAGAAATGTGAGGGGGGAAGTTGTGAAGTTCCCCTGTGAGGAACCCAGTTGTATTTTTGCTTTGGTACAGGAGTAGCAACTCTTACACAGGTCCCAAGGTTGCTACTGTCATCTGTAATTACATATTAATGGACAGATCAGGGTGTTCCTACCTGACCAGGATGGGTGGAGGGCCCAGCACAGCAATGTTGCTGCTCCTCTGGGATCCAGGGGTCCCAGTGGGAGTGGTAGCTGCAGGATTTTGTGAATGAGCTCCAAGGGCACCCAGGAGAGGGAGTGGGAATCCTCACTGCCCTGCTGGTGTAGTGCAGAGCAGCGCTCAGCTTCCTGAGAGAACCTGTGAAACAGATTTTAGACTAAAAAAGTAGTGTTAAATGGCAGCTACTGCTTCTGGGTAGCCCAGAAAATGCCAGCTGACACTCCAGGCAGCGTGTCCCAAATGAGATGCAATTATGCAGGAAAGGAGGAGCAAGATGGATGGATGGGAGATTACTAATCCCTTTTTGCAGCCTGTTTAATCTCAGCAGCACAGGGCCGGCTGCTCACAGAAGCCCTACTCTTTTCCATGACTCACTCTCAGGTACTTTCTCTTGTTCCTGGCTGTAAACTATAGAAAAAAAATTAAAATACTTTCAGAGCCTAGGCCTGGAAAGTTTGTGTGCAGGGTTCTCCTTATCTGTGTACACTCTCGCCTTTACCACTGAATGAAGTTCTCTGCAGTGAGCAAGCTGCTGCAGGATGAAGAGCAGTAACATGAGTATAGCTTTTATTGTGATGATCTTTCTGTAAATTGGAAAAAAATTCTATTTGAGCTGATGAAATGATATGTTTGTAAATGCAGTGCCATGGGAGCAGAGTCAGGTGTTGGATTAATATAGCAATAGGACAAGAGGAAATGGCCTCAAGTTGCACCAGAGAGGGCTTAGATTGGATAGTAGGAAAAATTTCTTGACCGAAAGGATGCCAAGCCTTGGAAAGAGCTGCCCAGGGAAGTGGTTGAGTCACCCTCCCTGAAGGGATTTAAAAGATGTGTTGCTTAGGGACGTGGCTTAGTGGTGGACTTAACAGTGCTGGGTTAATGTTGGACTGAAAGGTCTTCTCCAACCTAAGCAATTCTCTGAATCTCATGGAGATGAATTGCCTTTGCATTCTGCACAGTACAGCTGCACAGGCCTGGAGATTACAGTGACAAAGCCAGGCTCAGAGGCCAGCCTGAGACCTCAGGTCAGTGCAAAAGCTTCAGCAGCAAACAGGACAAGAGATAAACGGCACACACTGAAGCACAGGAGGTTGTATTCGAACATAAGGAAACAGTTTTCCAGGTGAGCAGGACTGATGCTGGAACTGGTTGTGAAGTCTCCATCCTTGGAGAAATTCAAAACCCATCCAGACACAGCCCTGGGCAGCCTTCTTTAGGTGACCCTGCTTGAGCAGGGGGTGGGACCAGGTGACCTCCAGAGGTTCAGCCTCAGCTATTTTCTGAAACTCCTTTGCCTCAGAAATTTTACTGTTTGCAGTGCCTGAAGGACACAGGGCCAAACTATCCCCTGCACTAAGAGCAGTGGCTGCCTCAGAGGGTGCTCCCTGGGGCTCTGCCTTGCCAGCTCGTTGGTGGCACCGGTGCTTCAAACTAGTGCTGAGTTGGTACAATCACTCAAGTTAAAAAGTTTAGGTTGCATATGAATTCAAGGCAAGGACAGCCTAATATAGAATGTAATGTTTACTGTCTTTGAAGAAGCTGTAACAAACTTGGATGGGGAGCTTAAGCAAGAGATGGAGCAATCAGCTGGCCTTGCAAGTATGTCAGAGGGTCCTTGGGAGCCTGAATCTTGTCTGTGTTATTGCTGGGCATTGTGACCATCAATTGAATCCAGATGGTTACAAGAGCTTGATGGCATTGTGCAGTTTGCACTGTCATAGCCTTGCTGGGACTGTGAGGACTATGTATCTGGATCGGGGGAATCCCTGTCACTAATTTCACAGGGATTGTACCCAAGTTTGAACAGAGATTTCATCATAGGAAAAGGAAAGCAGGAGGTGTGTGAGACTCTATTAGTGTACCTGGGTTTAAAGACTCATCTCATACTTCCAGAGTATAGGTAGGAGGACTTATACTGTAAGTAGCATCTTTAATTTTTAGGAAAGCATCTTGTACATTCCTGTGATCACTGTCCCCTCTCAGCAGTCACTGCAATGCCTCAATGGCTGCACAGTGAGAAATGAGCTCCAAGCCTGAGCCTGGTCCCTTTGAGTCTTGCTTGGGCTGAATTCCTGACTCCTGTCCTTTCATCACTCCAGGCCCAACTGAAAGAGTATTTGTGAGCTACCAAATATAGAATGTGCACAGCCTATTTCACAACTGGAACTTGCAAATGCTGGAGTGGATTTCACGGACTGAAGCCCCCCAGGGAGGGAGCATTACAGTAAATAATGTTAGTGCATTTGTTTAATCCCTGGGGATTGTGGAATGTAGGATTAAAGTGGGCTAAGGGGATTTCCCCATTGACAGCTGCTCCACAGTGCACAAACACAGACACACAATTTATTTTATGTAACTTGTTCAGGCCCAAAGAATTTAAACTGCATATGGTGCTGACCATTATTTCCACATCTGGTTACACATATCTGTCTCCCCCAGTAATTGTCTTTAATAGACACAACTGGGGATGAGGTAGTTGTACTAAGAAGAGACAGAGCTCTGTGTTTGAACAGGAAACCATTATAAACTGAGCTTAATCATAGCTCATTAGTCCTGTGATTTTCTCCTTTCCTCAATATATGCACACGTGCTTTAAATACGAAGCCCCGATTTTTGGTAGGGCATTCCTCTTGTGTTAATGGTTTGCCAGAGGTTCTTTGGAGAGGCAGAGCCTTGGCCAGTGAGCAGAGGACCAGAGCATGTCTGAACAGTGACAGGAGGCTGCAGCTCACTGGTGTTACATGGGTGCTCCCAGGTGAACCACCAGGTTCTAGTAAAGATCTCAGAGGAGGGAATGCAGTTTTCTATGCATCTTTAATGAACCTGACTGCCTGGTGTTCCTGCACAGGTCATGGGGTCAGACCAGTTGCTTGCAGTACTTCATATTTGCACATTTCTGAACTTTTAATCACAAACCTGCTATTCCGTTCTGACTAAAAAAAAAAAAAAAAAAAAAAAAAAAAAAAAAAAAAAAAAAAAAAGAGAGAGAGAGAGAGAGAGAGAGAGAGGTCTCATCCTGGTCTCTGGCATGGATTAATATTTGCAGGTGAAGACCAGGGGATTTCATCCTGCGCCATGAGTGGATTTCAACTATTTCTATCATTACACCGTGTTTCTATCATTACACTGAGTTTAATGTCTTTGACCATCCAGTCTCTTTCTCAAGAAGGTCAGATGCCAAAATACCAAGTTGTTGGCTACAAGCTGTCCTTGCTCACGTGCTGCTCAGCGCCACACAAAAGCGTTAGCAAATCAGTGGATCTAGTGGCAGAGAAACGTACTGCATAAGCGCAGGCAGGATTGAAAAAGAGACTCAGGTTACTGCATGTATTCATTCAACTGAAACAAGCCTCGTCCACAGGGTCCATGTCCCACTCAGCAGCAGGGCAGTCTCCCACCCACAGAAGATCCCTCCTGACTTCGGAAGTTTCACACCAGGCTTCCACTTTGTGAACACCTTTAAAGAAGCTACTCCATCTGGTTCGTGGCTCTTGTGAAAATGTTTTCTTTTTTTCCAAAGAGGGCTATTTTCAGAGGTGACATAATCTGTTGTCCTGTAGTTATTTTTCTGGGTTGTTGCTGGTCAAATGTTATTAATATATTAGCCTTTTGGCTGCCAAACAGCTTGAAACAAACTAGTTATGTTTATTTTTAGAATTGTGTAAGTTGTGATGCTTTACAAGCTTGATATACTTGTGATAACATCTGAGCTCTATGTGGAGCTAATCCTCTTCCCAGCTCCCATCCAGGCGGGGGGTGTACTCATGCATTCCGTGTACATGGATTCTGCACACCATGAAGGGCAGCCATCAAGTATTTGTGAGAGGAGATGAAGTCCTAAGACCAGACCTTCTCAGGTACGGAAGCGCCTCCTGCCAAGTGAAGACTTGCCTGAAATATGCCTTATCCTGTTCCTACCACAGGGCTGCCAGGGGCGTCAGTGGAAGTGGGAACGGGCTGCCAGCAGCTGAGCACGTCCCGTGGGATCAGGCTCCCTGCAGAAGAGCTCCTGCTGGGCAAAAATGTTGTGTGAAAGTCTTGCTCTGCTCTCATGAAAAATAAGAGGCGCTTCACATCAGTACTAGTGGGGGCCAGGTCAAGACAAGAGGCAACATGTTTTGAGGCCGCTGAAAATAGCAAATTAAGCAGTTGGTCAGGACATCAGAGAAGCAATGTGCCATCAGCTCAGTTAGGGAGGAACTCCATTTCTTAGCTCATGCTCTTCTTTCCATACTCATAGGTACATTTTTTGCTGTGAATTTGTTGTGCTCAGAATTGTTTTGTGGTGGTTCGAGCAGCTACATGATAGAGACAGAGCAATAAAAAGTATTAAAAGAAAAAGAAAAAATTTGGAGTATGAGGCTGGCAGATGTAATTTGCATGTTGTAAGAGTAGCAGTCTCTTATTTCCTACAAGCTTTTGAGGTCTTTTCTTGTTCAGCCCAAGTGATTTCTACATCATCTGTTCCCTTCACCTGTGAAAAGGTTAGTGTCTTTTACACCTTTTTGGGAAGTCTTAATTTCTATTGTACTCTCTGGGCATCATCTCTGCAGAACCCTTCCAGATGGTCAAGAAATTCTACATTTCTCTGCCTTCTGCCAGAATGTCTTATTTTCAAAAGGCCCATAGAGCTCTGTCCCTCTTCCAACCTTTTTGCCCATGGTCCATGATTCACTTTGCATTCTACTATCAGTTTTAAACAACATGTTCCTTGGCTCTACATATTCATCAGGCTTCCAGCCAAGGAACACGTTCTTCTGTGTAGAGGATGGCTTCACAGTGTTGATCGAGAGCAGTTCCATGGCAGATCACTTCAAGTTCTCTCTCTGGCACTTTATCCACACAGGCCAGGTAGAGTCACTTGCCACATCCGTAACGATGCATACACAGGGCTGCCTTGTCTTCAGTATAGATACAGGAAAAAAAATGTGGTGTAGATGACAGAGAGGTGCATTGGGTGCTGAACCCAAAGATTTAGAAGATGAGGCCTCTGGCTGTTAGCTTTGGGTTTTTTCATGCATGAGCACACAATTATATAATGCATGAGCACAAAATTACCACATGCATGAAGGCACAATAATGTCGTGCATGAACACACAACTACTTCATGCATGAGCACACAATTATGTCATGCATGAGCACAGAAGTCATCCCAAAAGATGCTAAAAACTTTTCAGGTCCTTGCGGCATTTTCTTAAAGCACATTTACAACTGAGTGTATTGTAATGAAACTACACAATCTGTCTGTACGCAGTACAGCTGTGCTTTGTGCCCAGATTTTCTCGGTCACAGAGATGTCCTCACCCAGCTTTACTGGAGATGTAAATGAAGAGACTTGGCACACATGGAAGGGTAGAGTATGTCCTCTGACATACCTGTGATACCGACAAGGTCCATGCCCACTTCAAGATGTGCAGGGGAAGCCTGGACGTATGGCTAGCAGTGCAGGGAACTGTGCAGGGAGAAGTGTGAGGAGTGCACAGGGAGCGTGTAGGGAAATGTGCGGGGAGACGTGTGGGGAGACGTGGGGAGATAGGCACAGAGTAGTGCAGGGGGGATACGGGGAGATACACAGGGAGCAGTGTAGGGAGATGCCGGCTGCGAGCAGCCTCGGAGCGTGCGGGGACCGGAGCGGTGTCAAGGCCGGGCGATGCCGGGGTGCCCGCGGGGTTTGTCCCCTCGGCTCGGTGGGACCCTCGCCCCGCTCCGCGCACCGCCGGGAGCGGCCGGCAGGGGGCGCGCCGCCCCCTCGGTGCGCGGGGCCCGCGGCTGCCCCGGCGGGAGGAGCGCGGCGAGGGGCGGGAGCGGCCGGGGCTGCGCGGGGCGCGGCGGCCGCTCCGCTCCGCACCGTACCGCACCGCACCGCGCCGCACCGCCGGCCCGCCGCCTGTCCCGTGCGGGGCCGGCCGTGCCGCTGGGGCGTCGCGGAGGGCAGCGGGGTGGGGAGGGCAGCCCGGCAGAGCTGCCGGAGCCGCCGGGCCGGGCTGCGGCGGGAGCTGCCCGGCGCAGGGGTGGGGACTGGCCGCTTCCTTAAACGGCGCGGGAGCGGCGGAGCGAGTCCGCACCGCCCCGGTGCGCCGGACCGCGCTGACCCTCCCGGGACGCGGCCGCAACACGTGGAGCGAACTTTTGAGGGACGCGTGTCTGCGCCGGACGGGAGCCCCGCCGCCCGGGACAGCAACGCTGCACGGAGCAGCTCGTCTCTCTCCGGTTTGATGGCTCTGGGTGTTGGATTTTGGCTTTTTTTTTTTTTTTTTTTTTTTTTTTTTTTTTTTTTTTTTTTTTAAATTAATGGGGATTTTCTGCTGCTTTTGGGTGGTTTTGGTATTTTCCCCCTCTCTCCCCTACTTTTCTGGTGCTCATGTGTCCGGACACTTGAATTTCGCTGGGGCAAACGCCGCGTTTGAGAAGCCGAGAGAAATGTTGCAATGTCCCTTGTGGCAACGCGTTTTATTTATTTATTTATTTATTTATTTATATTTTTCCCTTTTGCAAGGGCAAAGAGGAAGGGTAGGAAAAAATCCGCCGTGATCAATACCGGCTTAAATACCCATCTGCGAGCCACTGGCCTGCGGGAGGCAGGAGAGGGGAGCGCGGCTGCCCGCCCGCCGCCGCTCCCCGCTCGGCTGTAGCTCAGCCCGAGCCCTTCCCGTGCGGATTCCCGAGGATCTGCAGCTCTGGGCGGGGAGGCGGCCGCGGGGCCCCGCGAACCCCTTTCCCGTGCCCCCCCTACTCAGAGCAGGTAACGGAGGCACTCGGGATTTTCTGTCCATTTGGTGTTTTCGCTCCCGCGTCTCCGCGCGCGAAGTTCCCGCAGGAGCGGGGCCGGCGGTGCCGAGTCACGATGGGCGTCGGGGCCCGGCCCGAGGTGCGGAGCTGGCTCCGGGACCGGGACAGCTCTCAACTTCGGGGAGGGGGCAGCGCGGATGGCTGCCTCCCCCGGCCGGGGGATTGATCCCGCTCCGGCGGGGTCCCCGATGGCCCCGGGGCGGGGGCTCTGCGCTGGCGGTGGGCACCGGCCAGAAAAAGGGGTTCAATTAAAGATAGCGTGAGCAGTGGTCGCCTGCGCCTGATGGGCGAGCTGAGGGCTGGGTCTTTGCGGGCGAGATGAGAGGTTCATGTCTTCAACTGGCCTACAAAGTCCCAGTTCTCGGCTCCCGGGACCTGCCGGGCGCGCAGCGGGCGAAGACGGAGCGCGGCGGCGCCGCTGGCGCTGCCCGGGGCCGCTCGGACGGGACACGGGACGCGGGACGCGGGACGCGGGGCCCGGGCGGTCGGGTCGGGGGCACGGCGGGCGGTGCTCGGCCGGCGCTGGGGGACCGCGGCTTGGCCGGCGGGTGCCCGGGTGCCGCGGGCGGAGGACGGAGCTGGTTCTCCGCGAACCGTAAGTGCATTTTGTATCCTTCTGCTTCGGAAAGGACCTTAAACGTGCGCGTCCTGCCGGTGCTGGCGGCCATCCCCGCGGCTTCGCGGCGGCCCGGACCGGCTGTGCCCGGCCCTGCCTCGGCGTGGAGCGAGCGCTGCGTTTCGCTCCCGCAGGACCATGTGCATCCTTCCCTCCGCTTTCACTTTCAAAAAACACATCTGTTTTCTTTTTTTTAAATAAATCTAGTCCCATTAATACGAAGCAGCCAGGCTCCCGGGAATTCTCTTACTCACCTAAGCGTTTTTACCACCCAGCATTCCGGAGTTCTTTATTATTTGCAGGATTTCGATTCGTCACACTGCACGTCTGCAGACACTGGTTTGTGCTCCTTCTTTGGGCACGGTGTATATACAACTCCGGCTGTGTATATTACTCTTGGCTTGTATAGCGTCGTATTTATAACTTCTGTGCCCTTCTGCATTATGTTACTTCACATTTTAAGTTCTTAGAATTATTTTGAGAGTCCTCATAATTTTTTGATTTATGTAGAGATGCTTTTACTTCTCTCTTGTAAAAAGGCAATGCTATTGACCTCCGGTAAAGAAAAAGGCCAAGTGGCAACAGTATTCTCATGGCTAAGGTCTGTAACAGCAAATGGAAAATTAAAATCTTCCTGTGTGGTTTTTTTGAGCCACTTAGAATTTCATTTTCTCTCTGACGTAGCATTCCAGGCGTCTATATTCTGTATGTGTGTACACAGACTCACACAACTTTTATGCTTTGTTCCCACGAAATTTTTACAAACAAGTTTGGTTTTCAGCACAATTCTCTGTAGCCATTGTCATGAAAAATAACAATGTTATTTCTTTCACAATCGGGAGAAATTTACAAATGCTGTTACAGACCTCTGCATATTTTTTTCTCCTTTAGCCCTTTATATCCAAAACACTTTTGTGCAGCACACTAACGTGTATTAATGGACATACGGACCTTGACAGATCAGAATTATCTCCTATGCGTGGTCCCTCAGGTGCTTCTTTTGACTTGGGGGACAGTGGATGCAGTCGGGTCTTACTTGGGCCTGTTCTCTTCATGAACCTATTCTGGCTGGGAGCTTTCTTTGAAACCAAAATTTCAAGGAAAACTTTTTGCACGTTTCTTTTCCCTATATGCCTGTTCTTCCAAAGAACTCAGTCTAGTGGCTACAAAAAGGAAAACTACGTGAAAGTAAGGAGTTAATGCAAGGATACTGTTATCCATTTAGGAGAGAACCCCTTGGAGCCCACTCTGCCGGCCTGTTTGCAGCCCTCTTCTCCCTGCAGATCTGTAGCCCTTAACGAAATTAATCTGCAGTGAAATCACAGAAATCTGATTCTAATCATCCGCCCTGGAACAAGTCGGCGCTACAAGAAGACGAGCATAGTGTAAAAATACTTCAGGCACGCGGAGCCGTATCATTAACTTTAAACCCTGATGGTGTGAAAGGGGGACGGGGAGCAGATTCCTGTGCCTCCTCAGCCCGCTCCTTCCAGCTTGTGCAACTTGTTAGGCATCTCTGGCAAGCAGGATTTTTGTAGAGGTTGATTGTGGTGCTGGTCAGGCTCCTGGACTTGCTGGTGGGCTAAAGTGAAGTTCTCCCTTTCATACGGGAGTTTCTTAACTGTGCTGTTCTTTGTTAAGCTGGGTAAACAGCTGAGTTTAGCTTTTGTCAGGTTTAACATAATCTGAATTCTTTTATTTTTTTCCAGAAACAATTGGTTTCTTCCTGCCTTTAAGTAGCTCTGGCAAGTTTTGTCCTCCTGAAACCTATTTTGGAGCACTATACAGCATAATTTGAGTTACTACGTTTTCGTTTGGGTGCACCAGTCAAGATTCAGTGGAAGCTTGGCTTCTGTAGAGAGTGAGTGAGCTCAGCATTTTATGGTCACCAAGGCTTGTTAAATGTGTACCTTTGAGCTTCCAACTCCCTAGTCACTTTTAGATTTTTTTTCCCCCTAATGGCATTTGCCAAGGTGAAAGGACACATTTTTTAAGCAATATTCATCTGTTTGCACTAGTGTGGATATAGTTGTCTATAGCTGCGAGAACTCTGTTGACAGACTGGCTGGTACTAGGAATGTGGGTTTTTCTCCATTCATCTACATTATTAGGATTATTTAGCTCGCAGCCACACACACTGCATTGACAGGCACTTTCCAACTTCTGTCTGTGCCCCAAAGAACATACAGTACAATGCAGATGTACTTCTCAGCATCTGGTTTACACTGTGGAGTTTAAACATTCTCTCTGAATTAAAGTTCAGGCTGGAAGGGAACATTCCCTCATGCCCCAAATGACTTTTTGTGGGTCAAATTACCAAGTAAAAATATTTTATTTTTAAATAATATTGCTCTGAAGGCTGGGTTGGGGGTAGACCATGGTTTAGCACTTTCCAAATGCTAAAGAAGATGGTTCAAGCTTCTGCTGCAAGTTGTGGACAAGCTCTTAAATTATTGTTTTAGCTCTGAGGCTTTCATAATGTTCTGTGCTCTCTGGGATGCAGATTCAATTATTCCCCCCTCCCCGGTTAATAATGGGGCTTTGTTTTATTTTCACTTATAAACTTTATGCCTCTCTTGCTAATCTTTCTGTGTGTACAAATATGCTTTCTTTGTCAGTCAGACTTGGCAATACTTAGACCACACTAAACTAGTTCTGGGCAGTACAGCAAGGCTTTCTATTTATCAGGGCCTTTCCGGGGAAGTTTATTACACTGTAGGGGTGACATTTTCAGCCTTCTGAAAGAGTTGGTAAATATTTGGCAGGTTTTACTCCTTCAGGAAAAAAAAAAAAAAGGCCATATTTTATCTGTGATAAGGCCTGAAAGAAAACTATCTAGGCATTAAGGTTTGAGTTGTCAGGCAGAAGGGTGGGGTTCGTGCAGGATATTCTTTGAATTGCCCTGAGTGAAGTCAAATGTTTGCCTGCAATTTAAGAACCACTGTTCCTCTATGTTTGCAAATAGAGACCTTCGAGCCAGCGCTGTATTTTAAGGAGGGCACGGAGCAGAGCAGAGCAAGCCTGCGGTGTCTGGGTTACACATACATGTAATCAGGGGCAGGTTGGAGTCAGATCTTGCCTGGGACCTGCTCTGTTGTTCAGTACAGACCTTTCACAGGGTCCTGGATGTGCTTGTGTTGGAGCCTTGTACCCTTAGAGAGGACTGAAGCTCACAGGAGCGGAGCAGTGAGTGTGTGCCCAGCTTGCAGACGCTTTTCCCTCTGCTCTTGGCTCCATGTGCAGATGGCAAACGCTGAGCTCAGGCTGTGCTCCATGCCAGCTCCTGCTCCAGGCCAGCTCTTCAGCACACAGAGGCAAACCAGACGGGGAAGGGAATGTGTTCCTCTGTTCCCACTGCTGGCCTACTTGAGAAAATCCTTCCAGCTCCTGCTGATTTCATCCCTTCCTGAGAACCCAAAAGTGCCGGGTCCCAGAAGGGAGGGGAATGGGGAGGAGAGCCTGGAAGAGGCTGCAGGATGGCTGGCACTGGCCCACAGGGACCTCTGGACACCTCTGAGGCTTTGGCTCCTTGCCATAGTGCAAGTGACATCGTGTTAAAGGTAAATTGGTGGCACCCGCATAACTTTCCAAAGCACTTTGCTGTCTCCTTTTGCCGGTGTGATCCTTCCTTGCTAGAGTGGTTTCTCATGGGCTTGATTGCTCTTGGGGAGCCAGTGAGAAGAAGGAGGGTCTCTGTGATGGTATTGTCAGGAGGGTTACAACTGCTCAGATCCCAGAGAGGGGAATGTCTGATTGCTGGGATAGAGAAACCCTTGCTGAGAGCAGAATGGCTCTTTCAGATCCCATCACCAGCCTGGGCATTGGTGTGAGCCTGCAGCAGTGTGGAAAAGAAATCAGGTGGCTGCAGACTGAAGAAAATGATCCAGGGTGATGCTGGTCTGGGGACAGCTTCCCTTCCAACTCATGGGCTTTGGATTCATGACATATTTCTTTAGCACTGAAGAATCAAAATATTTCCAAGACTTGGGCTTCATAGATTTGATTTTGGATAGACTTCCTGAATTTTGTTTGGCTCTTGGTGGCCTGTCAGTTTATGAGGCTTATGCTGTTCGGTTTTCCCTTCTATGGCAGCAGGCAATAGGCCTTTGTTCTTTTTGTCCTTTAGGAGAAAGTCCTTCATGGTGTCCCCAGTGTCCACATGGGTGGCTGATGTGCCCACATTTGCAGGTCTTCAGCATGTCCCCAATACAGATTTGTTAGTGACATCATTTATAGGTCCAGAACTGGAGTTGTGACTCCTAGACCATGCCCAATGGAGTTCTCATTTATTATTATTATCATTATTATTATTATTATTACTACTACAACAAAGCATCCCACTTGACCAAGGCTTTGGAGTCCTGCCCGGGCAGTTACTGTGCAGAGGCACAGTAACTTGGCCAGAGGCAGGCAGGTGTCGGCCCATGGAGTAATGCCCACTGCTCTGGGTGGGATTCTGAAGAGCAAACATCACCTGAACTGTCCAGTCTGCTGAAAGGGTCAGTCCTGGATGGCTGGAGGTGGGACAGAATCTCTTCCCATCCTTTTCCTGGTGAAGTCTGATGGAAGAAAATAGTGACATTCCAGTTCTCACAACTGGTTTGAATCTCTATAAATGCACTTCACTTTTTTTTTTCTTTTCCCGTTCCAAGTAGGGAATTTCCTCAAACTATAAAATTTGAAAGCAGATTCGATTCAACAAAATCTCTCTGCGTGATAACTTTTAAAGTATGGTGAGGAGCTTAATTTAAAACACTTTAATTCAATCAGCAGGCTGTAGGAACTAATCTACAGTGGCCCAAAGGCCCGTTAAAATTAGTCATGGTTTTATGTTTGTGGAAAAAAACTCTTTAGGGGTGGCTCTGTTGTTACAAAGAGCAGGGCTTTTGAGTGTATGACTGTCGGTAGGGTTAAATTCAAATATGCAAGTGCAGTAGTTTAAGGAATAAATTCCAGAAGCTGTTCAAGGCTCAGCTGCGTTACAGAGTGACGATCAGGTTGGGTTAGGCAGAACTGCCACAGACTGAAACATCTGGAATAATATCACATTTCCCCAAAGTGGAATTTTCTTTAAGAGCAGCAGCAATTGCTGATATTTGAGAGGGTGGAGCCAGCAGTAATCTACAAATGGCTGGAAAATGAATTAAGAATTTATGAAGTGAAATATTGAGACTTTGTCAGGAATCATGATTTTGATTATGATCTCTTGTTTAAAGTATCAGCTAATTCTGAGAACTGGGGCTTTCCAGGCTGCGGGGATTGGTTGGACAGTTTCTACCGCAGCCAGAACTTGGCTCCTTGGCACTTGGCTTTTTAGTCTTTTGATGAATTCCAGTGAAACAAGTTGTGGCAAACTGATTTGGAGCTTTGGGGCCAGAATATGCATGAAAAATCTTGTATGTAATGAGAGATTGTTTTGTAAAGAATTTGAATGTAGTTCAGTTAAAATATGCTTGATTTAAAACTGCAAATGCTATTTCGATTTTTTTAAAGGAAGATAAAGGTTTCCTCCATTCTTGCATTATGGGTGTATTTTACACTTGAAGGATACTATAAAAGACTTGAAGTCTCAGTTGCATTTAAAATATTTCATCAAAAAATCTGGTTTGACTACAGAGATATTCTGTATAATTGTGACTTCATCTGTTAATTTTGAAGGAAATATTTCTGGACAAGGAAAACATTCCCATGCAAATAACAGTTGTACAGAACAAGAAACAGAAAGGTGCTTAATCACAAATGAGCTTGCCCATTTTAATTCACCTTGGACCATAACATCAAAAAAAATAATGTCATTTGGAAAAAAATCAGATATTTACAGTATCCTTTTTTTCCATCTTGTGGATTATTCAGCACTACAGTTAATGATGGTTTACATCAAGCTTTCAATACTTTAAGAATGTCTGCTGCTGTACACACCCCATGATCAGCCTGGATCCACATTTTAGAAACAACCTAAATGAAGGGGAGTTTTAAACAATTTCACTGAACAATAGAATTCAACCGAGTAACTTAAGCTGAATTTCTTTAATCAGACTCAGTCAGGATCTCCCAAAATGTCATTCACAATGGATTGTAACAAAGGAGCAGAACTTCCTCGAATCTTTGCACAGTGTTTGTTACTGCAACTCCAAGTGCTACTCTGAGTTTAGAATTACTTTACTCCAAGTCCCCTAAATTTAGCTCCAGGATTCACATACTGCACTCGCTTCATTGGAAGAGTTTGGTTCTCTTGCAGCATATTTGAGCTAGTTTTGCATCTCCTTGGGGAATAAATTACAGCCTGAATGAGAACATTCACACGTATTTGTGGCATTAATGCTCTGTGCAGTCGGAGGGGCTGTGTGCAGTCAGCCTTTAATGTTACTTCTAGCCCCTTTCCAGGGCTTCATTTAGTTTCTGTATCAATGGCCATCAAGGGCAGTGAGAAACAATGACACTTTTTTTTTTTTTTTCTGACAGTGTTTCTTTGCAAACACAGCAGTAAGTTTCTCACTTTAGAATTTCCATCAGAGTAAACTCTTTCCCCCCCCAGCCCAGACCCATGTGAGTAACTGCACTCGTATAGTGAGTTGTTTCACATGCCCCAAATAAAAATGGGGACATAAAAATAAATCCAGAGTAGGGAAAATGCTTATGAGCCAGTTTAAGGTGTTATATAATACTAGTTACATAAAGTTTTGGATATCTTTATACCTTTAAGGTATTATTGCCTTCAAAAAGAACACAAACTGCAATTTAATTTCAAAACATTTGATAGCAGTTTTGTCTTAAAATACATAAATTTGGCTTGTAGATGTGACTACATCATAGAATGAATTTACAGCTCTCCAAAGAAACAGCAGGTGTGCCCAGTGCTAAATAAAACATCTCCTGTAAGCTAGCAGAGATCTCCTGATCTGCACCAGCCCAGGATTTGTCCTGTGCTCTAATTTTGGTGATGGGTAATGTTTTCAGACAAACAGTCACGAGCATACCATCATTTTATAGCACTATGCTCAGAACTGTTGGGAAATTCTGATACTTTGAAACCTTCTGTAACTTTGAAGTGTGTTTTCTAAACAGAAATACTTTATAACTGGTCAGCTATCAGTGTTACATTAATGCCAGATTACAGTCAGTTGTTTGCAGGCAGAAAGCAGGGCTTCAGTGCTTAAAAATACATCTGAAGAGGCTGTTGCAAAGCACAGTATGAGCTGTGCTGTTAGGGTGGTGTGGATGGGATTATAACCCTTGAAGCTCTGACCTGGTAGGCTACAAACATAAGCGTTTCTTTAAAACCTGTGGTCGGGATTTCGTGCTACCTGTGCCTCTCTTGCCTGTGGCCTGTGCAGTGCACAGAAGGCGAAGGGAATCAGTTATCAGGCTGGCTTCTTCCTCTCTTGTCTCCTATCCCACTTGAGTAAATTCACACCCAGATGGAAACACTTCAGTCCAGGTGAAAGAAATGTAATACATCCCAATACAGCCTCCAGAAACAGTCTCCCAGCTGAATGATTTCCACAGCAACTAAAGATTTCACTTAATGAAATTTGCTATTACTGCACTATTCTAGGCATGGCTTTGAATGTAAGCAGTGCTGCTGAGCTATTACCTGACAGCCAAAAGCCTCTTGTTCATTAGAAGTATTTTTAAAGGGACAGAATTTCCCCTTTTGCCAAGCATTTCTTGTGCCCCATGCAGTACTGAAGGGCAGTCATGAACCTGGACACTCGCAGAGCATTAACTGATAGCATCTCATTCTCACTGAAGTCTCTCATTGGAAGTATCTGCCAAAAGGATTCCTAATTCACCCAGTGTGGAGTTCAGTTAATGTCATCAGTCTAAACAGTGGGTCCTTGGTCTGGACTTCCCCTCGAGGCAGAGGAAAGGGGGGAGATGGCCCCAGGGTCAGGGTGTCTCCACTGGGCAAGTTAATGCCTGAGGCTGGGAGACAGCTCTTAGCCCACTAATCAGGAAGTTTGTACAATCAGTTTTGAGTCACAGATGTGAAGACTCCCCAGCAACTGATGCAAATGGAAAGGTTTTTAACCACATATTTCAGTTAACTCTTAGATTTGCTTGATGGCTTTGGTCTGAGAGGTCTAAAACTTGTAGATGAGAAGCTCCTCCTGTAACTGGTGGCTGGGCACTGAACACCTTCAGGCACCAGCACCAAGGTGTGCCTGCAGCATTCAGCTCTTCTGGATGTTCCTGTGGCTTTCTTTCAATCTCTATGGCAAGGGTTTCTTTAACCTATTCTTATGGCTCCACACTGTTAGCAATTTTAAGGACACCTATCTCAACTTCAGGTTGCCAAATCCTGTCTAGTTTCATTAATGACATTCAGCAAATGAGGGGGGTTGTCCTGTGACTTGCTGCTGTAAGGAGCTTCTGGATATATAGAATCAGACCCAAAACCAGTGGGCATTCTCCACAGTAACCCGTGGTTATGAACCTGTACCTGGAAATCTGCTCCCTTTAAAAACAAGCATTCCAGAGTTACCCATAAGAAGTAATGCTGAAATTAGAGGGAAAAGTTATGTAAATTCTCCCACACCTGCAGCACTAAGTCTGGGATCCCTAGTAACATAAACTTAATTTTCTGTGCAAGATTTTACTGCATTTAGTACCAAAAAACTGCCCTGCTTAAACTTACAACAAAAGACCAACATCTTAAGCAGAGGGCAATATAGTTTAAAAGCTTGAGGTCAGTGTATTAGTGTTTCAAGAAGAATGAGTACACCTGGGCTCGGCTGGCCATCTCTCTGGGAACTGTGAGGTTTTTTCTCTTCTCTGTTGTGCCCCAGTATCCAAAATAGACACTTTTCATGAATGTGCTGGCAAGGAACAGCATGTGATGGGATTAGTGATGAGGCGAAGCCAAAACACTTATCAATTATTGTATCTGTTTACTTCTGTAAAGAAGGCTTCCTTCAGAGGCACGTGCCTCCTCGCTTGTAACCAAACCCTCTGTGCTTTCCCTTGCTTGTTGAAAATTGATTTGCACAGGCTTTGCTCCAGTGGAAGTCTCTCGGCTTGTCCCTATGAAGTGTCACTGCTGGTGGTGTAGCTGGGCGTGAGTTCCCTGCCCTTGGGATGCTGGCACTGCACATGGGTCACACGCCTGCCTCGAGGAGTGGCTCTGTCCAGTCCATCCAGGCTCCCCAAGTGCCACTAAAGAGGCAGTTGTGTCTTTAAAAGAAAAAAAAGTGGAGCTTTCAGGTCCCAGTCTTCTCTACTTGCTCCTCCCCAGGGAATGAACACAATTTGACCTTCCTAAATTATTATGAACTAGGAATAAGCCTTTGCTGGAAAGGTGGAAGAGCACAGTGAAAAAAAAATCCCCAGGATCATGTAAGCTGTGGCTAATGAAATGTGGATTTACGTGACCACCCATAGCTGATGCACATTTTATGCTTGACTTCTTCCACGCGATGAGTCCACTGCTAGCAGGGGCAAGAGTTTTAATTATATGCTCCATATTTTTTTTAGGACTTTGTAGACTGCTCAGACATAAGGGAACTAATCCACAGAGTGTGCAAATGAAATGAATCTAAGTTCTTACCTGAAGCAGTATCCAGTAAAAAACTAAGCCAAATGTTTTTTAAAAGCTTGTAAATTACAATAATTAGCTCATGTTTTAATGCTAATACATTCTGACCATACACATAGTATTGTAATGCTCACAATCAGTATTGGTGAAAAAATGGGGAGGATAAGCCCAAATTTGTAATTTTTAAAAAAGTCAGGAACTGGACTTTATGTGAATTCTTTGGAGTGTACGAGCACAGGAGTATTCTTATATTCTTTCCACTTATTTGACCTCAAAGAACTGGTAAATGGAGAGCACCAGAACACCTGATAGATCTACTTAAAGCTCCAGGTCAGTAGCATGCTTAAGCACATGCTTAACTTAAAGCATACAATTAATCACATCCCTTGTCCACAGAGTAATTAAACTTGTGCTTATGTACTTTGTACAGCACAGTACCAGCCTGCAGGCGTTCTCTGAGTAATACTGTGCCTGAGAAAGTGGTGAATCAGAAAGTGATTTTTGGCTGGAGTTCGAAAATGAGCTTAAAAGAGTGAGTTAGGCACCCAGAACTTGTTAGATTTGAATAGCTACAGAAAAGCTGGTCTTGTCAGCAAAGCCGAGTAAGTAGCAAGGTGTGGCCATTTACTTTGTGGTAATGCCTCAGTTTTGTTTAAAGTGAATGATTTAAAAAATCCTTTTGCTCAGTGGTTCCCTGCTGCTCTCCTATAAGTCTTTGCTTCCCTCAGTGCTGGGCAGAGCAGCAGAGCCCAGGCCAGGCAGCGTCTGGCTGGCAGCTGTTCAACTCACTGCTCAGGCTCTAGGTGGGCTGAGCGCTGAGGACAGCTCGGGCAGGTCGAGGCCAGGGCCGTGGCTGCTTGTCCTGTCACCCATCAGTGCGGGCAGGGCTCTGTGGGAACATGCCCCTGTGCAGCCAGCAGGCATACAGGCACTGCTGATCATTATCCATACCCCCCAGCACTGCTGGGGCCAGAGCCTTGGGTTACCACTGAACGCATCAGCTGATGGCACTGAGCATGGTCCTGGGCAGAACTGTGGCCTGGGACTCCTCCAGCCAGTCCTGGACATCGTCTAAAACTCTGCACGAGCGATGGACCATTATCAAGAGGCTGTTCAGATGTGTCTCCTTTCCCCCTTCTTTTGGAGACTTTAACAGGACAGCCAGTGGCCAGACTGGGCTGGTTGGCCATGCCCTGGTTAATTTTCTAGGAATCATGGAGCCTCTTCCAGCCACAGCTCTTCCCCTGGCATTTTTCTCCTACTGCTCTACTGTTGTCCCTTCCTGTCCCTGTCCTTTGATGTCATCCCACCTGAGCTGTTCTGGAGGTGCTTTGCCCACATACAGGTGATTTGACCAGGCAGTGCTGCCATCTTCTTTGCCAGCCTGAGCCAGGTCATGGTCTCTTACCACTCCATATGAGTGTAATGTGGCAGCCTCTAGTAGCTTGCTGATGACTAATTGTTTTATGTTATATACTTAAAGTCAGCTGCTTTAATCTGCTTGTTCTCCAAGGCTCTGTGTATAAATGCTAGTGAGGTCACCATGCTGAGGCAAACCAGGGCAGCATCAAAAGCTCCTCTTTGAAATATTGGTGCCTGGGTATCTGAATGGTGGGAGGCTCGTTTGCAAAGCAACCTCTATGGAAAGTCTATGTAATGTGTTTGATTATCCAACCTTGCCATTTTCAAAGGGACCCTGTCAAGATGAACAGAGCCTAAATGTACCATCTCCTAAAAATAACTCTGGCTTTCCAGCTCCTCTGCTGATGTTGGGATTGGGAGAAAAAAAAGTGATGCTCCAAAGTGAGGACAGTAAAGAGAGAGGAGATGTCAAATGCACGTGGTCAAACCCACCTCCTGTCAGCCCTGGAGGATGGGTGCTCTTCCAGCAGTGCTGAAGTGCTCCTGCACTTTTGGGTCCCAGGCAGCTCCCCCTGGGCACTGGCTCTCCCAGACAGGAGCTCAGCTGGGCAGCTCTGCTGGAGACAGTGACAATGGGGACATGGTCTGTCCCTCGGCAAAGTGAGACACTTTCTGAATTCTCCTAATGTGTGTATTTTTAATTTTTTGTGGATGAGGGACAGGGGCATGGACGGCATGGATCACAGTTCTCACTGTGCTTTCCTTTTGTGCTGTATAGTTCATACTTTCTTGGGGACTGCTCCTATAATTTTCAAGATGGTGATCACCTGATCTTGGTTTTGAGAGAAAAATCAGGGCCATGCCTTGTTCCAGAAAGCAAACCCCACATGTAGTGGTTTCTGGAAGTTTTGCCAGCGTTTCTGCAAAGCAGCCCATTTATTTCAGGGCCATGCTGATACGGGTTGCCCTCTTGGTGTCATGTCCACTGGCTCATGCACCAGGAATCAGCTCCAGATTTGGGAAGTATACAGCCCTCAGAGCCTTGGTATACTTTCAGCTGCTCTGAAGGCAGCCCTTCGTCTTTTCAGAGCTACGTAGAGCCAGCACTGCTGCCATCTAAACCCGGAGGCTGAAGCTCTTGTCCAGGCACAGCAGGATCGGCAGCTGCTGTTTAAAAGACTCAGAATCTCTCCTGCGAGTGGGTGTTACTCACTTGGTAATACCAGTCCATTCCAGCTGAGGATCTGTCCCTTTGTTTTGTGTATGGGACAATTTGTTTTCAATTTTTGTTTCTGAAAGGAAACTGTCAAGACAAAATTCACACTTAAAAAATTAAGGGAAACAGCCCTTTGTCCGTTTCTAACAATCCCCTTCCATGACTAAAGCTGGAAGAGTTCTGGAAACTGCAGTCATTTTCTACCTTCACTTCGGGTTTTTTCTGCTCTTGCATTTTCTAAGTTTCAGATAGCAGCACAACAAAAGTAAATTGAGTTAACATCAGTGTAACCTAGAGATGTGTGCTTTGATCATCAGGATCTGATTGTGCTTTATCTAGAAGTGGGACAGGGGCAGCAGGGAGCCAAGAGCAGCTTAGGCAATATTCACTTTTCTTGTAGTGTACAGCCTCGTGCTGGCTTTGCAATCCAAGAGGGAACATGCAAAGCCTCTGTGCAGGGTGTTCCCCTTCAGCACATATCCCTCCTCACTCAATTCTGCCAATGACCCAGTAAAATAAAATCGGAGGTGAGACAGCCTGCCCAGGCTGCAACAGCTCCAGTTACCTGCTTTTTTGTGCCCTGGGTCTGCTCTGTCTGTTCGTGGTGGTGTCCTGCCTGACAGGGAGGTTGTGCTCATCAGATTTTCTTCTGTGGTGCTACAGCAGCCAGTGCTGCAGGGACCTGGTCCTGCCTGGGGCTCCCCTCAACTACAGAGTTGTTTATTGTCAATCCAAGGAGAAGAAAAACAAAACAAAGTTTTGAAAATAATAACAACATGCATCTCATTTTCATTTTAGTTCTAAAAGCTACTTGATGCTCATTCCAAAAGAATTGATTCCTTAAATGAATGAAGCAGCCAGGAGTGCTGCTTTCAGTGTGGGACTGCTGATGCTCTGACTCATGCCCTGCTTCTCATGGCCTCTGGCTTTTCTGCTTCATTTAGGACACCAGTATCATTAGCATTTAGAGGGCTGCTGCTTTTTTATTATTATTGTTACACTGCTGTTGTAACTTTCTCCAAGATACAAATAATATTTGGATCTGAACCATGGCTCATGTTTTATTACCAAATCAGGGCATGGGGTTTGCTTTCAGCTGACTTAACAGTAGAAATTGTAAATGAAAATAAGGCGTGGCTCTGCGCAGTTCTGAGAGGGTCTCCAGGGTTTTTGAAAGCCAGGTTGTCTGTTACCATGGAGTGTCATCCCACGTGGGATGGATGAGGATATTTGTCTTGTGTTGCATAGGGCTGGGACCTTTGTGACTCCCCAGGCATCCCTGGTCACACCCTGGAGATGACTTGTGTGAATGGCCGCACCTGCCAACATGATGCTGCCAAAGGGTCCCCTGCTGGGGCACCAATGTGACACTTTTACTACAAGGGGAAAGAAAAGAAGAAAAGCCCTGAGAGTGCTTAGGGGTTCCCTGTTTTGACACAAACTCTCCTGGAAGTCCTTGAGCATGTCACAAACTCCTTCTCAGGGGCAACAGCTTGCATGAACATTTGCAAGCCCATTATGGGATGGGGCCCACCCCAGCTCTCTACAGGCAGAATTCATGGGGAGACAACAGAGCAGAATTGTGGGAATCTATACCTGTAGTTTCTGTTGAGTCCACTGCCATCAAAATGCTGATCAATTAAAACGAAAGTATTACTCCTTGCCCTTAGAACATGCAGGGCTGGGCTGAGATTTCCAGGGGGACTTGTGAATGAGGGTTAAGAATTCCCAGCCAAATACTTAGCCCTTCTTCAGTTGGAAATGTATAAATCTTCTTCAGATATTATTTTAGCTGAAAGTTGTTAAGAAATCAGAAGTAATTCCCTAAAATTCTCAGCTTTATTAATAAATTAAAGGCTGTTACGTGCTGGTCGTGCAGCTGTACATTGCCACAAAAGGCAACTGCTGCTGCAGATGGGTGTGGGTTTCCTGCTGGCACCTGGTTGCTGCGAGTCCCCTGGGGAGCTCCAGGTGCCCCTGGGGTTGCAGGTTAGGACCCACTGTGGGATGTGTAGGGCCCGTCAGCCCTGGGGTCTCCCCCTGGCCCAAGACCACTGCTCACCTGGGTGCCAGAACAAGGAGTACCTGCAGGACAAGGCAATCCTGCCTTTTGCCCTGTGGCTGGGCTGTTCCAGGGCCGCCTGCAGCGAGCTGTGCCAGCCTCCGTTTGGTGGCATCCTTGTGAGTGGCAGACGAGCCATCTGGCATTACACTGAAACTCAGCATGCCTTCACTCAGGAGGAGCCCACAGGGATGGCAAAGCAGTTGCACACCTTCCCCTGCCCTGAGGGCTGGGGCACTACTGGGCACAGCAGCAGAGAAGTGTGTGCCACGCTGGAGAGAACCCTGTCAGACCCTGCCCTCCTGGGGACCGACTGAGCGGCAGCAAGAAAAATGAGGGACTTTCAGGGGCAGCTGTGTTTTACTAACCCAGTCATAATGCCCCTAAAAATCCTTATTGTTCTTGCAATAGTCAACTGTGGCATGGGGAGGCCTGGAAGGAGGAGAGCTCGAGGGCAGGTGACCCTCGGGAAGGAGGGCTGGCAGGTCGGAGCAGGCTGTCAGGCTGAGGACAGTGTTTCTGTTGGAGTGGAACCAAAAGGATGTGGTGCTGTGACTTGTAGTGTGGAGCATGTGCTTCTCATGATGCTCAGGGCATGAGAACTAGAGCACGAAGATGGGGAAATCAAACAAGCTCAGTGCTTTCTCTCCCTGTTGTGTCTGACATTTCCCCCCCACCAGAAATAAGTGCAGCTAGAGAGATGCACCCCAAGCCCACAGAAACAGTCCTCACCCAAACCATTTCTGCCCCCCCCAATTCTGTTTTACTCCTCTCTCAGCAAGCTCATTGAAGATCTCTGGTCATCCACAGCATCTTTCTCTGAGCTTTATTCCTGCTCTCATATCTGAGATCAGACCATGGATGAAGTAATTGCATGCAAAGAAGTAATTTCTTAAACAGAACCATAATATTCAATTATTTGCCATCTTTATGCATTCTAATACTTTATTTGCATTTCTGAGAGCTTCTGTATGCTGAGCAAAACTTTTTATTTTCATTGAACTCTTCAGCAATGTTCAAAGCTTTTATCCCTTAATAACTCTAGGGGTATGGATAGACAAATTAATGGCTCCCTGGCCCCACAGCAGCAGCAGTCCTTTCACATTGTCTGTGTGGATTACTTATTCATTACTTTTCTGAAAAGGCTTTGTTTATGGCTTTTAGCATTTTTATCAATTAATTGATATGATTATCAATTAATTCTGCTTAATATACCTGTGCCAATAGATTAGGAGTGCATGCTTTTTTTTTAATTGGGTTTTATGGCTCTAGAGCAAGATTTACTCATTTGTTATTTGTCATTCTCAGGAGCATTTCAACTGCTTTTCTTAAAGCTGAATTCTTTATAAACGAGAAGTGACTAGAAACCCTGAGCTGAGTCCCAGGTCTGGCTTAACTTTGTAAGGCACACTGACACACTGAGGCTGCTCCACTTAAGGTATGGTATGAACCAGGAGCTGGTCCCGTGGCTGTGGAATGAGTGTTCACATGGAGTCATCCTGCCATAGCTATTGCAGCTGCTGTGTAAGCAAGTCCTAAAGGACAATCCTTGTCCCAGTGACTGTGTGACAGATCAGACAGACAATGGGCACAAGGAAGGCACTGCTGTCAATGAAGGATGGATACTGTTCAACCCACAGGGAACAGAGAAACCTGGGCTGCTCAAGGCACCGCAGAACTGTCCAGGAGTGTCCTTCGTGCCAGCTGATTCCAGGAATGTGACACCTTTAGAACTGTTTGTGTCAGGACTTCCTGCTTTTACACCTCTGATTTCTGAGACTGCCTCATCACAGGAAAGCCCAGACCCACTGCTCCTCTCCACAAGGATTTCTGTATCCAGCAACTCGTGTCTTCTTTGGATACTGAAACGAGATGAAAGGGCTTGAATGTTTCTTTGGCAAGATGAGTGGATGGAATTAGTTGAATCTGTTCTGATTCTGACACCTACAAGTCAATTGAGCCAATCGCCTCTTCTGCTAACAGGCTGCAAAGCAACACTCTACTACTGTGGAATATTCCTTGTGATGAAAACAGGAGGATCGGGAATGGGGATTTGTAACTTTTTTGGATGAGTTTCTGTTACAATTTTTATCTTTAGTATCAACACTTTAAATAAGAATATTTATATGTTAAAATAAACACTTTTTTTTGCCCTGAAATACTGGAATATGCCTCCCCAGCCTCTTCCTACCTCAGCTCTGCCACTGTGAAGAGTACCCACCCATGGATTTTAAGGTCAGAAGGACGAGTCAGAACTTCTAACAGAGGATGCGCACAGAGCAACTCCTGTGGTTCATCCTGCAGCCCCAGGCCCTGATGAATGGATCTTTTTCTTATGTGCTGTGGGAACTCTGCCTGTAGAAATGTCTGAGAAACTGTTCCAGGGCTTTACAACCTTGTTTCTTTTTCCTTGTGGCAAGCTGCAAGTTGCCTGCTTATCCTGCCCTCTGTGGACAAAACCCTTCATGTGTGTGACTGCACGTGGGGAATAGGGGAGCACCGTGGTGTGGTGCTGTTTTTGTCAGATCTGTCCTCAGAGCTGCTCCCCAGCTGCCACTGCCTGTGCAGTACAGGTCTGGAGGGTCACTTGGTACGTGGCCAGGGGCTCACACGCAGGATCCCTTGTGCACATCCTGCAGTGGCATCCAGCCCTGCTGGTCCCTCTTTAACACTTGAGGACACTGTCAGCAGACCCAAGTCCATTTCTTAGTGTCCACACTAAGGCACTAAGACTTCAAGAACAAATCTGACTAGATTGAATTTTCTTTCTTTTTAAAGTTCAGTGTCACTTAGCACCTCCAGTTCAGCTTGAAAAAAAAAAAAAAAAAAAAGGCAGAAATACCTAAAGTAAAGGTGTTTTGAAAAGTACATGCAAGCAATTCTGGGTTTTTTTCAGATTCAGTTTCAGGTGATGCCCTCAGCTTCTACTGCTATTAAACTCTGCTCCAGTGTTCTTCAAGTTGCCATCCCTAGTCTGTGCTAGGCATCATGAATATGAAAATAGATCCTGCTGAAATAAAACACCCTGGTCCTCACATGCACACAATTATTTTTCTGAAAAGCAGGTAACAGCAGATGACCTAAGCCTGACCCACCACTGATGCTGCTTTGCCCATCCTTGCAAAGTGCAGAGCATCTGGATTGGGGACAGTGTTACCACTGCCCACAAAGAACTGAACCCAGGCAGCAGGATGAGTCAGACATATACGTGGAATAAAATCAGAGCAGGAAATATATTTTGCAGGCAAATTTATTGATTTCATTCATTAAAGTCCTGTGGTACTTCGCTGTAGTTTCACTTCACACAGGAAATACAGTTATTTAGGCAAACTTTTGTCATAGTTTAAACATTTGCTTTTCAGCAAGACTGAATAAATCCAAGCTTTCAAGGAACCTTTAGCTTTAGCAGGTGGTTATTGGGCTTTGTCTTTTTAATTGGACCAGAATTGGCCATGTTTCATGAAGAGAACATTTGCTGGAGTTGGTGGGAAAGAAACTACAACTTCTCCAGTGGGATGGCTGGACCATCCCATCCCCTGTGGCTGCACAAGCTGGACCTTGTTGTGGTGCCCAGTTTGTATTGGCTGGGCTTCAAAGGCTGATACTTGGTACTTTTTAAAAAGAAAAACCAAAACAATCTCCCAGCAAAGTAAGCTGACATCCCTGGGTGCCAAGTTCATCAGCATGATTGTGCCTCTCTACAACATCAAGTTTAAAAAGTTTGTTATGTCATTGGAGCAGGATTTGTCTTCTTAACCTGGAAGCCCAAATGACAGAAAGTCCTCTTGTTTCTGAGGTTGATGCTGCTTTATATGCAGCTTTAAAAAAAATGTGCTGTTTCCTGAATACTAAGGATACAAGAAAAACACTTGTGGTGTCCCAGGTAAATAATGTTATCCGGTGTAATGATTTAAATCCCACATAATAATTGTGAGGAGTCCTCTCAGCTATTTGTCCTGGTGTCATGGGCCCATGACATCGCTCAGTGTGACAAACACTGTAGGGGTCCCTGATGATTAGTGTCCCTGCAAAATGTTCCTTATTTTTTTAAGTTGATATTCCTGTAAACTTCACTTTTTCTTTCTGTCTGTAAACTCAGGCTTGTTCTTTAAGCTCAATAGCAACACCCTGATAGACAAAAAACGCAGAGAAATTCAGAGTTGTAGCAACCCAGTTTGTAAATTAGGGTACAGGTAAGCCCATGGAGCTGGGCACGATGCATTTAGTCTGTACTTACAGCAGGGCACCCCAGACTCCTCAGGCTGCTCATCTGCCCCATGAGAGAAGCTGAACAGGACAAGGACTCTCTGCTGTGCTTCTGAATGTGTGGAAGAGCAATTTGTTTTCTCCTTAAACTTCCTGTGACTTTTGCTCAGCATTTTTAAAGGAAAAATTAAAGACTTACTGGTTTCTACAGCCTACCCTTTACAAATATACTCCCAGTTCATCCACTTCTACTGATTTATTCACTTCTCTGACAACAGACTGACATCCTGATTAGTGCCAGCATATACAAGAGGCTTTTTCAGTCATTACATAATAAAGTGGAAGAGGGCAGGACCGATGGCCCAGTGACATTTCCAGTGTGCCATTGCACAGGACAGGTTGGTACCACACTCAGACCACAGCCCCTTTACAGAGTATTCCAATATTTATGTCTGGTGTCACGGATCTTATGCAATGCGTAGTACCAAGTGGTTTTTGCTCCGTGACAGGTGAGAAGCAAATCTATGGATCCCAGTGTGTGGACTTCCAAGTCGTTACAGCGTGCACTTAACTGGGGGAAAAGAAGCCAAAGGAAATCATGTGCATTGGAATCAAATGCCATTTTTAGGAGTGTGTATTTCAACAGTGATTAAAATAGCCAGGGACCAAGGCACACTCATGATTAATGGTCTCTGTGAGCTGAGGGCATGTCCTACAGCCTCAGGCACTCCTGAGGGACACCCATGAGGAGCAGGAACTGCTTGGTTAGGCTTTATCTTCCTTCAGTGTGCAGATCAGCTTTACCATGTGGCTTGAATTACCGTCTCCTGTTTCTGGAGCCTGTGCTGTGTGTGAGCAGCTCCAGCCCAGCCTGGAGCAGAGGCACATCCCTGCATCCCATTCCCGAGGGGCTGGAGCCGGCAGGCACTTCCTGAGCTCTGCCTGGCACGCTCAGCTGGTGCTACACTTGGAACAAGACCAACCAAATGATTATTTTAAAGCCACTCATTTTTTTCTGACTCTGTTCTCATTCACATTTTGTGACTTTGCTACTTCCTAAACCCCTGCATGTCCCTCTGACCAGTGGCAGCTAAACCACTGAGCAGTGACTTCCCCAGTGGGTACAGGCAATTTCATGATGGACAAACCTGTGAGACACACAAAGGTGAGCTTGGAGGCCCTCCTTGTACCCTGTCCCTGTTACAGGACACAGCTGAGTACCTCAGGACTGCTCAGCCCCGTTCAGTTGAGGCTCTCTGGCCAGTCTTTGTGGGATGTAGCAGCAGGGCTGGCACTCTCCACTTCTCTGATTATTTGATGTCAGATGACAAGCTTCCCAAGGCCCTCAGAGCTCCCAGGGCAGCTGTGAGTCTCTCTGAGGTGCTGGAGAGGGCTGAAACCCGCAGAGGAGGTGAGCTGGGGGCTGTTCCACGCCCCACCCTCACTCCCTGTGTGGCAAAAAGCACACGCTTAACCACTGCATGCCTCCCACCCCGGCTGAACCAGAGATAGTGAACTCTCCCTGTCTCAGTGGGTTTCTGCAGCACTTAATTGATTTGTGCTGCTAAACAGCCCCACAGTAAATGAGTACAAGGTGTTAAAGAAGGATGCGTTAGTGGGAAAGATCCAGCTGAAACAAAGCCTAGATAGAAACCATGTGTGTGCTGCGAGAGAGCACCCTCACCCCATTGCCAGTGCCCAGCCCTGCACGGGTCATTAATGCTTTACAGAAACCCTGGCTGTTTTTCAGGCCTCTGGCTTGTCCTGGAGCATCCCTACAGCCCAGCTGTCCAGTGGGCATTGCTGCTTCAGAGCCCAACCAAGCAGCCAAGTGGCATCAAGGATTTCTCTGCCCCGTTCCAGCAGCACGCAGACACCACTGCTTTGCCCATTAAGGATGTCTTTTCCTGCCTAGAGACAACAAAACAAGGCATTGCTGTGAGAAAACTTGAAAAAGACACAAGTGAGGAACTTCTGGGAATTCCTCAGGTTTTTTTACCAGCTGTAGAGGAGGGTGAAAACTGTCGGCTACAAAAATATTATAGTTTATGCTGTTAAACAAATCATCATTTGTCAACAGGTAGCTGAATTAGGTCCAACTCCGCTGGCAGAGGCAGAACTGATTTTATTCCCAATGCTATTGTATAGTTAACAGCTGGCAGCAAACTGGCAGTGAAGCCTGTGCTGGGCTGATAAATAACCCAACAAGCCTTGCAACAGAAGCGTCTCATGGAGCGACTGCAGCTCAGGAATGTGTGGAGCAAATGCTTGTTAACAATCTATGCACAGGCAGAGAGCTGCCTGATGAAAAGGTACTAGAAAAACAGTGTTTAAATAAGACACAGATTTCCTAGGGTTATCAAAAGAACAAACCAGAGTTTAGGTCTAAGGATACCAAACCACAGCAGCAGACCAGCAAATGTTAGCATTTCTCACTTGCTGAAACCAAGTCTGGTAATAATGAGTGAAATGTCCCAACCAGTTCTAAGATATGAAAGGCAAGCCAGAAAACCAACAGAGAGAAATATTTCTGTATTTGTTTCACAGCCCCCAAATTCTGCTGGAGAATTTTCCATTTTTCCAGATGTTTTCTGAGGGAGAAAAAGAGACAGAGATTCTGATTTCAAATGCAATGTTGGTTCTAAGCCAATGAGACCAGATCGTATCACCTGGGAGAAGGCAAGGTGACAAGTGACAATGCCCCATGAGGCTCATACAGTGATGTATCACTGCCCTGTGCTCTGCACTTAACACTGCTCTGGTTTTGTCTTTGCTTTGCAGGCATTTTATTTTTATCATGGGTAAGACCAGGAATGTGTGTCTCTGAGAGAGAATGAGCATGGGGCTGCAAGCTTCATCTCAGTGCAAATAATATTTTGGCAGGAAATCTGCAGGAGATTAAATTAGGGGCCTAATGTCTGAATATTAAACATTTCAAATTTTGAGTTCCTTTAAATAACCAGCTACAAGAAAAGGAAGAGTCTGACAAAATTATCAGGTCCAAAAGCACTAGAGGAGTCCACTAAAGGTCACTTGTTTTTTGGTGCAAATTTAAAAAGAGATTTTATTTTTATTGTTATTAGTGGCTGTATATGTCAACATGCTATTTCCTCAATGCATTTTGAGTCCAGATTAGCCAAAGTTTTAGGTATTGGCAGACTTGCTACAATGGAAGGGAAATGCCAATGGAATAACTTTAAACATGATCCAATCCCTGATGATTCATTGGATGTGTTAAAATTTCCTTTGAGACCATGTAAGTAATGCAGGGACTGGAGTGCAGAGTGCCTGTGACTCAGCTCTCTGAGGCAGCGGGAGGATGTCAGAATTACTCACTGGGACAGGAGGAATCTCATTTATCTATTTATAGGCAAGGCTGAGATGAGCGTGAACCATTAAAGAGCTGAGTTTGCCAGTTCCCATAGGGGTGGAGGAGGGAAGGACCTCACTTTAGTTGTTGAAATCAAACCTTTCTTTTTTCCTCCCATTTCCAAAGCTGGTGACTGGCCAGTTAAGCTTTCTCATGCTCACACAGGCAGCACAGGGCTCCTCCTACTTGTTAGAGGCTAGTGCCCACTTTGCCAAAATCCTGTCTGCTGCACATTTCTAGGAACGCCGGGCTCAGCATTACTGAGCCAGTCTCCCACTATCACAATCAATTACATCATATCACGCATTTTTGGCAGGCTATTCCAACACTTCATTTTAAATTTCCAGCCCTAATATCATTTGTTCTTGTGCCAGCATCATAATTTAGTTTAAACAATTCTCTTTTTTTCTCTGATCTTTACCTATCAGATGTATTTACCAAAAACAATCCTATCTGCTCAAGTCTTTGTTTTGAGAAACTAAACAAATGAAGCTCTTCTAGTCTCCTCTTGTTTTAAACCCTCTGATCATCCTTAATGCCCTTCTCTGTACCTGCTAATCTTTCTTGAACATGAGTGAACCTGTATCTTTTAGGACTGTTTGCCTTTCCATATCAGATTGGTGGCTCACAGTTATCCCTTAGAGCAAGTAATTCTCTCTCTGTGGTTTTTTTTACCACCCTGCTTTTGTCATTCTCAAGTGAGTAATGTGATATTCTAGTGATTAATTTTTAACTGCCTGTCTTTATACTTTGTCTATTCTATCACAAATTCTGTCATTAAGTTATTGCTGATTGATGTTCTGATCCTTCTCTGTATTAGCAAAGCCCGTGTCCTCAGCAAATTTCTTTATGACATTCCAGCAGCTGTGCCAGAGTCATTAAGGAAACAAGTAGGACTGGCTCAAGACTGACCCTTGAGGAGTTTCACTCTGTCCAGCATTTCTCCTTCCCACACAGATCCCTGTCCTTGGCTTCAGCAGTTCTGCATTTGCCATCCACACTAATCCCCATCTTCTCAACTTCAACTACTAATTTCCCATGTGGTGTAATATCAGATTCTTGACTCATGTCTGGATAGAGTATATCACCTGTATTTCATTTGTCTAGGAAAAAAAATCAGTCATCAAAGAGAAATACGAGGTTACGCTGAGCTCCTTTAATGTGCCAGTTCTTTCCAAATCCTGAGGTGGAAATCTGCCAGGGCACCTTGATCTGAGCACATGAATTCTGTAAGCTTTTCCTTCCATCTTACATGTGATAATTTTCATTCCCTTAAGTGTGTTCCTACTAGAAATCCTCTTTGCCCCATTGTCCAATATGATCATCTCTACTGAAAACGTAGGTGAAGTGGTTTTAATTCATTTTGGGCCATATGTAGGCTGGTCTAATCTTAATCCTATTCTCACTATATAATAAACACATCTTTCCTCTTTTCTGAAGAGGAAACCTAACTGAAACCTTCTACCATCTGTTTCATTTCCTTTTCAAAATCTGATTCGCAACTTTACTTTTGACATTTCTCACTCTACCCTTATATTTTCTGACCTCAGCAAATTAAAATGGGAAGATTGAGGCAAGTAGTGACTCCAGCCTTGCCCCAACACTCTTCTCTGATGCCACACTCCTGGCAAAGATGACAGAGTAGCTCCTAAAGCAGGCCCAGAGCTGCTGGACTGAACATGCCCCTGGCACAGGGGCTCAGCCCTGTGCAGGGCGATGGGCTCCAAAGGCAGGTGGTCATTTCCTGCACTGGTTCCCCTCCATTCCTCTGATTTCAGTCCCTGGCTGCACCTGAACTGAACTGCACTATACTGAACACCCCGTTGCTGCTCAGACCTTCTGCTCATCCCTTGCCTGCTCTCAGCAAACTCTTGCATGTGTTTGGGGCTGGTTGTTTATCCCACTGGTTTTGGAGTGTTTCCCTTCAGGGTTTGTCATCCTGCATGTTCCAGCTAGTTTTGGAATCCAGTTCCATCACATTCAACTCCTCAGGTCTTCGGTGCAGTTGATTGCACTCCTTTGTTCCCTTAATTTCTCAACATCTTTGTGAGATGAATACTTTGGTGTGTGACTACAGACAGTGCTGGAGATTCAGCCCTAGTGAGGTATCCTTAAAAACTCTTAACCAGGGTCTTCAGAAGCTCTGGATGACTCAGAGCTCAGAGCTTTAGAGACGGTGAAAGAACTTCACTTGCCTTTCTTGAGTGTGTGAGACACTGTAACCCTTCTCAGGATGAACTAGCATTTTCATTTTATAGACAACTGAGACATAAAGATCACACTTCAGAGCATACTGCACTCCATGAGGAATTAGTGAAGTGCCTGAGGTGAAGTACAAAGCCTCCTAAACCCCACTGATATTGCTGCAGCAGTCAGACCTTGCTCACCTTAAAATGAGGTGGCTGTACCAAGTTATTTGCTTTGAATTGTCTGGTTCTTGAAGAAAGCAAAGCTCACCCAGACTGTGGATTGACCTGTCCCAGACACACAGCCAGGACAGGCAGCAGAAGCTTAGCTCAAAACTGGCTATACAGGGCCAATTCTAGAAAAGAGGAGACGAACACTCAAAACACATTTTACATCATAAAAATGTACTGGTCACCCAAATCCCTTTAAAAATCGCTGCCAGGTCGGGTATCTGTATCAAAGTGGGATTTGAAGCTCTGCAGGGGGTCACCCACCCACCCACTCAGTGACCTTCCCCACTGCCATGAGAATCCCTCCAGGATCCTGCCTGTGATATGTCCTTGCTTTTCCTGTGTTCTGAGCTGCAGAACGACAGCAGCACAGCCCTCACTTCCCAGAACATGAGACACCTACCACAGCACTAAGGCCATGCTGCTGTCCCAAAAATGTGGAAGATGGATGGAAGCTCTTCCATTGGAACAGATGCATCCTCCATCCCTGTAGAAGAGATGAAATGGCAGAGGAAAGCAAGTTTCTCTCCTCTCCATTAATATACTTGTGAATACTCTGGAAGGGGAGAAAAACTCTGCCCCATTCCCAGCTTATGTCTGCCTCAAATTCAGTGCTCTGCTGAGCACCTACTGACCTTGGCAGTGTCACAGGACTAGTGTTTGTCTAAAAAAGTAACCTTGTGAACAGGCTCTTTGCTTTGGGAAACACAAAGCAGGCTTGTCTTCCAAGTGTCCAAGCCTTCTTTTCACGTCTGTTTAGTCCTTCAGTAGCATTTATTTTTGGCCTTGAGAGAAAAACACAACTCCACATTAAAGGGATGGTGTCCAGTTAAACCCACAGGCTGCACCACCCTTTGCTCCCCCCTTGCAGGGGAAGGCAGTGGCGGAGACCAACAAAAAAAGAAAAGTCTATCTGTCGCCTGTCAGGCACAAAACTGCTTTTGCTTTCTAGTGAAAAGGAGCAGAGCATCCTCAGCAGCACAGAGCAACTGGCCAAACAGGCCAGAGTCTGGATGCCTGAGGCTTTTGAGTAACTGTAGTAACAAGCCCAGGGGCTACATTTCCACTTGTTTTCATTTCCAAAAGCCTTTCCAGCTGAGATAGCTCAGAGCAGGGAGACACCAATGTTCCACAGTGTTGTCTTGAGTTTGTGGTGCGTCTAACTGCCAATGCCAGAGCTCAGCATATCA
This sequence comes from Sylvia borin, assembly GCA_014839755.1. Taxonomy (NCBI): domain Eukaryota; kingdom Metazoa; phylum Chordata; class Aves; order Passeriformes; family Sylviidae; genus Sylvia; species Sylvia borin. Next base: position 218,669 of record CM025974.1, read on the forward strand.
CCTATAAATGATACCAAATCAGAAACACACCCTCTCATGCTGCCCCTCAGTGCCCACAGCCCTTCCAGCCCCTCAGGACAAGGCTGCTCATGCTGTGTGAGGGAGCTGAGGAGGGGCTGCTGGCCACCACTGCCTCCTGAGCCAGCTGCACACACATGTCCACCTTGCTCCAGGTAAGTGCTAAGCCAGTGCTCAGGCCTCCAGTGGGTTATGCTCACCTGTTTAACTCCATACAGGAGAGGTATTGCCAGATCCAGTGCCAGCTTTGTCACCTCCAGCAGAGTCTCATGACTGTGTGTGGCCTGAGGCAGCTGCAGAAGGGCCATCTAAGGGCTCACAAAGCTGAAGCCTGAGGCACAAAGTTCAAGGCAGAGGTTCTGTATGGACAGTGTGTGTGGTCAGGACCTGCATTCCTTCGGGGAGAGGCAGAGAGAAATGCAGGACTGCCTCAGGAGCTCTCCTGATGGGATCTGCAAGAGGAAATAAGCTCATTTTGGCCACAAACCATGTTTCGGGCCACCCATCAGCATTCAGCATCCCAGGTCAGGGAGCTGTGCTCCCTGCCTATAGCAGAGTGCCTGAGCTGGCCCCCTAGAACAACCACTAAAGCACCCTGGTCTCAAGCTCCATGGGACAGCAACCACAGCCCTGCTCCCTGAAATCAATGGGACTGGCCACAGTCCTGATTCCTCGCCTTCCTACATCAATGCATTATCTTTTCGGTCCATTGACCTCAGTGACTGGAGCTGTCAGGCCCTGGCTGTCCATGAAGGCATGGCTGCGTCCAAAGAAATGAAGACAGCAACTCTTGGAGGACAGAAGCTGCAATTCGTGTCTGCCTCACGCCTAGTGAGTATGGGGAATATTAACAGAGCATCACTCGGGGTAAGTGCTCCTGGATGCCTGGCTGACTTTGGCAAGGGGCACTTTGAGAAGGATAAAACTGCATTTTCATTCCTGAGAATCCTGCTCCAGTAATAAGATGTGCCCCACGGGATGCCGGTAACATATTGGTATTGTCTGCAGAGTAGCTGGGGGCTCGGGGCTGACATTGCTAAACCATACACACCAACCACCACTGAATGTCACCAGTCCAGACCCAGGATTTACAGACACTCACAGGTAGGCTGTCCTCCAATTAGTCTGGGAGTCTAAAAAAAAAAGGAAACAAACCCAACCCAAACCTCTCAATAATTTTGTATTCTTTCCTTTGCATACACAACATCATTAAAATAATTAGAAAAACAGATGCATTGTATCAGTAACTGACAAATTAAGAATTCAGTCATGGTTGTTCAGAAACCCACTGCCTCCTTGCAGTACCAGTAATTATTATTTATAGCCTGCTCGGCAAGGAAAGCAATCCAGAAAAACGGAATGATTATAATGTAAGGCACTCATCCCCAGGGAGAAGTCTGGTGCAAGTTGCAGCCTACATCTCACACCATTTTCTTGTCTTGAATTTTAAACTTTATTGTAAGTACTGTTTGTGTATTTTGCAGAGAATGTCTCGGTTCCTCTATAACAAGTACCCATTTTATTCCCACTGAATTTCATTGAACCTACTCCTGATTTATAAGAGGCAGATCCATATTACTGCTTTATAGAGCAATCTCTTAGCTGCCTATTCACAAGGATGTGCAGCCTGGCAAAAGAATGAGCTGAGGGAATGAGCTGGGTGGCAGATGAGCTATTAGTCTTGATGATATCACCATAGCATCTGGAGCAGTTACATGCAGCACTAACACAGGGTATGAGAAATTCTCTGCTCTCAAAAAGAGCTAACAAAGAAAACACACTGAGGGTGGGAGGTTATGGAAGAGCCATAGAACAGAGAAGGAGCTGTACAATGTCACACCGCCAGCAACTGAGAGGGGCAGGAGCAAAGCCCCGTCTCAGCTTCATGCTGCCTTTGCTCATTTCTGGTTCTGCATTTGGATATGATGCATCTTTAACTGGAAGTTCAATTCAGAAAAAAAAAAGTAATTTTTTTTTCATACTTGCTAAGAGAACAGGCTTTCTGCTGGTTGTGCAAACAAATTCTTTCCAATGATTAATACCTGTCTCCTGTGCTGAAGACATCAGTCTCTGCATGGATCAAATCTTAATGAAGCAAAGCTCTCTTCTCAGAAAAGAACATTTCCCATTTTTTCTGCAAGCATTCCTCCTTACAACTGCCCTTGTTATACTCACAGTACTTCTCAATATTGTGTGCCACAAGTGTTTATAGAGCCATTTTAGTGGCAGATAACCAGCCTTTAGACATTCCACATTTCCTGTTTCGCTCGAGCCAATCACTCACTGTTCAGTACTGAGATGCAAGTCCCTAATTAATTTATACACAACAAAGCACTTCAGTCATTGCAGTGAAAGCGTAATGGAGAGCAGACCATTAAGCAAAAATTGGCTATCAAGCATGGAGAAATTATTTCCTTTTCATGTTTCCATCAATATTAAGATTGATTAATCACCTTGCAAAAAAGCCCTTCCCCAATACCAAACTGCCTTTACACTTTTCCACCAATGCTGGATAGGATACCTGTGCCAGTTTGGTTTTCTCTCACAGCAAGGAAACCTCTCTGATGTGCTGAGAAGAACTGGGGACTTCACAGGGGACTTCACAACAGGTTCAACCCTACTCATATTCTCTTTATAGAACCAGAATATAATAGCCTGGTTTTAACAAAAAGAAATCAAGATTAAATTCAATATATTCTGAAGGAGTGAAAATTCCTAGCAACAGCTGAAAGGGAAGTGGAATGTATAAATGCCTCTTTCATCTTTATCAAATTACTATTCAGTGCAGTTACATTTATTAATAACAACATGCCTTAAAACACATTGTGAAAATCCATTAGCAAGAAATGCTTTAAAATGTTCAACAGGCTGTAACAGATGATTTACCAAAACCTAAAACAACTAATACTATGAGCAGAGTGGGCATTTTCATGGGCCATGGAGCTTGGCAGGGGGACATGGTATGATCAGAAATGGACAATTTACATTGCATAACTTTTTAATTCTATCATCTCCATTAGCAAGGGGATAGGCAAGCTAAGAGTGTTTTCTGACTTTTCACTTCTGAAATTGCTGATGGACATTTCAAAGTTGTCACCCATGGCACTTGCTACACACTGAGGTACCTGACTGCTCTGAATCAGATTCAGAGAGGAACCTGTGAGAGCAGATCCCTGAGGAAACATCCTCTGACCGTCCCAAACCCTCACAAGAAGAGCCCTCTAAGAAGTTGTTTAATTATCCCCATGAGGGTCTGACTAGAGGGCAAATGCTGCATTGTTTTCGCCTTCAGCACACCCTGCACTGGCCCTGGAAATTCTCATATTCCCCTTCTGTATTTCATAACTTGTTCTTTTAAACACAGCTGAAATGCCCATCACTGCTGAGCAATCACTGTGAAAGAGCAATGTTCACATTGACTCTAAATTCAGGTGGAGGATTCTGTCATTATTTTCCCGAAAAAAAAAAAAATGGCCATTCCTGACTTTGGTGCACACCCTGGAACACAGAAGGTTCGCTCAGGTCCCAGGGGATCGTTCCAGAGGGACAGACTGTGAGTCCTTCCCTTGGCCGCTTCCAGCGTGGAGCAGAGAACAATGATGGCACAGAGAGCTCGCTCATTCCCCAGCCGTGACTGCAGCTATCGCAGCCTCCCGCTGCACCACTGTAACCAGGGTCTGCTGACATTCCTTTGTTGCTGCGGAAGGCGAAGCCTGAGTCAGGAATTGCAGGGAAAGGCCGGGGGAAGGGGCAGGAGATGCAACCACAGCCGTGGAGGGAGTGAAGCAGCAGCTCTGGGCTCTCCGTGCACTTTCTGGGCTGCCCAGGGGATTGCTGTGGGCTGCATTAGGTTTTGGCTGACCTGCTGATACATCAGGTTCCCCTTCCAGCATTGATCATTCCCTAAATCCATAAAGAGATGCCGAAAGCAGGTCAGATTGTTTCTGAGGCAGGTAGACAGAGCACAGCCCAGTTCCCTCCGGAGTGAAAAGCTCTTGGCACGTCTAAGCTGTAGGTTTAACTCACCCCAGCAGACAGACAGACCTGTCACAGACCAGCCACCCTTGTGTTCATCGCTTCCCCTGGGGCCTTCCACTTAGGAGCACAAAGCAGTGGCAGAACAAATTTGTGGCAGAATGTATCTTCTGTAATTGCACACGAGCCAACTTGTTAGATCATTTTCTGTCCCAGCTGAAAGAGCAGCTCCATGATTGCTTGTGATTGAGCAGAACTAAAAATCACATAATTACATGGGCCAAGGTACAGACATGGGCAGCTACAGATGCTGGTGCTTAGCCGGGAAAGTGCAGCACATGTGGGGAGAAGAAAGTTGGAAATGATGTGTACATTCCACCTCATCCCTGCTGTAGAGCTTTTGGCCTTTGACTCGTGCAGAGCAAAAGGCTGGAATTTCTCAGGTGTAATGACAGATTGTGTGGCACAAAACATCAAAAATTGTTTTTGTGCTTGAGCTGGTGGGTTCAGCTCACCCAGCCAGATGAAAGCAGTCTGGACTAATGCTGGTGAGACAATACTTGGCATCTCACAGGCACATCATTCTTGGCTGTAACATCCTCCTCCTGTTTCATCTTCTGTTTTCTCTGTTGTTGACCTCCAATAATGGAAGAAAGGGGTTGGACAGGGAGAGGAAAAAGAGAAGGCAGTGGATGGTTCTGGGAGCAGAAGAGAGGCCTGAAGGAATGGGAAAGAGAAGGAACAGCTGTGGGGCTGGGAGGAAAATGGAGACAGGGAATGAAACAGATACACTTCCCCTTTGGGAGGGTGGGCTAATCCAGTGTGAACAAAACAGGGCTAAAATGAAAAGGAGGAAACCAGAGAAGAGAAGAAAGATGGAACAAAGGAGATCACAGAGAACAACAGGAAGCAGCACTAAGAGGACAGAGATGAAGGCTGGGCATGTTGGGGAAAGCAAACAGTGAAAAAAACTTCAGGAATATTATGCAAAAGACAGAGACAATTAGAAAAAAGTCCTAGGAAAATGCCAGCAACCCAGCTGCTGAAACTCCTTTACACTTACGTCAACATCACATCACAGATCAGCACCAGGGGAGGAGGTTTGGGGTTGGTTTTTAATTGCATGGAAAGGCTTTCAGTGCTGCAGAACATGAACTTCAGCTCCCACTGTCAGAAGTCAGAGTGGTTTAGAGGTGCTCATAGCCACAGGAACACAAGACCCAGCTTGATAAAGCCCATGAGACCAGAAGCTACATTACTACCTTGAGAACAAGCAGCCTTGACCTCCCAGAGGTGACTGGAGATGACAGCTGGAGGACAGACACCGTAAATATTCCCTGAGGAAAAGGCAGCAGTGAGTGCTCCCTCCACAGCAGACAGTGGAGACACCACACGGGTGGAAGCTGCTTATTAGACCTGCTGAGCAGGAAATTATTCCCTAATGATCTCAGTGTGCCTGAACCCCTTCTCTTGCCACTCTTCTGAGAGCTGCACCCTGCAGTTACATTCACAGCTTTCCTCACTCACCTGCCTTTCATCCTGAGGCCCAAATTCCAGGGGAAGGGGGTCCCCGAGTGCTGCTGCAGAATAGGTAACAGAGGCAGCAGTGAGAGGATCCAGGTGCAAGATGCTGGAGCTGCCCCTCAGCACATCCTCTCCTGTGCAGGGGCAGCTTTGGGAACTGGTGTAAATGACAGGAACTGGATCACTGGCTGCAGCAATGTCAGCACGTCCCTTCCAGGGCATTCACTCCCCGATGCCATCAAACGACAAGTTACTATTTAACAGCAGACCTCACAGGGAGGAATGTTTTTCTGTATTCATGGCCTCAAACAAGCATAGCAATTGTTTACTGTACTCTGAGCAACCCAACAGTAGCTATAATGTAATAATTACAGAGAAACCTTCCTAAAAATATATTTCCAATGCATCAGCATAACTCCAGCTGGCACTGAAAGCATGAGTTCAGCCCAGCTTGAGAGTCAGACCATGCACTACGTTTTGTGCAGCTGTGCAAAGGCTCCGGTGTGGAGCTCTGGAGCCAGTGCCTTGCAGGGATGGAGGGAAGGACAAGAAGCAGCCAGAAAAGCCACAGGTTCTTTTCTGTGGTCAATGACAAGAAGAAAACATCAGGACCATTTTCAAACTGGATAAACTGAGGGTTTGGAAATCATAGCAACAAACATTTTCTAATCTGGATGCTGACTTGTTGGTCTCTGGTTTTAGAGGTTCAGTCTGAGTCCAGGCTGCACCAGCATTTTTCATGGAGATGATTCATTATTATTATTTTATTTCATCCCCACACACTAGAATAGCATCAAAAGGACCCTGCGAGCTCCTTCCTCGTGCTCAGTATTAGTGAACTACAACTCATGCTACTGTGCTTCAACTTCCTCACCTGCAAATATGGCCAAAACAAAAACCCCTCAGCCTAGGGGTGTGTTCAGGTTTGCAAAACAATTCCAGCACCTTGAAAGAAGGTTTCCTAGGAGCCCTGTCTACAATTTATTGTTTCAATTTTAAAAGTGTGTGTTTTAAATCCAATCCAAAATCTGTTTACACTTCTTACAGCTCTCTAAAAAGAGCTGGACTCTAGTAGCTCATGGATTTGGCACAGTTTATCGAACAAGCAGACTCACCAACCTTCCACGACACACAGCACTTCTGTGTAACTTTGCAGGCTGTGTTTGACCTGTCTGAACTTGAACAGTCACCACTGATTGATTGGCTTCTAAAAATACCCACTGGTCATGGTTCGAAGTCTGGAGAGCTCTTGTTGATTTAGATGGAGACTTTCTTGCTGGTCAGAGGCTAAGACAGACATCTGACACCCGGGCTCTGCTCCTGCCTCCTGCCCTGGGAGGGACCAGCACAGCCCCAGGCCTGCTCCACACACTGACAGCTCTCAGTCGTGGATGAAAGCAGCCCTACATGTCCCTTCTCTTCCTGCACCCCCATTTCCAGCTCTTGGTCCTCAGTGGGATGATCTGCAGCCACCAGGAGCTGCAAGTGTCACCACAGTGACGGCAGAGCTTCCAGAGGCAGCCACTGCCAGCAGAAGGCATAGAGCACTCCCTGGAGAGAGGCAGACACGGTCACTGCCACAGCAGCCACCAGGAGAAAAGGCAGGCTGCCACCTCCAGTGGACGCAGTGGATGTCCTGTTGATCTGTAACCTGTCACTGCTGACACTTCTGTCACAGCTCCTGCATCCAGCAGCAGCAGCTCTAAGAGAGAACTCCATCAGAGGATAAAAGCTACTCTGGGCTCTCTACAAGACCACAGCTAGACAGTTGCCTCTGGGATACCAGGCTGATAGAAGAAATTGATGGTATTCTGGGAGTATGTGGGACTGGAGATGATCACTGCAGCCAGACCCCACCCTCACAGCTCCACATTCAACCCCTTTTGTGTACAGGTTACAAAATGGAACCTGGCTCTGCTGCCCCAATCCAAGGTCTTGCAGAACCTATTGATGCAAGACCCAGAGCCCTCCTTGTTTCTGTCTTAAGTGTATTGCATGACAGTTTATAATCATTCTGTCAGCCAAAGATTTCCTTTCTTTTATACAATATCCTTCCTCTGCAGCAGCTACAGAAAGCAGTGCCCTCACTCCAGTTCTCCTATACACTGAACAACGCACCTCCTTTGGCTCTTCCTTGTAAGCACCACTCATTGTCCCAGTCACCTTCTGAATTCCACTTTGGATTTGTCCTTCCCAAAGATGGATGATGAGAACTGACCACGGCTTTTCAGATGAAAGTTCAGCTGTTCCTTGTACAGTGGCAGGAGTGGTTCTTCATCCTTTCTGGAAACAGCTTGCCTGATAAACCCTATGATCTCATTTGGCTTTTGTGTTCAGTTTTAAAAGGGTATAAAGCAGGCTCTCCAGTATTTCACTTCATTTTTTTTTATTAGTGTTTGTTATCTGGAAAGAAGAGAGTAGTTAAACTGCCTTTTTAATTAAATTCCTTTAAATCTTTGAAAACAAGAAAGAAAGCAAACAAAGTAAGACAGAAGAATTACCATGTGTATGACCAGAGGTATTTTTTCCCGTAACACATTTATATATAAATCTCTTTTCCAAAAACTTGCAACATTTCTCAGTTGCTCAGTCTGTCTCCCGGGTAACTTGACACCTCACAAGAGGAGCCTTGTGCCTCCACTCTTTAATGGGACATAAGTCTTAGGAACCCTGTTGAAATTCTCCTCTAAATAAAGAGTATTCCTAGTTTCTGGAAGGTGAGAAGAGCTTGTGGTACTCTATCCTTCTCCATTTGCTTCCCTCCATCTTCACAGAGCTAATGAAAAAGACTCTGAGCAGCAGTAACTTCATCAAACCATGGTCCCTTTGAGCACACAGACTCTTTCTGTAGGTCTGGGGAAAGCTCCTAAGAATTTACACGAGCAAGGAGATAGTAAATAGGTTTAGATTTTCTGTAAAAGGATTCAAATCTGCAGTGCCAAATGTTCAGAGCTCCACACATTAAAAATAAAGTTGAAAAAGCCATGACTTAGCTGAAATAACCTGACCAAGGTCCCCTGCTGCCAGCACAGCACCTACAGGATGAGATCTCACCACTTGCACTGGATGTGGCAGAAAGGGAGTCTGTCAGAAACTCAGACCCTGTCATTCAGTCAAATCCTTGGTGCAATAGTTCTGACCATAAAGAAGACATCTGAGCACAGAGCCATCCTGCTGCATCCTGCGTCTCCGTGTGCTGGAACCATCAGCCCCAAGAGACTGGGGCAGCTGGAAGCACCAGTGAGACCAAGTTTCTCATCTGCTACTGCTCCAGCTGGCCACAAGTAGCAAAGTGGACATAAAACACTGCAGGTTAGACACACAGGGCCGTCTAAAACTCCACGAGAGACAGGAATGTGTTTGCCATTTTCTCTGGAACTGGGGAATCAGGAAGGTGCTGGTGTGCAGGCTGCTCTGTGGGACAGTCTGTACTGCAGTAGCACCTCACAGCTCTCTCCAATATTGGATCCTTGTCTCCAAAAGCAGATCTTTGTGGTAGCTGCTGCTGCTTTTAATGCACATTCAGCCCTTTTAAAGTACAGATTTCAGAAATACAAGACTGGGTACTCAAGCTACTTCACTATCTACCAAATGGCTCTCAAACGTTGCTTACTGCTTGCCCTTTAGCCTTTAGTAATAGCTACTTTAGACAAGTTTTTTTACAACTTGCCTGATTTCTTTTTTATTAATTGCTGTTATATGCTTTTTTTTTTTCTTTTTTTCTTTTTTTTTTTTTCTTTTAAATAAGGAGACAATGCTTTCTATGTCTCCTTCCTCAGACACCACTGCTCTCCCAGGGACCTCTCAAACACCAGGGCCAGAACACAAGTTCAGTTATTGTAGGTTGAAGTTAATCTAAAATTGGTGACTTGTCAATTTTAGCAGTTTTAATTTCCCAACTGTCTGCTTGGGTTATGCACACGTAAAACTTTTAAATAATATGCCTTCTCTCTCTCCCCACATATAAAACCACTGTGTTTCCCTGCCCTCCACAGAGTATGTGACCTTTAGCTGCTCTCCCTTATCAAGTCAAGAAATTCATTCAGCTTCTCAGCAGCTCCAGCCACTGACTCTCCATCCACATCCCTCTAAAGGCCCCGCCAGGTCCTTGATCAGTTTAGAGAGATTTATTCTTGTGTGCCCCTTTATACCCTTCCTCCTCGGGCTTTGATTTACCATTGTGGCTTCCTTATCACTCTGTAGCACTTCCTCCATGTTTGTCTTTACAGCTCCTCGTTTTCCCTCTTTAAAATCAGCCCCGAGTTGTGTTTCCTCAAAGGCAGTGGGAAAAATGCCCCCGACAGAGAGGCCTTTGCAAGGAGCTGTGCAGCCCTGACCTCCCGAGGAACGCCAATGGCATTTCGCTCCTCACACTGGCCCTAAGCACAGGAAGAACTTTCAACCTACATCAGACTTCCTTGGCAGTTCTCAGACCCTTGCCTGCTTTTACATTTCCTGTGCATTCTCTGAAGAAATGCTCTGTGCCCTCCACAATGCAAGAGGAAATATGACCTTTTTCACCTGCTTTCTCAGTGCCCCCTCTCAAAGAGCCACTCCAGCCCAGCGCCACTTTCTCTAGCACAGACAGTTCCACAGCTGCAAAATTCTGCTCTTCTTTTTTCACCCTCCTGGGCTATGTGGTCTGTTCCTTACACAGTTTGTGTTACCCCATTAAAAACACTTGAGCAATGGGAAAATGCAAGGTTGTGCTGGAAAGGCCAGTGGCTGGGGTGACCACCATCCTAAAGGTCCCCAATAGGGCCTCTTGGGGACCCAGGTGAACTGATGGGGACAAGAATGACGGACCAAAGGGAGCCACAGCCCCCTCAGTGCTCAGCTGCTCCTTGGCTGGACCCAAGGTTCAAGTTCCTGGTCTTTTAACTCAGCCTTTGAAGTTACTTTCACATTCATTCTCCTGCTCCTAAATATTCCCCTCTGCAAGGATTAAAGCTGGTTGTAAAATATCTCACAAATGTTTACGATCACTATTACACCTGTTCCTAGAAGAATTTCACAGTCAATTGAGTCACATTATTCTTTTCATATTGGCCTTTCCTGCCCTGGTATCCAGATTTCCCAATCACACGAACCAAGAGAGAGCCCTGACAGGTTATGAATTCAGAGCATTCTTTAAAGTGTTTAAACTCAAATCCTCACCAAATGCAGACATGCAAGCCAGGCAGATAATGAGATGTCTTCAACCAGCTGAACTGCAAAAAAAAAGAGGGAATGTTTCCTGTAAACATTGCCTCTAAAGCACTGGGATGTGTATGGCCAAGAACTCAAGCCAGCTGCTATAATTTCTAGATCAATTTTACCCAAATAAAGGCATTCCCACTCTACATTGCACAGCTTTGATCCTTTAAGGAGGAATTTCAGTTACCAGTGTGAGTTCATACTGATCTGGATACAACCAATACTCTAGCGTGCAAGAGGCTGGACAGAAAAGCAGGGGGGAAATTTAAGCTTTCTTTGGCATTTATTCAACCTGAATTTCCCAACAGAAAAACAAAAGCTCGGCACTTATGGGTGAAATTCCCCCATGACAGAGTAAGGCTTGTCTTTCAAAGAGGACTTAAGGCAGGCACAGTCAGGCCATTTGGAACTAGACTCTACAAAGTCTGTCTAGCAGTAGGAATGGGAAATAGAGCCTTTAAGAGTCCCCTTCTCCCACCAAAATCACCTGGAAATCCCAGGTGCTGTAAGGAGAGGAGAGTCCCCATTTGTAAAATATTCCTGGCCAGAGTTCAATTTTCACTGTGATCACTCATTGCCAATCAACTTTCAGCCCCTTTTCTCCTGTAACCTGCTTCAGCTGTTAGCACCATCAGCAATAAAGCCATATCCATGTTCACTCAGAAATCACATTGAAATGCTTTCATGCAAAGAGAAAAGTTCCACATCCTACACATCACATTTCACGTGGGAACATCTTTCAGACTTCCAGCATAAAATAATTTTTCCAATAGGAAAAATCAAGTCCTATAGTAAAGGCTGATCTAATAATTATACTCACAAGGATCACTCCCCATCTTTGAGTGTCTGTGAAATTGTCCTAGAGATACCACAGCTATATCCTCCTCTAGTTCTAAGGAAAATCTTATCCACTGAGATACAGTAACTTCCAGCACAATGTTCAATAGTTATAGCTCTGTCCTAATTGCACAAGACAGTAAAAATAGATGCAACACGAGCACTTACAAAAATGTACTGCAATGTCAAACAGCTCTGCTAAAAAAACACAATGGCAGGCCTTGGTCCTGCAAAGCCCCACATGCAGTCACGCTGCCTCTTCACACATTTGGAATAGCTTTTCTAAAATCCATGCAGCTATCCATAACAGGCAAGGCCTTTTGCAGGACTGGGGGACTGCTTTACTTGTTCTACTGGTGGAAAATTAGATCTGCTCACTCCTATATAACCTCTTTCAAACAGTATTGAATTACCTACAAGTTACTAAAATTAACTAACAAATAAATTACTTTGCAGCCGAGCTGATAAAATGTGACTGTTTACATATGATTTAATCCCAGAACTAAGATTAAAGACTACTTCAAACAGAGCCTTTATCCAGTATGTCATATAAAACTCTGTTTGGTTTCAGCAGAGCTGAGAATGACTTTAACAACCTTGTTAATCACAGATTAAGAATGGAAAAGATCCTACTTGGCCCCAGGTGTGCCGTCAATAACAGCTGGGATGCAGGGCAGCTGCAGGATGACCCACTGGAGCGCCCAGGAGGAGCTCCAGGGCTGGAGCTGTGCCACCCAGAGCACAGACTCGGCCAGGCACACAGCTCCAGAGCAGCCCATGGGGACAGGAGCTCCTGAGACCTCCCTTCTCACACCAGCTCTGCCTCGAGCCCTCTAAGCCTGTGGTGGATCCAGCTGAAAAGTCAAAAACTATCCCTGGGAACCCAAAATTGCCTAAATCAATGGCTTCTAGCCCTAATGAAGCCTCCTCCCTTTCTGTTGGTTTGTGTCTTGGATGAAACGAGGCACGAGGCTGATGTTCCTCACCTTTCCCTTGGCAAGGGCACCATGGGCACGTGCTTAAATACATGTCAAGGCCCTTGTCCATCTCTGGGAAAGCCCAGCACTCCAGAGGCACAGGCAGAGACTGAGCACAGCCTTTGCTGGCACAGCCAGTCTCCTCTCTGGAGCCCACAGGCACCTGGCACCAAGGCCAGGCTCAGGGCCAGGCACCTGGGCACTTCTCATGGCAGCTGCCACCTGCCAGCCCCTCCCCTGGCCATCCCTGATTCACCTGGCCACCCCTGCACCTTCTGCCCTCTCTCTCTCCAGGGGGCTCCTCTGCAGCACTCCACGCTCCTGGAGCCACCCTACACCCTCCAGCTCTCCCCTCCAAGAACATCTTTCTGCTGGGGTGGGAAACAGCCACGGTCAGGTCAGAGTGTGGTCTGTGGCTGACTTGCAGGCACCACCATGGAACAGATGTGAGGTGGAAACGGGCTGGAGAAGGAAGAAGGTCCAGGCCTACAGGACCCTGAGCCTCAAGTGAAGCCCTGCAAGGTCCATTCTGCTCATCCAAGGCAGAATTCCAGCACCACAGGCTTTCCCAACCCCACCAAACCACACAGGGAGAACAGAAAATCTGTTCCACATTAAACATATCTAACAATCATTTTTAAACACAACCACAAAGGCTTTGCCTGAGCAGCCCTTCTCATATTCATTTTGGGGGACCTCCCATGCAGTCCTAAGGTCCCCCAAAATGAATCAGAGAGACTTTGCACATCAGAACAGTCTGGTTTCAACAGCTGCCCTGTGTATAAGCACTGGACAATGACAAGCTTTCCCACCAAAAACCCACTACAAAAACTTTGCAAGCCCATCTTCTAGGTTTTAGCTCTTGCTCTGCAAAATCCAGGTCCATATGGGCAGCAGGCAGCACATTGGGATGGAATCCAAGGATCTAGTTGGCATTGTCAGCCCCAGCTCACCTCCAGCATGTGAAGTCAGCACAGCCAGCCTGACTGACCACCTGCAGGTGAATTATCTCCCAGCTGTTTGTTGTAGTCAAGACAGAAAATAAAGAGGACACAGACATTTCTCTCCCTAGGATCACTTTAGAAGATGTTTGTCATAAATCTCTCAAAGGTAAAAAGCAGAAGAAAAGATCTGGAATCCTCCCTTCTGCTGTGCAGTAGATAAGCTATGATTCAGCATGAAAGTCCTCCTGAGTTTTTCCTGGTTCCCATTACTACAGTGCCCAAATATCCCATTGTGAAACAAAGTCTCCCCCAGCGAGGTGCAGTGCCAGCACACAAGAAACATCAGGGGGTTTACAAAAGAGAAGAGCAATCCTGGCGCCTGATATTCTGAAAACGCTGTGCAGCTGACCTTTGGAAAGCAACTCCAAAATCCCTCTCATCAAAACAGAGGCTCCTAAAATCACTTCTCATATTTTATAATGTTGGTCAGATCTCAGCCCTGACAGTTGAGCAGTGGAATTCAAGTTTATGATCCGTACTCCACAGGCTTTACTTGCTGCAATTTACTGCACGTTAAGGCCCAGGCAATTGCAGGGAGCATGCACAGAATCCCCTTCCTGCTTATGCTGCATGTGGTTTGTGTTGTTTAGCTTTCATTGTGTGCTCCATGCTATTAATGCCTTGTGTTCCTACAGCATCTCCCAGGTGAAGGACTCAACAGCGTAGAAAGGTAAATGCAGCTGAAGAACACAACCAAGTCCGGCAGAACCCCCCATTCTGTGACTATTTTGACAGTTTAAAGTTGTCTTGTAAAGTGCTGAGTGGTGCCTTTCGGCTCCTGCAAGAAGTGTGTGTTCCTCTGCAAACTGCTGCCAAGCTGGTGCAGGACCAGACTCGTTTATCTGTGCAGTTCCCTGGCAGGCAGTGGGAAGTGACTCTGAGCTCTCTGCCCTTTCCACAGTGCGGAGCCAGGGCCTGCACGTACCCATTTCCTTGGGAAGCTCTGGAAAAGGGCAAAGCTGCAAAACACACTGCTCTGCAGCCAGCCCTGATCCAGCCCTTCCTCCTCTGCAAGGCCCGAGGGCTTTACTGCATGCTACTGTCAGTACCAGGAAAAAGGGAATTCTCCTGAAGGTGTTTGGGAGCCAGGACTAAGTGTGCTGACAATTATTTTCTTTGAACAGAGCTGCCATGTGTTCAGGTTTTCCTGAATAATTCTTTTTTTCCTCATACAAATCATGCATAGCAGAATTAGAAGACTTTATATATTTGTTGAAAAGGTGGAATTTTCAAAGGGAAGTAGAGATAAGGAACTGCTTGTCTAGGATTCCTGGCTATCCAGCCAGTTTGAGAGCAGCAGTTGCTGGACTTTTGGCATTCCTGGTTTTGACACATATATAAAGATCAGCTACACAACAAACACCTGAAGATCTGAGCCTGCTCTGTGCTTCTACAACAATCCCAGTGCCTGAGGTTACCCTGTGTGTGCACATCAACACAACACACACACAGGATGCTTCCTGCAAAGGCTGCATTCATCGTGCCAATGGACAGATTTCTGCGAGGAAATGTTTACCTCCACTTGGCTTTTAGCAAGTCTTCCTGTACCTCAGCCTGCCAGTGGGATGCTGTCATCAATCCACAAATCCTGCAAACACCCAGGACAGATATAATTTCAGTTGAACCAAAAAGGTCACCCAAGAGCAGCACAATAACACAACCAACTCAATCACACGGGATATTTGTCAGATCTTGTTCCTGTGTGTTCTTCTCAAATCTCACTCTCTTTAGATTTTGACTGAGCCATCACACTTCTGCCTGTGCCCCCGGTACTCAGACATATGTTCAGCTTTGGTTAAATTTGACTTCTTGTTGTGTTATGCAACTGAGCTTTACTCAGTGTTATCTTTTGATTGACTCCTCCACTATTCCCCTCCCAATGGATTTATCTGAGGCCAATGACAGCCAGCAAATACTCACTAGAACTCTTGTCTTTGGCAGCACATGCTGGCAGTAAGTGTTTTCAGGCAGTTTGAGAAGTGGGTGTCACTTACATTAGCTCACTTTAAAATCTTGACTCACCCTTCACGCACATAATCCCTCCTGCAAATTCTAGGCCATGGATTTTAATAGAGTTTCCAAAGAAGGTGTGAGGGCCGCTGACTGTGCTAATTTAGTTCCTATTGATTTATCTTGTCTCCTTTCATGGCAGCAAATTGTAAATGCTTCCTTTGCTTCCCTCAGTGTTTGCTCCCCGTGTGACAAGTCTCTAGCATTGATGGAATGTGTCAGTGAAAAGTGCCTTGATGTCTGTTTTCAACATCACAGAGACAGAGCCATCCTCCAGTGACAGTGCTGCCTTGGGAGAGCTGTCTCCTTCAGCCTCTACCTGTTCACCCAGGGAGGAACGCTGGGCCCTGTGACGTGACGTCTCCATAATAAGACACAAAAAACCTCCAGAAGACATTAAATAAATCTGTCGTTAGCACTGCAGGTCAGACTTGCTGTCAGTGCGGGCTAAAGAAGTAGAAGTCCATGGTACAGCAATGCAATAGAGGAAAACTGATGCCTCATTAGTGTGAGCAGAGGCAGCTCCATCCAGCCTCTCATATGCATGTTTAATTAGGGCTTGGTCCAGTCCTGAGCCCTGAGAAAGGCCTGTGTTCCAGCTGCTTTTAGTTCTCACTCTTGATTTGAGTACTAATCATATATTTTTTGCAAATATAGCATGAAGCATTCCCTCTAGGGAAAAGGACATTTAGATGGAGCCTACATAGACCATAAATTTTCTCTTTAGTTTTAATTATGTACTATATTAATGTTGGTTTTTAATGAACAAAACAAGTGACTTAATCTTTATAATTACACATTTGAAAAGAAGAAATGTTACAGATGCCTTTTGCAGTGTGTTTCCCCTGCCTCCTTCACTGGGAATCCCAGCCTGCGCCTCTGAAGGAGATATGCTGGGACTGGCATTTGCCAACTCAAATCCACAAACTTCTGGTTGTGCCAGTTTGTGAATTACAGACCTGCTGTCTGCAAATGACTGGTTTTCAAAGCACAGGCAGCCATCATTTCAAAGGCTGAGAAAGCAATCTATCATAAATCAGTGTATGTGGATTTTATTTATAAAGATCTAATTAAATTTTGTTCTGTAATTCCAAAAAGCTGTTTGCACACACAGTGTATACTTTTTCTTCCTCTCTCTGACCATGAACACAAGCAGTATACCTCATAAGTCTCTTCCTCCCTAATATGCATGGTTTTTATGCTGGTAAAGTAACATCTTAGCCTATTGTAGCTTGTTACAGCACACTATAGAATTTTTATAGTATGTTACAGTCTGGTTTGGAGATCACCCAACCAAGCAATCTGCTTTCTTTTCAAAAATAACATAAAATACTGCATTTTTCATAATGTGTATAAAGCCATGCAGAAATCCAAGCACAGAAAATAAACAGAGCATTGCCAACACCAAGCACTTAGCAGTCCTGTCCTAGGCCACAAAATCACAAGTTTGCCTTACAAATCTTGTCATTTCAAAGAAACATAATTTTGGGTTTCCTCTATTTGCCCTTCTTCCTTTTAAAACTTTTTGGTTGTTTTTAAGCTATTCTGCACAATCACAAAAGTTGTCAATTTACCTTCAGCTTTAAAGAATGCTGAAATTATTACATAATTACAGGATATGAGGAACCAGAGCTTTGAAAAACAACTGTAACAAAATCTATGGTAAAAGATCAACTGCAAAAGTTGATGCCACTGCAGGCTGAAAGCCTGGCATAGAACAGACACATCCTCATCCTTTTTAACCCTCTCTGGGATGTTCAGAGAGCCAAGCAGGAGCTAAGACTGCCCTAAACAAATGCATCAGTTGCTTGTTTCTAGTAGAGAAAACTCCAAATTTTCAGCTTACTATTTGATAGGTTTTCTACTACCAAACCAAACAGGATTCCAGGCTGGAAAGGGTATTTCAAAATAGCATGAAATGTTTAGTTCAACCTAAAATATAATTTCCTTTAGCAGAGTTTTGATGAATATTTTTTTTTCCCCCAGGAAACACTGAAAAGATGGCATTACTGATCAACCCACAGCAGGCACTGCTTCCCCCAGTTGTTCTGCATAACTCTCAGTCAGGAAGCTGTTGTTCTCACTGCTCTTGTGCTGGTTCAGCTTCCACGGAGAGACATCCATGCCCTTCCTCAAGGACAGGCAAGTCTGGGGGCACTGAGTGACCAAACCCACGTGTGGCTGGGGGCTCACGCAGGGGTCAGAGCTGCACAGAGGGTTCTGGTGCTGTTGTGGTTTTACACACAAGTCACACGGAGTTCTCACACCTCTGCAGGACACTTGTGAGTTACTGTGCTTGCTAGAGGGTGAAAGGAGCACCATCCCCTGTGCAGTGGCCACGCTGTGGAACCGTGGCTTGGGCAGGGCTGGGCCACATTTCCATCCTCCACCTGCACCCAGATCCTTCAAGGTCACAAAATGGGCCTGCTCAGACTTCCCTGGTAAAACAAAAGCACTTCACTGTAGTCAGCAGGGCCAGACAAACAAGCATGAAGACAGGTCATCTGTCTTCTGCAGCCCAACCTCAGGCAGGACTCAAAGGCCTTGCAGTACCAACACGCATGCCAAGGACCTCTCCTGCGCCTGGAGTCAGCACCAAACCCTGGGCAGAGCAGGGCTCATGGCTCACTGCCCCAGGCTCTCCTGATTGCTGGGACACTCGTGGATCTGCTCAGGAGTGGCCTTGCTGAGCCTTCACCAAAGCAGTCCAAACCCAGGTGCAGACTGGGGAGCTGGAAACCGATTTGCAAGGCCCAGTTCTCCAGGCCCAGTCCTGTAAATGATGTGCACAAGGAGCCCTTCCTTACATGAGCAGCCCCCCAGCCCAGGCAGGAGTGCCTGGCTCCATGCATGGATCCTCTTACGGATAATTTGTTCTGGAGTACATTAATTAGAGGGCATCTTTCACTGCGGCACTGGTTGCCAGCAGAAGGACTGTGAGCAGCAGATCTGTTCTCAGTGCTGACATGTAAGGGTAGCATCGCTTCAGCAGTGATAGGAAGGTGTTGAAGGGATAAAGCCCACCCTCCCAGTAACTCCAGCTCTGGAATCACAGCAGGCCATGAGCCAGCCAGGCACTGATTTCCTCTGTTCCACAGCCCCAGCATTGCACTGAGAAAGTGCCTGTGGGATTGCAAAAACCTCACTCTGTGCTTGGCATGTTCACAGGTAAAAGGCAAAGCTTATGCGGAAGCTAATGAACAAAAAGCAGCTGGGGAAAGATGCAGGCTCAGATCCATTTTAGATGCCTAATTCCTACTAACAAACCCCCTGGAGCTGAAGGATACACACTGAACTGCAAACTCAGGGCCTCAATGCTGCCATGGAGCGGCTCACACTGACCTCCCTGAGATCACACAGGGGATCTGGATCTCCCCATCAATGCAGGGAACATCAGGCCTGCTCTGTCACCCTCTCCATCAAAGCACACAGTGTGAGCCAGACAACTTTCCCTTGCTGAGACAGAGGCTGGGTTGGAGTGCAGCAGCATTAATGGCCAAGCTCCCATGTCCACAGCCATCACAAGGGACCCTCTTGGTCCCATGGGACATTGTGCCCTGTTCCCATCAGCTGACAAAGGCCTTTTGCTCTAGGAGAAAAAAAGGAATAAAAAACTAGCATGGTCCTCTGTGAAATTGCATTGTTCCTAAAATGTCCCCTTACATCTACCTCAGGCCACGCTGTGAGTCAGTTTGACACACACAAGGGCTGTTTCGCAAGGCAGCGTTATGTGTGCCCAGATGTGATCAATCACACGGAGCAAACAACCCTCTCCAACAACGAGCCAGTTTCAGCAAGGGCAAATGTCACTCCTGTGGGGTGGCAAGCCCACAAGCCTTCACACCCACACAGGGCAGGGTCCTCAGAGATCACAGGACTTGTGAGAAAAGGGCCTCCTGAATGTCATCCTAATGCCACATCCCCCACCAGTGAGTGTACTATGCAAGAATGATTTCTGCCCTGAAAAATGAATCAAATTCTGCCCAGCTTTTAGGCCAAGGCAGCTCCCATGTCCACAGTGAGCTGTGAGGCTCCAGGAGTTGTCTTAATATCTACCTGTGCTCACAGGGCACTCACAAAGTCATGACATTAATTTGTACATGGTTGCTAAATGGCATGAGAAGGCTGTGGGTCTGCTGGCACGGCCTAAGCTCTCATATAAGATGGAGAGTGGATAAGAGAACAGACTGGGGTCAAAATGAAGTGCAGAACTGTTCAGGAATGTCTTGCTGAAATAGCCCCTGAACTCTGTGAAGACTTTGCAAGCAGCACTGTAAACAGCTTTCTATTAGGTTTTGGCCCTCAGCTTGTAAGGGCAAACCCACAATTAAAACAGGCTGCAAAACCAGGGAGAATAGCAGCACAAAGTGCCACAAATCCCCCGAGAGGAGAAATTCTTCATCCAGTGTCCAGGCAAACACTCAGTGCAGATGCAACGGCAGAGGTTTCTGCAGCCTCTTCTGCAAGGTTTCCCCCCGGGTGTCCTGGCACAGGAGGACAGCTCTCCATGGGAGCCAGTGACAGGGCAGGCTGGGGACAGCCTCCAGGCCTGCCCAGGGACAGGCAGGGAGGTGCCTTCCAGACCAACACGTGCTCCTACAAACTCCTCCTGCGCTGCGTGAGCCATGTCCAGGTCCCCAGTGAGGGTGGGTGTCCTCAGGCCAGGGCTCAGATCTGAATGGGGTGGGTGAGACAAGATGTTCCACTTGTATCCTTGTAACCTCTGCTCTAAACAAAGGGGCAAAGCCATTAAGTAAGACAAAAGCAAATAAAAAATCTAGATGGTGAAAGAGCCCATGTGTGTGGAAAACACGATATTGACCCAATAGGTCAGGGAGCAAAAACTGCAGCTAAGACTCACAGCTTAGGACAGCATGGATCCTTCTGAACCATGGCAACACATTTACACACCTGTGTCACAAAATCTCCTTTTCTCAAGGCAGCACCCAGCAATCTGGGCAGCAGGCTGTCCAGTGGCACTGGCTGTGAGGAGGGCAGGAGGAAACCCTCCCTGTGGAGGAGCCAAATGCTCCAGGAGCACTTAGCCATAGCAGAAAGTGAGCTACAGCACTCTCCACAAAGAGCTGTCTTGCTAATTGCGCTAGCCAAGGCTCTTCTGGAAGGAAAACAAATATATCTGCAGACAGGCTAAAACAATAAAGGAAAATGTAAAAAGCTGAACTAAGAGACTGGAAAGTCAGTGACAGAAGTTAAAATGTCAGCAGCAGCTGCCTGCAAGTGGGCAGCAGGGGCTGTGCACCACCAGGACTCTGCCTCCTCCTCACCTGCGCTGCCGGGGAAAGAGGAGGTGCAACGCCAGGCTCCGGGAATGTAAGAGATATTGCACATGCCACTAAATTAGCAAAGCCAGAATCTGCATCTAGCACTCAAAAACAAAAACAACAAAACACCCCACCAGATAGCGGCGGAGTGCTGAAGCCGCGCAGTCTCTGGGGCTGTGAGCCGGGAGGAGACCACCCGGGCCGGGGGACGGCTGCGGAGGCACCGGGAGCAGCGCAGGGACAAGGGAGGAGCCCTGCCCCTGCCTTGGGAAGCTGCAAAGGTTACACAGCTTCATCACACACCTTTTCCGAACAGAAGGATGAAGATTTTATTCCTCCTATGCTTGGACTGCATGAATCAGCTGTAAGGCTGCGGACCTACAGGGTGGGAATGTAAAATCCTGAATCCCATGTGAGATTTGTCGCCTTGAGGTAATGGGTGATCACAGGAGCATTGGACACTCAATAGGGAAATTCCCAGTGCTCCACTGTGCTTTGATAACCAAACCTGCACAATGAAGGAATTAGTCATTCTTCATAGTCATCAAGACTATGGCACAGCAAAATACATTTTTCCAGAAGAAACCCACCTAAAAGTGGCCATTTTCTCCAACATAAACTTTAAGCCTTTGGCAGATATTTAAGGATGATCATACTGAGATTCTCATCTTCTAGGAAAATTAGGATGTGCCTAAATTCATTTATGCTTCCTACTTCTGAGCCTGACCATAAAGACGTGCTTCAATCTCTGCCTTTCCTTTAATGCCACAAGAGAGGGGTTTCCCTGCAGCATTCACCAACAAAACCCTCCCGAGCACCATTAAAGGAGCTGTTTTCCACGGCTGTGGAGAAGCTGGAGGAGGAAGATGCCTGGCCTCTGGGAGTGGAATGAGCAGCCCCAGAACTGCTTACCTCTGGAACCAATTACTTAATGCAGGAACCCGCCTAAATCCTGGTCTAACTGCTAAATTAGACGTTAATTATTGTGTTGATATTCTGTTCTCCCTGACTGTCACAGCTGGAACTGCTGCCTGTTCTGTTCCATTGCCACAGCACTGCTCGAGATGCTTCAGCCAAGGCAGGGGTTGGTGTGATTAATCCAGACCATCTCTTTTCACACACTGTGGGCCACATTTGTGGGGTAAAATCCAGAGTCATTCCTTTGATGTTACACATTTCATAGGCACAACTGGAAACTATTGGCTTATTTCAACAGGAAATAAGGAATTCTGGATTTACAGCATAAGACTAAAAGGAAAGTTAGAATTTACCCATCTTTGACAATTAATTAGGAGGAACAAAAGGTGTGAATTTAAAGCACAATAGTTATTGCTGAACTGTTCCTCAAAGATACTCTTCATGCTGGAATAAAACAGTAGAATTTAGGAAAAAGAGTTCCAGAGTAGTAGTGTCCTATTTTGCAAATCTGGAGTATCAAGTCTAGCAGTGAAGACTTAGCAAGATGGCCATTTTATGCTTCACCTTCTGGCCATCAGAGAAACTCCCTTCGACCTTATTTTTTTTCAAACCCAGTTGACTCTCTCTCCTGAAAAGAGTTTTTCTTTATAAATGCAGTGGGAAATTCTACAGGGCTCATCTGCACCACATCCTTTCAGCATTAGCTTTTATTTCTTTTATTTAAGGTGGGAAAAAAAAATCACACAGCAAAGAAAACCAAGCATTTGTAGGAGTATGGCAACGTTTTCCATAGATGCTTTCCCCATGAGTCAGGGTCCATCCTGTGCACTGACACATCCTGCAGGCTTGCTCTGACTCGTGGGGCAAAGCCATGGGTGCGCACAGCACAGGGAGACACGCAGAGAAAACAGAGGGAAAGCTGCACCCCAGGAGCTGCCAGAGGAGACACAGCTCCTGGGCATTTTCCCCCAGGGTATCAGCATGCTGCCTGCTCACTCTGCCCTGCACTATGGAAACTGTGGGGCTGCAGCTCTTTGGTGATGGGCTCAGGACCTTTGGAGGAGCTCTGACAGCTCTGAAGGGCTGCAGTTACAATAAATACCCCCGTGCATCTCACAGCTTCTGCTGAGACTGGGAAACGCAGGCTTGCCCAAGCCTGAGCAGTGATTCCAACTGGGATTGTGCACACAGAGCACCAGGCTGTTCCCACAAAACACCACACCTGGACACATTCATCCTGGAATAAAATGTGACTGGATACTACCCACTTGACTGCCTTGGAGAGTTCAGTTGCAGTGGCTTTAAAAGCCAATTAGGGTAACACAGAACAACGCTCTATTTATTCCACAATGAGTTGTGCAGGAATACAGATGATGGAATGAGTCCATCCCTAAAATTAAACCTAGAAAAGCACACATTGAATTGCATATATTAATAACCAGTAGGTATCATTTCAGTGCTCAGAGGACCAAATGGTCTCCTGATTTTGACAACTCAGGTGACTATCTGTCAGCAAGATTTCCTCCCCAAAATATTGTTATCTAATCTGAAAGCTAGGCAGATATTTCAGTGGCTTGGACTGTGATTTATAGCCTAGTGTATCAGTCCAAACCTCCTGAATGATCTTAATTAAACTCTGAGGGTGAAAAATTAACCACCATAGTTACTTTATTATGCATGACCAGTAAAAAAAATACTTCAAATTTACATAATGTCTAACAGAAATTTATTTAGTAGTCACATTGAGACTCAGATTATTATTAATTATTTAACATATCCTTTTATCATTGGGGAGGAACAGGCAACATTTTGGCACCAAGTTTCTGGACAGTGAAAGGGAAAGGGCTGCTCTGGTATTTCTGCCTTCTCCCACACACAGCCAGGCTCCATACCTGCTCCAGTTGCTGCAGTAATCCCCAGTGTCTGCTCCTCTGCCCAGAAACACTTTTTTATTAGCACTCTGTCTCCAAAAATCATTTCCCCAGCAATATATAACATCCACTGTATACCACTAATTAATCTCCAAGCTGTCCCTGCATGGAAATGATTTGTTCTTTGTGCAGAGCAGGATTATGTGCAGGTTTCTCAAACAGGATGGGCCAGGAGCTCCCCTGCAGATCCCTGCCCTGCAGCTGCTCCCAAACGAGCCCCGCTTTGTGTCACCATCACATGCACAGGACTCAGCTTTACCACTGCCATCAGCTCCCTTTGGGATGTGCCTTACACAGACCCTGCACAGGACTGCTGCATGAAGTTCTTTCCACCCCGTGGGTCCTTCCAAGGCTCCTGGGTGACAAACTGAGCTCAAGGCAGCAGGTTGGTACCAGCCAAGCCCCTACCCTGCTGCTGGGGTGAAACAACCTCTCTCCACTCTCTTTGTGTTGTCTTGACTATTCTCTGAAGGGAAAGTTATCCAGGGCATCCTCACAGATCCCCATGACCTCCTCAACTCATTGCAGCATCTGAGTTACTCAAGAACCAGGGTCTTCCTCTGAGGAGATGAACAAACTCCTCCTTGAGGTCCTGTCTGCACCTAAGGGGATCCAGGGAGAGACACAGCCATGGAAGGTCTCCTCAGAAGCCTCCCCCAGTCATTGTCCCATGCTCCATCAGCAGGTTTTTCCCAAGACACTCCCTGGAGGGCCGTGCCAGGGGCAGGCAGGGAGCTGGGCTGGCCACCTGCACCCTGCTGACCTGGGGGCCATAAGTCCCAGGATCACAGTGCAGGATGTGCCGTGGCACCCGCTGAGAACAGGGGAGCATTTTGACAGGGCTGTCCACATATCAGTGCATCAACCCAGAAGAGAGCCCCCAAGGTAAAGACAACAACCTGCTTTATCAAATGATCACCTTAATGAGCCAAGATTGAAAATAGCAGTGGGCTAATGGCTTGGTACAGAACCAGGTAAAAGAGATCATGGACTGGCATGAACTCTGCAAAACACAGCAGACTATTTATACTGACATTCCTTAAGAACACCTGTAAATAATGTTGAAATTGAGAAAGCATCCCAAAAATCAACTTCACAAGGAAGTCAAGGAACACCTGGAAAACTATTACATGCTGCATTGCATTTGCAAGCTAATCTGGAAAATTATTACACTGTGAGAGTCCTTACTACAAGTTTCACCATCTGCAAGAAATCCTTGGCTCATGGTAATGAGAGATCAGCCAGAGATCAGCCTGGATGCTCCTTTGTAGCCCTACTGAAGTGGCTCCCAGACCATTGGGGCAACATTCCTCTTCCCCCCTCACACTGAGGAGCCAGGGGCAGGACTGAGCTGCTGTGCTGCCCTGAGCTCCACTGACACACACAGCAGGCACCCACAGCTCTCAGAAAACAAAACTGAGGCCAAGATCAATTCACAAAAGAGATCCGAGATCATGTACAGGAACAGCAGCTTGGAGATTCCAGATTTTCATCTACATCTCCAGCCGCACCCACAGGATCACCACACAGAGGAAATGTCATTTACAAGTGCTGTTCCTACTGGTCTTTGAGTCACCAAGGTGACAGCATGTCCGGACACGGCCAGGGCCACCCTGCCACCCTCCCCTGCAGCAGGACAGGCAGCACTTCAGCCTTTGCTAACTAGAATGGACAGTGGGAATGTAGCCCCATGGAGTAACTCAGACACAGCTGAACCCCCTCGTTTGGTAGCCCCAAAAGATACACCCCACCTCTCAACCTGTCATGTGCCTGTGCCAAAGTGTCACTGGATGAAGTCCCAGAGGATGCTGAGGCTGCACTGGAGCTGTCCTAGAGGAGGGGTGTTAGTGCAGTATATATTTATACATCAGTCTTCAGAGAACAGCAATGCCCACTTGTCCTCAGAGCTTTGTATGCCTGGGGAGAGGTTTCCAGTTACACAAATTTATTGCGGGGTGACACCCAGAGATCTGATTTCTTGAGAGAGATAATGAAGTCCAGGCCCTTCTGGCAAGGAGCAGAAATGTCACTGTGACAAGCTGATCGCTTACTATACCATAACTTAATACATCCTGTGCGTGTTTGGGAGGATGTTTTTGATGAACTGGCAACCCAAATTAGCAAGGAACTTTCAGCATGTGCCTGGTCTTCTCATACATCAGGTATCAAGATTCACCTTGAATGGGAAGATAATTCCCTGAGCATGACTCCATTTGCTCTAGCATGGCAATTTATGAGTCCAAGGTGCTTGAAGGGATGAGTGGAGAGGGTAATGTCTGCAATTATTCAGGGAAAGCAGATGCAATCAGACAAGGCTGTACCACTGGCTCCTCTGAGCAGGGCAGCAGAGACAGCTCCCAGCATTGCCTCTTGGTGACCTGGACAAAAAAAATGGACAGCAATATCCTCTTTTCCAACAGAGGAGGACAGTTTGGGAGTGATTTGGAATGCTGCCTGATTGCAGACTGTTAACTAAGTCCTTCTTTTGTAAATCCCTGTAAGACTAGGAAGCCAGGTTGGTGATTTTTTGCTTCCAGTGAAACCAAGGACTCAGCAGGGACATGGCAATAATGGAATTAAATCCTGCAATGGTGGACTTAAATCCTGCAATGGTGGATCACAGAGGGAATAAACAGGGTGGCTGACAGGAGAGTGGGCAGTATATAATTCAAACTGCAGAGGAGGAGGACAGGTTTAGGCCTACAGCTTTGTTATCTCACTGCAGTCAGATCCTGTTTACTAGACTGACAAACACAACAGCTCAAGAAGTGAAACTGTTTACTTGTAGTAAACTGCTGATGCTCACAGCTTTTGCTCCACGTGCCTCTCGTGTTGCTTTCCCATCCTTCCAAATATAGTTTTCTGTGGCAGGCAAGATCTGGAAGGCTTTTAAGCAGGAGCCTCTTCCCAAAGTGCACTGTGCACTGTGGCCTTTACGTATCACTGGCACTCAGCATACAAAACGAAATTATCTTTCTGGAGATTAGACAGGAATCCATGCAAACTCAGAAACAGGCAAATTAATTGCTAGGAATAATATTACCAAACCTGTACACCACCTGCAGTGCATGCTCATGCAGGGGTGTTCATGTGTGCCCATGTGTGCATCTGTACAGAGGAGGCTGAGTAGGTGTATGTACATAAAATCTGCCCAGAATTTCACAGTTTAAGTTAACTGCAAGGAGGGCAAAGAAGGCTGTGGGCAGAGAACAGAAGGATGCATCCATTTCTTCTATAACCTGGATGAATTGTTAGCCTGGGGAACTCTCACTGATGTGCCTGCCCAACCCATGAATTCAGCTCCTGGTCCTTGTGGTAGCCATGCAAAGTCCAAAAACATCCTTTCCTCTTTCTCCTCCCTAGGTTACCTGGTTTCAGATTTAGAGCTTCAATAGAAAAGGAAGCAAAATAATTTCCAAGATCCAGAGAGAAAGAGTAGGGATCTGAAAACAGAAGAGGATGGATGTGACATTAAAAACCACCCAACAATTTTTACCAGTACAGAACAGGTACCTAGGCACTGCCAGGCCCCACGAGGCTGCCCACGGACTGAATATGCTTTGAGAAAAGCATTGGCATCACAATGAAATTTGTGCTCCTCACAGGCAGGACTAAATGAAATGCTGGCCCACTGAAGTCCATGGGAGTTTTCTCATCGATTTAACAGGGGCCATAGTTCCACCCTGGTCCTTTATTCCTTCTGTTGATAATATTGTAAACAGCCTCACTAAGTTAGAAAGTGGAAACATGCCCAAGGCATCCTGGTGATGAGCTACATTGCTGTAGGTGGTAACTAAACTGTAAATAAAGCTGTAACTCTTTGGACTTAGCCCACAACAACGTTTTTTCCTGAGTAGAAATTCAGGCTTGATACAGAGTAGGGAGAACACACTGACTCTAAAACCTCCCAGGGCAGACTGACATGGAAGACCAAGTTGATTCCAGGAACACAAGTAACTCACCTCTCTATTTTTGAAAAAGTTACTTGTGCTCTGCAAAGCTCCAGTGTATAAAACATATATAAGCAAATCTGTAAAAAAAAAAAAAAAAAAAAAAGGAAAAATAAAAAATAAAAACTAATAAAAAGCACCCAAACAAATTCTTTGACAGCTGAAAAAAGAACATGACAGATGACAGTGCTCTGGACCCAGGGCTTTTAATTGCTCTCCATACAGATCTTGAGTTTAGGAAAGAATTTGCTTTTGAGTTTTAAGCAACAGCAATGTTAGTATGGACACCATTTTGGCATTTCTAAAAGCCAGCAGAAACCCCCTGCAGAATAATGATGTTTGAAATGGTGATTCCTGAAACAAGCCATTTTTCTCTGGTCCATACTGCAAATCCATGGCCTCTGGTCCACTGATTTTCTCGCCTGTGCTACTCAGCAGAGCAGTGCAGTGTCATGGGACGAGTCACCAGATGTCCTGCTGACCACAAACATTCCTGGAGCTATGTGAGCAAAGCCCTCAGCACAACGCCAGCAGTACACAAACCTACACCTGAAAGACATACAGGTGTTTAGATCTCCTAATCTGAGCTCCACATCTCACTCAGAGCCATCTTTGGTTCCTCGTACATCTTTTGATCTAATCCTTGTCCTGACTTGTGTTGGTGATATTGCCACTGGCAACAGGCAAAGTCAGGAATGTAAGAACAAAGGAACGTAGAACAGAGAGAGACCATCCAGGCCACAAAGCCCAACACCATGAAAAACTCATGAGCCTGAAGTTTACCTGAATCTCTTACTTTGTCAAATGAAAGCTTTTATATCATCATGTAAACAAACTGGTACAGATATTTTCAATTTGGTCAGTGAAACTCCATTTGGGTGCTATTTTATGTTAAAAAAAAATGTATCAATGAGATCAAAATTATTTTGCTTATTTTCACCTTTCAGGTGATTAACAGGAAACTATGTTATTGCTACAGAATTAGTTGACTGGGTTGATGCTGATTTAAGCTGTTGGGTACTGGAGTAGCTGACATCTCAAAGCCAGGATAAGATGACCAATTCTGCACGTGAGAGCTCCACTGATTTCCCTGGCCTTGCACAATGGCCCAGCTTGGGCAGATCAATCCCACTCTGGACATTACAAGTGTAATGTCAGAGTAAGAGGTGCTGTAAGAGACAGCACTTAACTTCCCTGCACATGTCTGCTCATCAGGGCAGCACACAACAGAAATTGTGGCACTGATTGTCCAAGGGAAGATGAAATAAGAAAGGACCTACTCTCTCTCATCACGGCGAGACTCAAGATCTTCTACAGATAGATACCAGACATAGAGACAGATACCAGTAAAGCTGTCATAAAAAACCTCAACACCCAGTACTATTTACTGGGAACCCGTTTTTTTCAGTAGCATCACACATAAAATGCCTGCTCCTGTTCCCATCAAAATTAAAAGCAGAATTCCCACTGTCTGGCCTAAGGATCAGGCCCATTATATATTTTAAAAAGTTAGATCAGCAGCTTGCAAAGTCTCTAAAGGGTTTTTATGATGCTGCCTAATTAATACAGAAGCAAATAGACTATTTTCTCAGGAGGTGAAAAGCAGGAATTATTTAAAAGTTCCCTTTAGGCAAACTACCAGGGAATAAGAAAAATGTAACTACTGGTTATGTCAGATTTCATTTTCCAGATCAAAATTCATTGTGTCAGCTCCTTTTCTTTGTTGTGATTCTTTAAAGATGTAACGAGAGCCCTGCGTGTGTAGGGAAAGAAGGTGCTTTGTGAGCAATGCAGCATCTTAGTGTACTTTCCCCTCCTAATAAATATCTTCCAAATGGGAGTCTGTGAGGGAGGGCAAGAAAACAGAGGTGCTTCCCCTCTTCTCCAGGTCGCCTCCTTATGGGACAGGAAAGCTTTTCACACATTGAATTGTGCAATGCAAGGGGTGTTAGGGGGCAATTATTTAAGTGTTGCATGACTGTAAGTCCTTACATTAACTTCTGCATAAAAGAATAATAAAGGAACTCTTATCCAGAGCTCTTGTCTTCTAATTCTGTAACTACAGGTTTGAGGGGATAGCAGAGCTGCAGATCAAGTCCCACAGCGGGTCAGTGACAGGGCCAGGATTAGCCACAGTCCCTGTTTTCCTCAGCACAGGCTGCCTCCAGATTTGCAGTTGCTGTAGTTTGGCACAGATCTGCTGAGGCAATTGACACGACATCTGCCCACACCAGGTCTGGCCTTGGCAACTGTTTTTAGAAATTATGGCTGGAGCACCAGAAGAGCAGAAAGGCACAAAACGTCCAAGTCCTAGGGGAAGTCAATAAACTCAGCTCCCATTATCCTCTCTGAAACAACCCAGCTGAGAGGGAAAGTGATAGCAGAGCTACATATACATCATGCACTGGTAACTTAGAAAAGCTTACTTAGTGTGAGGTCTGTGGGTAAGAGGTTTGTGCTGCTTAATCCCGTCTAAACCTGCCAAGACACTGCTTTTTAATTCAAGGTTTGACAAGGGAGGGTGTTAAACCCCGTCCTGCACGAAGAAGCAAACGCTGTGAGGAGCCTGTGAAAAGCACGGCAAGTCCAGTGTGAGAGCAAACTCAGCCTTGTGGCAGTCCCAGGCCCGTGGATGGGCAGCAGGGAGGACTGGCAGGACAGCCCAGCTTGCCTGGATCCTGCCTGGATCCTGCCTGGATCCTGCCTGGATCCTGCTGGAACCACTGCAGCTGAGGGACGGAGGTGGCTGCCCAGGGAACCCAGAGAAAAGTGCTGCATGTTGACTCCAACAGCTGCGAGAACAAAACACGATTTCAGGCACGACGTAGCCAGATGAGCAACCAGAGATAAAGCACCTGACCAAAAGTCTTTTCTACTTTGCAATATTTTTCGTGCTTTGCCGCAGTAGTGCTGCAGAGGCTCTTCAAAACTGATTCCCTCCGTGTTGCCTGGAGGACGTGGGAATCATTCTGGTGCAACAGGACAAGCAAAGGCCTCTGCATTATTCACTCCCACTGCACTGTCAGCCTTGTTGGTTCTCTGCACACACAGTACACATTTCACCCACAGCAATCAAAGTTTCTGGAATATGGTGTGTCTTTGCAGCAGCTCCTGGCTGCACTGCTGCTCCATGGTCTGGCCTTACAGGGGAGCTGCTGGTTTTCCTCTTGGAGTAGGGGGTGTTACATGGGATTTTTGAAGACCCTTAAATATTCAAACTTGGGCTGAGCCAGTGAGACTCAGAAAGCATCAATATCTGAGCAGGCTGGCTCACCCTCCTGCATTTCTGGGATGCCCTCCAGGTACCTGAGGACTGTAAAGCAGAGAGAAGAGCAGAGTCAATAATTCACGCTTTTACAGGACCAAATTTAGATAAGCCTGAGCAAACCAAGCCAGCCACGCACTCTGCTGGGGCTTAGCTGCATTAGTCCTTAAATGTTTTGTCTGATGGCTCCTTTGAATTCTAAAGGAAAATTAAGAAGCTTGCTGTTTTAAGAGGTTTTGTAAATCTCCTTCTTTTAATTCTCCTCGTACTCTGTCTGGGTGTGTCCTCATTACAACTAGGAAAGACCTGAAGATCTTGCTTCCAGGTTCTTCAGTGTGGGGCTGGTATTTGAACTCAAATCATAAGAATGTGAACACAAAAGAACAAATGTTGAAGAATTCCCTTACTCACCAGCTTTCCCCAGTTGCGACTTAGATCTTGGTGACTCTACTGGTAATTTCTGTATTTTTTCACAACTACAGAGCCAAAATAATACTTGATGTGAATGTGCTGAAATTTACATTTCTTCAAAGAGTTGTCTCTATTTGAATACAGTTGCTGTTTGGGCCTTAGATAGCCTTGAATAAAATAAAAGACTGATCTAACACCTGTGGAGTCAATAGGAATCATTTCTGACTGTGGTGGAGTTTTGATCTCAAGTCTGTACAGCAAAGCAGGAACTGTGGCAGTAAAAATGAGAGCTACACTTCAGTGAGAAATGGCCAGGGACAAATGACTAAATCCTGTTGTGCAACTCACTGACCTCTCAAGAATATGAGAGACAAAATTCCTTTGCAAATATCACACAGGTGAAGTGCTGTGCAGAACAGGGCAAGTCACTTTTTATGTGTCCTCCCAAGAGGTCTGGGGTGGGATAGGGAGACAGAAAAATAAAGAATATCATTGGGCCAGGCAGCTTCCAGTTCTTCTCTTTTAAAAAGAAGACAGGAGGGGAAAAAAAAAAAGAAAGAAAAAAAAATAAAAAGGGGGAAGAAAAAGGAACAAATCTTTGCCTGCTGAGAAGAGACCCTCATTTAGTCATTATTGTGGGAGCCTTGCAGTAGTCTAAAGGAGATTCAGATGAGGACATCTACTCAAAATTATTTCATAGCCTTTGTAACATTTGCAGCAAACTAATGCAAGCAAGGACTCATTTCTGTTAGTCAAGAAAGTGTTTATGTTGGCAGAAAATGTATCTTCAAAGCCTACTAATGCAGCATTACAAAAGACAACAGTAGGTTACTCAAACTGGAGATCAGAACCTGTTTACTTTGATGAAAGAACTAGTCTAAGGTACCAAAGGGTGCAGCACCAGCTGACAGGCCAAACACTGAGTCCAATCCTGCAAATGCTTCCTCTTCTGAGGCCAAAAATCTAAATAACACAAATGATGGGAATATGTACAGCAGCTCTGTTATTTCTAGCTGTAGTTAGGAATAAAACCAATCAGGCCATTTGTCAAGGTGCAGCCATGCAAAACACAGGGGCTTTATCTTAAATGACACAGATAAGTAACATTTCCATCGAAGTTCTTTGGTTGCTTTAGCCACAAACTGGCAGTCACCCTCGCTAAGCAGAAAATCGTTGGGTTTTAATAAGCTCTTCTGGGACTGTTGGACAGCAGGGACACTTCAAGACAGTTTATGACTATTTTCTCACTCTCAGTCTCCCTTGGGTGACTTGTGAACTATCCGTGCCAGGACAGAGACACTTGGGCCGCCTCCAGGCAGGACAGCTCGCTCCAGCAGAGCCCCTGCCTTTGTGTGACTGTGACCGTGCCGCTCTCAGCAGGCAGCCAGAGCGTCTCTGTCCCACATTCCTGACACTGGGACACCGCTCCCATGCCGGGATGTGCACGGCACAGACAGCCAGGCACGTTGCGCAGAGGCAGCGTGAATAGGAACCGCGGGCACGGGGCCAGAGCCAAGGCGGCTGGCGGGACCTGAGCTGATGGTGCAGTCAGAGCGCAGGAGCCGGGGCAGGGGCAGCGCTGTGCCTAGGGCCGGGAAACGGGGCACAGAGTCCCTCACACCCTGCCCTCTGTCAGCACTGCAGGGGCAGCGCTGTGCCCTAGGGCCGGGAAATGGGGCACCAAGAGCCCCTCACACCCTGCCCTCTGTCAGCACTGCCCACCCTTCTGCCATGCACACTGCCTCGCTGTTTGACATCACTCTTCCAAGGGCTCGTACCACCCAATTGCTCTCTTTACCCCAACCACCCTGGCCTCTGGCATGCAATGGTGAGCTGAGTGTATTAGAAATTAATTTATAACAAAATTCAAATACTCCAGTGAGTTACAGCCAATCTGTAGCACGACAGTTTTGGGCCAGATGGTCAGGCTATCACAACCATCTAGTCTGAGCTCCTGATTACTGTGGGTCACAGAATTTCCTGCAGCCCGCTGGCAGGTTTAGCTCCGAGCATTATCTGTCAGCTCCAGCGTGGTTCTCCATCAGCCCTGTGGGTGCTCTGAGCAGGGCAGCCAAGCAGGGTGGGTCTGTTCAGGTAGACAGCACTGCTGTCTGCAGGATTCAGAGGTGCAGCGGGTCCAGAGCACCGGCAGGTGCTGAGAGCTGCCGAGGGCTCCGAGGGCTGGGCTCTTGCAGCTCCCGTTGGCAGGGGCAGGAATCACAGAGTCCTGCCTCCAGTGGTAATGAAATCAAATGGAGTTTTGCTTAAGTAAGGGCTGAGTCAGTCATGAGTCAGGATTCGTGGACTTGGCCCAAAACACACATACATTTAAAAATAATTGCCTTGAGTGCTTGGAAAAGTTTTCAGCAACACTGGGGAGATGTGAATAATTCTGGTCCAGTAGGAAGATCAAAGAACTCTGCAAATATCCCTGTTACCCTGCCTCATGGGCACTGTCCAGCCCAGCCACAGCAGCTCTTTGCATCCCAGGGTGAGAACCTCAATGCATGGGTGTCAGAGAGTGAAATCATACCTACTCTTTGATGTATTTATATGGGTGGAGATTCCAGGTCACGCAGTGAAATGGAATTACTCACGCCCTTTTGTTCCCAAGGATTAAAGCCTTTATCTTCATATTCTCAGCAGTAATATCATAATGTTTCAGGAAAGAAACCCTAAGATCTATACCAGTTGTATGCTACTGTTCTTTTAAATATATATGATATGTGGTTAGCCTTCAGGACAGAATGGAGAGGCATAAGAGCAAACAAATGAACTGACAGTAAAGAGAGTGCGTGGCTGTGAAGAGCCGAGCTCAGCCTATTGGTACAGGGCTGATCTTCTGTTCCCTCACTCCCACGGAGCACTCATCACTTGTAATCATATGGGAAAACTGCACCAGCAAAATAACGTATTGTTAATATTCCTATGTTGATTATTTTCTGCCTGTGATATCTTGCCCTAGCTTGAACAGCCCCAGGCACATCTATTACACACATCCAAAGGAGACAGTTCCTTATGGTTTCAAGGTAAGCATGAAAGCATTTGCCTGCTTGGTACCAAGTTCATACCCTAAATCATGCGCATGACCCTAACACACAATTATACTTTAGGAAGAGGAATAATATCACAAGGTAACAGGTATCAGCTACTCTGGAATAATTGGCTTTTTGCTTTCTCTACCCCCTTGGCAAAGTAAGCCAAAACAGTTTTCCCCTGCCACAAAAAAAAAGGGGGATAGCTGCACTGCTGGGCAAGAGCACGAACAAGGCAACTGTGGTGAAGAACCTGACATGCAGGAACCTGTTACATTGTGGTAACTCACCTGTCTGTCAGAGCCCTGAGCAGGAGAAAGACTCAGAACCAGTGCAAACCATAAGCTAGGAACAGATAACACTGGGCAAAGCTGCAGAATCTCAGCACTTCTGTCGTGGATCGTGCAAGCAAACCCTCAAGCTATGCTCTGAAATCATGCTAAGCCGTTTGGCACTGTGGTGATTATTTGCTTTGGTGACATCTCCTAGTGATCTACCTTGGCAAGCCAGAAAAGGTGTGAAACAGAATATCCATTAGAACTAATTATCATTATTTGCCTTCAGCAGGTGCTGAGAACTTCACTGCAGAGTGCTGAGAACTTCACTCAGAGTGCTGGGTGGTGTACAGTACACAGGAAGGAACAGGCAGGATATAAAGGATACACAACTGATGAGAGCAATGTCAGTTCAGTTTCAGAACTGAAATTAAATTATGTGCCTCTCAGTCACTGAGCAAATCAGACCTTAACAGTTTCTATAAGACACCACCACACAGCAGTAACAGAGCACATCATTCCTTTTCATTCCTCAAGCCAGCTCTTAGGTGAGCAGTGAGTATCCACTGGAAAAGAACACAATCCCTAATGCTCATGGCTTCAAGGCAAAGTGTAAATATGTCAAGGACACCCTGAAGCAAAGAGAGCAAATCCCAACTGAAGATTTAAATTTAAAAACCTGTTTCATGACTTTATGATACTATCTTAGGGTTGGTGAGGGGGGTTGTCTTTTTTTTTTAATTTAATTTTTTAACATTTGAGCAAGATGGAGACTTGATAAGGCCCAGAACAAGTAGAGAAACAGCCAACAAGAGACTGGTGAGCAGCTGGGAGTGGTGAGGACAGCACAACACGCAGCAGCCGTGCCACAGGCACTTCTCTCACACTCAGCATTTTACAGGCATATCCAAGAGGACTTCAGTAGGGAATTTCATGCTCTATTCCTTCACTGGACAACAAAATTGCACTCATCTGCCATCAGAGCAGACACTGACAGTGGCCTCGGAAAATCACTTTCACAGAGATCCCAACAAGAGCCTTTTCCTCATTGTGCCATTCCTCTGGTAATCAATGACCCAGCTCAGACTGCGAGAGGGCTGAGGACTCACAAAAGACTAAAGCACATGTTTAAGACTGAGCACAAGAACAGTTTTACTGAAGTTAAGCACATTTATGAGTGATTTCATAGAGTTAGGCTGAACTCTGCTACTGCTCATCATTCTTGCTGATTGCATCTGCATCAATAAAGAGTGGTTATGAGAACAAGGATCAGCTGTGAGTTACATGGAAGGGAAAGGTGAAGAGAAGAGAAATCAAGGAGGAAAGTTGGTTGCTAAGGGAAAAATCAGGATCTGAAGAAAGACTTTGGCTTTTCCAGCAATTACAAAACCTCCCCAGCTCCCAGATGGGAGGGTTCAAGTGAGCTGCCTGTCATAGCTGTGACTCTAGTGTTCATAAAGGTCAGCCTGGCCACAGGAAAACACAGGCACAGCCAAATGCCAGGCATTTGTTCGGCTCCAAGAGTCACTTGCTGATTTAAAACTGCAAATGAAATGCAACATGAAGTTGGAGCACACCAGGACTTGAGCTTTTTCCAGCAGCACAGAGATGTGGGAGGCTGGCTGGTGCCAGCAGGGCCTTTGGCTGGCAGAGGTGAGGCCAGGCGTGGGTCTGGGCTCCTCACCTCCCCCAGAGCACTGCCCAGCCTGCGTGCTGCAGCAGCCTTGGGAACATCCACGAGGGCTCAGGGACTCCACAGTTTCATCTGTCCACGTTACTGAGCTGAGATGTGTCACTGGGACAGGATAAACAAGGGCAGGACTCACAGGACCAGGTTTTTATTTCTGGCCTGCTGGATGATTATGGATGAAAACTCAATCTCCCACTCTGTAAATTTGGATTAGCCACATTGGCCTTTGTAAAGGTCCATCAGATAGAGATATTTGCATATTTAGAAGAGAGATAGCTGTTCTATGCCTGGCATTTATTTATATGCTTTAAAGCACAACTGACTTTGTCTCTGTCTCTGGGTGTGTGTGGTGCACAGTATCATGGGGCTGCTGCCTCCAGAAATCACCAGTTAAATGAATCAACACCATGTGTGTCAGGACCTGAACTACTGCGTTTGGTCAGTTGTTGGAAGGACAATCAGACAGCAACAGGAATGTCTTCTTTGATGGCAGGCAGCCAAAGAGCATCATTTGCCCAATAACACACAGACTCACCGGGCATCCCAAGCACTCCTCACAGGATGGCCAGGGCTCTGCTCCAGGTGACATGTCCTAGGGATGTCTAGGACACTGTGTGCACTGCACTGACAGCCCTGGGCAGGGGGTGGGCAGGGGGGACAGGCCACCCACAGACACCGAGTCACACAGGTCAGGCCTGAATGGCTGAGCCCAGGATTTGGCCCCATTCTCCAGAGCGTGTCCAGGGCATCCACAAATGGCTGAAGGCACCAAGCAGGTCCCCAGCTCTCACTGTTGGTGGCTGCTGGGCATCTCAGCCCATCATGTACCAGTGAACTGAATAAATTTTTCCTCTCTTGATAGTATTAAAAACTTATTTCTGAGCAATTTTTTATAAATCTTCACCAGACCCCCTCCTCTAGTTCCAGAGGCCAGGTCCATGAAGCTGAACCATGCACCTCCTCTGCAAGTCAGAGTGCCCAGAGTGCTGACAGCAGGACTGCAAATCACAGGCAAACTGTTCTGCTCCTTGGGGCTGCTGGCTGCAGATTCTGATTATTTCCAGCAATGCAACTCTTCCCCACAGCTCCAGCCCCAGCATGTGCCAGAGCTGGGGTTAAGACGATCAGCTCCGCCATAAAGCTGGAGATGAACAGATACATTTCCACCCAGCAGGCAGAGGCCTCGCTGTGGCTGTCCCGGGCTCAGCACCAGGACCGGAGCCACATCCCTGACCCCGGGAGGGATTCCCGGAGCGGGTGAGCCTGGCCGTGGTGTGCACAGCCCTGCCGTGTCCCCCCTGGCCGGGCACCTCAGCGGGCACTGCCCCAGCAGCAGGCAGCCCTGCCGTGTCCCCCCTGGCCGTGTCCCCTGGCCGGGCACAGCCCTGCCGTGTCCCCTGGCCGTGTCCCTGGCCGTGTCCCCTGCCGTGTCCCCTGGCCGGGCACTGCCCTGCCGGGGGCACAGCGGGCTCGGGGTGTCACAAGAGGGTGCAAAGCCCCGCCTGGGCACGGACGGGAGCGCTCCGAGCCGCCGGGACCCTCGGGCTGGGGTCAGCCCCTGCCTCTCCTGCCCCCTCTGGGAGGGCAACACATGCCACTGCCGCCACGGAACACAACTTCCACCTAAAAGAAAATCTAGAACAGGCACAAGAACGAGCCATAAAAACCAATCTAGCAGCGAAGGCTGATCAGCATCTCCAGATTGCACAACTATGGATGCAAGTGTGTGTATGTATAAACATATTTATATATAAAAACACATACATGTCTATTAAAAAAAAATCTTCCATTATCCCTTAAGGCGTTTGATTGTTTTGTTAATTCCCAGGATGTAATCTGTTTTGCATTAAGTGGGATGTTAAGCATCTAATTGTCAAGCGTTGATAAGTCATGGGAAATTTTATTACAAGATAGGCATCAGCTGAATGGAGATAAAACAAATCAGACACTAAAGTGCGATTTCCAGGTGAGATCAGTGTATACCAGAACCGGGGCATGCCAGGGATGAGCTGCGGGAATGCTACAGGTGGAAATGGGCAAACTGAGGACTTACAGATCAAAATCTGCTATTGCCAAGTGCTCCCTGTTCCCAGCTGTGCGTGGCACTGACAGTTTGCACCTGGGCTGATGACATCATTTGGAAAAGGCTTCAAATTTCATGCATTTCATGTAAAACCCATTCTTTACACCAACAAATACCAAAGCATCTAAAAATACCATCAATTACCCATAAGAACCAGAGCAGAGACTGTAAACACGTTTTTCTGCTCCCTCTTATCTCTTCAAATGAGACCAAATTTACTGCTCAGCCCAGCCCCTTGCCGGCCAGCCCTGCCACGTGCAGTTCATGCCCTTCTAAGCGAGGATCAGACACATTTTTGCAATTCAAACTGAGATTATTGTCAGCCCAAGTAATTGCTCCATCTTGTGACCAGCAGCATTACCTTCCTCCCGCCTGTGCGCCTCACACTGTCCTTCACTGTAGGCAGAGAGGTCTCTGAGCAGAGACTCTGCCCAGGTCTGCCCCAAGGTGAGCCACAGCACGTGTGCCACCCATCCATCTAGCATCAACATCCAGCGGTAGGGGCTCAGAGGCTACTCCGGGTCCTGGCCCATTGTTTTTATTACTGAGAGTCTTTAATCGTCATTAGACTGTCGAGCGGCTTTGTCTGGAGTGGCACAAGCAGATCCCCCTGGTGCTGAGCGAGTGCTCCTTCACCAGACGCAGCATTTCATCAGCAGGGTCCTGTTATCTCCTGACCTCCCAACGCTGGCCGCTCTCTGTCATGATTCGGGAACAGCAGAAGCAGATGCACAGATTGGGGGTTGAGATATCAGCACCCTCTGAGCTTTTTAATCTCAAGTACTGTTTGTTTTGCTTGGCACTTCCCACTGACCGCAGCTCCTCCAGAGCAGCCCTGCGGCTCTGAGCCTTCACCAGGGACTGCAGGTGGCTGTGAGGTGTCCCTAACGCAGCCAGCTGTCACCTGCACCCCTGGGCATCCAGAGGCCCCTTGCATTGGCCTC
Source organism: Sylvia borin (assembly GCA_014839755.1). Lineage (NCBI taxonomy): Eukaryota > Metazoa > Chordata > Aves > Passeriformes > Sylviidae > Sylvia > Sylvia borin. The sequence continues at coordinate 257,994 of CM025974.1, forward strand.
TCCAGAGGCAGCAGGGGCTGCTGATGGACTTACAAGCAGCCCTTCCAGAGCACCCAGTGACTCCAAAATATGTGCTTAGCACATCCACCTTTGTTTTGAATTGCGACAGCACTGAGGAGACATTGGCAAAAAGATAACCAGGTTCTGAAATTTCCTGATTATATGCTGTTAAAAAGCAACTGGCAATAAATTCAATTCTAGTTCTTTTAAGAAGCTGCTTTTTTTCCCTTTGCTTTCTTTTCCCGTTGTTGTCAGAGGAGGGGGGAGAGGAAGCCAAGGAGGAAGCACAGTAAAATTCCCACATATTTTAGGGACAAAAAGTAGTTGTCATTTCGGAAGGGATTTTTAAGAAACATTCACTTCATCAGTTGTCAGGCAATTCTGTTCTGCACAGGGCTGCTGCAGGCAAGGTAATCACACAAATTGGTATTATATTGTACATAAAAATCAGGATATATTCCCAGCTGAATCAGGGCTGCCTTCTCACCAGGGCTCTGACAGTCCTGACTGTGCTCAGGGCTGGTGACTCAGCAGCCACTGGTGACTCAGCACTCACAGAAATCAACGGAAGCACCTCCAGAAGTTTTTGTAAGAGCTGAATTAGGCCACATTTTAGCCTGGTAAGGGAAACACGCTTCTGACAACTTGACTTTGTAGCTTCAAGTCATTTTCTGTGTCTGCTCTAAACTAGCTTCAACCGAATTTTCACAAAGACAGCATTTCCCCACTGGCTGCTTGACCCAAAATGGCCTGAATTTCAACACTTGCAGTTATTTGAGCTCAAATCTTCTATGTGTTGCTTGCAGTGACTGTAGGGATCTAAGAGACTTTTGACATTAAATAAGCACTTACAAACACAAACAATTTTTTTTCTCCTAATCTCCTCTTCTATCTCTTTTTTTTTTTCCCTCTCAAGGTGGAATGTGCATTCTTTGGGTCAGAAAGCACTATCTACTGCCATTAGGACTTTAAGTTCATTGTTATTAAACAATGTGGCGGAGGTGTACCTCTGCCTCTCAGATATTTGCCAGTTTTCTTTAGGATGAAATTCTTAGTGGAAGAAGAAGCTTGTTTAAAAAGGCGAGGGGAGGTGCAAAAATATTCAGTTGCTTTGTAAATAATTTGGCCTTGCTCCTGATACTTTTGGCTGCCTGGCTGCATCCCAGCTCTGTATCCCTTACCCATGTTGCACCCACAGGAGCCCCGTGAGCTCAATGCTCAGTTACCACAAGCCAGTTCTGGCAATCCCACATCCAGAGGGCAAAGCCCTACCACAGCTCTGGGCTCCTGAAAGCCTCATATGACACCTGAACCATGCTAAGAAACATCCTCTTGAGTTAGTGACAACTTCTGGGTTGGAATGGAGATCTGGAGGATCTGGCACTGGTTTGTGCAGTGCCAGGGAGGGCCTGGGAGGTGGGAATGATGCCTGTTTGTGCTGGGCAGCCCCCCACGCAGAAGCCAGCCCTGCCACCCTGTGCCAACACCAGCCACTTGGGATGGATGTGGGAAAACCACAGCACACCCGCACTCAGAGGCACAGGCTCCTGTCCTGGCCAGTCAACTCAGCCCGATTTCCGCAGGGAGGATATGCAGGATCTGCTGGAGTTTATCAGGTGTGTATGGGCAGGGAGTGGCTGCTTGGCTTCAAAGAGCAGATAAGGCCATCAAAGCGACTGTCAGCTCTAAACACTGCCCACTCACCTGAGCTCAGACTCCAGCCTGTCCTCAGGAGCCGCTGAGGACTCACTGGCTGTGTTTACTGCCTGCCCCTGCTGTCAGCAGGCAGACGCAGCACAGCCTGAGGACAGGAGTCACCCCTGCTTTCTGCTCTCTGCTGGGGCATCAGCAGCACCTCAGGCAGGAGCTCTGCCCTGACATGCAGCTGCTGTACCTGTACTGGGCCAGGGAGGGCTGTGAGCAGGGACCACCTCCTCACCCTTCTGCTCCCCCAGAACGTCCCACGGACACCTCTGGGAAGCAAAGGGGCGCTGTCAGGACACACTGTGGGTGAAGGCAGCAAAGAAAGACACTGGGGAAACGACAGGGATCCCGTTTGATCCTAAGGGCCTATTCCAACAGGGAGCAGAAAGAAGAAGCAGGCAGGAAAGGTGACAGGTTCCCCACCACCCTCAGAGGCAGATGGGATGCCAGAGGAGAGGCAGGAGAGGATGAAAACAAAGCAAAGCTCAGTTGACTCAGGGCAGGAGCAGGGACAAGACAATCTTCTGCCAGAGGCTGTTTCACCCAGCACCACCTCAGGAGGACTCAGACGGAAAGAATTTCACTTGCGGGCAGGAGGGCAAGTCAGATACAGTATCTAAGCACATCACCCCACCCTTCTCTAGGCTTGTCCTCGGTTTTGATATGCAGCGTGCAAATCTGGAATGCATTCATAAATAAATGTCAAATTCTCAGGTGTATTGTCAGCCTTAAAGAAAATGAGCAAACTTAATTAAAAATCCCACTGTTTCTTTGACTCATTAGCTGAGTCACGTCTTCAGCCTTGCTGCTTTTTGTATCTTTAACATTGAAGGACATGTATCTTTACGTTATACTTTATACACATTTTACATTATGCATTTTACGCTGAAATACATTATATCTTTAGCACTGAAATACAATGAACACTTATAAACTCTAAGAAGTCAGCAAGATGATACTCCAGTGTCTGAGGAAGTCATCCATAAGCTGTAGCAACAAGAGGCTCAGGAAGCCTGAGGAACCCCTGTGCAATAATCCCATGTGATAATGACAGACAGATTGCCACTTACTGAAATCACAAGATGCCGTGAATCCACTCCCATTTTCCCTACCCAATGAGGACATATTTTGCTGCATTTCAAATATTTTGCTCCATCAGGTGAGAGCACAGACCCACTGGACTCCAGATGTGGATAACTAAAACTCTCCTCACGGTGGGCTGGCATGGTCACCCCTTGAAGATTCCGTTTGTTCCCGATTTGTTTCTCTGCCCTGACCCACAGGAACACAATCCCACCTGACACTCGGCGTTAGAAGGAAGCCAGTTCTGGCCACCCCCACACAAACCCTTTCCGTGGCTGGCAACACCCCATTTGTTGCTGTCTTCAGAGGGGTGTCTGTGTGCCGGATGCCATGTGGCAGGGCAGGGTGGGCTGCTGTGCCTCCTCCCGGGAGCCAGGCAGCTCTGCCCCAGCACCAGGCCCCAGCAGCAGCTCCTCTGCCTCCAGCACAGCTGCATCCTTTGTGCGTTTCAGAGGGGATGAGAGACACTCCTGAATCCCAGCCTTGGCACAAGTGACAACAAAACCCACAGAAGGCACCTAACCCTCACGGAGCAAGGACAGACCCGCCAGTGCCTTCCTGTGAGGCGCCTCCAGCCAAACCACAACAACGTCCACCATTTCCATGGCCTTTGGCCTGCTTTAAAATCCTTCCTTTTCCAGGACAACCCCTGGCTGGACCCAATTTGGCTCATCACAAAGCCAGTGGCAAATGTCCAGTGATTTCAGGAGTAGGTGTGTTTTATCACAAACATAACTGACAACTGGATAAACAGGGATAACTGGAAGACTTGAGACATCCCTACCTGTCCAGCACAAAAATAACCCTCTGGCTGGTGGTTCTGCTGCTGCTCTGGAGGCAGCAGGCTCTGAGGGATTCAGCAGCAACTCTTCCCTGCCCAGGACACCAGGCAGACACATGGACTAGCTGACCTACTAGGCTCTCTTTCAGATATATTTTCTATTATTAAAGAGTTTCACCATTTTACTGTATCTCACTTGTTATTAACAAGGTTTATCATCGAGGTTTGTCACTAGAGAACAGTGCTTACACCTGAAGAAAGAGAAGAGAACAGGCCAGCTGCCACTGTGGTGATACCTCTTCTTTTTCACCAGTGGCCAAGGACATGTAAGAGCAAGCAGAATCCACCTCAGTAGTTTTGCAAACTAGGCTGTCGAGCTCCTGTGCCAGCTGTTGCAAAATGCAACCTAAACATCACACCACTGTTACATCTGCACTGCCTACTCCTGACTAGGTTTAATACAAACTGGCCTTTTTCAGCACAGCAATGTGGCACGTATTTAGGCCCATGTGAGAAGTTTAGCAACCCTCTTATACTGCCTTTTGCCAAGAGATTAGAATTTGGTCAAAAAAAATCTACTCTGGAGTGGTATTTTGCAGAGATACTCCCTTAGCTCAAGTGCAAAGGGGTTTTGGTAGCAAAGTGAAAAACCTCCAATTCGGCACTGAGGTGGCCAGGCTGTGGCACCATTGCCCAAAGAGGTCTTTGCCTTCTCATCTCCTCTCCTAAACCCATGCAGTAGTGTTGCCTTGTTTAAGGGTCACTGAAGGGCAGTGGGAATTTTCCCATCACCTTCAGAGCCCTGTGAAAATATCACTCACTGCTCCATTTGCATTTGTTTGCTTTGTTGTACAGCAGCATGATTTCACCTAAGTCAAGCCTACGCTCAGACAGCCAGCTTTGTCCAGTAAAGCACTGTGAACATAAGCTTGAGGTCCCAGGATTTAAGAACAGACTTAAAGTTTGGCTGATATCAGAACTGCACATCCATTTTAATCATTATTCACGGCCCTGATGGTGCTGGAGCTGCCTTCAGAGAGCTCTTCAATACTGCTTTGGACATGCAGAATCACCAGCCTTTGTTGGCAACCACAGCAATTCCCCTTCACTCTGGGAATGCATTATTAATTGTGGAATTTGGATACCAGTGGATGTCCTTACAGTTTCCAGACTCTCACGGTTGAGAAAGCAGGGCCCATAAAAGGGCCCTTTGGGGCTATTTCCTGCTTAGAAAACAGAGAAAATAAAAATTCAGCAATTTAGTCCACTTCGGACCTCTTGAAAACTGAAGATGAGGCTCTAACCTCAGCTCCACTGTTCATCCAGAGCACATGCCGAAAAGTTAATGGGATTCCTCCAGACGTTCCCCAGCACGGCTGAGCTCAGACACTGGCCCACACTGTCTGGGGCCGGAGATATTCTGAGCCAGACTCCTCACCCTCAGCCTTGGGAACATTTTCATAATGAACATGATGTTTGCAAAAACTGGTCCAAAGGTGGCTTCTCTGTCTGTAAATATGTCAAGAGCGAATTGGCAAGGCGACTTCTGGGTCCCTGGAATGCGCAGGAAATAGCTGTGACTATACTTATCCAGAGAACACACAGCCTCATTCCCAGCGCCACAGCGGGCCCTGACGTGTCACGGCGGCGCTGGTGAAAGGCCAGGACACACCGTACGTGTGCCCTGCGCAGGGCTCTGAAACCTCAGCCCAAGCCTCTCGGTAGGAGCTCATCAGGAGACCGCCGCGGCCTCAGCCCGGCCGCGCTCACAGGGCGGAACAGGAGGGAACCGGAGCCACTGCCCCGTGCCCAGGGGAACCTCCCAGGCCACACGAACCTTCGCTTCCCTGCCAGCGCTGCCACACCACTCAGCACACCACACCTGGCGCAGGTTCAGCCGAATTCGGCACAAGCTCTAAGCCAGTTCATCTCACAGTTGCTCAGATAAACAAATCTGCATCGTGAAGGTCCGTCAGAGCACTCACATTTGTGTTTTGGTTCCGCAAGCATACGAAAAAGGGCCAGATTGTGCTCTGATTTACCTCGGTGCAAACCCCGAGTAATTTTACAGGTTTTAATCCTCCAGGTTAAACTGCTCTGTATTCAATCACAATGTGGCTCTCTACCTGGCACAAGGGATAATTAAATTAGGTGAGATAAGGGTGTTTTTTACCATGCCATTAGCATCAAAATATAACTTATGAAACTTAACACCATTTTAGCAGGGCTATTGATTTTGCTAAATTCTCTGTCAGAAGCTTTATTTTAACAATCTTGTTTAAAAATAGTTAATTAAGTGTTGGCAGTAGTCCACTCTGCACTAAGAATAAATAAGCAAAAAAGCCCATAATTTTGTTTTAACTTTGAAATAATTTTCTACTTCACATCCACTGAGAGTTGTTATTTTTTGACTTGTGATTTTTTTTCAAAAAATATTAATACCTATCTGTGAAAAGCTATCAGTATCTTAAATTTGGGGTTTTGGTTTTTTGGGGTTTGTTTGTTTTTTCCTTTTTGTAAAGAAAGAGACACTGGATACATACTAGTTAAATTTGCAATGAAAATAAGTTAAATATCTCACAGTACTGTTTTGTAGAGGATTTTAAGGGAAATCAAAATTGGATCAAAACCATGTTCAGTACTACAGCACATTACAGCAAGCAATTTATCATTCCTCCATTAAAGTGGGCTAACTTTGATAGCCAAAAAATAAGTTAAATTTTATTTAGAGTCTGATTAATTTCAGTAGTGAGGACTACATGCAATTCAAATGCCATATATTTTATATAACATCATGTTAATTAAAGGCCTAATACTCCACTTTGTACCTGAGCCAGGCAGTGACAGGGAACTCAGAGCAGAGTTACAGCCTCACAATAACACCCACAACACACAGCTCCTCAGAACACCTAATGATGTGGTTCCTACCAACCACACTGACCTCTAGGAGATTGATTTTCTGCATTCTAGATATTACAAACATTACTCTGGCTGTAAAGTGTGCCCACTTCAGATGCCAGAACTGACCATCCTCTCTGCAGGGCTGGGGTTTGCCCATCCCCTGAACCCCCATCCAGCTCCACGGCACTACAAAGCAAAGGGAAACACAGCAAAGCAGCAGAAACTTTGAGGAAGAAGATGACAATCTGGGAAAGCAGGGAAGATGCCAACCCACATCAAAGCTGTTTATGAGGCACAGTCACAAAATCTGAGAAACACTAAACATCGAGGTTCAGGCATCAGAAGTTCGTGTCATTGTGGCTTTGGGGAATTCAGAGGAGCATGTGTTGGGGAGGGAATGAGAGCTCAGCTGAAACACAAGGGGTTTCAGAAAGATATTTCAAGCATGAAAACAGAAGGAATAGCAAGACTGGAAATCATGTCAGTACGATAACAAGAAAGCCATGTTAGCTGGGACACCAGGCAGTGTGGTGCTTGTGTGAAGCCTGCCAGGAGCATTTGATGCTAAATAACCCAAATACTCAATAACTCGGAGATACATCATCGCCTTGAAATGAAGCTAAGAATAAAATAGAGGTTGCCTAAAATAGAGGTTTGTGAACTGCAGTTACAGGAAAAGAAGGAATGTGACAGGCCAGTACCCCAGTGCCTGGCTGGTGTTGGAAGGCACCAGAGACCTCTGCACTGTGATCATATCCCCACCACATGACACAGTCTCCTTTTTAGGTCAGTCAAGCTCCATCTTAATGATTATTAAGACATTTCTGCCATCTCCCCTTCAGCTGAAGGTGGCTCCTGAACCCCTCTGCTCTGTGCTTGAAGACTGTCTTCTAGTTTCCAACTTAAATTCATCCATGGCCAGCTTATAAATACTTGTCCTCTGGCCAGAACTGGGGTTCAAGCTAATTCAAACCCATTGAAATTAATGAGGTTTTTTCCCCATTGACTTCAACAAGCCTTGAATTAAGGCCCTGTGTGTGGACAAAAAGGTTTAGGGCAGTTTTTGTAAGAGGAGAGTTTTATCCTGTTGATTTTGGCCTCTCTCCTCAGCCTGCTGTGAACTGTCTGCCTTATTTTAATGCTGTATTCTCATCCTGCTCCAGTGCAAAACTCCTATTGAAACTCGGGACGGCCTTGCCAAGTTGTTATTAATTACTGTGGTTCTCGAGGCTCAGTCCTGCAAACTGATCTGCGTGAGCTCAGAGCTTTCTCTTCAAGGATCTGCTTTCAGGACCTGGGCTGCAGGGCTGCAAATCTGAGCACCAAAGGGACCGATCCGATGTCATCCAGCTGTGCCACCGCGGTGCCACTGCAGCCCCGAGGAGCTCACACGCCCAGCACTGCTGTTTGCTTTGGAAGGCAGGAGGGGGCCAGCAGGGAAACAGCCCTGCACAGGCAGCCTCGCCGTGAACACACACACTTCCAGGCCAAAAGAACTTCGTGCTTGCTGGAGCTCAAGCACAATTGGGCTGTGCTGGAGGAGGGCACAGCTGAGCTCTGCCTCTGCGGCCGAAGGGAGGAGAGCTGGGTTTGGAGGAAGCAACAACTGCTGTGGGATTTGATGTCTGTGGCCGGAGCATGGACTATTTGTTACCCTAAGAAATGGCAAGGTGTCACACAGGATGCATGTGAGGTCAAAAATTTATCACTATGTGAGCAATTTATTGTATTTCCAGCACTGGGAAATCCTTATTTTATTACAAAATGGGATGAGGATCCCATGCCTGGCTTCATTACTGAATCTAGTACTTAGTGGTGCCAGGACTGCATTAAAAGCAGGTTTTAGGTATGTTTGTGTTGTTCATTTTAGCTGAATGGTAAAAAAACCTGGGAAAAGCTGCTTTGCAGTGGAAACAGAAAAATCTCAGCTAGCTATTGAAAAAAAGTTATGAGCTCTTCAATTAGACCACAGGCATTTTATAAGGCAAGCAGGTCAGGGTGTACTTTACTCCCTGAACCTGAAATGTTAAAACAGTCATGTGACATATTTGCATTGATATGTGGGATGAGTTTAGATCTCACTAATCTAGCTAGTCAGATGCCTGTAAAAATAAATAAGACCCTAAAAAGGAGTGACATCAGCCATAACTGTTTATTCTGCTCCAGATTTGGCAGGTAAAAATCCGCAAGAAACCAAGTGTATTAGGCTGCCTGGGCTCTGTGCCTATTTCTCATCATGCAGGGAGCCAGGCCAAATCCTTGACACAATAGCAATTTTTGCTCAATGCCAACTCTTCCCAGGCTGGCGGTGCGAACGCGGAGCCGGCTCCTGAGGTCACGGAACTGAAATGGAATTCAAACTGCAACGCACATCCCTGCTTCAGGAGGGGAAAGGGGAAAGCCTCCTGCTCCACGGGAGGCCTTGCCATGGGCTCAAACTCCTGCTGCCAGGAGACGAGTCACAGTGACAGCAGGTGAGAACATCCTGAACTGAGTCACCCCTCACGCCAAGGCACAGGTGATGCACGGAGCAGTGGCCTGGAGAAAGGCTGGGAAACAAGTGAGTCAGAAGAAATGCTGAACACTCCAGTTCCAGGGGTGTGTGAGCTATGACACAGAACTGCCAGTCATGGCAAGTGACATCTATTCAGATGAGCTCCACTCAGTCAGTGCCGTGATAACAAAAGCACTTCATCTCACCCCTTCCATGGAGACAGGAACATCCGACAATGGCACAGTAAAGAGTTTAGCTGTTAGGCTTTTACTAACTGCAAACACAGAGAACTCCTCACCCTTGTGGTTGATCATCATGTCCTCCATATTGAACAGTGAGTGGAATGACACTGGCTTAGTAATAAAAACCTACTGAGACAGACAAGCTAAAAAATAAAATTATGTATCTGCCACCAAGCAGCATGCCTAGCACATGTTCTGGCTGAAAAGGGAGACCCTTGTCCTCATGCTAGAGAGTCACAGCAAGAGAGATCAACCTGCTCAGCTGGGAAGACACCAAGCCCTTTTTAAGTAATTCAGAGTCAAAATGACCTTAAAACTCAGTGTGGCAGGAGTAACGCTCAGAGGTGAGTGAGCACTCAGAAAGGCAAAAGGCAACACTGCTGAGCACTTGTGTCCACAACACATGGGCACACACTGGTGGCAGTAACTGTCACCACAAACCATGGGACATCCTCATCCACCCATCTCCACCCACAGCTCGTCACTGACTGACACCAGCAGTGCCTTCACCTGAAAAGGGCTCAAGAGGCTCCATTCCACCACAAGGCACACAAGCAGAACAGTACAGCTCTGATTTTCAACTGCTCCTACCTGCTTTTTTTATTCTAGCAGTGTTGGTGCCTACTTCTCATGCCCATTTAAACAGCATTTTAACCAACAACTCAGTATAATAACTAAGAACGGGACACTAAGCCATCAGCATAAAGCACCCTGATTCACATCTCTCTGAATGGCAGCATCTGTACAGACTGAGCAGAGGGGAAAACAGGTTCTTCTCCATGTAACCTGGCCTTGGCAGCAGCAGTTTGGGTGATTTCTGAAATCCCATCGCCTAGCACCAAGCTGGCAAGAGAAGAAATAGCCTCATCACTCTCTCTCTCTCTGCTAAGTAATGCATTCTATATTCATCTGCAATCAGGAGAGAGAAGAAAGAAGAGTTCTTTGAGCTTTATGGAAAGTAGATTGAAAATTATCCAACTATTCAAAAATTACTTTAAGAAAACCCCAGAGCAGCAGTGATGAGCCTCTGCACCAGGAGAGAGCTCCCAGTGCCTGAGGGATGCTTGTGGTGCCCAGCCACAGCAGCCCTGAGTGCACAGTCCCATCACACGTAGTCAGGGTGACGCTCCTCAGCTTCATGGGCAGTTTACCAGCACCAGAACAAGCCCTCAATGCATGTGTTACCCACAGTACTCGAGGTGTCATTGAGGGCAGCCTGGCCCAAAGAGAGGGTAGGAGTCTGCACATGGGGAGTGAGGAATAGCTGCAGTAATGAGTAACCCTGGGAGAGCTGATCCACACCTCTGTAATCTGCTCCACACAGGACTCACAGGGGTTCTTCCCAAAGATTAGGCAAGAATAGTACACTTCGTGGCAAAACCATCTCCCAGTGGCTGAGTGGAGCACTGCAGCACGCAAACTACTCACGGGAGAGCAGAGGCTGGCCCTGGCAGGTGCGCATGGGGCCAGCCCACACTGAGAGACCACGACCTGCTCACATCCCTCGCCTCCAAGGGACAACACCCACAGGGTGCTGCTCCTCTGCCCCCAGCGAGGCATCTCCTGCCCTCCCCTCTTCCTGCTCAGCTGAGTCAGATGGGAAAGGATTCCCAACACCAAATAGCCTCAGGCAGACTGCCAGGTTTCCAAGCCCCTTGCCAAAGGGGAGACCGTGCTTCTGCTTTTCCAAGTGCTCTGTGATCTTGCATTTGCAAAGCTTCTGGAGGCTTTTTCCTCCCACTGCACATTAGCAATTCATTGAGTGGTTTCTACAGGTTTGAAAGGGAACAGGACAAACTTTTAACATATGGAGTGGAAGAAGTGCAGAAGCCTCCCCAAGAGACCATCGTTAAGGCCAGAGCAACAGGGTCAATAAACTGCTGCACCCTCCAAAGATGGCACAGACGTGGTGCTCACAGGGTAAAAAAAGCTGCCATCTCTGAAGGATGAAGATCTGTACATCTTCCAAAGCTCCCCAGACATCTTATTAGACTTCAGGAAAGTTTACTTCTCTTTCCCAGTCTCCCTCTCTGTAAAGTGGTGATAAAACTTTCACAGGAGGCTAAATTCATTAATTCCAAAAACATTCAAATAGAACAGTAAAGATTCTCTGTAAATATGCAAACCCACAAACAAACCAGTATTTGTATGGGAGGACAAACCATGGGTGGGGCTGAGAACATCCAGAATTTGCAGTCTCCCCCAGCAATGTCCTCCTGCAGTTTCCTGGAAAAAGGCTCTTCTCATACATGCACTGCTCTTGTCATGTGAATTTTGTTCAATGGTCTAATATTATTATTTCTAAATTTACTAATACTGGATACAAAGCCATCTGTATTCATGAAAATCTGCAAGTTTACAAGCTCTCACACACACAAGAAGAAACCATTTCAAACACCATGCTCTATTTAGAAGGCTGCTTTGAAAATCTGGCTCTTAGAATCACCTTTGGTTGCTAAATAAACTTCTCTGGAGTAACCACAGCCCACACAAAAATAGTTACAAAACAGTTTCATGACTTTAAGTGGAAATGGGTGTTGGTAAGAAGCATGCTCAAATTTTCTTCACTGAAGTTGAAATGTAAAAAAAATACAATATAAGCTCTGTAAGCAGATTCTTCATGGTAAACAAATATGCAGAGATGCAGAAAATGCTAAGTGATCATTTTTAGAACATTTATTTTTGGCAGGATAAACACTTTCAGACTCTAAGCAACTTCTCTGTGTGTACAGAATCTCCAACTGTGAAAAGAAAACAAATAGCAGAGTTTCATTTGTTATAATCAGGATTTTTTTTATGACTGTTTAGAATAAAGTTGGATCATATTTGGAGTGGCTTGGAAATTCATTGTTTAGGCATTAGTCTCCAGTGGTAAACATCCTACAATATGTGTATAATACAGCAACTATTTTTGTACTTCAAAGCCTTCCCTCATATATTGGGAAGGTGCAGGATAAAAACAACCTCTTCTTTTCCCGTCTAGGGAATGATGGTCTCATTGCTCGATTTCACCCAGAAGAGATCCCTGATTATCCCTCACCAGACTCCATTCATTCACATAAAAATTACCCCAAACACCAGACCAAAACGGCATTTGAGAAATCCAACTCTCTGGAGAAACAGGAGGGGTTGTACAGTCCTGGAGCTTTATCCTTCCCAAACTCCTTGGGGCACAGGGGTTTTTTAAATTCAGGAGCTTACTGTTGAGTCTTCAGGACTGCATATGCTGCAGAGGAGGAAATGTGGCACAGCAAGGACAGACCCTCGGCTGGTGTGAGTGCCCACATCTCCGTGGGCAGCGCCCCACTGCCCTCTCCCAGCAGGCCACTTCCATCACTGCACAGAACAGAAAGTAAATTCAGGAGCAGGGCTGGAAACTGCATCTCCTCATTGTGAGCAGCCTGGTGGGAATCTGGCTGCTCGACACTTCTGAAAACACGCAGCAGAAGCGTCCTGCTGCGAGTGTCCAAGGCACCAAGAGCCCACACGAGTCCCTGCTCCGGGAACCGCCGGCCTGCCAAGGGCACGGGCGTCTGTGCAGGAGAAGTAACAGGATCAGCTGGCTCTCCTCCTGCCTCTCAGCCACAGAACTTTCTTCCTCCCCTAACAATTACAGATGTGGCTTCCCTTAACAGTTTCTTTTTACGTTTCTGTTTAAACAGCACAGGGGAAAGGAAGAGGAGACTTGATGTGGAAAATTAGTTTTGGAAATGTTGAGCAGTGTAGACTTGCCAACTCCTGTTCCTCCAGTCAGTTCATTCTTGATGCTCTCGGCTCTCACCGAAATGCTATTTTTGGGCTGTACGTCAGATTTCACAAGTGAGACTGACAGGATTTTTAGAAAAATCTGAGGCTTTTCCTTGAGAATTAAATGAGAAAAACAATGTGGGAACACTGCTTCCCACTTTGTGCTGCTGAGTCCCCACCACAGCTACTCCCGGGCAAAGCTCCAAAGGGACCCAACCGCAGCTTTTCCAGAAAGCATCAGGGGATTCCCAGCATGAGGGAGATGTGCAGGAGATACCCAGCAGGGAGATGTGCAGAACATTCCCACCACGAGGGAGATGTGCAGGTCTTTTATACCTAATGAGACAGAAGGAGTCTGAAAATGTTCTGAGGAGATGCTCAGCAGCAAGTCAAAGCACAGGCACAGAGTGGGGCTTCAGAAAGCACAGCTCTCTAATAAAATCCCCCAGCTGCTGCTGGAGCCAGGTGGCTCCTCAGGGGCAGAGGCAGCTGCAGAGCCCTGTGCCAGGAGCTCCTCAGACCTTCACCACCTCTTCTGCCCACTGCTCAGTGGCATCTGCTGAGCTGCAGCCTTTGGATGAGGAGCCAGGAATGCAGAGGTGGCACTTTCTGCGGCAGGGAAAGAGCAGCAGATCCTGGAGGCAGCCACAGCCGTCTCCAGTGCATTGTTTGCTGAGCACTTGTCATGCTGTTGGTTGGACATGCACATTAAGAAATCAGAGTTTCTACATGGTTATTTCTTTGAGCTGACAGGTGTCTAAAGCCAGTTTCCAGTTCTGCTTGCTGTCCAAATATAAGGAACTTAGAGCAGGTTTAACTTTTGGCTTTTGGGTTTTTTAATAGAGAGACTCTGTTTAAGATCTTTGCTAAGCCTGCTTTGATGAGGCCATGCACATATTGATAGCCCTTGCTGACAGAACAGGGCTTGCAGAGACCTCTCATCCACATGTAAACCCATGGCTCAACCAGAAAAGTGTTGCTGTAAAAAGACTTACTATTGCAATGCTGCTGAGCAAGTTTTTTTCAATATCCACATGGATATTTGAGACTGCTTGATGATGATGCAGATTGTTTTGAATATTTCAGGGTCATTTATCCATAAGAGACTTTAGGCAGTTAATCCAGCCAAATTTCAGTTTGCAGATCAGCATGTCTAGATATCTGACCACAAAATCCTACAGAGAAAACGTGGTGTCACTGTGTTAGCTGAGGGTGGTGACTTCACACAGGTGTAACTGAGTGCAGAATCTACCTCCCAGGGGTTCTCTGGTGCTTCCTGAACCTGACAAGATTAATTTAGTGATTTGGAAATCTGTTGCCAACCCCAAGTCCCCAGAAGACTGCATAGCAATAGGAAGATTAAAAGCAGATGGTTCAGCAACCAAGGTTTTCTAGTTAAACTTTTAACAGACTTAAAATCCTTGGGCTTCATATAATCATCTTCATTCTTTCCTTCAATTTAGTGTGTGTTAGTATCTTTGGAGCACTTCCTCCAGACATGAAGCCAAGCACATTATGCTAATAATAAGACCTCAGAAACATACCTTTATGATAGGCTTAATAAGTGGTAAAGGAAATGTTGACTCCAGCTCAACAAGGCTCTGTGCAAATAGACCATCTCCATGTGGTTGTTAATTTCTGTAAAAGGATGCTGGAATCTAAACTATGAAGAGAGATCATTTCCAGGGGGGGCTTTAGCAGATGATCCCGTGAAAAAACAATTCAAACACTGCTGCAGTTGACCAAGGGTCTCCTCTATTAAGGTGAGGCATTTGAAAATGGTCAGTGTGGGAGCCGATGGCCTGACAATGCTCCTGATTTCCTGTTCCCTTGGAACCACTAAACCCCTCTGTCAAGTCTGGCAGGAGCAGGGGTGATGTGGGTCAGGCTGTCAGCATCTCCAGGCCTCGGGAGACCTGTGATGGAAAGGAGCAAGGCAGGAGCAGTTGGAAGCAATAACAGTTCTGGAAAGAGTTTCTGTGTCTGCTGCAGGCTCTCTCCTGTCCCCCTGCTCTGACTTTGGGTCCTACAGATGTGACCCATACCAGGCCAGCCACAGCTTGCTGTGCCAAGGTCAGGCTTCCCCTCAGGCCAGGAGGATCCAAATTGGCCAGTCCAGCTTCAAGTCCTGGGATGATCTCCTCTTTGGATCTTTTCGTCTCCAGTGCTAATCCTGACCATTTGTGTGACTGAGACAGAAAAGCAGGCAGTCCAAGCAAGTAAGTGCCTGGCTGAATCATAGTGACTCGCTCCAAACTCCCAATTAACATCAGAACGAAGACAGGACAAGTGTCTCCCATTTGTCTACTAAAAATCTTCCCTCTCTGCAGAAGTGTCAGCTAAAACAATTCCCCAGACATTCCACATGAGGTCCAACCAACATGAAATACAAATCAAACACACAGAAACTCTCTGCTGGGAATTTCTTCCTCTGCAGTGTCGTACAAACATCTTTACAGCACCAGAATTACCTTTATGACCACTTCATGCAGGCACTGAATGCCAGTGCTGAGCTACCAAGGACACTGTGCCCTTCCTTCATGTCACCTGCACTGAACAGCCTCAGGATTTGCTTTCCAGGAGTCCTTTGGGTCAGCATTCACAGGAGCACTCAGGGGAGGAGGACACCAAGCAGCAAATAATCCTCTCCATGAACAAAAATCTGCTTTAACAGATTTTCTTGCCCAAGTACCTGTGACACCAGGGCAGCATTTCTCATTACCAGGGTCCCCCAGGCCTTTCAGACATGGGTTTCCACCACACAGGTCAGGCCCATGTCAGCACATTGCCCACACCAGAATAAAGCAAAGAAGTGTGCAGTGCCTGATATTGCAGCCTTCAGCCACAGAACACAGCTGGCCTGATTCTTCCCATCCCTGAAAAGAGACTTGCAGGAATGCTTTAGACTCCCTCCACTGCCCCCACAATTCTGGGTGCCCACTCCTTGTGCTGCAGTGAGTGCCACTTCACCCCCTCACAACATCCCTTTGAAGGCAAAATTAGTTGCAAGGACAAAAAACTGCACCTGCAAAAGCTGAGGAGTTCTGCTTTGAAAAACCAAACCCCCAAAATACATTTGGACACATGAATAGAGCAGCCAAACCTCAAGTTAAATCTTCCATATGAAGTGTAAGGAATCAAATAACCATCCAGAAGAGATGTCTGCAAAATAACTTGGCTCACAACATTTTCATTTGGGTTAAATTAAAATAATTGTAAATCTTCAGTGCACAGCACCAGAGCTGTAACACTGTACGTATCCTATTAAGCTTTAAGTCTGTTCAATCCTACAAAAATGCTTTGAAAACCAGATTGAGTCGCCCTTTCTTGGGCAACCAATCACACTACTGCAAGAAGGCAGAAGAGGCTTTATGAGTGAATTTTCTCCATTGTAGTTAACCAGAGCTAAAAGAGGCAGGGAACAGCAGGGGCAGAAGAACCATTCCTTGGAAGGAAGTGGGAGAGCATCATTACACACTGATCTCTTGAAGCTGCATTAAACCTTAGATGTGCATCAGTTAGAAGCCAGTGCCAGGCTAACTACCTCAGACACAAACACGGCTCATCTAACGATCCATTCATAATGACTTACAAGGTGTGACTTCCTGGGCCTCCTGGAGGTTTAAGGGAAGAAGGTGTCTGGCCTCCAAGGTTCTTCACACACAGAACTGAGCCCTGCTGGCTGCAGCTCAGTTCTGTGGGGAGCAAGGAATTGTGGACATTGTTTACCAGCTTTTTTCACTACAGATCACATTTTCATAACATCAGATTGTTCAATACCACTTTGGAATGGGAGTTTACAATGCAACATGTGTGCAGTGGGCCCTGAAAACTGGCTAATTCCTGCCACTGCTCCCCTCATTTTGGATCTTTTTGTTTCCACCATCCTGTCTTAACAACCTGTGGGCATTCACAGAACTGGTGTGAGCACAGCACAGGAAAACTCAGCTGTAGCCACGCCAGTAGAGCAGTCAGCACTCACACCTGGGTCTTTCTGAAGCTCTCATTGACCTGGAGTTAACCAGTACACGTCTCTAGTCCAGCTGGAAACAGAATAGTAAAACTCCCACCCTACAGTTGCTTTGGTTTCAAGTGCCAGCCCTAAAGAGGGTTTAAGAATATTTACTAAAGGTGGCATAGAAGTCAGTGATTAATTGGCACAATTCCTCTCATTAGTTCTTGTAGAGGAAGAGTTCAGAGTAAGTTAAACCCCAACACATGAATTTATTTCCAGAGCTCTTTCTGAAATTGCTCCTTCCTATTGGTGCCAATAAATCTTACATTCCAGCTATGCTTCTCTAATAGATACAGGCATAAATTTTTATTTCTAGTTGGCCAGATTAATGACAAGAAAAAATGGAAGAATAAAGCAAAAGCTGCAGCTAGCACTTATCTATCTCTATCCTGCAGCCTTCTTTCTCATTACTCCTGCAACTCTCATATTTAGAGAGAGCTGAGCTCTCCACACACAGTTTTAATGGAACACCTATCCCTCAGCAGCCAACAGCAGAGTTCAGCTGGGACCACAGTTGCAAAAAAACCCCATTGTACTCTTCCTGAACAAGCACAGCAAGGATAGTGCAGATAATACCTTGTACTGCTGAAACAAGAGCCATGCAAAGATTTCAAAGAGCTTTACAGACATTCATAATTTAAGACAACCCACATCCTCCTAAAGGTGATACTGGATCCTCACTTTGCAGATGAAAAACAGAGGCATTAAAAAATTAAAGGATTGAGGGACATGGAAAGCGAGGCAGCACTGGACAACGTCCTGCTCACATATATCACAGCAAGCAGACCTTTTCACACCAACACCAGTTATACAGCCTGTATCAGCCTGTCCGGCAGCCCGTGGTGACACTGGAGACACCATTCAGCCATGACCTGATTTGGTGAAACAGCTACAACATTTTAGTTCTTTTCCATATATTATACACAAGATGTTACAAATCACTTATTAAGTGCACCCTACTTGTATTGTCTGTCCACTTTGTGGCAGTGTAAAAGCCATGGCTCAGCGAGGTGAGCTGTCCTTTCAGGAGGAATTTGGGGTGGCAGCCTTGTTAAGCAGGGCCTGCTCTAGCCTCGGGCTTTCATTCAGCACAGGTTCTGTTTACTGAGTAACACTCAAAGTTTCAGACCCCAGTTTAGAAGTTTTAATTGATGCACACAGGAAAGTTTGATTAGGCACTGTCTCTCCTGATGGATGTCTCCCTGCAGACTGTGGGACTGGGGAGTTTAAAAGCAAAGATTTTGCTCTTCCCTGCCATAAAATATATCTTCCCACTCTATAATTAATCCCAGTGAAATGAAAGAAAGCAGCCTAACGGATTCACCTGTTGTGGTGCAAAGTGCAAAAAGACTGATTGAACATACACCTTCACGGGTGCAGTTTGGCTTTCCTAATGTACCTCTTAAAGGAGCAGCTTGGACTTGGACATCACAGAGCACAGGACAGGCCAGAGAGACACGAAGAAGCCTCAAGAAGAGGCTTCTACAACACTCCCATATAACAAATTATAAATGAAAGAAGCAAATATAAAGACAGTCTGTCTCATGAAAAGCCTGACCCAAACAGAAGACTTACTCCAGCCAAAGAATAAGCTTAAAGCAGAGAATCCAGTCTGCTGGCCACCTTCTCCCCTTCCTGCTCTTCCCTGGTCAAGGGCTGAAGGAGGGCAAAATCAAGGTCTGCCCACCAGTCACTACAGGAACAACCCCTGCACAGGGATTGCTCCAGCCAGAATCAGACCCGTGGCTTTGGTGAGCCAGGGAAGTGGCACAGCCCTTGTACAGGGCAGTGAAGGTGCAGCCTCACCCTCTCCAGGAGTGTCCAACCTTCACATGGAGGCCAAAGCAAGGGCACAGCCAAGCACACACACCTGGGACTGGAAGAACAGCACCAGGAACAAAGCAAAGGCTCAGAGATGGGCCTTTATCTGCATTTTCAGGTTCCTCATATGAGCAATTCCAAGAGCAGCTGCCTGCTGGCCTCTACTCTTACCCAAAATACATCCCTTCAGATTACAATTTCTTCCAGACAGCACAGCACCTGAGACCAAACAGAAATCAGTTACAAGTTCATGGAGTTTAAGAGCAGTGAAACACTAAAAGACAGACTTTCCCCACCAGAAATCAAGAAAACTTCCCTCAAGGTTAGACTAGCCCTGTGCTGAGGACATAGGCACCAGGTAAGCCATCAGGTGACAACTCAATTGCAACACTTAAGACTCAGTAAACATACAAGAAAAAATGATACTACAGATACTGGTAAATAATTGTGCAGTAGGACTGAGCTGAATTAAAACATAAATGGTATTATGGAGATGAAATAATGGTATTTTTATACTTCAAAAGAGTAAGATAAAAAGCTGAGATTTTACTGATGGACTCTGGTTAAAGAATTAGTCATCATTATACAATAGCAATTTGAATATCTTAGCACAGCACGTGTCACAAGAAAATCATTCAAAGTTTGGATACGTTTCAGCTGCATCAATTAAAATTATACATCATGGTATAACATCAGATAGCAAAACTTATTCCAAGCAAGTATTTATATAGAGCTATTAAATGACAAGGATTTGGTTTAATTGGTGAGTAAATGGAGCTGGAAGTTGCTGAAGAGGTCTCTAGCAACCAAGGAGATCACTGGGGCAGAACAAATTGTTTTACTCTGTTTTGTGTGTCTGAGTTTTAAGCCTTCCAGATGCAACAGTAAATGCAATAATAACATTGGCTAATGAAGATGGGTTTAAATAATAAGTTTGGGGTGAGAGGTCAAAGCAGTGACTTGTGTAGCACTATCTCAGCAGGGAAGTAGAGAAGCTGACAGAGTTTTTGCCTGGAAAGTGGATCACTGAGATAAACTAATGAAAATTCTCCAGAAACAAAGGCATCAGTTAGATATGTAGGACAGCTTTACCCAGCTCAGTAATTTGCTGCAGCACCAAGAAAGTTTAGTGGTACTGTAGGCAAGTGCCAAAGCCCTAGGAGATGGTGAAAAAGGTTTGGAAAATATGGCCAGACAAATCCAGATTTGTCCTAAACTCTCATACAGCACCTACTTCAATGGACAAGGCATTACAGCAGTGTCCTTTCCAAACGAGCCAACTCAGAGACTGCTCTGGACACATCCCTACAAGGACTGAATACCACCTCAGCCCCACTGTCAGCAAACTTTGCTCCTCCACATCTCCCAGAGAAGCTGCAGCCACCGTCTGAACAATTCCGTGGCCAGGAGAATTTACAGCAGCTGGAAATCTGACCCACCTATTGAATGCAAGGGAACAGGCAGGACTCTTTCCTGCCACACTGACTAAGATCTCCCCAACTGCACCCTGAGAACACTTCAGGCGTTGGGATATCAACCACAGAAAAACGACTGGAAATCCCCAGGCAGGAATAAAACATATGTTTAATAAATGGTTCTACAGAAAAAGAAAAATAAAAAGAGAGAGAGAGGGGGAGGAAGAAGAAAGGAAAAGGTTTGCAATTGTGAGATCATAAGAGTCCAACCATGTAAGTGATGACTAAGTGTAATCTTGAGTTTCAAGAAGATGAAGAAAAACATGTTTTTGAAACTGTTGAGGCTGGTATTCTCAGTCAACAGATATTCCTCTACTGGCCTGTGAGTGACCCTTTCAGCCTGGGCTTTCCTCCAGCCCGTGGGTCCATGGCAATGACCAGAGGGGAGAAAATCCCCACCACTGGCCAGCTGTGCTCCAAATTACCTGACTCAACTCTGCCGATAAATGTAATTACGTGTTTCCATGGAACTGCATCAGAATGACCTGCTCACCCCTGACATAGTTCACTCATCTGTGATCTCTGTCTCTGTAGATAAAAATCTCTTTCTTCTGTGTGTGTCTGAAGATTCTGTAAGGACAGTCAACTCCCCACTAACCAAGGAAATGGAGGCAGCAGATAGCCCAGATACAGCCAAACTGTGAAGAGTGCAAAACACAGGAAAATTATGTCTTCAAATGGACAATAAGAATATGAAACATGGAAGAGGAGTTTAGTGTTGCTGCTGAATACAGACCACAAATCTACATAACCTGGCAGACCTGCACCAGGCAGCACATGTGGATCTGCCACACTGAGCACCTCCAGTTGCTGATTTCCAGGGGGACAGATATTGGATCCACAGATAGTGGATATCTCAGGATAACTACAGCTCACACTGGTGGTGTGCAACAGTGTGAACAAACACTGAGAAAAACCCAATTTCCACTTCAGGTGAGAGCAGAAATATTTCCTGCTAACCCAAAGGAAGTTCCTGTCAAACTGAGTAACTGAGAACTCTCTCCTGTCTCAGCTCAGCCTCCCTGCCCAAATTCCATTAGCATTCACTCCTCACGCCCGTTTTCCCTTTCCTGGCTCTTCCCCCACAGGCTGCAGCAACTGGTACCTGTAATTTCTGTGCTAAAGGAGCTCTGTTCTACCCCAGAGCAGCCCAGAGCACTGGTCCAAGCAAAGGGGAAGGTCAAGCACAAGCAGAGGCTTAAGAGGAGGACATTTTGGTGGCTCTGATGAGAGAAGATACGTTTCAGCTGCATCAGTTAAAATTGTACATCACAGTATAACATCAGATAGCAAAACTTATTCCAAGCAAGTATTTACATAGAGCTATTAAATGACAAGGATTTGGTTTAATTGGTGAGTAATTGGTGATTGTATCCGTGGTACAAACTGCAATTTGGGTCACAGTGTGACAGGGGAAGGAGAAGATACAAAGCCTCAGGTGGCTGGAGGACAGTGTTTGGCACGAGTCTGGGAGATCCTGCCAGAAAAATACGAATCTAAGACAAAGGAAACCTATGATTCAGTTTCAAGATGTGTCAGGTCAGCCACGAAGACAGATATAGACAGACAGGAGGAGAGGTGAGAATGCACCTCCTCTGCTTTTAAAAGAAAGACCAGAGAAGAAGAAAGTCAACTAAATATAACAGCCAGTGAAATAAGAAAAACATCTGGGAGGTTATTTTCTTGGTAACAAGCTAATGTAAACAGACCTTTGTATTAGGACATAAATGTGACTTCCACCGAGATGTAAGTGAACTCCCTCATCCCAAGGCTGCTTTCCATGGAATTCCCTCCCTGGACCCATCACACGGCAGGGCAGCCCTGCTCCTGACAATGACTGAGCCTCAGGACTGTGGCAACCAAAACCCAAAATGTGTTCCCATTAAAAAAATCTGGATGATAGCAATTAATTCCACTTTTTTTTTTTTTTTTTTTTTTTTTTTTTGTGAATCAATATCATGTGTTTTGTGCCAGAACACTTTGGCTTGTTCATAGAAACTAACAGTGACACATAAATCTATTTCCCCTGTTGCTCAACAGACCATCTTGCTCTGCTGACCAGTTTTCACAGGGGAAAAGGGTTTTTTTTCTGTCTCTCAGTCAGCACCTTCAAAGGTCCTTGCTCCCCATCTTCATGTCAACCTGTGGGTTACAAAACACACTCAGAGCTACTGATGTCAGGTAATCCTGTGACTGCTTTGGGTTTCCACCAGCCATTGATATGAAAGAAATTTATTTCCAAGAGCTGCCCCACCATTTCCCAGGAGTGATGTCATTCAACTGAGTCAATGAGCAGGATCTCTCCCCTCTCCTGTAGCCAAACCCAGCAGAACAGATGTGCTTTGGGCACCCCTGACACCACAGCTATGCTGAAAGAGCCATCCTGTTCTCCTGTGGGGCTGCTAGGAAAGAGCTCTCCTCTGTCATCAGTGGTGTGGGTTCATGTGAAACAAGGAAGGACCAACACCCGAGCAGAGAATGGCCAAACCATTCAGAAAAAAAAGACTGATATGCCCCAGTCTTTTCCCAGCCATGTCTGCTTTGTTTTACTCGGCTGATTTTGGTGTATTGCATTGCAGAAGTGTGAAACCAAAGGAAACTGTAGGATTCTGGCTGTTCTGGAGCTTTACAGATGTTTTCTGGCTTTATGTGGGAGAAACATCACTATTTTACAGACCAAACTCTTTTTTGTTCTAAAATGGAAAATCTCAGTGACACTTCACTCCATTTGTCTTATTTTTTCTTCTTAAGTCATATGATAATGTACACTTACAAGCAGTGAATCATCCCCCCAAAAAGTCATAAAGAGAAAAAATAGCTTGTATGTATGTCTCAGAGGTCAATGAATCATTGACAACAGGTATAATGGGAATAATTATATACTCCTGAGAAACCTTACCCAAAGCCGAGCTCAGAGGCTAGTTTCAAAACTTCTGAGCTGTGCAGTTGGATCCAAGGCTGTGAGTGCCAGGTTAGGAAGCAGCCAGGAGAATTTCAGATTTGTATTACTGCAAAGAAATGTCTTCCCCAAGTCTGTTATGTGTTGACAAATTGTTTATACTTAACCAAGCAATAATAATGAACAGTCTAAATAGACATTGATTTTTATGTTCTTAATTCACTTTTAGTGGGAAAACATCCTGGCAACTGAAATATGGATGTCAAGCTTTGGATGCCAGCCACTGCTTTAGAACTATGCTATTTTAAGCAGTAATATGTGTTATCTGGTAAAACAATATATATTTTTAGGGTCTAATCCTGGAAGTTCCTACTCCAATGAACTTCAGCCTTCCAATCAAAGTTTCTGGAATTACACATATTAATGTAAATTTGTAGCAGACTGCAGCCAGACAAAATAAAACGTTTCAGTTTCAGTGCAGTTTGCCTGCCGTCTTCCTAGAAATACTTGAAATATAAATATGAGGCAATTGCTCCAGAACACAAGTGCAAAATCCTTCTCTAAGCTAGCCCAACGAACTGGAGCAACTAGAGAGGACACATCCATGGATCAAATCCAGCTTGAGAAGAAGGCTTTGCTTGCCAGGGCAGGGTCGCTGGCTGTGTTGAAGAGCATCTATCACACAGAGCAGTTGGGGCTGTCTCCCAGGGCTGCTGGCTCCACTTTCCACCTGGATCTGTACCCTGGGCTGAGCTCAGCCCCAGCGCCAGCTCTGGCAGCCCCAGAGATTTCACACATCAGCGTGGAGCCAGACCCAACAATCGCCCTTGGGAACAAGGATAACAACGATTTTTTCCTCAGATCTTAGAAGAAGCCTTTTAGAGAGAAACGGTGCACAAGTGCCCTCACACTAACGAAGCTGCATCCCCTTCCACCAGTGCACAACAGGAATTCTCCTAAAGGACAGAATTCCTCACACAAGGAAAACTGACAAAATAAATGATGGAGGAATCAGATCCATTGTGTGCAGCATGAACCCTGCCACCCACCAATGGCAAACAGAAGCCCCTAAGCATCTAAAATACTTTTCCTCTCAAAAATCCCAACAGTGCAAGAAGATGGTGATCAGCACCACCCTGCTCCTGTCAGAGCAGTGCAGAGCTGAGCACCAGCACCAGCAGTTAACTCAGTGAAGCTGTCATTGCCCATACCTGGGAGGAGATGGTGCTCACAAGATCTCTGTCAGTGGAGACAAAGGGGCACCTTTTAGAGCAAATCTTCTGATCCATCATAGACGTCTGTCTTAGGATAAGCTGAACCCCCTTCTGGAGGTTCCCATTTCTCCTTGTAAACTGCAAAGAGAGCGTGGCTGCAGCATAAATGTCTGACTCCTGGATGCCTTTGGGTTGGAGCAGAAATATTTCACCTTCAGCTGAGAAAGTAGTTGAAGAGAGATGGGTGGCTGCTGTGGCATTTCTGGGAAATGCAAGATATTATACGACCTGGTAATTTATTCCAGAGTTTCTCTTCATGCTTTAACAATATTGTTCAGCTTTCAATTCAAGTCATAATATTTAATGACTTGTGGTCAGCTCAGCTTATCCTGCATTTCTGTGCCAGCTTAAAAAATAAACAAAGCTGTGTCTACTGAATGGCACAGAGGGATTTACCCTGCTCCTGCCACAAAACATGTATCAGAACATACCAGCACAATTTCAGCTCAGTTCAGAGAACATGGGACTGTTTTTCACATCCTGCTATAGGAGACTGAGAGAGTTGAGCAGTTTGGTGATGAGCATCACTCTTTAGGGGACACGAACACTGAGGACAGCTTCAAATTAACACTAGTTTCATTTTAAATATGTCCAGTGGCCTCAGATAGGACATGCAACGTGCTGGGGGCTGCACGGTTACTTGGGACTTGTTTCCAGCACTGAGTGAACTCAGTCAATAACCGAAGTGGTGTCCTCACTCACACAAAAGCTGTGGGCATGGAGGGTGCCTTGTAGGGGCAGCTGTCACACAGAGGGGCAAGGTGGCATTGTCACGTATTGTCAGTTCTGTACACACAGTAAGAACCATAAACTCCACTGCAGGGTAAACTCCATTCTGCAAATAATCTCCCCAGAAAGAGGTAATCCCTGTCCTGATGAATTTACAACCAAAACCCCCACATACGGTGTGGCAGGAGGCACACGGCCAAAAAGAGGTACAGCAACTCTTACAAAAGCATGTCTGCTGCCAAGTTAGGAACAGAATTTCCTGCTCAGCTGGTGACAAACAACCCCAAAAACAACATTTTGCAGAAGATGCTCCATACCTGAGGCAATGGGAAGAAAACTCATGTCTTCCTCCCTTAGAGGGTCTACGCATACTCAGCTGATTCCAGTACAATTTATAAAGACAGATTTCTAATTTCTTGGCCTCAAACCCATTCTCTAGACATACCCAGTCTATGAATCTGCTGCACAGACATTCTCCATGTTCTCAGCTTTCTGGTTTAAAAGCCATCAACCAACCTATATGTCTCCATTTCTTCAAAATCCTATTTTAATGTCATTTTGGCAAATAGGACTGTAACTATATAAAGCTGTTCTGTGGGTTGTGTGCTTTGAAGAAGAAACCATTACCAGATACTTAGAAAATTTCTATTTATCCTCTCTTGTTTCTCTGCTTTTATGCACCTTTCCTACCAGCTGCTGGACTGCTGCCTGCCAACCCACCTCCCCCTGCTCCTGCATTCCACATTCAATGGGCTCCTCTGCAGTCAAAAGCTTTCTGCTATCTCCTGGTGCCTTCATGTCAGAGAAATAATTTGTTTGTTACATTCAAAAGGGAATTGTTTGGTCCTGTCTTTAAAAATGTATGACACAGTTAGAGTCTATTTTTTTTTACCCTTTTGCTTGGAAATCTGCACAATTATGATCTTAGGATGAAAGCACATTTTTCAGTAGATCATGCAACGAGACAGGCCTTTTCATCACAAGTGCCTATATGGAACTTGGAGTGGTTTCTTAAATCTATCATAATAAAGGCACAGAACCAAACTAGGAGGCCATTTCCAAAAGTTGAAGCCCTTACCCCATCTAAATCAAACTGTTTCTGGAGTTGGCTGATGTGAGGGCAAAGGATGAGGACACCTCACCTTTGCCTCCCCCTTTAAAAGTGTTCAGCACCCCCAGTTCCTGCAGTTACATCCTTGTAATCAATAGATTCATATCCAATAATAAGAAAGTTCCTCTGTAGCATCTCCTGAAGCAGGATCTCCAAGCTGTGCAGGGAGTATGCATTAACTTGCAGATCAAGGCTGCCCTTGCCATTACATTAATGATCATCCAGTCAATGTTATACAACACAGAGTCAGCACAGCCTTCAGACCCAGCCCTATGAAAATGTCTTCATTCCAAAGAGATGGCTCTGACTCTCCTCAGTGAGCCCTGCTCACCCCCCAGCATCACTGCTACACGTGCGGACTGGGGCACATGCTGCACTTCTGTCCCATGGCCAGCACATCCTGAAGAGAGGAAGGAAGGAAGGAAGGAAAAGAGGGGAAAAAAGAAAAGAGAAAAAGAGAGAGAAAAAGAGAGAAAAGGAGAGAAAAGGAGAGAAAAGGAGAGAAAAGGAGAGAAAAGGAGAGAAAAGGAGAGAAAAAGAGCAAACTGGTCTGTGGAAGGGTTCTTGCTGAAGTTTTGGAAAAGCAATCTTTCCTCTCGTCTGGAGGCAAAGGCAGTGCTCAGAGCATGTGGCAGAGCTGCCACACAAGAACAGGAGACGAGTGGGGGCATCTGGCAGCAGTGTGTGACAAGAGCACACAAACCCAGGGGCTGCCAGGGCAGCAGCACCACCAGCAGTGAGCCCCATTACCACCCTTCCCCTAGACCTTCCCAAAGCCCCTCAGTGAACAGGACCCTCTGCACAGGGAGGGCAAAATCCCACCCAGCCTCGGGTCATATTTCCTGAGGGCTGCTAAAACCATGTGCTAATCCTGCCAAAGCTCTCTGCATCCCCTGCCAGGGGTGCACACAGAAACCTGCCTCATGTGAGCAGCCACCACAGCACACGGAGGAATGGGCTATTTTAGCCCAGCTTTCAGGTTACCCTGCTGGCTCATGTTACACACCCAGTCACAACACACTGAAATACAATACCACATCAGAACAGAGAGGTGACAAATTCTCCTCCAACCACACAAGTGCCTTAGCCCTGTCCTAATCCAAAGTCCAGCCCTGCAGAGCTCCTGCCGATCAGGCATGGACACAGCCACACAAGCACACGAGTTCGAGCAGAGGATGCCACTTCAGAAGCTGGGAAGGAGGGAGAAATAAAAAATATATCCTCTTGTTTCTTTCACATGGGTGTTTGGTTCAGTTATGAGGAATTCCCTGTTTCCTACATAAAAATACACCAAAGACCAAGGACCTGCCAAGGAGGGCAGCTGTGGTGCTGCAGGAAGAGGAAAGGAGAGGAGCAGCACCTCCTACCTCACATTCCACAGCTACTTCTACATTAGAAGCTTTATCAAATCTGCTTTGTAATACCTATTGCTTTAAAATGGAATAAAAGCAAGTGGTGCAAGAGGTAGAGCGGATAACATTATATTCCAGGGACAGAAGCAGTAAATGAAAAACCCTCAATATCGGGATTCCAAGAATTTCCTCTGAAATCTGGTTCCATGCATGAGGTGACTGGAATTCCTCAGCTTGCCAATGACTGCTGTGTAGATACAGGACAGGAAAACCTTGTGCCTCAGTTTCCAAACCTGCCAAGGTAGAAATGTGAGCACTTCCCCTGCCTCAGCAGGGCTTGTTGAGGCTTGGAGGTTTGCAGTGTGCTGCAAGATCAAAGGATCAGAAGAGCATTACATATTCAGCACAGGTCCACACACTATTTGAAGGTCTGGAGGCAAGGCAGGTTGCTTAGCTTGCAAAGGAAAGCAGGAAACCAGAGATTTCACAAGCCCTTTTATTATAATTACTGGGGATTGAATTGGTCCTCTGTGAGATGGGCACACCAGGCTGGCATCTCCCAAATAGCATTTACCTCAGAGGTACCTTCAGGATTTGCCCTGAGAGTACCCTGGAAGTGAAGACAGAGATGAGACTTATCTTTGTGAAAACACAAGTTTTTCTTAAGTTTGAGAGTCACTTTCAACAATTTTTCTCTTGCAAACTTCACTGGATCACCCTTCTATTTGTTGGGAAACACAATATAAATCCTGGCATTCACAACACTGTCACAGGTTGTGGTACCCTGAAAGGTCTCATATTTCTGCAGAAACAATAACTCTTCTGCTTGTCACTGTAAGCCAAGGTCTTTCTTACAGCACACACAAGCACCAAAGAAAATTAATGTATTCCAGGAAAGCAGAGGGATGAATTCACAATTACAAGTGGGAATCGGTGCTTTTGTAAACACACACAGACAAAAATTTATGACACAGATCTCTTTTACTAGCTACCAAGAAAGGTCATTTCAGTCAGACAACTTGACTGGGGACCTGTGGTAGCACATGGACTCTGTTATTCCCCCTTTCATGCCTTCACAAACCAGTGCATCCAGAGTAGGTGGGCTTGGTCCTCCCTGGGGCTCCTGGAGGCCACAGATCCCCAAGCTCTGGCCCTCAATAAAAGAAAGGGCCTGCTGCTCACCATAATTTCAGGATTTCCACAATTCCTAACTCATCTATCACCAGTGCTCACAGTGCACACAACCAAAACCAAGTCTCCTGCTTGTTATTAATTCTTCCTACCCACCACACGACAGACAATGAATACAGGAATCAGTGCCAACATTGCCACAGACACACACACGTCCATTGGAGGTGCTCCTTTTTTAAATTAAAGCATCTTAAAATGTTTAGAAATAAAATGTTTGCCAAAGATTAAATGTTGATCCAATGCTCAACAAAACCAGTGGGAGTCTTTCAGTCAGCATCACAGGATAGGGCACTGAGTGCCTCACACGGCTCTGAAGGCACACAAGTCACACAGGATCCAGTCAGAGCCCTTGACACTGGGCAGGTTCAGACTTCACCTTGCCAATGCAAGCAACTGGACAAAAGGGAAGCAAAAACCAGTATAAAAAAACCAGTACAGGTGGGTTTTTTATGATTTACCCAGGTCACCGATCTAGGGATGAGACACATGGAGAAGAAATTGTAAAAGATGCAGAAAATGCAGTGAAATAAAACTGCAAAACTGCCAGGGAAGGTTGGATTTGGTGCTTCAGAAGATATGATTGATGTGGAAACCTATGGAACCTGGAACAGTGGAAATTACTAAAACAAGCATTGCAAGAACACAAAGCCTTACATGAGAAAACAAAAAGCCTTAGAAAAGTAGTCAAATGAAAGCCCATGCTAATGCTGGCATTACCTGAGAGCCTCATTACAGAAACAAAGCCTGGGAGCAGACACCACCACTCCTGGGCTTTACTCAACAGCAAGGACAGACAAGATTTTATAAAAGAAGTTTCTCAGCTGGCGCAGGCAGCAAATAAGCTTTTTGGGAATTATGCCAAATGCAAGAGGAATAAGAATGAAACCAGATCTGAAAGAACCAGGAAAGAAGTTCACATGGAAACTGCCTGCAAGTCTGACAACGGGGCTGAAGAGCAGCACCTTCCAACCCCCCCTCTCAAAACTCACAGGTAGCTCTACATGCCACAACCTGAGCTGGTCATCTCCTGCCTGGAATGATGCTGGAAGGCTTCACCAACAAGGGACTCAAAGTGCAACAAGCCTCATGATGTCTTAGTCTGCTACCTCAGTCAAGCAGAAAGAGGCATTAAAAAGCTCAGTGACTACAATCAAGAAGTATTGAGACATGAAATAACACAGAAGCTCTTCACACTAATTAACAACTGTATATGCAGGCCGTGGGACATGGGTGCTGGGGCTTCACCTCAAATCTTGAAAGCTGAAGTACTCCAAGGGTCCTGTGCATATCTGGGATATTATAAATTAATTTCCTTCTAACTCTATGAGGTCCTTTTTGCTACAAGAAGCTTAACTTGAGAGTGGATGGTGTTCTCAGAGGCATATTCCAGTTCAGCCACATCTTAATGGCTGTAATGCAGAAAACACTGAAATGCCACAGGCTGTAACACGCAGGTGTTCAGGCAAAAGAATCACAGGGGTCCCTACAGGCCTTGAAATCAGTGAACTGTGCAGAGGGCAATTAAACACTCTCACAGACAACTTTGGAGATGACTTTGGCTTCCTTTGCTGAAAGCCTCAATGTGCAGCTGGTCACCTCTTCCTCAGAAATTCTTCTGGGCAGCCCTGAGCCTGAAGACAGAACAGAATTGGATGTATGTGCGCATACATATACATATATACATATATCTATACACACATACACTGACACACAGGGGCCCCTTTGTGTGACCCCTTGGAGCAAACCAGAGAAGGGATCAGACTGATAAAGAAAGAGAACTCCTGGAGCATCTGCAGCTGGCACTGTGGCTCAGTGACCAACCGATGCCACGCATGGTGGGGAAGGCACAGGTTCAGCTTTCCAGCCAAGTTACAGCTAAAGAGAAACCACAGCTCAAGTAAACAGAGGTGCAGAACTCAGGGAGCTCTCAGGCTTGGGGAGTTCTCTGCATCCCTTCTGTTAGGCTGCTACTGGTAATCCTAATTCCAAGTAATTCTACCAACTGGCTTAGTTGAGGCTGTGGTTTAAACCAGAACATGTCCGTACTCCCAGTGACCAAAGAATTGAAGCTTTGCTCAATAACCTCTACAAAACTATTCTCCCCATTTGGGAAAACAACTTTATTCCCAAAAGCACTCAGAAACATGGTCTAAATTAGACTGGTTCTACATGCTTACTACACACTCTGTATAGTGAGGAATAAGCACAGACTTAACTTCTCTTGTGCTGGGTATTGGAAGGTATACTGGGGAACCAAGGAGAAGAGGAATACACTTGTCCTCCTGCCAGGTCTTTTATGAAACACCAAAAAAACCCCTCAGACATCATTAAATAGTCATATCATGCTGTAAACATAAACAAAAAAAAGTGCACTAATTGGAGATTATGGAGATTTACAAAAGTATATACTGAAATGAGGGACAAGAAGGACACTGGATAGTCTAATGAGTACAAAGAAATGTAACCTGCATCTGTACAGCATCTCCCAATCCACCGTTCAGTGGGAAACTGGTATCTCATCTCCCAGTGAGAAACTGAGGCAAAGAGTGGTTATATGACTTGCAAAGTGCTGTATCAGATCTGGGAAGGCTCCTGCGAAGTGACTCAGTGATCTCCACCCCACACACCAGCCAGAGGAGTTGTTTCCAAGCCAACACCCAGGTCACTAAAGCACCCAGGGACGCTGCTGCTTGTCACAGTCGTGTCCCAGCCTTGCAGATACCTGGTTTAGGACAGAGGGTGACTAATTCTGATAAAAAGTTAAAGCATAGCACAGCAAGCCCACACATCTGACAGATCCCAAAGTCTCATCTGGAATGAATCAGTATCAATTCAGACTTTATTTAAACATATTGTTTAAATACAGTTTATCCCTCCTGATGCTAGGTTGAGAAGTTCAGTCTTTCAAGTATACTCTCTTACACAGGAATTTTCTTCTCTTCAGGAATGACTTGAAAACATGCAAGCGCACAATTACAGTCAGATATCTTCATCCTATTATCATCAATGGGTGTTGCTTTTCACAAGACATCAGACTGACACGTCTGTGGGACTGTACCCACCACATCCCAACAGCAGGGACCAGCTGAGCCTACAGAACACTGTGCCACATGCATAATATACACAGCTTCAGTACATGGAGAGAAAGCTCCCAAAATTCCTGAGCCAAGAGAACTAAAAGCAAAATTTATGGATCAGCTACATATTTTATTTTTTTATAACATGGTGTACCTCTGTGATAAACAGCAATTTCCTAGAAATTCACAGTTCAGCTTCCTATAAATTTGTCCTGTGGACTATGTTATTTGTTGCTGTGACATCAGCACTCATTTCTCCTGCAGCTCCCTTGAGTGACAGCATAAAAATGCTGGTTACACTGATGGCACAAGATGCTCTGCCTGAGATAGAAAACCCTTTCATCAAATGCACTTAGAGCTTATCTAGACAAGGCATCATGAATTAAGGAGCTGCTCGCTCAGCTCTGGTCAGCAGATCAAGCAGTGCAGTTTGTCCCCACTCAGCAAGGCAAACACAAATCCTGAATGGCAGTAACATGCCTCAAAGGAACCGTATGCTTAAGTGTTTTCATGATTGAACCTGGACTGCAGCCTGAGGACCAACAGAGCACCTTCTGCCACCTCCCAGAACGTGGAAAAGTACCTGGCTCAGAAGAGCAAGTGGCTCTACTGATTTCCACAGCACTTTTCCTCTTGGGTAAGCATTGGCAAAATCCAGCTCAAGAGTACCACCTAGCCTTCCTCCAACATTTTACAGACACTAACCACCGAGCTCAACATCACCAAATTAGGTAGCTATCAACCCTTGCACCTGTCCTGCAACAGATTTAAAAGATGGACTGAGGACCAGGGTAGACCAAACTCTACCACAGCATGAAGAGGTGCAAGAAATACAGATTGTTCTGCTGTGGTCCACACAGCCTTTGTTCAGAAGGCAAACTCCCCTCTCTGCCTCCTCCTGTGTTCTCTGCCACATTCATTCTCTCTGAACAGCTGGTGCCAGAGCTGAGCCAAGGGGACTGACTGACTCAGCAAGGGATGCCCAAGCCTCTGCTCGGTGTGGGAGACACCAGTGTCACTCCCACAGCACTGCCTCAGGAAGGGGACAGCTTCCCACAGCCCTTTTTCCCATAGTGATGGACTGGAGAATGTTGGTGTGTTCAGGAATAATCACAGTATAATGTCACAGTCCACCCTCACTGTTTTAAAAACCCCCAAAGCCACTGACTCACAAACACTCCAAGTGGTACCCTCCAAAGGCCCACTGTGCCCAGCAGTGACACAGCCACTTCTGAGCCGAAGCAGAACAACACATAACATCAAACAGCAACATCTTCTTAGAGTTTAGCCTAGGAAATAGAGGCTATGAGCCCACTCCAGGAAATACAGGGCATGGATTACCCTGGTGGGTACCTACAGCCCAAAGCACAGCTCTCCCACAGCCTGTGAGTGGGCAGGACAATGGAAAAGCACCTGTGAGGTGTCCTAATTGCTGCGCTGCGCTGGCCAGAGGGGAGTCAAACTGAGCCAGGAAGCAGCTCAGTAACAGCCTGGGGAACAGCCTGGTCACACAGCAAGGACACAGACACTCCTGGCCATGAGCTGGGAGGCCTCAGCAGTGCTGGACTGTGCCCTCAGCACTTGGTAACTTCTGAGTGCTCAGGAAACCCTCCTTCAATGACACTGTAAACACCCAGAGTTATCCAACCTGGAATCGTGCCAGACCTCTGGCATGAAATTCCTTTTACTTGGAGGAAAAAAAAATCCAGATGATCTGAGTGAACAAGAAGAGACATGTTGCAAAGGCAAAGCAGGAGATCTGGGATTTGTTCTTAGCTCCACCCAGCCCCAGTGATCATAATCCTTTGTTTGCCTTTTTTTTCTATTTAGATTGCAAGTTCTTCAAGACAGAGACAGTCTCTTGGTATTTGTTTATACAGAGTTTATATATCAGTCCCAGGGATTACTGCAAGGAGAATAATCTTTAATGACCACAAATCACTGCGACCCCTGCTTTAGAAATCCTCTAATGTATGTCAAATAGATGTTCAAAAAGAGGCTCCAAATTACAAGGTCTCAGATACCACAACAGCTTTCCATGCCAGTTGCTGTCCAGTAAATCCAGCTAGAAATCAAATCCCTGAATTCTTGGCTGTAACCAACTTTCTTGAGCAGACTGGCAAATGAGCCTAAGTGTGACTGGGAGCACTGTGCCTTTCATCCCACAGGCTCACATTTGACAGAGAATTAAGAGAAGTGACTTCTTTTTGCTGCATTAAAACCAAACCAACAAAAACAAACAAACAAACAAAAAACCCTAACAAATAAACAACAAAAAAAAAAAAAACCCAAAATGAAACAAAAAACCTCTACAATCACAGAGAGAGAAATCCAACACTTCACAGGAACTTAGATTCTCTTGTAACTGAGAGCTTTGAAATAAAAGTAGGAAGTCCAAGGCAGGGCTGCTGACCTTAAGGATGTACCTGGGGCACAGGCAGAAGACAGACAGGAGAGAAAGAAGAAAAGTGCCAGAGTGGGAGAGACTCTCTGGTTAAACATATCTGTTAAACACAGAGCTGCATCCTGAATTTTCTTCTAATTTCTGAGCAGCAGTGTCAAGAGGGAGCACCCAGGGATGAGCAGAAAGCATCTCTGAGCCCAGGCAGACCCAGAACCCAGCAGGAGCCTTGCTGCCAGCCTTGTTTCTCCGGGACTGCCTGTCTTCCTCCAGTGGCTGCCCACAGCTCCTCCGCCTTCACTCCTGTGCTGCAGTTACTTCAGCAGAGTCCTAGAACTAAAACGCATTCATAATCACCAAATTCCGTAGTTTCAAGGGGTTTCTCTAACCAACAAAACCCTGACTCAGACAGTTTTGCATCCTGTATGTTCTCCAGAAGCGGCATCATGAACACTGCAAGCTTTTTTTAAAGGAAGTTTCGTTCCCTGCAGTCACTACCTGTCCTCTCTTTAGCACCTATCCCCCTCCTGGGGAAGAAGAGCCCAATCCAAACAGAGCTGTGCAGAGATTAGAGCAGCTGAGATACAGGTTTGCTGTGTGCAGACTGCAGATCCAGGCTTTGTTTAGGAAAATGACTCTGCTTTACTTCACATGTCTATCCCTATTGCACTTCTTCCAGTTGAGATCATTAACGTGCTCGAGGTAAAATTGATTGTTCCCTAATATTCATTCAGCCCTGTATAGTGAAGCTCATTTTGGTCCCGAAGTCAGTCTCATTCAAGTGAAGTGCTTGTTTGCATTTCAGATCTTACAGGATGTTAAGATGAATCAAGGTGCTTGGGGCTGTCAAGTTGAAAGCTTAGTATCTTCAAATTGCTGTCCAGGTTACTTTGAAATATTTATGTAATGTACCTTTCTTTCTTAGCAAATTACCATTAATGGGAAAGGAGCTTAGAATTACCTACCAGAAGCACTGAAGTCCCTTTAATGGTAACAATTCTTCATTCTAACTTTTTTAATATACAATTTTTCTTGTAGTATCTTCAAAATACCCGCAATTCTAGCAAATGTTTTACATTAATCTAAACTCTGATTCTATCTCACTCATTTTTCTCAAAGCTGCTGCCTTGAGGAACCAGACAAAGCAAGAGATAAACACTGATTTCACTCTTCTGACTGTGCATTTGATGCAAAAAATCCTCTTGCTGCTTTTAAAAAGGCTGAATCTGCTCCAGTTGGAAAGCAGACTATTAAGGTATCAATCCAAGACCTATTGAAGCCAGACGAAAATATTAAAAAAACCTGCTCTTCAAAAGGGTTAGTAAGTCAACAGTGGATATTTTCACATGGAGTTATTCAATTTCAGACAATTGTCACAGTCATAAAAGTCAACAGGCTTTCTCTTAGCTACCTAAAATACTCAAGAACATGTTTACTCAGAGTTCATTTTTTAAAAAAAAAAATAACATCCATTTGAAGAAAATAGTGGATTTTCAGTGAAATAATGAAGAACAAAATATTTCCATGCTGAAATACCTCCATGCCTCACATGGATCTCCTTGCTAAGAGCAAAAGTCTCCAAACAAAAGTAATTTAAGAGAACTGCAGAAAACTTGGGAACCGAAACTGTAACAGAGAGGAAGGGTAGTTTGGAAGCGCACCGACAGGCAGGACATTTGTGAGATTTCCCTGATATTGTTGCAGAATTCCTGCTTGAGCTTGGGTGAGCTGCTCACCCTGCACACTTCCCACCTGGAACACGGACCTACCATCACCTCTCCCCGCTCCAGCCCTCTCTTTGGAGGGAAGAAAGACTCCCTCAAAACACATTAGCATCGTGCTTCTCAGCACAAAGCAGCTCCATTTTGGAGGGAAGTTGGCCACCACCTTCATTCGAGCAGCTGCTGAGCACAGTGCAAGGCCTTGCCCTGGTGTGAGTGGTGCCACACAGCCAGGAACCAGCCACAGTTCTGTCCTGTTATCAACACAAACCAATTCAACTTTGGGGGTTGTTTTTGTTGGGGGGGAGGAGGTTTTGGTTGGTTTTTTGTTGTTTGTTTGTTGGTTTGGTTTTTGGTTTGTTTGGGGTTTTCTATGTCCCCTAGGCCATTTCAGCCAAGCACACTAATTCACACTAATCCACAGAGCAATTTGACCAGAAGCAGAGAGGGAGCCCCAGTTCTGCTGGGCCATCAGCCCCACCCCAGGATGGCACCAGGGCAGGTGCTCCCGAGGGTCTGACCAAGGCAAGGAACCATCATCTCCTGCACGAGTTCAGCACGTAGCACATGGGTGATGCTGCAGCCTCCTGTGCTGTGGAAAGCTTCTAACACTGGCAGGTCTCAGTATCAAGACTGATGAAGCTACAAAAGAAGTGTGGAAGCCAAAGGAGACTCCTTGCAGCCATGAGTTGCCCTTTTTACTGTTCTTTTAATATTCTATCTGAGCATTAGGCTGAAGCTTTTTTGATTCAGTCCAAAACAAGAGGGAAAGGCTGCGTGTAAGATACTTGCCCTTCCTGAGCTGGAGAATATTTCAGAGAAGATGGAGAAGGAAGAAGTTTATCCAGAAGGATAAACTCTGGGCACTGAAGAGAAACATGGGATATCCAGCTGTACACTAAGTTCCGGGGACAGAACAAGCTCTGGCACACCTGTATATGAAAGTTAGTATCATGTCCTCTAGGACAAGAAGAAATGTGAAGAGAGGAGATAATGGAATAAAGTTTTTAGGGAAAACACTAAGCACTGCAAATACACAAGCACACTGTAAATACTGAGGCACTCAGCCAGCTCTGCACATCTCTATTTTCTTCCTTAAGCCAACTGCAGTGAATAGCAGGACACTGAGACGATACTTCCATATGGGAACAAAACAAAACCAAACCAACAAAAAAACTGCAGCCCTCCCAGGAACTACTGTCTGTTTATGAGAAAACAAACCATTAAGGCTCTTGGGGAAATGGAATGCTCTGGTCCCACCAATAGTGAGCAGGTAAGTAGGAGTGAGATGTAAAAGCTATGTAGGACACTGCAACAGAGCTGCAGCTCTTTCGGAGTTGAGTGCAAGTACTTACCCTCCCAGTTATGGTTTCAAAGCAATCTCACATGCCCTATATTTACCTGTACTTGTGCTCTGGCCTCTCTCAGACTGCAGGATAGAAAGACTTTTTCTTCTTTTTGTAAAGGGATGTCTAGACAGTTGTCTTCACATCAGACAAAAAGCGATCACGCAGGAAATTCAAAGGAAAATTGATGTGGGCTGCTACAAAATAAAGGTATTCAGGATGGGGATGGCAGTTCTGTTCCCTGACAAGGTTCTCAGCGTGGGCTGAGCGGCCCATCTGCAAATGCCAACCAGATTTCACCATCCTAGCTTTGCTCCCAGAATGAAGAAATTCAAAGGAATCCTTCAATTTTCATCTGAGCTCCACTGAAACCAATGAAAGCTGCCCCCTGTAAGCCACTGCTGCATCACTGGGTGTGACACTGAACATCCAAATCACCCACACAGGGCTCAAATCAGCACTGAACGAGAAAAGCCAATGGGAGGAAATGTAACTCCCATCAGTTCAGAGCAAATGAGTGGAAAACAGGCATCAAATTGAGTTTCTGCTCCTTCCCTCTATTCAACACACTTAAAAAATAGATCTTTGAATCACCCCATGATCCATCACAGCACAACACGATGTATTGAGTGACCTCTCTGGTTACACGGGCAGGTGACACTGAGTGGGGCAAAGTTTCAAGATCAAGAAAGAATTTGGCTGTGTCAATACAGCAGGTGTGAGCCTGATTCATTAATTTTGATAGCAACTGTGCCCCTATGTGAACTATTTAAAAAGAATTTAGAAGTATTTTAATTTTTTTTTTGAGCTACACCAACTAAACAAGAAGAGCTTTTATATACATTTTATGTTCCAATTTTTCTTTTTCTTCCTCAGGCTGTATTAAAATCAGGATGGACAAAACCCTAAGTCTAGTTCACCAAAAACTGTCAATGTTGCAGTGGATTTTGAAACTCTTTGAACAAAAATCCACCCATAATATGAAATGGATGGTTTTTTCAGTTTTTCTTGGTTCCTTTTTCATTTATACAACATGTAAAAATGTTCACATTTCCCTACAAAGGCAAATATCCATAGCCTTTGACAAAAATTTAAATTAAAAACTAAACTACAGTAAAAAATAGTAAAGCATGCAGTTTAGAAGAAAAATGTTTAAATACCAGTATGTTTAAATTTTAGATAAAAGACCATTTCTCAGTTAAAATCTTTCCCCCAAAAAAACCCAGCTCTTTCTTTTTGCTTGTTATGGTTTCAAAATTCTAAAACCCACTTAGGAAGCAAGAGAGGAAAGAATGAAGGAGAAAGAGGTTCAGACAAGAAATGTATCCACCCCCCTTCAAAAAGTCTATCAATTTACTATCAAGTTCTGAAGCCAATGTAATTTATAGTGTTGGTCTTAGAGATAAAAAATTTATATTTAAACATAACCTTAGCTAATGACAGAGAACTTGCAATTAATAATTATATGATTAAATCCCACAAGAAAGTTTTATTGTTTAATTTGGTTTAATATGACCATTTTAAGGCAAAAAGGATTACTGAATTGCTGCTGTCACCCAAATGACAATATTTCAAGAGACTCTAGGAATAACTCTTCCAGAAGCAATTGCTTCATCTTCCATAAAAAGTCACCAAGGCATTCAGTAAGAGAGTATTCATACCAGAGCAGCTGAAACTCCCAGGGCAAGCATGAAAAGAGGATTCCTCATGAAGCTTTTAATGGTCCCGTAACATTTTTTCTTGCCTCTTTTTTGGTTTTTAAATAATATATATAGTTTTTTACTGCCAATAAAGTTTACTGGCATTTTCAAGCGCAACGGTCACTCATGGTGGAAATCAGAGCAGGGATTAAGGAGGATGCTATTTTTATAGTTCTTCTGGCAGAAATTGCTTCTCCTCCATGCAAGGAATTGAGCTGTGGCCGGCATGCTCTCCTGCAACAGGTAAAGCATGGCTACAGGAGACAAAAGCAGAAAGCCAGGAGGAAGGGCTTAGGCTTGGGGGCTGCTTTTTATTCACCATGGTATGCCACACAGGGTGAAATTCATCCTTTCAACAAGAAACAAAACTAAGTACGCATCCTGCACGCCACGTTTGGAGAGCTGAAATGGGAGCTGAGTGGCAGCACAACTTCAATTTCATCTGACTTGAGTAAAATCCAATGAATCAAAGAATTGCAAAAGCTGAGTGGCAGGCAGAAAGTCCTCGTTTCCCTGCAGTAACTCTGAGAGGGCAGGCAGGGCAGCAGGCACTCACAGCTCCATGGCAGGGCTGCTGGTCACCACCTCACCACAAAGTGAACCTGAAAAGATTTCTGTTGGCAATGATCACGCTTGGGAGTCTCTAACTAGGCAGTGATGTGACCACACCTGTGCTCCCTGTAGCTTTGGCATTTTCCTTTGTCATATGTTTGCTGAACTTTTCTCAGTCTTGTGCAACCGTTCCGTTCCCCAGCTGCAGCAGGG
Organism: Sylvia borin; assembly: GCA_014839755.1. NCBI lineage: Eukaryota > Metazoa > Chordata > Aves > Passeriformes > Sylviidae > Sylvia > Sylvia borin. The sequence continues at coordinate 297,823 of CM025974.1, forward strand.
CACTGCCTTAGCAGCAGCAGCAACAGCAGAAGAGACAAAACCCATCCAGTGAGCTCAGGAGGAGCATTAGGCGTTTAACACATCTGGAAGGTAAAGATGCGATGTACAAAGCACACGGGGCCAAAGGCAAGGGGCCACGCTCAGTTGTGGAGCCCAGGGCCCGGCAGCCGTGCGGGGACAGAGCCCAGCCCTGTGCCCGGACAGAGCCCTGTGCCCGGACAGAGCCCAGCCCTGTGCCTGGACAGAGCCCTGCCCTGTGCCTGGACAGAGCCCTGTGCCCGGACAGAGCCCAGCCCTGTGCCCGGACAGAGCCCTGTGCCTGGACAGAGCCCAGCCCTGTGCCTGGACAGAGCCCTGCCCTGTGCCTGGACAGAGCCTAGCCCTGTGCCTGGACAGAGCCCAGCCCTGTGCCCGGACAGAGCCCAGCCCTGTGCCCGGACAGAGCCCAGCCCTGTGCCTGGACAGAGCCCAGCCCTGTGCCCGGACAGAGCCCAGCCCTGTGCCCGGACAGAGCCCAGCCCTGTGCCCGGACAGAGCCCTGTGCCTGGACAGAGCCCAGCCCTGTGCCTGGACAGAGCCCTGCCCTGTGCCTGGACAGAGCCCAGCCCTGTGCCCGGACAGAGCCCAGCCCTGTGCCCGGACAGAGCCCAGCCCTGTGCCCGGACAGAGCCCTGTGCCCGCCGGGGCTCCCGTGCCCGTGTGCCCGCACACAGGGCAGCCTTGGCCAGCACTGGGAGGCAGAGAGGAGCTGGGCTCGGAAATAGGTGGAATTCCTGAGCCGGCGGCAAAGGCTGGCGGCAGCGGTCCCACAGACTGCGTGGAAGCAGGCGTGTTGCTTTGTTTACCTCAAGCTTTATTTTTTTAAAGCGCCGTGACAGCTCTGAGCCTCGCTGTGCCTCAGCCGAATGTATTTTGCCCTGACCAGGCTGCAGCGAGACGGACTGGGGTCCGCGGGGACAGCGGTGCCGAGCGCCGGGAGCAGCAGCAGCAGCAGGACAGCAGCAGGAGGACAGCAGCAGCAGGACAGCAGTAGGACAGCAGCAGTAGGACAGCAGCAAATGGATCAAACAAAACAAATCTCTGCCTTTTGGGATTTTACAGACAACGAGGCTACAAAAATGTACTTGAAGCAAAAGTGTTTATGGCTCTTCTTGCACAGCTGACCCCCATTTCAGGAAAAAACATAAACAAAATGGGATCTAACTCGTGACAGGGACTTCTAACTGTTAGCATAACACACAGTTAACAGCTCACATTGACAGTTTAACTTGAAAAATCCTAACACATCCCAGTGATGGGTAGAAGGCAGACAGCAGGGCTTGCTAATTGGGTCATTCTTTACTAGACATCTTTGAGGGGTGGTTTGGGTTCTCATAAAATTGCTGCCTAATGAAGTAATTCATGGTTAGTATCCTCTTGTCACTTCAAAAATAATTATTTCACATACAGTATTAACAAAATCTAAATTTAGACTCAATAATTTTTTTCAATAGCTATGCAGACTCAAAGCAGTGATGCTCTTAGACCAGCTCCCTGCTCAAATTTTATAAGGATAAAAGGCAGAAAAATAGAGCCAGCAGCTCATGGCATCACCATCCTCTCTGCTACAACAGCCCAGAAGAGATGAGAGTAGGGAGGAAGAGAAATTGCCAACATTTAGGGGACAAAAAAGCCCATGTCTGAAGTAAGGACCATGACAGGTTCTCTTCCAAACTTCCTCCAATCCTGAAGTAAGAGGTGCACAGACAATGCACTGCCACCACCAGTGACACCCAGGGAGAGCCCTTCCTCAGGCTCCTCTCAGTGCCTGGATTTCAGCTGGGAGAATTCAGAGCATTTCCACCCCTCTCCAATATACATCTGTGTTTATTATTTTTTTGCCTGCACGACTGACAATGAGCAACCCTGTTCACATATTTTCTAAAAGAGAGAGCACAGTTTGTTTAGGTCAGCTGTATGTGCCAGTCCTTAATATGTCTGGGGTTACAAGAAAATAAATGGACTTTCTATGTCATATTTAGATCCCCTTCCCATCCCTCATCAGTGCCCCAATGTGTTTGTCTCGTTTTTGCCCTCACAGGGGATTTGGAGCACACACAACATTCTGCCCTCACTTCTATTCACTCTGAGGCTCAGAGGGCATTTTTTAAAGTATAGGATGTTTTTCCAAGGACTTGACCATTTATCATCCCAATGGAAAAAATTCTCAATGATTTCATGAGGATTGGCCCTTCATCAACAACTGAAACAGCTTTTGCAGGCTGACCAGATTCCACAACTTCAACCGCTTCCTCACAGAGAAGTGATGGAAGAATTTCATCAGATTCAAGGCCTACAGCGACTTTTATTCCTGGTACAGGAACCAGCCTGAAGGGAGCTAAAGGTCCCTGAGACATATTTATGAAACAGCTCAGACTTCTTTCTGAACATTCAATTTACAGACCTGCAGCTGAAACCCTGACAGGAGTGCATTTTTCCTTAACTGATTTTTTACACGTAAAATATGAAGAACCCGAAGAATGAAAATTCCAAGTCAGAAACCATCATGTCAAAAAACTGGCCCTGGTTTGCACCACGCACTGCCCCACACATTGAGGCTCCTCTGCCTTATGACACGGAGTGACCAGAACTGAGGAGTGCAGGACGTGCCCCAGCCCTCCTGGCACTCTGTGACACTGTCTGGAGCACTGTCAGAAATGCCTGTTGCACTGATATTCAGCTAAAGGAGAATTAAAGATCAGACATTCAGTTTTCTCATCCTTAAGGAACTGCTCTACAGGAATGTCAGGCACATCCCTCCAGATTAAACTAGACTAAGCATTTAGATGGCCACTCTTCCTTTACACTAACACAAGCATTAAGTCCAGTGTCAACCCCCAGGCTAACACCAACATGAACATGGTAAAAGAGAAATGCTCTGAATCAGCTTTTGAAAGTTACTTACAAGAGCCAGGATCTGGGGGGAAGGAAATTCAGCAAGCAAAGTTAATAAAAACATTCCCAGACTGTCATCTTAATTAGCTTCAGCACAATATTTAATGTGGTTGAACAGCATGGGATGGTTTGGGAAGCTCAGCATCAAGTGCAGCAGGCATGCTGCGCCTCAGCGAGGAAAGGATGAAATCTCTTTCTGGGACAGAGCAAACTTGCTGGGAAATGATTTGTCTGCTGGGAAACAATATCTGGCCGCAGGATGAATGTGCTGCCCAGTTTTGGCTGGCAGAGGGGACTGAGGACAGCACTCATTCCTGGCTGGCACGGGGCACAGCCTTTTCCCTTCCTGGCCCAGCACGGGGCACTGGGGGGAGCCTAAGTGTGTCCCCCACGCTGAAAGGGCTTTAAAGTCTAGTAGGGGAGGACTGGAACACCTTTTAAATAGAAGAGGATCAGACTTGGGGCTCCCAGATTGGACCCCAGCCTCTCATACAGTACTGGACAGGCAAGTACCAGCATTTCCTCCTCCTTGGGGAGCTTTGCAAATCTTGGTTCTTCTGCCCCAAATCCAACAGCCCAAAAGTGAAACATTTTACATGGTGTGGAGTGGCAAATGGAACATCCTTTTGGACACGAAGGAATTCACTTTTTGATTGTCAAGCCAAAAAGTCATGTACAGGGCATTACTGAAATATGCAAAATAATTTTTAAACCTTGATCATTCAGACTAATAAATTGGCACTATTATCCCCTCTTGCAAATAGTATCAAATGATCTTTAACTGGTAAACCCCCTGCTTTTGTAAATGTAAATGTCAACCAAGAGTCCAACCCAAAACTGCCCTTAGATTCCTAAGGAAACTTTGGAGAATCAGCTTCAAAGATCACTGCAGGACCAAACCCTTCATCTTATAAAATTGGCCCCATTTCCTGAATATATTCATGAGTGCTAAGCTCAAACTATTTGTCATCTCCACAGTAATTTGAGAAATATGTTAAGAGAACCATTATATTAAAATAAAGACTAAAATGGCTGTAAACTCTGAGCAGGGGGGAGAGGGGGAAGGAAAGTTATTATTGAACAGAAACACTAAATCCCTGCTGCAGTAATTCACAGCTCCGTTTATGCCTTTGCACCATCTGAGGATCCTGGCCCCGTGGCTGTTCCAAAGGAGGTCAAGGAACAAGTCTGAGAAGCTATGTACCAGTTTCCTAATAAGATTGCCTTGTCTCACATTTCTGCTGATTTCTTTCATACGTTCAAAGTTGTTACAGCAGCTCATAAAGAGAAAATAAAGATTAGACACCAGCCTTTGCCCTTGAGACCATCCCTGACCTCTGGTTTTCCATTTACATTTATTACAAAAGAGTCTGCAATGTTTTTGAGTCATGGAAAAGCATCTGATGGTTACAGAGGGTTTTGCACCAATAACGCTCTGTTCGCCGGCTCTCCTCAGACAGAACTTTGCAAGGATATTGAAACTCCCTCAGTTGCAGGCAATAAACACAACTATGCCAAAGTTGGGAGGAGGAGATGGAGGGGGATGGTTCCTTGCACACCACTGCTTTCTTATCCATCTGGAATTAGGAAAGCACGGCTGGAAAGAAAGAGCCAAGAGCTCTGGATAAGTCAGCCCAATTCCTCGGCTATGACACACTCCCTGCATGCACACGCGAGAGGGAATGCGAGGAACTCATCTGTCTGTATTCAGCCATTATTTAAAATAGAACACATTAAAAGATTCACCATGGCAGTAGTAAAAGACTTTTTAAAGGATTTGCTAACCAGCCTGGTCTGGGCTGAGGCCCCTCCTGCAAGAAGCAAAGCAATCCTGCCTTCTAAACTGGACTTAAGAGAACTTGAGAGTGTTCACATCTGGTAAAATCTGACCCCAGATCAGTGCTTCCCTACAGGCTTGTGTCATTGAAACCAATGGGAATCACACTGGAGACATAAGTGTGGTTAGCTGGGAGTCACAGCAACAAGAGGGCAAGAGTGAGCTGCCGTGATGGATGAGCCCCTGTAAAAAAACATCCTCTACTGCTTCCCTCCTTCTAGAGCCAGTTTTCTTCATTTCGGTAGATGTAATTTGTCCTTGCAGAATAGCTATAGCTTTCTTTTACTCTGCCACTCACAAACTGCCCATTGCTACCACATGCTGCATTACAGCCTAGAGGAGAACGACAAACTATTTCCCAAGAGTGTTCGTATATTCGTTTCAATTCAATTTAAATGTGAGCTTCATTATGACCTTGTTAGCACCCTCTCTCCTGTTTACTTTCCATTAACTTTCAGCCTGTCAAACTTTATTAGCACAAATGACCGTAGAAATTGTGGGCTGCTTGAATTCTCACAGTTTGAAACATATTTAGTGGGTGAAATTCAATCTGTCCAGTAGGCCAAGGGAGTGCTGCCATGCCCCAGCCTTCTGCTGACTTGCAAATTTTGGGAGTGTTCACAAGCAAAATGTGATGACAAGAACAAGTCTCTCTGAGCAAGGGAAAACAGAAAGGAGACATGTGACTGCCAGCAGCAGCCCCAGGTACACTCCTGCTCTACACAGATGGGAGGAAATGTCAAAGGCAAGGAACCGATTCTCCCCCACCCTCCATCACCCATCAGACAATTAGGGAGGAAAAACACCTCAAACACAACGATATTTATAAAGAGATAAAAACTGGAGGGGGAAATGTAAAATTAATTCTGTGACTCATGGAGCTCTGCAAACCACCCAAGTGTTTTGCATGCAGCCCACAGCATCCCATCTGTCCTGGGAGGACACGACTTCTCGGGTGAATTCACTCTTCCCTTTAGTCTCAGCTAGATTTCTTGTCCCCAGAAGAGTATTATAACATATGGTTAACTTTTTCACATAATACTTAGTTCCCAATCTCACACAAAAACTTCCACAATGTATGTCATTTTGACATGGATTTAAACATGATAAACAGTGTAATACAATCTCCAGCTGTTTGAACAATTCTGGTCATAAACTGCCTCACTGCACTGTCATCATGCTCGTTTCTGCAGTGAGCCTTTGTTCTCTTTTATTCCCTACATTGTTTCCTTTCCACTCCAAGATATTTTCAAAGAAAAATGCATAAATTCAAACTTCAAATCAACATTCCCTTGGGTTCTTTATCTCTATGTAAAAAAAAAAAAAAAAAAAAAAAAAAGGAAGAAACTCAAATTTAATTTTTATTAAGATCAGAGATGGACAAAAACAATAATATGGCTTCTTTTCTGAAATCTAGTCAGGCCATTCTGAAATATTAGGCATAACTTTTTCATGAATACTGGTAAAGAAGATTACAAGAGTGGAAGAAAACACAATCCAGAAAAAATAACCATTCCAGTATTTCAGTTCAAAATATCCAGGTAAATATTTGGTTCATTTTTATTAAGGAAAATTATAAGATTAAAAAAGCTTCTAAATAAAACATTTTGTTTATTAATTTATCAATAACTCTCAGAAAAAAATGCTTTGGTTACAATCAATTGCCTTACTTTTTTCAGGTTTTTTAGTGTAGCCTAGAAGACCAGAAAAAAACCCTTCCACTTTTCTTTGCAGTTGTAGTAAAATAAACTTCACATCTAGCAGTGTTGATTAGAAGAGGTTAATATCCACTGTCGGGCTGTTTTCTAAGCTCCATTTCTGGAGGTTCCCTGTCCTGGTTGGATATTAAACCCTACCTGCCCCTGCTCTAGTGACACAGTCCTGGCAGAAAGCTCCTCTGCTCCAAATGCTCCTGGGATACTTGGAAATCCTGGAAAATAAATATTTTCCTACTGTTCTTCTCTGATGGCTCAGGATACACATTTCAGTGTAAAGATGAGCCCTGTAAAGACAAGCCCTGAGTCTACCACTGGCTGCAGTTGCAGAGGGTTTATTAAAACCCTTTCCCATCGAGTTAAGCATTTCTTCAGTGCTCCAGCATAGCTGCAGAATAAATTTTAATTCCTCCCTGCCAACCCAGGTGTGGAGGAATATATTTTAATATCATAAGAAACAGGGAAAAGGAAAAAGAGCATTTCACTTCATTAGTGTGCTTTTAAAAGGGGAGATCTAAGATAAAGATGAAGGGAAATTTAGGGCAGGCTTAGGAACGAGTTCCCAAGGGAAACCATGGAAGTCCCATCAAGTGAGATGTTTAAAATTAAACTGAATAAAGCACAAGAAAGTACATGGCACAAAACAACCCTGCATAGCAGCAGGATCAGCTGCATTAAGTGTCTGTTTGCACTCCTGGTTCCTGTGGCTTTCTCTCACTCATGTCTAAGTATCCTGGGAGCGTTTGCTCCCCGACAGCATCACCCTCACTCCTTGGGCAGCCAAAGACAGCTCCAATGACCTTTACTGGTTTAGCTTCACCCTAAATTTCTATCTATAAACACAGATGGACACATTATTATGGGCTCATTTGTGCTGAGTAACAACTTGCTCTGGGCTGGCTCCTAACTTTACACTTGCTCCAAGTGAAGACGGTCACTGTCCCAGTGCTCAGCAGGGAAGAAGAACTGCCAGCATTCGTGCCCTGTGATTTCCCCCTGGCAGTCAGGCACCATCCTGGGAACGGTCCCAGATCCCTGGGACAAGGCTTGCAGAGCCCACACGGCTGTCAGTCAGCAGAGGCTTGGTGCCATCCCCCGTGGCAGGGCCAGCAGTGGAGAAAGCACAGGCAGGTGCCTGTGTGGGTGACTTGTTCTTCTCACTGCGCCAACTTGGGGCAAAACTGGCGTAGTTCTGATTTGCAAATATTCCTCGTGTAAGAGAAAGAATTACCAAAATCAAATAGGTCAAAACCCATGTTGGCCCATGTCAGAAAAGCCATTAATATCACTAAACACTATTAACAGAGAGCAAGATAAAAAATCACATGCCAAGGCTGGGGAGAGGAGGATTTGATTAAAGATGGCCTAACTGATTCAGCAGCAATTAAGGTTTCTCTCCAACTGGTGTGGTTCGTTCCTGCCAGGAAGGAGCCACTAGGTCCAACTCTCCTCACTGGTGAAAGCCATCACCTCTGCTCAGGCAGCTCCTCCCAGGCAGCTCAGCACGGAGAGGAGCAGCATCCTGCCCAGAAAGGCCTGTGGCAATTGTACAGGATCAGATAAAACACCTCAGGAATGCAGCACTGAGTGGAGCACTAGGTAATGCTCTCATTTCCATCCTTGGCTTATTCAGTCCCAGCTTTCATTTAGACTGCACAGTGGTTGGAGAAACAGTTTTAACATTAATTGGTTTGAAGGGCGGGGATTACATTCGCATTTTAATAGTGTGGAAATGAATAATCCGAACAGGGAGCAACAAACTGTGGGAAGGGCTGCTCCATGTTTTCTGTTTACCAGATGGAAATAACCCTGGATTTTCTTACTACCTCTGCTGAGCTGGCAGCAACCTGGCAGACACGGAGGCTCCAGCCCTGCAGAGCACACAGAGTGTGGGGGATCCTTTGTACTGGGACAGCAACTGGGGGCACCAGCTGAGCTCAGACCTGTCTGGGATGGATTTTGCTCCACCATGCAATGCCATAAATGACTGCAGGAGAAGCAGACAGCAGCTAATGCAGGAGACAGAGTGAAGCCATCTGCCACCTGCAAACTGAGTAGCCCTTTCCCAGTACAGAACCCAGGGCAGATTTGGGAAATGCATCCAAGTATCAGCAGGAATCACACCACTTCCCAGGGTAACCTATCTCATACTGATGATTCTCAGAGTGCTTTAAAACTAGTTATTAATTCCCAATGCACCTGCTAGGGAATTAATATTTTAATCTCCCATTTATCAATATGTTAACTGAGGTCCTGTCCATTAATATGTTGCAGTGATCAATGGCAGAGCCAGAAACAGAAGCCAAAATTCTGCTCCAGGGGGAGTTTGTTCATCAGATAAATAGGTGTTTGCACATTTGTTTATACCTGCATAAACTAAGACAGAAAACATGCTTGCCTGAAGTTTAACAATTCATCACTGCAAAAGCCTGGGAAGACCCAAAAAATTCCTTGGGGAAAAAAAAAGAAAAGCTTTATTCTAACACATCTTTACTCAGGGTGCTTCATTGTTCACATGTGTCACGTGCAGTGCAGCATCCATCCTAAAGATGAACCGTAACAAGGCTCTGCCTTGGGGACCATCAGAGCTTTGATTTTTGCAAGGATAATCCCACAGATGAAGAGGCCATTGTTATCTGTCCATGGAATCTGGCAGAAGAATGTGCTGCTGCTGCTAAAAGTGGCCAGGCACAGACAGACAGAGGTTTTCCCAAAGCAGCTGGCAAGAGTGAGGAGGCAAAGGGAGAGGAAGACCTCTGACACGGGGCAGTGGAGGGCCCGCCTTGTGCTGACCACGGCAGCCAGGATCTCCGTGCAGTTTCCCCCTCTCAGCCAGCAGAGGATCGAGTCCCCAGTAGCCCCAAAGAACCAAACTGGACTCCAGGGACAGTGCAAGGGCTCTCCCAGTTACTGAACAGAGTTACGTTTCAGTTGCCATCCAGTTTGAAACATCTAACCTTTGTGTTTCCAGAGTGGAAAGTCCTGAGTGGAGCTAGTCTATTACTCCCTTGTTTATGCTGCTGCACTGTAGGTCAGGACTGCTGAAATTGCATCCCATGAGTACAGGACAAGAGGCTGTAGACAGCTCCTCTATCTTACTTGTGTCTTATTTCCAATCAGGCTCCTGTCTGAGACCTCAAAACCACAATATCAGCCTCTTGGAAATATGCAATAGTGACCAGCAGGGTAGTGCTGCTTGTTTAACCAATAAAACGTGAAGTTGGACAAATGCCACCACAGAGCTGACTTCTTCAACATTTTCTTCACAAAAACCTACCTACTGACTTCAGCAGGAATTGGAGATCTGTACAGCTACACATTCTGAATTACAGTTTGCAGAAATCAGAAACACAAACTTGTATCCAGTACCAGAAACAGAGGTTTGTGGTGGTACAGGGAACCAACCTGCACGCTCACACTCCTGGCCTGCAGGAGTAACTGGACAAACCAGCTGCCCCTTGCTGCTCCTCCAGAGGTTAGTTTCTCTTTGGACAGACCGTGGTGCCATCATATCTGCACAGGGTGGGTGGTTGGTTGTGGGTTTTTTTAAGTATAGCTTGATTCTGGTTACACTATAACTCTTAGTGTTTGAAGAGAAATTATCACAAAGAGCCTGCAAAAAAACCCTCAAGCATGACTGCCTGTTCCCTGGGGAGCTCTCTATCACAAGTACTGAATCTACTTGGAGAAACTGAGGGAAGAGCAACTCTTTTTGTGCTCACTGACTGTCCCAGAAGAGCATCCCACCCTACAGCAACACCAAAGGATGGAGGGATGGGTGTGTGTGGATAGGGCCATCTGGTGCTGGCAACCTGAGCCATAGGCATGTGTTTCACATATGTACTTACATGATATATTGGGTACATATTTACCACAACAGTTTGTACTGAAGCAGTATTTCAGTTTCTTCTTAGCTGTGCTGACAGTCTTAAGGCAGGTCATGGGGAGATCTCAAGGATATCATCTCACTCCACTGCCAGTTTTGCTTGTTGACATACACTCATGCTGCCTTGTTTCGTCTCAAGGGTGCTCATTCCCTTTACAATATAATCAGTATTCCTTCAGGGAATAAGGCCCTACTGGGTAAGTACCTGAACATCAGTCTCAGGTTTATAAGAAGCAATTTTCAGCCAGCACAGAGGCACACCCACACACACAACCTCAGAAAGAGTCAAGGACACAAAAGGAAAGAAACAGGTCCAGTTTAGCTTAAAGCTGCTTTCTGTCAAGAAAGCAATGGACATGAGCTCTAAAATTACAGGCTGTGAAGGAAATAAAGAGGCATGGGGAGAACAGTGGAAAGATCTGGAATAAAGGGAATCTGGTATGTACAAAGAGGAAGGACAAGAACAGCAGCTAAGTGAGCTGAGAGGATGTTCTAGGATGGCACAGAACACATAATTGATGGTCATTAATCTCTGCAAGAGAGGCAGCTCTTTTTTGTGCCCTCTGTTTCTAATTACTGTTCCAACTCAGCTCCAGGCCTAAATTGCATAATTCAAATCTATTCCAAACCACCCAAAGTGCTAAAGGTTTTGGAAGGCACAGGAATGGGAGTATCAGGCATAAATTGCAGGGTTTATGGTATTTACACAAGAGCACCCAATTAGTTCATGCACAAATGCCAAAACAATACACGTGAGGACCCCATTGGGTCACACATGAGTGCAAAATTGCTTCACCCATGTACATCACCCAGAAAGTTTATGCAGGAATGATCCAGCAGTTCATGCATGAGCACCCAATTAATGCATGAGTGTCCAATTAGTACACACACGAGTGCCTGGTAAGTCTGTGCATAGCAAATTAATTTGTTCATAAGGGCACAATTAATTACTGCATGAGCACATAATTGGTTTGTGCATGGCTGCCCAACTGGTACATGCATGAACACCCAGTTAGTGGAACACAAGTGCCCAATCAGGGTATGCTTGAATGTCCTTTCAGTCCTGCTTGAGCACTCCAACACTTCATGCATGAGCACCCACATAACTGAGGGGTGTGTTTTGTGCATGAGCACCCAATCAGCCCATGCAGGAATGAGTGCCCATGCAATTTATGCTTGAGGACCCAAATATTCCATGAAGAAGGCACAATCAGTCTCTGCATCAGCACCCCAGTACCTCACCCCGAGTGCTGTGATGGGCAGGTTCTGGTAGCTGGGGCTGCAGTGACGCCTCTGCCAGGTGCTGGCACAGCCCAGCCAGCTGTGAAACGGGGGAAAAAAACACAAATGCTCCAAAGCATCAGCCCAGCAGAAGAACCCTCAGGATCTTGTCTCAAGACATACTCAAGAGGAGCAGCTGTAAGCATTTGAGAAATGTGGAGGGAGAGATGGCTGAGGAGATGTGGGGCTGGAGATGTGCTCTTGGAAGGAAGCAATCTGTGTGCAAGGACTGTATCCCAAGGGACTGGCTCCAGGAAAATTCATGGGTATTTTTAATTTCTTTAATTCTGCATGGCTTTTACAGAAGTGTCAGGAATGTCACATCTGGAACCAGGAACAGAAGTTGCCTTAGAAGCTCTGAGCCAGCTGCTTGTGATTCTGTAGCATGCCCATGAAAACCCAAATCCAGGGAGTAATGACTGTTAGCATCTAGAGAAAAATCTCACTCTAACAAAATGTATTGGCTTAAGAAGAATAAAGGATGAAGCTCTACAGCCTGTACTACACAGGAGCTCAGATAACATGGTATAATGACAGAGTGGTCGTAACGTCTGTGATCTTATCAGTCCAACTTGCTTAGGTCTCTTAATCACTGTTAAGTCCAACTTGCACTACTTTCCTTGTTCAGGCACAGAGGAAAAAAAACCAAGGTGGTATGTATGAAGCCTTGCTCATGCCAATAAAAATGTACTACAGGAATGAATGCATTTATTAACTCTCAGCAGTGGTGCCAATGGTTTTGGCTCAACTACAGTTTCCTGGCCCTGGACACAGGGTCACAAATCTCTAAGACTGTTGAATCTTGCCCTGCAGTAAGTCTGAGCTGGAGCTGTCTGCCACAGGGGAGAGAAAGCAAAGCCTAGGCAGCCCTAAATAATAATATTTTCAGCATTCAAACAGAACAATTTAAACATTTGTAAGAGCAGGGAAAAGGCCAGCTTCAAGATCTTTTGGATCAGCTCTTTGCACTTAGCTGCAGTTGGATGCAGAGAAGGGCCAGCCACAGGCCCCTGCCTTGGAGAATTGGCCACAGCCAGGAAGGGGAGGCTGTTCCCAAAAGCACACAGCAGGGCACTGGTGATTCAAGCCCTTGCAGGAAAATGGCAAGTGCAGGATTGCATCTAAGGGAAGAGGAAGCCCATTTCTACCTGGCTGGAAACCAAACTCACAAAAGCAAGATTATTTATTATTTACCAGAACCAGTAATTTCTCGATGTAACTGAAAAAAAAAAAAAAAGGCTACAAATTCAGATTACCATGGAAGGATGGCAACAAGTCCTTAGTACCTAGAAAACATCAAATATGGGCATAAACAGGCATCATTATTATGTATCTTTCCCAGCCACAACTGTGTCATAACTGTAAAAGCCTTGCTATTAACTTCAGGCACCTCCCTCCTCTGCATGCCTGAGCTCTCCTTTGCCCAGGACAGGATGTATTTCTTCATTTCATATCCAGAGTCTAGCAAGATGAGAGGCAGATAAGTCACTAGAGACTACTCATGCTCAGACCCAACAAAAACACATTTAGCATTTGCCCGTGGCCAGCCAAGCAGGGTCACGGTCAACCTGAGCATTCTGAATCTGCTCAGAAAGGTGTATCCCACACAGTCCCAGTGCTGGCACAGCTCTCAAAGTGACTCAGCCGAGTTCTTAGAAACACACAGCTCAGTGAAAGACAATCAAAATTATGCTCCTAAAGTCCAGACACTCTAAGCTGTACTTTCAAAAAGTCAATGCCTAATGAGTCATGTCCATAAGGCATCTCCCTGGGTCGTATCCAACCAAGAGCAAATGGCCGGCACAGGGAGTATGTCCTGGCAAATCTGGCCTGAAGCATCTCCTCTGAAAATGAGTCTTGGTCTCCTAAATCCCCAAGCTGTTACCTAATAAATACATTATTACATTCTGAGGCAAAAAAAAAGGACTATGGCTGAAGAATTATGGGTTTGTGCAGAGGCATTTGGAGAGACAGCACATGCTCTAAGCACAATTCACCAAACAAGATTTACTGAGGCTCCTGCTCTGCTTTCAAACCTACCCTCTTTACTAGGTGAAGTCACTGACCTCATCAAATGGAGCCCTCCCGTCCAGCCCCAAAGGACAGAATAAGCCAGTTTTACTAGAAATCTTTCAGGTTCAGATTACATTTACACCTCTCTGTCAGTTCAAAATCAGGGACACTTCCCACTGTCTCAACATACTCTGGCCACAGAAACAAAAAGTTTTACATTTCTATAAGAAGCCTAACAGCTTTTTCACTTCAAAAGTAAAATCCATTGACATTGAACATTTCTTCATGTGTTGGAAACCCTGCTGTTACTACTGAAATTTAACCTATCAGAGTAGGCACTGAAGGAGACCATCAACAGTGTGTGGTTAAATCCTCAAGGGAAGGGAAGGACCTGAACTCCTGTGAAAGCCTGGATTTACAGGTTCCAGCAGAACCTCTCTCTGCCCACAGTGCTTTACCACAAACGTGAGCTGTATGAAAAGGCCCTGACCAGCCACCCTGCACCTTCTTCACAACACAGCTTTCTCCTTTTGTCCTCCCTGCCTCTGTAGGAGGCTTTTCAGGGGAATCTGGCTGATGATGAATCTGCTCTGAGCAACAGCGTATTTTGGACAGAGCAATATTAGCTAGGAAAAAATAATCAAAATTAAGAAAACCACATGTAATTAGGCTAGGATGTGATGTCATCAGTGATATGAAGAATCATTAAACATACTTGACCCAGCTAATGAGTTGCAGGCTAGTTCTTACAGACATGGATAATTCTGACATAACTAAATGGTTCGCAAATCACTGGCATTCATTCTTAGTGTCAGTGAGTTTCCACATGAGACAGGAAAAAAAGGATGCTGCAAGAAGATCAGCAGGATGATTTGGGAGCCTGCTGTCTTGATTGATTTTCAAGCAGAGTTTTGCAATTAGGCAAGAGGATGCCCAGTTCCATGTAGACTTAATGTGCAGACTCAGTGGTTGAGAAATGACACCTCCTAGAAGCAGAGGATCAACTCACTGTGTGCAGATGGGAGAGAGTCCCCACGGCAGCTCCCTTCTAGGACAAACACAGGGAGCTCTCCTGTGCTCCTGAGCCTGGCCCAAACTGCCACAGCATCTAAGCCCCACTTTGCCTTGCAATACACCCTAGGTGTACTGATCCCCATGATAGTGCTGCAGGGTGGAAAATACTTTCAGAGCAATTTTACAGATTGTAAAGGGCGGCATCAAGACATTAATTAACTCGTCAAAAGTCACAGAAGAAACCTGTGGAATAGAAGGGAACTGAACAGAGGTTTTCCACACTTCAGATCACTGTCAAGAGTATGTGCTTCTCTTCAGAGCTATTTCTTGAAAGATGTCTTGGCTGTAGCTGTTAAATTCTCTCCTTATCATAACAACTGATTTGTTTGTAGAGAGATGATGCATGTATGTAAAATGTGCCCATAAACCAGGATGAGGTTATTTCATTTTCAAACAGACACTCCAAACATTCCAGAGTTAAAAATAAAAGTAGCATTTAGCTCTACAAAGCATGTTTTCTGTTCCAGACAAGGTTAGTCCTGCTCTTGTTTTAAGTAATTTTTTTTTTTTTTTTTTTTTTTTTTACCATTCATATACCAGGTGTTTCTAAGGGTGTGTTTGGCCCCAGATCAGCTCTGGATGAAGCAGCAGCACAGCACATCCTTGCTGGCAAATGAATCTCTACACAGTTGGGAGCTACAGACTGGATGAGCATAAATCTCCTTCAGTGTAAGTGCCTGGACTCTTCTCCGGGTCTGTTACAAAGCAGATAACAAGTGGGGTCATTGAACAGTACAAAATAAAAGTTTTCTACTTTTTTTGGTTTTGGAAGATGTCAAGCTTTACACTGAGACACTAGTTCTGGAGTTCTTCCAGTGCACTTGGGCTCTTCTCAAAGCATCAACCAAGGGACAAAGCAAGGGAAAGGCTCAGCACCTGCCTCCAGGTAAAGCTGCAAGGCTGGGTGGGCAGAGGGACACAGGATATTCCATGTTACAGCCACAAACATGGACAAGCTCCCAGGGCTGTCAGCAGTTGGGCACAATCATTTCCAGCTGCTGTGTGTCCTGTTGCTGAGTATTTTGCTTTTCTCAAGGAAGGATCCACACGAGCTTAAAATAATGCAAAAAACATCTCAGAAAGGAAAGGCAGGAGTGAAACTGATGATTCCCAGCTCTACCATCCTACTCTCCTTCAGATCCCAAAAAAGGATCTCAAGAAGAAACCAGAACCCCATCTCTAACACAGGCAGTATTTTAAAACCTCACTGCAATCCATGCAAATTTCCAGAAAAAGAAAAATCTGCTTTACACTGACATACTTTTTTCAACAAAGCTACTTGAAGTAAACTGGATGTGTTTCTCAGTATATATTATGTGACCAATGTACCAGTACTATTTATTGCTTTTCAAGGCACGTAGTGGGTATTACATCAAATGCCTCCATAAGGCATTGTGAAGAGAGTTTTTCTTTCCACATCTAAAACTCCCTGTACAGGGCAGGTCTTTAGAAAAGAAAACATCAGTGAGAAGCAAAATACTTGTCAGAGGGAAGAGAATCACACACTCAGACTTCTCTAAATCAGCTTTTATCAGAGCAAACTTTCTTCTACCAAGAAATATTCACAGCTCTGGGAAAGGAAACACATTTATCAGATCAGTGCTGTTTGCATAGGAAATGAAAAACGGTGACTGTTTGTAAGTTAAAGTGTTTTTAATGAACTTAACTGCTGTATTTTAGTCTGGGAGGAAGAGTAAAAGGTCTCAGGAAAACAGCAGTCTAAGCGAGATGATGGGATCTGGTGGTTCCCCTGGAAGCCCTCTGTGGGGCTGGGATCCTTTCACCGCCTCTGCCAGTCCTGGTTTATGGCATGTGGGATATTGCAGCCTGGCAGAGAAGGAACATGCCTTTTGCCAAATGTCAGAGTGAGCTACCTGTGTCCCGTCCCTGTGGGATTCAACAAAACTCCTGACTGGACCTCCAAGCACTTGCCTGTTCACTGGCAGCCTTTCCAGCAGGTTTCTTACATGGCAAACTCTGAAGAGAGCAAAGTACATTCCCACTTTTCTGCTTCTGTGGCCACAGCTGGGGTGTGCTGCAGGTAACAGTGCAGACAAATTCGTGTCTGAAACCACTTAAAGACAGCGAGTTAGAACAAGAATCTGGGAGTGTAACAATTTCATTAATCATCTTCCTTATCTTGGCACACATCAGGAACTTATTAGCAAAACTTAGGAGCTAAGCAATGGGGTATGAATACTCAAAAAACTGCAATTAAAAGAGGACAACACACGCCCAAAGAAAGATCAAATGAACACTAATCTGTTAAAAAAGGAAAGAATAATACAGAATATTGGTGACTAGGTCCTTATCACCAGCATGTACCACACAGACAGATCCTTCTACCTCTACAGAGCCCAGACAGGTTCCACTGCTCCCCAAGAGCTGCAGGGCTGGAGCTGGAATGCTTTGGGAATCAGGTGCACACGCAGGAGGTGACTGACCAGACTGACTGTGAGGTAGTACACCCCAGGCAAAGAGTGAAATACAGAGAGAGCAGCTGGATCCACCTGCAGTGGGCTTGCTGTCAAGTCTGTGACCTCAGCATGTTTCCAGGCTGCCAACATGTCCTTAGACACCAGCCTCTACAATAAATGCACTTAGAGATTGCAGGGAAAGTCCAGCCCCTGCACTCCTCAGAGTGACTGACACCTGGAAATGAATTCAAGAAATCTCCAACAGGATTTTCTGGAAAGAGAGGTTCCTAGACATGTGTGAGGAAACAGATCTCTCACACAGTACATAAAATCCTGCAAATTTGGACAAGGTAAAAAACAACCACTTGGAGACTTTCATTTGGTTTTTTTCAAGATGCAGTTTAAAACACTGTTCTTGGGAAATTTCACAAGTGGAGAAAAAGTCAGAGTACAAGCCTGGCTTAAGCACAGGGAAACCAAGGCCTGTCTGGGTTTACATGGAAAAACTGAGACTTCACAGAACATTGACCTCTGAGGAGTCTCAAGGTATTTCAGCGGCGGATACCAAGCTCTGGGCAGCCCATTTTGTTGTGAAAACACCAGGCAACAAATTTGGCTGACACATCTGGCATTTCTAAACATTGCAAAAAATTCCTTTGAATGCCAAGTGACTGGTGTTGCAAGGACTTTTGAAAGCCCATAGCAAAGGGACCCCTTTGCCTTTCCTATGACAGTACCACTGGAAAATGGAAAGGTGCCTTCCCACAACACACTGAAATACAAGTGGAACGGGGATATTCCCAGGGACACGAGCTGAGACACAAGGCAGTCTCATTCTGGGATTTCAAGCACAGGCCATAATCTGTCTTTTGGAAAATAACACGGTTCCCATTCCGTTGAAAATGGGGAGAGCAGGCACCCCTCAAAATATGTTCCTAAACCACAACGGCTCAAAACTGCCCTTTCTAGAAAAAATTCAGGGCACTAATTGGGCTGCTACTGATTAAGATAAATTCAGACCTCCAAAGTGAAAATAAAACAGCAGAGGATATCTTAATCAGCTTATACATAGAGACAATTAAAAAGAAAGACAACTCCCATTCTGCCTTGTCCTCCTCCAAGCACCCAACAAGCGAAATGCTTAAACCATTCAGCTCTAACCTCATATTTAAACTCCTACCAGTTTGCACCACCTTGGGGGTATATAAAATGGCCTAAATATGAGTATAAATAATTATGTGTAATCAAGAATTCAGGCTCCCTTTGCCTGAGGTGGAAAAAAACCCATGCTCATTCCAAATCCAAATTCATTTTAGAAATGAATTTTCATGACTGATCAGCGTATCTGCTAATCAACATATCTCCAGTCTAGCCTCATCGCACGAATGCCAAGAACAGACGGTACTGATGACAAAAGATGATACAATTTGCATGTTCGTTGGATTTATCAGAGCATGACGGATACCCTGTGCCCCGGGCAGGTAATTAAACGTGATTGATTTGGGTTGGAATGGACCAAGCTGAAACCCATTTCAGAAATATGTTTTTTCTCCAGAGGAATAGCCAAAAGCAGTGACCAAGTCCCTGACACACAATCTTTTCCTTCATTGCAGAATTTCAAGGTTCTTCTGCCCAGTCAGAGAGCCCCAGGACCACGTGTTCTGCCTGAAAACAGCAGGCCATGACTGTGGATGTGAACTCTGAAGATGCAGTTGCAGAGCATCCTTTGGTGATGATCACAATACCTCTCACCCCTGGCTCTGACCAACCCTGCCATGACAAGGCCACCTGACACACCTCTGACCCAGCTGCTGCAATCTCACGTGTTGGAATAAAGCTGGGATCTTCTCAGAACACGATGAGTAAGCCCTAAAGACCCTTCACTGCTGCACTAGCCCCCATTTCCCTCAGAGGTGTTTAGAACGAGGTGATGGCTGTACAGAAGGCCTGCACGTGCCTTAGTTTCTCCAAAAACATCAGGACAAGTGTACCCTGCAGCAGGTTTGCAGCCCTCATCTGCCAGAACCACGGTTTCTCCATCCATTAAATCACTGCAGTTGTCAGCCCGTGGAAGCACACGAGTGTTTTGTACAACTAGAAGGACTAAGTAAGGAAGCAAGCAGGTTTCTAAATACAGTCAGAGCTTGCAACCAAGGAACCATAAAGGCAGGTACTTCAGATATATCTCTAACATAAACTTCAGCAATTTTGCCTGAGCATGTGGAATCATCAGCAGTTGCAAAATGCATCTGATGAATTCTCATGTAGCCACTATCAATGATTAAATAGGATTTAGAATCTGCCCTTTCTTACTGCTTCTCAGTCCAATTATCTGCTTGTTAAAATGGTTCACAGCTGGAAGGTCCTTGTTAGGTTGTCCACTTTCAGATTTACTGTTTTCTAGATGCTGCTGAGGATGAGGAATAGCTGGAGAGAGAATATATAGATCAACTTTTGTGTTGCTACCTTTTGCCCAGCCCTTATTTTTCTGCAGCCTCACTGAAGAGAAGAAAAATCAAAAAACCCAAACACAAGACAACATTTCAAGAGTGACCTAGTTTGTTACCGTAGGTTTGGATCCTTCACATTCTTGGCACCCAGCATTTGCAACTGCATACATGAAAACCAGCTCACAGAAACATGGATTATTTTTCCCACAGCACTTCAAAATAAGATAAAGGTTGAATATGGCCTGGAAATTCACACTGGATGAATCCTTCTATCTGCAATCTTCAGGCTGTAAACAGGAAAATTATTGATTAAAGGGAAAAAATAACCCAACTGTGGTGATCTGCTGTATGTGTCTGTGTTTGCATCCAGTACAAGCAGAAGTAAATTAACACCTACTAATTATTTAGATCTAGAAATGGAAAGGCATCATCTACTGGCCTAATTCCCATGTCTATCTACTCCCTGGAAATACTATACTGCGAACTTCAGCACGAGTAACTCTCGCAGCAAACTGAATGCTGAGGGATATGATCTGTAACAGGGAGCTCAAATACGGCTCTGGTCACTTGGCTTGTTATGGCAAGTACTGAGACGTGACAAACCTTTTCTGGCTCTTCATTCCCATCCACTGACCTCAGCTCTTGTAACATATTTGTTACGTAAAGTCACCCGTTATTCAGTAGCAAGGATTAGCAGCTGCAGCAAAAACCTGTGGGCCCTGATGTCAGACCCGAGTGCAGAGGCACCAAGCTCAGAAACTAAAAATTCCTAGTTCAATTTACGATGGAGATGATTTAAATAACTACCCCAGATTTGAAAATCCCAAGTGGACAGGAGGAGTGGGTTCAGCACATCCACCTCACACCAAATTGCTGGCCACTACCTACTCAAGGCAGCTTTGCCCTTTAAATTGATAATTCTAAGAAAGAAAAGCTGTCTCCAACAATCCTGGCTCTGCACAGAATCTGCTGTTGGCTTCTCTAGCTGAGCACGCTGCTGCATATCCACTTGGCACAGCCAAAGGAAAGTGCACTTTATCCTGCATCCGTCAGCATCGGTGACAAGCAGATTCCACATAAGGGCATGGAACAGCACATATCAGGGACAAGGTACTCGTAAGCAATGTGAGAGATTTAAACAAGAATTTCCATCTTTGCACTTCTCCCTTGGGAGAACGGACTTGAGGTGCTGCTCAGGAAGAGGACAGATTTTTCCAGAACTGCCAAAGAAACTTCTACGGAGTGGCAGCAAATTTTCCGCTCTTTGCGCAGTTTCTTACACACTTGGAACTGGTGTGAGCAGTGCTGAGCCTTCTGCATCTCATCTGAGCTCTCGTCCACATCAGAAATCCCAGCAAAGAAGTGCAAGCTCCCCTTTGCCCAAAGGAAGAAGTTCAAATAGAACAGCAGCACCTCAAGCCGAGGAGGAAGTTTTTAAAGGACAAGGTGATGTACAGACTGAGCAAAGTGGACAGCAAGGGTCTGGCCTCTGGGACAGTGCCTGAGTTGTGCTCCTGAGCTCTGCTGCCAAAATGCAGGCTCTGAAGCAGCCCAGCCTGCAAAACAGGTCTCCCAACACTGATGGGAACCACATCCATTCTGCTGTAAAGTCCTTAAGGCTGTCATACAGAAACGTCTTTGAAACAGCAGATAATCATTAAACTACTACAAAAGCCAACAGTTACTTTTCCATGGCTCACTTCTCTCTTTATAGATAATAGGCAAAAAAAAGAGCAAAATATCTGACTAATTAAATTCACATATTTGCAAAGGTATGTGTGTTTGTACACATACATGAACACTGCTGCCTGCCTTTCCTTTCAACTCCCAGGCAATTCCACAAGTTCTTAAATCCCCTTTGGCTAATCAGTTCAGACTATATATGGGCAGTCCATTTCTGGAGTAACAGATGCTCCTAATTTAACCTTCAACATCACGCCTAGAAATTGTCCCATTTGGATGCCAGAGTCCCTAATTTGGAGCGGTGCCTGCCACAACAGGGATGGTCACAGAGCGAGCCTCAGAGTCACTCTGCCATTCAGAACAATGGGAACTGTTTAAAAGGAAAAATAAAATAATCAAGCCAGAATCAGTGCTCAGTAACACATGCTGCAGAGAGAGAGCAAAGCTGCAACAACTCAGCAAGAGTTGAAATTCAGGAAGGGGAGAAGAATCAGAAATAGTTTATTAGTGAATCAGAGATGTGGAAGGAGAGACAGTGAGCAATGGAACAGCATGTGGAGGAGGAGTTCTGCTGGAAAATAAATGCACACATTATCACGGACAGAAAATAGAAGAAGTCTGAAATAGAGCTAGTCCAAAACAAATATTTCTGTGAATAGAAACATTTTAAAATAATTTTCTTCCTACTGAGTCCACAGGGTTCTTTTTGTATCTGCAATATGTGACAGTTCTAGCAAATAATGTTGTAAGTAGGAATGTTGTAAACAAGAGCATATTAATATGTTGGCATATACACAAAGAATTCACATACAAAAGCATTTTCACTGAAATCCTAGAGTTAGCCTCATCCAATCCAAAAAGAGAAACAAAATCATATGTGTAAAATGAAGTACCAGATTACCAGATTATTTGAATTTAAATACAGCATTTCCAACCCCAGCCATTCAGATTTCATCAATGAAATCCTCTGCTTCCCAGATTTCTCATGGAAGCTGATACTGATGAATTGAAAGAACACACTCACTAAACAATGAGGCACAGACAAAGATGGTCAAAGACTTGTGTGTCTTTTTCCAGCAAATATATCAGAAGGTTTCTACCAACAAAACCTCTGCCACCCAGTGAGGTAGGTGGAGAAAGGAGGAATGAATTTGCCAAAACAGACATACTAGAAATACCATTTACAACACACAGAGGAGTTTAGGAACAGCTGGAGCCCAGTTTCTGGAAAGCAAATGAAGATCTTGGATGAGATATTCCTTGAGACAGTTTGAATCACTTTCCCAGTATCTGAGCCCAGTGGTCTTCAGAGTATGTGGAACTGATGTCATGTTGTCTTTAATGTAAGTCAATGGAGCCAGGCAGTTACAACTAGAGACATTTGCTGCCATGTGTCCCCTAATGAACATGAAGAAAGTATTTTTGAAGCAATTTGCAGGTTATTCTAGGTGGGAATTGAAATGAAAACATTGATTTTCTTTAGAAGGAACCACTGAATTGTGCACTAGTCTCAAGATATGAAGGTGCAGCAATTACTGATTTTACACCTGCAGCAATTCCATCTTGGAAAGGCTCACTTTAACTGAGAGCAGGTGCATTCCTCAGCTTATTCTAAAACAGAGTTGATCCAGAGGTAAGGGAAACACAAGGCCTTTTTTGGAACAAAGTCTGATTAAAAATAAATGAGAAAACAGTGATGTTCAGGCTAAACTTTTACTCAGTTCTGGCTCTTTTTGGAGTTCTCTGTCACTCGGGTGCAGCCCCAGCTGAGGCTCTGGAGAGTCACTCCCACCCCTCTGGGGTACATGAACTCACAGGGGCTGAATGCAGCTGAACTCCCCCTATGTACATTGCCGTGAAACCCCTTGAAAAGGAGCAAAATGTGTTTATCAATTTGTTAATTAAGTTTGTTTTGACTTCCTCTGATTATTTGGTTCCACATTTAAGAGAAGTGGTGGAGACTGGAAAATATTAAGTGAGTCATATACTGCAGGTTTTATTTGCTTCTACATTTTTATATATAAATAGTAGAAAAAAAGCAATTTTTAGTATTTATTTCTCAACACAGATAAGGGGGTTACCATGGCTACCAGTCTCCAGTAACATGGTTTAAAAGGACAAAAAAAGGAAACCAGACTGGAGCTTGAAATAATCAGGTTGCTCTGCCCAAAATGTACACCATGCGTTTTATGATAGGAACAGGGGACTAAAATCAGACAGGCTGGAAAAATACAACAGTGAAAACAAAAACAAGGAAAAGGAGTTTAAAAAGTATGTGAGCCATGCACGCAACTTCAGATTCAATATATTTTCAAGTACACAGAACACCTCAGCAGGACATAAGCAGCCCTGGCTTTGAAGCAAACACAATAAAGTCCCTGAAAAAAAATTAAAGAAAACTGCTTCCTAAGGAGGTTAATGCAGCTCCACAGGCAGTGCACACAGGACAGCCCAGTCCCTGGGAGGAAGCTCCATTTTAATGCCCAGGTACAAAGATTAAACACTGCCCAGCTCCTGACCTGTTGTGAGTGACATGGAAAATTCCTCATCATGTCCATGTCCTTCTTCCTCTCCCCTTGCAAGGAAAAACACAGCTAAAACCCACTGCCCAGCGCTGTAAACATATGCTGGAAGTTCTTGGTGTTGCTCTGCCCAGATGCCCTGGCAAAGAAGACAACAAGCATGACTTGCTTCTTCCGGAGTTTTTTCACCCTTCTGTTCTTATTATTTATTTTATTTTAAACTCAGAGAAAAGTTTAATGGTCTTCAATTATGGAAATCTGATGCTTCCAACACTTGAGTTTCTGATACACTGAAGGCTTTAGACAGATGTTTGAACTATTTCAGTGATATGGTACAAACTCTTTACATACCAGACTTCCACCAAGAACAGGCAAAGAGAGATATTCCTATATTTCAAAAGCTGAGCAAAGAAGGTGTAAAATAAAGGCCTGGGAAGAATGTGTGAGGGTGATTCATTTTATATTGATACACACACTGTTCACAAAACTGTAGGCTCATCTAAACAGTGTAATATAATTTGGAGGAGGAAAAAATTACTTGGCTGCACAGGATGATGCACTTTCCAATTCACTGTCATATGAACAAGCTGAGTGTAGTGATAATTTATGCATATACGATTGGGACTTTAAATCATTAAAAAAGCTGTGGGACTCAGATTTTTTTCAAAATTACCTTTTTTCCTCTCCCCCCCTCAGCTCTATTGATATCATCCTTATATATAAGGATGAATATATCATCCTTCTATTCCCTTACTACTGATACCAAGTGTTTAGAGCACCCAGGCCCAGCCAGCCCCAGGCCCCTTTGTGCACACTTTGTCTGAACACTGCTCAGTGGCAGTGGGGAAGGCCTGGTCCTTTCACAAGACCTGCCTCCTAATTTGTCTCATTCTGAATTTTCTCATTACTTTAAACCACATGAGCAAAAAACAACAAGATGCCCCCTTGGCGATGCCAGCAGCATCAGCAAATTTTAACAATAGTTTGTTTGTGTGCTTTTCAACCTCATGATGGCCTCTGGGTGTTTGACTCAAGAGCTTGATATTTGTTGGAAATTCTGTAGTGCCAGAAGCATATTCTTTGTGGAAGAGTTAGAAGTACAAGTTGTTTTCAAAAGCAACACAGAAATATCTCTCTGAAGATGAGTGGACAGGGGTTTTATATATTTAAATTTTAAAAGGTCCTAATTTTACAAGTAAAAATATTTTTTCTGTCCCTCACTAATTTGTCCCCACATGTCTCTCAGGCACAGCCCAATGAGCTGCAGCAGCATTAAAGCAATTTTTCCTCCTGCTCCAGACGCAGCGATATGACAGTTCAAAGTGTGCATGTTATTTAATGAAATATCATGGTAAGTCATTAAAGAGCATGGCAATGGAATTGTGGATTCTCTCCTGTTCCCAAGTTATGTATACAAATGAGTGCTCACTTTTCTTCACAAGGTACAGGCAGAGTTCAGCTGAGACAGATGTCTGCTGCATCAATTGTGCTAACAACCCCCTCTGACAGGCAGCCCCAGGAAAAGGCTCTGATTACCACAGCTAGACCCAGCTTATGGGTCACTGGGGAATTATGATTAGACCATATACATTTTTCTTAGAAGGCAGAAAAACAGGATAGGATGAGTAAGTTCTGGCTCACTAGCAGCTTTTTTTTTTTTTCCTCAGGATGGAGATGCTCAAGTTCCTAATGAATAATACTTTGTGAATGGCTTAACATGTATGGAAGAAGGGGGAGGGATAAAAACCAGCAAACAAGAAAAGCAGGTAAGGCAGACTTGTAGACTGCATTCTGCAAAGCTTTCAGGGAAACAACAGAGAGATTGGCTTTGGCAGAATGAGACACACAGGCAAAGCACCTGAACAGCCTGCAACTCAAGCACAAAGGATGCAGAGCTGTGCAAACACTCCACAGGAAAGTTTGCAGAATACAGGTCCTGGTAGTTGGCAACCCTGTTCTTCCAGCTCCCTGTGCTGCCCTGGAGAGCTTCTCCAGGAAGGGATTGCCAGGACTGAAAGGCAGCTTACAGGGAACCTCCCTCCTCTGCTGCTGTGTCTCTGAGATCTGCAGCGAGGCTGATGAGACACGGTGAGGACACACTGCTCCTCTGCCCTGTGTCACGGAGTCCCTGGGTGCTGTTGGCCTCACTCCTGATGAGCCACCCGACCTCAGGGTTAAAATCCAAAGTCAGGAAGGAGGGATCAAGCCCTTCACTTCTTGAGTCTGCATAAAAAGGGGAAACAATGTAAGCTGCAGCTTTGTGAGACATTTCTCTGCCTAGAAAGGTCTCTGAGACTTTCCTTAGCTGAAGAAACTGCGGAGTTCAATAATCATCTTGTAAGTATCAAATGGGCTAGAGAGGACAAACATATGCATTTGTTTGTTCTTTGCTATTCCACCAACTTCATGTGGGATCTTAGCAACTCAGCAGCCTCGCCTGGACCTAACTGCCCAACTCACTTTTTAAAAAGTCTGTGGTATCTTCACAGACAAGGCAAGATTAAATGATACAGAACTTTACCATTTTGAAGTTCTCCAACTCTGTTTTATATCAGCAAGGAATGTGGTTCAGTATTTCTGCTGCAATAAACAGTTCACTGTTGTTTCAAACAAAATAGTAGTAAAAGAGAGAGAAGTTAAGAGAGTAAGAATACCTGTAACTTAAACATGAGCTGCTCAAATGCTAAAACCTGGCAGAAAGGACATGGTTTAACCTTTTGCCCAAGGAGGTACCTAGAAAAAGCCTCCACAACCAAAAGATAATGGCCTGACAGAAGAAAATACAAGCCAAAGTGCCTGAGGCCAGGCTCCAAAAGACACAACAAACAGTTGTCTTTTAGAAGCCCCTTGGTCATCTATTCTTCCATCCCCAAGAGAGCAAAGGAAAAACTTGAAGGGAAAAGATTGTTCACCAGATTTACGTAAGAGATGTAACCCAACTGAAGACAAACCATGACTGTCCTTATCACACAGATCAAGAGAAGCATTTGACAGCCTGCAGCTGGCTCATTCTGGAATACCGTGAAGCTCTCTGCCCTGCCAAGGAGCACCAGGATTAAATCGTGCAGCATGAACAGTCCCCCAGCAGGGCTGGAGCACCGGGGCAGGTGATCTGCTGCCGGCCTGGCTCTGCCCCGTGGCTCCCCAAGGAGGCAGAGCAGAGACAAACACCGCTGGCACCACACACCTGCCCTGCCCTGCTGGAGGGCTGCATCGGTCACAGGTCACCCTGCTCTGCCCTCAGGGTCAATCTGAAGGGTCTCCTCTATCTCCTGACAGACCTCTGGGATGTAAGGGCTCTCCTCACCTGTTGTGTGAGGAGCAAACCTTCCTGTAGACTCATTAATTCCTTACAAATGGACACTTCCCATGTATGAATCCAGCACTTCGTGTTCAACGTGGTGAGTCTGTGCTACACCTTCCCATTGATGCTGTAGGACTTCGCACACATCTAACGCAGTGGATTATTAAAAAAAAAAAAAAAAGTAGGAAGACTAGCATTTCATACCCATCTAGTTTCTCTTTAAATCAACCTAATGAGTCAAATAAATTAATAATAAAAAGTAAAGGAGGGCTTGATATACAGCACTACTCTGCAGGTTATATTTCGCTGCAAACAGAATAGAAACTATCAGAGAAAATAATGCAGAGACCATGCAGGAAGGGAAAGAGCATAGGAAGGGATGAGAGGAGTAAATTTTCAGGGTTTTGTTTTTTGTAACCTGCCATTTTCCAGTCAGGCCACACTAGGGTCACCCACTTCGGGTGCAATCCAGTCATTTGTGGAACAATCCTCTTCTGGCTTTATTTGGACATATCCTCATTACCCCTTCCACTTTCCTGCTGAGTCTGTCCCCTCCTCTGAGGTACCTGTGGCAGTTGGCTTCTACAGCCTACATCAGAAAATAGAAAAAATCCAAACTTTTCTACAATACTTGATGAACACTAGAAAAAGTATTTACTTCAATAAATTCTCAAAAATTGTCAAGATTTTGTTTGGAATTTACATGCTTTAAAATATAGCTAACTGTTTTTCTAGGCAAAAATAATAAAATAAAAAAAATGGATTGCTAGAATAAAGCACTTTATGAATTTGTTTGTTCCAGTAGAAAAAACAGGGAGGGGAATTGAATCTCAGATTTCTTTGCCTGTTTGTTTGGGCACTGATACACATCAACCTCCACCAGTGCATTATTGTGCTGGCTGAATACAAGTGGCCTTCAGATGAGTCTCCAGAAAAGCTCCTGCTCACCACTCAGCTAAAATACTTCAAATTACTCATCACTCACTGCACCTGTGGCTCTCCAGTTTCTTCAGCTTCTTTTCACTGCAGAGCTACAAACCTGAGATGTCTCTACCACACGCTGCAGATGTGAGGCACAGAAAGCTTCAGGACTCACCCACAGTCACACGAGAGCTGTGACACAGAACAAGAACCCAAACTCAGGCTCCCTGTGCCAGGGCTCATATTTAGAAAGGGCTTGAGCTCCAGATTCACACAGGCACTTAATAAAATACAGAAAGTGTTCCTGAGAGGAGTGCCTTGGAGTTATTTCCTAAGCCTGACAGACATTTTTATATATATTCAGGTGATCAAACTAAGCACTGCTTCATTTCCCATGTACAGCATCTCTAATACAGCTCACATTATGAGCTGAATTTAAGACTGAAAATAAATAGGTCTTTAGGAATATCCTGAATAAAGTTTTGGCAGATACTTCTATAATAGGATTTTTTTACATTAAATGTGAGTATCGATATGGATACCCAACTCAAAAAAAAAAAAAAGAAAAGCCACTAAAAATGCCTTATTATTAGGATTTATGGCTCTCCCAATTTTTATCCTAATTATAGAATCTCATATTCATATCGGGGGGTTATTATAAAATCTTATCAAATTCAAAAATACATTCTCTACTAAAACCTGTATTTCAATACAGTCCTACAAAAAGCCACAAGCATAATGAGAAGGGACACTGCTAACATCAACAATCTTCTCCTCCTCTTCCAAGTCATTCATTTCCAGAGTTACTGAGGAGGAATTCCTGAGAGCATCCTCCTGGGTTAAGGCATACAGATCACTGATTTATGTATAAACTCATTTAAAAGAAATTGAATCTACCTACATAAATAAAGGTTATAAAATAGCAATTCCCAAAGACTTTTTACTCTGTTAATCCAATAATGCGTTTTCCTTTTATTTTTTTGCTTTACTTGATGTTTCTTCCACCCATATTTTAAGGCAATTTCATGACAAGTAAATCCGGGCAATAAATATTTTCGCTGGGTCTGATCTGCGAATCGTCAAATGTAATGGCACACTGACACAGCGCGTTCCTCCTGCCAGGAGCAATGCATCACACACAGCTCGAGCCCCTCCGAGCAGCGAGAGCCCCGCGCTCTGACGGACGCGGCTCCAAAGGACACGGACCCGTTCGAAAGTCGCAGAGCTGCGATTCCGTTTTGTCTTCTGCTGGGCGTGTTTGATCCGATCAGAGCTCGCAAAGCCAGCTCTCTGCTGCGGTCTGCCTCTGAGAGGGGAGAGAGCTGTTTCTGTGGGAATGATGTAGCTCAGGAAAAATGCCGGGGTTAGCACACCCTTGTGTAAAACACATTGCCGGCATTACTTGGCACCGCCGCCTGCAGGTCAAGCTTCTGCTCGTGTCAGCACTTTGGCTCTTCTGGAGGAAGCTTGGCAGCATGATGGAAAAAAAAATCACATATCCCTCCTCAATGAATCCTCCCCTCTTCTCCTCACCCTTTGGACACCGGCAGCAGCGCCAGGGAAGTTGGATGGTTCTACTCACCTGTGCTAGGACATCACCTAATGCTAATTTCAATCATGGTTTTCCTCGCAGGAATTAAAGATTTATTCCAAGTTTCCTTGACTTCTCTCAAAAGTTGTAAGGAATGGGAAAGAAGTAAAGAAATAAAGTCCTACTCGTCCCAGGAAAGGCAAGGGCAGAGGGAGACAGGTTAAAATAACTTGGTGAAGTGACTGATTAGAATTGAAAACAAATCCCATTAATATGCTGTGACCACACACAAGTGTGCTTTGATACACTGGTACATATCACTGCTAAATCAGCACACCTGAACGGTGACACACATCCACAGGCTGCAACATCACCTCTTCCAAACAATGTTCAGTAGCCCACCAGCTCTGAGAAACTCTTCCCAGAAGGAAAGGCTGGCTGAATGGAACCAGGCACCATGTCCCCCCTCAGGGGACACAGGGGAGGGGAAAAAAAGAAAATGGGAGCAAGACCCAGGAAAGGAAACAGCTCCAGCAAAGCACAAGGTTGTCCAAAGGTTTGATGCTGCAGTGAAGAAGTGTTTAACATCAGAGAAAACCAGGATTCAGATTCTCCTGCCCCATAAAGCAGACTCTTGACTGAAAACAACACTGCCAGCATCAGCAGAGCTGAGTCTGCACACAGATGAGTTCTCCTTCTACCCACGGGAGGGCAGGGCTGCTCTCACATGTTACACGTATGACACCAGCAATTTTTACATAATATACAACTGTAACTTCAGTACCAAATACGTCTTACACCATTTCAAACAGCTTTGGTGAGAGGAAACCTGTCTCTTTACATAGATGTCAGATAGCTGGAGGAACAAATACACAATATGGTTCTTAGGGGAGAGCTGCAAAAGAGAATTCAACTGAGATCTGCAAACTGCAGCTGCAGTCCCATAGCCAGGACTAGGAAATTCCAAAACCAGACTACTGAGGTGGCAATGAGATGGCAGGAAAAGCATTTACCCAGGAGAGGAAGAAAAAACTATTTACACAATGGTGTTATGATTCTTCTTAAACACAATCATAAAGGCTTTAGTAAAAACAAAGGACAAGTACAGACCTCCCCCAGGTAAGATGATACACAGCAAATAGGATTTCAGAAAATGCAGTTTATCTTTGCTCTAGTAGGAATGAAGTGACTGACACTTGTTTGCATAAAGATGAAATTATCAGTCCTTGCATATACAAATCTTCAAAATAATGATCTAACATAGCTGAAATATTTATTTTGATTCTTTGTTAGGTGTGTATGTTGCTACTTTAAAGGAATCAGAGGCTAAATGGAGGTCTCAGTAACCACTGAGATTTCAGCTCATATTACTCCTGTCACTGATGGAATGGAGAAGACTCAAACTACAAACCATATGTACACTGCTTCTCATCCTTACAAATGACATGTCATATGTCTTTTGACTTAAAGATTTTACCATTTTTTACTCCACGTGGAACAAAAATGTTAACCTATTTATTCACGTTATCAGATCCAGCAATTCCAACCCAGACAAGAAAATAAAATGAAAGACACCATGCAGGCACAAATACAGAGCATGAATCTTCCTCCAGCCAAAAGAGAAGAATGTCCTTTTTATAGGGCCGTTACATTTGTTTATATTATTTTCATAGAGCAGATCCAAGTTCTGCATTTGGCACACATTACTCAGCAGCCAACAGAAGAATTAAATCAATCAATCCAGCTGCCAGTGTGCAGGCCCAAACAGCTGGCCAGAGCAGTTGTGTGTGCAAACATGCACTGCGTGCTCTGCTAATCCATGCACACATGCAAATGCACAGCAGGAAAGTTTAAATTAAGCCATGTCAGTTTAAAATATCTCAGGTATCAGAACTGCATCTAATACTCCAGCATGGAGCATTTCAAGGAAGCAAATTATCTATTTGGCAGCTCCAGTTTTTGTTCTTTGGGACTTCCCACCTGCCAGGCCATACGGGGTCCTTTTATCTGAACAGAGATTTCTCCTCTACTCAAAAGCCAAAGGCAGCTGCCCAGGAATCAGCACCTCCCAGAGCTAGGGCTGGCAAATGAGGTGAGGTTACCCTTCCCAGGCTTTGCTAGAGAGAAAGCAGAAGTAAAATACAGTACAGGAAAGGATCTCCTGAAGGTCTCTCTTCTGTGTCATGCAAGGACAGGTGGAGGAAGAGCCCTCCTTTGCTCACCCACTCCCCTTGAAAGGCCAATCTCCACTGTGCTCCCAAAGGCTCTTTACCTTTCTTTAACACACCCAAGCAGTGGCCATTCACTGGTCCTCTCCCTGTTATGCCTTCGTCATTGAGACCACGTGTGCTGAATGCCTGATCTGTGATCCTGCATGCTCTGGTGAGGACACGGGTGCACAAAGGGGCTGTCCCCAGGCTGAGCACACCCTTGTTCAGTAGCTGCAGGAATGGGGCACTGGGGAGAGAGCAAAAGAGTGCACAGAATTCAAGTGACCACAGGTGGGTTACCCTATCACCTCCTGAAATACAGAAACTCTACAGCAGGAAAGCACCTGTAGCTCTGAGTGCCACAGAGAAACCACCTACATGCTCCGTGGGAACAAATGGAAAGTTGCTCACCTCACGCCTCTGCCACTGTTCTGGAAAAACAGACCAGAGCTGCCAACTGCTATGCTGGGAATTAGAGAGAAATAGGAAAGGGTGGAGGAAACTGAGAACCTGTTTGCACTGACACTGAGGTGCTGTGCTCTGGGATCCGTGTGATAATGCCAGCCAGGTTTTCCTCAGGTCCCTGAAGCTGCTGGGATGGTCACTGCCAACCTCAGGCCAACAGGGATGGATGGCACCTTGCTTTCCCTCGTACCAACTGTTAGACACAGCTCCCTGTGTCTTGTAAGCATGAGGGTGCAGGACATCATAAAAAAGTATTGGTAATGTTTAAGCAAGCCTCTCTCTCCCTCCAAGCCCACCATGTTCCAACCCAATGGACAAGGCACCACACACTGACAGACAAAGTCAGTGACAGGCAATGCTAAACTACTCCTGAAGAAATCTGATCTTGAGCCAATATCCACAGAAAACACTGTGAAATGTTCTTCTTCAGTAGGTGTTGGACAGGAGTTATCCCTCATCACTCATTACTACATTAAATGGAGAGGGATAAAAATTCCAAAACTAGGACCCTTGGGGATACAACACTTTACATGGAGACAGAAGGCTTAGCATTAGAGTCCTGATTTAACATTACTTTCACAGACAGGTGTTAACCAGGAGCAAACCCACTGAAGTCAGTGGACCTACTCCAGTGTAAAACCTGCACAACTGAGAGAAGAGGCGGGGTCAGCATGAAATGGGGATAGCAGAGGCAGGGATTTTGAGAACCACCTGTGTAAAAATGTCCACACATACTTTGCACACATCATTGCTATGATTAATTTCTTGTGCATGTATGAAGTACTCAGAATGTGGGCTTGAATTTGCTAACTCCAGCAGTGGAACAGACTCACAGAGCAGATCCTCAGCTGGAGTAAATCAACATAACCATATCAAAACTAAGAGAACTACATTGATTTATAGCACCAAAAGATCTGGTCTGGAGACATTCAAAAACTGTATATGGAAAATAAACCCATCAAAAAACAAAACCAAGAGGAAAAACACTGCAGGGAATGTGCTTCTCTATCCTACAAGCCAACTTTGGTTGTTTTCTTCCCCTGAAGATGTACTTACTCATCACACTCCTCTGGGAGTTGCTCACAAAGCTTTCTTACATTGCTGTCCATTT
Source organism: Sylvia borin (assembly GCA_014839755.1). Lineage (NCBI taxonomy): Eukaryota > Metazoa > Chordata > Aves > Passeriformes > Sylviidae > Sylvia > Sylvia borin. The sequence goes on from CM025974.1 coordinate 331,177, forward strand.
AGTGTCAGGTTTCATTCTCACCAGCCTTTCAGTTTAGGGGCTCCCTTGCTGATTAAGCAACCTAGAGTAACTCAGTAATAGTCCAGATGCTGGACACTGCTTCTCTAGGTAGCTATTTGGGGCCTGGTAATTTCAAACATTTTATTTAAATCCCCATCATCTACCAAAACACAAATTTTGAGATCTAACTTACTGTGCTTTCAAAGTACTGAAAGCAGCAGGTGGGCTCTAAGGAAGCAATTTGTTATAAACATGATGCTGCCTAAATAATGGTAGCTGTTTAATCCTATGAGGGTTAATAGCCAGCATGCTGGAGAAGAGCATGGGACAATTTATGAATTCCAAATACAGTTTTTCTAACAGAATTCTGGCCTCCAGGAAGAATAATGTGATATATGGAGCAGATGACACTGATTACACCTCAACTCTTCTTATACATCCTGAAGGAAAGATTTGAGGCTATTCATAACCCAGGGCTGTTGAGCAGCCTAATCTTCAGATTGGAAACACCTTGAATCCCTGGGGTCAACTCAGCTTTTCATCCTTTCGATGCACAATAGGGGCATTGAAATTGGGAGGCATTTCTGAGGATGAAAGCTCTGCAAACAGCACAGGAAGCACATCTTGGACCAGGGGATGCAAATCAAGAAGCTTTATGTTGCACACAGATACCCACAGTCTGGGGGAACATATGGGTGTTGCCCCAGACAAGCTCTCCTAAAAAGCTCTGAGAACTGTTTTATGTTAATGTATGAACCTTCACTTCCTTCCTGCAGTCTCTGTGCATGGTGCTGGGCAGTCCCTATATGTGCTGCTCCTCTCCAAATTGAAGAATATTCTCAGATTACACTAGTGATTCTGAGAGTCCCTTGGGATACTCCCATCCTAGCAAACACACCAGGGACTGACTAGCAATCACTAAAACGAAGAACTGTGACACATTTGAGAAGTTTCAGGCCACAATGAACATTTCTAACTGCCTTCTTACATTATTATAATAATGCTAAATGCAGCATGCAGTAGCCAAAAAACAAACCCACAAACACATATTCCTAACACCTCAGACAGGTATGAAAGAAAACAGACCATGTTTTTGGGTGTCTATGCTGCAACTGAAAATGGAAGAGCAACTAAACAAACAGCAATGGATGTTGACTCATACAGCAAATCCAAATGAAAAATAGCATTAGCAGCTGACACTGGGGGGTGTTCTCTGTTTGGGGGGTTTTCAGGAGACATCTGAGCAACGAGCCTGAGCTGTACTGATAATGCCCAGGGGACAGCAGAGGCTCTGTCTATGGATCCTGGATCCAGGACTGACCCAGTGTGATCCTAGTGTGCATAGCAGAAACCTCAAACGTGCACAAGAGGAAACAACCCCACAAAGAGAACAAGGGAAAGCTTGAAAGTGACGTCCCTTCTAAATGAACTGGAAAGAAAATGCACTTACCGCTTTGACAGCAAATCACCAGGTAATTGTTTCTTCCCAAAGACATTATTGTAACATGGACAAAAATTGGTCACCATTAAACAAAGTTTACTCAGTGGCATTTTTACTGTTCTAATGACGGGCCAGTTAAGAAAACACTGAATAAATTATGAAACAATAGAAGGAAGATGGCTCTTTATAAGCTGTGTTCGATATAACAATTTTAAAAGGCTATAACACAAGCTTATTGAATTTGGCAGGGCTTATAAATCCTAACTCCCATTACTGTGCTGCAACTTAAAAGAAGTATTCTTCACTTTGTCATTGGGAATTTCAAGTTTAAGTGGTCCCAGTGCAAAATGGTAACTTACTCACATGCTTGAATGTTTCCATGCACAGACCAGTCAAAGATCTGGTTAAATGCAGTGTCAGTACTGCAGCCTGTCCTGTTCCTGCCTGTGTGAGAATTGGTCTTTACATACCCAAATATTGCTTTCATTCAAGGTCTCTTTGGCGTTGGCTGTTTTGGTGGAGTTTTTTAAGGGTTTGAACAGGGGTTTTTAAGGAATTCTGACCCTCTTGAGCAGATTTCTAGCATGCCTTGGTGATGCAAAAGCTCAGAGGAGTGCCAGACCATTTCAGTCGCACGGGCACACACGGCCAGTTTAAGGGCAAACAAGCCACCAGAGGGTGTTTGGGGAACCTTTGATGTCGCTGCAGGAACTGGAGCAGTTGCCTACAGAGCCTTTCTGGCACTGAATGATCTCGTTTTGTGGAGCAATGCTGCCAGTAAATAATCTGGCCTTGCCAGATGTTGTCCTCCTCCACAGACTGTGAGATCTTTAGAGCCCTGATCTGCAGCAGGCAACAGCTGAGACCCAAAAGGCATTTGGGCACAAGGCAGAATTGCAGAAATAAGCCTGTAGACTTCTAAAGGGAAGGAGGGTCTTTCCCCCTTTCCCTACATAACAAGCATGCTAATATGAAGCTGCTCCAAAAAGATAACTCTTCTAGAATATTCTCTTACAGGTAGGTACAAACTGTTTAGAGCAGAACAGGACTGGATCATTTAACATTGATTTTGCAGGTAATGCAAATTTTAAAAATGTTAGAGGCTTAACCAGTGGAAGCTGCTATGCAGCTGCTCTAAGCCTGAAATGCCAAACTGTGACTAGAAGTAATATTCCAATATTTGCCAAAAAGCCTGAAGCTTTCTACTTTGCTTTCATTCTGTGGAGGATATACAGCTCTGCACAGACTTCAAATAAAAATACACAAATAGTTTGTAGTAAGAAATTCACATCGTCCTGCTGTATTTTTCAATTATTTTCTCTGCTTTGAATTTGCAGCTGCAAAACTGAAACAAAAGTCCACATTGCAATGATTGTGAATAAGACATTCCTATAGAACAATATTAATTTGAAAACACTTATCCAGAGAAGGGCATGAACAAAAGACTGACAGGATGTGATTTAAAAAAAAAAATATCTGCACATCTTTAACAGTTTCTGAATCAAGTCAATATAACTTTTTTTAAATTGCTGCAGTTCTAGATATGCATATACATACAGCTTTGTGTAACTGCACAAAGGATAAGCTGTGTTTTCACTGTGGCTGATAAATGTGGACTTTTACAGGGACTAGAATGAGGCATCTATTTTTAAATCTCAATAAAGTTTTCCAGAGTTCTGTACTCTAGATCTACCTTGGAGAAAAATGCAGCACCATTTAAAAAGAGGGATTAGAGTATCCATAAAACAGTCAAATCTGTTTCTCCACAGATACAAATAGTTAAACTAAAAACCTGAGGTTCAACACTTGTGCTTGTGTGAAAGCACACTAAGTCAGCTGACATTCCAGGTTTACAGCAGAAGATCAGTGATGTTGTGATGACTCCTGAGCTGGACTGGCTTCTGAACACCAGCCTTCAGTTAAGAGCTTTCTTTCAATACACGCAATAATATTTGGACAGCTCCAATAGAGCAGGATTTACCGCCCTGCTCCGAGGGCCCCCTCCCTCTCTAGGATGAGTGCTTTCAAAATAGTAATGATTTTATAACCTCCTTTTTTTTGGTGAGGCACAGAGAGAGTAACAGCTTTGCTCAAAGTCAAGTGAAGTGAGAGAAAGTGATATTCTTCCAGGTCACACTGAAAAACCAAGACAGCCTGAGAGCTGCGTTCAGACCATGGGTTTCAGTTGTGATCCAGGAGCTGCTGAAGCTGATGCAAGGCTCTCTGCTGACTTTAATGGGCAACAGACCAGGGCCCTTTGGCCTTAACCCATGGGTAAATCCTTGGCACAAGCCTGAAGGTAAGTAACTGCAGAGCAACCACACTTCTTACATTTTACAAAGCAGCACATCATGACAACAGCCAAATTTGCTTCACATGGACTGCCAACGTGCAGTGCACTGAAAAACACAATTCTCATTGTTATTACATCGTTTTAACCCTTAGAAGTTTGACATTTCAGTTTGCTGCTTTGAAAAACAAGCTCCCTGTGGACATGCCCTGTCCCACCCCTTTGCTATTACAGGGTCAGATACTGCACAGGATCCACAATCTCTGATGTCGTTCAGGTTTAATAGACAAGACAAGTGAAGGACTCTCAAGTCCCTGCCACCTTCTCACATAAACGTATTGAAACTTTCTTAAATACTGACCAAGGACTGCAAGTTTTTATATGTAACCAGACTAAATTAAGGTACAAACTGTAAAGAGGGAGATTTTGCTCTAAGCTTTCATTTTATTTCAAAACAAATATTCCCTATAAAGAGTACTGAATTCCTATGCATCTGAGAGTCCAGCTGTATTTTCGTTTAAGGTAATCACATTAGCCCAGACACTGACTGGATGCTAATGAAACCTCTTTTTTTTTTTTTTTTTAAATGTGCTCTAAATAACACATTTCGAGACGTTGTTAGACTAAATGCAAACAGAACTTGAGCCCTGACGTGCTCCACACATAAAAAAAAGGATTCCTAGAAGTTGCACTTTATGAGACATATCACACACTGCTGACGTCCTTGGATGCTCTGCCAGAGCCAAGATTAACAGCCCATTTGAAAGCCTGAAAATGTTTAAGAACTGAAAGGCTCGTGCTGATGGCTGAGCTCCCTCATGTTCCACTGAGATCAATGAATTTGAAAGCATTTGGCATCTCACATGATGGGTGAGCTCTGCTCCAGCTACCAAATCTTGATTAGTCCAAAATAGAAGAACTTTGAACACAGTCTTGGAAGAACACACAAGAATTTGTGAGCTGTCATGGAAGAGAAGTAAATCTCTTCCCTGTCAGCCACAGTGAATCTTTCTCTCTCTCATCAGCTTTCCCTTCCCCCCATGACCTCAAGGAGGGAAAAAAAAAGGTAAAATTAAAAAACCCTCTATTTTAATGGACAAGCTGGGACCACCTGATAGTGTATTTCTGAACAGCTACATACAACCTCCCGGGAATTTCAACAAACATCATAAACAAAACCAGGTGGGGAACTGGTTTCATTTATTTTCATTTTACAAAGAAGTTCACACTGAAACTGAGTTGTTTACAAAACTACAGGACTTTGAGGGGCCAGAAGAAAAAACTATGTCAATCTGAGATCCACAGTCCACATCTCACTACAAGCAAGAGTATATTTATGTAACGTGCCCAGAATTAGCAATAAATGAAACTCTGTTAAGATGCAGAGGCAAAAATCCTAGTTTACACAGCTGCACCAAGCCAAAGCATTTTATAAAACTACACACTACCTGAAAAAGTTGAATTGCAGCCTCGTACAAAGGTGAGCTTTGCTGGCAGTTTACAGCAGGATGTGAGGGTGAACAATACACAGCTGTAACTGCAGAATCATTTAGAAAGAGGTGGAAGAAGAAGGTGGAGTTTAGCCAGAATAGAGGAATAACTTGGAACATGAGCTCAGGTGATTTGAAATAAATGTTTCATCTCCCTGAGAAGATGGAGAGTACACAACTTGAATTATGTGAAGCAGAGCTCAGACTGAAAACAGGAACATCAGCTAACTGGTCATCCTAACCATTCCTCAGCAATCCCTCTCCAAAGCATGTCTCAAAGTATTAAAACTATAGGTGGGAAACGCAGGATGAAAAAACTCATCTCAGAGGTTAGGAGGCATCTGTGGCAGCTCTGGGTCAGAGCACAGCTGAGAGCACGAGCAGCGTGCCAGGAGCACGTCAGGCTCCACAACCTCCCCGAGTTCTCTGCTTATGCATGGGTGAATCCTCACTGCAGAGCCCTTAGCCACAGGGCAGAGACATCAGTGGGCTTCCATTTTCTTGACATGACAGCAAGTGCATGTCAAAGAGAAAACGGCAACACTCCCTTAATCAAAGCAAGAAGCAAGTTTTCACCAGCCAAAAACACAGATTAAGACTTAACTCTGATGAGGCTGCTGTCAGACTAGTAAGATTGAAAAAAGATTCACATCCTTGCAGAAGTAGACTAGAAAATGTCATTTGAGAGGAAAAATAGTTTGCCAGCACAAGCTGATCTGTGTGCAGCTCCTCTGCCATTTTTCATGCAGATTCAGAAAATGCAATTTCATAAGAAAAGGAAAAATTACCACTTCGTAAGAGCTGAAAATTCAAAACAGCCCCCTTGCATCATTTAGCTGAGCAAAGGAGCTTAAAAATACATTAAATTTAAATTTACTTTAATATCCTGGCAGACTGCTGGGGTGGTACAGACGGTCTTCCATACAATTCAGAATCAAATCACGCTGCAAGTTGCAGGGACTCTTGAATACCCTATTTTATTAGCACACAGAAAAGCTGCACACAGTGCTAAACAGCTTTCACTTGAGCTCTTCAGACAGCAATGTGCAGATCCCACCTATGCATCTGCACAGATTTACCACTGTCTTTGTGTTATTTCGTTTTCAGGAGAAAATGCGCAGACTGGGCAGAAAATGGACAGATCTCCACATTGAAAAAGTGACCACTGCACCCAAGAGTACAGCTGTTGATGGATTAGAGCAATGTTGGGCTTTGTGTTGCCCTATATCAGGCACTGCAGGGATGAAGGGGGCAATATTTGTCTGAACACCTCCATCACCACCCTCCCACTGCACCACTCCCTGCACATCTCCAGTGTTATTTCTCCTTTCATGGCAGTGAATTAATCCCCACGTTTCAGTCACTGGAAAGGTTCTCCATAAAGACTGTATGAGTGCATCAATTCCAAAAGCTTGTGGGTCACATAACAGAGATAAAAACAGGAAAGGAAGGAAGACTGGAATAAGAAGCAAGAGGAAAGTGCAGTGAATGGCTGAAGGTGTCCCCAGTGTGTACCAGCACTCCAGGCCTTCCCCCAGCACTATCAAGTTCTGGCTGCTTCCTCCAGGGTCAGCCCGGTGTCCACGCAGCCACCAGAGCAGGAGGAATTTTAAATTGAAAAGCAGCACTGCATTAAGAAGTGACCTTGGGCAGCTGCCACAGCCCCAGCTTTGGCAGAAGCTGCCTTCCTCCATCTCGGAGCACCGCCCAGCCAGGTTACCTAAAGGCAGCTGTGACTGCTCCCTCCACGAAAGCTGCAAACAGCCATAAGACACAGAAGCTGGCAGACAATAATGTGAAAAACCTAACCCCTTTACACCACTATCACAAGAACAGGTAGCACTGAAAGCACCAGGTAAATTATTGTATTTTGTAGGTTTTGAAAGATGAGAATGTACAAGATGAGGAACAGGAGCTGCAGATGGAAGGCTGTGTTGGAAGAAAGGCAGATGGACTGTTCTGTCCTAATATACAAAATATTTTTGGTTCATCTCTGCTTTGGTATGAATGTTCTGAAATGAGACATAAAAAAAAAACAAACACTTCACAAAGATTACCTGGTTTCCCTGTGCCTCAGTTCTCTGCCTGCAGTTCCCTAAGCAGTAGGGTATGATACACATGCTGAAAGTAATGATGTATTTCTATTCAAAAGTAAGACCCACACGGACTTCATAACCCCCAGAGAAACTACACTCAGCAGCTCCTCTCTCTGAGACTTTTAAATAGATATGCCAAGGGTTCATGCAGATCCCAGAAGTACTATGATAATTTTCAGCAATGACGATCAGCCAAATATTTCTTGTGAAGTATTTCAGGTACATGCTCAGATTTTAATTTGAACAGATTTTTCAGCACAATGTGATGAACACAATGGGTTGTAACAATTCATGCCAGCTGAAGTTCTAATCCTGGATAGTGCTTCTGTTTATTATTTTATTTTGGTTTTAGGAGTATGCATCTACTGCTACTTTGGAGATCTTACTTAAAAAAAAATCAAACAAAATAAAACCCAAACCCACCCTCACTCCCATAATCTCCAGACAAACAAGTTTAAAGAATAAAACACACTACAGTCCAGGTGTGGGTTTAAGGCCTCAGTCTGCAAGTCTTCAATAAATCTGTCCTTAAAGTTCTCGCAGCAAGTTCTCTCACACCAGAGGTGTTATGAGGAAAGGGGCATAGCTTCAAAAAATAACATCCATAGGAGATAAGTGTCAATATTATATATATTTACAGCAGGGTAGAAATTAACAAAGGATAATGGAATTACCAAGAATATCACCAGAGCAAGGCAGGAACAAAAAGAAAATTTGATCCTCATTTTCCAGCACTGTTTGAGCAATGCTGCTTCCCCTGCTGTGCAATTACTGCAGAATCCTGCTCGTCTTCACTGTTGCAGAAACTGAGAGCTGCTCTGAAGCACAGCTCATAAGAGAGAGACAGGAAGGCATTTCTGGTGAAAACTCAAAATGCCAACAAACAAAAACTCCCCTTTGGCAGAAGAGATATTTTCATTTGGAAACACTGTGGATCTTAAGGGAGTTCTAGGCTGGGCCCATGGAAGCTGAGCATCTGCTGCTGAATGGCTGCATTCTTACCCTGTCACAGCTTTTCTTGCTTAAGCTTGCAGAATCAGAGTCTTCAGAAATGGGAGACAACAAAAAAACAGGCATTCTGGGGAGTCCAGACACAGATAATATAACTTGGAATATCTTGGAAGCAATTTGACATTTCACAAAAGGAAGCACTCCGTTTATGAAAGAAGTACTTCAGATCTCAGAAACAAGGATTTTAGTTTTTAAAAACTGACAATTTTTTTTGCAGAAAGCAAATTTTTCACTCCACAAAAGGATAATGATTGCAATGAAATATAACTTTATTTTCCCTGAGAGTACTGTTTTGATCTTTTAAGCATCATTCTGAGCATTTAAGCTAATGCTTGGGACAAAAAATGGAAGTTCTACACCCTAAAAAAGCCATCATTTTATGTAACATATAAGGATAACAGAGTTCACTATTTTTCTCGTGAATTCTATTCCTTTTTTCTCCTCCAGCCTTTCCAGTACCCTGAGTCCCTCTGACTGCTGTGTCCACGTCCTGCAGTTTCATGTCTAAACTAAACCCTGGGCACAACGATGCCTTGATCAAGCACTCTGAGCTCCACAGTAAATACATGAGATGGGAAGATCTCATCCTCTGTGCCCTCTGGATCAAGTCCAGGACAAAGAGGAGTTTATTAATGCACACACATTCCTACTGGCCTTTGAGCTCTTTGGCAAAAATTGTTTTAAACAGGCCCCTGTAGAGTATTCAAATGTAAGTATTCAAATATTTACATGGAACAACAGAGTTAATTACACTTCAAGACATCAGTAAGATTCACTGTGCAGCAACCTCAGCAACATACTCCAGTAAAGCAGCAACATAAACCATTTTCCACCATCGAGGCGGGCAGCTTTCCATCTGGGTTTCAGCTAAGGCAGGAATGTTTCTGTCGACAATAGAACCTCACTAATCAGCACTTCACTAATCCACACATTTTATTAACTTCGCCAAAAAACTCACAGCCTCTCCCTGCCCCTCAGCAAAGATTTAATAGCACAGACCTCAAGCAAAGTCTTTCGTTCCCCAAACACATTTTTTAGGCAAATGTTACGTGCATTTGAGTCAGACATTACAAAGCAGTTTGATAAATAATTTGAGCAAAACTAGAGCCAAATCTTAGGCATATCTGGAGAAGAAAACCCAAGGCAACTTGAAGTTGAATCTACAAAAGAACATTTTATCAAAAACACTTAATCCTTAGTATCTCTCAGGATTTGGCCCTCTGTGAACAAAATAACATGCTCAAATGAAATTTACTTCCTTCCAAGTTAACACTGCATTTGCCCACTTACTTACTGGCTCCCAAATTCAATAACTTTCAAAGAAGTCTCCCTCCAGCCACTTCAGACACTTCATTCTTCCTTTCACAGAGCAGTCTGCATCCTATAGATGTAAGCCAACAGGAACAGCAAAGCCAAAACAAACATTAAACTATACTCTGGAATGAAAAGCTCTGTCCATGCCAGTGTCTTACCTCTGTTTAGAACTCTTCATACCTCTCTGCCCCAACCATTAGCACTGAAAGTCTGCAGCTGAAAAGCTGCAGAATGGCAGCTTCATTTTTCAAGCCCACCAGAGATTATCCACATGCCACCACCTTAAAAATCAAACTAACAGACAGCATAACATTCATTATCCTGCCACTTCCAAGGGCATTTTTAAACAAGTGTGGAGATACTAGCTTGATGGTTTTTTCTTCCTCATCAATTATCCTGGCTATTAATAGAGAATATGAATAATACCATGTATGTACAGGCATTTATAGAGGAAAATAAGGGAAATTCATATGCAGAAAACCAGTAAATTGGATGGCATTTATACTTATCCTTTTCCACATTTTTGTGTGGAATATCTAACAACACGTAGAAAAGAATACAATTTAAATTCTACAAATGTTATTTCCTTAGCTGTGATTTCTGTTAAGACAGAAGGGAAGCCTCAGCAAACAACGGAGTACTCAGAGGAGAGGAAGAAGCTGTGATCTCACACGTTCAGACATCCAAAAGCTACAGACATCCTCACTCTGTGGAACATCCTCTGTACTGCCCCAGCCCAGAGGAGCACAGACCTGGGCACTCCTACACAATCTCACTTACAGAGCACATCTTTTATTAGCATCTGGTGCTCAAAGAGAAGATGCAGGTAGATACAGCCAGAGAATGAACCCTTAGTTTGACCATCCCTGTCTGGCTCTGGGCTCCTCAAAATCTTACTTCCTCAGCCTAGCAAAGTTCAGAAGGACACATCAAAAGCACAGTTCCTCCAGAGCCCTCAGGCCTGGCAGCATTCCTAGCTGAAGATGCATTGTTCTGGATTTACAGCGAACAGCGTTACAAAACTTGGGAATATAATAGTGTATGTCTGTTAATGATCCAATGAGTTAATCATATAGATCTGGACACTTTAAATTAAATTACACTCTTAGAGTAAAGGAGCATAGAAGAAACTCGGATGAACCGTGACTCTGAGAGCAATAAAAATAACTCTTGTACCAAGCAGTGACATTGACTGCACATTCCATCATCATCTATACTCCAACTCATGGAAAATACCACGTTGCATTTGAAGAGCTGAATGTACCTAAGAGTTAAAGCAATGTTCGGATGTTTAGACTTTCTGCCTATACTTGAATGACACTGGAAAGACAGGCTCTGTGCATCACTAGAGGCAAGATCCACACACCCACCTGTATGTCACTCTCAGCTTCCCACTGATGTTTACAGGAGGATATTTTGATTTATTCCAAGAGCTGCCCTGCAAAACACCCACCTCACCGGCAAAGACATGATACTGTGGCACTGGCTCTGCACATCTTTATCAGTTACGCCCACGCTGTGTGTTGCCTTAATTTTGGAAAACTACTCTGCTCCTTGCCTCTTCATTTGAACCGTAGTTAATAATAACCTCCATTTTGACTTTCTCTAGCATATACTGCCCACGAGTGAAAAATCAGAGGTACACAACTCTTCCATACGAGAGGGAGATTTTGTCAGGATTCCAGTGAAATTAATTGTCCCATACACACAAAGTTACTCAGCATAATGAGGAAGTGACAACAACTCATTCTCCTGTTTAAACTTAATCCCAGGTATTCCTTTTCAGAAGACAAACCTTCTCCCCTCACAAATGGATAAGGAATAGAGGCGTACTTGATAACAACCATTCTCAAATTTTTTGAGGCAGCAAAAAATCCCTTTTTAAAGGTTTGCTTAAATGTCTCCTGAGCTCAGGTATCTGATCTTACCATGACATGTGGTATCCTCCTTACTGGGCCAAACTCCACTGTTCATTATTGAATCTACACTGTCACAAACACACCTCACTAGGTAAACCCTCTGTTTTAAGAACCACAGAAACTCTGATCAGACCAGCCTGAGACCAATGAAAAAGGAACTCCCACCATGATCTGCTGAAATCACAGGGCTTTGTCACATTGTAGTCCTAGCTGAGCATGAGGAACAGATTTGACAAAATCAGCTCTCCTAAGGCAACCTGCTTGGCATCCAAAATAATGGGAAACCGACCCTGAAGTGTCATTCTATTGGAAATCCTTCTCTGGCATGACTGTTTCAGTCAACTCCAGTACACACAGCATGATGCATATGGCAAGAGACTTCCTCCATTACACAGCATCAACAGCCTAGTGTAGATGATATTAAGGAGAAGATTAAAATAAAAATCTCTCTACGGATAACTTGAAAGAGTCAACCAATGGATTTGAGAAATTTACAAACTCCATCTTCCCTCTGAAAAGTGAGTAAAACCATCTCTCCTACATTATGTATTACACCCCATTTGCTCTCACTACTCCAAATTACACTGTAAGTTTTCAGGTAAACTGAGGCAGAGGCAGGATGCCAAGGCCATATTCTGTGTGCAGCCACACATGCTGTAGGCAGGTAAACAGGCACTGGATTTATATAAACATACACACACATATAAATTCACTTCATAAACAGAGGCAGACCACACCTCAATCTTTCAGTCTGCACAGAACTCCAACTCCCACATCACTAGGAATTTCAAACTTGAACTCTATCCTGGGCATGCTTTGACCTTTGAATTGCTGGGCCCAAGACAGATCTGAACTTGAACAGAAAGGTTTCACAGATCAATCTCCAAATCATCTCTCATATTTGAAAGAACCAATATACCAACAATAGCCGGCAAAATAATTACAGCATTAATGTGAACATAAATTAATGAACTTTAGAACAATATTGTTTGATAGCTGCTATTTTTATAAAGGGATTTAATAAACCAAAAATCAGGAGAGTCCAAGCATAGCTAATAAATCAGTGTGGGGGGGTGACATGATAAAATTGATGAGGTCTTTGTCTCCACCTACTGCATGGAGGAATAATAATTGTAACTCCCAGAAGGATACAGAGGAAATTAATTGATACCTTTCTCGATATAAACTCCCAACATCTATTCCACACAGATCACAGGACTTCAGCCTTTATCAGTTACCACAGCTGCTGTTACAAACCTGAGACACAATCACAATGGCTTCCCTTACTGAGAACTGAGCAGCCCATAATTACTGCAAAGTGGCAACGGTTATGGTTTTATGGTTCACTCTTCCTTTACAACAAGAAGTTTTGAAATACAAGAAACTGTTTAAAATAACTTATGTAAGCATAAGAGGGGATCTGGGAACTTCCTGAACAGGAATGAAAATTAAAAGCCTTCATAACATTTACTTCAATTTTTTTAATGACCAACAATTATATTAAAAGAAAACCTGCAGAATTGCAGTCCAAACCTGCACAGGCCTGTGAACACTCTCAGGTGCAAAGGGAAAACAAATTAAACAAAACACTCTTAATTAAAACTGTCAATCTGTCAAAATCTGCAAAAGATTACAGAGAAGTCTGATCTATGGTAGCCCTATACTTTGCACTTCCTAACTGAACAAAATAAAATGTAGGTTATGAATTTTTTCTGAAGACAGCTCTTTCCTGCTATTCTGGCACTCATCCAACCAGTTTATTTCTTTCCTACTGTCACTAAATTTCTGTACAATCAAAAGCTAAAATAAAGCTTTTCATTGTTATGGACTTGGGGAGACTGGTGCCAGATTCTGCTTGAACAGAAACTGGGGGAGCCCCAGGAGTCCATTAAAGACTTGATTGAAAATGTCAGGCTGATGGCAGAGAAACAGCCAGCCTGCACAGCAAGGGGCACAGATGCACCCCAGGCAATTTGGTGGTTTTATTTATACAAACCACATGATGTTTCCAACCCTCAGAATGTGTTCAGGGACCAGATTCAAAAGTGCCAGAAAACTGAACTTTCAAACCACTGGTATTGGTAAACAAGTTCTTTCAGAAATGTGCCCTGAATGGACCCAAGTACGTATTGTAAAGGTGCATGCTCTGGAAAGCATTTTGTTTTCACAACCATCTACCTAGAGTGCAATGTTGCCTACCTGTGAGGGCTTTGGGCTATTTTCAAAACTGTCTGTAGAATTTAAAAAAGCAGTTCATTTCACGTGAAAAAGAGGGTATGGTTACTGTGGTAATTTCAAAATTTAATCCCTTTCTTCTCTGTGTATAAAGTTACATGGGCTCTTTCTTACTCCAACTCAAGAGCACACAACTCCAACTCTTACAGAGCAGACAGACCTAAGGATAGCAAAGACCTAAAGCAGGTATCTTACATTCAACTCATAAAGCTCCGGAAGATCGCTACAGCAACCACCCTGCAATAAACAACAGTCTGGTATAGACTAGGAGACTTTCTGTCCACGTCAGAAGTGCAGCAGCAGCCGCAGCTGGCGTTACTGCATCTCTCGGTTCTCTCCGTCACTCCGGGCACTCCTGGAGCCCGCTCAAGGGGACAGTGACTCAGGCCACGAGGGCTACACGACATGCACACCCTCCTCCTCCTCCCGTGCGCACGCAGCAGGGCGAAAGGCAGCACAGCTCTCTCCCCCAGCCCGATCAGCCCATCGGGAGGGCACCAAGGAGGGAATGGGGAGCAGTGTCACCAGGAATGCCGTGGCCTGGCCAGATGTGCACAGCAAACCACTGAATGCCTTCATGTGTCCTGGCAGACTGTTCTCCTCAGGGACAAAGCCTTGCAGCTCTAGAGCAAACAGACTCAATGCAGCACACAGTTCTCCTCCATTACTTATTTCACAGACACAAATGTACACGTTAAAACCATAAGCAGAAGCTCCACGTGGGATAAAAAATGTTTGACAATAGGCAGAAAATGTCTGGCCACAAGAAGAGAGTCAACTTTAGATAATAACTGTAGAGGGCACAAGGGGAAACACCTCAGCACAGCTCTTTTGTGCTCCACAGAAAGGGAACGATCCCTGACAGAAGTAAGCACTGTCAGAAGCACTTGGTCTGTGACCTTTGCTGAACAGATGTGCTGTTGGTGTGGGGCAGATTGCAGGACAACAGAGCAAAAATCCCATCATTTTATTTCCTCTACTTCACTCTGTATTGATTTACAACCTTGCTAATATTATTTAATAATATCATTTACTGAGTTCTGCAAGGAAAGCTGCACAGGTATTGTCTAACAGTATCTGAACATGAAGCTTATCATCATCTCTCCACACGACAAGTAACAGGTTGTATTTTCTAAAAACTCATGGACTGGCTACAATGACATGGTGGCAGCACCTGCAGCTTTAGAGGAAATGAGCCTTAATGGAACAATAATGGCAGAGCTTGACCATAAAAGTCATCCCTTCTTAACCTTTCCCATTTCCTACTCAAAGGAGTACGTTACAGCAAAAACATTCAAAATGCAAAACCAGTTTGAAGAACAACTGGGCATCAGGCACTCATACAAACACACACAGAACACCCAAAACATCTGCTGAAGTTTTATCCACACTTAGTGGGTTGCTGTGAGTCCCAGAATCCTGCTAGCCAAAGGATGGTCACTTCTGCTCTACAGTTCAGAACCAAAGGATACAATTTTATGAGATTTAATTCAAAGATGTTGTGAAATACAAGTGTATGTCTTGGAAACAGCTATGTTTCTGGGGCTTTGCTTCTTTATGGCAATAAGTTTCACCAATTAATACATGCAAATTAAAAGCACATCTGAAAGTTCTATTTGATTATACTTAAAGAGGAGGGGGAAAAGAGATTCTTCTTTGAAGTGTAATGTGCTGCAGTCCTGGCACCAAGGTAGCTTTGGTAACCATAGCAACACTGTAATTTTTTTTTCAATATACATTTTAATAGATATTTAATTTGTCAAATTGAAGACTGGCATTCAAACAATTTTTTTCCAGCAGACCCATGCTTTTCAATACATGAAGTTATTCACATTTACTAGCAGTGGCCTCTCAGGTGCTTTACAACATAGTTCTCTTCCAAATATAATTTTCGTATCAACCTTGACAAAAAAAAATTGCTAGTGGTTTCTACTTCTGCTGTCATTGTCCTTGACAACTTCATTTTTTTATGAACCAAGTGAAGTGTTTGCAAATGTTCAATTTTTCAGAAGACAGAGCAGGCAATGTTCTGTAGTGACTACCTCATAAGTTGTCAAGAGTAGCTGAAATACTTTGTCTTCCAAATCCTGTTCAATATGCAAGTTATTTTAAAAGTGTGCAACTCTATGGATCGAATGTCAATGAATAAACCTGGCACTGAGCTATGGTAGAATGTTGTATCAGAATGAGATCCACCTGCAAAAGGCTTTCTTAAATTCACTGCTGAAGGTAAGACTGCTAAGCAAGAAAAACATGCTATGTACTATGAGTGAATTTGATGAAGCATTTAGGTAGTGGAATAAGTTCCCAGGCCTAAGAATAAACTGCATTTCTCTGTTGTATACTGCTGACTCTAAAAAGCTTGAAAGCAAGCAACTGTTTCACAAATCCAGAACTTTTTAAGGATAATTATGATAACTCTTAAACATGACAGACTCCACTGAAAACCGTATCCATGACAGATCCTAAAAATCAGCACAGAAAACATGATGTCTGCAGGAATTTGGGATGTGTGCCATTACCACAGTTCTGGTCTCTCAAGATATGCTAACACTGCCGTAATTCACAGGATTTTGTCCCAGTTTTCTAGCAGAGTTCTAGTTCAGGCTACCCTGCTTTGAGGGGGATCATGGAGATGAGAGGACACCATTGCCAGTGGTGCAAGTATCACATTTTGTCAGATAATATCACTGAGAGACCTCCTGTAAAAGTAGACAATTGCTATAGTATCAAATTTGTGACAGCAAACAGGCAACAAAAAGGATGAGAGAAAACATGTAGAAAAAAAAAATCCCAAAATAAGAATCTGTAAACAGTAGCATTAAAACACAGTTAATAGAAGTGTTAATGAAAACAGAAATTAGTCTAATTAAATCATCCCTACAACATCTGACGGCAAAGCAGATTGGTATACTCATTATTTTACCAAAGCAACAAGAGAACAGTTAAAACTACTGAGCTGTTAAAAATATTAGCCCTGCCATCCTAAGTGTGACAACAGAAACCATATAAAATGGATATTAAATCTTCAATCATACTTATTTGTTTAAAGCAGAACCTACCTACCCAGCCACAAGTACCTATTCCTAGATTGCAGTCCCCATAAAAAGATGCAATGAGATCCCTTGGGTGGAAATTCAGACCAGCCAAGAATAAAGACACTTCTTTGTTATTATGTTATGTTAGAGCACGGAGGGTATTTGATAAGACAGAGAAAACAGCTGTTGCCTACATCACTGAAATAGCATTCAACCGTCAAGCAGAACCTGCACGGATTAATCACGGGAAGAAGCACTAAAAATAAATGTTCTTCTCACATCAATGTCATGGCTAAGGTAAAACAGCAAATAAAGAGAAAAAAAGGACACACGGCACTCTGAACTGGAGGAGGGAAAGCTCTCAGCTCAATTAGGCAAGGCTTCAATTAAAGAGGAAGCAATCAAGTGAAACTTGAAGCACACTCCCATTGTACAAATGAGCACAGTTACTGCACCCTCTGTGTCCTCCCATATTTGCCTCCTTTCAGCCTCCTCCCACACTCCCTGCTGATACAGTCCTCAAGTTGTTACACAAAGTGGATGCTGCCATAACAGAGAACATTTTTCTTCCCTTTACCTGGCACCAGTTGCTGGGTCTTTGTACTACAGGCAGAAACAAAAACTAAGTTTAACCACAGGCAGAAGCAGACAATAGGTACAATCTTGCATTAAAAAACTGAAAGAATCCTTCAAAAATGGAAAATTCAAGCATAAAATCAAACACAAACCATAAGGATAAGCCCTGAAACCAGAGAAATCCTACTGCCAAGCCTGGAGGACTGAACTGTGGTGGAAGTTGGCATTAAAGCCTTAGCAATATCCAACACCTAGGTAAGCTGAATGGGAATAACTAACCCAAACTTGACAGGATATGTAGCAAAAGAGGCCATTTCCCAAATACCTGGAGTCTCAATCATGGAACAGTTAAGTCCATTATCAGGACACTGAACTTTGCCCTTTTGTTTGGAGGCAGCCAGGATGACAAAGGCTGGGTGTTACCAATTTCCCCAGTCCTCTAACACCCACCAGCCACATGCTGGACAAATGCCCACATCTACTCCCTTGTTGAGGGGGGAGAAAAATGACATTAAAGATACATGACAGTAATGTAACCCATGACAAAGACATGGCTCATTTAAGAAGTCAAGACATCCTTTAATCAGAGTTGCACGCTGTGGAGGGATGGAAGGTGTCTTGTGAAGCCTGAGAAACCCTTCCCATTGCTGCAGCTATCAGGTGGCAGTTTTAGGCAGTCTCTCCTCTGCACAACAGAAACTCTGCTGCACTTAATGGGACAGATGATGAAACTCCCCATTCTTTCATCTGAGAATTCACCTCTGCACATAATTAGAAGCACAATCATTAAAGTTAACGTTCCAAATTGCTGTCAGGAAGCAGCCACACCAAGTGTTCCTACAGGGCTACAAGGCACTTTACAGACCACAACACAAAGCCTGTCTTCAAACCAAATCCCAGATCTGTCTGAAGAACAGTTCACCCACTTCTCTCCAAAGGACCAAATTAAACCTAATCCACTTACTAACACCAGTGCAGATAATAGAACTAAATGTAATTCTTATCTAGCAGACAGGCAGTCTCAGCCTGAGAAATATTTATCTGTCTTGATATTGTCTGACCAATCCCACTAAAAAGACCAGACGTCTGGCAAGCTGCAGAGATGGAGGCCTAATCATACAAATCAAGCCTGAATGATGCAGATAAACTACAACTAAACAAAACAGAAGGTGAAAGGTGTTTCAGACCTGGAAAATAATGACCTGTTTGAAGAACATGGAAGTGAAGGTACTGATAAAAATAACGCTGGGAACAAAGGAGGGTCTGGTATTCCAGCAAATCCAGTAGGGACAGTAGAGAAGATGATGATTGCTGACTCAACATGTGGCTATTTGTAGACTCCACCTTGGTGTATTCATTTCAGATTACTTGTCCTGCTTCAGTCTGTGATTTAAGGAGTTAACTACAGTTGAAACAGAATTTGCAAATTTCCCTTACGTGTTCCTCTCTATGGAGAGCAGCAAATGAGACTCCTGTACCGAATTATTTTGATTTGTTGCCCATGCTTCTGGTAGAACTGTCAGTTTCTCCTCTGACCTTGCTATTCTAATTCTACCATACTATTGTCAGCAACACAGTGAAGACCTGCTCAGCTAGAAAACTCTCCTTGCTATGTGGATCTCCAGCTGCATGACAGGAGGTTGTACTGTCTGCTGTGGGGTATAGGTCCTGTTTAATCTCTCAGTCACACCTATTTACTTCCCCAGAAACATTTGAGCATGTAACATGGGACAGGGAGTTACACAATTCCCAACCAACTACAGCCAGCCAGAACTATATTACAATGTGACATATTTACTCTGGTGTCTGGATGAAGATTACAAGTGAATTATATTACTTTATCTGAGGTAAAATAATTTTCATATTTTCCAGAATGTGTTAAGCAACCAAAGGAACTCCTCAGTGAGAACAGGAATGTTTTGGAGTAGTTCCTGAGATAGGTGTAGAAATACTGAATAACTTGTTTAATGTTAGAATAGGAGTCCACAGTAGCTACACTGATTAAAATTGCAAAGCAGCACAATGAGAACTTGGCATCCTCTTCTACCCCAGATGTCACAGAAAAATATGTTGCTCAATATACATCTTACTAAGGACCAATAGCTCAAAGAGGACTGAGCACTGTTTCCCTTTGAAGAAAATAAAACAATGAACTGAGATCTCAGGCTCACAAACACATACAATTTATGTATACAACTCACTCTTAAATTCCTGCACCATACAATGAAAAGAGTTTCCAGGTTTTAAAGGCAGAAGTTGCAGGCAGATCAGAAAACATTTGATTAAAAGAATTCAGGCCAAAGAATCAAGATTTGCTGAATCATAGAAGTTAACTTCCCAAGGCTGATTTCATCTGCGTGTCCTGAAACTAGCTATCATCAGTGTTCCAAGGGAAAAAAACCCACCTGATACAACCTGCTAAGAAATAAATGTAGGCATTGAGCCACATTCATGGGTTTTGCTCTGTAAGGGTCAGGAGAGCTAAAAGTAACAAAAGAAAGCTCACTACATTAAGAACACAGCGGTAATAAAACAGTGAACATGAGCTTTCACTGGGAGATGACAGGGATTGCACAGGGGCACATACAGGGACAGAGGTTCTGCCTGGATAATGACCTGCCAAAGTTTGTACCAGCTGAAGATCTACTCAAATGTTTAAAGGAAGTGGTTTCATCACTAAACCAAATCACTGGGATTGTGTGCTCTGCTGTTTCAGTAGGTTCCAGTTTCTACTGCCAAGCCAGGAAGCTATGCTATGAGCAGCTGGTACTCCAGGACTAACAACTCCACCACTAATCTATCCTCTAATATTCAAGCTTCCGATGTCTCTGTGTGCAACACGGAGCCACAGAGGGTAAAGTATCACAAGTTCCTTCCCCATGCCTACAGAGACTTACCCAGCTTCACAAAATGACCTTTGTTACAAAGGGATTTACACTGGTGTCCTTGGAAGCAACAGATGGTCAAGAATGAGCTGCTGCCATCAGCATTTTTCCTCCAGTCTGAAATTATTCACCTAGTCCCCCCAACAGTTGGAGGCGTTTTCTCAGTTTAAAAGTGAAAGCAGACCAGTTAAAAGATGGGACAAAACAACAAGTGAAGCAGCAGTGTCTTTAAAAAACACTTCATGGTTATATAAAAGCAAGAAACACTATCTCAATCTGATGCATGCATTAAGTGCTCTACCTTATCAACAGGAAATATGAACACATTTCCTACAATTATTTCCTCTTGCAAATCATTCCCCTGTAGGTCTCAAAGGAAACAACAGATGCACTCCAAACAAGTTTTCATTTCTTTGCTGGCTGTTCAAAGTAAATGCAAAACTCTGTTTTGTTTCCATTTCTTAGCACCTCACTATTTAGACAAAAATCTCTTGCTCAGCAAATGTGAAGCACTTTACTGGCTGGTGTCATTATCTTTACCTACAAAGTGAGGTAATGAGAAGAAAAGCAAAGGCAGCTTCAAAGTTGTACCCTGTTCTCATAAGCCACCACATTATGCACACTCCTACACCATCCCCACAACATAAACCTAGCAAACCCATTAACCTGGAGCAGTCTCAGTTCTTTCAGTGGTATCTTACACTGTGGGTATAGAAAGGGGAAATCCTGTTTAAGTTGTATAAGCATTTAACTGAGGCATCTTTGACACTTTTAAGTTTTCCAACTGATGTACTGCCAGTGTGTTTCTTGTGTTCATCCAAGATTTATGATCTTGGTCCTGTGACAGGCACTCTGTTCCCTCTAATAATCTGAGCAGGCTGAAGGGTTGACTGTTGGCTCATGTGTTACTTTACGTTGGTTTTAATTGCAAGTATTCCTGCCTAGAATGACACGCTTGTGTCAACACAAAACAGGCTTGGTGCAGGACTCACAATGGAATTTGAAACACTCTGTAGTGCAGAAACACTGGAATCCGTGAGCTTGGTTTCAAATCCTCCCAGGCAGATGCTTTCTGAGAAGCCTGCATCTGGTTTTCTAATCCCCCTGAAGTTTGAGAGTGCTCAGATCAAGCCTTACATCTAGCCTCTGCCCTAACAAGCAGGGCCAAGTTGAACAAAGTTGTACTTGCCAACATATCCCTGGAGAGAACAGTGCACCTCTGCTGCAAAGTCCTGGTTTTCCAAAGCTGGAGGGGTGGTGTCAGTTTTAACCTTCAATGGAAACTGAAAACAAACCTTTCAAGTTTACAGTCATTTCAAGTACAAACAGCTGAGCAAGGCAGCCACTCAGTACAATTTCTCCTCAAATAATAAGACCTTTGAGACAGACAAGGCTGATTGCAATTAAAGGTAGAGCGTAAAAAACCTCCTTGATTTATAAATTGCATGGAAAATGGCTTGAAGATTCAGGAGTGATGGAATTTTGGAGCTGTTAGGAAGAAAAATCATCCCAATCAGTGTTATAAAGACTTTTTGGTTATCCTTATAAAACAATTCCACAAAAGATGGGTTTGCTTCCACAGAATTCTATTAGTTTCATCTTTATTGAATACGGTTGGATATCTCCCACAAGCATAGTAAAAAAAAAAATATATTAAGCCTGAAGTCAAGTGATGTTCTTCACTCAGCCATGGGAGAAATTTTTCAGTCCAGTAAGTATAACTTCAGAGTGAAATAAAAAAAAAATGAGAGACTAATCAGGGCCATGAATCAGCCTCAGTGGGGAACAACAGGGCTATGCAGAACTCTGATCTAAATTGCTCTCAGCGTTGGAAATCCAGCCCGGGAGCTCACACGGCTGAGCACACGCCAAGCAGGGCAGACAATTTTCTGCTGCCCTCTGCAGGGAAGCCTTGGGCCTTGTCATCCACAGCCAGGCCTGCACAGGATAAGCAGGCTCACAAAAGAACCAGGGAGTTTTCAGAGGAATCTTTACAATTTATTGGTGTATTGTTACTTCAACAGCAATCTGCAGTCAATTTATCTTTATGAATGCTGCATTTACAATTGCAAATCAACCTTTTCATTTGAGATGATGAGCTAGTTATTTGCATAACTGAGGAAGTTTTAAAAGAAATATTAATCCCTAGATCACTCCATCATATGGGAATAAAAGACCAGGCCCTCTTTTTTTACAACCTCAACACTATGCTTCCACTTTGCTTTCACTGCTAGGTACTAAAAATTAAACAGGAATTGAAAGATACCCCAAGAAAAGCTCTTGTCTCACAAGCTCTTGTCCTCCTGTGCTCTCTAGGAAAATATTGAGGAAATATCACTGTGTCATTCACTTCTTCCTTCTAAATTAGTGCATGAATTATTTTGGTCTTATACACTGGATGATTTAAAAAGAAAAAAGAAACAAAAACCAAACCAACTCTCATTGTACTGTGCTCCAGTTCAGTCAGCGTCTAAACAGAAATGAAAATGTTTTTGAGATAAAAGTGATCAATGAAACATGAGCACATTGAAGGTTACTGTTACTCAGCCCCTCAATCCACTTATATACTCTGTGATTTGAGAGCACTTCCTTTAACTCCAGAGCAAAGGTGAGAAGGATATGGTTCCAGCTCTTCTCTTAGGGACTCTGTGGAGGTATTTTGTGCTCCCATCTCCTCACTTGCCACAACACAAACAGCAGAACAGCATCAGGAACCTTAATTCACTACTGTCTGCAGGACACTGAGATTATATCCTGCAATAAGCAGAGATATTTTCTTTGTCAATGCACATCTGATGTTTCATGAGAATTGATAAGGACAACTGTGGGACTCGAGGGCAATGTGCCCATACACAGGAAGGTTTGATGTGGAGTAATCTTTGTTGGGAGGCAGCCTTAAGCACCCAGCATTCCTACAGGATGGAGCAGCCCCCCTGTATGTCAACATGTGTATTTGCAAAATGTGCATCGTGTCTTCGTAGTTCCTTTATGCTGAAATACATTAAAATAAACACAAAACAACCTGTTCTGTACTCGCCACAGCTGAGTCTGTTAAACACCAGTATAAGAATCACAAATGGACATTTGAACCATATGGAAATACAACAGACAAGCTTGAAGGAGGGAGTTTTTAAAGCTATCCAAACCAATCTGACAGCATCAAATGAAAATAAAACTAAAAGTTACACAAAAACACAAGGATAAGCACATCAAAAATGACAGAAGCCTGGCAAACAAGCTGCAGTTTAGAAATCAAATACTTCTGCTCAAGCAATTAATTAGCAACATAGATTTATGTAATACAAACAAAACCTCCATACACCCAGCACCTGCACTCTTGTCTCCAGGGCAAGGGCGGGCAGTTTATGAACAACTCAGAAACAGTCTAAGCAAAACTCTGGAGATGGTGTCACATTTCTGGCCTCAGGCCCACCTCTGCAAAAAAGCCAAGGGACTTGACACAGCTCAGTCGCTGAAGAACATAATCCAACACAGAAGCCAAACTTATTTCTGACCAGGCTCAACCTCATTCATCAGCATCATCAAACTGGCCCTCCTCAACTGTTCTAACCTGTGGTGGAAAAACAAAGCAAGGTGCGTGGCCACAGCCTGGGTTGTAAAACCAATCCTCCTTCCACACATATGAGCCGAAAATTTTATTTTCCTCAAAGCTTCCACAGTAGAGATCGTCAGCATCTAAAGAAGATAAAATA
Source organism: Sylvia borin (assembly GCA_014839755.1). NCBI lineage: Eukaryota > Metazoa > Chordata > Aves > Passeriformes > Sylviidae > Sylvia > Sylvia borin. The sequence continues at coordinate 355,185 of CM025974.1, forward strand.
AAAGGCTTAAACCATGGCAGATACTCAGGAAAGCAGTGGAACAGTGTAGCAGGTTATTATCATCCAGTTCACTGTTTCAATTCAATCTGCCAGCACTCATGAATTAGACCTTAAAAAAAAGGAAAGATAAAACTGAATTGGGCAATGTCTTCATTTTAAGGAAGGTTCATGCCACAGAGACAAAACAGTTTTCCAGAAAGCTCAGTGATACACCTAGGACTCAGAATGTCTGGCATCAGCTCTTACAAGGCATGTAGTTTTTTCACAATTTCCCTGTGAAAAACTACAAAAAAACTACGGTAAAAGCAACAAACCATACTCAGAGACTGAGCACTGTTGCAAACAACTCCATGCTCCAGAGAAACATTATAATCAACAGTCTTGAATTTTCTTGAAGATTTTTTTACACAAAAAGAGTTAATTCCTGCACACCATGTACCTTTCTTTTCTGCTTCAGAATAACAAAGATACACCACTGAAAAATTGCTTCACCAGAGAAACCCAACACAAACATGGAATTCTCCTCCTTACCATGCCACTCCCTAAGAATTCAATTGCTCAAGCAAGAGTTTCATGTGAACTCCACACCACCTTTAAATCCTGTATTTGACAACAAAATTGTGCATTACATATCCAGGAGGTTAATACAACAAGAAATTGCTTCCCTAAATAGAACATTCTCCTGCAAAGCACCTACCTCCAACTATCCAAAACTCAAATGAAACACAAGTCAATGTGTACTCACCATAAGGACCATATGTAGACTCCTCCAATTCTTTATCCCAGTCCTCCACCTCGTGCTCAGATGCATTCTGCTGCTCTGAAGACTCGGGTATATTGGAAACTTCACTATCCCACACATCCAGGTCAGCATATACATTGTACCAGTCCTCACCAGTAGTGCCACTGACATCGTCTTCATTGGGAGAGGTTGAGGCAGATTCGCTTTCTTCAGACTTGCCATCAGGAACATTTGGCATATTCTGCAGCAAACATTCTAAAACCAGCAGAAAGCAGCAACAGATACACTCAGAAATTAAACGAGAACAAGTGCTCAGCACACAATAATTCAGAGAGGTACACAAATGCACTTTGTGACTGCTAATCTTATTGTAATACGTGCAGTTTCCTATATGTGTCCTATCACTACAGAGCTGCTTCACATTTCAGATGCTTGGGAAGAGTGGGCATAGCCTTGCACCACAGCACCAGCACAAATCAGGATTTTCCACACACTCCTGTTGGAAAATAACTCTGTTAACTAGGGCAAAGGACCCAGCAGTCTTCTTTCACCACATTCACCTGTAGGTAGTCAAAAAACAAAACAAAACACATGGTTCTGATCACATTCACCTGTAGGTATTCAAAAAACAAAACACATGGTTCTGATCACATTCACCTGTAGGTATTCAAAAAACAAAACAAAACACATGGTTCTGATCACATTCACCTGTAGGTATTCAAAAAAACAAAACACATGGTTCTGATCACATTCACCTGTAGGTATTCAAAAAACAAAACAACACACATGGTTCTGATCACATTCACCTGTAGGTATTCAAAAAACAAAACACATGGTTCTGACCACATTCACCTGTAGGTATTCAAAAAACACAACAAAACAAAACACATGGTTCTGGTTTTAAAAAAAAAATCATATTGATTAATTACTCATGTACCTAGACACACACAAGTATCCACATAGAAATAATTTAGTGCAGTAAGTAAAGAGGCAATTCCCATGTATCACCAAAAGGTTTTAAGTATATTTCTCAAGTAGTGCACAAGTTTCAATATTTGTGACCTGCTTCATTTTGTCCTACCTTTTCTGGGCTTCCAGATGGTAGTTTCTGTCTTAGTAGGAAGCTGTTTCCCCTCAGAGCTTGCAGCCTCAGAGTTCGCAGCCATCACCTACAAGACAGTTTCAAAGAACACAGTAGCACCTCAGATTGCTCACAAAACTGCTACCACATTTCAGTGCTCCCGAGCGTCTCCATTTAGTTCCCCTGATGAATCAGAGATTTAAAAAACAAACAGGCTTTCACTTCCGAAGGCAAATCTGCAGCGGTAGAGCTAATTCTGCCGCCGTCGCTCACCGCCTGGCATTAGCCAACACAGAACAACCATGTCCTCCCTCAGCCCCACGACGGCGGCCCCAAACGCGGCCCTCGGGGAACGGCACTGCGAGCACGGCAGGGCAATGGACACGGGGACCGGGAAAATACTAACACTGAACCACCCACAATGGGGGAGCCCACCGCCGAGGGGAGCCTCCAACAGCACCGAGGGGCTGCACCAGGGCGGATGGAGAGCCGGGGGAAACCCGCAGCCGCTCTTGAGGGGCGCACTGCGAAGGGGACGGGGAGCTCTCCTCACGCTTCAGGGGAGGAATCGGAGGCGGGCGCGGGCGGCCGGGGCCCGCAGGGGCCGCGGAACCGTGACCGAGGGCAGGGCGCGGACCCCGGGCGAGCCCTCACGGCGGCCCCGCTGCCCGCCCCGCGCTCCTCGGGAGCCCCGAGCCTCGGGGGCCCGGCCTGAGGGCACCATAGGCCGCCCTGAGGGCACCACGGACCGCGGGAACCCGCCCTGAGGACACCACGGACCGCCCTGAGGGCACCACGGACCGCGGGAACCCGCCCTGAGGACACCACGGGCCGCCCGGCACTCAGCGCCCCGGGCAGCCTCAGCGGGCGGGCCCGCGGCCGTGCCACAGGCCAGGCTGCGGCACCGGGACCAGGGGCTGGCAGGGACGGTGACACTGCTCCCGCTCCAGCCTCAGTGCCTGCAGAGCCCAGCCTGCAGAGCTTCGTAATCACTGTGCGATTGGGCTGCAAAGACCTCCGACATCACCACGAAACCCAGACTGCACCCTGGACTAACACAGACCTGAGCTCTGAGAAAGCACCTTTTCACTCCTGAAGTCGTAAATAAAGTAGCAACACCTCTCGTGGCTGGGTGGAGTTTTCCCCTTGCCAAAAGATAACCGTTTCCTTCAGGCCTCCCGGTAGCAGCGTGCTAGGGATGTGGAGAGGCAGGAGCACCTTGGCTGAACAGGTGTGTCAAGCACCTGTGCCGGCAGGGGATGTGTATCCCTGGGGAGAACGGCAAAGTTCTGCGAGCAGCCACAACAGCTGACACGAAAGGGCCTGCTTTCTGAAATGATGGGGTTACCAGCTCTGATGGACTTTAAAAACTCTAAACTTTGCACTTAAATACTTTTAGTTGTGGAACTGGTGAAGCAAGAAGTCGTTCAGGAGAGGGAGTAACAGCATAAGGGGTTGGGAGGGTGTAAGTGATTATCAGTAAGGAAATTTCAATGTCAGACAATGAGGTGGCAGAGAACTTGTGGGTTTATAGGAGATGGCCTAGCTAAAAGCTTGGGAAGCTCAAAACCAGGATGTACTTCAGATCTGGTCACAGAAGGAGGAATCTTACCCGACTGCTGCTCCAAACTTTATTCCTGGCTAGTTAAGTTACTGGAACTCATTGCTTGAGAGGAGTTGCAATTTCTACTTGTGCAAAATCAAGAAGTATTTCCCTGCATTGTCGTTATGTCATGCCTCAGTCATTGGGAAATTGCACAAAGGAACACTTGCTGCATGTTCTTGTACTTTCCCTACATTTCTCTGTTGGTCCAAGGATAGCATTTATGTCGATTTCTCAGGTTTGTGGCTCTGTAAACAGCCAAGGATAGCACTCTTTCAAAAAACATTACCCATGTTTTAGGCTTGGTGGACAGAAAATTGAAGTGTAGATCAGAGCTGTCCAGTCTGACCTCAAGGACACTGCTAACAGATCTCAGCTCCCCTCTACCCTTCATCACTCTCAGGATGCAAATACCAATGCACAGTAGCTGCAGAGGTTGTTTCTCTTTTTGTCATGAAGATTACAGATTTCTTCAAGGCTAGGAAGCAATAAATACTGTATTTTTATGGTTTCTGATTACCTAATGGAATGTGTTCCACTTTTCATGATTCAGCTTAGTAAGATGGAAAGACCACCTACAGGTACACTTTCCACAGGGTTTGGTCTGGGTTTTTTGCATTTAAGTGTTGTAATATTAGCCTTACAGAGTGTAAAAACTGATGCACTAGAACTATCTGAATGTTTAATCAGGATCAAGAGTTTGCTCTCAGCAATCTTGATAAAAAACACCCTCAGAGGTTTGCCTCCTCTGACTGTGCACTTGAACCTACCCCTGGCAGAATCAACACTGGAAATTACTGCAACAGAGATGATTCCTTTTTGTCACATAAAATGTAAAGATGGTAAACTTTAATAAAATCCAGGAACATATTTACCTTTGTACAAAGAAATTTAAAAATGCAGTCAAGTTATAACTATGTGTAGTTTTTCATAAATGTCCAGTTTGCAATAAGGTGTATTTAGAAACAAAATCTTCCACCAGGTCTCCCTGCAACATCTTCATAGCTCGCCAGTGAATGCTCCCACAGTTTTCTGGTTTGCCTTGAGGATGACTTAGCTCCTCCTTGATATAATCCAGCCAGAGGTCTTCAAAAAAAATCAAAGTTTTGATGAGATTTTGAGGAGATATTACTTAACAAACAAAGCAAGCCTAACTAGAAACTCTCTAAATATCTTTGATATTAATGCAATATGGTTTACTTTGTGAAACTACAATCTCCAGCACCTTGAGGAGCAAAACCCTGGGTTCTATTCCCAGCTGGAACAGTGATGTCTTCATAAATAATGCAACAATAATTGAGCTGTGTACTTTTCTAGAGGGAATATTGCAGAAATCTTGATTATAATTACATAGCGCCATACTGTTCATAAATCCAAATTAACAGTGATACACATCTCTTGCTCCAGCCAGTGTCTGAACGTGATCTGCTCCTGGTTGTGCTGAAGCCCCCCCAGTGCCAATGGCCCTGGGCTGACAGTGGAGGGTCCCTGCAGTGCCCTACGCTCAATGGCACAGAAGAAAGAAGTTCCACTCTGCATGACAGCAAGCACAAGGGCAGAACAGGTACCTTATGAAATGGATGGAAATAAAAGAGGCAGCAGTGGATGGATGGATGGATGGATGGATGGATGGATGGATGGATGGATGGATGGATGGATGGATGGAGGGATGGATGGAGGGAGGGATGGATGGAGGGAGGGATGGATGGAGGGAGGGATGGATGGATGGATGGATGGATGGATAATAAAGAACAGAATCCCCCTTACCAGTATTTGTTGAACCAAACTCCCTCAAAGCACGTTCATAGTATTCTCTCAGATGAAGCATTTTGCAGGATTCCTAAAAAAGGGAAGGTATTAAAAAGCCATTTATTTTGTACAGAAATGAATCTGCAGCATTATCAGATTCTGATAAAGGAAGAAAGTCATGGCAATTACATGGACACACTGCTGCAGATTAGCTACCATGGAACTTGGGTTTGTATCACACCCTGTGAATCAGCTGCAGAGGACAAAAATGAAGGGATCATACTAACACCACTACTCTGCTTTCTATTTAGATCCCAAGTTAGAACTATTTTACAAATACAAAGCATTAATTGGATAGCCACCAACTTACTTGCTCCTTTTCTATTTGGATCATCTTCCTGAAGAAGTCAAGTGAAAATGGACGATTTTCACACAGGCTGAAATAAAATAAGTGACTTTAGACTTAAGGAATTTTAACATATACCCTAGAATAATCAGGTTTGAAGGTTTTGGGTTTTTTTACCTGGTAAAGAGTTTCTTGACTTTCTTATAACCACAATTTCTGTAAGTCCAGTCAAGATACATTTCTTTCATAGTCACAGATTCAGCAGGTGTTGTGGCATGTAAGGATCTCTGCAAGTTCAAAAGGAAAAAAAAAACCCAAAATAAACAAAAATCCTATCACATAACCTACAATTAAATGGCCCAATTAGTGTTTCACCCTAGTTAGGCATTTGACACAAAGATGTCCTAAGTCTAAAATAATTTCTCCTCCAGTATTCCATATAGCTGGAACTGGCATTTCCAAAAATCCCTTCATGCAGAAGGTTTCACAATACTCTACAAACAGCTGAATTCAAGCTTCCTCCTGCAATACGTGTTTTATGTTGTAAATGGGAGGAAAAAACCCACAATATGCCAGGCAAAGAGAAAATGTTTTACCCTACACTACGGAAGAAATCCATAGTGAGATTAAAGTTCTCATTCTGATCTTGACTTTTCTGTAACAAGACTGGTGTTTTCACACAGATTGGAAAATTCTCTTTTCCATGCTCAGATAGGTATCTGAAAACAGAGCAGATACTCTAGACCACAAATTAGGAGTCCATCATTGGTTGTGCTTACAAACATCCATATGCCTCAGAATATGGGAATGACATTTGTGCCTGTAACTCTATGTCCAACAGCTTGTTTTAATGCACATAGTTTTGCTTTAAATTCTTTGATATCAACACATCCATGAAGAAGGAACTTCAGTATAAAGCATTTGTTGCATGTTCCATCCAGACACATCGTTCCATTTTATTGACACAGACATAAACACAGATTTTGATTAGCCAAGTACCTGGTAGAGAGTTTCTGTGTCTTCCTTGCTGTTTGTGCCCTCACTCCATTCCACCCAGAGCGTCCATAATGGCAACGTGCCCTACAAGATCAGCAAACACATCAAATGGCTGAAATACAGTGATTCTGGTTTACAGAAACAGACAGCAACACAGCCATCAGGTCCTGTATTACCTGCTATAAAAAATACCCTTTGGACACAGCTCTTGGAAAGACACCTCTGAACTGCACACTGAAATCACTTCTCATTTCCTTCCTCACTTGCAGGATAAATCATCCTTAGCTGGATAGCTGTATGGCCAGGGATGAGAACCAAGTTCTGCATCACTGAGCACTGCAGTACACAGAGGTGACTTCCAAGAACAAAAAGAAAAGAAACCCTCCTGTTTCCTCACTCGTTGTGCCCAGGGTTTGAAATAGAACAGAGCAGGAGAGCACACAGCTAATTCAAGGCCTGAAATACCACACAAGAATTTGGTGCATCAGACAGTGAAGAAAGGGAAACACGTTCTTCCATTAAGACACAAATACCAGTTTGCTGCTAGGAGAATATGTAAAATGTCACCTGTAAGCATTCAAACTTGAAAAATCTGAATTTTAAGTGAATTGACAATTCCCTAGTACTCAGCAATGCAATTTGCATATGAAACATCAAGTTCTTGTTTCTGACCTTAAAGATGGTTAGAGACTTTCAATGCCTTGTAAACAAAACAAAATCAACAACGAAAAAGCAAGAAACAAACAAACAAAAAAAACAAAAAAAACCAAACATCAACCAAACCAACAACAACAAAAAAATCCCAGACCAACCAAAAAAAAAAAAAAAATTCATCAGAGGTTTCTAGCACAAGACTAATGCATGCAATGTAAGTCCATCAAACCAGCACAGACCTTAGATTTCACATGTTTAATGGCTTCTTCAAAACACTGGGTCACATCATCCCTCTTCAGCTGGATCAGTACTTGCAGCCTCATCTGCCACGTTTCCACAGACTGGCTGAACTTCTTGGCTGCAGCTTCTGCCACCTCCACAGCCTTCTCACAGAGGTTGGAGTCCAGTAAGAGCTGAAGCTAAAACCCATCAGATATGGCTTTGTTAAAAAGCAGGGCTTTGAACCAATACTGTTCGTCTTTGTGTCTACTCAAAATGGCAGAAACAGGCACAGAAATAATGCAGGAAAGCCTCAGCATCTATTTCTTCTGTGTCAGTTCTTACCCACTGTTTGTAGAGAGCTTCTGAGAGCAAACTGGACTCATGGGCTTTGCTGAACACACTCAGTGTCCTCTCCAGCCTCTAGAACCAACAGAGAAGGAAAAAGGCATTATTCCTAGACATACCAGATTCCAGCATTCCAAGAAGCCCACTGGATTGTGTCTCATGTCAGTGAATATCTAATTACATATTATGTGTTCAATGCTCTAGGTACCTGCAAACATTCCAAGGGAAAGTGGAAATCTGAGCATTTACTTCTCTTCCTTAAGGAGCAAAGAACAATGTTGCCTTGTTCTTATAGTATAATACTAGGGAATTAAGTTGCACAGGATAATTAATTAATTGAGTCATACTTAAGCAGAGATGCATAATTAAATTACCCACATGCCAGCACCAAACTTTGCTCAGACTTATTTGCAAGAGTCATTTTAATTCATCCTCTTCTTTGAACAAGCACAGGTTTGAAGGACATGTCAGTGTATTTTTAAGATCCTCTTCAACCCAAACCATTCCATGATTAACAAGTCTGCAGTCTTAGCTTTCATCCAAAGAGGTTCACTGTACTTTACTGACAAGGCTGGTTTATGCCCAGGTTAACCATGGCCACCTGTGAGCCTGGCAGTAAAAGTGATCCTCCCAGAGATTAAGTTGTTTTTAATGATGGCCACAGGTAAGTATTTTTGATAGAATGTAAAAATATGTTATTTTTGATAAAATGTAAAAATATTTGTTATTTTTGATAAAATTTAAAAATATTTGTTAGTATTATTTCCTAACAAACTTTTACCTTTTGCTTTAATTCTTCACTGTTGGTTTTTCTGTTGTACCTCTCTAAACAAAAAGTGATGTAGCATTTCCACATGTCCTCTGCAGAAGCAAAGGCATAATATCACACTTTACAGAATCACAAGAATAAGCACAAACATTTGTCTTTAACAAATACAAAGATACAAATGATGCAAAACGTTAATGCCAACATTGTTTTAAAATGCTGTATTATAGGAGAGACTCTAGATTTATAACATTAAACATTAAAATGGCTCCCAGGTCCAAGCTGCAAGCAGTGACTCTTTGTAAAGAGCGTCAAGCTCTTAGTTAGCTCTTAGCTCTTCAGCTGAGACTTTTAGAGATCCCTTCCAGCCCAAACTATATATGGCTTTAACAGCTGTACAGCAGCAAGTTTGAGACCACCCCACAAATAATCCCTTAACAACTTCCCTTACAAATAAGAACAATACCAGAGGCTGAAGTTGGATATCCACACCCCTGTCAACTCAAAACCATTGCTCACTCACAGCTGACCAGCAACAGACTCACATTTTCAGTTAAGCAGCTCCTCCAAGAGGATAAATACATTGGAAAATAACCCAAATAACACATCAAACAGATCTTAGAGGTATCCTCTAAGAAATGCTTGCCTTCTCTTAGGTATGGTAGAGCCTGCCATCAGCTTCCTCAAGGCCTTTACAGGCTGCTCAAGAACCAGACCCAAATGTCAAAACGCAGGCAGAACATTTCACCTGTTGGGACTGCTCTGACAGCTTCGTCAAAGACTGCACAGCACCGTTCCTCTGTCTGGGCCACTTGTGAGACCTTCCTCTGTTTTGTGGGGTGTTCAGTGGGCTGCAGGGAGCCCAGCTCCAGCTCCCGGCGGGCCAGGTAGTCCCAGGTCAGGGGATCATCAGCGTACCTGGCCTGCAAACTGAACACAACAGGCCTGTGACCGCCCACAGCCACCACTGCCCCTGCAGGGATGCTTCAGAGGGGTGGTATGTTGCTGTAGAAATGTAGTTAATGGCTAAGGAACCAAATGTCAGAGAAGAAGTGTTTTCCTTTCCACAAGAGAAAAACAAAATGTTAGCTTTTTAAAATATTGTTTAATATGGATATTCTCCATAAGTAACACGAAGCAGACAGGGAGGTGTCAAGAGAGAGATCTGTCTTTTGAGAGGAACAACTGGATAAACCAAAGACACAAAAACCCCACAAAGTACACTAGGAAAATCCACAGTTCCTGCAATGAATTTCCAGAAACTAAGTGCAGTAATTATTCAGTAAGAACTGTATTTTACCTAAATTTTCTTAGCAGCTTTTTAAAGCCCTTTCTGAAGTTAGATACAAGTATCCTCTTCTAAAGATCACGCTTTTGTTTTTCTTAAAGGACTTCACATAAGCCTTAACACCATTTCCCTTGAGGAACAGCTTTAAGTTCTGAAAGTCTAGTCAATCCACTCCAAGTTAGAGAACTTATAAGAATATGTTTCTTAAAAACCAAACGAAAATAAAATAAAAATACAACAGAAAACCACAACTCACCTTTCAAGGATTTCTTTTTGCAAATCTTGGGTAAAATCAAAGAGCTTTGCAATAGAGAGCACAGCCAGCTGGAACTCAACACCTACATTTCAAGAGAAGATAAAACTATCAAGTGGAGTATTTGCTGAAGAATTCCTCAACATATTACATAAATTGCACTTTGCATTTCTGTAGCTTTGTTCCACAAGCAAATTTAATCAGCACCTCCTCTTCTCCCTCACTTGACTCTGGCAAGAAAATGCAAAATGCTCCACACTCAGGACAGATCTCTCCAAAGCTGCACAAAATAATGTCCATGAATTGTGTCTTGTATCTCCACAAATTACCTTTGAAAATGCCAAGTGACATGACTTGGCATAATCAGATCACTGTAAACCCCCACCAGCCACTACTCACCTGACTAGTTTTAGGCACTTACAAATCATTTGTATGCCGATTTTTTTCCAGTATTTCTCCAGAAAATTAAATTAAGCCAACTCTTTCTGAAATTTCCTCTACTGTCCTTTTCCCCCACTGATTTTCAATGTTCATTGCAGTATTTTGCCCAGTCTTCCTAAATATCCCCATCTATCCTAAGTTCTCAGAGATATCCCCAACTAGTTTGCAGTTATTTTACCCAATTCTCTCAATAAAATGGCTGATTTTTACCAAGCCTGCCTAATTTAAAATAATTTAGCCTGGTTTATTATTGGCCTGAATTTTTACTTTTTTGCCAGTAGTGGTAGCTGATTACTTGTGATCTAATGTTCAGCAAAGTAAAAAAGGCACGTAACTCTGAAATGTTTTCTTTTTTAAACTATCAAGTTCTGAGGCTGTAACCCAGCACTGGGCCTCTTCAGCCCAAAAGCTGTTGTGCTGAAACAGATGTCAGCCTGCAGGAAAGACATGCAACCAGAACTACCAGCACCATTAATTTACACTCTGGCATTAAACAGGTTCTGCTGAAAAAAAGGAGTATTTGAAAAAAGGATCTCAGTGTGGGCATTGAAGCCAAGTCTATCAGCATAGTTCTACTGCAGAACTGGGTTAAAGGTTACAATTTTCTTAATGACTAAGTACAAGAAATACTCATTCACCTTTAATTTTCTGAGAAGCATCCCTGTAGACTATGCGAGCCATTTCTCCGTTGAGAATTTCTTCAGAGTAATTGAATTCCCCCTGAAATATGAAGCATATCATTGAAGAAATTATTGTCCTTTCTCAGCTAACATTTCTGCTAACAGGGAAAAAAAATCAGAACATATTCAAGTTCTTCTTCATGCAAGTCTATTTTTATTTAATTTGCACAAATCAACTATAAAGAAATGAGGTAGGAAGTTGGACTATTACTTTCCAGAAATTACTGTTAATTTTCAGAGTGGGGAATGTAATAAAAGATGCTACAAATGCAAAAAAAAAAAAAAGTATCAAGTATTAGAGCTGAGCATCAGCAAATACTTCAAAAGCTCCACATAGGTGCAGGACACAAACAAAAACTTACTCTAAACCATTGTTAAATAAACTATTAATCCAAAACTGTGAATTTCAACATGAAGTACACAAGCAAACAATTTCTCATAAGTAAGTTTAGCTGTCCTACCAGGTCCATCTTTGCCTGTTCAAATTCCTTCTTTTCCTTCCTCTGTTTTTCAGCATGCATAAGCTCCATCCTGAAATACTGCAGGAGTGAAAACAAAATGAAATTACTGCGGGGATAAACTTTAAGTTCACAAACAGGCTCTGAGGAGATACAAATCAGGACTTCAGCACAACCCACACATATTGAGCCTTGGTTTCTGAAGGTTTGTGCACTTAGCACTATCTGCCCTGTGTGTTTGCCCAGAAATTTCCTACAGGTAGCAATGATCATTTTTTAGTCATTCTTTAACTTGCCCCCAAAGAAAACCAAGTTCCTCAACAAAGACTGGGGATGCCAGACTGAGCCTGACAACTACATCCCAGCAGAGCTTAACAGTACCTTAGAAAGGAATTCTGGGGATGGTTTTTTAAATATTTTTTACATTTTCCTGCTGCTGGAAAAGCAAGTTTTTCCAGTTGTCTCAGACAGATCTGGGAAATATGCTGAATTGATCTGCTTTGATTGATCAAGTGGAAGAAAAACAGGAACTCACTTCTTGATAAAGTTTGGGGCACTCTGGATGGAAGCGCAGAGCACGAAGGAACAAGTGCCTGGCACTTTCTGATGACAGTCGTGTCTCCATTTCCCACTTTGCTGCCATAATCCACAGCGCTGCAACAGGGGACACAAAGGACTTTACTGAACCTCACAACATGAGCTCAGCACCAGAGTGAGACTGATTATCTCCCACCTAAAACTGTAAAGCAGATAGGCACATCCAGGAAGTTTAATCTGGTTTAGCTACAGATCTAATGATGCCTTCAAAAGCCAAAAAGCAGTCACGAGCACTCAGCATCTCTCAGGTCCCCAGTCCACCTGGGAATTGGACATTCTGACCTACTTCCCACCCCTTTATGACTGGTCAGCACAACCCCTGTCAGAGCCTTCTTTCTGAAGCAGCAAGGGAGAGAACAGAGAGTAGGAACTTCAGCCCAACAGCTTGAACTGAGAACTACAGGAATTTAAACCAACACCATACAGCCTGTGCTGAGGCATTTATGCACCACTCACCATTGTGTTATTTACCTGGTTTATTGGAATGAATGGCCAACATGGTAGAAAACACCTTACTGAGTTGATGTTTTGCATTCTGTAAAAGAAGCAGTTTTGTTTCATCCACTCTGGTACTGAATTGAACCCCCAGCTACAAAGCTTCAGTAGGAAAGGCTACAAGCTGTAGAAAATTGCTCTGAAAAAGATGCTTCTCTGCTACTTTATCTACAGTAGAAAGCTTCTCGTATTTACTCAGTAGTTACCAGCATTTAAATGTCATCCCATTAGAGTAGCATGGCTAACTCAAATTTTCTGAACTACACAGCCAACACAAATGTTGCCAAGTCCCAAAGCCACGGTTTCACTGCCCTCTTATGAGAGAAAGATTTTATTTTCTTCTGGCCACCTTCACCACTCACTTTCTTCAGTACAGAAACGACAACACTTGAATGCTGGTAATAATGTGAAGCCTTGCAGAGGTAAGTTTATCAAGTACAAAACTGACAGAACTAGGCTTTTCAGCACAGCCACTACAATAAATATTTGGAACAAAATCACAATTCACAGATAAGATCATCACTCACTCCAGAGAAGGTATCACCAATACTAAGGCTCTCACAAACCAATATTCCAAATTTAATGCAGTCAGCCTCACCTTTGCCCCTGCAAGCATCAAATTTCATACTAATTCATTCTCAAACTCTACACTTACATACATCAGTGAAAATCCCAAGCACCTCCAACAATACTATCAAAATTATTTCTGTATTACAGCATGCAGCAGTAAAGTTTGTAACCCTATCTTTAAATCAAGTTTCAGATGCATGAATAAGCACCTGGGTAAGATCAGGATTTGAAAACTCACCCACTGCTTGCAAAATGCAACATGGGAAAGCCAGAGCTGGACATCATCCTGTTGGAAATCAAAAGAAGAGAATCAACCTCACAATGTATAAAATTTCTTGTACACTGACAAGCAAGCAACACACCCTTGGTACAATGACCCAGCATGCAGAAAAAAAAGAATTCCAAACCTCAGTACAAATATTCTTACTTTCCATTTCCCTGTAGCTCGGTTGAACAGGCTGTGGACTCTATGCAGAATAGAGTACTCAATTTCATCCTTCTTAAACGAATAACCAGTGCGCTAGGAGGAAAAAAATACTGATTTTATTGCAACAGAAAATTTGGCATAAAGTATTCTGCACTCTTAACAACTGATGAACTTACTGCTCTTCTTTTCTTGATCAGTTCCAGCAGATTAACTTCATACTAGAATGGGAAGAAAAAAAATATTTAAAAGCAAACGTGGACATAACAGTGTGGCAAGGAAAAAAACTACATCAACTTTGTTATGGATGATCAAGTGAACAATGAAGATTACCGTCAGGAAAACAAAAGCAGTCGTTTTTGGCTGGGTCACTACATTTCTAAGAGTCCTGGCCCTGCACAAGGCAGCCCAGCACTGCCATGCCTCAAGGTGCTGTCCAGACACTGCTTGAGCTCTGCCAGGCTCCTGGCCACAGCATTCCCTGGAGCCTGTTCAGTGCCCGACCCTTGTAAGGAACCCTCTCCTAATACTGAATTTATTAACTCCCCTGAACTCCAGTTTGCACAGCGCATCAGGGAACTGGGGGCTCTACATCTGCGGAGAGACGAGAACCGACAGCAAAAGATCAGAACACGAGAGGAGCTGAGCCCAAACTCGGGCACCAAGTCCTGGCCACGCTTCAGGCTCCGGTGCCACGAACCGCTCCCAGGTGAGCGGCAGGGAGCAGGAGAGGAGCGCTCTCCGCGTCCGGACCTGTTCCCGTCGCGGGGCACTGCAGAACTCCCGGGAGTGACTGTGTCTGCCCCGAGAGCTGCCCCGAGAGCTGCCCCGAGAGCTGCCCCGAGAGCTGCCCCGCTCCGCCGCCCCTGAGGCCTACCTGGATGTAATTGATGAAATCCTCCTTCCGCAGCGCTCTGCGCTGGATTTTGTACTCCAGAGCCGAGGCTTTCCTCAGGACAGCCCTGCGGGAAGGGGAACGGGAAGGGGAACGGGAGATGAGCGCCCGGAGCGCTGCCGGCCGCACACGTGCGTTCCCCCGGCCCGGCCCCGCTCACCGGATCTCTCTGCGTGTGAACAGCCCGACCCGCTCCAGCTGCTCCAGCTCCGGGATGCGATCCTCCAGCCGCTGCTCGATGCGCTCAGCCATGGCCGCGGGGCTGCGGCGTGTCCGGCCCGGCACGGCACGGCACGGCACGGCACGGCACGGCACGGCAAGGCACGGCTCGGCACAGCACAGCACAGCTCGGCCCCGCCCGGCACGGCCCCGCCGCTTCCGCCGCTGCCCCGGCCCCTTCCGCGGCCGCTGTGCCGCTGTGCCGCCCCCTGCCCGCCCGGCGGGACCGAGCCGCGCCGCCGCCACCGGCACCGGGGACAGGAGGGCCGGAGAACACGGTCACACCTGGGGCAGGATGGCCCCAGGGAACACGGACACGGTCACACCTGGGGCAGGATGGCCCCAGAGAACAGGGACACGGTCACACCTGGGGCAGGGGACACGCCGCGGGGCCGGGAATAGATGATTTTTAAGGCCCCTTCCAACCCAAAACATTCCATGGGTCTATGATTCTGAGAAAATCAACAATAAAACCAGGCAACAGGAAATTTTTGGTTCTGAAATTGGGGATGTTTCAGAAAATAAAAATTGAGATGGGAAATAATTTATTGAGAAAATTGCTTAAAATGCATATTATCCAGAGCAGTACCTGCTGCTTATGCTTTTAATTGTCACTGCTGTCACTGAGCTGATCAGCCACAGAACCAAGCCCACCTCCAAAACTACCCTGTCCCAGCCATTGCTCCCTCCTGGGGGAAAAGGTGTTGGTCTCTGCAAAAACGAGTACGAGGGGAAGGGAGAGCAGGCTAAGGGCAACAGGGCTTCTGGCACAGAATTCGTACATAATAGCCAAAACAAAGTGACTGATTTTTCCCTTTACCGTTAAAAGTTTTAACAGGTGTTGCCAAGTACAGAATGAGTACCTGAGCAATTGACTTTGGTTAAAAACACAGGTAAGACAAAACACTTTATAAGAACTATCAAGAACAGCAGTAATTCTTTTCACCTGCTCTGACTTGGATTTGTGGTGGCTTTTTAAAATTTTGGGACCAATTAAAAAAAAAACAACTAATTTTCTGTGGGAGAGGTTTAGCAACTTTTCACTTTGACAGGAAATAGTGACATGATTTTCCAAGAAGTAAGCAAACAGGAAAGCCACCAGGAAACAGAGAGGCACCATCCAGTCACAAGACCAAGACCTACAGACTGGTGCTGCATTCAGAAGTTGGTGTCCCAAGCAGCTCTGGATGGCAGCTGCCTCGTGCCAAGGGCCTCCTTACCCACCTCACAAGGACAAGGCAATTCCTGATGGAGATTGTCCTCCCTGAGAACTCCCCTGTCCTGCTCTGAGTGAGCACGGGCTGGAGGGGGATTGGCACCACTGTCCCAGCACAGACATCCCTGCTGTCAGCCCAAACTTCAGCCCCTGGGGACCTCAAGTCCAGGGAGTCCACCTCCCACTGAGTTCAGCCTTCAGCAAAGCAGCAGGGCACTTCTTCTCAGTGCTGGGGGAAGTGTTGTTCATGATCACCAGTGACCTGCTGATTATTTGGGGTTTGGTATTTTGAGATTCACCAGCTCAAGCTGGTTCTTGGGCAAGTCCACAGATTTTACTAAAATAGCCCTTAAGGAAGACAGCACTGGGCATCAAAAGTAACATTAGCACACTGAATTGCTGAGCAAGAGTGTGATTGGAATTACTACCGGATTCTTTCACTTCATTTGAGTATTTTTGCCTTTGAGTGCATGATTTTATAGTAAAAAGCATTCTGTACTCAGAGCTAATCTGTCATGGTGCATGTAGATCCCAACAGGTAAATGAGAACACTACATGCAGTGCACGATTTATGAACTGAAAAGGTAAATGTCAGCCATTACCTGAAAACCTCTGGAAAATTCTATTTCTATCTTCTTGCTCTCCTCTCTCTCCAGCCATTCAGCTCTTCTTTGGCTGAAAATCAGCAGTAACTGCAGAAGAGGGACACCAACACAAACAACAGAGTCTTCTGAAACTTTGATTGTTCTTCAGTCTGAAAATACCCTCCTGTGATAAACATTACAATGTTCTGCCCCCTGAAGTCAGTCAGGAGCTTTGAAAGTCACCAAACCATCCAGGACTGTTTTCATGTAGATGGTGGAGAAGTGTGTGTGCCCTCAGAGGCCACAGCAGCCTCCACCTTGAATGTGCCTGCAGGAGAATTCAGCCCGAGCACGGGTCTGCCAACAGGTCTGATAACAATGGCTGTCCAACAAGGCCTCAGAGGGCATCAAATTTCCTCCTAGCGCTTGTCAAAGCACCACAATCTCATCCCCCAGAGGCACATAGGCACAGCACAAACCACTCTGCAGGACCCATCACTGTGGGCCTCAAAGGATCAAAGAATGGTGTGCACCAAAACAATAGACTCCCCAAGATTCTAGTTTAGGGGCCTGGTGCTTCCCACTCAGAACCACAGAGCGAGTAACAAGAAGATTTGAAACACTGAACTTAGTTGATGACCTCATAGGATTATTAAAAAAAAAAATAGATCAAAACCCGATTGAAAACATTTTTTGTTCCCTCAGATACATCCCTCCTTTCCTGTAGATAGAACAAGTACAAAAATAAAAATGCCTTTCCTTTTCTTCCCGCAGCAAAACAATCCTTAGAACAATTAACATAAGGGGCTGTCAGAAGTGCTCATAGCAAAGTGACAAACGCCCTGAGTGGCAGGCAGGCCCAGCCCGACCCACCAGAACACTGCACGCTGGATTTGTCATGCAAATCAAAATGCAACCTGACATGCTCTTTGTTCATTCCCCTTTCATAAAATCTACTTTAAATGCCTCCCATGTGCCTTGTTTTGGAAGCTGACATTCCAAATGCATCAGTGCAAATTAAGGAGGGATCCATTACCGATAAAGACGTTGCGATAGAGAGAGTTTCAACAAATCTTATTGGGAAAACTGGAGAAACAACTGCTGCAGCTGGCAACTGCAGGGTCCCACAGTTTGCTGCTTTTATGGAGTGCTTTTAGAAAATCTCCATCAGTGGGTCCTTGAGGAGAAGTTCTGGCAAGCTGTCACAGTTTAATATTTATAGATTCTGTCTGCAAGCAATGAGTACGTTGTGTATTAGGATAATCACAGTGGTTTTCCCTGAAGTTTTGTCTATATTAAAACATCTCATGGTTAATGTGCATATGACATATTTAAATTACATATTGATTTATATCTATCTTCTTTATTTCTACTATTTTGCTACCTGAGTGCAGAAACAATTACAGCTTTTTGGAAGATGCCTCCAGATGTACAGTATTTTACAATTAACATGTATTTTATGAAAATGCCTTTTAAACAATAAGAGTGATGTTATGACCTCATGAAAAGAATTGGGAAGCTTCCACTGACATCAGCTGAGCCAGTGGTTCATCCCTTTGGGATATATTTGTAATAAAGCCCTCAAAGCATTTACTGAGCATGTGGGACTTCGATTTAAAAATGTATGAGCACATCTGCTAATAAAACAGTTTGGAATTTGCTCTCAAAAATAGACTAACCCAAACTTTGGAGTACATTAACTTCCTTAGTTTTGTAATGAAAATAATTTACATGATGATTTGGTTTCACCCCTGCCAAAACCAGCAGTCAATCTGAATAAATAGTGGTTTCATCACTGCAATTCCACTCTGAGCATCCAACATTTAGACTTAAGACTTTGCAGTTGGTCAGTTGGACTGTTCCATACCAGCATTAATCCTGGTACATGTCCTAGACAGATGTTATTTTTTCCATTCTGATAGAAAAATGCTTGCCTTTGTCAATGCATTGCTTTACTCTTGCAGTTTGCTGGCACTGACCGTGCGACCTTAGATCTGAATCCCTCCTGGAATTTCATTCACTTACTCTTCTCTTTTCTCAGCTCTGAGTGGTAAAAAAGCCCCAAAACCTACAAATAGAAATATTTTCACTCAATGCCTTAACAGAACTATTATGTGATACTTTACATATCATCCCTTTTAAAAGGCAAAACCTTTACTTTCTTTTCTGCGTTGGCTCTGAACTTGAATTTTTATGAATCACATTTCTCCTCCTACTCGTTTTGAGGCATTCTGTTTTGCCCCAAGATCTGAACATCTCTACACAGGGAATTTCCAGTGAAGGGGAATGGTGCCTCTGGAATTGTTGCCTTGCCAGTTCACATCTGGCACTCAATATAAGATCCATCTGCTTATTCAGGGTCTCCAGGGGCTTGCACAGTAGTAGCTCTGAGTGTGCCTTTTAATTTGGTTTTGTCATTTGGCGGGTTGGGGAGTAGCTGACAGTCTGTCCAAATGCAGCAGGGCACTCACAACCAGTCAGTCATCGTGTCCTAGTTGCCCAATTCATAACCCAGTGGAATGCCAGTCACATTTCAACAATTTGAAACTGATTCAGTCATCTCCCCTACAGACTCCCAAAATGTCAACACCACAAAATATATTGCTTAATTATCTGTAATTTAATTTATTTCTTGTCTGTTGCCAGAGGTCTGGGGAGCAGAGTCATGCTAAGCTTAATTTACTTCACTAACCTGTCTAAGTTTGGAAGGGCAGGTGAAATTGTGGCATGGCCTTGGGTGACCTGTCTCATCAGCAGCAATTCTGGGAAAGATAGAACTTCCTCAGAGCAAAGCCTTGTATCTTTTATACACAAGTGTCTTAGTGCCAGCATCAATTGTATTGGTCCAACAAAAAGCATGAACTACACCACATATGGATTTATTTCTCCTTCCAAACACTGGAATTAGGACTGGTCACAATTTGCCTCCTCCTGTGTTTTTCACATCCTTCTACAGAGATGGTTTTAGCATGGTAAAATTTCTTTGAGCACAGTCATGGCAACTACCAGTAAAACCCCTTCTGGAGTATGGGTAATTCAGATTACAGTGTGCAGAATCCTATCCTCCCAAGCAGCATTCCAAGAACAAGAAAAACTCTTGTGAAGCCCTGTGAAGCAACCTCTGGCATATGAAACCCCAGATAACATGAAACCCCAGAGAACTCTCCTATTAAACATTTTGATAAGTTTTGCCATGTGTGAATTTTGTGTATCTGTGCTAACTGGGGAACACTGGGAACACAGTTTCTGCCCTGATCTTATCCTTTAAGTAACTGATGGTGATAAAGTTCCAAATTCTCACTTTAATAATCTGTACTTGGTTTGGCCACAAAAGAAAGAATTGGTCCCTGTTAAAACTTATCCCTTACTTAAAGCTGAAATTAATTAGCTAACTAATTCAGTTGAGGTTTTATTTTACTGTCTGTTGACATTTTCTTTGATCCTCCAATATTTTTCTTTTTGAGTGATTGAAGATTTCATTCTTGCACTGTCAACAGACCTTTTGTTCAGAAACTTCTATTTACATCTGTAACTGACTTAATTCTCAGATCTTCCCAGCAGTTTCTCTTTGATCTCTGCATTTCTGAGTTTAATCATTAAGTTTGCATCTGAAGAGTTTCAGTTGCCATATCTTTCACAGTTTCCGGGACTCAATTAAGAGAACACAGATCCTGAAAGTTCACTTAGAATAATTTTTGATAGCTTTGTGTACTACACATACTGCATCTCTGAAATTACAGCATGAACTAGAATGATTCCTAGTTCATTTCCATGTATTAAGTATTTAAATTTCAAGATTTGGCATGGATTTGAACAGTGACACAGGTGGGACCTTCCCATCCACACAAGGTGGGTTGGTTTGTCTAGCTTATGGAACATTTGTTCCTCTTCACTTCTCTCATGGAAAACCTGGGTCTGGGGCCAGGGTGTCAGAAGGGAAATCTGGATGAACACCCAGCTCCAGTGCCTTACCAGTGGAGAATAACAACGTCCCCTAATGGATACTGACCCTGGCTTTCATGATGCCTCAAACCTGGAACCAACCCTTAACAAAGACTGAACCAAAGTTCATATATTTAGCTCATAAGCACTCTTTTGTTCCAAAGTTACATGTAATATTAGTTTCCCAGAAGATAACCTGATGTGTAGCAGTATTTAGTTAGCTATCAATCTATATAGACAGATTTATGTTTAAAGATGTGAGGAATGCAGTATAAATATACTGACAGAGCCTTCATTTAGACTGAGTCCAAATACACGAGATTATTTCTCCTTTAAAAACAAATCTTTTGTGAATATTCTTGTGCTGACATGCAGTAATTTGGAGGACTGGAAGCTGGGAAGTTAAGTAGTGTGGCCATGGGGGTACTAGGGGCACATGTAACATAAAGTGCTATAAAATCTGCATGTTCTATTACATATATATCTGAAGGGGCAAAAATCACTGCAGTCCATCCATTAAAGATGACAGGAATGCTGGGCAAGCACAGACTGGAAAAAGCCATAGCAAAAAGTGATTTACAAGTAGCATGTGCTCTCAATCTGCAGGAAGCAAATCTGATCTTTTGGATATCAAATGCAAATCCCACTAACAGGATGTGAAAACAAGAATGGATTGACCATCTCAAGACTGAAAACCTGACACAGCATGAAAGCGCCTCTGCCACCTACTTCTGCTTTCTTTTCAGGGTTTTGCTCCAGCAGCACTCCTGGTTTGCAATTGACTGTTTCTTCCATTTATCATTTTAAACTTACTTAACTGCCTTCCCCCCTCTCTGTTAGGGTATGTTTTATCTTTATGGCAAAAAGATACAGTATCATAATCTACTATTTTAATTTAATATGTTTAGATCCCTTTCAGGCAGGCACACTCTGTTTCACTGCATCTTTTTTGGACTACTTTATTAGAGAAAACCTTTTCAGTGTCATTTGCTAAATATGGCCAACTTTGTTGTTATCTGATGTAGATGTATGCAAGAAAAATATTTTAATTTTCTGAGTTTTAAATAAATGCATCTGTCAAACCTATAGGGGTCTGTATTAGCAGGCAGGTCAAGGATACAACAGTGTCACACCATAGCTCATTACTTTTGAAGAAACTGTTAGAAAATGAAGAGTCTCCTTACCAGCTAAGGAAAACAGGCTGGAGCTACCAGAGCACTCGTGTTTGGCGGCCAGTCCTGCATTTCCAGAGGGCTCAGACACGGGTGGGGAGTTGCGCTGTGCTGTCTCACTCAGCCTGGTTCCTCTGTTCACAAGCAGACCCAGAGATTAATTGCTGAATTATCTTTTACTCCTGCTTGGAAGGTTGCCCTCTGTCTCCTCCCAGTTCTGAAATTTAGAAGGATGACCCACCAGAAGAAACAGAGGCTTGGAAGCAGTTGGGAGGAAATGAGAATAAATTAGGCAATAAACAAATTTCGAGGACTGAATTGCAGTTGTACCACACCGAGAAGCCTTTCTCACACTGAACTCAATGTTGATACATTCTGTCACTTGTAACAGGAGTGTCACCGGCCTCAAACACCAAACACCAGAAGCATCACCAGGAAGTCTCGGGTATTATGAGCAAAAAAATCACGTGTAAGGTCCTCAAAAATGTGCAGTGCATCAAACACTGCTGCTGCCAGGAGTGAGAGACTGGCATGAAATGAAATATTCAGCAACAAGTGGCAGTACAGAAATTGAGTAGGAAATAGAAGATAAGCTGGAATGCTAAGCAAAGATAATTATGATAAGCAGAATAAAATATATAACATTATTGTTCAGAGGAAGAAAACACAACATAGGTAAAGTAGTGACAACAATGAATTTATAAAAATGTAAGGAAATGAAGGCTGAAGCAAAATACTGAAAAGCTTGCAGGTATAACATCAGCCTGATGAAGGAAGGAGGGGGGAAAATAAAAGATAAGGGAAGAAAAGATCTTTCCAGAGTGAACATGAAAGATAAATGGTACAGCAGAAAAAGCAAAATGAGGGTGATGATAGTAGTCAACAAAGACTTGTTTATCTGAATGTTCGGGGTGTGTATGCATATAATTTCGTTAAACATAATAGGATTAATAAGGGACAAACGAGACATCACTTTAGAATCTCCCTCTATTGATAATGTAAGGCACATCTACAGCATGACTGACTTTGATACCTGGTTTTCCTCGTAATATTTATCACTAAGTTCCTTTTTCTTAACACTAGACATCAGAAGACAAGCAGAGATGGTGTGGTGCCAGCAGCACAGCTGTGTCTGCTATCAGAATTCAAGGCTGTATTTCACACATAGACCATGCCCCGTACAATTACCCGGGAGAAGTTTTGCCGAGGAGAGCAAACAGAAGGGAGCGGCTGCCGAAGCGTTTAGTGTGTGAGCCGATAAGGAGGTTAGATCAAAGGCAGCCGCAGGTGGATGTCCCCAGGGCGCGGTGGGCTCGGGGTTTGTCCCCCCGGCGCTGACCCCGGGCCACACACAACATCTGTCCGGCCCAGGGACCTTTTATCTCACAATTCAAGGCTCTCTGCACCTGCGGCAACTTCTTGTCCATCCTCTGAGGAGACTCACGGTTAGCCAAGTTATGGGATAGCAGCAGGACCTCATGGCCGACCCGGTATAATCACTTCCAGCAGAAAAGAGATACCGATTTGTATCTGAGCTTCTTATTTTAACAAATAAGAAATGTTAGCTCTTGAGCTCTGCGGGCAGCGGAGCGGCCCCTCAAGCGAGAGGGGCATCAGCCAGCTGTGCGGCCGCGGGGGCAGCGAGAGATGGCATGGGCAGCCCGGGGTACAGGCACACCGGGGGCACGGGGGGCACCGAGAGGGGGTACGGGCAGCCCGGGGGTACGGAGAGGCGGCCCGGGGGTACGGGCAGCCCGGGGGCCAGGGCAGGGGCAGGCCGGGGGCACGGAGAGGCGGCCCGGGGGTACGGGCAGCCCGGGGGCCAGGGCAGGGGCAGGCCGGGGGCACGGAGAGGCAGCTCGGGGGTACGGGCAGCCCGGGGCCCGTCCGCGGCGCCGGCGGCGGGGCGTGAGGGCGGCGGGGCGTGAGGGCGGGGTCCGGCAGGCGGCCCCTCAGGCCGGCGGCTCCCCCCCCTCCCCGTACCCATCATGCCCCGCGCCGGAGCGCGAGCGGCGCTTTCCCGCGAATTCAGTTCAAAGGCGGGGAGTGGGGGGGGCGCGCGCCGAGCGCGCGGACCAACCAAACGCTTCCAGAACCATCCGCGCGTCATCGGGGGCGGGGCCGACGCCGGCCAATGGCGCGGCGCGGCGCCATCCCCGCGGCCAATGGGCGCGCGGGGGGCGGGCGCGCGGCGGCGGTCGGGCTCGGCGGCCGCGGCGCTGTGAGGGGAGCGGGGCGGAGGAGACTTGGCGGAGTTGGAGCGCGGCGCGTCCCCCCCCCGCCTCACGCAGCCGCCCCGGCCGGCCCTGCCCGCCCAGCTCGGTCTCCGTCCCGCCGGGGCCCGCCTGGGGCCACCCCCATGGCTCCTCAGAAGCACGGTGGAGGAGCGGGGCCCAGCTCGGGCTCCGCTGGCGGCGGCGCCGCCGGAGGAGGAGGAGGCGGCGGCGGAGGAGGCGGCGGGTTCGGGGGCTCCGCAGCGGCGGCGGCTCCCGGCGGCAAATCCGGCGGTGCCGCGGGCGGCGGCGGCGGCGGAGGAGGCAGTGGGTACTCGGGCGGCTCCTCGGCCTCCTCGGCAGCGGCGGCGTCGGCAGCGGCGCTGCCCCCCGTGAAGAAGCCGAAGATGGAGCAGATCCAGGCCGACCACGACCTCTTTCTTCAGGCCTTTGAGAGTGAGCACTGGGTCGCCGGAGGAAGTGGGGGCCGAGCCGGCGGGACCGGCGCGGGCCGCCGCGGAAAGGGCGGGAGGAGGAGGGGAGGGCTGTGGGGAGCAGGGGCTTCCGGGGGTAAACACGGCCGGGGGCTGGAGGAGGGAGCGGGCCCGGGGAGGCGGGGGCCGGCGGGGCCCGGGCGGAAGCGCGGGGAGCGGGGCCGGGGTGCGGGAGGGAGGCCGGAGGCGCCCGGGGCCCGCGGGCGGAGGGCGAGGGGGTGTGTGTGTGTGTGTGTGCCCGCGCCCAGCCGTGAACTTGGTTCTCAGGAGCGCTTCCCATCAGGCTTTCGGAGCCGCTGCTGCCCTTCCCTCCTCCGGCAGCCCCTGGAGCCTCCGGGCAGTGAGCGGCGAGGGGGCCCTTTCCCCTTCGGCCTCGGCCGTCTGAGCCCCTGTCGGGGACAGAGCGCGATTAGGAGTTCGCTGGACTTGGTTTTCCTTTGTTCAGCAATAATTTTCACTTAGTTGAGGTTTCCTATTGGAAATTGGCCTTTGCGACCCAGGCATCCCCCTGTGGCACTTCCCCTTGGGAAGAGAATCCCCTTGAATTCACCAGAAAGTTGTTTGTGGCAATCTGGTTTAAAAGCACGGTGTAGCAGTCAACTTAAGTTGCTCTAAAAGATTTCTGTGCAGTTGCCAGGATTTGAAGGGAATCTTCAGTGCCCTCCTTGAAGACATGATCCTGTTTTGGGATTGGTGCTGTCAGTGCTCACACTTGCTGTAGACGGTGACGGTGTTGGAGTTTTTGGTGTGGTCTCGAATAATGTGTGGCCGTTCGAGTCTCAGTCCTTTTAACAACTCTGTGTTCAGTAAATACTGTGCTGCAAATGGGTCAAGTGGCAGACTTGAGTTTTAAGAGCTTTTCTCAGTGTCGGTGCCCGAGGTGGAAAAAATTCTTCTGCCCGTGGCTCAGTGTGTCAGACAAGGGAAGCCCAGAGCAGGTGGGGATCAGAAGGACGGTACAGTGGAGATATACATACATATATTTTTATATATATATACATAATATGTTAACCCTGTAGCACGAATATCATGGGAAAACTGCAGTAAGTAAATACTGCATTTAAAAAAATCTTTACGTGTGTAATATTGAATCACATTCTTCCTGACTGTTTTTGTCCCTTTTCAAGGTCATGTGCTAGGAAAAGATAAAAGATTTATTTTAAGCTTTTGCTGAGCAATACAGACTTGTGAGACATATGTCTCTCTGCAGGTTGAGGAGTGCGTTTCAGAATTTTTCCACTTGGGAAAACGAATGTTGAAGCAGTAATGTGTTGCCTTTAAATGAAATTAGATCCTTGTGAATGTAACAGTGTTTTCATACATTAAGAAAATTACAATTATGTCATGGGATTTTTGAGACTGAAAAACCCGAGATGCCTTTTTCAAAGTTGTGACTACTCTGTATTTCACTTTGTGGCAAGGTGCACATATCTTAATTTCTTTCTTTTATCTTGATTTGAAAAATACAGATTTTGTTGTCATAATTTACATTAAGTAGATTTTCACTGGCTTTCATCAGGCTTCTAAAAGGAAATACTGTGATCATTTCAAGATTTCCTTCTCTAAGAGTTCTGTGGGGTCTTACATTTGTAACTGTAGAAATGAGGCTGAATCATATCTTTAAAAAGTGGTAAAGGATACCAAAAGCTGTCCTTTTCCTACTTCTGATTGCAGAATTCCACACAATAAGGTTTCCAGCTATTTGAAATAAATATTTTGCAGTCATATGAGAAGAAAATTTTGTATTTCTTTAAAAATAAACTTTGTTTTCTTTATGTGGGGAATGGAGTGTTACCAGCCTTAGCATGGGCATCAATACATTGTCTATTCTTTTTTCTCTCCACTTGATGTGTTTATCAAGTCATTTATAAGTTTTTTACTGATGTTACTTAGTGTAGTGGGGTTTTATTTCAGTTTAAATACGGTGTATTTTAGTTTAGTTTGGAATTCTTCTTAGAAATAACCTGATCCAGACAAAACCCTTCTTGTCTTGATTTAACTTAATTGGTTAAACTAAAACTAAAGGTCTTCCTCTTGTCTTTAGGCAAGTCTTGATCTTTTGAACGTTGATTCTGAGACCTCTTTGACATGATGCTGTGCTTTAGTGTCCATTTGGTGAACAACTGAGTTATTTTCTCCCCTTTTGCAGCTGGGAATAGTAGTTGCTTTCCTAAAAACAAGACTAATTTCCCACCTTAGAATGATCCATAATGGATCATAGTCAAGTGACAGTTCCTGTTCTTGTTTCAGTACCTGCTGCAGGTGACCTTGGTACTTGCCAGAAGTGTAAAGCAATCAGAATCCAAATTGTCAGACTGTGTAAATTTATTGTGCTATTTTGGTGTCATAGCAGATGTGCTCATGAACTTCATGAGGAAAACTTATCTATATGACCATAGGTTATGCTCTGTTGAGCTGTTTTTTCTGCCCTTCAGTGATATAAACCCTGTAAGAGACACACTTTGTGGAGAGCAAGAGCAGTCAGAGTTGAGTTGTGACCCCTGATTTGTGGCCCCTTAAACAAGAAGTTGCTTTGTGTTGTAGAGGCGCTGAGGTAACCTTGAATGTGGTAACTTGGAGTTATTGGGACACTGCGATGCTTCCCTTAATGCCTTCTGTGGTAATTGTTTCAAGTAATTGCCATGCTAAGTGTTATACTTTTTATCATGACAAGACTGTCTCGCTGCAGGTGTAAGTTGTATTGGATAACACGTGTTCCTTTCTCTTAGAGCCAACACAGATATACAGATTTCTACGTACCCGGAATCTAATAGCAGTGAGTAATTGGTTTTATCACTCCTTTACTTTGCACTTGTAGAAAATTTTAATTAAAGCATAACCATTTTTCTATTTCTTTCCCCCCTGCAGCCAATATTTTTGCACAGAACTCTCACTTACATGTCCCACAGAAACTCCCGAACAAATATCAAAAGGTAAAATTGTTTTTGTAAAGTAATCCTAAAATGTTCACCAAGTAGCAGAAGTCCAAAAAGCAGTGGAGGGTGACCTCCTGTTTTCTTTTTGAAGAACTTTAAAATGCGTACTTCAGTGTACAGTTGATTTCTGAGACCTAAGAGATTTTTTGGCAATGTTGAGTGTATGTGTAGCTTTATCCATGTGGCTTCTGTGGATACTGGGAGTATTCAAATGTGGAGAACTATCTGCAGAATCCTAACTAATTTACCCGTGTTTGTTTTCTGTTTGGGAGGAGAAGTAATAAAAATACCAAACAAAACTGTCACATCCCAGCTCTTGTAATCATCAATGGTGCTCAATCATAATCACATTGTATTTTATACTGTAACCTCACCACTTGTTTTTGAAAAAGCCAAAACCCAAATACAAAACTGTTGCTTTGTTAAATTAGTCTTGAAAGAATCCAGAATTATTTCTGTAGTTATTTTAAAAGCTGTAAAATAAGGCAGGTCTGTTTATAGCATTTTAGAAGAACTCCAGAAAATACTTTTAAAAGGTTGCTTTGCACTGAGCACGTGTGAGAAATGGGCTTTGAGACTGCAGAATAGTCCTTCCTGTCATGTGAAGTGCTACAGCTGCCTGTCAGAGGACCTGAAAACACAGAAACACTGCAGAGGGACAAGTGCAGTGTACATTATTTATTAGCAGAAAGAATCACAAGGCCCTTCCAGTTACTTCCCCTTCACTGAAAATCCTTTGTTACAGTTTAGACTTCTTTTGTAACCTGAACATTTAGTTTAAAATATTTTAGCACCAAAGTTCTTATTGCTTAGAAACAGTTGCCGTGGGACTTAAGTACAGAAATATGCAACAAAATGTGATTATGCAGACAATTCTAGTTTAAACTTCCTATTTATATCTAAGGGAGGTAATATTTGCATGATCTGTTGATCAATAGAATTTGCATGTTTTTATTTAAATTAAAGGAGTTCTTTATGGCATTATTGGATCTCTTAGATATTATTTAATGTTCCTCTATGAGTTTTAATGCCACAATATAACTTCCTTAAAACTGAAACCATAACATACAACTTCAGATGCTTAGGACACATAATGATCAGCTTTTTTTTTTTTTTTTTTTTTTTTTTGAGCTTGAAGTTGCAGCTTACTTTTTCTTATAAAAGCTACCCAAATTTTTTTTGCATATTTTAAAGTGAGTCAGAAAGAATATTTAAGAAATTATTTTCAGGCTGTTTTGGTTTTTGTGGTTTAGTTTTGTTTGATTTTTCTAACTAGAATTGCACTAGAGTAAGTTCTTGCCTATAATTTAGATTAATCCTTATTGATTGAAATGTGTATGTTACCTGGAAGAGTTCTGCTGGATATCTGCTGTGCTTGCTGGGAAGCAAGGGACAGTTCTTTGCCTGTGCATTGTTATCCACTGTTCCAGATTCCAGTTGATTCAGCTGCACAAGTAATGCTTGGTTTCTCTTTGAAACATTTTACCAGTTCCCTTAACATTTTGTTTGAGAGCCCTGAGTTTAGTTGGGAGGTGTTCTATTAACAGATGGATTACAGCTGTTTCTTTCAGTAGCTCTGACCATATTGACTTACTGAAATCATGCTTGTAATTAGGTCTAGGAAGATTAAATGAAACATTTCAGTGTGTTGTCTTTATAAAAACACAGTAATGCAAGAGAAGTGAGTGAGCAGAAAGAAACAGTGAAGTGTGTTCCCCCTGGGCTCCCTCTGCCCTTTCCTTGCTCAGTCTGTGCTGTGGCCTTTCTCTTTCAGCCCACCTGAACCCACAGAAGTTGTCATTTAAAGGCAGTTTTGGATTTAGAATGGCCAGAGAGTCTGAACTGCACTTCCTCAGGGGATTAGCAGGATCCTTGTTTATAGATCTGTGCTGTAAATACTTACAGATATGCACAAGACCTGAATCACTGTTCTTCATTCAACACAAGTAGTTAAGGTCTATGATCTTGTTGTTTGGGTGAAAAAGAGACTCTGAAAGAGAGAAAATAGCTGAACTAGAGAAGATCATCCTGAGGTTTATATTAAGAAAAATCTATGTTCTCATTTCACTAAAGTCGAAGTGTTAGTAGAGTTCTCTTTGCAAAGAAGCCTTTTCTGGAACTGCTTCACTGTTAGCCTGCTTATGTGGACTCTACAAGTACATTAATTTATTCCCCTGGAATAACTACATGCTGCCATTGTTAAATTGTTGGTAATTGTTTGGATTGCCATTTCAGCAAACTGTATCATAAGTAAAATATAAAGAACTGATCTCCAAACTTAATAGACCTTATTTAAAGAATAGTAACCGTGGCTCCACATCTTTTACCTCCAGCTCTATGGTAGTCTGAGAAAAATGCCAGACAGACTTTACCACGTGGAGGTAGGGAACTGAAACTGCATTTTTACCAGGAAATCACCTATTGATGTTGCTCCACGTGTTTGATACTGAGCAGGTGTTCAGAAGACCTGGAATGCTTAGGGCATAGGGGAATGGTCACAGGGAACAGTGAATGGGTGTCTACCTGGCCAAAAAGGTACTGAATTGCTGCTTTTGGGGAGGTGATGGCCTTTGCTCAGCTGGTACTTGATGGAGAGCTGAACTGGACTTTGTGTCTCTGGGCCTGCCCTCAGGTGTTAGGATACTGTTAGCCCAAATGAGGGTGTTGGAAATAAATTTCTAACCGTTAATAAAATTGCTTCACGTACAGTATTTAGATAAAGGAATAGTTATATTATTTATTGGCAAAATAATGGCATGCTGTGTTGTGACTCCTAATACTTTGCTAATTATTACTTTTCTTGTCTGGAATAAGAGTGGGTGGAGAAAGGAATGTACAAGATGCACGTACTTGTTACACAAGTAAATGCTGTCTTGAAAATTCTGAGTGTGAAGGATGGTTATTACAAAAACTTAATTTTGTCTGTTTTGCATGGGAACGTGGTAACATAAATAGTAATTTTAAAGGAATTTCTACTCTTACAAGTTAACTTCAAAAGCAGAACTTTTTTATTGGTTGCTATTTTTAGTTTCTCTGAAAGTTTTTTTTTTTACAAGGGCTCTCTTGTTTTGACTAATCCGAGTCTGGATTTAGCAAAGGTTGTGGCACTGTTCTTTATGGATCAAAAATGGTCACATACTAAATACAGGTTGTGTCAGAAGTTAGTATGTTTTATGTAATATTGTTAAATTTGCCCTATTCTGGGATCATGTTTGTCTCTTAGCTGATTTTTGGCTCGTATTCTGCTCATGGCATAACTTTGCTCTAAATCTGTTTTAAGCAATTCCTCAGTTTGGAGAAAGCCCTCTAAATTTGCTGTTCTGCAGAGCAGTTACCTTAGAATCTGACACTTTTAACAAATTGCTCTGTTCTTTACGTCTCTTGCTTTAAAATTGAGCACTGCAGCGTTCATTTTAACAGCCCCACATTTTAGTGTAGGTGAGTCAGTTCTTCAGTCTGTCATGTGTGTGACTCTTGGGCTGAGTAGAGCTTTGAATCAGTGCTTGTTTACTACACAAATCGTAATTGTTTTTCTCCTGGTTATGCGAGTGCAGCCGTGTGGTTTGTGTTGCCCAGTGCTGCTGTTGAATCGCCATGTGATGTGTAACTCAATCATTCCCAGCGTTACGTGCTGACTGTGGACACAGTGACATCAGTGTTTCTTCAGTCAGGGGATTGCTGTAGACAAATGCTTCCCAGGGTATGGTGGTGTTCCCTCTGCAGGAATCCCAGGGTTTGGCAGTCGTTTATGTTCCTGTAACCCCGTTTCTCCAAGGTGTAAATGGAGAGGAGAGGTGCCTTTGCACTCTGTAGTCAGGTGTCATTTTGTGGCCATCTAGAGCCAAACGTTAACTTGCCCTTAGTGAAAAATGGAAAGACTGTTCTGTAGGATGTTGAAGCACTTCTGCTCTTGAGTGAGCTTTATTTAGCAGTGAACATGAGATTGTATGTATGGTAGAACAGGCTGAACATATGAGCGTGAATAGACTGATGTCACAGTTACAGAGAGGAAAGATTTGAAGTGATTATTCTCCATGACGTTGTTGTCATTGGTTGTCCTTGTCCCATTTCCTGTGAGTGTGCTCAGAGGTAGCTTCCACATTCACTGCTCTTTGCATTGTGTTCATTTAATGGAATGTGTGGAGAAATAAGGGGGGTTTTAATTAGGCTTTTAACTCTTACGTCCTATAAGGTTTTAAGTGTTTTTCATTTTATGATAAAGATTAAAATAGTAATGGTGGAGGGGCTGATATGTCAATTCCTGGTATGTATAAGTGTCAGTAACAGGAAGATTTTCTTTGACAAAGCTGAGATATGGTTAACCATGTTCCCTGCAAGGGTTTCAATATGTTGCTGTTAAATGAAACTTCTTAGGAACAGTAGGATGACTGTTGCAAGGGCTGGGTTTAATTCATTGTATTATTTTTGATGCTACTTGAGAAGCAGTTGTGTCCCTTAGGACACAGGCATGATACTAGGTTTAAAAAAGTATATATGTATCTACTTTAAACAAGTATATATGTATCTAATCTATACATATATTTTATATATGTATAAAATATGTATGAAGAGAAGGCTAAAATGGTATATAGAGAGACAGTTTTAGGTGGAAAATCAAGTCAAAGCTCAGGCTGAATACATTTTCTTGCTCTGAGTTGTGGGTATAGTGGCTGTGTAAAACTATTCTTTTTGCTTTTTCCTCACAGGAAAACATTCAAAGTAGATGACATGTTATCAAAAGTAGAGAAAATGAAGGGAGAACAAGAATCTCACAGGTACTGTCCTGCTGTATAATTATTTGTGTGTGTGGGTACAAATGAGTACATGCATGGGCTGAATCAAAAGTTCCTTTTACTAATGAAGTGCAAGAGATACAGAGTCATTACTCGAAGCAAGGCAGTTGCTGTTTGAAATGTTGCTTCCAGAATCTTAAAATGTATGTATATGTGTGCTGGTCACTTAACTTGGAGAAAAGCAGTATTGGGAGAAACTTTCAGGATTAATTGTGGCATTTCTTAATACGTGTATAGAAACCTCAAACAGGTATTTGCCTTCACTTTGTGTGTCAGTTGTGTCAGTGAGTAATCTCTGTGTGTTATAATTAAAAAAATGAAGTGGATTTGGGAAAATATCATGAAGTTTTATTACTTGGAGTTTATGTTGTTGTACACTTGCTATTTTTAACCTGTTCTTTTCCCACAGTATTTACAAATCATTAGACTGCTTCAGAGGCAGCTGTGCTAGATACAGTGTAATCTGAAACAAACTTAGTTTTTGTGTTCTGAGAGGTTTTATGGATTTACTGTATATTAGTTTTCTTAATTATATTTTGCTCCATATATTATGGTTAGCTGCTTGGTTGAAACAACATAGAATATTGATTTGTGTGTGTTGTTTTTCGTGCTTTCAAAACTCTCAGAAATGTGCTTTTGTGTGGAAAGGTAACATGGATGAGTGATGCCAGTTGGTGTAGACAGAGTCCTTTGAATGCTTGAGCTGTTGGGCACTTCCACTGATCCTTTCAGAGCTCTTGGGAATGTTTGTGTTTAAAAATAAGTGTGGAGTGTCAGGTTGTCTCTGCCTGAGCAGTGAAGGTGCACAAAGTTGTGTCTGGTGGTGCAGTGGGACAGACTGTATTTTGTTCAATGTGTGCTTTGGAAATACTATGTGAGTTTGAGACCCTTTTTAATCTAGATTTATGAATACTTGTTTTTAAATGGAAATATGCCCTGAATTTTATGATCTGAAGTAAGATGGGTCTACAGTCAGCAGAATAGTCTAGTCTGTGAAAGAAAACAGATACAATTATTTATTTTGATTGTATATGCTATGAATGATATGGACTTGATGTAACTGATAGTCTTTATTTCTAAAGATGCAGGTTCCTCCTTGTAAAGATTCTCATTACTGAGCTTAAAATACTTGTTGGTTTTGTTTTCTTTTAATCTACACCAAGCTCGTGGTTCAGGGTGAAATTCTAGAAAATTTCCACCAAAACTGAACTCTGTTGCTGATGACTGTCCAACAGATGTGTTTGCCTGCCTGTGAAGGCAATGTTCCTCTACTGCAGTGTTTAATTTTTTTTGATGTATCAAGTCACAGAATGCACAGAGAGAATGAGTCTGTAAAGAGAAAACTGGTGTCAATTCTGCATCAGCTGCAGCTGCTGTATCCCAGCAGTTTCTGAGTTCAAAGGATGGACTGGATCAGTAGAGTTCTGTACTGAACAGCAGTGAAGTGGTTGCTGTGAGAAGAAAACACTTATTTGTTCTAACATTTCCTTTTATTTTTTCCTTCTGTTTAGCTTGTCTGCTCATTTGCAACTTACCTTTACTGGGTTCTTCCATAAGAATGGTATGTTTTCCAATTAATTCATTCCACAGTTAATTTGTGTAACACCTTGGAAGTTAGTAGGGATGTGTGAGGGGAATATTGGAATGTTTTTACTCTTTGCTGTTTGGATGCAGGTTTTAAATTGCATGTCCAGCCTCTCTCATTACTCATAATTCAGTAGTGCTTTAGAAATGTTGTGGTGTAATTGTGATGTTAAGGAGATAAGCCTTCAGGGTTTTAGTCAAAATAGGGATTTTGAGAAATACTTCAGGCCATCATCCATTCAAACTGAAGCAGACCTTGAGGAAAGTGATCCTTTCCCCAGGAATGTGATTTTTCTGGGAGTGTGTCTTTGGCGTTTGAAGTTGCTTTGAAAAACACCACAGCCCTCAAATATAGGTGGAAGATTCATTCTACCTTGAAGTAGGAGTGTAAGAAAAATTTTGTCAGGTTGGGTCTAGAAATGAAGGAAAGTCCATGTTAACAATTATAAAAGCCATGGAAATCATATTTTAGTGACTTGAAGTCATTCCATGGTGTCTTTCAAGCACATGAGGATTTCCCTCTCAGTATCAGAATATTGAACTTCCTCGACCAGAATGAAGAGTTCTGTTGCTCTGAGAGCAAACTCTGTTTGTCCATTAAAAATGGTATTTCTAATTTTTGGTTGCCATTGCTGATTTTACCACTGGCAGCAGCTGCCTTGAAGGTTCCAGGCTCAAGGAAATTTTTTGTGCAGTCTCTGAAACAAAGTCTTGTTTTCTGAGACTTTTTTCCAAGTTTGTCTAAGAGTCCTTTAATAGCTATTGTGCATTTATTTAGCCTTGCAGAATATTTAAGGGGAGCTGGTGTAATTTTGTTTTATTTTCCCATCTGATAGCATCTGGATCTTAACCCCAAATTTCAGGTTTGCAAGCTGTGAAGAAAAAAAATTGAGAAAAGTAATTTGGCTCATCTGTAATTAGTGTATTCTAACAGTCCTTCAATCTACCCATAACATTTTTCTCTGTTAGAAAAAGGTAACAAGCTTGCTTTTTTAAACTTTGGAGATCAGCTGTGCCTTTTAATTGGCTTATATGAGAATAATTAGGATATATTCTCAAGTGGAAATTTGTAGTAAGTTTGGGGAGAGTTGAAACTAAGAATGTGGTTAGAGGTGTTTGTACCTGGGAGGTGCCTGTGGTTAAAAAGTAATTACAGCTGGATTTATAGCATTGAATAGATCCTTACTTTTTCAGACTGTAAATACTTTTCTCTTTAGATAAGCCATCACAAAACTCAGAGAATGAACAAAACTCTGTAACTCTGGAAGTACTGCTGGTGAAAGTTTGCCACAAGAAACGAAAGGTAAAAATGGTCTGACAAATTATTAATATACATTAAAGCAAAATGTTTACCTGCTTCTGGAATATCTGAGGAACATTGCCATAGTGGTGGTGCTTCTGCTGAAATTAGCCTTTAAATTTAAAAACTGATGTATTCAAGTTGTTTTCTAATGGATTTTGCACTGCTTTATGAGAAATCAGTTTTAAAAAACATTCAGTTTTGTTGATTGAATTCAACTTGTAAATCACATCCACTCACTTTGGATTTCAGCCACTTCTGGTTTTACCTCAGTTTTTGTGTGTCACATCATCAAAGTTTTCATTCTGTTGTGATGTCCAGAGGCTTAAGGAAACCAGGCAATCCAAAATCATAAAGTAGCCTGTGCCTTTCAGAGTTCAGGAGTAAAAAGGAGTAAATTGTAATTGTTTTGAATTCCTCAGTTATCTGCCAGCTTTTGTCTTTTTCCTTTCTTGCTTTTTTCTGTTTTTTACTCTGATGATTTCAATTATTGCAGATTTTAGCTACTGTGAATCATAAACAATTTTATATTTATTTTTAAAGCATTTATGAATTTCCTTGCAGTTTTAGCTGTGCTTATTTCACATGAGTTGGTGAATTAGGTTCCCAACTATGAGAATATGGGAGGCTCAGTAAAGCTTTGAGTTTAACCAGAAAGGGGAAGATCTGCAGTCAGAGCTGTGTGTTCTTCCCTAATGCTAGGCTTATTTGACAGGTTTTAAAGAATTAGTACTGTTTCTAGCCAGTTTTGTTAATTGTTACAGTATGGGTCAGTGTGGTGAGATCAGGAGGTGCTAATGGCTATTCCAAATGTTTTGCTGCAAGTTCCATATTGAGGCCATCTTGTCTTGATTTCCTAATTCTACACATTGTTCAATGATCTATTTGAGAGGTAACTGAATATAACAAATCTTAGGTAAGTGGTTCTTTGTCTCACAGATAGCACAAAGTGCACTTGGAATATTGCAAGGAGAAAATAGGAAGTCCTTGAGAAAAAATTATATAACCAAAACATTTATTTTCTTCAGGTGAACAGAATTAAATTAGTATTAATGACTGTTCTACAATCTCTCTAAGTACCTCATGTTAGTGTAATTTTAAGCATGTAGAGAAAGATGGCTGCTGCCAGAAGGAGTTAGAGAATGCCAGTTTTATGTACACTTACAAGTATCTGGGTTTGCACTTAAAATCTGGGATTGTTCCAGGGTTTTTTTATTTATATCTGCTTATAAGGCTTATTACGAGGCTTATTTTCAAAAGCTGGCAGAACAGATAGGGTTCAGAAATGACATCAGTTTAAATGTCTTTACTGTGAAGTCTATAAAGCTGAACCTTGTGTTTCTTGTTTTGCTGCAGGATGTCAGTTGTCCAATAAGACAGGTTCCTACAGGTAAAAAGCAGGTGCCTTTAAACCCGGACCTCAGCCAAATAAAACCAGGCAACTTCCCATCACTTGCAGTTTCCAGCAATGAGTTTGAACCCAGCAACAGCCATATGGTGAAGTCTTACTCATTGTTATTCAGAGTCACTCGCCCGGGAAGGAGAGAGTTTAATGGACTCATCAACGGCGAAACTAATGAGAACATTGGTAACTTCAGCCTTCAGATCTGATTGGGCAAGGCTTCTCTTGTGGGCACACTTGGAGTTGTCTTGATCAGCAGTGTGGGTCACTGTGACAAGGGCCAGGAATCACTGAGTGATTCAGCTTTCATTTGTTTGCAGTCTCTTTTGAGATGGGGCTGAAATTCAGCTGGTAGCTAGAAATTGTGTGTCTGGTGTTGTGTAAATTTAATGCCACTTGTTACTGCCTTGGTGCTGAAGGTAGGAGGCAACACTTGGAGGGTGAGCAGTGAGTGAGAGCCCTGTGGTCACTGAGAGGGTCATTATTCCTCCAGCAGCACTGCTCATTACTGACTCACTGTGGATGCTATCGGTGTTTCTCAGCAAAACTAAATGACAAACCAATAGAAAAATAACAAATTTTTAAAGCTGTTTTCTTAATCCTGTTGAAATGTGTTACAACACAAACATTACAGCCTTGGAGAGTACATGTAGAATGAAAAACTTTATTTCTCACTATTTTATAGCCACAAGAGGAGGAAGATCAAATCCCAAATTCTTTATGCTGACAGAATAATACAGTGAAATTATAAATACATGAGAACATACCTAAAATATGATTACTGTTGAGCTAAGTATTCTTTTATTGCATTGTCCTTTTCTGTTATATGGCACATGTGGCACAATCAATAGCCAGTTATATTTATGAGTGCATAGAGACTGTTGGATCTTTTGAATCTCTGCTTATATAATGATTGAATACCATATTTCTTATGTGCAGATGTCAATGAGGAGCTTCCAGCTAGAAGAAAAAGAAACTCTTCAAATCGTGAAGATGGGGAAAAGACATTTGTAGCACAAATGACTGTATTTGATAAAAACAGGTAATATTGTAAAAACAAATTCAAAGATTTAGACCTAGTCAAATAAATTTGCCTGAAAACATTTGTTTAGGTTCCTGGAAACCTGATTACTGTGAAATAGTGCATTTTAATAGACAGTCAAAGAGCTTTTTTACACATAATACATATTTTGTCCTGGCAGACGCTTGCAACTTCTGGATGGGGAATATGAAGTGGCCATGCAGGAAATGGAAGAGTGTCCCATCAGCAAGAAAAGAGCAACGTGGGAAACGATTCTGGATGGGAAGGTAGGAATTGCTTCAGTGGCCAAGAGACCTGTCTTCACAGGAAATAGTTCTCTTTGGGAATGTATGGACGTACATTTTAATTTAGCTCTCAGTTTAGAAGGCTTTGGCTACACTGGATCATTAATACAAGCAGATGTCAACTGCTGTAGGTATGGCAGCTGTCTCTTTTCAGTGACGTCTGAATTCCTGACCTAGAAAATCAGGCAGTTTAGATGCTATTCTAACAAGCTGGACATACCAGAAAGGAGCAAACTGCAGAATATTTAAGGGGAAGAAAGAGGAATCCAGACAGGTGTGATCTTATGTACATACCTTAAGAGAATGCTGATCTAAATGTAGGGATGGAAAGAAGAGGATGTATGAGTGTAGGAAGAAAGGTTGAGAAGAGAGAAGTTGTTGACTGAGGAGAATCAACACTCAGTGGTGCAGTGATGTATGGACTTACACAGTCATGCTCACATGTCCAGGAGAGTGTGAGTTGTGAGTGAAGGGAAGAACATGAAGATTCCAGATGGTAGCAAAGTATTTTTGTCTGAACATGATCACAGAATTACGAAAAAATAGAGATGATCCAAATTATATAGTAAGAGTTCAGTTACAAGCTCAATTATCCTGATCATCCTTTGTATGCATTAAAATAAATTACATCAGTCTACATTCTGTGAATATTTTCTCATGATTGTTTTTGTGAAGGCACTTATTTTGCTGGGTTTTTTTTATTTCCCCCACTCTCCAGAGGTTGCCTCCATTTGAAACATTTTCTCAGGGACCTACACTTCAGTTTACTCTTCGTTGGACAGGAGACACAAATGATAAGTCTACAGCTCCTATAGCTAAGCCTCTTGCAACACGAAATTCTGAAAGCCTCCCTCAAGAAAACAAGCCCAATTCTGTTAAACCTACTCAGACTATAGGTGAGCAAAGTTTGGTTTTGCTGCTGAATAATCATCTGCTTAACCTATGTGTTCAGGGCTCACTGGTGCAGCTGCTTCAGGTAATTCTCAACAGGAGAAAGCAAAACTGGGTGGGCTGTGCTGTATTCCACATTTTGTACATTTTTAAAGGTTAAAAGCTAAACATCAGGACAATACTGAAGTGATTATATACAATGCTTGTAAATCCTGCTGTGAAATACGTTGGGGAAAATCCATCACTAGGATTTCTGGGATTGTCTGGTTTGCCCTGCTCACTGCAATCAGTGTTCTCTAAGTGTCTGCATTTGTAGGTGCCCTAGTTTCAGGTGGAATAGAGTTAATTTTCGCTTCAGTGGCTGCTGTAGTGCTGTTTTGGATGTAGGATGAGAATAATGTTGAAAACACTGATGTTTTAGTTGTTGCTAAGCAGTGTTTAGATTAAGGCAAGGACTTTGCAGCTTCTCACACCACTCCACCATGAGAGAGGCCAGGGAGCACAAGGGGCTGGGAGGAGACACAGCTGACCCAGAGGGATATTGCAGCCTGTATGGCTTCATGCTCAGTACAGAAACTAGAAGGAAAATTGGCCTAGATGTCATCTTTATTTTGTCTTACTCCCAGTTGTTGGTGACTTTGGGTTAGAACCTTGAGCTTTACCTGTCAGCACAAGGACATCTGGAAAACTTAAGAGAGCAGGCTGCATCTGTTGTTTCAACACCTGTGAACACACCTAGACTCTGGACTGGCACCCAGTTCAGTTCACAGTGATCAGTATTCCCAAGCCTCTAACTGAATTGGGACTCTGAGTAAGGAATCTTCTAGATCCCTGTTGCAGAAGTGATCACCTGGAGTGATCACTAGTCTCTGGGGAGTGCAGTGAGGCCCCACTGGTGAAGAGCTGATAGTGCTTTGGAGAGCTTGTCTAAAATGGCATTCCAGTCTGAGTTTGGGGATGTTTTAGAGACAGAGTAGTGACAGCAAGGGAAATACTGGTATGAGGAAAGCACTGCTGTTCCAAATGTGGCTTTTATGCAGCTGTGTTACAGTAAATGTTGAGAAACTCGATGGTGAGACCTTCTAAGAGTGGTGATTCTTTGTGCTGCTTTTAGAGCTTTAGTGAGATAAAAAAGTGAGAGCAAGGATTTCACCCTGCCTGTGCAGAAGCCAGTGTCCAGAATGACCCCTAACATCCTCAGCCAACCTACAGGCACCTTTCTCTTTGGACAGAGTACAAGAATATTTAAGTATTCTGATGCCTGTTTCCTGCATTGAGTGTTTTACCTGAGCTAAGGATTGCAGACATTTGTGTTTCTTCCATTAGGATGAGTGGCTGACAGTACACACAGACATGAAGTGATTCCAGCAGAATGTGGCAGGTCCTTGAACTTTTGCTGTAGAAATTGTTCTGCTTTCTCTTCCTTGTGCTAGGCTTCCTTGTGTTTTAGAGTTTCTTTGAGGCCTGTATTGTAATTTGTTAGGCAGGTTTTATGCTCAGACTTGCAAAAGAAATGAGTTGAGTTGACTAACTCCAGAAAGTGTGTGGTAGTTTACTGTAATAAATTTAGAGGCAATAGGAACATGGCAAGACTGCATTGCCAGTGTGACCTGGAACCCATTTTTTCTTCCATTAGAAAAGCTAAATGTTCCAGTAAATTGGTAAAATTACAGCCAGAGCAACCTTCCCAAATAGCACAGCCAACTCTTCTACACGAATATATTGTAGTGTAATGTGCAGCACTGTAGGCTATTATTGTTTTTCTGTTTGCAGTGTCTGAATACCATGAGAGTGAAAACTGTACAAAACTTCTATCAGAGATTCTGATAAAAATCCAGTACATCTTTCCCAATGGTACATAAATTTGGTGTTGTCATTTTACTTTGGCATATTTCCCAAGGCAGGCCAGTGGAATAAAACATCAGATTTCTTAATATGGCAGCTTAAACTTTGCTGTAATTACAAAGTTCTAAATCCTAGTGATGAAATTGGAATTTCTCTGATGTGTGCAGGCTAAAGTGTCAGGCCGCCTCTTTTTTTCATACAGAAAGGAGATAAATTTTCCTTTCTTCTCCAAAATATTAAATAGAAAATAAGTGCATCTTCAAAAAGTTAGGTCAGTAAAGCTGAGCCTTGTTTTCCTGTCCTTATCACCATTCATCAGCAAGTAGGGTCATTATTGGGTTTCTCTTGAAAGCAGATTTATAAAGCTGCTTAGTTAGGTGGGGTTTCTTGTTAACTGTATGAAATCAAATACTGTTACAGATTAAAATGTATGGAAGAGACTCAGAAGCAACTGAACAGTGCCATTACACATACAAATAGTGTTCAAGGGTTAAAGTTTCAGTTAAATATTTTGTGTGTTTACTTATATTTCTGCTGCCTGTTAAGAGACCTGTGGAACTTTTGAAATCAAATTTAAGTGATGTGTTTGAATGCAGCAGTGTGAAAACAGGGATGGTTTTTATTTCCCACCTTTAGCTATACGTAATTCTCTGCTTAAATGGAGTAAGAAAAATGCTGCTTTTTACCTGATCATTTTTAAGTTCTCTGAATGGTTCTCCAACACTGGAGGTAATTCTGTGTTAGAAGTGGGTTTGCCTGTGGGTCTGTGAAGGGGGCTGAGCATCCAGAGTTGCTTTTTGCTGGGAGAAGCTACTTAATGTCAAAGGTCATTCAAGTAGCCTGTTTCCTTCAGCAGCAGTGTTCTTCTCAGGGCTTCCATACTTGGCTAAGAAATTGTGTTTGTTCCTCTGCACCAAAGAAATATGTGTCTGCCTGTGGGTTTTTTCAGCTGTGAAAGAATCTTTGCCTACAGACCTTCAAACAAGAAAAGAGAGAGATGTGTTAAATGAACCTCGACAGAAGTTGCGAATATTTTACCAGGTATTGACAATAATCATTAGAGGGGGAAAAACTAGAATCTAAATATTGTGTGGAATTGAAATGTTTGCTTGGGAGCTGGGTGGAAGTTTCTATTTTAGTGGATGCCTTAAAGAGTCTCAGATTCACAGGCTGAAAGCCATTCCACAGACTCCTCTTTACAGCAGTATTCTAGAAAAAGAATCTTCCTGGGGGCACATCTGATGTTCTGAAAGACAAAGCACATTCCTTGTTAGACTTCTGGAGGGGACAGGTGGGTCTCCAATGGGAAAAAAATCTTGAGATACCAGTGTTTGCATACACTGAGCTGGTACAGTGTGCAAGATCTAACTACTGCTCTGAGGTCTCATGTAACGACGTCCAACTTGATTTTGGGGGTTGGAAGTTAATGAATGGAACTCATTTGTTGCTAATTGTGCTGTGCCTGTTCCTTTGTTTGCATCAGTTCCTTTACAACAACAACACAAGGCAGCAGACAGAGGCCCGTGACGACTTGCACTGCCCCTGGTGCACACTGAACTGTCGGAAACTCTATAGTTTACTCAAACACCTGAAGCTCTGCCACAGCAGGTTCATCTTTAATTACGTTGTAAGTAATCATTCTGTGCTTCAGCACTATGAAGCTCTGTACAGTCTGTCACAGATACTACAAACACAGGGATTCTGTGTCCAGCTTAGTAAGTTGTAGGACTGCATCTACAGGTTAGAGGCTGCTTTCTGTGAATGTTTGTGTGTTACATGGGTTTATTTTTCTTTCTGTTTTTAAAAATACATATATATTAAATAATGCTGACCACTGGAGGCTGAATTCTATGTGTAGCTACTGCTTTTGCATCAATGTATTCTTTGATTTAAAAAGCAATGTAATTATATTAGGTTGGAAGTCTCTTGAAGCTCTAGGAAATATGGAAATGTCCTTGCTAGCAATCTTTTTCTAATACTTTCCTTAATTTTTAGTTAGTTCTGAGTGATTTTATATAAAACAGTAAAATAGTACAGGGCAAGGAGGCTTTAGTGCAATTTGCTTCTAGAGTTAAAAACTATTTGGGTGTTGTGAAAGGAAACTTAGAGCTACATAGAGCCGAATCAGGTTATTGATAGACGATATTTCAGGTATTCAGAATTGAAAGGCTACTTTTGTAAACCTCCGGGTGCCTTGTCATTGCTGTCTGCTGAGCATTTGCCACTGTGCCCCAGTATCACCCGAAAGGTGCTCGGATAGACGTGTCCATCAACGAGTGCTACGACGGCTCGTACGCCGGGAACCCGCAGGACATCCACCGCCAGCCCGGCTTCGCCTTCAGCCGCAACGGGCCCGTCAAGAGGACCCCCATCACACACATCCTGGTCTGCAGGTGGGCAGCCTCTGCTCTGCCGGGGAACACCTGGACGTGGTCAGGCCCAGCCTGCGCCCCGACACCACCTTGGCAGCTAATCCCTGGCACTGAATGCCACATCCAGTGTCTTTAAACACCTCCAGGGATGGTGATCACACCGCTGCTCTGGGCAGCCCATCCCAGTTCCCAAACACTCTTTCTGTAAAGAATTTCTTGATCTATAAACCAGATTTGTGAAATGTGGGGATTTGTGAATCTGCAGGTGCATATACACAGCACTAAATTTCACTGTTATGACTAAATAGAATGTAACTGAAGGAGGATAACATCACTCATGATTTTCCTACATCTTTCCAGTTGAGAGACCTCTTCATAACAATGAAGAGCTTTCTTTAACCGCCTTACCCTAAAACTTTGCTTCCCCAAAAGGTGACGTTGGGGAGGAGTTGTTGGGTTTTTCATGGCGATTATTTCGCTGGAGATTCCCCCTTTCCCAACATTTTTACAAGCTAGACCTTACAATAATTGACAGTGATCAGGGTCAGGTGTGTCTGCAGCAGTGTGCCCGCAGTGTGCCCACAGTGTGCCCGCAGTGTGACACAGTGTGCCCACACCGTGCCAGCACTGTGCCCCAGTGTGACACAGCCGTGCCCCGCAGGCCCAAGCGCACCAAGGCCAGCATGTCGGAGTTCCTGGAGTCCGAGGACGGCGAGGTGGAGCAGCAGCGCACCTACAGCAGCGGCCACAACCGCCTCTACTTCCACAGCGACACCTGCCTGCCCCTGCGCCCGCAGGAGATGGAGGTGGACAGCGAGGACGAGAAGGACCCCGAGTGGCTCCGGGAGAAAACCATCACTGTAATTATTGCCCTTGCCCCAAGCTGTTTTTACGCGGGTGGTGGGGGTTAAAACACCATCTGTGGCTGTTTTTAGGGAGCAGTTGGGCGTGCGTTGGGAAAATCCCGCGTTTTAGGAGCAGAAAACTCTGCTGAGCTACATTGGTGGCAATTCATAAAGTCAAAGTTTGTTTTTTTTCAAGTGTGCCTTTAGTTCAGTCCCCTTGAATTCAAACAAGTTTTCATTGTCTGTGGCTGCTCTGCTTTTCTCCTTCAAAGAGGAGATGCTGGAAGCAGGAGCACACCGTTTGGGCTGTATATAATAAGGATATAATTTATCATCAAAAGTCTCTACATCACATTACAGTTTTCTAACTTTTGACTGCAGAGCCGGAATTTTCTATATATGTTGTTGTGTGTAAGTTGAATTTTGGGTATGTTCTCCCTACTTGGCAGCAGATACGCGCTTCTGATGGGTGTGTTTGTTTCTTTTCCTATACTTCTCTCAATCTCCAGCAAATTGAAGAATTTTCTGATGTTAACGAAGGAGAGAAAGAAGTGATGAAATTATGGAATCTTCATGTTATGAAGCACGGGTATGTTACTGTGCTTAGCTTTGAAACATATAAATTATAGTATAGATTTGATCATTTTGCATTGCAATTCACTAAATACTTAAAATTCAGTTGGCTCAGTTGTTTAGGAAAGGGTCATTAAAAGATAATTTATAATAAGCTTTTGAGAGTTCAAGCATTTAAAGAAGTTCTTGCGCTTAGTAGCTTAGTTTGGGCTTTGAAAAGAAAAGATATTGGACTG
Source organism: Sylvia borin (assembly GCA_014839755.1). Lineage (NCBI taxonomy): Eukaryota > Metazoa > Chordata > Aves > Passeriformes > Sylviidae > Sylvia > Sylvia borin. The sequence goes on from CM025974.1 coordinate 399,733, forward strand.
TGTAATAGCTGTTTTCTGCAGTTACATTGATCAATCACATTGTACAGTCTTTTTTGTTTTGAAAACGTTCTGCTTGTGTAATGATGCCTTCCTTACTCGACAGGTTTATTGCTGACAATCAAATGAATCATGCCTGTATGCTGTTTGTTGAAAATTATGGACAGAAAATCATTAAGAAGAACTTGTGTCGAAACTTTATGCTCCACCTGGTCAGCATGCATGACTTTAACCTGATCAGCATCATGTCCATAGACAAAGCTGTGGCCAGGCTCCGGGAAATGCAGCAGAAGCTGGAGAAAGGAGAATCGGCCTCCCCGACAGAGGAGGAGTCTAACGAGGAGCAGGGTGGGACAGCAAATGGATACAGTGAAAATACCGTGAGAGAGAGGATTTCAGAAGTGGAAAGCATCTCAGGTGTCACAAAACAGAGCAAGAAGCAGAAGCTCTGAAGTCAAAAATCAATTGTCATTCAACGGACAAGCATTGAAGTGACATTCTAGGGTGCATGAGCTCTATAAGGATTTACACACAGAGATACAGAGATTCCAAACAGGCACTGCTGGATGGAAATAAATGATTTCAACAAGGATATTGTTTAAACAGGGTTTTTATTCAGTTACTTATGCAAGTACTACATGTATATTGGTTTTGGTGATGTAATGACAATATTCTAAGAGTTTGAGCATGAAGAGCAATATAAAAATCTTTTTGTAATTTTAGTAATTAGTGTCTTAAGAACTTTATGGAATTTACATAATTTAAGTATATGTAAAACCGTTTTTATATTAAGATTTTTGCATCTGTATCTGGCTGTTTTTCCTACCATGAACTTGTGAAACATTAGGGAAAGGGAATTGGGATACAGTTTCTGCTTTTCTTATTTAGAAATTCTCCAGTTAGCTTTTTGTGAGAATAACGTCTGACTATTTACAGTTTAACCTTGATCCTTGTATTTGAAATCATTTATCGATCGATCATAAATTATAAATCAGTTTTTCCTACACTAAAAGCTATCAAAGCCGGCGAACTTAGCACTTCCTTTGTCTCGTGCCTGTTTGGAAAGACCTTGGCTTTTCACATTCCAGACACAGCGAAGTCCCCCCGTGGCTTTTGAGGTCAGACCAGCAGTTGGGGTTTGTGGAGATCGCGATGTATCGACCGCCAGTGTGTTCCGTGTCAAACTTGAACCTTCAGCTCCTTTGTCTTTTTTTATCACACATTACACAGCTGCAGAGAGGGAGAGAGGCTTGGGCTGCAGCCCCACGGCCTGGGGCCAGCCTGGGGTGCCTCAGCACAGACTGCAAGGCCAGCCCCTGCCTTAGCTTTGGCTTTCCAGATGCCACTCTTGAGGGAAAAATGCACTGTAAAATTGGACCACAAAATGTGTTGCACTTCTTATGTAAGTATTCTGTGATGTATTGTATTCAATACAGATACTACGATGCTGACTAAACTATATTTGAGCAGTTTTGCACTGCTGTTAACACATTTTATGCATACGTTTACAGATTTTTTCCAATGGAAAGTGGTTTCACTACTGGTACAGTATCAGCACCGAAGGGTTTTATTCCAGCAAGCACTGTGGTTGAGTGACATCACCTCAATTTTTTATTATCCTTAAAATATTTCATTTTTCATAATCTTTATTTATAAAGGAACAATGCTGCTGTAAATACAGGTATTTTTTTTTTGTTTTTATTTCATTCCATCACCATGAGATGCAGTTCCCTATTTGTTGAAGGGGTATATAAGCTTTCTAATGGTGTCTTCAGAAATTTATAAAATGTAAATACTGATTTTGATGGTCCTTAAGATGTGTTTAACTGTGAGACTATTTAACTAATGGTGTGGATGTGATTTGTCATCCAGTATTAAGTTCTTAGTCACTGATTTTGTGTACAAAATAGGAAAGAGGGAAACTGCAGCTTTTCATTACAGACTCCTTGAATTGCCAGCTCTCTTGAGTTTTAGCAAACTCTAATTATGCCTCTGAATAGTACATCATGCATTTCTCTCTGGCTTTAATTTGCTAAAGCTGTGCACATATGTAAAAAAATAGATTATTTTAGGGGAGATGTAGTTCTAGAATTATTGCTTATGTCATTTCTTAAGCAGTTATGCTCTTAATGCTTAAAAGAAGGCTAGCATTGTTTGCACAAAAAGTTGGTGATCCCCCCAAAAATAGTAATGAAATTACTTCTGTTCAGTAAACTTTGTATGTCATGTCAATTTATAATAAAAGCTGAAAAAATCCCCTTGTTTTCTATTTATAAAGATGCCTTTTCTATTTGTACCTTCGAAGATGCCATGTAGGCTGGTTAAAAAGAATTTGAACGGTACAGCAGATGTAAAAACAAAAGAAAACCCTCCCTCCCCCAAAAAAAACCCCTAAACCAAGTTCAGCTGTTTAAATGAACCATTGTTTTTCATTAAATGTTTTATTTGAAATCAGCTTTTGTACATGAAGTTCAGTAATACAAAGTCTGCCATGATGGGTGTCAGTCATTCCCTGTGCAGAGACCTCAAGTAGCATCTCTGTAAACTCTCTTCTGCATCACTTCAAATTTGGATCCGTGTTCTCCTTTGCCAGGTTGTTACAGCTCTAAGGTGCCTCCATGAATGTCCAGGGGTTCAGCCAGATTATAACAACTTCCCTTCTTTCTTGGGGTAGAACTTGAATACTTGAGCTGCATGTAAGTTGTGCTTTACTTTGCAGAACTGTAGTTTATAGAAGTGCAAATGAAACCTTGCTCGTGTTAGCAGTTACAGAACTAAGATTTGTGTTGTTTTTATGTGCAGGACAATTTTTCAGACGTTTTACAAAGCATTTGGGTTATATGGAGTAAAGTTTAGAGAGTGTCAGTTTAAATCCGATTTCCCTGGGCCTGCAGAGGATGGATGCTGCAGGTGCTCTGGGACAGGTCAGGAATTGCTGGACCCAGTGGTGACTGGAGTGGCAGACACTGGGAAGCTTTTTGCATGTCAGGATTCAGGTCCTGAAATGCAGGTTGTGCCAGCTGGGCTCTGCAGACTGACCTCGGGCTGCCATTTGTTCCTGCCTCCAACCTTGTCCAGTCCTCATCTGCCCTTCAGTGTGCTCCTGGCAGCTTTTAATGATGGTTTGGCCTTGGTGATCACAACAGGTTTGTAAACCCCAACCTGGAACCTAACATGATTTGAGTATTTAATTCAGTGCATTAAATATTATATTCAGAAGTGGTAAATGGTTTGTTAATCTTCAGTGTAAATTGCTTGGAGTGTGTCTGGAATGTAGCCCTTGAATTGTGAGGGGTGGGGTAAAGATTCACTGCCTGGAATGAAGCAGTTGCCCATGATTTGACTTGTTCTGATTATTTATCTAATCAACAAGACTCCCAAACCAGAAATTGGATTTTACCTTTGGGAATACAGGAGGCATTTTGTGAGGGCCATTTTGACAGTGTTGTTCCAAGTTAAATATTTCTTAATTCACAGAAGTCTGGTGCCATCACGAGCAGCTGGAGGTGTTCCCTGTTACAAATCTGACTGTGGCTTCACATCCAAGACTGTAAAGGCTCTGGAGTAGGTAAGTCCTTCCCTGACTCTGACCTGCAGTTTTTAGGCTGTTCAATTTGAGAGTGAAGCTGCAGCTCTGGAGGAGAAACACTTGGCATCTTGTCATGAAGAAAGCTCATGTGAATGGAGTATTTAGGAGAGGAAGCTGCCAAGTCAGCAACTTCACTAACTGGTTTCACAAGCTGTTTTTCCTTTAAAAGAGACCAAAGAACTGCAACAGGCTCCAGGTAAAGCAGAACTAAGGGAATGAAGTAAAGCTGTGTGTTAGTCCAACAGGGACTTCATCTGAAGGTGATTAAAAACCTCAGCTGCTGGCCAAAAACTACAGCTGTGCAGGAGCTGCACCACAGAATGCACCAGTAAGAGATGGGAACAGTAAAATGGAGGGGAGACAAATTGGCTGTGTTGGAATATTGAGGGAAGTAGCTCACAGATGCTGTGACAAATTTTATTAAAAGAAGGGGGAAAAAATTCTAAGAGATGTCAGTTAAAATTTGGAAATAAAGGTAAGTGCACAGGTGGGCAACCTGAAAATAAATTGTTTGGGACTTCTGAGGGGCAAGATTAAATGGGAAAAAATAAATGGGGAGGAGCTCTTAAAGATGGCTGCAGTGCTCTAGAAAACACTTTCTTATATTGTTAGAATGCTGTGCTGCTCAGCTTTATGCCCCAATAAATAATTTTCTAGACCATACACAGTTGAGGGATAAAACTTTTATTTAAAAAAATTCAAATTTCTCTTGACACATAAGTCTTAGTTGAGGTAAGTGAATGTACTAGCTTAGGAAAACAACGTTCAGGATTGGGTTTCATAAGCCATTAACACTCTTGCTTGCAGGGCTCCAAGAGCTAGAGGTGCAAATTGTACAGGAAGTGTCAAGTTTTGCATCCAGCTGAACTCTGCCGTGGAAGAACAGAATTTACACCTTTTAGTTCAAGCCTCTTCCGCTTCTTTGCATCCTTTGTTCCTTCAGTGCTCGGGTCTCCTGCCCTGAGACTCCTCTCTCCTCCCCTGTTCACAAGGTGCAGCTCCAAGAGTTGGCTCACAGTACCTCATTTGCAGTTTGGACAGCGAGGCTTGTGCCAAGTTCAAATAAAAAAACAAAACCACCACAATAACAACAAAAGAACCATTGGCAAACTGCCCTTGTTCAACACACAGCGAGAGCCTGAAGGCAGAAAAACTTCTCCTGCCCTCCCCAGCTCACCAGGGGCCTCTCATGGCCCTTCACAGTCACCTTCAGCTGCTCTTATGTCTATTCTGAACAACCTGACATGGCATTGCCACCTCTGGAAGTACCTGAATTCAAGGTTTAAGCTTCGTTTTCTAATATGTAAGTAAATATCCTGCAGAATCTACAGTCTGACCAGCCCCTCCAAAAGCAGATCAAAAGGTACCTGTTGGTACCTCAGAAGTGTGGATATTCACAATTTTCGTTTCCATATGGTAAAAGCACTAAGTTGCAGCTAGTACCTGATAGCTGAAGTGTGTGAGTAGAAGTGCCAGCACCAGTACAACGCAGCAAGATTGAAGTCAGCTGCTCTCTGGAGTGCCAGCTGAGCAGCACTGACACTTTCATCTACTGAACCTTTCTGCGAAAGTACTGAAAACACTCTTCACAGAGAACTGAAGTAACAGTGAAAGCACAGGATAAGCCAGTATTCCTTTTCCCTAACACTGAACTAGTGAAGCTTGAAAAACGAAGAGCACTGCAGGCCCTTTGTTGCTGATGGTGGATGATTTGACCTGCAGCAGCTCAGTCTTCCTTCACTTCACAACTCTGTTCTTTGCACTCATTGAAATCCACACACATTTTTTGCTCTTGTAAGTGGTATAAATACCAACAGCCATTCCCCTTGTCTGGAATTTTTGTAGCCCTGCTACAGCTGCTTGGGGAAAAATTCAGGCAGGATGGCTGATCTTTTTGTATTGACTGTGTGAGTAATAGCAATGTTAATTAATTGTAAAATAAGCTTTTATGCTTTTAAGCTTATTATGGTTGCATAGAGGGCTAATGTAGCACGTTGCCACTGAAGGAAAGGCAGTATGATTGTCTAGGCTTTATAAAAATAGTGCTATTCTAATATGATAAAATATATTTAATTTTAATTGAACTTGAGGTAAGAAGCCCCTCAGTGAGTGTTACTTTTAAATACTCTTTAAATCCAGTAGCATTGCAATCTTTTGACCAGGAATAGGCTCTCTTTGAGACTGAGCTTATCCATCTTAGTTGCTCCTTAGAGGAAAAATGTGTAACTTATATGTAACTTCTGAATTCCAAGTAACTTAATTCACACTATTATTTATCCAATCCTACTCTAGGGAGGAGACAGCTTAATTACCACCATCTCTTCAATTCTGAGTGCCCCAGGTTAGATCTGTGCAGCTGGGGTCTGCATGAAGCCCACCCAAAGCTGCAGGTGGAGCTCCAGGAGCAGCTGCAGTCTGTGTGAACACCTGCACTGGCTGCCCGGTGTCCCCGGGCAGAATTTGGGATTCCAGGAACCCTGCACAGCACAAGAGCACTTGTGTTGTCAGACAGTAAGAGAAAGTTGTCTCTGAGGGTTAGGAGGGCTCTAAGCAATCACAGCTGCCAATGCACAGGCTGAGCTCGGGGGCCAGAGCACTGAGACTCGCTGTGACACATTCTGGGTGTGAATTGTAACCAGGGGAGACACTGAGAGGCTCAGGGTAACATCCTGCTCTGGCTCTGCCTGAGGCAGCCCTGCATGGCCAACGTAAGCATCACCATGCAGCCAGAAACTCCAGAAAACATGTTCCCAGTGACAACACAGAAAACAGCTCAACAAGTATGGACATAAGGCACTTGAGTGAGACAGAGGCTGGCTCAGACACCCCTGCAGAGGGATGGACAGTACCGTGTGGGAGGGCACCACTGCCCTCAGACTCCTCAGGCAGCACACAGGACCTCACTGCTCTGAACGCTGTGCTCTGAGTGGTAGAAATACAACTTTGGTCCATTACCACCCCTAAAACGCTTCTTTCACAGAGCAGCAGCTTTAAGCAAAGTCAATTCTACACGAGGCACGTACCCTGAGACGAGTACAATGAATACTGACAAAAATCAAGTCTAGAGGAAGAAAGGGAAAGGGCTGATGGACTGCTTAAATTAATTTGCCTACATAAATGCTTGTTTCTAGCTTTTTTCAGAGTAACAAATCCAATGTTTCACAACTATTGTTTAAATGAATCCAGTACGAAGTACAATATAGTGGAGTTCAAGTACTATAAAGACAGGGGTTTGTTACCAGATTGTTGTCAAACAGCTGGAAACTCAGCTTTTAACATTACACTTTACAGCAAGAACAAAAAAATCCCTTTACTCACTGCTAAAAGACCAAAACCTTCCAGCCTGGGTATGAGAATGAACATCCAAAATACAAAGAGCCACAGCACTGATCAAGTACCCAGTCGAAGACCACTTCTCTGTTGTTAGAGCTGATGGTTACTCGAAGCTTGAAGTTTCCTCCCTCGTTGCTGCAGGGTCCCAACTGCACAACTTCCATGTCAAACGTCACAGTCGAGCCAGAAGTAACAGCAGGCAACTGGTTTGTCATCTCTTTTCCATTTACAAATACGGCCCCTGAAACAGTCAGCAGGTCTAACAATATTTCTCATTCTCTGTACATACCAACATGCAAGACCACACCTCTCTGTTTTTTGCAGGCAAATAGGGAAGTAACCCTGTTGCATTTCTCTAGTCACGTGGAAAGGGCTGCAGTAACTGCAAGCAGCAAGAGGAGATCTGTGATCTCACCAGAGATTTTTAACTGCACCAGCAGCACATCCATGAAAGCTGCTCATGTGTATGCAGGGATGTAAGGAGCCAGGGGCTGTGGGTTTTGGGAAGGTGTTGGGGAAGAGGAATCAGGGAAACCTTATAAATATAATTGCTTAGCAAAGATTCTGAAAATATGAAACCTATATTCGAAATAGAAATGAAAGCTTACTTTGAATTGTAGGATATTGAGTCTTAGTTACTATAGAACCTGAAAACAATAGCCTAGCCAGCTGAAGGAGAATCCCTTCTGATTGAACAATACCTTTCTGCTGGCTGAGGGACCCAAGGGTCAATGTAGCAAAACAGAAAAGTCTAAAGAGTAGTTTTTAGAGTTTAAAATATAACACAGTATGGTAATGTAGTAGTTCTTATAGGCTGTATGTAAATTCTATAGGATTTTGTGTCTTGTGTTGGTTGGTCACTGTAAATTAGAATATTCCTCACAAAAGGAGATAGAATGTATTGTAACAAGGACCTCGCTCTCTTGCCCTTCCTCTTCCCCCTACTCTTGCTCTCTCCTGCTCTCTTCCCCCTGCCCTTTGCTCTCTCTCCCTTCTCTCTCAGCTCTCACTCTGCTGTTCTCTCTCCCTCTCTCTTTGGGACTCCAGCCCAGGCTGGTGGCTGAAGGCAAGGCCCTTTTACCCCCGCCCCAGCAATAAACCCACGTGTTCCAGACCGTAGAGGCTGGCAGAATGCCCTGTCCCAGCCCAGGAGTGTGCACAGGAGGGGCTGTGGCCCGGACTCACCGTTGGTGCTGATGCACACAGCCCTGTCCCTCTGCAGGGAGTCCCCGTCGCTGCGCTGCTCCACGCACAGCCCCAGGCTGTCGCGGCGGTCCGCCTGCCCCACGGTCTCAATCCTGACAGGCAGAGTCAGAACGTGAACCTGGCATCACAACACACCACCAAACCCACACATCGCTCCACACCCCTGACCTGTGCTCCAGGGCTCTCAACAAATGCATCCAGACCTTCTGGAAGATCCCTGCGGAATGACCGAAATTGCTACCAGCTCTCCCAGGAGCTCCACTGAGCAATGCTCTGTTAATCTGAGCAAAATATGAACCAAACCTTTGCTTCCTGCAAACCTCAAGTGTTATTTAGTACAATTCTCCACTGTCACAGCTTAGAAATGACCTTTCAAAATGATTTCCAGTTGTCCCAAGCAGACACTGTGCTCAGCTGGACCATCAGCTACACCACACCACCACACATACAGCATCCTGTGTTACAGCAAGACAGCTGTAGTTTCAGCAGGGATTTAATAAGCATGACTAAAACTGGTTTTCGGGCCTCTGACATGTTCTGCTGTAATGGGATGAGCATGGGGTGTTGCTTTAGGGGTGTGTTTGGTTTGGGCTTTCATTATAAATCAGCTTGGTGCAAACCAAGCAATGCCTAGAAGAGCATTTGCATGTCTGGCTTCTGTTCAGTTGTATTTAGAGTTTTATTCTGGGGAAACAATCTCTGAAGAAAATGCAAACAAGCTGTGCAAATGACCAGGGACTCAGTTCCTCTGGGCCCCAGCAGAGGAGTGAGGCTGCAGTTTGTACACTGAAGGGCTGGTTCTGGACTCGAGTCCTTTCTCTTGTACTGCTCCCTCTCAAAGGTGCTAAATCCGACTTTACAGAGAGCCTGAGTGACTCAGGAAATTCAGATGGTCTTTGCTAGAAAGTAAAGCAGTTGTTTTCATTGCATCTTGAGAGAAAGAACAGACTGATCTGTGGTTGTTGGCCAACCAAAGGAAAACTTCAGCAAAACTTTCAGGAACCAGCAACTAAAGGGGGCAGTGGACTGGCACACAATGGGTTAACTCTTTAGAGCAAAAATAAAATTGGAACCATGTTTTACTTTTGCACTCCATCAGGATTTTCAGTCCCCTGGGAATGCCACTAAGAGAGCAAGAGCCTTGCACTGTAAAGTGAAGGGAAAACGATTACTTGAACCTCCAAAAAGCTTTTACTTGGTAAGGGATCCACCCAAAGCAACTCTAAAGAACATTTCAAATCCATTTTGGTGCACAACAAACCCTTGTCTCTGCCACTGCAGCCCAGACGAGGGGCTGCCTCAGCAGAGTTGTGCTGAGCTCCTCAAAGTCCGTGTGACCAGCACAGGGCATCTGCTGCATCAGGAGCCCAAATCACCAGCCTGGCCACAAGGACTGTGCCAAACAAAGCTCCAGGGAGAGGAAGAGCAGGTCACTGTGGAGAAATGCTCCCTTCCCTAAGGGCAGCTTCCTGCAGGCTGCAAGGGAACAGGAGGAGACTTGACCTAAAGCAGTGATGTTTTCCTACAGCTTGGCCAAATGCTTCATCTCAGGACAACTGCCACAGTTTATCTTTAAAATGTAGATACAAAGCATTGTGTTTATCACAGCTTCACTGCTCACTGACAAGCTGTGCCTGGGTCCTGAACACAGAGCTGCTGGTGAATAATCACAACTTGTGTTCCAACAGCTGCAGAAAGTCAAGCACCAAGTACTTCATCCCTCAGCTCAGGAAAATCTCTCACACTTCCAAACAAGAAGCTACTCTTGGACCTTGGAAGAGGAACAAAACCAATTTTTGAGGCTGTCCTCAATCAAAACCTCAATCAAGATTTGTGTCACGATAGTTCCTGTGGACACGTGCTTGTTGGAGCTCTGCCATCCTGAAACAATCTCCTCTTGGACAGAACTCCAGAACCAAAATGTGAAGCAAAACATTTTCATATGCTAACAATAAAAAACAATAAAAAGGACTGGACTGAGAGAGAACCAAGGGAAACCTCAAGGTTCTGCCTTTAATTTCACAGGCGTTGCTGAGCCAAGAGAAGTTAAATCCAGCAAGAGATTTCAAATGAAAGCTTTAGATCTTTTTATCCATCTCAGACAGGGCAACTGAATACATCCTCACACTACCACCATCTAAAGTTAACACAATCCATTATCAGGAAGGGAAAAATGAAACACCATGCAGTAAGTCATGAAAGTATCAGGGACAGCCCTTTTTAATTGCCTTTGGGGGCTGCCTGCTGTACAGCAAGTAGTTTTATTTAACCAGGGAAGACATGAAGCAAAGCTTCAGAGTCTCAGGTCTGCAATCAGAACTGACATATCCACAAGGACACTCCTTACCCCCTGTTAAACAGCATCATCTCAGGGATGGGATGACAGGCAGCAAAGCTGCCAAGGTTTTTAATCCTGTTCTGTGTCAAATGGAAAGCCTGAAGATCCCTTCTCCACTCTGGATCCTCGAATGCCAATTTCAAGCAGTAGTTTGATTAGCACTAATTGTCTCACATGTTAAAGGCATTGCTGCCAGACTCTCATCCCAACAGCACACCAGTGCTTTCATGTCCAAAGTCTTCAGAGCCAGGGAATGGTCTGGGAAGGAAAGCACCCCTGACCCAAGGTCAAAAGGAACTAGAGGCAAAAAGCTCCACTGACTTCAGCCAGTAACAGCTGCTACAAAACACCAGGAAGTTCAACATTCCACAGATCTGCTCAGCAGGAGCTATATTTTACCATCCCTCAGGAGTTCACTTATCTCTCTTTTTACTTAAGTGCAGGTCCTACAAAAACATCAGGTGTTTTCCTACAAAGGCAGGAAGCAGAACTAAAGGGAGGTCAGATGGCACACTACCTTGACTGGAGCTGAGCTGATTTAACACTCAGACACGCCTCAGGTTTACACACAGCTCAGATGTGACAGCTCCCAGGGGCTGCACAGCCACCAGCCACCCAGAAAGGACTTGCCTGAAGGTTAATGTCTGCCCACAGAAGTAAGTAGGAGCTTTGGAGTAGAGCACTCCACAGGACTGGGAGTCGTTCCGAAGCGCGATGTTCCTTCGGCTGCTCAGGCTGTAACCCTCCAGACCAGCTGTCCATTCTGCAAAGAAAACAAACAGAAGAGCAAGAAAATCGTGAACCTCGACTTGGTTCTGTCTGTGCAAAGTCAAGCCATTGCCAATGTCCACTCAGTCCACCTCATGCAGCTCAAGCTATGTTAAGAACAGAGGCTGTTGTTGCCTTTTTCTTATGGAGAGATTTGTTTTTCAAATAAACTGCAATTACAAAAAGTATTTTCCAGCTCAGAGTTCACCAGGAGTTCACTCTTGGCTGCAATCCCTGCCAAGTCTTATTGTAAGAAAAGGAAAGCCTTCATTACCCACTGCCCTTAGAAATTTGTAAGTAAGTGAAGAGAAAATTTAAGTTTTCCTCTCTCCAAGATAAGAGCTTGTTATGAGCTGTAGGTCATAAAAAAATGCTTATGCTGTGGTGAGGGAGAAGAAAAAATAATGCTTTTCTTCTGGCTCAAGTGCTTTCCAAGGCTAAGGAAGCAGTGAGCCACATGGGAAAGGTTCACTGAGTGTCCCTCAGGCAAGGAAGCCAAGAATGAACTGCACGATGGAGGGACAGCTCATCACATGTCACACGGCCCCCCACAGCCAGGGACATCGCCAGCACACAGGCTGCAGCCCCCCAGCAGTGAGGGTGACCCTCCCATCAGACAAACTGCAGCCCCCGAGCAGTGAGGATGACCATCCCACCACCCAGGCTACAGCCCTCCAGCAGTGAGGGTGACCCCCCCATCAAACTGCAGCCCCCCAGCAGTGATGGTGACCCCCCAGCAGTGAGGATGACCCCCAGCAGTGAGGATGACCCCCCCAGCAGTGAGGATGACCATCCCAGCACACAGGCTGCAGCCCCCCAGCAGTGAGGATGACCCCCCAGCAGTGATGGTGACCCCCCAGGACACAGGCTATAACCCCCCAGCAGCGATGGTGACCCCCCCAGCAGCGATGGTGACCCCCCAGGACACAGGCTATAACCCCCCAGCAGGAGGATGACCCTCCCCACCCCGGCTGCAGCCCGGCGCAGCGGCGGCCGTACCGTGGGGCACCAGCGTGGTGTGGCCGCTCTGGGGGACGCTCCAGGGGCTCCACTCGTGGCGGCCGTCGCCGCGGGCGCACACCCGGAACTGGTACTCCACGTGGGGGTCCATGTGCAGCACCATGAACTCGGTCTCTGAGCCCACGTACACGTCCTCGAAGGCGCCGGCCGCGCCGCGGCGGCACTGCAGCCGGTAGTCCTGCGCCGGGAACTCCTCGTCCACCTGCGGGGACACTGCCTGGTCACCTCCTCTGCAGGGACACTGCCTGGTCACCCCCCCTGCTCCTCCTGTCCCCTCTGCAGGGACACTGCCTGGTCACCAGGAGCCCCCTGCTCCTGTTCCCTCTGCAGGGACACTGCCTGGTCACCTCCTCTGCAGGGACACTGCCTGGTCAGCCTCTCTGCTCCTGTCCCCTCTGCAGGGACACTGCCTGGTCACCAGGAGCCCCCTGCTCCTGTCCCCTCTGCAGGGACACTGCCTGGTCACCTCCTCTGCAGGGACACTGCCTGGTCAGCCCCTCTGCTCCTGTCCCCTCTGCAGGGACACTGCCTGGTCACCTCCTCTGCAGGGACACTGCCTGGTCAGCCCCTCTGCTCCTCCTGTCCCCCCTGCAGGGACACTGCCTGGTCACCAGGAGCCCTCTGCTCCTCCTGTCCCCTCTGCAGGGGCAGCACGGCGCTGCAGGTGACACTCACAAGGTATTTCACAGCGCAGGATGTGCCTTGTACAAAGTAACATCGCTGTCTGAACCCACACCAAGATGTATCGGGATTATTTTATTACAGTTAGAAAATATCTACAGAAGAAGAAACATTTAACAGAAGGCTGTTCCTTCTAGCAAAGATACAAAAACATCCTTCAGCCAAAAGCTGAAAACAACTTTGCAGAAGAAATTCTGTGCCAGTTTTTAACAGCGAGGGAAAATTCGTGTTGTCCTTCATAACCTGTTGCAGGGAATGATTTCCAGTTCTCTGACACCGCTGAGTCAGAGGATATTTACACACCCCCCTCAAAACCCCCTCCATTATCCCCCAGCACAACCACCTCCAGGGAACTCCTGTGCAGCACAAGGATCAGACCCCACCTGAGAGCAGTGGTTTAATGCCCTTACACATCCTGACGGGGAAGGGGGGCCAACGACGACTGGCTGTTGCTGCAACAACAAAGCCTTGTCTGGTGCTGCCAAGGAGCACAGAGCTGTCCACCAACAGCTAAACCACATCACACCACAGCAGTGGTTTACTCAAAAATAGTTTCTGTGTGTTGAAGAGAAAGGCTACTGGGTTAGCTGATATAATATTTTCTTTCTCTACCCACTGCATCTCCCCAGGAACACAAACGTGTTTAGGAGTAAAAGCACAACAGAGCAGGTCCAGCCTCATCCTGGGGCTGCTAAAGCCAGTGCCACTGCCGGCAGACAAACCCCAGCACCAACCTCACACCATCCCTGCACAGCTGCAGGCCTGCTGTTGCTGGGGCTGAGGGATTTCAGCCTGCCAGCAGCTGCTAACTTTGCCCAAGGAAAAATTCCTCAAGAAAGCTTCTTCTCAAAACAACCTTGGCAAACAACTCTCCTTTCTCCAAACAATCCTTCTCCAGGTGTGTTGTGCTGTTTCTCTGGTTTAACCCATGGGATCAGACAGGTGTCGTTCCTATTCATCAATCATGTTAATTCTGTATCAGAACACCTTATAAAAGGTAGTAAGAATTAGACAATAAAGCTTTTTTCTATGCTCTTTGCCTTCTGAAATACTTGGAGTCTCCCATCTTTCATGTCCTACAACGACAGACTATCTTGTCTTTAAATAACACCATTACCATAAAAACCTATTTTCAAGTTTTAAACTCCACACTGGAGTGGACCAGTCCTTGGAAGGCAGCAGAGAATTCAGAAAGACAGTGGATTCTTTGGGTTCTTTTAGGAAAAAACTCAAGTCTAAAGGATTTTCCCACAGGATATTTTACCTACCTTACACCACCGGACTAAAATACCTCCAGGCTTTTCCACAAACTCCTCCAGCTGTACAGGTGGGCGGGAGGCCACAGTCCCATGCCTGAATATTTGATTTTTCAGTATAGTAAGGAGGCAGTCATCCAGCTGGGCAGATAAACAAGGCACATCAACCAGGGAGGGCACTTCTGGTAAGCTGAGAAAGGAAAGTTTGCTTTAATGAGAGGGGTCAGCTTCTACAAATCCACATTTCATCCATACACTCGAATCTGTGCAGATCTGCAGAGAGAAGAGCTGCACAAATTGGCACGTGCATTCCACGCTAAAAAGACTCAGCAAACACTGTGTGTCAGCAAATACTCTGAAACACAGGCTGCTCTGCAGGGAGTGGCTTCATCCTTCACAAATAAAGGGCCTCTGTTTCCACAGAACACATGGAGGGTGAAACCCCTGCACTCTGAGAGTGCCACTCCCAATGGGAGCCTGTGAAACCAACAGGACAGCAGCTCCTCACATCAATCTCTGGGGGCAATGGAGCAGAAAGCTTTTGTTTCAAAGGAGAAAAGATCAGGTGTCTTACCTGTCTAGCTGAATATGCAAAGCTTTTTTTGTAAAGTTGCAAAGTTTCTCATTCTGTTGTCCCACATCTCCGTCCACTGCACTCTCTCCTGCAACCAAACAGTAAAAATATTCCTAATGAGACAGTGTCCACAGAAGGCATTCTTTGCTTCAAAGAATAACCAGTTCTGACATGAACAACCAATTAAATGTGAGGCACTCTCTGCACTTTTGCTAGTCTTAGCTAGAAAATACAATTACAGGTAACAATATAAAGCCTATCTAGGAATTTCTGAAGCTCTCAAACCTGTAGACACACCCATAACAGATGTAATAATTTGCCTCAGGTCTCAGACAGGAGTAGAACTGGGGTCAGATGCTAAAAATCAAGATTATTAATCCCTTTCTCCACCTGCTTTAAATGAAGAAAAGAGCAAAGCACCTTCACTGATCAGAAAATAAAAGAGCAGGCACTTAAAAGCAAGAGACACTTTCATTGTTCTGTTTGCTACAATCAAAATAGTGCTATTGTCACAATGAAGGAAACAATCCATGCATTGAAGTGTGGGGATAAATACAAATATTTTCCTAAGCTTTCCATATAAAGTCGCATCCCACAGTTCATCTTACAGAGACACATGCTCCAGTCTCCTGTCTGCTGACTTTAGGGTAATTTACAGCTTCAGCAAGCTCAGTCCTTTTCCAAGTGGAGGATTACACACGTTACAATTCTCTGAAGGAAAGCACACGTCATAATTGGCAGCAGGAGATTTAATGACCACAGAGCCTTAACTCCTTTCTGACTCAGCTGCAGCGTGCTCGTCCTGCTCACAGCACCCAGAGTCAGCTTCTCATGACACCCCACGGAATTCCACACAAAAACCTTTTGCCACCACCCTGATTCAGTAACCTGAGACTTAAAATAAAAATAAGGTGAATACCAGCTGTCCCAGAGTTGTGGTGGTAGGAGAAAACCCAGCAAATTAATCTTTAAACACTGTCACTGCTCCTGTGGGCAGGAGGCACCGAGCTCCAAGCCAGCACAGAGCTCCTGGCTGAGGAGAACTGGGAACTCTCCCAGCCCTGGGACACAGCTCAATGTGCCTTCACTCCCACAGCTGAGCTCATGCTGAAAGAAAGTTAAAGTGGAGACATGAGAACAATGCAAGGAAACTGCCAACACACTCATGGCTCAGACATGCTCCCAGTAGGTTCTCCAGCCTGGGGAAAACAGGCAGCAGTGACATTCCTTTCTGCCGAGGTATTTAGCATCAGCAGGGTATAGTCTGGCCCTCACAGTAACATCCCACGTGTCCATTTTTGTCTGCCTCATCTTCTGACTTCTTAGAGAAATTGTCCTCATACAGTGGCCATTTTATTCCTCATCAAGAGCAAACATAATCACCCTCAGGAGGACAGTGTGTTTATTTCAGCTACTATTTCAGCAAGACAGACATCATTTACTTCACCAAAACAGACCTTTTGCCATAGTGGTATCCACAATGTATTTTATTTCAAAGTTCCCTGATATGCTTTGCTGTCTAGCCTGGAGAGGTAGAGAACGTCTCTGCAGTGAAATAATTCTCAAACAGGTACTTCCTGCCCTTCAGGAGAGGCTACACTGACAAATGCACACCCTGGCACTGGGCTGAAATGTTGAAATACAGATCTGCAGGAGATAATAACGACTTCACTACACCTCCCCAGCTGTTAACATCTAGTCTGAGATAAGCCCAGAACGAGCCAAAGGCACTGACCAAACCAGGAATGTTCCAGACTCTGCACAGAGCCACGCTGGAGGGCAGAGCCAAGGCCCAGCAGCAGGGGCTGCCTCACCTTCCCGGAGCAGATCATCGGCCGTGCTCACCCCCTGCTCAATCAGCTTCTGGCACTCGTCCAGGGGCTGGATGCTCTCCTGCTCGATGGCGTCCACCTCCTGCAGCAGGGACAGCAGTCGCTCGTCCAGCAGCTTCTTCAGGGTCCCTTTCAAATCCCTGAAGTGCTGCTCCAGCACATCTCGGGTCAGCGTCGCGCTGTCCTTGATCTGGGCTCAGGGAATGGGAAAGGGGGATTCAGGATAAAGGCAAAGGCCATGCACATCTTTGGTTTTTCTGAAGCATCTCACCTGCAATTGCTGGAGAAAAGTTGTGAGTGGAGTGTGCTCTAAAAAATGACCACTGGCAGTTAACAAATGAGTGAAGTCATTTTTAGTAAAGCAGGGAAGGAGGCAAAGAAACCAGCCTGGATGAGGGGAAGAGCATATTAACTAAGGAAAATACAGCTTGGATTATGGGTGCTTCAATCAAGGAATTTTTCTTATCAGAAAAATCCAAATGCTCTGTTGATTTCCTCCCTCCTGCCCCTCAAAAAAACCCCACTGCTGTAATCCTATTCAAAACCCACTCAGTCATCACACACACTCCTTGCAAACAAAAACCTATTACACTTTCAGAAGACTATCTAGGAGCACTTTTCCCAGCCCTATCACTTCACTGCATTTTTTTAAACCCTCATAAAACTACCTTCTCTTCAATTTTGCTCAAACAGCCACCCTGGGTGACAGGACAGGGTGAACAGCAGATCTGTTTTGACTCCGGAAGAACCTGACCACAGAAGGTTCTACAAGTGCTCATTAAAATGTCTGCAAACTTGCTGAATCTGGCTTTTAGGGAAGAAAACACACTTGAACATCCCTGAGCTAAAGATGCAAAGATCAGAAGTAAACACCTCCCTGTGAACAACTTTTCTAAGTCGTGCACACAAGGAAATGCTGCAAAAGGCTCACGGCCTTACACGTAATTTCTAGATCTTTAGAAGTACAGACAACCAACACAGGAAGTTCTCTGGTAAGGTAAAATAAATTTCCTTTTCAGCAAATATTCATGAAGCTCTGCAGCTGCAACACAGCTCTGTTTCCCTTTTCTTGTAATTTCAATGCTTGAGGGAAAAAAAAGGAAGTATTTAGCCTCGTGAAGGGGTGGAGGAGCAAAGGAAGGCAGAACACTCACTTCTCCAAGCTCTCTCCATTACAGGCAGATAAAAACTCGGCAGCTCAGCCCCAGAATTAGATACTGCTCCTCATGCAAAAGAGGAAATGCAAGTCCCTGAACACACAGAGCTGTGTGAAGTTTGTGGAAAATCATGTCCCATTGGTCCAAAGGAAAAGGATGCAACGTAAGTGATCCAGTCCTATCACATCAGCCCATCAGTCCTCAAATAATAAAGCTGCCACTGTGTGAAGGCCAGTCCAGCACACTGAGCACTTTGGGAACACAGGGAACTCTCTGGATGTGCACGAAACAGCAAGTAGCCCTGAAGATGGAGAGAAAACTGAAACGTGCACACAGCAAAGAAACTGTCCCCAGGAGGAAAAGGAAAGGTGAGCTAACAAAGGCACATGGGCTGCCTCTCAACTGCACCTGGAACTGCCAAGCAACACATCGAGATGACAAGGTTGGGATGAAAGACATTTTCTTAAGCAGTCTGTGGTTTCAGTGCTGACTAATTAAATGTCCGGTGGTCACCCACATGCACTGGGAGCAGGACACTCACCCAGCACATTGACAGGAGGCTTCTGCACCAACGGGATCTGCTTCAGGAAAACTAACAAGTCACCACAGAAACTGCTCACTGCGTTTGGTTTGGCTGGGGTTTTTACTTATCTCTGGCAGAGCTGAATGGAAGACAGCAAGGCTGTAATAATCCCTTCCAGCCAGCCCGGAGTGCTGAGAGGCTGCCCCGCAGAGGCACCAGCCCTGCCCACGGCTGCCACTCCTCCCGCAGCTCCCGGCTGGGTCCCGGTGGGGACCGTGCCCCGGCTCCAGCGCACGGCCGCAGACAGACAGACAGACAGACAGACAGACAGACAGACAGACAGCCAACCGGGAGTGCTGCAGAGCTGCGTGAGCACGGCTCCGGGACACGGGCACGGCACAGCACTGACCGGGCACGGCACAGTGACACAGGCACGGCACGGCACCCAAACCAGCCAGCAGCTGCTCAGACAGGCTTCCGATGTGAACGTGGGGTAACACAGACTGTGTTATCCCCCTGAGCACGGCTCCGGGACACAGGCACGGCACAGCAGTGACCAGGCACTGCACAGTGACCCAGGCACGGCACGGCACCCAAACCAGCCAGCAGCTGCTCAGGGAGGCACTGAGGTGAACATGGGATAACACAGAGTGATGAACATGGGATAACACAGACTGACGTGAACGTGGGGTAACACAGACTGACGTGAACGTGGGGTAACACAGACTGATGTGAACATGGGATAACACAGACTGATGTGAACATGAGGACAACACACTTAGCATCTCAGCTACTCTGGAAAACATTTAGTTTTTGAAGTAGTTCTTGAAGACACTTATTCCTGCCTGGTTAAACTCTCTGTGGTCCCAGAAAACGAGGCTCAGGCAAGTAACAGACTTGAGCTCCCATCTCTTTTCTCCGCCTCACGTTGCCAGGCCCCCCATCGGCGGCACCACACGGCGCTCCCGGGGCCCTGATCCCCCGCTCCCGGGGCTGCCCGCCCCCCGCCGCCCCGGCAGCCGAGCCTCATCCCGGCTCTGCCGGCGGGCACGATCCACGGGCGAACACGGGCCCGGGAGAGGAGCGGCCGGGGCCCGCCGCCGCCGCAGCGCGGTCCCTGGTGCCGGCCAGCCGCCCCGGGGCCGCCTGCGGGCGGCGGGCAGGCACAGCCCGGGCAGGGCTCGGGCCGCTCCTCCCGGGGCAGCTCCGGGGAGCCCGCTGCCGCCCCGCCCCGCTTCCTCACCTGCTCCCGCGCCTGCTGCAGCCCCCGCAGCCGCTGCTGCAGCTCCTGCCGGTAACTCCGCGCCGCCTCGATGCTCTCCCGAGCCTCCTGCAGGAGGAGCCGCACGTCGGCCTCCCCGGCGGCCTCCATGGGCAGCCGCGGCGGCAGCGAGCGGGCGGCGGGGCGGGGCGGGGCGGGGCGGGCGGACTCGCCCCCGGAAGGGCCGCAGCCGCGGGGCGGGGCGGGAAGCGGCGGGAGCGGGAGCGGGAGGCGGCCCCGGGGCACGGACCGGCGGCCCGTGACGTCAGAGAAGCGTGACGTCAGCGGCGGGCAGGGGACGCGCCGGCCGCGTGACGTCACGGCGGCGGCGCGAAAAGCCGCCTGACAGCGGAGACGGCGGGAAGGGGAGCAGGAGGGGGAGGGGCCTCAGCGGAGAAGGGGCGGGGCGACGGCTGCCCGCGTCACGTGACCAGGACAGCGCGCGGCCATTGGGGAGCGGCCGCGGGTCACGTGGGAGCGGCCCGAAGCCCCGCCCCTCGGTTTCCGCGCGGAGGATCCGAATCTGGCGCCGCGCGCGCTTTTACCGCCCGGCCGGCGCGCGCGCCCGTCAGGCGGCGCCATCGGGGCCATGGCGGCGGCGCGCGCCCCCCGCCCCTGAGGCAGCGCCCGGGGCCCAGGGCTCCGCGCTCCCCCCGCCCCGAGCCGCCCGGGAGCGCTCCGCGCCCGCAGCGCCCGGGGCATGGTGGGCAGGCTCGCCGTGCCCGCGGCCGCCGCCTCTCCCCTCCTCCCCGGCAGCGACGGCGACGTTCAGGTGGGGACGCGGGCCGGGAGTGGCGCTGTGAGGGCGGAGAGAGGGGCTGCGGCTGGCGGGGGGCGCCCCTTCGGCGGAGGGCCCCGTGCCGTGGGTCCCCGTGCCGTGGTCCCTTTGCCGTGTGCCCCTTTGCCGTGGGTCCCCGTGCCGTGGGTCCCCGTGCCGTGGGGGCCCTGTGCCCCTTTACCGTGTGGCCCCTTTACCGTGTGCCCCTTTACCGTGGCCCCTTCACCGTGGCCCCCGTGCCGTGGCCCCGACACGCCGCCCGCTGTGCCCGGGCTCTGAGGGCCGCTGGCGGTGGCCGCAGCCCCGCGGGCCGCGCTGTCATTAGCCGCCTTCCAGGGGCTTGGGGAAGAGGCGTTTTCTGCTTCAGAGGGTGTGATTGCAGAGTTCGGTTTCTGCGAAACCAGGAGTTACAAAAGTCTTCGTGAGCCAAAGTCTGTCTTGGAGTCGTAGAAGTAAATGCTCTTTTGTGATTTGAATCATTATACGAGATGAGAATTCTCTCGTGTTCATTTTCTTTAAGTACTCTTAAAGATACATTGTCTTCCTGAGATGTGTCAGATGTTTACGGTAGGATCAAGCCTTTTTCAGTGATGTTGGAGTTCCCTCTCAAACGCTCCAGACATGCTCTGGGCAACAGCTCAAGGTCGATTGACCTAGGCTTCCAGACTTCCAGTGTTGTGAAATCTCTGCAGAGCTGTTCTGAAGACCTTGTGGTCTCTTGGAGTTTTGACCATCTCAGGGTTTCAGAACAGGGTTTTTATTTATCTGAACAGAATCTTTATGTCAAGCTTAGATGGCCTTTAAAAACATGGAGATATAGTTGGTGAGTACCCAGTCTGGGCACATTAACATGGATTTTTGTTTCCTGAAAAAGTTCTGTATAAGTCATCTTAAGTTTTTAAAACTGAGATTCGTGTTGTACCTTTTACAGCCATGCAAGAAGCGGCGAGAGGAGGATGCCTCTGTAAAAACAATCACAAGGTATTTTTCACCGTTAGCAAAACCAGTGGACAAAGCACTGTCATCACCAAAGTCCAACAATATCTTGGATTATTTTAAAAAGACACCTGCAACTGAGAGTGCTGCATTCCCAGTAGGAGATGGAGAAAATAAAACACTTCTGGATGCTGATTACAAGGAGTGTAAATCATCTTTCAAGCCATCTTTAAGGCAGAAGAGAAAAGCGAAGAAAGTTAATTTAAATAATATGCCAAAAGAAATTAAAGAATCTGAGAATGACATTGAAATAGAAATTAGTAGTGATGACAGCAGAGTAACTACAGGACTGGAACAAGACAGCAATGACTCGCTTGCTTCTTGTACTCTACTGGACAAAAAATGTGTAAAAGAATTAGCAGAAGATAATGATCAAAGAGGGAACTTCCCAAACGTCGTCCCCTCCCGAAAAAATGCAAAAAACTTCGGGTGTGAAACAAATGGATCAAAAAATAGGCTAAGAAAATCAAGGAAAAGGAAGCACAAAGTAAATATTGATTTGTCTGAAAGCTCTTCATCGGAAATCCAGGTGAATGAAACGTGTAAAAAGGAGACTGAAGAGAAGACAAATACAGTAGCAGAATGTGATGCTGCTATTGGCGATTCCAGTTTTGAGGTTCAGATGGATGATGGGACATCCCAGGTAAATAACTGTATAGTAACAGTGTCATTTGAGGACTTCTTGAGAAGTCAGGGAGAAAATAATGTTGAAGAAGACACAAAGCCAGCAATGGACACTTCTGGTACACTAAATGAAATGGACAAAAGTGATACTATTACTGACCCAGAAAAGTGTGAGGAGTCCCAGCAGCTGCCACTCAGAACAGTCACTGTCCTTGCACAGGTTCATTCCATTCCCCCCAAATTACCTCCCTCGTGTAAGGAGCAGAAGGGCTCTAGGAAAATAGCCTCCATTTTTCTGAAGCAGAAAGGACGTGTAGGGGAAGAGGAGAGCAGCCCAGCCCTCCTGGACAGTGAGCAAACTGAACAGGTGACTCAGAAAAGAAAATCCAATGTCGTTATTGAGGAAGAAGAGTTGGAGCTGGCTGTGCTGGAGACTCCAGGGTCGGATTCTCTGAGGACAAAATGTACTCTGGAAGAAAAGCATCAGTTTATGAAAGCTTTTAGACAACCAACAGCAGATGTAACAAAAAGTGCAGTTAAAAAGGCAGCTGGAAAGCAAAAGCAAGCTGCTGCAAAATCTTCAAAAGAAAAAGAGGGATCTGAAGATGTCGTTCCTTCAAATAAAGGATTAGAAAGTGGGATACCAGAAGATTATGGGGACAAATACACACATTCTAAACCTAAAAGCAGTAGAACTAAACCCAGAAGATCTAGGAAGGTTCAGAAAAAAGGAAACAGAAGAAAGAAGGCTTCAGAAACTAAGAAAACTGATGCCTCAAACACCAGCAATAATACTGGAGAAGAGGATTCAGGTGCTGGTGTTGTTACTGTGGAAAACACCTCAGATGTAATAATTTCATCGAGTCCAGAAGTGAGAGAGTTAAGGAGGAGTTTAAGGCAGCAGAAAACCAAACCATCAACAAGTGTTACACCTGAAAAGCCCAGGGCTGGAAGTGCCTGTTCTGCAGATGAATTCAGTACGTGCCCCTTGGAGACTTCCACCCCAAAAGCAGGCAGACAGCCCTGCAGGCAGAGCAGCCTGTACAGGGCTGAGGTGATCACTGTGCCCCTGGATGGCACCAGCCCAATAAGGTAAACTTTTTAGAGTGTATTCCACCTTTTTGCCCCTTAATTGTATGCAAGTCTTTTGAAAATAAGGCATAATTATAAATGGACTGTGTATCAAAGTCGAATGGATGCTGATTGTGGTGGGTAAAAATAGAGGGGAACCAAAGCTGACTATAAATGTGTTTGTACTAAAGACATCAAAAAAACCCCCAACCAAACAACAAAAAAACCCCTCAACCACCAGCTGGGGAGTTGCTTTTTTAAAGGCTTTTGAAAATGAGATTGAGAGTAATGTTTCCCTTTGTCAACCAGTAATAACTTCATAATAATTTCTCCCCTAATTAGAATGAGGTTTACACGTATCCACGCAGCTACAAAATCAAATAAAGCTGAAGCAAAGAAAAAAGAAGAGTCTCTCTCCAAAAGCACAAAGGTAATTTATGTAACAACTGGTGTCAGTATTTTGTCATTTCCCCTGTGGGTATAACTGTGGGGTATTCAGTACTGTGCAGTAATCTAGTGTAATACAATATGACAGTTCCCAGCTCCCTGTGCAAAGGGAGTATGCTCTGATTTATGATGAAATTCGAGGTAGTTTCTTGTACCTTAGATCTTAAACCATGTTTTATTAGTAAAAATGCACTGGTCATAACAGAAGAATCCCATAAAATGGCACGTGCCCCTGTGCTGCAGGTTCTCAGGACGGGCTGTAGAAACGACTGGACATGGCACTCAGTGCTGTGGTTTGTGTGACAGGGTGGTGACTGGCCAGAGCTTGGCCTTGGTCAGCTCAGATCAAGGCTTTTCCAACCCAAATGACCCAGTGATTTGTGATAGTGTTTGGGCACAGCAGAGCAGCTGAGGCCTAAGAATGTCACTGCTCATGTTTTATTTGTTCCATGAAAAAATTTGGGATCTCCTCACAGGGCTCTCACTCCCTTTAGAAAACTGTTGGTATCATTTTGGTTTGGTTGTCTTTTCAATCATTTCATTTTCTTTTTGATACTAATGAAATTTTGGAACAATTACATACAACTGTGAAAGTGAAAAATTATATTTATATTCAAAGTATTTAGTGAAGAGAGTGCTAATAATTGCTGTTTTGGTTTTTTTTTGTTGTTGTTCTTTGTTAACAGATAAACTCCACTTCTAAAAACATATCCAAAGCAAAGCAGCTGCTTGAAAAAGCAAAGGCTCTGCAGCAGAACAGATCAAAAGGGAATGAGGACTCAGCAGCTCCTGTGAGGCGCTCGTCTCGGCAGCAAGCTCGTGCTGAGAAGAGGAAATCAGAAGAAAATGATGTAAGGCTGTACTTTTGGAGAGGGGAATATTTTTATGTATTTGCGATTGATGTAAGCAACACAAATGATTCCTGCTTGATTCTCATAGGCAGTGTTTGTAAGCTAAGGTAGATATCTGCAATGTATTGTTAATAAAGGAGGAAATTTGGGGTTCCTTTCTTACTGGATTTGCTTTTCCTCTAGGAATCAGTAATAATTCTAGGTTCAAGCATGGATAATGTCACCACTACAGAGCAGAGTGTGAAGGAAAAGAAACTTCGGAGCTTAAATGATGTTTTGGGGAAGAAGTCTACAAACTGGAAGGTTGCAAAGAACTCCAATGGTAATTGGGTTTTACTGAGTGTGTTTATTTTTTATCACAGAAATATTCTATAACATTGACTACTGTAACTTTATTTCATAAAGCTGTCTTTGCAGTATATTAATCTTCTGATTTATCTTGTCTAATACTCCAATATTTACCTTTCCTTTTTATATGAATTAATAGTGCAGAGGTTATTGACATGTGTTGTTTGAAACATGAAAAAATAACATCTGTACTCAGGAAATAATTAGAAATAAAGCTATAGTGAACTTTTTCAACTTTCCCTTAAGAAATGGAGATTCCCTGGTGATGTTAAATGGAACATATAGGTAGTGAACAGAGAAGTAAGGTTAGAATCCTTTATCAGTGCTAATCTAATCATGGATTTTTTATCTTTTTAAAGGGAAACTGGGATGTCCACCTTCCTGCCTAGGTAAAAATGTTCAAAACTCTGCAGGTGAACCAGTTGTGATCCTTGATGAAAGCAGGTCAGTTGTCAATAGTGCAAATGCATAAAAATCAAAATTCCAAGGTTAATTTAACATGCTCTCATTTTACAGATTTAAATACACTTACTAAAATGTGCTATAAATATTTATGATTTTATACTAATTAATATTTTAATCTGCTTGCAAAATTTTAGAGGTGTCTTGGAGACTTCCTCAACCATATTAAAACCATATTAGATGTCTGGAAATGTAGTTGATGACTGATTAAAAAGAAATTCCAAATTGCATATAAAAATACAAAACCAAAGAGAATTTTTTAGATTAAAATTTTTAATGCAGAATTAATTTCAAACTAACTACATTGAATTTAATTTTAGCAGTTCTGACAGACTGTTTTTAACTCATTTGGAAAAGAATGTGATTAAATTCAGCTTTGCATAGCTGGAAGTTCTACTAATTTCTTTCTTTCTTTCTTTTTGTTTTCTGTTTTCATTAAAGCCAAGATGCGTCTGAGAATTCCCAAGATGATGATCCCTTCAGAGCCAAACGGGAATTCCTGATGAGTGGTTTGCCAGAGTCCCTGAGAAGGCAGATTGCAAAGAAGGCAGCAGCACTGGAAGCATACTCTCGTGCAAGTTCCTGTTTTAAGGCTGTTGTCCATGTCCAGCAGAAGGATGACTGTAAGCTTTTGTTAAGCAGTTGGGTTTTGTTTAAATGTACATCATAATTTCTGGGGAATTTGTGCAGAGAAAGGATTTGAGCAGCTTAGGGCTGGAATAGGTGAGAGTTTCCTCTTGTTTTGTGTCTCAGTGAGAGAACAAAACTTAGAAGCTTCCAGTGAGGTGGTTTTGAATACAAAATCTACAAATTATATTGATGCTAAAGTAGCCTACACATGCATGGGTAAGGATGCAAAATTCTTAATATTTAGTCAAAAAAGTTGATCTGTTAAGTTCCAGTTTGGAGAATGAAGATTGTGTTGGATTGATTTTGGCACAAACCATTTCCTTCTGACAAAGGCAAAAGGCTTCACTAAAGAGAGGTGACCAGCCCATTTCTTGTCCCTAGAACGGAAGTTAATTCTTGTTTTGGTTTTGCTGGGGTTCTTTTGTAGGTTCTCCAATGTGGAAATTGCAATCACCATCCTGTCCTCTATTAACTAAGCTGAGAGAACTGAGTACTGAAGTCACCAACATCACAAAAACCACTCTCTCACTTGGTGAATTTTCCACTGTGAATTCAAAACAAACTGGAAATCGTTCTGCACCTGTGGTTAGTACTTCAAAATTCAAATTGTTTTGATATTTGTTTGGAGTTATGTGTGATAAAAACCCCACAGTTATGTTTTTAGTAAATCCTGTCATTGGTATTTGTTTCAGTCCTGTAATTTGTTGAGGGTTTTTTTATTTCTCTGTGTTTAAGTTACCCATTTTGCATCTTACCTTTAGACAGTCCTCATCAATTCTTAACATTTTCTGTTCATCTCTGAATTTAACAATTTCCTACCAGTTTAAATTATGCAAAGCATTCTGTGTGAAGTGTTTGGGTAATTCTGTGTGTGTGTTCCAGCTCTCAGGCCACCGACCAGCTTTTCCTGATGCGTTCCAGAAGGATTTGCTCGATGAGATCGTGGCCTCGAATTCTCAGTTTCCAGTGAGGAAATACTACTCCAGGTTCCTGAAAAAGCAATCAGAACGGTTGGCTTTGGAACACAGCACACAAGGTGAGGAGGCTTATGCAGGGAGAAAACACCCTCACTCTCTCTGCATTTAAAAACAACGAGGACTTTAAAAGAATACTGTTATTGGAAATAAATTGATCCTCACATTTGAGATTATTTTCACCAAATTCTTCAAATATGGCTTCAGCAGAAGTACAGTAGTAATGGACATAGCCTGAAATTATAAATGGATGCAATTTGTTTTTTTCTTAGAAAGCAGAGATGGCACTGCAAATCTTGGTGTAATTGAGAAATATCCTGACAGTGGGAAGGAAACCAAGAGGAAAAGGAAAGAAACAGAAGATCGCAAGTCAAAAAGAAGAAAACAACTTCAAGGTACAGAGACTGAAGTGAAATCAAGAGTTTCCAGGAGCCTTATTCCTCCCACATCTGGAGAAAAACAGAGAGAGGCAGGACAAGCCACACACTTGGAACAAAACAAGAGCCAGAAAGCAGAAGGTGTGACAGAAGACACTGGGTGTTCACCAGATCCAAGTGCACTTCCAGGTAACTGCATTTCCTTCTCATTTAACCTTGGCATTGAGAAGTGTGGGTGTGATGTGTGTCAGCTTTCCAGTGTGAGGCAGAAATCATACCTAGTCCTAATACTCTGCTAGATTGGATCAATTCTATTGCATGAAGAACTGTTTAAAAACGGGCAGTGTTTTTTCTGTAGGTGTGGAAGACATGCTCTGGACAGAAAAATATCAGCCTCAAGATTCCAGTGAACTCGTAGGGAACAAGAAAGGAATTGAAAGGCTACACAGGTCAGAAGTTGGAACACAGATCCATTCCTAAACTAACTCAGAACCTCATGTTGGTTGATAATGCTCCAGTACTGAGAGAGCAATACTTGTCTGTACTCCCTACAAACATCCTGATCCTGACCTTTCTGTACTGTCTGCTTTGGACAGGAATTTAGCACTGAGGTCCACCTAACACATCCTGCTTTCAGTTAAATTTTCTGTGTGGGCTTAAATTATTGTGTGGCTCTTACACAGAATTTAAAGATCCATCTGACAAAACAACTCTGAATTATGAGTGAATAAGTAGTTCACCAAATGACTTGTTTTATCAGCTAACAGAGAATGATAAAGGGGAATGATAACAGAAACCTTTTCTACAAAAGAATCAAATCCTGAACCTTTTTTTGCTTTTATCTGAAAAGATTTGATAGATTTCTATGGGATAACCAGTGGCTGCTGGTGTCCCCCAGTTTTATGTTCTGTTCCATCTTAATTTGGTTCACTTAATTCACCAGCAATTTTTATTCTTGTTTTGTTCCTTCCTTTTATAGTTGGTTAAAAGAATGGAAAAAGAGAGCTGATTTGGAAGAAAAACGAAATCAGAAAAGGGAAAAGGAGGAGCAAGAGCAAGAAGGTACTGACAGAATTAATACAGCTTCTCTTTTGTTAATAGCAGGCAAAAAATAACAGTTAATGCTTTCTTTTCTTTTGAACAATTCTACAGATTCTTTAAGCGGCCTTGACTTTAAAGACAGTAAATCTGATACTGAGGAAGAGGCAACCCTTTGCAATACAGTTCTGATAACTGGCCCACCAGGAGTGGGGAAAACTGCTGCGGTGTATGCTTGTGCTCAGGAGCTTGGCTTTAAGGTTTGTGCAGTTCTTTCCTTCCTCAGTGCATTTTTCTTTTTGATAACTAATGATACGAAAGCACTTGTAATAATACAAGATGTCTACAGTTTAATTTTCTTTTTGTTGTAAATTAAATACCACTGCAGATATTTGAAGTCAATGCCTCTTGCCAGCGTAATGGGAGACAGATTCTGTCCCAGCTGAAAGAAGCTACTCAGTCTCATCAAGTGGACAAAAAAGGTGTGAATGCACACAAGCCTTGCTTTTTTAACAGTTGTAGCACTTCCAAGTCACCAAGTAAGTGTCGTGGTTCTTATCTGGGATTCTTTGTTGAGTCTGAATTATGGGATGGGGTTTGTGGAGTGGAGGAGGTTGTTAGAGACTGAATTTCCCAAACAAATTTTAGATATCTGTTGTTTTTAAAAAGTTAGCAGATTTAGCTTACCTGGCCATACTAGTAAGAGCTGGTCTGTTGGTTAAACACAACTACAGACCAAATTAAATAATGTCTTTATTAAAATACTGACTCCTGATTACGTTATTTCTGCAGTGGTGGAGCAAGTGCTGTGGCATTTGAATAGAAAGTTGAACAGAAAGCTTTTCCTATAACAAGAGAAAACGAAAATGAGCCAAAATCAGCACAGTAAACCTGTCCTTTACCATAGATAAAGAACGGGGTTTACTTTAAATTTGTCTGAGAAATATCAGTTTGACATTATATCTCCAAATGAAGTTTAATATAAAACATACCTTGCAGAAAAAATGTATTCTCCAAAGAAAGTTATTTCTCCAAGAAAACCTCCAGTGTCGCCAAAAGGAGCAGGATTAAAACGAAGCTTGCCCCCTAAAACACTTGCAAACTACTTCAAACTTTCCACCAAACGTAAACATGTTGATGGAGAAGCAACATCTGAAGAAAAAAATGGGGGTAGGTGTTCTTTTAATAATGAATTAATTACCTTTGGAGACGGAAATGCTGCACCCTGTATGTGCAGCTGTGTGCAGAAAAGAAGAGATTCTCTTAAGCATTTGATACATGAGGGATTTTTGAAGCCAATACCTGGAAAGTTTTAAGTTATTTTACTCTTCCTTCCTGCCCAATTATTCCTCCATCTACAGAAAATACTCTGGATTCACTGGAAGTAAAGAAAGATGCTCACATTAAGTCAGTAAACAAAGAAGAAGGAGGAGAACACAACAGGAAAAGTGCAACATCTCTCATCCTTTTTGAAGAGGTAAAATTGCCATGAAATGGACTGTGACTGTGTTCTCAGCTTGTCCTGCTGCTCAGGCTGCTGATCCTGTGTGTGTTTTCTGTAGGTGGATATCATATTTGATGAAGATGCAGGATTTCTAAGTGCAATAAAGACATTCATGGCAACTGCAAAGAGGCCTGTAATTCTTACCACCAATGGTGAGTAGTGTTTGTGACAGTAATTGGGCTTTACAGACAGAAGTGCCACTTTTAATTAGGGGCCGTAAATGGTGATGGTTGAATACTGCTCCTGAATGCAAAATTAAATGAGTGGAGACTGTAAAGCAACTGTTGGTGTGTTTAAATAAAAGTCCTGACTGTTCTAATGGCTAAAGAAAATAACTAGGTTTGGATGGTGTCCATGACAGTTCACTGATCTCTCTTTATAGATCCAACATTCAGCTTCATGTTTGATGGCTGTTTTGAAGAGATCAACTTCAAAACCCCTTCCCTGGTAAGTCTGTGTCTGGAAATGCAGGTACACACTAAGCAAGTCAGCTGATTGCAGTCTGACATTTAAACCTTGGGGTAGGTGTATATATTCCTGATGTAACATATTTGTTTGGTCAGAGGCAGACATGTCTTTGGGGTTTATGTGAGGGTGTGCAGGATGCATTTATCTTTGCATGTAAAAGCTGTTTTACTAGCATGGAAGATTTATTTTCCAAACAATGTAGTGCTGCTGAGAATTACAGTAAGAATATCATGTAATCACTCCATTTAGGTTTTAGAATGTAGTTAGATCAATATCTGGTAGCTCTGATCTGAAGGTTGGTTATGCCAGTACTGGTTCATTCATTAAAAAGTATAGGAGTTATTTTGGAAATATTCTGGGTTATTCCTTTAATGTAAACACTAGTGCTCTGTGTAGCAAATAGCTTTATTTGCAGCTATGTATTAGATAAAAAACCTAAATAAATGAGAATGGGAAGGACTTAATTAATGAGAAGGGGAAATTTCTTAATGTGAAACTAAAAACCCGTTGGACTTCCAGGCAATTGCAGAGTTAAAAGAAAGAATGCAAGAAAAACCTTTAAAATTAATATAGTTCAGTAAAAGTTGATCACTGGTGATGAGAAGCAAGGTGTAGGCAGCCTCAGGACCATGAGCAGAATATGTTTGTGTGTTTGTTTTTATTCAGCCCAATTTCTAAATTAATCCTAATTTTCCAACATAGCTGCATATATTGGAGAGTTTGGTTTTCCTTACAGGTTTTAATGTAACTGCAATCTAATCTACTGAACTAATCTTCTGTATTAAAAGGCCCAATGTATTGCAGGCATGACTAGAGCCATTTGCTGCTGTGTGCTGCCTGCAGAGTGATGGCAGGCTGGTCTCAGTGTGTGTGATGTGTCACTCCTGTTTAGATGAACGCCGTGAGCTACCTCCAAGCTCTGTGCCTGGCTGAGAACCTGAGGACAGATGGGACAGACCTGGCTGCTCTCCTGGCCACCACTGGCTGTGATATCAGACACAGTGTTCTGTGCTTGCAGTTCTGGGCCAGGAGTGGAGGTGGATGCTTGAAACAGAAGCCTTTGGCACCTCAGGGTATGTTGGTTTCATTTAATCCTCAAAAAGTAGCCTTCTAAATATGAATTTGACTAACTGGAAGCATTCTTGGACATGTATGAATGGATGGGAACTTCTTGTAAGACTCCTAAATATTTGGGGGAGGAGGGCTTCTGCTGTTTTTATCTGCTTCAATGCCTTGTTTTAATGCATAAAGGAACTACTACTCAGACCCCCATTTTGAGGGGTTTACTGCCTGTTGTTATGTACTTACCATCGCCCTTTCATGTTCTGAGTAGCAAAACTGGGCAAAGAAGGGAGCCAGTAGTAATTTTTCCCAAAGGTGGCAGTTCTTTATTCATGTAGTGGGTTGTAGGCAATTCACCTAGAAGAAGCAGAGCTGAAAAAGGAGTAAAAATGGGACAGCTGGCAATCAGGCAGGGGTAGGAACTTGATCCCAAAGGCTTCAGAAAGAGTTTAGGAGTGTATGAGAGTGCCAGGGAGTGACCAGTGAGGCACAGCCTCCTCCAAAGGTGACCTGGGGAGCAGGAGAGGAGGTTGGCAGCACTGAGAGCAGTGATGTGGGCATGGGATGTCTCATTCCAGCTGCTCTGTTCCTCCAGCACCTCAGCAAGGGGTGACAGTTCCAGCATCCCTCTTGACAGGAATTGAGGCAAAGAGGTGGAAAATCAATTTCATGATGCAGTTGTTCCCTTTCAAATAAAGCCTGTTATCTCTGTGTAGGAGAAGAGAGAAGGAAGGCAGATAATGCCATTTATCCTGCAAAGTCTAATGATTCCAAGGTGGATTTTCCTCAAGCTGATGATGCATATCTTCAGGAGTTTCCTAAATGTGATACAGGCTGTGTGGAGACGTTGCTTGGCCTTAAGAACATCCTGTTGCCTTCAGAAGATTTGTTTACATTTCTTAAGGTATTTTTATAGTTGACTTGGTAATGCTTTGAGTGATTGCCTGACAATTGAGTGTAACCATCACCAGGAATAGCATCACCTTAGAAGCAAATCTCTGAAAATGTTTTTTGTAGAAATTAGAGAATCCAGTGGTTATTAAGTACAATCTGAACTGGGGTGGTCTCCTGCAATCAAAACAGTCCCTCACTTCATAAGCACAAAGCCAGGAGTGGGAGATTTTCTGTAATAACATTTTTATTTTTAAAAAAATGTGTTTTAATGTATTGACAGAGCTTTCATGATTATTATTTTACAGCACAAAATCACAACCATGGAGGAATGGAATAAATTGATGCAGCTTCTCACAGAATTCCAGATGAAGCATGTGGATTTTGTATATAGTAATCTTGAACTTATTCTTCCCTTACCAGTGCAAGTTCTGTCAAACCAGGCTGAAGCCTCAAAGTCTGTACTTGAAAGGACTACTGTAGTGTCTTCAAAAGACAGATCTAAGAGTTCTTGCTCTGGGAAGAGTAGCCCTGGAAAAAGGTCTAAAAAGAGAAAGGCTCAGAAAAGGCTTGCAATATTGGATGACAGTGACTTATTTGACTCTGAGCTGAATTATTCAGCTGAATTCATCACTTTGCCATCAGACAGTCCTAAATCATGTGCTGAAATGGATAAAAAGGAATCAAAATTGTTGGTGCCTCAAGAACAAAAAGAAGTTAAAACTAAAACTTCAGCAGATGAAAAAAGGTCTGCAGTTGTGTCTCAGTGTCTGGATTCACTGACTGAGTTTGTGGAAAACATGTCCTTCCTGGATTGCTGTGTGAACACTAACACCAGGGAACCACTGGAGTTTTCTAAAAGTGAGGAATTTCACTGGACAAATGCCAAAATCAGAAATGGTCTTTGTGATGAGTTCAGTATAGAAAATACTGACTGGTGGAGTTCCCAGAGCTGTAGTGAAATAAAGGCAGCTATTGAAGCACTCAGCTTCACCAAAACTTCTGTTAATATTTCACAAAACTTGGAATCCTTTTTGAGCACCAGTAAAACACCTGAAAGTGATCAGCTGAAGGGACTTACTCTGCCCATCTCAGCCACAAGGAATTGCATATCCTTCAGTCAGGCAGCTGATTCAAGGTAAGACTTG
This sequence comes from Sylvia borin, assembly GCA_014839755.1. Taxonomy (NCBI): domain Eukaryota; kingdom Metazoa; phylum Chordata; class Aves; order Passeriformes; family Sylviidae; genus Sylvia; species Sylvia borin. Next base: position 432,937 of record CM025974.1, read on the forward strand.
GTTAATAGTTGTGGACTGTAATGCAGTTATTGGTCAAGAAGAGCATTTCACAGGGTGTAGGACTGTTTCACATTTGGTGTATACACATTCATACCACTGTGACTGTTGTCAGTGTGCCTCAAAACACTGCAGTATATTGTTCACTGTGCTTTTACAACCTTAAATTAACTTCTAGCCAATCTGCAGAAAAGTGGCTTTTCTTGAACAGCCTGACTCTGATGATGTTAAAGAATGGTGGCCTTAGTCTAGTTACTTCAAAAATGGACAAACAGCAGCACCCCAAAAGAATAACAGGACCTTAAAGGAATGGCTTTTTCAAGACATGGGATTCTGCATGTACCAAACATGCAAATTTGTCACCCAGTGCTGGCTCATTCTGAACCCATGGTAGGTATTGCTTGATGAAGACATAACAAAATACAAACTTTTTTTTTTTTTTTTTTGTAGTAACTTATGCTAACGAAGAATAACCTTTTACCCATTGTAACAGAATACTATCAGGCATGAGTTTTTAACATAAACAAGTTACCATAGGTAAAATTGGCACATGGGGAACTTAAAGCCCGTTCAGGGGTCTGAACAGGAAAGTGGCTTAGAGCCTTTCTTCTGTAAGGCAGTGCCCAGAGGAGCAGTGGCAGAATGGATCTGACCATGCACCCTGTCACCACGTTTATATGATGTGTTACACCCTGCACCTGACACTGATTGTGGCAAATACCAATGGCAAAATGCTTTTTCTTTCTGAAGACCACAGATGCTTTTGGTTGTGGTTGTACTGAACCTCACATCCACAGCTGAAACCAATCCCCCACAGCCCCTGGGGCTGGCACAGTTCCTTGGGAGGCTTTGGGGGAATATTTCAGGGACAGGGCAAAAGATCCAAAAGAGGCTCTTACCCCCAGGGTTGATCCAAGACGTTTATTCCAGGAGGGGAAACGAGGGCAGGAGGCCCAGAGGGCAAGGGAGGTCCAGAAGGAGGGAAAGAGCAAGAAAGAGGAAGGACAGGCCCTTGTCAAGGCTCCTGCCCAGGGGGGATGGCTGGACCTCAGCCACTTGGGTCAAGAAAGGAAGGAAGGTTACAGGCTTCAGGGCTCCTGGGGAAAACCCATTCCCCAGAGAAATACACACACCTGGACTGAAGAGCTCCCCAGATCAGAGTCCTGATTAAGACAAGAGCATTGGCCAGACAAACTGCTGGCCCTCATGTTTCTGCCCACGTGCAGCTTTGGGATGCTGTGTAAGCAGCACACAGTTAGAAGCTGCAGACATCTGAACCATTGGGATGCAGTTCTGGACATCAGTTTGGTGGAGTTTTAAACCAGTGGCTTTAATCCTAAAGAACTAAAACCATCACTGCACGTTCTTGAGTGAGAAACAATAAAGCTTCCTTCTCTGTTTTAGCACTCACAGAAAAGCACAGAAGAGGCTGGATGTCATGCAAGCTGTGTTCTCCAGAAGCCCTTTAAACCTGGGCAATAAGCAAGCCAGTGCCCTGGAATACCTCCCCACGCTCCGCAGCATCTGTAGGTCTGAGAAGCTGAAAGAGCAAGGCAAGACTAAAAGAAGGTACGTTTAGGTTTTCCTAAATCCTTCTGCATTTCATTATAGGAGGTAGTTAAGGATTTTAATAAAATATTCTGTCAAATAATTCTAGGCGAGGAAGGTGAACATTTGTCTCTCAAAATAATGAAAGTGTTGCCTTGTATTTGGAAATGACTTTGTTCCCTTAACAATCTTTTTTACTTTTTTTTTTTTTTTAATAGGTTCTTGCATTATCTTGAAGGGATTAATCTTGAAATTCCCAGACAAATGATCAATGGTCTGTCTTTGGACTTCCCTTAAAATTGCCAACACCAGAAATACTTCGTGCCTAATGGTGGTATTCTCACCATAGTTTGTTTGGTTTTTTTTTAATTACCACATTATTGTATATTCAGAGCCATTTGTATAGTAAATTTTTATAAGTATTTAAAATAATGTATATACCTATTGTCATACTGCTCTCCACAGCTGAAATGTGGGTTAGTTTGGTGCTTGTCCAGCAAGGGCATCCATAATATTACATGCACAGACTATTCAGTGGGGACTTCTTCCTGTTCTTTACCTCTGATTTGTGGGTCACAGAGCAAGAAGTCCTTTTGTAACAGCCAGTTCTCACAACTTCCACAGCCAAGGTGCTGTTCTCTGAGGAGACTGTTTTGTTCGAGTAAGTTTGTTTCTGAATTTGCAGTTCAAGTGCTAAATAACTCCAGGTGGGAGGGGGCACAGAGAGGATGCAACAAGTCCTCCAGAGTCTCAATGACTAAAACCCACCCCTCACTTTGGCCACAGGGAACAGTCCTTACAAAGCACTATGCCTCAATGTACATATATTTGTATACATTCCTTTCATTGTTTACAGCTCTCAGATCTGCATGTTAATCTCCTAAAAAGGTAGAGAAATTATTACTGTAGCTCAACATGGTCTCAAGACATTTAGGCAAGATTTTGTAAATAACAATTTTCCCAGTGTTGCTTCGAGTCCAGGAATATTTAACTACTTCTAGTCTTGTATATTGTGTTCTATTCTTAAGCTTCTCTTTTTGTATTTGACAAGACTTCAGCCTAATTATTTGTGATTGAATCTGTTTTTATACGATAATAAATTTGTGGGATTTTGCTACAATCTTAATGTTTCTGTTGTATGAAAGATAAAACTCCTGAAACATATTTTTTAAAGGATTTTAAAACTGGAATTACTTCAACCATGTAACTTTTCTGCCTTTCTGCAGTTGGACTGTTCCTGTTCCTCAAACTGAGTCAGACTGCTGCCATGCAGTGGTGCTCCACTTGCCTCAGTGTCTCTGTCAAAATAAGGAAGGCCATTATCTAGTTCTGGCCTCATCTTACATGTTTTAAAGATGTTCAGGAATTAGAAATATTTATGGAAATAGTAAATTATTTTAAGCTTCTACATTGTAGGCTGTCTTTATAGTTTACTCTTTCCATAGTCCAGAATTATCAAAAAATTGGTGTGGTGACTGTTAAAATCTTCATGGCTTGATTTTTGTGTCAACAGTCTATGCTTCTCCTGCCTGATTTGTAAAAATAAAGAAATACACATTTTTATTTTTTTAAAAATAATAAAGTAGAAGTGTTCACTGCTTTCTAAAGGCACTATCAGTCTAACTAGATTACACTGAGGACCTGCATGAATTAGAGACAAGTCCTATAAAATAGTAGTATTTTAGGTAATTCAGGGATAATTTGAAATACCCAAATTAGAAAGCAATAGGAGACAATTTACCTTCTTTTGAAGTCAGCTCTCTGGTTTTAATAACTGCCTTAAGAAATCATTTACAGAATCTGCTGTGGTATCCACGAGGTAAGGTGGAATTCATTTCCCTTCTTGATCAGATATTTCCCACCTGAAATCACCTCAGGCTACTCTGAATGAAAGACAATCTGCATGTGATGATTTGAGTTTGGATTTTCATGCATCAGGTAGGAGCATCTTCTGTGTGCCAGAATAAAGCAGGTTTCAGAGGGCCGGTCTGGGTTAACTCTGCTTACAAGGAAAAGCTCCATGCCACTACTGTGAAATTTGCCTGCTTTTGATACAAAATGCTTTCCTGCAATAGACTGGGCCCTGGTTACTCCTTTATGTCCTGCCCTTTGAGCTAACTTGTGTGTCCTGAAATCAGAAGTAAAAACAGCCCTGAGTTCCACAATGACTCTCTCCCATTTAAGCAGCTGTTATTGGGTGTACAGCAACTTAAAACCAAACAACTTTGTTCTTCTTGGGGAAACCTCAACCAGGTTTCAGGCTTTTCTTTTTACTGTCATTCCAATATTGCTTTCCAGAATGTCAATGAGAATGTAAATTATTCTACCATGCCATGAATAATACAGAAAAAAGCAGTTATGATTGCAAGAGAGAGCCAAAGGCTTACACTGGGTTAATGCTGCTGCAGAATAGAGGTGGGAGGAGGCAAGGATCCCTTCAACAGCAAGACTGTCTCAAGTCTTTGTAAAAGATATATATAAATAACCACTCCCCAAATGTTATACAAAATGGTCCTTTTATTCCACAGGAGTTGTAAGGGCACTACAAAAATTAAGCTAGCAAAGAGTGTACAGCTTGCAAGATTACCTGGGGAAAATTCAATCCATGTTTACATTCCAGTATGCAACAGATCCTAGAGGGTGAGTGCTGAAAAGAAATTCTGTGTAGGTAGTTGAACAACTTTTCAGGTATTCTGCTGCTGTGTATTTCATAACTTCACAATATTTACAAATAAATAAAAGGCATAATACTATTTAGTACCTAGAAGATGGAAAAAATGTTCCAGTATTTGGAACTGCTAATACATGTCTTCTGTAGTATTTATTTAGTCATCTACAACACTGATGTTTTTACAAGATTGTAGATAAACTTTACTAAAGTGTTGTGTATTATACTGCACTATAGCAATGCAAATTAGCAATGCAAATTAAATTTAACCCGAAACTAGAAAAATACTTGAATACCTCTTCATCTTTTTCTGAATTAATTAACCTTCTTGAAAATCTTTGTCTCAAATTTTTCCCTTTGTCTTTTATCTTAGATAAAATATTAAGTCACAGACCTTTTGGCATTTGCTTTATCATGGAAGAGGAACATTTTCAGTAGGACTGAAATGGTTTATTGTGCCCGTGTTGTGCTGTGCGGGCAGGGTTTTGTGGCGCTGTGCGGGCAGGGTTTGTGGCAGTGCTCGGCGTCCCCGAGAGCCCGTGCGGAGCGTCCCCGGTGGGGCAGCGCTGGTGGGGAGAGCGGCGCCCGGCGGGCCCGGGGTTCCGCTGCTCCGGTCCCCGGCTGGGCCGCGACCTCCGCCCTGTAACACAGCCAGCTTCGGGAACGGACTGCCTTTGAACTGGGGGCTTGAGGCAAACGTGGAGGTGCGCGGCCGAGCCCCCCGGCCCCAGCCGCCGTAGTAAAGGGCTGTCGGTGCGGGCCGGGCGGTGGGGAACCGGGCCGGGCGGTGTGCGGGTGGTGTTAGGGCCGGGCGGTGTACGGGCAGGGCGGTGTGCGGACCGGGCCGAGGGCCGCGAGCCCCTAACCGCCCGCAGGAGGGGAGGCGCGGGGACACGGCGGGGACACGGCGGGGACGGGCCGCCCGGCGCCGGGGCCGCTCCGGTTCCTCATTTCCCGGCTGGGCTGTGCCTCCGGCAGCCTCCGCGCCGCGCACCGCCGGCGATGGACTACGAGCGCAACAAGGCGCTGCTGCTGGAGCTGCAGAGGGCGGCCGGGAGCGGGAACGATCGCTGCGCCGACTGCGGGGACCCAGGTGAGGCGGCCCGGCGGGCACTGCCCCAGCGGACAGCGGCCGGACCGGCACCGGGACCGCAACCAGGACCGGGACCGGGGCCGGCCGCCCCGCCGGGCTCTGCCGCCGCCTGCCGCTGCTCGGTCCGCGGCCGTGTCCGCTCGGGCGGTGCGGGGCCCGGCTGCGCCCCTCGCTCCGTGTCCCGCTCCGGGATCCGGGATGGGGCTCCGGGAGCCCCGGGGGCCAGGGACCGCAGCACGGGAAGGAACCCGCCCGGCAGCCGGCGCTTCCCCGGAGTGTTCGCGGACAGGGCAGGAGGGTGCGGGGGGCGATTCCCAGCTCGGGGAACGTGTCCGCGCAAGGGCTGCGGCAGAGAAAGGCTCGGAGAAGCCGCCGGGGCCGCGCCGGGCTGGAGCCAGTGCCCGTGCGGATGGGGCAGGCGGCAGCCGCGGGAGCTGAATAAAGCGTCCGGTCTGCTTCTGTTTGAGCGTGATGGGGAGAAGCGGATGGTGGCGCAATGCAAGGAAATGGTCTGGCCAGAACACTCGGTGCCCAGAGGGATGCACCTGTCAAAGCTGCTTCGGGGCACGGAGCGGCGGGCAGAGCAGGAGCCTGCACGGGCGGCGGACACAGTCCGCGCTGTCGGTGGTTGTGCTCTGTTGTACTCTCAGTAGTGCACGCTGTCGGCGCCTGCCTTCCGCTGTTAATTCAGCAGCAGCAGCTTTTCATGCAGAACTAATAATTAGCTGAGCTTTTCCATCACCGCTCACCTGCCTGCACAGTCACCTTAATTCTAAAGCAGATAGGCACTTAAAGAATGTACAAACGCTGGGGCCACATCGCTCACTGGGGAAAGCAGCTACTGTTCCCTGAGCACAGTGAAGTGATGGCCAGAAACACTGGGGTGGGATTCCACGTATTTATTAGGTGTGAAGCCTGGCGTGTGCATCAGATGTGGGTTTTTACCCTTGCCAGTGGCTGTGCCTTTTCCTGTCTGTTAATCTATTCTTTGTGTTTTTATCTAGATCCAGAGTGGGCTTCTTACAAACTTGGAATATTCATTTGTTTGAATTGCTCTGGAATACATCGCGATCTTCCTGAAATCAGCAGAGTCAAATCCATTCGACTTGACTTCTGGGAGAGCAATTTAATAGAGGTACAGAGGAAAAAGCAATAATTCTCCACATTTCATAACCTCCTCTGCCATGTAATTCCTGTGCCATCCACCATGGACAGTGCAGCAGAGCCATAGTTAACTGCATGGGTGACTTTAGGGGTTTTTTATGACCTGCTCAACCAAATTACACTGATAGGTGACCATGTTCCTAACAGTCTGTGGTGTATATTTTTATATACACAATAACTTCTCACTATGGTTTAGAAACCCACAAATATTTCCGGGTAGTATGTTCAATTAGGAAAGTAACATACACTTCTTAAATATTGCTTCAGCCTCTCATCATTCAGTTGAGTTGTGCTAATAATACAATCACAGTTAATACCTGGGAGGAGATAAGATAATAGGGAGATCATAAACAGATTATCTCCTGATTTTCTTTTGTTTTTTTCATCAACAACCACGGTTTTGTATTCACACATGATTCAGAACTGTAAATACTGAAAAAGGAGCATCCACCTAAAGACAGTAAACTATAATGCCAAAGGGAATTTATAAATGTATGTAGACACACACTGAGAGTTATGGCAAGACTCAGCAAAAAGTACAGTGTTCCTTTTGATACAAGTCTCACTTTTTGTTCATGACATGGTGTTGATTTGCAGGGACACACCTGACTGTAATTTATTTTGTATTTCAGTTTATGAGGAACCACGGGAATCTCTGGGCCAAAGCTAAATTTGAGGCCAAGGTCCCTCCATACTATTACATCCCCAAGTCCTGTGACTGCCTGTAAGTTGATGGTGTATTCACTGCTGCAGACCTTTACATCTGCTTCCCTCACAGGTCTCCTCGGCTGGCTGCTGAAACTAGAGACAGATCAGCTTTATCCGTGTTTTCCTCTTTCAGGGTTTTAAGACAGCAGTGGATTAGAGCTAAATATGAGCGTGGGGAATTTCTTGACACCCAAGTCTGCCAAGATCCCTGTTCTGCAGGTAAAAGGATTGTCAGGGAGGTCTCAGCCTCAAGGCTAACAGCACAATGTTCTGTTGGCAGCTTTGCAGATCTCTAAGGTTGACTTCTCACATTTGAATTGCTGGATTTGCAGTCACTGCTTTGAGAAGAAACTCCTGAGAAAAGGCACTTACAGAGGTGCTAGGGTATATTCAGATCTTACTGTTCTCTATTTCTCCACTGATTTTTTTCACATGAGGGGAAAATTCTCAGATGGAGAAGAGACTTGAAACTGTGCCACATCACCCTTAGCTCAATCGTCCTGCCTTGTGCCACCCTGCTCTGACGTTACCTGTCTGGTCTGCAGGCAGCCGTGAAGGATGCCTCTGGAAGCTTGGGAAGGGACGCAAGCAGTTCCAGAAGAGGCAATTTCTCCTGTCAGCAAGGGAAGGGGTGATGAAGTACTACAGCAAAGAAGTGAGTTCTTCAGCCAGACCTGGCCATAGGCAGCAGTAAACACCCATCCTCAGACCCTGCTCTTCGTGGGCAAAACCCAGCACAAGTAGCTTTGGCTCAGTTTTGCAGCTTGTGCTTAGAGCAGTCCACACGTTTCCCTATTTATATTCGTGGTATATTGGACAATTTTGGATGTAGTTCTTTTGCTCATCCCTTATCTCAACCTTGCAGCCTCCTTTTGCTTAGTGAACTAAGGAAATGGATACTGGCAGTTGAGCAGCAAGACAAAGAAGAGATCTGCTGACAGTTGATAACCCTTACATTATCAAAAATCCTCTCATGAGCTCTGGCAGCCTGGTCCTCAACAGGACTCCTTTCTGTGGGGCACTGTAGCTAATTGTTCCCTAACTAGGAGGCTGGAGACAGACCCATCCCTTGCAATGCAGACCCAGCCCTCTTTCAGTGACCTAGCATTTGTCAAGGAATCTTTGTAAATGGTTTGATGTTGCATGTAATTAAGGCTTTATGTTTCAGGTATATCCAATATTCAGGTATTTTAGGACATCTGCTTTCTATTCAGTAGGGATTTAGGTCTCATAGAGCTGATCTGTCCTGCAGTACATTCCCTGAGAGCACTTTAATACAGTGATGCTTTTCATTTCACAGTCCAAAGGTCCAAAAGCCGTTATCAGCATTGAGACTCTGAATGCAATGTTCCAGGTGGAGAAAATAGGACACAGTCATGGGCTGCAGATCACATACATCACAGATGGTCAAACAAGGAACCTTTTTGTCTATCACGAAAGTGGAAAGGTGAATATAATGGAGATTCTGGAGTTAGCAAGATGCTTAGATGTTGGATCTGTATTTTGGAAGAGTTACCATGTCTGCAAGATCTAGTTTTACTTGGCATCACTAAGGCTTGTAGAATACAGGAAGTTGCAGGATCTGGTACTCCTAATGGTAGCATCCTGCTCTTTTTCTGTTGGGGCATATATTCAACCTCACCCTTTGGGTGGTCTTAAGTGGTACATTGATGTAAATCTCTGTAAGGTAACTGCCTCGTGGTTTTACACAATTTCATGATTAAATTTCTTGACAAACATAGAGATTATTGTTCTATAGTATTTCCAAGCCAATAATGATAATTTTAAAAACTATCTCTGTAGATATTGTTCGACTTCTGTTTTTTCCTTCAGCAGAGTTCTTCTGTCTTTCCAGTTACAGAGGTTTTTAAACAACCCATAACTGAACCAACTGAAAAAGCTTGTGTATACAGGCCTGGGTGACTTTCATGCTGAGAATGTCTTGGACCTCCCAAGAGGGGCATTCTTAAATTATTTCCAAGGGTCAATGTTTTTCTGGTGTCTGGGACAAACACTGATTCTCTCTGCCCCTTGGGGAGAAAGTACCTCTTTACAGAGGGGTCACAAGGAAGGAGAAGGGCATTTTGGAGAAGCAGTGCTCTGACTCTTCTTGTTAATCCTTATGTTTGTGTTTGCTGTTTTCCCAGGAGATTGTTGACTGGTTCAATGCTATTCGGGCAGCACGTTACCACTATCTCAAAACAACCTTCCCCAGTGTCCCTGAGCCTGAGGTGAGAACTGAACAGGGCCTGAAGCAGTCTGGCCAGACATACATGAGAAAACATTTTCTCACTTTTTCTCACAGTCAGGTGCTCAAAAAGCAGCACTTGGGTCCTGAGAACGGACAGAAGAGGTAGAAGGAGAGATCACACTGAATAATATGCAAAAGCTTAGACAATAATTAAGGCTTTAAAGTCTTCATGTGATCCTTACACAATGTAATCTGTCAAAAGTATTATGTTCCTTCTTACTTCAGACTTCCCTTTACCAAGCAGCCAAAAAATCCCAGACCCCAAAAGCCACAATTGATGGTGATTAACTTTGACAAAAACAGAACAGAAATGCAGTCTTGAATGAGACAGCCTGTCCTGGTTTTGGTTGGGACAGACACAGACTTTTTTTTGTTTGTGTTCTCCTAGCTCATACCCAGGATCACAAGAAATTTTGCCAAAGAAGGATATATGGAGAAAACAGGACCAAAAGTAAGTGCATACGTGGCATTACAAACAGGATCATTCCAGATAGAGAACATTTGGTAGTTCAGTGATGCTGACTCCTGAGAGATTTGCTCAGTGACTCTCTGCTTCCTGGGTTGATAACAGATGCTCTGCTCAAGCCTGATGTGTTTTTAGGGGCCACGGTGTATTTTGTGTGGAAAATAAGATGGGGAAGAAGAATCCTTGAAGAGTGGATTAGCTGTCAATGGACGTGTAAAGGGCTGTTACACAACACCACTTGGGTTGCTGTGTCTGCTAACTTCAGCTCCTGCCACAGCAGAGCATGACGTGTGACAGCCCCTACTTCTCTGTTTCACTTGGAGTCAGTGGCACTTCAGTCACATCTGCTTAGGGCAGCAAAGTGTCGTTTGAGCAAATTTCTCTACACTGAAGCCAATAGTCTGGTTTGTTTTATTGTGGGAAGTGTTTGGGCCAGTACTCTTGGAACAGAGGAGTGAGGTTTTGGGCACTGCTGAAGGAGGAGATAAAGATCTGAGGTCTTGTTTGACCACAGCCACTTCTTGCCTTGCTCTCCTCTGAGTGGACCATGAGCCAAGTCCCATTTTAAGGCTCAGTGGTGCATTGCTGATGCTGAATACGCTGGGGTTTGGCCCAGCTGTGCCAGTGGCCCAGCACCTCTTCTGCAGGTACTTGCACAGAGCATGAAAGATTGTGTGTTTTTTTCTTGAGGCCTAAATTCTGCCTAAACTGAGTTGAGTCCTAGAAGAGGCCTCTTCAGTTCAGCCTGGAGCAATTAATAGCTCAGGAATGGTCAGGTAAGTGTAGTTGATGGAATTAGCACCTAAAAACGCCCCCACCAGTATTGTAGACCCAGAATTCTAGGGACAACCTTCCTGATCAGATTATTGAAATTGATTGCTCACTCTGTTCACTATCACCACGGGCTCAGGGGTTGTTCTCTGCAGAGCTTTCAATCCATTTCATGCAACTTCTTAATCTTGTTAATTTGATTGCTTCCCTGCCCAAATGATTGTCATTGAATGTAAATCTGTAGTTTGAGCCCAGGGAACAGAGAGAGCTGAAGGCTGCACACTGGAGTCCTGTTACCAGTTGCAGGGATGAAGGAAACTCAGCTCCAGCTCCAAGTCATTTAAGTGATCCTGAGATTTGAATAGACCAAAGTCCACTTTGAGACTTGGGTCTTCAAAGAATTTCTACCATTTCCTTGCAGCAGAAGGAGGTCTTTAAGGTACGCTGGTTCTGCTTGGATTCTCAAGAAAGGAACCTGATATACTTTAAAAACCCACTGGTAAGAGGAGTGTTCTTTGTTCCACAGCCCCTTCATGAAGCAGGGGGGCAGGAAGGGTGTGTTCTATCCACCTTTTCCAGTGGCTGTGCCAGACTGGAGCAGCCCAGCCTCAAGAGCCCATTTCCCTTGCCAAAGGATGTCTCTGAAGCTGAGCTGGTTGGAAGCTCTGGCCTGTAGAGTGGCTGTGAGGAAGATCTTCTAACAGCAACTGCTGCCTATGCTCCTTCTCCCCCAGGCCCAGTGCCTCTGCATCTGTAACCTCAGCCAAGATGAGCAATATTCCAGAGTCAGGGGCTTGACAGCCCCATGATCCTGACTCCTAGCACTGCTTTAGCCATGGGCATGTCCTTCCCTGTCCCTTCTGAACACCCACCACCCAGCTCTGTAAGGGTGGGGCCCTGCCTTCTCCTCCTGGGAATGCCTGGGAGTGCAGAACACCCCTTTGTTCCCTGCTGGTGTCCCCACTCTGTGTCCTCAGCTCCCCTCTGGGCCTCCCCAGACCCTGTTCCATGGCAAAGGACAGAGCAGTGTCTGCTGGAGCTCCACTGTCTGCTGGCTGATGCCTGTCTTCTGCGTCCTTCTTTCCAGGACGCGTGTGCACGGGGCCAGGTTTTCCTCGGAAGGAGGGATGAGGGATATGAAGTACGAGATGATTTGCCCCAGAAAGTCTGGGCGAAGAAGAAAAAGCCAATGATCACTCTGGTCACACCAGTGAGGGAGTTTGTGTTTATCTGTGAGAGCGACTGGAAGCAGAGGGAGTGGATGGACGCCTTGAACAGAGTCATCACCCAGCTCTGATGTGCACAGGGAGCAGCAGGCAGCTGCATTCCACCTGGCTGCAGCTTCTGGCCACACAGGGACGGGTTGTTCTCAACAGAGTGGGGTGAATGTTTCTTACAGCGCTACATTTCTGGCACAATAAAAAAACAAGCCAAGTTTAAATTGTGAGGATACTGTAATGGAATCACACAGATGCTCCTAGCTCCTTGCTTTCAACAATCTCTACTGTTTGGCTTTTTTGTGAGTGGCAAATCCAACATCCAGCGATTTTTTTCCAGAGCACAACCCCAACACAGTGCCCTGGTGAACTCATCAAGAGTACAGGATGATCAGACACTGATCTGTCTCACCTAAGAACAGATGAAGCTTAATGAGCTTGATTAGACTGAACATTGAAAGGCAGAAACAAGTTTTAAAAGTATTTTTTTCAGTGACTTGCTTACAAACACTCCACTAGTGAGGACTGGCATTCAGTGTTGGAGGGGAGCCTTCTCATCAGGTAGCACTCACTGTGCAGGAACTGATGGAGACTGCACTGGCTGACACAGAGCCCTGTTTCCATGCCTCAGGACAGAGTGAGATCTGGCTCTACAAAGCAGCAAATCATTCACACATTTAATTTTTCTTTGCAATAGCCCAATTTTACAAATCAAGAGGAAGTCTTGCAGACCAAGTTTCTGGTGCGGCTTCCACCTTCTGCTGACAATTTCCAGCTGGTCTTGAGATACTCAAAATAGTTCTTTTTTTCAGAAATGAGAAGTGCCAATACTTGCAGGAATTAGTGACACTAATTCTTCTTTCTCCCCACCCCCAGTGGGGTTGGAGCTGGGTTGTCATTCTGCCTTTCTCAGCCAGCTCACCGTCCAGCTCTGAGCCATGTGCAGTAGTTTTAGTTGCTGATACACTCCCATGAACTTCCCTGTGTTCCAGGCTCTGTCCCCACATAACCGCGTTTATTCTAGCTCACATGGTGGTGCAGAATTCTATTAAATGGTCTAATCCTGCAGCTCCCGAAATCAACAGAAAGCAGCTTCTGACTTGTACGAGGAATAATGTCAGTCTTCATTTGTTAATTGTTATTTTGAGATGACCTCGGAAGGCTTTGGTCCCCCCAACAGCCTGGACTTGGGTCAGTCAGGGTCTGCAGTGTGCTATGTTGTGCCACTGCTCTCCCGGCTGGGTCAGCAAATTGCTCGTGTCAGCAACTCTCACTATTACAAAATCGGGAAATTCACGGTGGAAATGAAATCGCGCAGATAACGGGGACTTTTTTGGACAGTCGGTGAAAGTCAAGGCCAGGCCCTAGAGAGTTCTGCGTCACAGTTCATTTGCACCGGCAGCCCAAATCCTGCGGCCAAGGGCCGAGAGAAGAGCAGAGGAGCGGGGCCCGGGCAGAGCGGGGCACAGGAGCCCGGCCCGGGGCGGAGCGGGGCAGAGGAGCCCGGAGCGGGGCAGAGCGGGCACGGCCCGGGGCGGAGCAGCCCGGCCCGCGGCAGATCGGGGCAGAGCAGCACAGAGCAGCCCGGCCCGGGGCGGAGCGGAGCAGAGCAGCCCGGCCCGGGGCAGAGCGGGGCACAGCGGGGCAGAGCAGCCCGGAGCGGGGCAGAGCGGAGCAGAGCAGCCCGGAGCGGGGCAGAGGAGCCCGGCCCGGGGCAGAGCAGCCCGGAGCGGAGCAGAGCGGGCACGGCCCGGGGCAGAGCAGCGCGGCCCGGGGCAGAGCGGGGCAGAGGAGCCCGGCCCGCGGCGCTGTCGGCCCCGGAGGAGGGGCCCGCGGAAACCGAAAGTCGGCGGGCGCTGCGCTCCGCCCCGGGCCCGGCCATGGCTGTGCTCATCGAGCTGGAGCGGCTGCAGCGCGTCCTGGAGCTGCACTGCTCCTGCTGCCTGCAGCTGTTCGCGGAGCCCGTGCGGCTCTCGGGCTGCGGCCACAGCTTCTGCCGCGGCTGCATCGTGCGGTTCTGCGCGGGCCGGCCCCGCGCCCCCTGCCCGCTCTGCCGCCGCGCCTTCGAGCCCCAGCAGCTGCGGCCCAACCGCGAGCTGGCCGCGCTGCTCAGCCTCATCCCGCGGGACACCGCCGAGCGGCTGGAAGCGGAGCAGGGGCCGGGACCTTCCGGAGCTGCTGCCTGCGACGGCCGGAGCTCGGCAGGGCGGACACCTGGGGAGAAGGTACGGCCGGAGGCAGCCCGGGGCTCCTCCGCGACACCCGGGAGCTTCACCCCGCGACACCGCGGGGCGTTCCGGGCTGACATCCCCCGACTCCCCCGGGACATCCCCCGATACCCAGGGGACTCCTGCCCGCGACATTCTGGGACAGCTCCCTCGGGACAGCCCGGGCTCCATCCCACGGCACAGCAACACACGGGACAGATGGGTTCGGCTGACACAGGCTGTGGGGCTCATTGCTGGGGTCTGACACATTGAGAGCTGCATAGCTGAGTTAGAAGAACTAATAACTGCACATACTCAGCTGATGCACAATAGTAATAAGTGACTTCCTTGTGCTGGGTGTTAATTTATTGCATCAGCATTGCGTTGGAGAGTGCCGGAAGGACACATAACATTATTAGACGGTGCTGCAGCTCCACCCAGCTTCACAGCACAGGATGGGACAGGTTCATGTTCTGGCTCTCTGCTCAAAACCACTCCCAGAGGAGGCCATGAGAAAAATGTGTTGACCCTCGTTATCGTAGCACTTACGTATCTCACTCGGTCGAGCTAAGAGCATACCGAAGCTCACAATTACAAGTTGAACATGTAATTAATTGGTGACTGTTGATGTTGATTTCGTTGTGATTATTCCTACTCAGAATTGTGCCTTTCAGGCACCTCCTCAACCAGTCCATTGTCAGTGATGTAGGGAGTTTTTATTACCCTGCTGCTTAACCTAGTCGTGCTTTCTCTGAGGTTTATAGAGATAAATTGTCCAATGTGTCACTTTAAAGGAGGAAGAGATATGGGAGAGCTCCAAGCAACAAGAAATAACAGCAGAGACCATCCACCTGTTAAGAAAAGATCTGGATAAAGTAAAGGTACACGTTGTACATTCATCACCTACAGAAACTTTCTGTTTCCACTGTTCTGGGCTGGAGATGTGATTGATTCCAGCTCAGAGCAGGAATCTGCCTTTTTGTTTCCTTCTTTTGTGTCACAATTCTGCTTTTACTGATGAGGATGGATATATGGCATCAGCTGCACTAACACGTGTCTTGGCTGGCACAAAGACCACTGGAGTTGTGCACTGTTGCATTTTTCTGCTTATCCCTGGACTAGCCTGAATGTTTCTGGTACATTTAGATGAAAAATTAGAAATCATAAGAGGGAATATTGAACTTTCTGGGTTGGCAAGCAGAGTCCACTGGCCATATAATAGTTGTGATCCTTAACATGCCCCAAATCTCATTGCATGTAATGCAGGATAGTGTCAAAGATATTTTATTCCTTTGAATAAAGTTTTCTGGTCTACAGGGGTCAGTCAAAGTGCACATTAGATGGGGCACTAAATCTCATATTCTCTGCATCTTTCCTAACCACACAATGAACTCCGTATTTTCTGCCTTTCAGGAATATACATCTCAGATCAAAGGCCAGATTATTAAAGATTTCTGTTGCATGAAGGAATATGTTGAAAGACAGGAGAGAAACACACTGGTGTTCATTGAACAAGAGCAAAAAGCTGCTCAACAGAAAATTGAAGAGACTATTCACCAGCTCACAGACATCAAAGCCCAACCTGTAAGTGATGAAATGAAGTGGCAGAATAGGAGTAGAAACTCTCAAGCTCAATGTCTGGGATAGCTGAATGTGTTCAGAGCACCTTTGAGGTCCCCACTGCACCACAGACAATAATGCCAGTCCATGGACACTGCTGTCAGCAGGGAGAGTCTGGGCTGAGAAATCCAGAGGAGAAAAGGTACTGAAAAAGACACTGGCTGGGAATGCAACTCACAAGTAGGTGAGTTGTAGATTCCCACAATTTCTAAGTTAAGGCAGACAAAGCTTACCCTTTCCTCACACTAATACATTTTCAAACTTTCGGTTTCAGTTCTGGAAGAAGGAAGTTGAAAAAAAATGAACTTCTGTTTTCATATGAATGAATACTTATGGAAATTGTAATATATGTATAAAAGAAAACTTAGTCACATTTTCAGTTTTCTTAGGGAAGACACTTTTTTTTTAAATAAGAATATCCTTCCCTATTTTCTGTAAGATTTCAGGTTGGTTTGCTGAGGTAACTGTCCTATAAAGGGAACTTTTGATACAAACAATAAGATTCTTGGAGAGATCACTACTTTTTCCACTTATATCTGATCTGTGAGTTGAAATTACTGCTGTTATTTACATCTTTCCCTTGTTATTTTGTCATAATTAGAGTGACATATCTGAGAGGCAGAGGTATGGAGGCTCACCTTCAAGAATTAACAAAATTATACTAGATGAGAAGCTTAATGTTGTCAAAAGTGCTGTAGAAGATCTTAAGAGAAAATTGGAAACTTTACTCTTGGAGAATTATGCTCAGCAACTCCCACCACCAGGTGAGTTTTCCTGATTTTGAAATCTTTTTCTTAAAGACAGTGGATCTAGGAAATAGATTAAAAAAAATATTTGTGCTAATGAAATGCATGTGCAAATAAAACAAACACACTACTCAGCAAAAAAATAAAGAGCACTAAAAATTTTTAAGACAGAAACTGCTTTATCTGCATAGAACAATCAAACTGCTTTACCCATCTCACTCTTCTGACAGTTCCCTTCTGACCACACCAGCGTAGAGTGCTCTGTTAATTTTGGGTAAAAATGTTTGCCTACACGCCCTTTGTAATTTATACAATCAAAAAAAAAAGCAATTCCTTGTTTTGTACTTGAACCAGCAGCTGGTTTTATTTAAGGTGTGTTTACCTTTAGAAGCTTAAATTCTTCCTGTGTACACTTTGAAGAAATGCCTTAACACTTCACTTACTTTTGTATTTAGTGCAGCCTCCAGACCTGTACCAGGAGCCAAGTGTCAGCTCATCATCTCCAGAGGCTGCAGCTGAAAGGCCTGAACCAGCCAATTCCAGCCAGTTTTCTCAGTGTGAGTATCCAAGCCAGCAATATGATCCTGGCTGCAGCAAGCTCCTACTGTAGGTTTCCCTTGCAGCCTCTGACTGCTGGTTAGTTCCTGCTGAGCTCTGACTGCATATATTTGTTTGCAGACTCTGAATGCAGGCTTTTACCTGGCCAGATTGTGACTGCAGCTTCCAACAACAGGCTCTGACTGCAGACCCAGACTGACCTCACAGCGCTGATTCTCTCCCCAGGATCCTCCACAATCCTCCCACCATCCACTAACCCACTCCTTTTTATCACATTTACCTTTACTGGATACTCATGTTTCCTGTGACTCAGCAGGGGCAAGGCTGTGTTGTGTCATTAACAGAGCTGTTATTTATCAGGGGTGAGGTCACTGTATTCCCTTCTCCTGCAGCAGGGTGCTCAGTACTTTCTCCTTTCCCCTGGAGTGCAGGAGTCTGTCGTGGATGCTTACACAGCTGTGCCTGTTAAATGTTTCAGTACTCCCAGGATACAGATAGTGCCTGGTGGAGGATTCTGGAATTTCGATGAAGGTTTATGCTGTGATCATTTGGTTTCATTTCTCTCGTTGCCTGCATGTGAGAGTATTTTCCTTTCTGTCTTTCAGGGGCAGCCGATGTGACTTTCGACCCTACAAGAGTACACAAGCACTTGGCACTGACAGCCCAGAACAGGAGAGTGATGGTTTCCAGCCAGCCGACCACTTATCAACCATCACCCAAAAGATTCTGCATCAGCCAAGTGATGTGTTCACAGGGCTTCTCTACTGGCTGCCACTACTGGGAAGTAATTACCAAGGACAGTGATGGATGGGCTGTTGGAGTTGCTCATGAAATGATTGGTAAAAGGGACAAATTGGGAAGAACTGAGCATTCCTGGTGTGTAGAATGGCTGGGTCCTAAAAAACAGCTGTCAGCATGGCATAAGGATCAAGAAACATTATTACACAAGGACAAACCGCTGAAGGTTGGAGTTTTCCTGGAGCTACAAAAGAAGACTGTGTCATTTTACTCCATCGCTGACCAAGAAATGCTTTTGCACACCTTTGAAATCAGTATCTCAGATCCTCTATACCCTGCCTTCTGGCTGTACACTCTAGAAAGAAATGGATCTTTAACGATAAGTCAGCCAAACAGGAGATAAAGCCTATTGAGAACAGGGACAATTTGGCCAATGACTGCATAGTTCCTATAAAATCCTCAGTGTTTAGCACAGGAGTGTACTAAGGAATGAATTTATAACTACCCAGGCTTTCCTGGGAATCTGCAACTGATACTGCTCTACTCTCCTCACACTGTGCTCTGGTCCAGCCATAGTTCATTAAATTCCAGCCTATGCTAAAGGCAGGAACCACCTCTGTGGGACTCAGGGGGGTTTCTCAAGCAGCTTTAAAGAGTCCCAGGATATTCATAGGAAAGAATATACTAAGGAAGCTCTAACTTTGGGGATAAGCCTTTCTCATGGACCTGATTTTTCCTACATTGATATAAAAAATACGGGAGAACACATTATGCCATTCCTTTTTGTCAAGTGGATTTTCTTTAGACAGATCTGATTGATTAAGGAATGCTCAGAGGGCAAGATGTTACTGATGTGAGGTATGAAAATCTTTTTCTTTAGGGTAGACACTAACTAGAAAATAGGCTTTGGATTTGAGGACCTGACACTTCAGGGAGGTGTCCCAGAAGAACATTGTTCCCACTGGAACCATATTTTAGTCTTGCCCAGGCTGAAGGGCCTGGTGGTGGTGTGACAGTGGGCATGGTTGTGGAAGCAGATGTTCAGGTATGTTTATACCAGCTGATAACTCATGCAGTCACTTTCCTGGCCTTTTAAAGGGCCTGCAAACAGGGCCGTGCCCTGGGAAGGACCGTCTGTCAAGCCTGAGACAAAGCAAGAGGTTCTCGGTCGCCTGTGGAGGGTGAAGGGACCAGAGCTGAGGTCCCACAAAACCTACAGACAGGTTGATTCCTGAGAGAGCCACTGCTTCATGCAGGCAAACTGAAAACAGCCTTCCCAAGAAGCAAAAGCTTTTTCACGAAGTCTGTGGCATTTCAGAATTGACAAAATAAATAGTTTATTGTGAATAAAGCATGTGGGATTCAGCTATCACATTTAGTGGAATGGAGTAATTGACAGAACTGCTGCTCACCTTTAGTTACTCTGCTGTCACTGAGCACTATGATGGGCTAAATGCACATTGGTGTGCTCCAGGGGTGTGTCAGCATCTCCCAGGCTGGGGTAGCTTTCCTGGGATAGCCAAAGCCACTGCCTCGTCAGTATTGAGGTGTCCTTTGCTGGTTCATCTGGAAAAACAGCAGCTACAGCAAGAACTGGACATCCTTAATTCATTCCCCACACGGGAGTTGTGCCCTGGTGCCCAGGGGCAGCAATTTGTTAGGGTTTGGATCACAGCAAGGATACATAACACCTCAGTGCAGATGGGAACCCGCTGTGTCACTACCTGAACACTGGGAAGAATTTCCTGATTAGGTGATTAAACGCTGGAACGGGCTGCCCAGGCTGGACTCACCATCCCTCGGGAGGTTTAAGGAAAGCCTGGACATGGCACTGGGTGCCTCGGCCCGGCTGACACGGCGGCGTTGGCTCATCGGATGGCCGCGATGATCTTTCCCACCCTCAGTGACTGTGTGACCCGCGGCGTGCTCCGAGCGCCCCGGGCTGTCCCTCAGCGCCGGCTGGGCTCTCGGCCGGCCCCGGGGAGCCGCCGCCTCCCGCCCTCAGGCCCGCCACCGCCCCGGGCTGTCCCTCAGCGCCGGCTGGGCTCTCGGCCGGCCCCGGGGAGCAGCCGCCTCCCTCCCTCGCCCTCAGGCCCACCGCCGCCCCGGGCTGTCCCTCAGCGCTGGCTGGGCTCACGGCCGGCCCCGGGGAGCCGCCGCCTCCCGCCCTCAGGCCCGCCGCCGCCGCCCCGCGCAGCCGCCGCGCAGCCGCCGCTCTTGGCCGGTCCCTCGCGAGCCGCCGTAGCGCGCCCGCCCCGCTCCGTGAGGGGAGCCCGGGCAGGCCAGGCCAGGCCGCAGCGGCGCCGCCGCTCCCCGCCCGATGTGAGCGGCCCCGGGCCGGCGGCAGCCAGCGCGGCCATGAAGAAGGACGTGCGGATCCTGCTGGTGGGAGAACGTGAGTGCCGAGGCAGGAGGGCCGGGGAAGGGTGGGGGCCCGCTGGCTGTCACATCGCCCCGGTGCCGCGAGGCTCAGGCCGGCCCGGGCGGGGAGCCGGGGGCAGCGGCGGCCCCGCGGGGCGGGCAGGGCTCGGGGTGGGCTGGCCGTGAGCGCTCGGAGAGCGGCCTGCAGCCCCTCGGCTCCCTGCTCCGGGCACCACACGGCCGGCGCTCGCCGGGATTGTGCTGCTTGGACGTCCCTGGAGATGACACCGGGATGGAATTCTTGTCCGCTATTTGGCCACGGCCTGTTTAAACTTTTGGGATTGGTTTCTTTCCTTCTACCTTTTTTTTTGTCTTTTTTGTTTTTCTTTTTTTCTTTGTACCCGTGTGAAATTCACACTTGCACGTTTCCCATTTACTGACTTTGGAAGTCGGTGGCCTGATGTGCTCCTGATGGTTCTAGGTCGGGTGTTGTGAGTTTGTGGCCAGGACGGGGCCGGGGAGTCCAGATCGCTGTTTTTGCTTTTAGCTTTCTGTGTGACCTTGGATAAAAGCTCACACGTAGGTGCGTGCCAGAGGTACTGTGGGTCTACATTTTTTCATGTGTTCCTAAAACTGTGTCCTGAAGTTCACGCTTCGGTACCCGAATAATTGCCAAGGCTTGCAGAGGCTCCGCTTCTCCTCGGTATAAATAGCAGCGAGGAGGTTCTGTTAGTTTGCAAAGCGAGCTTAAGTTCCTCGAGGGGAAAGAATGCAGAGTAATTACCAAGTGTTATTAGTAAAATTACCTGGTTGTACTACGAACGTGGTACCACTAACAAAGCTTTCCTGAGGGTTGAATGCCCCATATATGTTTATAGTGCAGCTGATGCAGTTGTTTTATAGTGCGGGTTGGCTCTGTGCTGCACAGAAAGGCTCTCTGTGACTTCTCTGGAGAGGAATCTTGAGGGAGCTGTCACTGTGCAGAAAGAGCTAACTCATTAGGGCTGTATTTGGTTAGTTTTGCATGCCTGTGTTTAGGAATTGGTGGCTGTGAATACCCGGATTAATTCCTCTTTAGCACACATGCCCGATGTATGTCACTGCCTTAGGCAAGGCTGTGTTCTGGGCTGCCTCTGTGCAGTGCTTTCAGCACAGGTGTAACAGGTGCTTTCTTTTGGCAGCAAGGTTCACAGTGTGTCCAAATGGGAATAGTAAAGATACAGGTGTCTTAAATCCTGCAGTGTGTAGTACATGGCACACGTATCAGAGATTGTGAGCATCTCTGTTACACCTTTGTTTGATTGTAGTGAGGAGGAGGGAGAAATTTGTTTTACAAATTGGTAAAACTTGTCAGTTATAGTGCCAGTCCTGCTTTGTGTATGTATCTCATGTATATTTATTATACATGAACATATAAAATATTATCCATAGACTAACTTGTCTGAAACCACAAGTTAGTCCAGACCTTATAAAACTAGTTAGATGGAAACAGCAGACCATCAGGTTTGGAATCTGAAATATGCCAAGAACTCTTTATTGTAAGCCTGTTCCAAGACTCAGCCTTTTTCATCTCCATTGATGCACAGTTTAGGTTTCAGTTGGTTTAGTCCTCGTGTGCAGGGTGCCAACATCAGTTTTTAATAGCCAGTAATTTTCAGATTATGTTCAGCATGTTATGCAGCAGGATGTAAAAGACTTGTATATGAGGAAAAAAGACAAATTAATTATCATAAAGTGCTGTGCTGCTCTCCTTCATTCCTTCAGTCAGCTGATACTGTTTAGGCTGTTATTTCTAAGACTGTAAACAGATTGGGAAGGACAGAGAGTTGACCTAGATTTGAACAAACTAACCCAAATCTCTGCACTAGAACCTATGGATTCTCATAAAATTCAAGGACACTAGAAATTGTATCAAGAGCTTCTAAATACTGAAATTTACCTACCAGCAACACACAATCTTCTATTTTCAGACATAAGAAGTGGGTTTCTATATCTGCAGAACCAGTTTTGTCATTGTTTCAAGTTAAAACTGTCTTGGTCAGGTGCAGAATACACATCACTATTTTCACTAAGTAGTAACTTTACGTGCCTATAAGGAAAGTACTCATCTTTTCTCCCTGTGGAAACAGGAGAGCTTCTGGAGCTCTTTCAGTCCTGTCAGGATGGAAGAGAAGATGGAGTTGGTGCAGTAGGATGGCTGGCAGTTTAAGTTAGGATTTTAGTTCATTTGAGTATCTTTGATGGAGACACAGCTGCCTTGCTGTTAGGAAACCTGCAGCATGGTGCTCTGCAGGGAGTACCACCAGGGAAAAGCTTACAGCTGTTCTCTGTAAGGAAAACAGAAATCTTCCTCCTCAGAACAGCTTTTCTTCACTTTTGATATTTCTGTTACAACTACTCTTCATCGCGGTAAGTTAAAGAGAAGGTTTTATTTCTGGCTGCCAGAACATGTTACTGTACCAAAAATAGACCTAGATAAGTTGAGTGTACTCTGACTGGCTCATCAGTTCAGCAGCACCAATTCCTGCACAGAATCCACCAGGGGTACAATGATACCTCTCTGTCTTCCACATTCACAATTCCAGTTACACTGAGATTTCAATGCAGCTGAGCACCTCCTGTCCCCTGTGACACTTTCTGTTGGTCCCAGGGAGTGACACAGGCTCTGCCTGGTGCTGGGCAGTGCCTTGGCTGGAACACATTCCTGCTGCCAGGCTGAAGTTGAGTTTTGCAGGAACTGAGAGCTGTTGGAAATAGTTCCAGAGGATATCTGAATGTGAACCTTTTCGGTTTTAAGAAATGTCTCAAAACCAAATAAAACAGTAATAAATAGTCTTACAAGGTGTCCAGAGGACCAGAAAATTCACAGATGAAGGGGTTTAGAGAGAATGGAAGAGACAAGTTACCAACTCTTGGTTTTAAATGGTCACATTAGAGCTTCCCAAAACCAGGCAGCTAAGTTGTGATATCAGAATTCTGAACTTTGCAGGTAAACAGAGTCATTTATTTGATTGAATGGTGTTGGGTACTGAAGCTGAGATGATCATCTTGGGTCAAGAACACTGTGACTTTAAAAGGGCTGTTGGTTTGGGGTATTTTTCACTCTTAGTGGGGGACAGCTCATTTGTATCAAAGCGATTTAGCTCTTGCACTTTAAAAGTAGTCAAAGTACTGCAAACTTTGTCCATATCCTCTTGTCCTGCTCTCATCCTTGGTATTTCAGAGCTAAAGTACAATCATCATATCAAGAATTCTATAAAAACAGTTAATTTCTACAAGCTTCTGTGTATGCTTTCCTCGTTTCTATTTCTGCACTTGTATTAAAGCATTTCTAGTTTGT
This sequence comes from Sylvia borin, assembly GCA_014839755.1. NCBI lineage: Eukaryota > Metazoa > Chordata > Aves > Passeriformes > Sylviidae > Sylvia > Sylvia borin. The sequence goes on from CM025974.1 coordinate 456,390, forward strand.
TCTGATTATTTGTTTGTTTTAGTGCTGTATGTTAAGGTTAAAACTTGGGTAGGGCAGAGCAGAATTCACTTCCCTTCTGGAGGGAAGACACAAGTGGGAGATGGTGCCGAAGTTTTTGCAATAAAAGAATCCTGAGAAATTTACTGTCATCCATATTTAACAGGATTAAACAACAGCTTCAAAGTTTTTATTGTGGTGAACTGGAAAGTGTTTTTAAAATCTTCCCAGTTTAAGATGGGATGCAAGTGTTAAGTGTAACAGAATAAATTATCTAATGACTGTTTTTAATGCTTTTGCAGCCAGAGTTGGGAAGACATCACTAATTATGTCTCTTGTCAGTGAGGAGTTCCCAGAAGAGGTAGAGCACTTTTATTTGTTCTCTAAGTTTTATTTCTATCTTGTCATATAATACGTTAATAAACTGGTTTAAAGTAATGTTTAAAAACAAAATAAATTTTAAAATGGCAAGGATTACTTCAGGAAGAATGATGTACATTAGTTTAAATATATCTCTGCATGAAGATTAGAAATTTAAGCTCTAAGTTACTTTTTTATTTTTCACATTGTTAATTAAATTGATTGTTTTATACCTGACGAATGGTAAGTTTTTTGAGGAGCTGTAATTGGTTCAAACTGGCAGCATATTTCAGTGTCAGAGACATAAATGGGAAGGTGCTGAAAGAGACACGACCATCAATTATTTGGGGGGTGCTGCATTTAAAGAGCAATTAGATTGCAAAATGATTGAGAAGGAGGAATTATAAGTCACACTGTCTAACTTCTACTTAGCCATTTTTTGTAACTAAGCAAGACGTTGTCCTTACTTCTGTCTTAGAAAAATGTTTTATTGATTCTTGAGGTAAAAACTGCAGAAAAAGGTCCTTCTACATATTATTCCTTTAAAAAAGTAGCACACAGTTTTCTCTGCACCATAAAAAGAACCACAGCTGCTGCAAATAGTTAAGCTTTTTACATATAAACGTGAATGTTTATTTCTTCTGCTCACAGGTCTTAAAATAGACGTCATGTGCTGCTCTTTGAATCTCCTCTGCTCTGGGTTTAATGCAAATGAGTAGGTTACCCCAGCTGAGGAGTCCAGATTGGATTGTGAACATAACTGAATTTTGTTAGCAGAATTGAATTTAGTTCTGAGCCTTGCAGGTAAAAGGAGATCCAGTTCCTTTGGCAGGTTGTTTCTTATTGTGTTTAGTGAGTTGTAGTCCTCTGCTCACCCCTCAGCTTCTTCCTGCAGTATAACCTGGAATATTCATCTAAATTGGCATGTTGAGAAAAAGCATGGTTTGTATATAATACAAGACCTCCCTGAAATTACAGAAGGCACTTTTGTAAAAATACTGCAGCCTGGAAAAGCTGCTGACAGAGAGCTGCCCAGTTTCTCAGGCCAGTCAGGCAGATCAGAGCAGCATCATGGGCTCTAACAGGACTTCAGGCTGGGAAATAGTGTTTAAAGGAAAGGGTGCTATCACTAATCACTCTTGAGGAAGATCTAAGCAGAGCCTGAAGCTTTGCAGAGAGATGTTCTCGTGGTGATTGACTTTTCTTTTTCCCTTCTTTTACTAAAAGTAAAGTATTGTGAAAGTTCAGTGTCAACAGGTGAAGGACAATAAATAATGTGCAGTTTTTCACTAAAGTTAGGTTTAAGTTGATTGTTCCTGAATACAGATTAGTGTTCTTGGGGGAAAAGGGCTGTCAGAGTTTACAGCATTTTTCAGAATTAGCTATTTTTTAACATTATGTTTTGCTTTGCAGGATTTTCTGAATTTAATGTTTAGTGTTGTCAGGTTACAACTGTGTTAAAATTGAGACTTGTATTTTGTCTGTCATGCTTGTTTGGGTGTTGGATAGAGTGGGTTTGAGTTTTACAGAAGTATTCATTGAATTTATCCTTAACAGCATTGCTTTTCTGCCAAGCATGCAAGGAGTTCCAGATGCAGTAACTAGACAGGTGAAAAACAAGAAGGTAGCAGTGACTTGCTGTACTTCATGAAAAGAAAACCAAACAAATGAAAAGCAGAAGTACTTGAATAACTAAATGACTTGGACAACTGCCATTAGCTGCTCTGTTTAAAGCTGACTAAATGGCAGCTGTGTTATGGCAGATGAGTTTTTTCAGCAGCTGCATTATCCTGAAAGGCTCTTTCTTGCTGTTCCTCTGACCCCCAGGTTCCACCCCGGGCTGAGGAGATCACCATTCCAGCTGATGTCACTCCCGAGCGAGTGCCAACCCACATCGTGGATTATTCAGGTGGGGACTGCTCAGTGCCTCAGTGATGTGTGTGGGATTGTCTGGCTCAGCAGCCCCCGTTACAGTCACATAGGTCTGGGAGCAGAGCTGCAGGAGAGCCTGGAGGAAACAGAAGCTTTCTGAATGTCTAAATCAGGACACCTCGTAGTTTTGGGTCACTTTACTCTTTTGTGGTTTTTGCTTGTATTTTAATCTGATTGCTGAATAGATAAGTAGATTCACTGTGAAGGTTGATGTGCTGCCATAAATCTCTGCAGTTGTTGCCACAGCTAGAAAAACCCTTCTGCCATTTAGAGTGCAAGCCAAGAGTTAGGCCATGTGAGCAGGTACCCTCCTGTCTTCCCTCTCCCATCGCTGCTGGGGAAATGTCTTTGATGTGTTTAACCACCTAGAAAAAGAAATGATGCTTTTTTGTTCTTGTTGGACTTGATCTTAAATTTATGTGGTTTTCTTTCTCTTGAATGAATTTTTATAGATTCAGTTAATAGAAGCTTGGTATCACTATAAAAATCATCCCCACTGTTGTAAAATCAGCATATGTCATATTCTGATGTAAAAGTTTACATTATAGAAAAAAGGAGCTGTTGAGAAATGTGGAAGGATGCAAACTATGACTTGTTCCAGAGAGAACCTCTCTACAAATGTAATTATTCCTCTTCAAAATAGTTGTAAAAAAATCATGTGCAACAGTCTGTTTCTGTCTTACAAATTAATGGACCAATTTAATTACTGTTTTGGAAGGAGCACTCATTAGAATATTTTATAAAAAGAAGTTTAAATAACAAGGCTTTGACAAAGCTGTCTCATGACCATTCTGAAATACCAAAGTTCCATTTCATAGGGGTTTTTGTTTGTTTGTTTGCAAAAATTGTAGTATTAATTAATAACTTCTTCTATCAAATGCAGAAGCAGAGCAAAGTGATGAGCAGCTTTACCATGAAATATCACAGGTGAGTGTACCTTAGTGTTTGCTAAAAAATAGTTCAGGAAAAGGTCTTTCCCTTGAAGTTCTCTGCGTTACATGGGCTTCAGTTTGAATTGAAGGAAAAAACCTTTCCTGCTTGGCATTTTCTGTGTTGTTTTGTGACTTGTGCTCTAGGAAAGAGATATCTACTTAAGAAAAATAAAGGAAGTAGGTATTAGCATTGTGTTGGTGAATTGAACTTAAGCTTTGTCCTTCCAAGTGAAAGGACAGAACTAAATACCCTTTAATCAGGAAGCCAGTTTTGTATAAATAATTCTACCCTGAAAAGATCTATTTTGCTTCTTTCTGTCACATGGTGCTATTGCATTTATGAATAGCACAGGCTTCTTGGTGACTTTGTCATCCCTTCCATTTGCTATTTTCAGTGCTTTCTGAGCACCTTTGCACATTTTCTGCACAGTCTGTCGTGGTGTTGTGTTCCATTTCTGGCATTTAGTGTGGTGCTTCAGGGAAGGCTGCACATTTTGACTCCTGAGTGTGGATTTCCTGGTGGCACAGGTCTCTGCAGGCACAAGCTGTGATTGTCACACTGCAAGACAGGCTTTTGGGCACTTCTCACCATATGAGTTCTTTGTTTTAATCCTCTTGTTCAGGCTCCAAGTAGCTCAAACAAGCCAAGAGCAGAGTTCTATAGTGAGTTTACTCTGATGTTGTCATGTATGGTCTTTAATTGTCTGTGTTGCTCAGGGGGTTCTGAGCAGTGGAATTCCATGCCTTTCCCTTCTCTTCATTTCAGGCAAATGTGATTTGTATAGTCTATGCTGTTAACAACAAGAATTCTATTGATAAGGTACAGTAAGACATTTTATCCCATTACTGAGCTGTAACTTGTGCACTGTTAATTGATGTCAAGCTGAACTCTGGATTAGACATTTCAAATGCCTGAGATGGAGTTTGAGATCAGTTGTTAAGGGAGTGACCAGATGTGGGTTTGCTTCTGCTCCATTTCAACATACTAGTTTTTAGTCATTTCACTTGTTTGAGAAAGCTGCTCATTAATCAGCTCCAAGTTTTGTTTCCTCCTTTGTTGGTCAGTATGTGCCTTTTTGGGAAAGAAGCAGTAGTAGTTGTAGTGCAACTTGTGCACAGTTCAGTCATATTTAATTTGAGTATGCATTTTTCATGTCTGTTTTTAATCCCACTTTAGGTAACGAGTCGATGGATTCCTCTCATCAATGAAAGGACAGACAAAGATAGCAGGTGCTTAAGTAAAGACGAGAAGTGGGAATTAGGCTGCACATCGATGGTTGTCAGTGAACAGTGTTGAGGATGTTAACTGTTTAAGAAAATCAAATACTAAACTTAAAGTTTATGTAAGAAGTCCAAGCAGCGAGAGATTTGAAGTCTGTAGCTCTGTTACATGTGCCAGCAGTGTTATTTATTTTGAATTTCTTGGGCAGCTTTTACCAGGTGTGTTTTATATTTGCTGTGGTATAACTGGCTTTGGCTCTACCATCTGTAGAGCTTTTCTACTGATGCTGGTTTGAGTAATAACAATGTGATTAGTTACCATTGTATTTAAATGTGTGGGTTTTGTAGAATCAACAAGAAGTACATTTCTGTCTGGGTGTATATCAAAACACTTTATTTAAACTGCTATAATTTACTTTTGCCCATTGCCTCCAGTGGCATTTAATTACATCATGAAAATAATACATGGTTTCTGGTGGGACATGAAATGATAATTTAAGAGACATATTTTTGTCCATCTGTCTTTGAAGCTCTTAATATTCTTTTGTTTTTAGGCTGCCTCTTATATTAGTTGGAAACAAGTCTGACCTAGTGGAGTACAGCAGCATGGAAACTATCCTTCCCATTATGAATCAATATACAGAGATAGAAACGTGTGTTGAGGTATGTGAGACTTCCTGAAGGTAAAGCAAGTAACAAAGAATACATTCTTGCCAAGCATGGATGGCAACTTTATAGTAGAAAAAAGGATTCTTTTTTTTTCCAAACTAAATATTTCAAACATGAGTAATTATAATAGTGAGCTTATATGTTTTCTTTCTTTAGGGAAGTTTATGCTATTGTAAAATCAAACATTACTGTCACATTCTAATATTTAGAGCCTCCTCACACTTTAACAGGGGTTTTCAGTTTAATATTAAGGCAGGCAGATACCTGTGAAGTATTCAAAATTGATTTAATATGTGAGGATATGTTAGTTTTGTTTGTTTGTTTGTTTTTCCCCAAAGTAGATACAACGTTTTGATTTTTGTTCTTGGTATGACAGCAAACTGTAGTGAAACCTCATTTGTTAATTAATTGAACTGGTACAGGGGCTGGATGTCTTTTTACCAAACCAGCCCTGTACCAACAGGAGGGGACTAAGTCTTTAAAAATTTGATGCTTACTTAAATTTCAGAAGAAATCGCCAAATAGTCAAGAAACTAGCTGATCAATGTGAGGATTTCTCTTTCAGTGTTCAGCCAAAAACTTGAAGAATATATCTGAGCTGTTTTATTATGCACAGAAAGCTGTTCTACATCCTACGGGTCCTCTTTATTGCCCGGAGGAGAAAGAGGTATTTATCCATAGATTCTCAGAGCAAATGATTTGGGGGGAGTGAATCTCTTTCCTTTTCAGTGTATTTTGCATCTTGCTGTGTTCTGTTACCAGCAGCCCTCCCCCAAATGTCAGATATCCCAGCACCAGGGGGTTGTTTGGTGATGTGTGAACCTGACCTGTCTGTCCCCTTCATTCAAAGCAGTGAGGATGGCTTTTTGTTGCCTGTGTGAACTGCTGGGTGAAACGAGAAGCTCTGCTAGTGGCTTTGAGCCAAATGTAATGGGACCCAAATTATGTCTTCAGTTCAGTTCTCCTTTAGATGTACATTTCACAGGAACTCCATTTACTTCAGGGAGAGCACTCTAAACTTGGCCTGATGTAGCAGAATTTTTTTTCCTGAGAATCTTGTGAAACTTTGGCAAAAGGGATAAAAAACAAGTGGCAAGTCTGGTTTTTAGGTATCAGGTGGTTAGCTGAGTGTATTATGAAGGAATTTTTTTTTTTGATAATTTCCTGGTCAAATACAAGTAGAATCTCTAATTGTATCCATTTAGTATTGGGAAGTAGGAAAGTTGCTCCAGCTGTAAACAGTTTGTTAAGTAGAGAATCAGAGAATAACCTGTTTTGATTTCTTCCATCAGAATCATCTACATGAGTTAGTAATGTTGTGATAAAATTGTTGTGCTGAAATCTTTTTGGTTTTCCAAAACTAATCTCTATGCAATCTGTGTGACCTGTGTGAAGAGAAGAGTCCATCCTCACGGTAGTTGTTGGGAGAGAATTGCCAGTGTCTGTTTTCCTTCACTTGGAAGGTATCCTATAGCAGTTCTTTTGTCCTAGAGGTAGTCCGTATGCTCAGTGCTTTGCCTGGTAGATGAATGAGCCCTGTGAGGGTCTTCAGTATTTGATGTTTGAAGTGAGCTGGCTGTAGTTCTAGACCTGTTTAGTTTTGCAGAGCATTGGGATTTTAAGGTGTTTTTTTTTTTTTCCCACCAAAAAAAGTTTTGGGGAAAAAAATTTAGTTGTTTCTCCAAGTTTTCTATAGCAATAAGACTGAATTTAGAGAGCTGAGTTTTATTTTTTTTTTTTAATAACTTAGTAGTGCCACCTTCAGCTTGTGAAGAGCTTGAGATTCTTCTAATAATAGAATAGAAAAACATTTTATGTGGGATAATTGCTTTAAATTTATGGATATAAACATGCTAAATCATTTTTTTATTTCCTCTTGTATTTTACTTACGCGTACACGTGAATGAATGTCTCTGTGCTGAAACTGTAAATGGAGACTGGTGTGTGTTTGCATGGGACTGAGCTGCCTGGTGTCACTCAGTGGGATCTTTTTATCTTCAAGCCTAGAAAGATACTGAATTTCCTTTTATTCCCTAGATGAAACCTGCCTGTATTAAAGCACTGACTCGCATTTTTAGAATTTCTGATCAAGATAATGATGGTACTCTCAATGATGCTGAGCTTAACTTCTTTCAGGTAACTCTTTTGCTTATCTTTCCACCACGCTTAAAGGTGAAGTAGACAATCCTAGAAAAAGAAGTGATTGGTTTTGAATAAATAATAGCAAGGTGAAATGTAAGGGAATCAGGCCTAAATACTAGGTCTCAATGCAGCATAGAGGAATGGATTTGTAAAAACAGAAATGAAATTATTTTTATTTCTAATCATTGTTCGAGTTCAAGCACAAAATTTAAAAATCTATTAATGTACTTAAAAATAAAATGCAATTTGTGCACCTTTATTTCTACTTAAAAATTGGAGTGTCCTTATCTAGCTTCTCAGAATGTTTTAGGCTGTGTTTCAGACAGGACCTGCTGATTGTCCGGCTTGGTAGCCAGTGGTCCTAACATGCTGTTTTTGGGTTCTGTGTTAGAGAATTTGTTTTAATACACCACTGGCCCCTCAAGCTTTGGAAGACGTAAAGAATGTAGTCAGGAAAAACCTCAGTGATGGAGTTGCAGATAATGGATTGACATTAAAAGGTGAGTCTTTTTTAACTCTTAAAAGCTGTGTCTTTATCCAGTTGATAATCACTCTTACATGAAAAAGGTGGTCTTTTGGAATATGATCTGTCTTGATTTTCAGACTGCAAGAGCTGAGCTTACTAAACAGTGATGTCTTGGTGTTCTTTAAGCCCTCGGAAGTGCCAAACAAAAATCCTACCCAGTTATTTTGTTACAAGAAAACTAAAAGCAGTTTCAATGAGGCTCCTCCAGGCTTTCTGTTTTGAACTATTGAAAATCCTGGGTTTATTTTCATGCAGCTCTAAAACGCTGGTACTGGAAAAAGCAAACAACAACAGGAAACCAAGGGGATTGTTTGAAGGAAACAGTTCCACTTTTACAAATATCATTATTTCTAAATGTTCAATCTGTGTAGATACTGCTGTAATATCACCCAGGAGGTTTAAAATCTTAATGTGTATTTTGAGCTTTTTTGTTCCTGTTGAAAACACTTGTAGCAGGTAAAGCGCTTGAGGGCGTTAAGATTCCACCATTTTTGATTTTCAGGTTTTCTTTTTCTACACACCCTCTTCATCCAGCGAGGAAGGCACGAGACAACGTGGACTGTGCTGCGTCGCTTTGGCTACGACGATGACTTGGAGCTCACACCAGAGTACCTGTTCCCTCCGTATGTACACCTCAGCTCTCAGCTGCAGCTTGGGCTGGGCTGCTCCAGCTGTGGCAGGACCACAGGGGTTGTTGCAGTGTGTTCAGTTAACACATTGTTACACCAAATTCCTCCCTTTCTCAATGACTGCCCGGCCAAAACCTTCGTGTGACTGAGCAGTGCAAAGGAAGAACTGCCTTGTGCAGAATCTGTTCTGTTTTCTTTCTTTGTAAGAAAGACAAGAGACTCCTAATACAGCACTGGAACATAAATCTGAACAGTTGCTTATTGTATGTGGCATTGAATTCTAAAAGACCTGTCAGTATTTTCATAGCATTTGAGACCTATTGAAAATCCCCAAATTAAAAAGTTAGGAGATTGACCAATTCTGTGGCGTCTATTAAAAAAGGTACCTGCATCATTTTTTGGGGTTAAAAAACCCCAAACCCTAAAGTACAAAAGCCAACAAAAATGTGATTACTATAGAGCTATACATCATATCATCAAAAGACACTCATAATTTTAGAATTCCTAATAAAAATATGTGCTTTGATCTATGTGAAGATTAATTATTCAAGTGAAGTGCCAAGGTCAGGTACTGAATGTTATCATTCATAAAGTATGTATTTTGAGTTTTAATATTCTATATGTCATAAACAATTAATGCTTCTTGTATTTGTTTTTGTTTTCAATAAACAGCCTAAAAATTCCCCCTGACTGCACAACAGAACTAAATCATCATGCATACTTGTTTCTTCAAAGTATTTTTGATAAACATGATTTGGTAAGGATTTAACTTGAGTATGTGTATGTCTCTTTATACTTAAGAGCCTTGATTTGTCAGGAATTTTGCTAACAAAAACACGTTTTTGTTGTGATATCATTTTAGTCAAAAACTGGCTTTAGCTTAACCTGTGGAGTCAGAACTAACCTGCAGCTTTTGATTGTCTAATGGAGAGTTGGCAGTTACAGCTGTTTATACCAATTTTGTTTTAACTAGCTCATACATTTAATCTTATTTAAAAACAAAGAAAGAACAGTGATTAAAAAGCAGTAAGCTTAGTTTCTTGAACCTTGTAAGTGAACAGCAAGAAAACACCGTTTTAGAATAGACACAAATTAAATTATGTCTGATACCATATTTTGTTTCAGGATAGAGACTGTGCTTTATCTCCTGATGAATTGAAAGACTTGTTCAAAGTCTTCCCTTACATGCCATGGGGACCTGATGTGAACAACACAGTTTGTACCAATGAGAGAGGCTGGATCACGTACCAGGGGTTCCTCTCGCAGTGGACGTAAGTGCGCTACAGGACGTTTCTGTAGTTGACCACGTGGTTGTAGATTCCTCTTAAAAAACGGTTGGAAAGAGTAGAAGTTTCATAGTTGGAAGATGATCCAAGCAGTCAAGTTTTTGTAGCCATTTAGTGACCTGATCTTCAGACTGTTATTATAAACCTGTTCAGAATTTGGCCAGAATTTAGTGCTGACAATGAAGTGTCTCTTTAAAGTGTGGAAATCCCTCTGGTCCCTGTTGAGATGTTATTGCTGTTGTTCTACCCCTTATAGATGGTTAGGAAGATGGTGCTCAATAATCAGGTGGTTTTCTCCAATTTAAAATACAAAAAATGAGAATTGAAGGTTCTTTTTCTCCCCTCTGCCAGACTAACCACATACCTGGATGTGCAGCGTTGTCTAGAGTACCTGGGTTATTTAGGGTACTCCATACTTGCAGAACAAGAATCTCAAGCATCAGCCATTACAGGTAATAAAAATTTGATACAACACAGAAATTTAATTTTAGAAATACACTAAAGAGTGAATTGTTAATGGTTCATCTATTTTCATCCACTCTCTTTTGCTTTCTGCTCAAGTGAAACCTTTAATATTTTTGGGAGATTGTTTTGTGTGCATTTTCATTTTTTTCACCTGCATTTATATCTTGTGAAAAATATTTGTGTTTTGCCAAAAGTGACAAGAGATAAAAAGATAGACCTCCAGAAAAAACAGACTCAGCGAAATGTCTTCCGATGCAATGTTGTTGGGATGAAAGGCTGTGGGAAAAGTGGAGTTCTTCAAGCTCTTCTTGGAAGGAATCTGATAGTAAGAAACATATTGCCTATATTCACCTCTATGTGCTCTTGAGTTAAGATTAGACAGCAGAAGTGATTGATCTTAGAGCCTTAATGGTTATTACTCAGCTTGGAGAGTTCTTCAATGAAATACTGAATTACTAAGGAGAAGTTGGGGTTTTTTTTGTTTTGTTCTATTTTGGCATTATTGCATGCAATAATGACTTGTATATCATAGATTATAGCTATGCATTTCCTTGCAAAAAAACCCCAAAGATTACTATAATTTTAGTTCATTAATAAATGGAGTAAACCAGCTGTTCCAATGTAACTTAAAGTGAAAAGTTGCTGTGGTCTAACATGAAATTCTGCCTTTCCAGAGACAGAGGCAAATACGTGCAGAACACAAATCTTACTATGCCATTAATACAGTCTATGTGTATGGACAGGAAAAATACTTGCTGGTAAGACTGCCTCATTCTCGTTTGCTTAAGACTGGTTAATGTTAAGATTCTGTGAATTATTCAGAGCCTTCTACAGCAAACTAGTTTTAATTCTCTTTTCTTAATGTGGGTTCCCCCCAGTTATTTTCTGTCCCAAATAACTTGGGAGGTTTTTGTTGATAACTTTGCCAAACCTGGTCAGACCTGTTAATTTTGAAACCTTGACCTGAGTTGTACAAAACCTAGTCCAGTAATGATTACACTGCAGGATATCAAATTATAACATGTGATGAATGATCAGAAGTCAGTCTACCTATTCAGTAAGAAGCATCTGTCACACAGGGTGATTAGAATGGCTAAAATTAGTATTCAGTGGGAGAAATCAGTGCTTTAAGGCTTGTTCCATTCTAGTTTTCCTTTATGTTAGTATAATCTCTTTCTTTGTTTTTCTGAGATCTAGTCCTGCTCTGTGGTATTCCTCTGTAGGATGACTGCCCATTTCTGTGGGTGTCTTAAGCCTCTGTTTTAAATACCACTTTTTATGTTGAGGTGGTTATTGCCTGCAGATGTGATGTTAACAGCTGACATATGCTGGCTGCGTGGTAAATTCCTACTGTTCTTTTTCATTATTTCTGCATATTTTCAGTCCATTAGTTGGAAGGATACATGAAAATAAGCCATAAAAATTATGAGACAAGTTACAAAATTCCTTTAACTGCATAATGACAAGCTTTTCTCCCTCTGCAACCATCTTTTTTTCCAGCTACACGATGTCAGTGACTCAGACTTTTTAACTGATGCTGAGACCATATGCGATGCTGTCTGCCTGGTGTATGATGTCAGTAATCCTAAATCCTTTGAGTACTGTGCCAGGATTTTTAAGGTTTGCAGAGTTTATATTTACAAACGTCTACATTTATATTTCTTCTCACTGACTAAATATTCAGTAGCAGTTACTTGACCTATGCCCTAGGTCTAGTGCTGGAAAGACATTTTATTTCTAAGTGCTGGTTGTATATCAGGATGCCTTAGCAGTGGTGCAGTTCTGTTACTCACACAAAGCAAACATCTATTTTTCTGTGTAAACTGCTCTGCTTCCAGAAATGCCTGACTTGAGGGCCATAACTATCTCTTAATGCTGCTGCAGCCAGTGCAGTACAGCCTGTTCCAGGTTGAATGTGTCACATACTGTTTCTTTCACTTTTCTTTTTTTTTTTTTTTTTAAATTTGCAGCAGCACTTCATGGACAGCAGAATACCATGTTTAGTGGTAGCTGCCAAGTCCGACTTGCATGAAGTTAGACAGGAATATAGTATTTCTCCTGCTGAATTCTGCAGAAAACACAAAATGCCTCCACCCCAAGCCTTTACTTGTAACACTGCTGATGTGCCGAGTAAGGATATCTTTGTTAAGCTGACAACGATGGCAATGTATCCGTAAGTACCGGGGCTGTTCCGTCCTCCGTGTGCATGGTCACACAGCACACTCACTGCATGCCATCGTTAGCCCAGGATGGAGCTGCCTCACCAGGCTTTAGCAACAGAGAGACACCACTGGCCTCAGGAGAATCTTCACTTGAAACTGAGCCACCTGGCCTATACCCGACACAGAAGTCAGGCTCAGCTCTTGTTGTGAAGGTGTTTCTGAAGAGTACCCTATTCATCCAGCTTAGGGTGCCAATTCCAGCAAACAGGGTTCTGTTTGGCCCCTATTGGGGAATACAAAAAGTGTATCAGTTTGCATAGCTTGGTATTTTGGAGAGTCAGTCGTACTGTAATGCTTTTTGGTAGCTCCACTTGACAGCTGATTACAAGCAACAAACAGCACCTTAGTACACAACAGTTCCCCCAATGCGCTGCTGAAAGTACTTTTTGTTTTCAGGGTGTTTATTACTGTGTTCATTCATCTAACAAATCTTACCATTTTAATACAATTTTTATATAAACATCTTTGGACTTCAGCTACAACACATTTAAGCTCAGATTCTCCTTCACTACACATCTCACTGTTGCTAAACTCACTTTGCATCTCTTTCTTTGGTGGGTGAAGCTTTTAATATGGTGATGAACTACATAAATATTACAGCAGATGGAGTCTAGTATGACAGCTGACATTTGCTTTAAAATAAATAGAACTAATGTCACTTTCACCCAAAATAATAGGATATTTTTAGTTATTTGAAACTGAATTTACTGAATTATAGCTGTAAAGCTTTAGTTTTGGTTTTGGGTTTTTCTTTTTCCCTCGTGTTCATTTTGTAGCACTGGAATACTGGGAAACCACTAAAGTGTAGCACTGGCCAAATGTCTGTCATATCAATATTCCTGCTTCTCCCTTAGTTTTCAAGCATGTGTGTTTGGCAGGGTGGGAAAAGCAGAGGCAATGCTCACCCTGTAAAGAGTGCATTCGAAGTGGTAGAAAATGTGGCTTCCTTTCCTTTGAAAAAGGGGTGTTATCTATTGCTGTGCAGACAAATTCAGAAGCATTTAAATGCTTCCCTTTAATGGGAACTCATAGAAATTCAACAAACATTTTCGTTCATGTTTGTTCTTTGCTGTTAAGATCTGTATATGGTGGTGATGCCAAAATATCCAAGACGTAGAAACTCCAACGGTTAAATTCTGCACAGCTGTAGTTGTACCCTTTCTTCCCCCGGTGTATTTTTATTTTTTCCTCCTCTCCTTACTCATTCAAATGTACCTTTTATTCCTAAATCTCTCTCTTGGTTGTGGCACAGTCCTAATGTGCAGCTGATTTGATGAGCAAGATTTCAACTCGTGTCCTTCTGTGTGTTTCCGCAGCCATGCCCGGTTACGCTGTATGTGCGCCTGCAACAGGTGTACATTTTGCATCTGTCAGAACTTCCTCAACTCAGACTTGCTGCAATCTGTAAAGAACAAACTCTTCACTGCAGTTCTTAACAGGTCCTTAACTTTATTTACTAGGTACCAGGTGTGCTTTTAAAATAAAGGGTGTCTTTGAAAAAGCGATTGGTAACCTCATATACTGCAGGTTTTTCACTCCATAGCCACTGAATAGGCCGGTACTTTATTAATTGTCATAGAATTATCAAACTTGGTTTAACTTGGAGGTTCTTTTGAGCTTAGTTCAGTGTTTTTTTGAAACATTACTGATTTGGTTGTTGATTCAGGCTATTAGTGATTGCAGAAATACTGTGCAGGAATTAGGACTGTGTTTTTAGGGAGCTCCTAATAGATATTAAGTAGTGTCTACAAATTTGTGTAGTGTTTCTCATTTGAGACATCACAGGTTTGTTCAGTATGGACTAGAGGTAGTGCCTTTTAGATCCCAGTTACACAGATACTTTCATAAAGGCACAGCTTGACTTACAGCAGCATCATGTAGCATATTAGATGTTTATAATTGCTAATTTGATGTTTGAAAGTTCATAGAATTTCTGTGTGTGTGTGTATTATGCTTGGTTTACACCAAGAGTGGGCATTTTGTGTTAAAAATATTCCAGATCTTCTAACATCCAATTCCTCTCTGAATGAAATGCAACATGTAAGAAGTGGTAAATGCTTAAACATTTGCATTTCCAGATACTTTTGGAAAAACAATTGGTAAAGAGAGATAACTGGTTTTCAGTGTTGAAAACAGTGCTGTAGCCTGTCGTGTGTGTGCTGCAGGCAGTGTTTGACACACAGGGTTTACCAACACCTCAGCACTTGTCATCACACCCCAGCAAATGGGAGTTCAAACCAAACAGCTGTTGCAGTGCAGTGCTTCCATCCTCCATGGCCTTGGTAGTGTGGGAAATGTGTTTATTTGAAGGCCGTGGTTGGAGTGTCCTCATCTGCTGCTGGTCCACGGATGTTACCACTTGTTACAGGTTTCAGATGTAGCTGCTCCATGTAAGAGTGTCTGTCTCCTTGAAATGCAAATGACACACGTGTAGGAGGTGTGCTGGTACACCCACCTACAGGACTGAGCATTTTCCTTGGCAAATACCACTTTAATCCAAGATACAAGTGTTAACCACGGAGTGAGAATTAAAGGAAGGGTGAAAAACTCATTAGCTTAGGAAAAGACTGAATGAGTGAGGCTCTTCATGCTGCATCTCTTCTACAACATCATCCATAGGCAGAAATCCCTTGAAACAGCAATCTCTTTGCATATTGTCACTCTAAAACTTCATTGAGCAGTCACTGCTAGAAAATCCCAGCTCTTCGTTATTGAGGCTGAAATCACCTCTGACACATGTTCATTTTTTGGGACTGGCATGGGTTGCTCCATTTGCTGTTGTGGTTTGTTTCTCTGTTGTGTGGGGGTTTTTTGAGTCCTGCGTTAGACATTGAACGTCATTCCTCTGAGGTGCTGTCAGGGTCTCAGGGTACTGCAATCTTTAATTGAGGTTTGGGATGTTGTCATTCCATGCCTTATCACTAGGGAGTCTGGAACAAACCTAGGAATTCACGATTGCCTAAAAAGTCTGTAATTCAAGGTGAGGAGAATTCCTCATAGACACTTCTCTCCAGAAAGAAGAATTACTTGCTAGAACCCCCTTGTCTCTGTCCCTAGGGTTTGTTCCAGGTTTCCAACACGCTCACTTCATCTCACCAACTCCCTCACCAAACACCTTGCTGCAGGTGATTTACCCTTCAGCACATGAGCTGCTGCATAACTGCACATCTGGTAGGGCTGGGATACCTGTAAACAAGAGGGAGTAGCTCCCAGGGTAGGCACAGGAGGGTAGAGACGGTGTTAAAAGATCATACATCTCATGATGTGTGATTAGAGTAGAGAAAGCATTTGGATCAAGAAGGACTTTCTGATTCAGTTAGTTTCTATAACTCTCCTTATTTTGCCTTCACAGGTGCTTAGCATTAGGTCAGATAGTTGGGGAAGAGTTAGATAACTGATGAGAGAAGGTTTCTCATGAGTACTTTATTCTCCTAATTCCCTCCTATTCCCTTAGGCTGTGGAAGCTTTTCAGGTGAACTTAAATTTTTCACACTGGACTCCTTCCTGTGTCCTTTGTTGCAAAGCAACCCCTAAACACTGTTAGCAAGGCACGCTATGAAATCACATTTGAATAGTCCCACTGTAGCAGTTAAAGGAAGAACATTGCCTGTGTGGAGCTGAGAAACCTGTTCACACCCCCCTCAGTTTCTCTCCCATGGCCAAACTTCAGGGGCTCCCCCGAGGGTTACAGGCTCTCCCAAGGGCAAGGTCAGTGTTGGTTTGAACTACCCAGGGTCACATTTCATTGTTCTTGGAGGAAGGAGGCACAGCATTCAAAGCACTGGACGTGCATCTATGAGACTTGCTAATATCCTGTAGTATTGTTACAGTTTTAATTTGTTCTTTCCTTTAGGTGTTCACTTGTATTTGGCTGCCTGGCACCTAATCTCTTTTTACTGCATTGTTTTACCAAAAGCAGGATTTCTGCTCTTGTCATTCTAATCCTTTCTTTAACGATGAGCTTGGAATTTTGGCTTTTTTTTTTCCTTGGTTTTAAATCACCCATGTTACCTTTTGCTTGTACAGTAGTGGCATTTTTCTGTCAGCTAAGTTCATTTCAAAATAAGAAGATCCTAATGCATGAGAATTGTGGTGTTCAGCAAGGATACTTCTTGGAGGATGTTTTTCTTCTAAAGTTTTTAAAACATTGTGGAATTGAAGTGAAATTCTACTTTCATATGAAATCTGGTTGTTTCAGGAATTATTAGTAAGGTTTTGCTTTCTGTGACAGCCTTCCTTCTGTGAAATTAAAGTTAAGACAAAACATTATTATTGTATTTTCCTGTAATAATGGGAAAGTTCTAAGAGTATTACCCAGGATTTATCTTTCACTATGTGCAGTGTGTTTTGGTTTTTTTCAAAACTTTTATGTTGCCATTAAATCTAATTGCAGAAATCTGTCTCTGCACTTAGGTGTCCCCCAAATTAGGACATTGCTAAATGACATCCCCAAAATGACATCAGGACCTTAGAAATTGCTAATTTATTTTCCTCCTTCTCTGAGCTGTTTGATGCCCCAGACTGCATAGAAATTTGCAAAGCTGTGTCCCCTGATTTCTTTCTAAACAGAGTGTAATGAATTGGCATTTTACATCCATTTTTGGGGTTGGTGGATAATAAAATGCATTTGGAGCTTTTCACATTTTAGATGACTAATGCATGGGGGAAAATTCTAACTGCTAGACTTAGTTTGCATCCCAGGAAAATCTGTGCCTGAAGGGAAGCTGCAGCAGCTCACGCAGGTTACGTGATGCTTTTGGAATTCAGTTGCTTACATTTAATGCTAAGAACCTTTGTCAGAACAGGCTGCTGCATGAGCTGGCTTCGAGCTGTGCTGTGAGTAGCCGTGTGAGCAGCCTGTTGTCCTCAGCACTGTGCTTTTAAACTGCTTTGGAAGTTACTACAGGAATGCTTCTGAACTTCTGTGTCTAAGGATAAACCTTCCCAGAGCTGGGAATTACTCTGCTGCTGACCCAGGGAAAAGTGTCAGCATCAGTCCCTAACTCAGCAGTTTTCTGTGTGTGCCCATGGCAGGCATGCTTAGTTAACTTCTTAGCAAGTGCATGTGACTAATTTCTTGGGAGTAGTTAAGTCTCTTGAGAAAAAAAAGTGTTCAGATTTCAAAGATCTTATTCAACAAGTGACAAGGTGCTTGACTCACTGTTAAGGGTAGGTTGAATAAAAATATGCCTTTTTTCTTTTTTTCCCCAAATGTGCATGAAAATCTGAATTCTGTGCCAAAGGCAAAATTTCTAGACTTTCATACATTTGTGGAACTAATTGTATGATTAGGTACACAGAGCAGCCTGTCTGGAAAGTTTGAAACATCATTCCTACTAGTAATAAGCAAGAGTTTCAAATACAGCTTCATTTCTGGAGTCCTGACTACTACTCTCTGTGTGTATAAGTGCACATCTATTTAGATGTTTTACCCTTGGAGGGAATATTTTTTCTACTTCAGGGTTATTCTCTTGCTAACAAACCAGTAATACCACTGGGGAAAATTAGTTTTATAAGCACAACTAGACTCAAATAAAGTGTGAATGTTATTTTTTGAAAAGGTAGAATTTTTCAGTGTATATTGAAAAAGGTTTTTGTGCATTATAGCCACCTTCAAGTCAAAGAACCTGCACTAGAAACAAATATTGATCCTTTTTTATTATCTCAGATTTTTTTTTTCCTTTAATGGCAGCTGAACAATATGAAGAGATAAAAGTTGTAAAAATGGATTTTATGACAGCATAAGGAACATTTAAAGAAGAAAAATTGGGCATTTATGAAGTTGTAAAGCAGTTAGACATCCATAATGTTCTGAATTTCAGTAAGCATTTTGAACTTTGGATTTTCAGGCTGTGACAATCAGAGTAGATTTCCTTAAAGTTGTCAGACAAGTCCCTGCCTCGAATTAGTTCCTTATTTAAATGAAAGAGTCTGCTATTGTTAGGCTTAGAGAAGGGATCAAAGCCAATTTAGTCTCCCTTTAGACATTACAAGAGGATTTTATCATGGCTGAGAACATATTAATTGTTTTTAGAAGGATGAAGCGTGCTCAGCAAGTTTATTGCATACTATTAAATATGGACATGTGCAAAACAGGGCAAATTATAGATAGGAATCAGAAAATCTAGATGTGAGAGATAGCACTTTATGAGACAAGGTAAAAGCAGTAATTTGCAATTTAAACATTGATTTGCATATTCAAAGGGATGGGGTTTTTAAATAGTTGGGCATTTGAATTAACCAAATTAAACTGGAGACTTAAGTTACACAAATACTCATCCAGCAGTAGAATAGGCACTATGTACTGTCCAACAGAGCTTGTCATGTCATCTAGAAAAATCATGTTACCCACAATTTTACATTTTACATACACAGATAGTTTTATAATTTCCAGGTCCGGAGACAAGGAATTTACAGCCTTGTACTAGGAAACGACCCCAAACTACCACTGTAGGGGTAAAATAGTCTTGGAGTGGGATCTGATCAGTGTTAGGGCTGACGTGCATATGGTGCAGGGGTACTGATGAGTCCTGTGGGACACATGGAAGTGGGGGCTGTGGAGATGGAGTGGGAAGAGAAATCCAGTTTCTTAAACAGGTTTCTTTGTCCTCAAAGCAATGGCATTTAGCTACACGAAATGATAGATTTTACTTAGCTTATTAAAGCACAAACTCGATTTGTTTCTGGTTTTGCCCCAAGCACTTAAGTTTTTAACACCTGCACAAGAACCAGGGGTTAGGTGGCCATAAATGAGAAGTTCTCTGAGCTTTTTGACTGGAGAGGGTTGCTGTTGTTGAGCCATGCAATGAACTGCACTGTGCATGTGTGTGAAAAGGTTAAGAGCCTACCTAGCTGAGGTGGGGGCCGTGCTGGTAGCAGACGAGGAGAGCAGGATTATGCAGCAGGTGCACGCCGTCCACTCTGTAGAAGATTCCATCTTCATGGGGTCATCTCTTGGTCCACGTTTGCTTGAAGACAGGTAACAACAGCCAAACCCAGGTGACCTTGCCATTGCCTTTGCCCTTTGTTCCCTCAGCAAGCCACTTGACATCCAGTGTGCAGAGACTTTGTCAAAACTAGCTGTAGAAAAACTAATGCTTGCAGGAGATCTTGGATTTGGTCTGTTCTATAACCCAGCAAGACATTCTTAAATAAGATCAGGATTTTTTTAGACTAAAGAGCAGCTGTGTGTGCATCAAAGAGCCTGTTCTTCAGCATGTGGTATGGCAGAACTCTGGTTAACTATCTGGCTGATATGGCTCCTGCAAATGTCTACTAAAGCTGGTTTTGTGTGTTTTGATAGCAAGTAGCAATTCCTGCTCTATTAAACAGCTTGTGAGCTAGAGCTCTGCAGTTTTCACTCTCTGAACTCCTGTGTGTGCTTAGGATCTCTGTGCTCCTTTACTTAACCTTCCTGCAGCTTCACTGAGTAACCCACTGTGATTAACACAGGCTAAAATATGGAGGCTAGCAAAGTTCTGTTCCAAGTTCTATTCCCCAAAGCAAACAAAAAAAACCAAAAAATAAACTTTACTGTTGTTTAGGAACTTCCTGTGCTTTGAATTATGTCATTTATGATAACTTGTTTTAAATGATAGCTCCTGCTTTCTGATAAGCTGTCATACTTCAGACTGCTGTTGAGGGTGTTCAGCTGAGCATGTTCACAGACTTCTTGCAGTATTTGGGAGAGTTGGGTCATTGCCTGTCTCCACTGTTACGTGAGATCTGGCTTTTTCTGTCATACAGTCACTCCATACTGTCTCTTTCTGTTGGTGCCATAGTCACTGCTTGTTTCACTCGCACTCTCTCAGCTTTCAGCTTGGTGTTGGATGACTGTTTCTGTTGCTCTTCTTGTGACTACTGGGAAGAAAGGGGTTGAAAAATGGTGTGATTCTAGCTTTTGGAAAAATATTACTTCCTACTTGTCAGTAAACTTTTTTTGGGGGGTAGAATAGGTAGACATTCAACAGAACTGGGAAGTTTTTCATGGAAAAACAGAAATATTAAATTCAATTTTTTTTTTTGAAAAGGATTTTGCTGGACAGAGTTGTTCTCACTATGAATTATTAATTATTTGTAGCTATTTTTGTTTTTCCTTTCCTGAATGCTTGCTGGTACTCTCAAAGGAGACACCCTGCCCTTCCCACATCACGAGTAATGATGTGCTCCTGCATTTCTCCTCAGCCCTGTGGGCACTCTGACCTCAGGGAGATGGGATGTGCTCAGGGCTGCAGATCAAACCCTGGGCTTTGAGAAAAGCAGAATGACTCTAAAGCGCTCCTAAGGCTGAAGTGTGAGCTGTTTGCCTGTGACAAGTGTAGTGATGAATTTCCAAAAGCAGAGTAGTTTGGCACAAGCTGTCTGGAGCTCCTGTCATGGAATTAACCTGGTTTCGTGTGTGTGTTAAATTTCAGGCATGTGACACAAGCGGACCTCAAGAGCTCAACGTTCTGGCTCCGAGCAAGTTTTGGTGCTACTGTGTTTGCAGTTCTGGGTTTTGCCATGTACAAAGCACTACTAAAGCAGCGATGATCTGAGAAGAAGCACATCTGGCCCTACCAAATAAATAAATAAAAAACCACTTTTATGTACATTCTGAATGCTTTAAATTCTGCTAGAAATATTTATATATGCAGAGTTACTTTATTAATATTTGTAATTCATGCATAAGATTATTTTAAATTATAGCTCTAACTACAGTGTTGCGTAATGTGTGGGGGAAAAAAGGAATTGCATCTTAACAGCCAGCTAAAGTGGCTTAACCTGTGAGGCCAAAAGGGAATTTGTTGTAAATAACCTGTACATATTAAAGCAAGTAAGACATTGCTTCCCAAAAACCTATTCAAAATACTGTTCTTAGATGTTCACCATGGTGACATTCTAGTGTATAGGTGAAATTCATTTTCAGTAGAATAGACTGAACTCAAGGATCATACTTCCTCAAGGATTGCTTATTTATTTCACATTCATCTGAAGTGACTTTATCTTTTTGGACTATAAGCTATACCAGGCAGAATTTGTGATTTTCATTCATATTTTTAACTGATGAACAAATTTGCCCCTCTGATCGTATATTTCAGGAAAGAGTCACCTTTGCTGTCCTGGCCTATGATTTTGTATTTTACATGACCAGTGACATATTTAGAGGCTGGTCTTTCTTTTAAAAGGAAAGAAGTAAGTTTTGAAAACTGCCAGATCAACTTCACATGCTGTGTGTAACACGTGTTTTTCATTTTTCACTATGTTGTGTTTTATAACCCTCATGAATCAGAGAGCAAATTTTGTATGTTATAAACGGTTATAATTTGGAAAGTGTTGCAGTTTAATTTCTCATATCTGTCAGTCACACTCATTGAAAGCTGTGTATAAGAGGAAAGTACAATAGTACACAGTGCCTATTCTACTGTAGTATATAAGTTGCATGGATCACAGTACATTCTGTAATGGGCTAGAATTACCTATAGACACAGCTTTTTTAACAATCAAATAAACCAAACATTAAATTCCTCGTGACAAACCTATTTTTCCATTGCTGGCCTTTTCAAGTATTTCAATAAAATAACTGTGTACTGTGTCTGTGTTTTTCTTCTTTACCTCCCTGTGTTCCAAAAGGTGGAGTTTAACAAAGCTTCATCATTCATGTGAGTGAATGCTGCCGGTGCCCTCACTTGCTGCAGGGCACAGACCTTGGCAGTGCAGTTTCTCTCGTGCCTCCATTAGAAGTTTATTTCTGATTCGTATCACGAGACCAAAGTGCCTTCTGTGATACTTTAGAGCTGAAATGCAAATAGCCATGAACTTTGTGTTCACTGTTGAGGACAAAGACTGGGAAAAGAGACCGGATAGTTCCGTGGGGTTTAGGAGCTGTGGGCAGTGAGGTGGTGAATGTTGGTGATGGTTAATTAAACAAGTGGTGAGTTTTGGTGATGGTTAATTAAAGAAGCTGGAGCCGAGCGGCGACCCCGGGAGCCCGGCCCGCCAGGGGGCGCTGCCGCCGAGCTCACGGGGCCGCGTCAGCCCGGGACCGGCCGGAGATCCTGAGGGGAACGGCCGGAGATCCTGAGGGGAACGGCCGGAGATCCTGAGGGGAACGGCCCCGTCAGCCCGGGACCGGCCGGAGATCCTGAGGGGAACGGCCGGAGATCCTGAGGGACCGGCCGGAGATCCTGAGGGAACGGCCCCGTCAGCCCGGGACCGGCCGGAGATCCTGAGGGGAACGGCCCCGTCAGCCCGGGACCGGCCGGAGATCCTGAGGGGAACGGCCGGAGATCCTGAGGGAACGGCCCCCTCAGCCCGGGACCGGCCGGAGATCCTGAGGGAACGGCCCCCTCAGCCCGGGACCGGCAGGAGCGGGAACGGCCGGAGATCCTGCAGGGACCGGCCCCCTCAGCCCGAGAACGGCGGGAGCGGCTGTTCCCGTGTGGAATAGCCCTGGAGCGGCTGTTCCCCTGTGGAATAGCCCGGGACCGGCTGTTCCCCTGTGGAATAGCCCTGGAGCGGCTGTTCCCGTGTGGAATAGCCCCGTCGGCCCGGACCGGCGGGAGCGGCTGTTCCCGTGTGGAATTGCCCCGTCGGCCCGCACCGGCGGGAGCGGGCTCCGCCGGCCCCTGAGGGAAGCCCCTGCCCTGAGGCGCGGCCTGCCCGCCCTCACGGCCCGCGGCGGTGAGCGCAGGTGAGGCACAGAGCAGATTCCCTGCCGCCTGGTATAAAACAGGCCTTCCACAGTGGTTTGGGGACAGGAGTTTTCTTAGGGAAGAGCATACATGGTATCCTGCTCTGCTGTGGCCTCACCCAGGCGGGTGGTCGGTGTTCTCTGAGGGAGCCCTGGGGCCGCTGGCCAAACCCTCCTGGATCCTGTGAGGATTAGAGTCACTGTGAGGGGAAATTCTCCTTCTCATGGAGTATATAGTGAAGAATGTCTAAAAGTTACCTACTGCAATTAAGTGCTGGGAAGAAGTAGGATCACCCCAGTCCACTTACTCTTGACAGTGATTTGTTTTCTTTCTTCTGGTGCTGTCAGTTTTCTAACAACTTCTTTCATTGTGTTTTCCACAACCAGAGTCAATTTCTCCCTGCTCAGCCTGATGCGTGAATTGCCTAACTATGGTGTTAAGTCACTTGGAGGACAAAGACATTGATTCATCTTCCTTGGAGACACATCCTTCACCCCTCAGCTTTGACCTCTTGTCCGAAAGGTTGTCAGTTCAGGATTAATAGTAAGCAAGACTTGATTTTTACGTTGGAAATTAACCTTGAGTTACTAATTGGTCTCCATTTCAAACTATTCTTTTGTTTAGGAATGAACCTGTGCTGTGATCCCAGTAGGTGACAGGTAAAAACAAGCAAACAAATCTTAAAATACCACAAGGCTGACCTGATAGGAGAGCTCCCTTTTAACACAATTGCCCCGAAAAGGGCTAATGGCAGATTTAATTATTTCCCTAACTGTAACCAAAAAGACAATAGGAACCAGCTGCAACCAGTAACAGTTACTGTGGCAGCAGAGGGTTGCAGGTGGAAAGACTAGCGTGCTTTTTCAGTGCTGGACTTGGAAAGTTCTAAGTACAACATGGAATAGGGAGGGTCAGGAGGATGGTCTTTCAACACAAGTCAGAAATCACAGAAGAGGTTAGACTTTATTTTTTCCCACTATTCTTTCACTTCAGGAGGGAGAGTACCCACGAGTCAGGGGGAAGCAAAACGGTAGCATGTGCAGTCTAATTCATATTGGTTCTCAAAGGTTAACCTGTGTTGTCCCAGCACTCGAAGAGTTCTTTACCTTTTGGACTTGAGTTTAAGCCCCTGTCTCAAATCATGTGTGGTCCTTAGAAGTTCCTTCCTTCTGTCTGCATCTGCTCTGGGGTGGCCCACAAACCCCCAGTTTATCTAGCAATTACTGTCCTCCAAGGTAGAGTCACCAGGGTATGCAGTGGGGAGAAATGACATTCTAAATTAAGAGACTCTCACACGCTTGCAAGATGATAATTTGTCTGTAACAAAACTCCTCATTAGAATACTGTTAATTTCCTTTCTGTGACAATTATAGCACAGCAGTAGCTCATATGTGCAATGTGCAGAGATATTTCCCTGAAAAAAAAACCCAACAAAACTATCATTACCACTAGTGAGAAACAGTCCTCAGAGGAGAAAAATGAACTTGTAATACTGCAGCAATTTCCCAATTTAGTGGGAGTTTGGTGTTAAGGTAAGGAGTTTTGGGGTTCTGCCTGCTGCTGATTGCATTCATGTTAGACTTCACAGTTGGCATTTTCCCACTAGCATCTGGAATAGAGACGATACAGTCCCCAGCTGAGTGGAACCTGTTACCCCTGAAATTCAGCTCATTTATGCTCTCTTTACTCTAAAAACTCGCTTCCCTCCTCCCTACAGACATCTTTAAATGACTGATGTTTCTTTCTGTTGGCATAGCATATTTTTGCTTATCCATCTGTTTTGAAGTTTTGATGAGGTTTAGTTTTTCAATCAAAAAGAGATTGTTTGTATAATCGCTGTTTAGTGCCTAGAATATTTTGGCAGGAGTGGTGTTGTATGAGTGAAGGGGGTTAGTGCTTCTGAGAAGGGCTGGATTTGGTATCCTGCTCTTGTGCTTCAGGAGAGCAGGCTGGACAGGAGACCAGTGAGAAATGGCTTGAGGAATTGCCTTTAACTGTGCAGAAGGTCTGCTCTCTTTCACTGATGTCAGTAAGGAGACAGAAGCCCTCCTGTTCATCAGCTGCACTGAAGACCTCAGAAGAGCTTTTATTTTGTTGTCCTTTTCCTACTTGAATTCTGAGCTAGAAAAGTTCTGTTCAGGTCCAAGGGTCCTGGTTTTACTTCTGTGATGTATTCTCTGCTACTGCAGGATGGAAGATCCTGCTCCTTTCCCAGAGGTATTCTAGCTGGATTTGGTTTTTTGTTTTGTGGTTAGTTGATTTTTAAACAGAATGTAGAGAAAAGAGGCACTTCCAGGTTGGTTCTGTACTCGTGGCTGAGGTGAGTCTGATCTGGTACTGGACCTTTCCATCAAGAAAACACAGCCTGAGGTGCTGGACTCTGCTGACTGTGCTCTGTCTGGCTTTTAGCGGAAAGCAGAGGCAGTGGCACCATGTGGATCAGCCTGGCTCTGCTCGCCCTTCCCCCTTGCCAGCCTGCTATTTCTGTACTTGATTGGAAGAAGCTAAAACTGCTGGATTTTTGCCGGCAGTCAAGGCGTTCCTCAAGTTCCTAATCCAGGCTCCAGATGGTTAAGTTGCCCATCCTGACATATAGGAACAAATAATTACGGTAAAAGATATAACCCCCCACACCAGCCCCTCACGGCCAGGCTCCGGGACAGAAATGGCATGCAGAGAGCCGCGATGAACCGGCACGTCCGGTCGGTCACCTGTCGGCGGGCAGGAGGGCAGGGCGGACCGGCCGGGCTCTCCGCAGGGGCTGCCTCCGCGGGTCGGCCCGCTGCCGCCCCGCCGCCGCGCAGCCCGCGTCCTCGGACGTGCCGCAGCCCCGGCTCTGCCTCCCGGCGCCCGCGGGGCTCCCCCCGCGCCGGCAAGGGCGGACCCCGGCCCCGGGCCACGGCTGGGGGCGCCGCCCGGCCGCAGGGCGGGAGGCGGGGACGGGTCACTGCCCCGGCCGGAGCCCGGCCGCCGCGATGCCGCCGCTGGCGCTGCCCGCGCTAATTGGATGCTCCGTGCATGGAGCGTTTCCTCCCCTCCCGGCTGCGGGAGTCATGAAGGCAGGCTCGGCTGCGCTTGAAAGTTTGCCAACCAGCGGCTAGGTTTAATTTCTTTAAGGATCTAGGGAGAAGGGGGGCGGGGGCTGCAGGGGGACCGTTTCCAAGCATGGGAGACAGGCTGCCGGAGCCTCACGCCAGCTCTTCCCCTGCTGTGGCTGCCAGCTCGGAGGCGGAGGAAATCGAGGTGCTGGACTCCGAGGATGTCCTACCTATGGCCGCAGAGGATGTAAGTTCCCTTGGCTCGGGATCTTCCCCCCTCTCCCCCGGGCCGGGATAATCGGCTCAAGCTATTCATAGCTGAAGGCCGGGATGGGCACAGGAGCGGGGCCGGTGACCCTGCGGGACCAGCGAATGCCGCCGTCCCCGCCGCCCTCCGCGGCCCCGCCGCCGGCTGTCTGCGGGCTCCGGCTGCCGCCGGGCCGGCTCCGTCCCCGGGGCCGCAGCTCCCGTCCCTCCCAGCCCCGGCGGGACCCGGTTCGCTGGGTGCCCGCGTCCGGGAGGAGATGCCGGCGGGCGGCGGCTGGCCGGGCAGGGGCAGCGGACTGCGCACGGACGCGACTCTGGAGCCTGGAGACGGGCTGACGCGTTGGCTCGAGGGGCTGCCGGGGGACAGAGAGCTGCTCCAGGGTCACAGCCACCCGGAGGGTGACAGATGTGAAACGCTCCCGCTCTCGAGAGCTGCTCCCTTTTCCAGCCCTCGAGCAACAAACAATCGAGTAAGTTTTCTCCTCGGCTCGACGGGGCTGGTGGCTTCTCTCCACCCTCCGAGCTCAGATGGCACGTGAGGGTGGGATAACCTGGCCCCGGCTCTCCGCTCACCCAGCCCAGAAGGACGCGAAGGGGTCCTGCGCGCTCCAGCTGTGCTCCTGCCGTGCTGAGCGGCGGTGCCTGCAGAGCCCAGGCGGTTGTTCTGCGTCTGCCGGACCCGGAGGCAGGAACAAGCCGTGCACCTGTCTGGGGAGTGAGCGTGAGAGATCCTGCATTCCTGGTGCATCCCGGGGCTGCTCACTGCTCTCCTTCCCAGCAAACTCGGCTGGGATGAGGGCTGCAAAGTGTCTGCTCAGTCTGCAGCGGTAAGTGCAGGGTCTGTTCAGCCTGTCAGACACAAAGCAGAGATACTAAATGTCCTTCTGAAGCGGGCTCTGGCTCGGGTCTTGCACCGCCGTAAAAGGGGCACTTGGGAGCTGAACCTCCAGCAATGGCGCATCCCCTCGACCCTCTCTCTGCCTTTTTGATGCTGCTGGAGGAAGCCGCCCAGGCATGCTTAAGGACAGAGCCTGCTCTTCACCCCCCAGCCCTTCCGTCTGAATCACCTAGAGTTCAGTTGCTGTTGGATTTTCCTCCCAGAGGGTAGCGGAGGAAGTGCAGTCGCTTGCTGGAGCTGCATTCCCCAGTCTGTATTCCTGAGCACAGTGCAGTCAGGAGAGAGCGTGTGATGCAGTTCGACCTCTGCTACAACACTGCCAGACAGTCCTAAGAGGAGATGCCTGACTCAGGGGCCTGTGGAACTTTGACTTGGAAAGGGTGGCTTTCCAGGAGCTTTCACAGGCCAGGTTTCCAAATCCCAGTGCTTGCTTACGTCAGACTGTGACCTTTTCTTCTCTGACAAATTTTGTGCTTGTCTGGATGGTCCTACAAGAAAGATTTCCTGTTGTGATACACGTGGGCCCCTTGGAGTTGCTCCAGCCTCTACAGAAACACAGCCATTAGCAATTCAATCCTGCCAGGGGGCCCAGGAGATGCTGAAATGCTGAGTGCCTGGCAGGATTGGGCTCCTGGGGCAGGAGCTGTCCCTGATGAAGTCTAGATTCTCATCCCAGTTCCACTGCTGCCTTGCTGCTTGACCTTGAAGTAAGACAGCTTGGGTCAGATCCAGCTTGCACTGTCTCGCCATTACTTGCATTGTTATTTGACTCTGGTACCTTGTTTTCTATAATCAACAAAACTAAAGCCTGCAGCTGCACTGGTTATGGGAAGCTGCTGAGCCCTGGCAATAGATGATGTGGCAGAAGCCTGAGGTATCGTGTATCATCTGCAAGTCAGAAAAGCAGGAAGTGGTGTAAATGCCCTCCTTCTCCTCTGCCAGGATTTCCTGCTGAAACAAGCAAGGCTACAGGGCATCATCTCTAAAAATTTCACCTGTTCTGTGCTACTCTGTGCCCCCTGAGACCTAACTGGGGGTTGATTTTGTGTTGTTGCTATTACATCTGAAAGCCTGATGGAAACTCTCTGGCTTGGCCAACAAGAACGGACACAAGGTCAGCTCTTTCTGTGTTATTAACCACAAAAATATAACACAGTGAAGCTTTGGCTGTAGCAGCCTTGACAGTGTGTAACAGCTCAGCTGTGATGTCATTGTAGCTCTCAGAGCAGCATTCCATAAAGCCAGGATTCAGGCAGTCCCAAAGTGTTCTGTTTAAAGTGCTGGGCTGATTTATGATGATAAATGGGAGCTTTTAAATGGAGAGAGACATGAGGAGGAGGGGAGCCAACAACTTAACTAATGAAAAGGAATTCAGTGGCCTGATACCCCACTGTCTCTCCAGTCAATTCTGCTTTAGATTTGCCTACCATGTGAAATGAAATGTTCTTCCAGGACTAGATAAGACTCTCACCAGATTTCTGCTTTGCTAATAGCACTATGAGGAGATTTGCTTCTAGGAGTCTGATATTTGTTGTTTTACTTAATTTTTTTTTTTTTTTTTTTTTTTTTTTTTTTTTTTTTTTCTGGGAAGGTGAATGAGGCAGAAAAAAGATGAAGTTCTGAACAGCACTTCAGACAATGGAGCTGGAAATGTGCAAATGTTTCTGGGGATCCTAAGCCAGTGGTTACCCCAGTGCTGCCCCATGGAAGTTGCTGTCTTCTCAACTGGCCCCGAAATCCAGGATAGATGAGAGCCTTAAACAATTCATTAGGAATTTCCTCTGTTTCATGGGACAGTGAGGCAGCAAGTCTGGGTCAGGGAGGCGAGTTGACATCAGTCTCTTTACAAAGCAGAAATCAGAGCCAGTTTCCAGCTTTTTTTTTTTTTTTTTTTTTTTTTTTTTGCTTTTTTTTTTTTTTTTTTTCTTTTCTGTTTCCAAGTGACAAGGACTTGTGGAGTGTTCCCATGGTTGTGAACATTGAAGTGCAGCTTCCTCCTATACAGCATTTTTAAGGCAGATCTGATAGAACAAAAGATGTGGAGCAAATCCTTGCAGAGGGCTCTCTCCAGCCTTCCCCCCTCCTTCCTTGGACAAGAGGGACTACCTGTTTTTCAGATGTGGACATGTGAGGTTTAGAGAACTGGTGGGTTGTCAAAAAGCCTGCAGAAAGCCAGAGTCAGGAGCAGGCAGTAGACAGGGCTCTGACAACCCAGCAAAGCAACTGATGGGTCAGTGCTGGGCCACAGGATCTCAGGAAGTGATCTGGAACATTGCTGATTTGTCCCTTCCCTCAACATACACAGAGCTTTCTTGATCTCTCTAAATAAAACACGCTTTTTTCCTTGCTTGCCTGCAAATAGACAAAGTGGGAGAAAACAGAATTAACACATGAATGTTTTGAGTTCATCCTAATTTGGATTTGCAAATGAAAACTGTTCTCCCTGTGTTTGGTAGATTCCCCTGCCTCCTCCTCCTCCGGAAGGGTAGGTGATTCTGGGATGAAGAAGGATGTTGACATTAAATTATTTGGTTATTTCTTTGTGTAAAATATGCTTCTACGGTTTGCTGCATGTTAATGTCGTTGCTCTTATGCCTTCTTTTTATTCTTTTTCCTCCCTTACGCTGCCTCTCAGCACTGGAAAGCCCTATTTGATCAGGTATGTGAACAACTGATATATTCTCTCTGTCTTGTGAGCAAAGAGCCTAACCTCTGGGTAATTTCCTCTGTACTGGCTTTCCCCTGCATTTAAAATACAGCCTAGGAGTAATGTGCTGCATGCTCCCAGTTCCCAGGGTGCTGGTGTGCAAGTCATAATCGCCACGGCTGCTTTGGGCCTTGCACTCAGTTCCCCTTCGGAGCAGCTGGGGCCAGGAGTGAGCCCATCCCTGCAGGCACAGGGGCTGAGCCAAGGCGCTGCAGCAGGTGCTGTTTGCTGCCAGCTGTGCTCACCTTGCTTGTGGATTAAAGGATCTTCGACTCTTGCAGGCAGGCAGACTAGGACCTGTAAAACCAGCGCTGTGTTCTTTGAAATGGCTCCCCAGCTGGTAAACTGACTTCTGCAGGGTTACATCATCCAGGCACGACCTGCTGCTCCAAACTCGCACAGGATTAGCAAAGAATCTGCTTCTGTACCAAGGACTGTGGTTGTGTCAGGTAAATGCCTTGGGTCAGACCTGTAGCTGGCTGAAGTCAGCGCAGCTCAGAAGAGCTCCAAACTGTAGCTGCTGAGATTTTGGGCTATGGATTCTAGTTTGTAATTGCACTTTTAGCTGCTTTAACTGACACGTTTGCTTTGCGGTATCCCATCCATCTGCCGGGTTGAAATGTGTAGCAGCTATAAACAGAAGGATTTTTCTAGGGTTGATTTGCTTCTAAATTGCAGCACTCTCTTGATGTCATAAACTTTTGTGCTGTTGTGTGTGCATGGAAATGTCACCTTCTGTAGGGGAGCTTGCTCTGACGCTGGCGTCATCCTGGCAATAAAGTTCGGGTGGGATTTCGTCCCTGCTTTATGAGGCGATAATCTTGCCTCTGTGTCTGGCTGAACTACAAAGCCAAAAGCTGTGGCACAGCCTGCGAAAGGATGTCCTTGGTACCCTGGGGGTGCTGTTATCATTCAGCTATTAACTGGGGCTGCCTGCTCTGATGAGGGCTCGTTTATACCCGGTTAGCCGTGACCAAACGCTAACCCACGTGTCTGGACTGCAGCAAGTTGGCTGTGGCACAGTCAGCTGGTGGCTGGGACCTGGCGACTGTGATTGTTGCTCACACCTAAATCGTGTGGTGTGTTTGAACTCGCTGGGGCTCACAGGGGATGCTGCCACTGAAAAGGTGGATGCACAATAAATTGCTTGTGGTCTGGGCTGGATGTTTGCTCCAGCCACTTGGAATTCTCCTGTCTCCAACAGTGGCCCTAATTTGGAGTCTTATTCTACAAGCATCCTTTGAAGTCATTCAGTCCTTGTGGGACGGGGCTGTTGGCTGGTAGCTACCTCGAGCTCAAAGAGAGGAATCTGTAATTTCCCATTGGACTTGCTTGAATAGTAGATGGAATTCTTTTCCTTCTTTTTTTTTTCTTTTTAAGGGGAGGGAGAGTTTGACTGTTGGATGTAGAGAACATTAGCCCAGTAACAATGGAACAGGCTGTAATGGCAGACCTTCAATAATTAGCTATGTTTCAATTAGAGCTGCAGCTGAATTTTAAACCTAGTCTGTAAGGCTTTATTATCAAAGAGAATGCAACCTGTGACAACTACACGTAAGTCCTGAATAAATCAATAATGTCCTTGTTGCCTGTGGGCAAAGCTGGTGTCTTCCTGGAGCATTATATCAGCAAAGCAGTGCAATTAGTTCTGCAGTGAATTGCAAGATGCTGTTTGTCATGGAACAAGGTTGCTATTTCCCAGCAGCAATGTGCTAGGAGGAGAGGACTTTGTTTAGCTCTGATTGGCATCCATGTGAAACATGAGGACAGTCTTAATAACTAGAGAAAGCCTGTGTGTTGGCACTGGGAACAGTTGCAGCTCTCCCTGGGAGTCGGGACCTGGCTGTGTGTGTCCTTGGAGTGGAAATGGGTCATGTGCATTTGTGACTCAGGGGCTGAGGCTTGAGAGCCACCCCTCTCAGTTGGGACATGGACCTCCTCACTCACCAGCTCCCCGGAGAACAGGAGAAGGCTCTGGAGAAAGTGTTAAAGAGTAGTTGCAAATTTGCAGGCTGGTAGTCTGCAAGTGCCTTTTTGCTGTTATACTCCATCATCCCAGAAAATTGTGAAGGAGAGGTCAGTGCACAAACAAACACACAGCCTTTGAGAGGGGAAAGAAATTATTATTAATGCTTTTTTTTTTTTTTCTTTTTTTCTCTGAGGAGGTATTTTTATAACTTTTATTTAAGTTGACAGACAAAAAAAGCAGCAAGTTTCTGTTTAGACATGCAAAATTTAAGGGGCTTGGTTTTTTTATGACCACCCCCCCCAGCTTAAATTAAAAATTCAAAATTTCTTGATGGAGAAATTGCTGCTCAGTCATAAAGCAGTGCATTTTGCTTGGTTATTTTAGGAGAGAGGAGTGACTGACCATGTTTTCTGGAGGAATTTTTTATTTGTTTTGATCCAGCTCTAATCTGTCACACCAGGAATTGTCAGTGACTCAAGCCAAGATCTTCAGCCACTTCCAGATTGATTCATTTAAGAAGTAAAGGAAATTAAATTCCACAAAAAGTCAGACCCAGAACTGCTTCCTATGCTTTGAGGTTCAAAGAAGCCCCTCCCAGGACAAAATCCTGACTACACTGAAGCAAGTACCAAAATTCCTCCTGGATTTAGTGGGGTCAGCACTTCACCCAAGAGTTTGGGAACAGGCAGACTCACAGCTCTTCAGTGCTGCAGACAGACAGTTACAGTTCAGCTGCTGCCTCATACTGTGCTTGCAAGATGTGGTTTTTATTACGAGGCCATGGCCCTCGGGCAGCTCTAACTCACTTTTATATGGGAACTTTTGTAGGGATTCATACATTTATTTATTGTGCTCATAAACACCCTCCACCCCCACGCACACATTAGCGCCGCATCTGCTGCCTTCTGCAGAGGCTGCACCAGCGCCGTGTGCTCTGTGCTGCCTCCATGGAGAGTCTGAGCTCTGAGCAGAGCAGGCTCTCTTCATCCCTCCGCAATCGCTTGGGCTTTTCTTCATTTCTTCTGCAGTGGCCAAAGCCCCGTTTTTTTGTTAATCTTCTGGTAAAGTTGAAAATGCAACAATCCCAGGAGCAGCTGCTGACAGTTTCATGCTTCTCTGTGCTAATAAGATCTGTTAATTGCCTTGTTCTCAGACGTGAGAATATCTCGCAGTCCTTGCTGAAGCCAGGCTGCCTGATGGTCGGAGAGTGGCTCTGCAGATGAGTGTCCTGAGGGGCCGTTCCTGCTTTGCTCTGTCCTCTCTAGGGCCTCGGGTGCAGTTCTCGGCCTCCCTGTCCCCAGGGCCCCTGCTTTGGCGATGTCTGCAGCTGGCTGGGGTCTTGCAGCCCTTGGCTGGGCTGGGTGAAAGGGGCTGTCTAGGACAGTGTTTGTTCTTGGGACAGACCTGCCTTCTGGAGGTGGCTTTTAGCCTTGTTAGAGGCCAAGAGCTTGTATCATCGTCTCTGTTTCTCCATCTCCCTGGCTGCTGAGATTTTGAGGGTGAATTAGCAATATCAGCCCTCTTCTTGGAGTTCTCACTTCTTCTCACCCATACCCTGGTTTGTAGTCATGACAACAAACTTGTTTTAAATAGACACACACAAAACTCTCCAAAAAGACTCTCACTGGCTCAACACCTTGATCCTATTGCTTGTCAATCCAGGCTCTGTTTTTGTTGCAGCTGCTTTAGAAATCCTAGATTCCTCCCTGAGACTTGTATGTGGGTGTGATGGCAACAGATGAACAGAGTTTATGGGGAATGCAGAGAGATGCCAAGTTACCCAGTCTGTGTGGGCAGCTAATGGAAAACTTGAGCTCAGAAACAAGGCTGTAGAGATGGACATGCACTTGCCAGGAGGAGTTCAGTTGCTGACACTACCAGCAGTGGGTGCAGCTGAACCTGCTCCACCATGGTCTCATAAAACATTAAAATATGATTTAAAAGATGCTGACTTTGCAGCTGCCTTAAATCCAGGGCTGGCTCCTGCACAATTGAAAATGCAGAGCAATCCATAAAATTAGGGCACTATTATCATGGTTGGTGGTAACTGAGAAAAAGAATTATTCTGAACTTAATGATATTTTATGTTAACTGTCGCTTTTCTCTGGGTAGCCTTTAGTGCAGGCAGAGCTATTTCACACACTGTAAAAGAAATTCCAGTTTATTTACAGGGGCACTTGTTGAGCTAAGCATGACCCTTCACTTTGAAAAATTTCCTGCCTGTTGTTGCTGGCAAACGCCTGCCAGCTGTAGCTGCAAGACCTCTCCAGGCAGGTCTCACTGAGCTGTGGGCAGTGGTTTGTGCCTTAAGATTTCACCTTTCTCTAACTACTTGTGTCTCACTGCTGGTTTGTTGGATCACTGGGAGCAGGTGGAGCACAAACTGTAGTATAAAGAATAGGAAATGATGGTAGTGATAGCAGCAGTATAGACATATAATATGAGCCCACGGTTGTGTGTAACCTTCAAGTCCTTGCCTAAATTTTGGACTATTGCTGCCTTTTTAGTGTTCATTGGGACGTCTGTCCACATTTAAACGGAGTGGTGCAGCAGATAGGAGGCTATGGGAACTGCAATTAGGAAATTGTCATCAACTTGTTACTTCCTCTGCTAAGGTGACTGGGGAATCAGAGGCGCTGGTGGAAGACTGTCCATGGTGGTAACAGATTGGCATCCACGCCCCAAACCAGCATCTGCCTTGTCTGCCATATCAGACGCTTCTGAGAGTGTGACAAGAAATGTGTCCCCTTCTCCCCCTCTGCCAAGCTGTGCATTGTAAAGAAGAGAGACATTTTAAAATCTACACGGGTCTCTTGGCAATGGACAGAGGGGTTCTGCATCTGCCCCACGCCTTGAAGTCTAATCTCATTTACAGTTGTCAGCGTGGGCTGCTGGAGGAGATGAAAGGCAGAGGACAGGGAGGGAGAATAGATTAGTCTGGAGCAGAGGGCACCGGGAGTGCACCTGCCTCTGCCCCATTACCTTGAGGAGGGGCGGCGGTAGCAGCTGGACATGTGTCATCTGCTGCTCTTTGAGGCACGGCCATGGAACACACGATTAATGACTCAACGGGCTGGCCTTTTGTCAGTGATAAAGCCCTGGGATTTAGGCTAGGCTCTCAGGCCTTTTCTCGGAGCAACACCATCACTTTACATTTCTCAAGTGGCGTTGTGGTCACAGGGAGCTGCTGTCTGTGGCCACAATGCTTCCTTTTCTCCTCCCTCCCCAAACTGGGCTGACCTTTGTCATGCAGCATTAACCCTTTGACTCCTTCACTTTGGGTTACGGGGCTGGGGAAAAAAAAAAAGAACCATTCAAATTCATTGCCCTGTGGATAGCCTTGAAGTGAAGAAGAGGCTGGTAGGAGAGGATCTGTTTTTGCTGAAGGAGAGTGGTTTGCTGATGCCC
This sequence comes from Sylvia borin, assembly GCA_014839755.1. Classification (NCBI taxonomy): domain Eukaryota; kingdom Metazoa; phylum Chordata; class Aves; order Passeriformes; family Sylviidae; genus Sylvia; species Sylvia borin. The sequence goes on from CM025974.1 coordinate 491,731, forward strand.
TCTGAATTATCAATTCCTCACTGCCTTCAGCCAGAGGCTTTTTTGAATGCAACCTGGGAAAGGGAAGGGGAATTTGTCTTTCCCTCAGTCAAGGAGTGAAACTTAGGCATTGAGCAGAAAATACATGTCCAGGAGAATATTCCCTCTGCAGGATAATGTCTTTTCCCATGCCTGGATTAGCTTGTGTCCATCCCCAGTGTTGTTACACTGGATGGCATTCTCCCAGCACTTCAAGGCTTACACCCAGATTTGGCTTTTAGCCACGATAAAAGATTGATGGAGTGACGGCTCAGCATGAAAAAGCCTCATGGAGGTCATTAATGATCTTCCTGCCCCTTGCAGGACGAACAGCAAAGATGGCCCAGGTTCCTCCCTAATCTTCCAATAGCCCTGTACACGGAGCACGAGTCAGTCCTTACACTGAATGTGGGTCTCTGAGACTGTATTTACACCTTCCCTACAGTGTTAAAGGTTTGTGATCAGCTGCCCCATTTCTCCTGTCCCTGGCTAGCTGGGCACTCCTCTCTCCAATCCCACCAGCCTGTACACAGACTGTTGGCTTTGACTAGTGCAAAAAGTTGGGAGTAGAAGCCATCAATATGAAGCAGATATTGGCAGCATAGCAAACACGGCATTCTTAAGCTTGTGCCAGTAAAAGCAGGCGTCTCCTGAAATGTTTCAAGGAGTCATAACAAACACACCAAAAAACACATGGAGGCTGAGTCAGTCTTACACAGCTCATGAGTTACTGGCAGCTTGATGTCTCTAGATTTGTAAAAAGCCTCAGGAGTCTTCCTACTCGTTACACATTTGTGTACCTTCCAGGTCTGAGCCTAGAAAGCTGCACGGTGGAGTGTCGTGTCCAGGAGGGATGTTGAGCTGTGTCCAGAGCCTGTGTCTCTGCTGCTCCCTGATCCCAGCTGCAGCAGGGGCCTTTGGAGTCTCTGCTCTGCCGTTCAGCTGAATGTGCGGGATGGGATTTAGGCACATAGATCCTTGCTAATGCATTGTTCTCAAATCCTGTCTTGCACATAGAAAATCACTGAAGCAATAAAAACATTTAAGCCTGCGTGTTTAGAAAGAAAGGGGAGAAAAAGCCATAAACACAGAGTGGATTGATGCTGTTTTGCAAATCAGCTGGTGCATTGTGCTCCGTGGCTGTATGCTGTCATGACAGAGAAGGGGAAGAGATCATCTCATCTCCAGAGGAACAAGCCAGCTGCTTAGCAAGTGGAAGCAGTTTGGAAGTGCTTTTCTGCACCATCATTGCTTACGCCTGTAACATTTACAGGACTTTTAAAGTTACTTTCTACCAGACCTGGAAAACAAATACTTCTCCTCTACAGTAGGAAGTATGATGTTCTCATTGCTTTCTGGTATTTGCAGTCAGTGCAAAAGTACTGGGGCACATTTGCAAATTAAATGCAGCAGTGGGAGTGTTTGAGTTTGACAGCAGCCAAGGAAGCTGTGATCTCTTTCTGCCTCCTCACTAGTGTTGTACTATATGTTGGTCTGAAATCAGTCAAGTACCAACAGACCATGAGGCAAAGTTGATGGGATTCAGCTGATGGGCTGTTTCTCTGCACCACTGTACATACAGGCTCCTGAGGAAAGCTGATCTCCGAGTACCCTGGATTTTTGTGTGACTCAAACCTTGTTGTCTTTGCCTGCTAAAGCTGCAGCACTTCTTTGCCTTTCCCACTCTCTTGAGTGGTGACATCAACCCTGAATAGGCTGCTCAGGGTGACAAGGGAATATTCTGTTCACTAGAGACAATATTTCTTGATAAAAAGTGTAGTGAATGTCCTGAATGTTTGTGATCCCGCTGAGTCTCACATGGACCTTGAATTCTTTCAACTTTAAAAGTAAAACTCCACAGTAGCAAGACAGAGAATTTATGTGTTCTCAGTGTCCCTTCCTGTTGCTTAGGAACAGCTATCTGCAGTGACCCTGTGTTGTTGGTGAGAAGAGTAACGATGGATGAAACTGATGTTAAACAAGCAAGATCAATCTTGCCCCTAGGAACTGTTCTTCATGTTCTTTGATACTTGATGTACTTTGTAAGTAGCAAATACTCTGGAGTCTGCTGAGCTGCGTGAGGGAAAGATGAATGAGACAGCTGAAGGCAGAGCTGTTTGTGACTATCATCAAACCTCTGGTCTGATGCACTTCTCAGGGCAGTGTTCCCTGAGGAAAGATCCCTGCCTCAGTGATCTTTCACAAACAGGTGCCAGTGATGATGGAATCCCTGGTCTGTGTGGCGTGCTTGTTTGTGATGTACAGTGCTAGTGGAAGTGTTTGTTGATGGCAGCCTGCAGCCAGGGAGATGTAGCCTTGTTTGCCTCTTGGCAGAGAAAGGATCAATATTGTAGAGGGTGAAAAACTGCAAGTGTCACAAAAGCTGTTGGAGGACCTGATCCTGAATGCTCTGACTTGGTTTAGCAAAGCACTTGAAAATGAGTGTGCCAACTGTCCTGGATTGTTTATGTGCCTGACACAAACTGTATGTTTTGCTGGGGTTGGTATCAGAATGCCCTAAGGAATTTAGAGAGCAGAGTGGGGGTTTAGTCCTTCCCCTTGGTTCTAAGACAAAGCCAGATCCTTGTCTTCCTGCCACTCCCCTTACATTTACTCTTACACTGAGGAATAATGGGAATTAGGACTTGAGCATCTTTTCTCACTGCAGGCAGTGGCCTCCATGGAATGATGTTGGTTTTTAGCCTTGTCTTTTGCCCTGGGGAGGAAAATCAAAGTGTTTATTGTGGTTCCTTCTTCCGTTTGAACTGCTGCCTCTTCCCTCAGCTACTCCCTCTTGGTTGCTGATAGAGGAGTTGCTTTTGCACACAGTCCTGCAATCACTGGATTTCTGTCTCTGGCTTGTTCTCCTCCCTGTCAACAGGGAAGGCACAAACATTGTTTGTTCATATGTCTTTTGACAATAGTATTTAAGTCTTGGGGAAGTGTTTATTTTTGCATGGAGCTGTGCATTCAGGCGGCCCTTTTGGGAGATGCTGTGGAGAGCATGGGAAATGGCCCTGCTGCTGCTGCTGCTGTCCTTGGTCTCTGAGCTGTGCCTGGAGACCATGGCTGGAGGAATAACTTCCTTCCAACCTAAATAAAGTGTCTGAAGAGTTTTTATTAAGCTATAAGTTTGCTTTATCACACTTGCACTTGCCAGCCCTGGGAACTGTCTGGGCAGGTCTTGTGCATATGTGTTGTGTGCAGGATGTGCCTTTGATATGTTAAATATTCTGGGGTTGTCTCCTCTAGGGCTTAATGAACCAAAGTCCCCTTCAACAAGACCAGTGCTTTGGATGGCTAGTCCCCGGGTAGTGATAGCCAAAATTTCTCACCAAATAATTGTTTTAATGTATCTGAAACAGTGTTTTCCATCTTTATTCCCCCTGTGCTCCATGATGTGAGAGCTGCCATTGCTGCATTGATTTATGGGATCTTTTAGTGTTGGTTCTGGTGGCCAAGAAGAGCCAGAAAGTCATTTGCCAGCTGCTGATTTATGACCCTAGTGAACAGTCCTGAAAAGCACAGTAAGAATTTTCTGGGCCTTATGCAGTTCCAGCTGACTGGAAGCTTCAGGTCGTTATTTGACCATGTGGAGTAATGAAACTGTGAAAACTAATTAACTTTTTTGCCTGCTGCAAAACAAGTAAGATCATGCAAAAATACTCCACACTTGCAAGCAACAGTGACTGTATGTGTTTATAAGCCTGTGTTTAATGACCAAGCATGTAGTGCAATGTGTGAAGGATGTTCCTTTTGCTGACTTCCAAAGCTGAACAGAGTATAACAAGCTTTACTGATCACTGAGGCTCCAAATACCAGCTTGGGATAATGTTCTCTTTCATCCTTATTAATTATGTAGCTGATGTGTGGGTGGAGGGTTGACACAAAGCTGCATTGGATGGTTTCTTGTAGTCTAAAGCAGCCTGAATGACGCTGAGCCGCTGCAGTTCATTCAAGGAAAGATGCTCTCTGCAGTGTGAGTGCTGTAGTCTCTCTGAGGTCATTCTCTGCTCCTCGGATGTGGGTGAATGAGCTCTTTCTCAGAGGGAACGCCAAGGTGTTTTTCTGATGTCAGCAGGAGAAGAGTGAGCCCTGCCCCGGCCGTGTCTCGTGTGCTGGGGATGCTGTGTGTGCCAGCTGTGGTGTTGATATCAGAGATGTTTCCGAGTGCCCCGGTGTTGTGTTCCTCGCCGGCGGCAGTGCACTCACCAACACTGTGCAGGTGATCCAGCCTCTGTCATCCGACACCCATTCGGAGGGGAGGAGTGTCTCTTCTCCTCTAATCAAATTACTGAGGTAACCCTCCTGCGGTCCCCTCACTCCTGCCTTACTCAGCAGCCCCTAATGCTGGAAGTTTAACTCTGTGTTCTTAGATGCACAGCTGCTGATTCCTGTCGTCCTTTCCTAGGGTCTATCAGTTTAGCCAAGATACTTCTCATGATTGCTGATGTGGGAGCAGGTATTTGGAATTTGGAATTTGAAAGAGAAATCATCTTAAAAGCAGGAAAACTGTGATGTGACAAGATTTTTAAAAATTATTTATTCTCTCTCTAATGGATGTGCTCAAGTTGTCATGGTACTCAGTACCAGAGGACCAGCCAGCACGGGTCTATCCCAGCTTTAGTTTTCTCCACAAAGCGAAGTATTATTGCAGAGCTATTGTTAACCTAAAATAAACGTGCGTGCATACTCACTGCTATAGAATTCTGTTTTTCACACATCAAATCAAGTCTCTGTGGATTTTCACCTCCTTTCCAGATCTGGCAGACAGTGAAAAAGGGAGCTATTTTTAATCTGAAATGTTCTGTGTTTTGAGTCCAGAGTACAAAAATGTAGTTTTACTCCTGACAAGTTTCAAGGATTATTGCTATAAAGAAAGGATAAAACTTCCTTCAGGAAGGGCAGAAGTTCTGATTTGGGGGTTAGAGATTTTAGTTCATTTGAGAAACTGAAAAACAGTGGCAGTCACTGTCCTTATGTTAAAGAATTTACCAAGAAGTAGGAACAATTATTAATGGGAGACAAACAAAAGTCTTGTGTGGTAGAGTGGTATCAAAAGGCCCCGTTCCCTTCCAGCAGGGAAGATGACAGTCACTGGATTAGGAATCATATGCCTGAAACAATATTTCTGGCAACCAGAGAAAGTGGCATCACTGTCAGAATGATGCTTACAAACATTTCATCATCTTCTTGCTGTCAGTACACTTCTGTCATCCCACTGGAGTGCCTGCTCCATCTGTCCTCCTGAAAGGCTGGCATGTATTGTCCAGGAGAGAAAATGAATTTCTGGTCCAAATGCAATCCCTGCTCAGAAGAATTTGGTATAGAAAAACCTTCTTCCTTTCCCCACTAGATGTGCCCTGTCTGATGGGCCAAAGGGGAGGTCACTCTCCAGAGCAGCTCCATCCTTCCATGCTGTGTCCTGCACCCAGGGGTGTGGGGATGGGACAGCAAGGTGTTCCCAGGGTGCAGGTGCTGGTCTCAGCAATAAGGGCTGAGGCCACCGGCTTCTTTTTGCTCTACAGGGAGGAAGAGGGAGAGAGGCAGAACAGATCTGACTGTGCAGGGAGGCTTGGGCTGGGGAAAAGCAGAGTGCCCAGTTTTAGAAGGTAGCTTTAGGACAGGACTTCAGGCCAGGCAGTAGGCAGGAAACCTTGGATGCAACAGGAGTAACATTCCCATGTCAGTCCTGAACTGACACTGAGGGAGCTGCTTCAATACAAAGCCCAGCTCCGATTTTTTTCTGGCTCCCGGTGCTGAAGGGGCTGTTTGTGACAGTCCAGGTGGTCTCTGTGCTGGTGCTCCTTGAACTAGGACAACTCTCACCTGCCCTGCTGCACCTTTTTACACAGAATTACAGCTAATGAAACACAAGGTAAGAGGAGCTCCCTGCAGCTGTATGGGCAGAACTTTTCCTTGCTGAGGCAATTTGCACCCTGGTTTCCACCTTGCAGCACACAGCTGTAGGGGCTGTCTAAGGCAGCCCATCAGTCCCAGCGTCCTGAGGCCTGACAGGGCTGAGGGGAGCAGCCAAGGCCTGAGCCCAGCAGCTCTCCCCCGGGGCTGCCCTGACGCCGGCAGCTGCCCGATGGAGCATGGAAGGGAGGAGCAGCAGCTGTCTCTCGGGGCTGGCCGGGCCACTGCTCTTTCTGCAGGGCCATCCTCTTGCTGCTGTTGCTCACCAGATATGTCACTAAACAGCAGCAGAGAGAGACCCAGTAGCTCAGATCTGATTAACCTCTACAACTTTATCCTGTGTCTTAATTGGATTAGCTGCAGGGGGGTGGTTTTGCTCTTGTTCCTGACTCTTTCTTTAACAGGTACTTATCGCTGTGACATCTGATGGAAGCAACAAGTTTGAGTAGCCAGACCTGTGAATAACCAAGCAGTGTTTGCCTCTTCCCCACTGCTCAGCTAACAGCTCCTGCTCTTCCTTTCTAAGGTACTGCTGTAGCTGAAGCCTGTGAGGTGGCTTTCAGTAAGCCCTGCAGTCAGATCTCTTGGGAGGTGTGGGCTTTGCCTAACAGCCTGAGCCCAGAGTCCCTGATTACTAACTGCGGTTCTGTCACTTTGGGGAGGGATTTCTGCTCAGTAAATGTTCAAAGCAGTATTAACTTTCCATGTTCAGTTTCTTTCATCTTTTGTCTGAGCTTTTTAGTTTCCTTCAGGGCCTGATTCTTCTGCACTTCGGGGTTTTTGCATGTATCACCACAGTGGCTGTGGGTTGTAGGGAATTGGCCTTATTCAGCACTGCAATAGCACTTCCTTTTCCAGGACTTCAAAGCTCATTCTCCACTATCAGTTCATTTAGTTTCATAGGTGAAAAAATGGAATAAGGAGATTTAATCATATTCTGCTACAATGGGAAACTGTCTGCTACAGACCTAAAAAAGGAATTGAATCCATTTGATTGTGGGATTGCCTCTAATTCCTCAAGGTGTTGTCTATCTCTGTGGTGCCCAGTTGAAAAAAGCAGAACCAGTTTAGGGGAGTCTTTCCCCCATGTCTATTCTTCTGCCTGCAGCACCCAGTTTTCTTTACAAGAGGTTTAAAATAGAAGGCTTTTTCCTTGCCATAACTGTGATTGGGCACTGGAGAGGTGATGGAGAGGGTGCAGGCTGCTGAGAAGCTCTCTCTTACAGCAGTCTCTAGACAGCTCTGCACAAAGAGTGACTTGTAGGTGTGATACCAGGCCACAGTTCTGTTCCAGGAGGAATAATAGATGTACCAGCAACAGTCTGGCTGTTACAAGATCAAAAGTGCTGTTACATTAAAGCTGGTAATACTTCCTGGCTTGGCAAAAGCCTGACAAAGCGTTCAGGGTTTTAATGTATATTCAGATAAACTCTGTTCCACAGTGAGGCTCAGGCCTTTGAATTTAGTCCATGTACAATGGCAAGGGTTTTAGTGACTTGGTAAGAAGGTAGCTCCAAGGAATTCTCTCTTTGTATAGGGCTTGCATGTAATTAACTTGTGAACACTGTGCAGCACAGCCATAGTCTCCCAGCAGAGGGTTCAGTGCTTCCTGCCACCTGGGCTGCCTTTGCAGGGTGTGTGTTGTCAGGCACGGGCCCTGCTGCTGCTCCTAAAGGAAACAGGAGCATGGGGCTGAGTTATAATGGACATTACCTTCCTTTTTCAGACTTAATGCATTCTGTGTTTTGTGTCCCCTGGCCCTCGGCAGCTCACAGCCTGGATGTGTAAATTGGTAGCTGCAGAGGATGACTGATCTGTTAATAGGTGGAATTTGATGCTCATAAAATGAATGCATTTAATGTTGCATGGCAATGGTTTCCTTGAATTTTTAAGTCTCCTGAGGATCTCTGATTTGGAATTCTGTGGCTCTGGCTGTATTTGTTACAAAAAGCAATACAAATGGAGAGGCCCTGTGCTTTCTGAGGGCTGGCTGTTCTGTTGTCTGTGAGTATCACTTCAACTTTTCCTGTATCAAATATTATTCCAAGGAAGCTGTGAAAGTGGGAAATGCAATGATATCTGAAAACAAAACACTGCAGTCAAATTCATGGTGTCCATAGAAATAGCTGTCTTTGGCGATCTGCTCAGATATTATTTGTCTGGAAAAGCCAATTTTTAATAGATAATTTTTCATTATTAGGCTTTCACTGAGGGATACAGAGGACTAAAAAGATTTAGTGGGTCATTAAAATAAGCACAGATCTGCCACTGTGGGGTTTTAAACACAGAATGAAATCCTGGCCTCTCAGAAGGGGCCTCACTTGCTTCCCATGCTAGTTTCATTGCTGGTTTTAGAAGGGTAAGGACTTCCACTGATTTTAATTTTAAAATGTTTCTTTTAGCATGCAGACATTGAAGTATTCAATTTCTTTTGCTGAGGATTTCATTAAAGGAAGCTCTGCAGCCCTTCCATAGCAGAGCATTTGTGTGATAAGTTGCATTTTACAAGCACATGAGGTGGTGATGATCCCTCAGATATTGCAGAGCTACACTGAAAACGTTGGTGCTTCTTGTTTTTCCATTTAGCACTGTGAGACAAATACTTCATCTTTTCATCACTTCCACAAGCCTGGGCTGAAGGGACAGTAGCAAATATGCAGGGAGAATATTGTGATATACACCATAAAGTTGTGCCAAGGTGAAAGGAATATACAGGCTCAAATGATCCCTTCCCCTGAGGCTTTTATGATTTATTTTAATATTTTCTAAGGTGAAGTGCTGGATCCAAGCCTTGCTACCAGCCAGTATCTTTCATGTCAGGCAAAAAGTCTTTTACTTGTGTCTTCCTTAGCCATCACCCCTCCGGATAGTGGTGATTTCAGCACAGCAGAGTTTGGCTGTGGAAAGTCTTATCACTGCTGTCATAATGTGCTGCTCTGTGCTACTGCATCCACCGCTGCCTGCTCTGTCCTCGAGAGATGTGTGGCAGGGTTACCCTGAACAGTGTCTCAGTTTTGCAGCCTGAGGAGATGGTAGTGGTTTGCTGTGTTTCTGAGAAGGCCATTGAAGGAGGCACATTTGCTGTGTGGGCAGCAGGAACAGAACCAGGGTAGAAGGACCAGTGTGGAGTGGCTGAGACTGTGGGTGGCACCTCCACGACATTTCTTTCTCACATTGTGGCATTTGAAAAAACTCCCCCAGAGGCAAGCAGGGCTGCCTGGTTATGATGTCTCTGAAGCTGGCAAAGTTGTGATTGCAGGGGTCTGCAGCCTGCTCTGGGTTACTGTAAACACACCTCTCAGCTTGTAAGAAACCTGCTGTGTTTCCTTGAAGGACATCAGGAGGTGTGTAGGCAGACCTCAACTGCTTTTTCTCCCAAATGAGATTCTCATGAGTGTTTTCTAAAGTCCATGAGTCTGTGGCAGCTTTGGGTACCAGTCACTCCCTGGGGCTGCAGAAGGCAGCATTGCACTGTGGACAGGTCACTGTCCCCCAGCTCTGTGCCACTGGGCTCTGGTTTCACAGAGCTCACAGCCCTGCACACAACCCAAGGGGCTCGAGGGGGAAGGGGCAGTGAAATGTGGAGGGCTGAAAATGACCTCGAGACATTCTCACCTTCTCCATCCGCCCCCCACCACAGATCAAAGTTATCTAGAATGTTCTTTATCATTGGTGTAGGAGGGGTACTCACATCAGCTTGTCTGAGACCAGGGCCACAAGGCCTGGGAAGGGAAGAGTGAATGGAGAAGTTGCTCACCAGGACCTACTTCTTCTGGTCTCACCAGGTGGCAATTTCTGAAACAATTTTTACTTTAGCTGCCTGCAAAATCTGTAGAGTTGAGAATTGGAGCAAGCAATACTGGTCAATTAAAATGATTATATAATTTTAATTGACATAATAAAGATTAACATATGGTATAATTAATTTTTTCCTGCAATAAAATAGGACAGGGATTAATCTCAGCTAAGGAACCAGTCCGTTGTACTTCCTTACTTGCTACAATGGACATTTTTCTATGCAGTGAGCTTTTCTAGCACAGAAATGCTGAGAGTAGAGGGTGATGGCCATGGGCTTGCTTTCTAGCTGGCCCAAGATGCTGATGTGTAGTGCTTTACTGAGGACTAACCAAAACTAAAAATCCTGTCTGTATCTCCTGTCCAGCTCCTCCAAGTCAGTGTGATGGGCAGAGCCTGGTTATCTCTGTTCTCCATCTGTCCCCTCCTCTGCCATCTTCACTGTCGTTAATTGTTAATGTCTGCCATGAGAGATTGCCTCTCAGCAGAGTGCTGATGGAATCTTTCCATGCAGGATTAAGGCTGGAGTGGGTTGGCAGGAGACAATCTCCTTGCTGTGGGAAGTTTGCCAGATGTGTGCAAGCTTGGTGCTGCTGCTCTTCCAGTTACTGCAGTTCCTATCTGGACACAGGCAAGGGTCAGTTGTAGCTCCATGACTGACCAGTCCATCAGGCCAGAGGTGGTCTGGTGTGGGTTTGGGAGAGGCCTCCTGCACCCAGGTGTTGCACATGGCCTTTGAGGAGACTTTCTGTCTGTTTACATCAGCTGACCATCCCATGGAGGTGATTTCACACCTGGTCACTGTGTGGTCACAGGGCTCTAATCAAGGCAGTGATAATGCTAACAGAGTAGTGGGAGTGCTGGTAGGGGGAGTTGAGATGACATTTCTTACCATGTCGTGCTCCCCAGGTGGGTAACGTGTCTGTAAATCACACAAGTGCTTTCTCCTGGCTTTGCTTTCTGCTGCTGCCTCAGCTGCCAGGATTTCATGGGACACAAATCTCAGCTTGTGGCAAAAGTGCAGGCTCCTTTCCCTGTGAAAGTACTTGGTGTGCACTTCCAGTGTCCTGGAGCATAGCTGAGGACCCTGCTAAGCTCACTGAATCCAGGCTCTGAGAGATTATATTTCATTTTGTTTTATCAGGTTTGCTTTCCTGTGGAGTCTGTATTTCTTCCTGTGTCTGCACAGGGAGTATGGGAGTATCCCATGGCATTTCAGAGGGTTAGGAGTTTCCCCTGACCTGGCTGGTCTCCTGATCTGCCCTGGGAAGCCCTTGGAAACCCCTGTGGCTCTTTCCCGAAGGTGATCTGTGTCCTGCAGTAACCAAAGGGTATCTGTTTCCTTGCAAGGGCAGCTGGGGCCTGGAGGCACAACTGCTGCTGGCTGTCAGTAGCACAGGTGAGGACTCTCTTTTTCCATGTTCAGGACACACTGGCAGAAAATTGCTGTGCTTTGAAGCCATCACACCAGGGAAGGTCTCCATGTGTGTTGATGCTTTCTACAGCTGTTGCAAAAAAGTCTTCTCCCAGTCTAGAGGGAAACCTTTGTATCTAATTCATCTCACACTCTGAATCTTACAGATAGCAAAGTAAAACCAGCAGAGTTTGCACCAAAGGGCCCAGTTTTGTTGGCTTCTTTAAGGGGATGTGAAGAGATGTTCACAGCGTTTAGAAGCATTGTTGGATTGATTTATTTATTTGTTTAGTATGAAAATCTCACTGGCTGGTATTCCCATGTCCCTTTTAAGGCATTTGAGGTGACACTTTCTTTGTTTCTTTCATTAAAACTATTTTTATCCCAGTTGAAGGGACTGTGCCAGTAGAAAGGAAAACACTGCTCGGTAATTTCCTTGCCCATGCTGTCTGTTTGTCACCCCCAGCTCCTTTCAGCTCCCCCAGCTCTCCCCCTCCCCTCCCCAGCGTGCCTTGAAGGGCTGGGAAAGCCAGGGCTGCTGCATTGTGTTGCCTGTCTGATTGTTGTGGGGTTGTGTTTGTGTGGGGAAGGTCATCAGACACAAAGACCACCAGGCTGGGCTGGCTGTGGGCTCTTCAGTCCCTTTCCATTCAGGCCCTTTGGCAATGGGTGGGAAGAGTCTTGTTTGCATGACAGGATTTCAGGGGGCCACTGCTTTTTGTTTAGGTTTCTTCCACTGCTGCTGCAATGGGCCCTGGAGGGCTACAACAAAAGTAGAGCTTATATTATGAGATTCATGGGGCTGAAGCAAAGCTGTCAGTGCAGGAGTGACCCAGCCTGACCAGCTACTGTGCTCTTGCAGCCTGGAGACTGTCAGCAATTGCTCTGGCTGGGGTGTTTGTGCCATGTTCAGTTGTGGTGGCTCTGGAGGGAGCTCTGACTCTTGTGGGCTGAGATCCTTAGTGGGATGAATGCTCTGGAAGTGTTCTGTCTGTGGAATGAGGGTAGGAATGCAGGAGGACACTGTGGCTCCACAGACCTGCCACAGTGGGTATGCTTCCCTGAATATTTCTGAGACTTCCAGTGACTTTTATTTGCAGCATCTGCCTCTTTCCTTGCTATCAGGTCAGCATTTTTGAGAGCATTCTTGTGTTTAAACAGCACTTACTTCCTCATCACCCATGTGAGAAGCTGAGCTTCTGTCCCTGGGTGCAGCTCTCCCCTCACCCCATCCCTAGAAAGCAGCTCAGTCTGTACTTACCACTGGTGTGCACAAAGGCAAACATTGTCAGGGACTCGTTGTAACTGTCCCAATTACCCTGATTTCATTTGCATAAGAAGATTGACCAGCCTGTGGTAGTGGCACTGCCTGATATGGGCCATTGTCCTTTGGGAAGCAGGAAGGAGCTGGTATAGCCAGGCTGGATGTGGGATGGGGAGAGGGGGGCTGGTGTGTGGTGCTGTGCCACAGCAGCCCTTCCTGGAAGGAGGAGAAGTTGTCAGATGTCAGGCACTGGAAGGCCCTGATCATGCCTGATTCAGATGGAAGAGCTGCCAGCTTCCCAAAGATGCTGATTGCAGGTGCCCCATGCATGCCTGGCCATCTGCCTGTCCCATACAAGGAAATCCTTCCCCTGCACAGGGTGTATGTGTGTATTTATCTACTCTTTGTCAGTAGATGTTGACCCTGCTCGAAGGCTTCTGGACGAGGCAGTGACCTGCTGTGTGTGTGTCACTCCCTCAGGCACACGTAACCTCTCCTCCTTGTGTTTGGGTGTTTTGCAGAAAGGTAGCTGCTCCTGCAGACAGGCACTAAAGCAAGAGGAGAGCAGCTGGGATGGAGCAGAACTCAGGAAGCAGGCTGAAATGGTACGATCTCTCACCCCGAAGCCATAGTTAGTGCTGGTAGGACTTGCTTGCACTGCAGCAGCTGCACAGCTCTTGCTCCTCTCCCCAGATTGAAAATGATTCATATTTTCTCTCCCTGCCCCCCAATGCCACATGTAATGTGATCTCCCTGTGCCCAGGCCCAAAACTCTCTTCTGTTTGCAGTGATGGTTCTTCTTGGGCTCAGCTGCCCTTTGAAGCTGCAATGTTGAATCTTGTGAGCTCTGGCAGGAGCCTTTGTGTCCCCCTGCCCCTGCTGAATGTGTGCCTGCATAGACGTGTCTTCATCTCCCTGCTGCTTTCAGGAGAGACTCTACTCTTGGACATCTTTCCTTGTTGCTTAGCATGCTTCATGGAGATGCTTTGACCTTTACTCCATTTTACCCCATCCTTCAAAATCCCCCCTCTAGTATCTGGCACTTCTAAATTTTTATTAGTTAGTTATTAGGTGGCAACGCAGGAGTGTGTCATGGAGGTGCCTGAAGCACGGGCAGCTCATCTCAGCTACAGTAGTATTTTAACTCTCTTGCATCCCTGGGTGAGTTACTATGTCTCTGCAAATTACTTTGGTAATTTGGTAATTACTTGAGTGAATTGCTTTACCTGTTTCCCAGTTCAAAAGTGGAACTCTGTATGAAGTGATTATCATTTCAAAATGTACTGTGTCCTAGAGACCTGATTGCTGACAGCCAGATCCCAAGGCTCTGTCCTTATATTTTTGGACCTCTCTGAGAGGGACTGATGATCCAGCCCAGATTTCTCAGGAATTCCTTTGTTCTTTCTTTGGCAGGACATGGAGCAGGCAAAGAAATCCTTATGTGTTTTCTCAGATGAGATGCTGCTTGTGCTCTGACTCCAGGACTCTCACATTTTTTGCCTGAAATTACCCCCACTGGTATTGTTATGTTTGCTTGGTGCAAGGAACATCAAAAAAGAATGGGGCAGAACAGAGTCTCAAGTTGGGGCACAGATGGCCCCTCATGGTTCCTCTAGCAACCCTTTAAAAGCCAGTTTGTATGTTTGACTCCCTGAAGTGTTGAAAAGGCAAAGTAGGGTCAAGTCTTACATTTAAATTTGGGGTTTTTCCGTTGTGTTTGTTTTTGCAGCGAGTGTCCTACCTTCTACTCCATTTCTGTGACCTCTCATTTTAGCTTATGTGTTAGTGGAGTCTATTTATGAGCAAGGAAAACACATGCTCCAGATACTGAATTACCTTTTAGATGGTGGTTCCTAACAAATATGAAGTGAAATACTGTGATTTAAGGCCATACACTATCCCTTTTCAGCTGAGTCACTGTGTCTTCTGCTTTGCATGGGGAAAATAGCTTTGGCACGTGTTCACACAGGGGGGACTGATAGACCCAGTAGGAAAACACACACTGAGCACCCAAAAAGGAGGGGAGGGCATCCAGTTTTCAGCTCTGCCAGGGAGGTTCAAATAATAAAATGTGCCCTTTTAAAATGCTTTGCTTTCCCCAGATGTGCAAAGGGAGGAGGTGGATGAATAATAATACAGAGAGCATTTTTTTTTTTTGCTTGAAATTCAGCAAAAGGCTGGGGAAAACATTGCTTTTTTCTTTTCAAGCAAAATATTTAATTTTATTTGAGCTGAACCATCTGGGCACTCTGAATAGGAATGTAAATGACAGTTTTTAAGGAAACACTTTGAAAATGGCAATGTCCAGTGCTTTGGCCTTTTAGAATCTGAAGGAACTTCTGAACAATCAATATTCAAATCTAGGGCAAATTCTCAGGAAAGTCTTGGCATGACTGAAATCTCAGGAAATCTCTTTGCTTGGAAAAGTTTTGTTTTGAAAAAGATTATCCTTGCTTTGTAAGTTGGAGAAAATCCCTGCCAATACCATTGCTGATATACAATATTGTGCATATCAACTGCATCTTATCCCGCCCTTGGAGCAGTGTTACACTTACATCTCTTGGGCTGCTGCTTGTAATTATCCTGGTGCTTTATCCTGTCGGCCCTTTCCATGTCACTGGTTCAGTTTTGCTCCAGCTGCCTTTGGTGGGGGCAGTCTGACCTTTGGTGGCTGCTGTTTGATTTGCTCTGGGTTCATGAGAATGTGTTGGCTGGGGGCAGAGGAGGTGCCCGATGCTGGAGGATTATACAGGGACAGACCATGGCAGCACTGTCTGCTCGAGGCAGCTTTTCTGCTCCTGGATTAGAGTTCATGCTGTGTTACTTGTCTGTCTCTAAGGCCTTGTCAAGTCCATGTGGGAAGCTGTTCTGTCTGCACTATTTCACTTTGTGCTGCTCAGCTCTCTCTCTGCCTCATTTCTCCTCCCTCTTTCCCCTTCCATTCAAGAGGCATCTTTCAGTCTTCACCATTCAGGGTCTGTCTTTGCTCTCTGCCCTGAGTAAAAGTTCCATGTCCTCCCTACCATTCATCACCTCTTGCTCATTCCCCTCCCTGCTTTCCTTTCTCCATTCATCTGGGCTTCCCCTCAGCCAGTCTGGGCTGCCCTTTCCTCCTGCCCCTTCCGCAGTCCTTTTGTGGCTTTGCACTCCCTCTCCGTGGCCATGCAAAGCCCAGCAGTCTGCAGTGTGCTCTGGGAGGATGCTCTTCTAGAAGCTGGCCCCAGCTGATGTGCACATTAATCCTCAGTGGAAGCCTGGTGGGACTGTTTGGAGTGGATTTACCTCTCTGGTTACCCTGCAGGTGAGATTCCTTTCCCCCCACTTCCTGGAGATGCAGCATGATGCACGAACAGGAGGAGTATTACAATTTCCTAACCTGTTCAGTCTGGTCTTTCTGTCTCTCCCTCCTGGCTTGTTTCCCCTTTGTTTGCAGCAGTTGCAGCTCTCAGGTGACTCTTTGGAGGTTGTTTGGATTTCCTCATTCCGGAGGAACATAACTTGAGTTCTCTTAGTTATGCTGGCTCTGTAATTATGGTTGTTGCCTGTGTCTTTTCTGCTTCCTTCTTTTAAATCATCTACTTGGAGGCTGTATCAGTTTTGTCCAACCATCTCAGGACTCCAGTATGTGTTTGAAGTGTTCCCCAGGAAACAGAGCTTGTGAATTGTATTAGCCAGGGCTTGTTGTTTGAGTCTCAATGCAGCCACGACCTGTGCTTGTGGTGCAGACACAGGAAACACGGACCACAGCCTCTGCCAAAGATTTTCCAGCTTGCTGAACACCTGGTCCCCTGCAGCTCCCACAGTGCCAGCAGTGTGCAGACATCAGCCCAGGGTGCTGAAGGAGCAGGTCTCTGCTGCAGTGTGGCAGGAGAACAAAGTGGGAGGTCTGCTGGCCTGTGGGTGCCCATGGGGGGCTTCAGCTTTGAGTGGTTAAACTGCATTCAGGCTGGTCTGGTCAAATAAAAGGGCAAGCTTAGAGCTTGGGGAGAGTGGATAGGCTTGGAGGAAGCAGATGCTCTGAAAGCTTGTGTGTACCCTGTGCCTGTGGGAAATCTGATCAGCTCAGTGATGGAGGCAGGAATGAGGTGGAGAGGACAGAGCGAGGGGCTCTGGGAGTGTGCGCAGGTTCCACTGACAGGGCGAGCTCTCTGTTGTGTGGGAGACTGTGGAAGGACCATCGACTGCTGTCTCCTGAGGCTAAAAGGAGCTCCTGATTCAGCCTGGCGGGGCCGGGCTCTGGGAGCACTTGTCAGGTCTCTGAAAGACCCGTTCCCCTGATAACCATCTCAAAGTGGGGTTTCAAACACTGCTGTGGTTTGTTGTCAGGCCGGTGAGTGTGTAAAAGAGATTCCCCCATCGTTGTGCTTGTGCCCCACAGAGACATTGCACCTGGCAGGGCACATCCAGCCCCAGGCCAGCCCTGCATCTTGTCACCTGCAAACAGAAGTCTGCTGCAGCAAGGCTTGGTCTGGGAACCCTGCATGAACAGCACTGCTTCCTATAAAGTTAGTGGCATTCCTGTCGTGGAGTTTATTTAGTCATGATTTGCTTTAAAATGCCAGACACATTTTCTTTCTGCTTGAAAACTTGTGGCAGAGAGAACTCTGGAAACACTGTCCCTTGTATCCACTAAGAGCATATAGGAATCCAAAATGCAGCTTAATTTTTCTGATTTGTGGTTTTGCAACTTTGGCACTTGGACAAATCTCTTCTACCCTTAAACCAACGCATATCTGACATAGGAGACACTGGTAAAGTGCAAACACTGCAGAAATTACTATTGCAGTTCAATGCAGGGAACCTGCAGTCTGGGTGTCATCCAGGAATGATTTGGATAGATCCCCTAAGAAACAATGCAAACCACCACAGCTTCCAGCAGTCTGGCTCCTTCCTGCAGCTGTAGCTCCTGTGATCACCCCGGAAAGATGCAAATCAGGATTTCTTGCTCTCAGGTGTTTAAATGGTAGAAGTTAGAGAATAATTAATGCTCCCAGCTCCAGGCAGCATTTACAAGCAGCCTTTCTGCAGTACCTTTGAGATGGTTATGTGGTGGCAGTGTAATGCCAGTGCCTACAAGGCACTGCAGGGCATCATGTGATACCTCTGTCTCCTCTTCACAAGGCTGACCTAAACTTCTGCTCCAGTTTAGCTTGGGAAACAGAGTTTCTTTGGTAGCTTCTAGTCCCCATGACTGAGCAAAGGCAGCTGTAAGACCAGTATGAATTAAATACCTTTCCTAGTCTGCTTGGCAGGAGTTTTGCTGCATGGTCTTTGCTCTAACTAGAAGTGTGGTTTGAATTCCAGTACAGGTGGGTGATTTTGGCTACATGTGTGCTGTGGCACTGGTGAGCTGCAGCTTTAAATGCATCTGTTTAGCTTGAGCTTCTCTGAACCCCGATAGCTTGCTGTCAGGTCAGAAGAGAACTGTTGGGATTATGTAGTCTCTCCTAATGTAGGCAAGAAAGTTTTCTGAGTGATCTTCTGCTTGACCTCAACCATACCTCTTCTCCTCGGAGAACTTGCAATTCAATTGTAAAACTTCTGTTGAAGTTAGTGAGAGGATTCACTTGTTAATAGTAAAAATAATCAATTTACTCTAATCTAAGGCTGTCCAGTTTGACTTCTAGCCCTAGATGTGATTATCTTTGTCTTGGTGGAGGCTCCTCTACTGCCAAATTTCTGTTCCCCTGGACAGCGATCAAGTCATTGCTTAACCTTCCCTTTCATAAGCTAATGAACGGGGCCTGTCAGTGCAGGCAGTCACACTGTACCAGTCAAAGGTGCCAAAGAGGTAATGTCACCTCGCTTACAAACCTGCAGGTCACGGCTCCTTCTCTGCCGGCAGTGTTACCCTGAGAGCCCTCACTATAACAAGCAGGGTTTTTCCCCTGTCAGGAGTGGCTGCTGCTGAAGATGGCATTCCCCACCCTGCACACTGGCTGCCACTCTTGGCTCCTGTCCAGATGGCTTTCTCTTTATTTTGAGATGTAATAGGTATTGTTTGCAACTACCCAGATTCACCGAAATCTTGCTGACAGACCTTGCTGACACTTAGTAAATTCCTGCTTTGACTAATCTGTGAGCATGATACAGACTTTTCCTTAGTTTGCTCCGAAGTCACTAATGAGAATTCTGTGGGAGGAAGAATGAATTCTCATGGGACCTTATTAGTGGCATTGCCACGTGATGGTGGCTCTCTGGCTTAGATTTATTTTTGAGACCTGTCAAATAGCAAGAGTTCAGCATGTTGAATGTGTGACAGGCTGAGTTTGTGTCACAGTAAATCCTCAGACTCAGGTTTGTCTGGTGATGTCAGATGCCCTGCAGAAATCAGTCATACCAGCGACCTTGGCTTATGATCTGCACCCAGCTTGTGTTCTCATCCAGATAATATCAACTGGACATAATCTGTTTTCTGTGGCCTATTCTGACTGATATTAGACTAGTCCTCCTTCAAGTGTGCGCTACTCAATATCGGTCATTTGTTCCTTTGCTGTGGGTTGCTGTTAGACCAACAAGACCTGCTGTATCCCATTAAATTCCTGCTGGACAGTTTAGGGAGGGGTGCGTGCCTGTCACTGTGATTGCCCAGGAGTTTTGGAGCCATGGCTGGAAGGACTGTACTGCTGATTCAAAACTGGAAGAAAGGGAGCAAGCAGATCTTGATGTTCTTCCAGTGTTCCCAGACTTGCAGAAAAACTTGCAGTATGTGTAATGACTTTTTAAAACCTTTTGGATGAAAGTTACCTTGACCTGCTGATTCAAAACTAACTTCAGCAGCTGCTCTGTAATGTTCTCCAGAGTTACTGCTGGGACAGAAAGTGCATCATCATCATCATGTGATAGAGATAATTCATTGGGCTTTTGGCCACATGCAGAACAGAAATATTTCAGCTTCACTGACTCTTTCACACTGATATCACCTGTGCAATTTTTCCCAGATAATATCAGACCAAAAACCTGTTTAGAGTGAGAAGATTCATCTGCCTCATCTGTACTAGCATAGATGCAGCTGTGACAGGAGACATTATCCATAGCAGTAAATTTTACAGAAATCTTATGTATGATTAGTTAGTTGATCCAGGGGTAAGCAGGGATATGACTGCAGGAACTTGGCCTGAAATGCAGCCCCCACTGAACAGTTCTTCTCAGTGTTGTGTGTTAGTCTCTGGTTTGCTTTGCTTTTTATTATTATTTCCTTTGTAGCAGTAGTGATTAGAGCCTGCCTGTCTCCCAGATTGACTGTCTTCTGGTGGGTCATGTAATCCAAATCAATGCAGCATCTCACCCAGAGTGTGTTGCATTTTGGATCTGAATGAAGTAACTTACACATTATGACCCCTCATGATGCAGAAGCCCTGAGAGATGTAATTAATATTGATAGAGAATGTAGAGATTTTTCAGTCAGACATGTCTAAAGCCACATAAACAATAATTATGTGGTGGTAAATGAGAATATCACATGTCTTATGATACTATGGATATTGCTGTTTTCAGCTTTTGATATTTAATGCCGTACACGATCCAGATGAAAAGTGGGGTTTATTTTATCTAGACTGCAGAACTCATTGCTTCAGGAGATTGTGGAGGCCTAAAAACTAGAGGAATTCAAAAGGGAGAGCAAGAGATTGGGCCTTCATACGTTAAGAATGCTGGGGCCAGTGCTAACAAGCAATTCTGCCAAGTTATTAACTGCTTGCCTCAGAATTTAAGAAAATATTTTCAGGTGAGTTTGGTGACACCAATCACTAGGTGGTCTCTCGTTGTCTTCATCTTGTCCACAATCTCAGGACTGAGAGATGGCACCAGAGCTTGGACTGGTGCTGTTGGACACAGGACTCACCAGGCTGGGTCCCAGCCTGTTACTGCAGTGAGACAACTGCCCATGGAGGAATGTGCAACATGCCCAATGCTGGATCAAGATTAAAAATAATATTTTCACCTAAAGAAACCCACAACTGTGACTTTTTAGAGTGCCTCAGCTTCTTTCCATTAGTCTTAATGCACTGCCATAAATAATAAAACAGGAAGAAGCAAAGCTGGAGAAGGCTCAGTCTATAAACATGTCTCTTTGCATTAAGCCTTGTGGCGTAATGGAGGGCATCTCCTGCCACCCATGCTGTCTCGTTAATCATGTCATTATCTCCCTCACTTTCAGTGCTGCATCTCCTTCCCTGTCAGTGCTGTTGGTAATGGAGCTTCTATTTACCCTGGCTGCTTTCTGGGGAGGAGCTCTGGTTTCAAAGCCAGCACAGTGGTATATTTTGAATAATTTAGTTCTGGGTCGCTTGAACACTGTCTGTAGTTCCCCAGCTGAGACTAGAGGCTGATTTCTGGAAGTATTCTGCCAGGTGGCTGATTTGGAGAGAGGCAGTGGGATCGCTCAGAGTGCTGGGATGTTGAGCTGCCCAAGGACTGAAAGCTCACTCAGTGGGTCCTGTGAGCTCCTCTCACCTCTGGACCTCCCTTAATGTCTCAGCAAGGACTTGCAGCAAGAAACCCACAGGCACAGAATGGATAAGGAAGAGAGTTGTATTGAAAATGGGCATGGAGACAGAAACATGAATTTGGGTACCTGGCTGAGTGTGATAGGCTTCCCCTGCAAGCTGTGGGTCAGAAATTACTGCAGTCTCCGAGTGTAGGATTTGCTTGGCCTGTGGCAGTTATGGACCAGGGGTGAGACCTTTGTAGAGTCAAGAAGTTCAGTGTGGTGTCCAGCTGGCTTTGGAAAGTTCGATAGGTTTCTGCACCTGGAACCTCCCCAGAGGGACATCTCTGTGCCACAGTGTCCCTGTGCTGCTTGGCCTGGTGGCTTGGCAATTGCCCTTTGCCTTTGCAGCCATCATCCAGCCCCATTCTGAGTTCTGCACAGCCCTCACTGTGCTGGATCACACCAACACAGGTGTGGTGCTTGTACCCTGGAGATGTGGAGGTCACACCACCACACGAGTCTGTGGGCTCACTCCAGCAATCTTGGCAATACCAAGAATCAAATCTGGCTCCAAGCCCTCTTTCCTGTCTGCCTCAGAACTGAGTTGTGGCACACTCCTGAATCTTGTGATTCTCTCATTCTTGTTGAATCTGTGCTTCCACTGTGTTTAGATGAAGTGCTTCTGCAGAAGGTAACAACAGATGGTAGTAATGTAGGTCCCTTCCTTGTCTTTATGCCTAAGACAGTAGGAGAAATAAATTAGAACAGAAATGCCTCTATAGATTGGCCAAGTAGCTCATGAACATGGTCTTTCAGGCTATTCTGTTCTTCAGGGGAAAGGGAATCTTATAGCAGCCCCCTCCATCTCCACTTTGCCATGCGTGCAGAGACACACTTACCCAAACCCAGGTGACAGGCCCTCTTCTCTGGAACGCCTTGTGGCCTGGGTGAGTGCTGAGCTGGGCAGCTCCGTGCTCTCCCTGCAGCTTTCCTGGGGAGCAGCTGTGTCTGGGAGCACTGCTCGCTGGGGGAATATCCTCTGTGCCTAAAAGCAATCTGGCTTTTGAGAGCTGGGTGATGTTTGCAGCCCTCGGGTTCACCTCAGGTCAAAGCAATCTAACATGCCCTAAAAGGGCTGCTGGACAGCCCTTAATCACTGTATATTGTCTGGGCAGTGGTGAGTAAATTCATTATTTACAGAGGAGGCAGTGTGCGTCACTGCAGCCAGCAGTAATGTTTCCCCACGTGTGTTCAGGCAGCTCAGATGAGATGACTTGAAATGGTGGGAAGCTGGATTTCAGGGTGGAGGGATATGCATTTACCTCTGGCCTTCCTCTCTGCTGGATCAGGGTTTCTCACATGCACTTCTTACCTTTGGAAGAGAGAGCAGGATGATTAAGCATTCCTAGATTGCAGAGAATATGCCACCTAACATCTGAGTTCCATCCAGCAAAGCTCAGAGGGGTTTCTGAGATCCTTAGAGAGGAAAAGATAGAGATGAAAAGGTAGAGATGCAATTGACTGCCCCTTTCCAGTGGAAAAGGGCCTACATGTAAACAAGAAACAGGCCGACTGTTGAGAGCTCCTTTCTGGTGGGAAATGAATCAGGAGTTGTCATTTCTATATAATAGGGAGGAGGAGCTAAAGCTCAGGGCAATTTCTTTGCAGAATGTCCTAGTCTGGAGCAGAGCTTGGGTCAGTGCCAGGAGGCCTGATGTTGCCAGGCCAGTCTTTCCCAAGAGTGAAGACACTACTGGACCTTAGAATGATTCAGATTTTAAGGAACTGGTCCAACTCAAGGCCAATTTTCAAATTAGATGAAGTTGCTTGGAGCCTCGCCCACTGGAAAGACAACTGTGGCTTTGGTGATGTCGAGACAAAGCCCTTCAATGAGGAAACTCTGGGTGGTAGCAAACTGTGTTCCTGCAGTGCTAAAGGCAGCCGAGGATCCTCGTGGTGTGCCCAGTTGAGCTGTTGGCTCTCCAGCTGCCCCCGTGCCCCTGGGGGCTGTTTGCCGTGGGCACAGGAGCAGCTGGCTGCGCTCTGTGAAATGTCTGAGCTTTCCCAAGATACTCATTGTCTATCTGCAGCAGTACCAGCCTCCACCCTACTTGCTCACTCAACCGTGGCTGATGTGTCTTTAATTAAAGAAGAGGAACAATTTGAGATTTCATTTTCTTTCCTCAACCGAATTTCCTATTTTCATCACAGTTTGTGAGGCTTCCTCGCCTGACTTTTGGCTTGTACTTTTGCTGCGGGACCTTTAGTTTGTGGTGTGTCTCCTCTAACATAAGGAAAAAAACAGGAGAAAAACAGTTTTTTTGGGCCAGGGAATTAAGATCCTGGGTCAGATGGCTGCTATGGTCATTAACATATTTACATTTTTGCTTAAGAGGCTGGTGGAGGATCAAGGGAGTCACGGGTGATTGTCATTGAAATGCGGAGGAAACCTTGCATGAAATTGCCGTTAGCGTTCTATTGTCTGGGGGAAAGAGGGGGGCAGCGGCTTCCTCATCCCTGATCACTTGTCAGCCCGACCCCGCGGGCAGGCAGAAGGAGCTGTGCCGGGGGCAGGCACCGGGGTGCCCGTGCCGGGGGAAGGCACCGGGGTGCCCGTGCCGGGGGAAGGCACCGGGGTGCCCGTGTCGGGGGAAGGCACCGGGGTGCCAAGGGAAGGCACCGGGGTGCCGAGGGCAGGAACCGGGGTGCCCGTGCCGTGGGCGCTTTGCTCCCCGAGGGGCTGGAGCCGGGCTCAGCACAGCCCCGCTGCTGCCCGCAGGCGCTGCCTGTGCTCGGGCAGAGCCTGGTGCTCGGCTGGGCCCCTGGAACAGCTGGCCCCGGAGGACATCCTCATGGATAAATGCATGAAGCGGCTAGCAAAGGTCAGTTGCCTCTTTTATAATTGATGGAGCTGAGTGGGCTGGCACATGTTTTTGCAGCGTCACCTGGAGTGCTGTGTGTGCTTTTGGGCATCACGGTATGAGAAAGACCTGAAGGTGTTAGAGGGTGTCCTGAGGAGGCCACCAGGATGATGCAGGGTCTTGAGGGAAGCTGTGTGAGGAACAGCTGAGGTCGTTGGTTTGCTCAGCCTGGAGAAGAGGAGGCTGAGGAGAGACCTACCTCACTGTGGTCTTCAACATGCTCGTGAGGGGCAGTGAAGGGGCAGGTTCTGATCTCTTTGCTCTTATGCCCAGTGACAGGACTCAAGGAAGCAGCTAGAGCTGAGTCAGGGAGAGGTTTAGGTTGGATATCTAAGGGTGGTTGTGCCCTGGAACAGGCTCCCCAGGGCTGTGGGAGCACCTGTCCGAGTTCCAGAAACGTTTGGACAATGCTCTAGGGCACATGGTGGGCTTCTTGGGCTGTCCTGCATAGGGCCAGGAGCTGGATGGAGCATGGAGGACTCGATGGTCCTGATGGGTCCATTCGAACTCAGCACATTCTGTGAGTCTGTGATTTGCCATGTGTAGGGACACAGGATATGCAGGACCTGCTCAACCCCTTGAATCTGTGGCTAGCTGTGATACCAGAACAGTTTGAAGTATTGGTGTGGATTTTGAGTGGTGACAGATGAGACTTTTATGTGCTTTTTACAGACAAATTTTACACAATTAAGAATTTGTTTAAACATAAATGAGAGGACTTTCTTACAGCTGGGGTTGACACTAAAGCATTCTGCTCCAAGTTATGGAACCTGTGCTCTGGCCCTGCTCTGTGGTATTTGAGTTTAGATGTCCGTTGTTCATTGCTCATCTCCTACTCTCAAATTGTTTAAATCCACTGTTTTGCTTCAAACTTATTCCTAATTATTATCATTAACACGGTGCCAAAAGATAATTATATATAATAACATGGAAGAAGAGAAGAGACTCAATAGCCAAATTACACCACAGAAAACACCAGCTACCTTCTACCACTGCTTTGATTTTTGTGGAGCAAGCAGCAAGACTTCAGTGAGCTGAAGGAGGAATGTTAGTGCCTGTTGGTGTAAGAAGCAGATTTCATTGTAGCCACCACACTGCTACAGCTTCAGCTGTCCCTTTGGAAGCCAGGAGTCAGTAACAGCAACATCCTGAGTGACAGGATATATCAGCTCCAGCACTAGAGTCTCTGAAGTCATTAGTGTGTCCTTGTGGTTTGAAGCTCTGAAGCCGTTGTGTAATTTCTGTTCTTGGTTACAAAATGCTTCTTTTTGGAAGGCTTTAAAGCAGAACAAAGTCTGGGAAAAGTGGTTTGTGATCTCAGCACTTCTTTTGTCCTCTGAGGGCCTGTGTGCTTTAGCTGTGTATCTCATCTGCCCTTTGAAGGCATAGCTGTGTTTCCTGGGGCTGCAGCCCTTGGTCTTTCCTACGAAGTCACTGAGCACACGGCATGGGGAGAGCCTCACCCTTGGGGTGCTGACCCTGGCCCTCAAAGTAGAAGGCTACTTAAGCCTTCAAGGAGCAAATGGGTTTGTTAGGTTCTGACATTTTAAGTATCAAGATAAAGTAGTGCAGTCAAGTAAGATGTTGGTTAGGTCAAATGTTTTTGGGAAACAGGCATGAACAGAGCAGTCTGTGTGGGGTTGCAGGTCTTAGATCCGTCCACTGAATGACTCATCTCCCAGCCTCTACAAATTCCCCTTGAGAAAGGTCATCCCAGGTACTGTGCTAATAATACTTTATTTCCTGGGT
Organism: Sylvia borin; assembly: GCA_014839755.1. Taxonomy (NCBI): domain Eukaryota; kingdom Metazoa; phylum Chordata; class Aves; order Passeriformes; family Sylviidae; genus Sylvia; species Sylvia borin. Next base: position 517,242 of record CM025974.1, read on the forward strand.
ATGTGTGTCTGGGATCAGGCACCACCACCCCAGACTGGCCTGAGAGTCACAGCAAGAGCCAAAACTCACCAGAGCTGAGCCTGAGTGCAGAAGCCCTGACTTTTGGGGTTGGTTTTAGAGTTTGATCTGTTAACTGAAAGCATCAGAGTGGGCCGGAAAAGGGGAGCTAAACTTCTCCAGGGATTAATATTAAGCCTTTGTTTAAGAGTAAACAGCTGATGAAATCCACCTTTGGCTCTGGGTGCCATCTGTCAGGGAGGTACATCCAGGCCACTTCACAAGGGCAGGACAACCTTTGGCAGAGAATGGGAGAGAGTGCCCAGCTCTGGCTGTCCACAGGTCACTTGGTTTATCTTGTTTTGTGTAATCCAATTGCTCCAGCAGCTTCTTCACCGAGGGGCTGCTGCTTTGACCAAAGGCAGACAGCCCTCCTCCAGCAAGGAGCTGTGGCCTCCCCTGCTCAGGTTAGACAGCTCCTCCTCAGCCAAGCAGCTGGGGAGAGCAGAGCAGCAGGACAGAGGTGGTCAGGCCAGGAGGAGATGGAGCCAGATCTTTGCACATGGGCACTGCAGCCTTTAAACAAGCAGCCCGTGCCTGAGGCTGGTCTGTTTTATAGCTGTTCTGCTCACTGCAGAGCATGCCAGCCCTGCTGCTGGCAGGCATCCTCTCCTGCCATATCCACCTCCCCACTCGTCCCCTGCCAAGGCAGCCTTTACTCACTGCCTCTGATCCAAGGCCCGGCGCCTGTTCACCTTTTGTTCTCCATTAGGAGAGAGTGAGGATTGTCAGGACCTTTCTGCCTCTGCCAAGGCCCTATTATGTCCCAAATGTTTCCATGAAAAGACTCCCTCCTGATCACCCTGCCGTCTGACAGCCATTCGATCAGCCAACAAGCTTGATATCATTATCTACAAAAGGAGGCCAGCAAGCCCCAGCGTCCTCACAGCCAAGTTTGGGAAATCAAAGGCAGAATCTCCCAGCAACAGAGAACTGGTAGAGATCAGACTGCACCAGGGCTAGTGCAGGCTGGTCTGGCAGCTTGCAGCTACTGGTTTTCCAAGCACATCAGAAACGTGCTTGGTGTGGTGCCAGCACTGGCTTTGTCAGGGCTGAGGCTGTGCCCCGTGAGCTGGCAGCCCCTCATAGAGTGCCCTAGAGGCCACTGGAACAGTCATCAATTTTGACAGCCTTGTAAAGGCGTCTCTTTTCATCAGTGGCATTTCTAGATTAGCCAGTTAGGCTCAGGGAAAACAGTGATGCTTTTTGGTCAGAGTGGGATTCACTCCGGGTCTCACCTGGGACTTTTCTTCTCATGACTCTGGTTTATGTTCTCAAAATGGCATGTGGCTGCCTTCTCACTTTTACTTTGACATGGTGTTCATCTGCTTTTCATGCTGTTCATTTGCTCCCTGTCCGAAGATTTTCTTCCCCAACTGTCTTAAAATAGTTCTTCAGCAGTGAAAGCACTTACCATAGTGAAGACATGTGTACAGGTGATCTGGAAAGGTGACTGTCAGAAACACTGAACACGGAAAGGGCTTGAGGAGGGATGGCATATTCCTGTGGTGCAATTGTGTTAGGAAATAGAGGAGTAAAACTGTTTTCTGTGCATTTTATCTCACAAACTGCATCTCTGATTTGCTTGATGTTCCAGATAGAAAGAGACATAAAAAATAGGAGAAATCATGATGCAGAGGGAAGGGAGGTGAAGGGAGCTGACGTAGCTGAAGCTTGGGTGGAGATGGGATGGTGGTGTGGCTGATGGAGCCTGGACTCACCCTCTCTGCAGCAGGGTGCTTTCCAGTGCCTGGCTGATTGCAGGGAAGTGTCACCAAAGCCTAGAGCAGCCCCTGGCTCCCTGTGGGTCTGCAGTGGGTGAGGACAGAGCTGTGGTAACCTGGGGTTGTTAATTGTGGCACTCTCCCCTCCTGTCCCAGTTTGATCCTGACAACACTGGCTACATCAGCACTGAGAAGTTCCGCTCCCTGCTCCAGAGACACGGCTCGGAGCTGGACCCCCACAAGCTGGAGGTCCTGCTAGCCCTGGCAGACAGCAACTCTGAGGGGAGGATCTGCTACCAGGACTTCGTCAACCTGGTGAGTGCTCCGGCCTGTCAGGCCTTGGCTCTGCTTAGAGCACGGGCTGTCCAGGGACAGTGTCTCTCTTTCCCTCCCTTTATTAACACCAGCCTTTGCTACATCACATTCTGCATGGACTTGCTGAGGCATTCAGTGGTGACTGAACGCTTCAGCAAGAGTCACATTGTTTCTGATTTTTCCAGGGAAACAAATTTGCATGGGAAGGAACTTGTGGGAGCTGTAGTAAGATCATGAAGCAATGGCTGCTGCTAGTTTAGAGGGGTTTGTTCTCAGTATCAGTTGCTAGCTGCTATAATGAGCCATTTGTTTGCAAGCAGAGGTCTGTCTGTCTGGATGTCTCCTGTTTTATCTAGAGATTTCACCACTTCCAGACAAAAAAAATATAGATAATATTCTGTTGACGTGCTAGGTGGAGTCACATTGTACTGCTGGAGGCATCAACAGCAACAGGGATAAAGAGTTTCTAGGTCACGTTCCTTTTCTCCCAGGTGAGGTGTCTCAGAGAGCATGAGTCATGATCTGGACGCCTCTCTAGCTCTACTAATGAGTCAATTAGTTTCTTGTCAAGGCAGTTTGTTGAGTCAACACAATTGCAAACGTGTTGTCAGGTGCCCAGGATGGCTCAGAAATGTTGTTTGCAAGATATCTTGGACACTGGTGATTCAGGGGCTTTGCCTTGCTCTTTCTCTGTCACTGAACATCTGAATCCCAGCAGGTTTAATGCAGTACTAATATAAGCCTGGGTGACAAAGTCAAAGAGGAATGGAAGTGGGTGACATTTCTGAGGTTTCTCTGGAAAGTTGGATTTGTCCTTGATGCAGAGTACAGTAATTTGCATCTCTGTGTGTTCTGCAGACAACGTGGGGATTTGATCCCCTCATTTGTCATGGTCACTCATGCATGTGTTCTTGGTTTAGAAAGAAAGTGTCTTGCCTATGACCTGTTTTCACATTATTCAGGAAGTATGATGATGGCCCAGCTGTCCGGGACCCAGACCATGAGTTCCATCGGGCTGTGGGCAGTGTCAGGTTGAAGTTACTTTGTTGGAATGACATAAGCCTGCTCTATCTAACCAGGCTGTCTTGTAAGCCTGTGCCCAGGTACACAGTAAAATATATGCAAGCACCTCTTAAACAGATCACACAGTGTGAGGTTTTCCTCAGCTCCAGCAGAACAAACACTGTGGGCCTTGGTGATCAGCAGAGTATTTATAGTAACAGCTGCTTGTTCCACAGTTGGGGATATTCAAAATACCATGCAAGCATTCGCTAATTGGGCTGCACAACACTTAGGAAGCAGGAAGAGGCATCATCAAATTTCTTTTATGGAAATGATGGCCTAGGGCCGGCCAACACATAGCAACAGGAATAGAGCTGGGCTTTTCCCCCTCTCCTTGCTCCACAGGGCTCAGGAGCAGCACGAGCTAAGGAGAGGTGGGTGGGAGGGGAAATGCTTGGACATTCTCCTCCTCTGGGCATAGGAGGCCGTGCCAGCTCACACCCAGCTGATGTGGGTTCTGCAGAACGGCAGATTTCCTTCACTGCTATTGAATGGCTCCTGTAAAGAAGCCAGTGATTTTTCTGTCGTCAGCCCCTCTATCCTTGTCTGCATTTTTTGCACTTCCTAATCGATAGGCAATGCAAATGCCAAAACATTAAACTACTTACAAATGACATCTCTCTTCTCACTTCTCTACTTTCTATGGATTTCCAACATCCAAACTTTTTTTAGGGCTCCTCTTTTCCCTGCCTTCTGAACTTTCCTTTGAACTTCCTGATAGAAAGAAACAGCACAGTTGATACAGAATCACTGTGCAATTAAGGATTTCCTTCCCCTCCTAGCTGTCAATCCTCAGTGTGGTGGTGTTTAAGTGTGTGTTTGTGCTTGATGATCATTAGCTCTCTCTGCTGTAGGCTCAGGTTAATTTGCCTGTTTCAGTAGCTTAGCAAGAGTTGACCTGCTGCCAAGAATGATGGTGCTGGGTGTGGGGGTGGAAACGCTGACCTTTCACTACACCAGAGGCTGTGCACCCATGGCTCTCTGTTTGTATGGTTCTCCTTTTCTCCAGCATCATTTTGAGCACCAGGAACTCTGCCTGCTCTCTCAGACACTGTGATCTCCAGCTTAAGGACTGCTATTGAGCAAAGCTGTGTTATCCTGTGATGTCCAAAATGTTTTGTGAACTTCTAGATACATCAAAAATGTAATTATAGGACTTCTCACCTTAATAACAACATCCATACCTATGCCTGCTCTCAACTCAGCAAAGCAACTTAAATTTATGAAGTTGAAACTTTTAAAATATGAGACTAGACCCCAGAAAGCACTCAGGAAATAAACTGAGACATTAATAAATTCAGAAAAGATGAAAACTCCTGGTGTGATCTGCAAACAGAAAAGACTCAAAAAGATCAGATAGGCAACCCGTTGGAAATTACTTCTCCTCTGTGTATATGAAATTCAGCTCATGTAGTCGTAAAACACAGTGCTGCAATCATACTCATTTCTGTTTCTGCACTGTGATGTATAGTAACTGCAGAAAGCAGTTTCAGATGAGGTTTCTTATGCTGTGTCTGAGACAGTGCAGAGTAACAAAAGTGTTTCCTGGACAAGTGGAGACATCTCGTGCATCTGCTGTCTGGTTGCTTCACAGCATTGTGAAAAGAGGTGCCCAGAGAAAATTCTGGCTGTGAACAGCATGGGCCACAGGAGGAGATAATGAACCATGGTGTTTAACTGACTTGGCTACTTGTAGAGAAGAGGCAAATTTAGTGCTTTCCCTGGCCTTGCTGGCTTCTAGGGACAGGCTAATTCTACCTCATTTTTAATGTGAACAACTGGCATTTTCGAAGCACTGTGTAACAGTGTTATTTGAACCACAATGCTAGTCTTGTCCTCAAAGCAATGTTCTTTCAAATAACCTTGAAATTTGAAGGTGTTTTACCTTCTCCACTGGAAGTGCTGGAAGGTCTAAGCCTGGCACATTTAATAGGAATCGTAAAACCTTGAGCAGGGCTAATTTTTTTTTCTCTCTCCCTTGAGTAAACCACTGCTTGGCCAAACCAGATCAGAATGTTGGTATTTGGAATTTGGGTTTTTTCCTTTTGATACTGTTTGGGAAAGTGCTACCAGGTTGGCCGAGGGGACGTGAACATCTGTGACAGATGAACCTAATGCTGAGATATGCATTTTGGGAAAAGCTGTCTCTACCCACATTAGCATTTTGTAGAAGTGTGGGCAGAGGGAAGGAAATAAATGTGAATCTTGAAAGCAAAATTGATTGGAGAGGTTGCATTTGTAAGTAAAGTGGGTTATAAAACTGGAGCTGGCAGAGGCTTTTAAAAAGCTTGTGCTAACTTCTGATTTAGTGTCCTGTCTTGAAGGATCAGAGCTGGAGAGCTGAATGCATTGCCTGTCCCAGAGCTGCATGTGTTTAAAAATAGCTTGAGACCAGTCTCAAAGATGCCAATACATAACGGGCAGAAATCCATGTTTTTCAAACCCTTGTGAGTGAGGCTGAATAAAACCATAAAAAGGGTACTGTGCCCCACACAAGCCCTGAAACTGGAGATTGGGAAATGCTACAGGACTTAGCTACTGATTATCTGAGGTAGCCAAGTATTACAGATATCCAAGGAACACAGAAATTGGTCTGCCAGTGGGGATGAACAACTTCCTTTGCAAGTTGCAGATTATCCCAGAGTAATTTTAGAGTGTCATGTGTGCTAAACAAAAGGCTTTGTACTTCATCGAAGTTTGTCACTGTGCTACTCTTGACAGTAAAGATTCATTCTAAACGTTGGTGCTTTCAGTGTTGAAAACAGGTTCAGATTTAAGTAAGAAAAATTTTCCTTTTGCACAGAGGTATCAAACCCAGCCCTTGAGCAGAGCTCTAGCACTAAGCCTTGGTTTTTTGGTAGGGTGATCCCAAAGGGTGGAGGTGGCAGCACCTGGGTACCAGTCAGCTCAGCTCAGCTTTTCTGCAAGGGAAATTTCCTTCTCTCTGCATGTCATTTTGCAGGCAGGAAGGACTAAGGGAATGGGTTGCTCCCCACTGCTACCTGCTCTCTCCACATGCTGTTTGCTGCACCCATCTAATTGCAGCTTTAATATCACGCTTATTAAAGAAGTCCTAGATGGACTGAGTGAAGAGAGGTGGGGCGGGCTGCCCTGGGCTCCTGGAGCCATGATAATGTGCAGGCCAACAGTGGGCCTAGTGTTCTTTCAGCTGATGATTAATTACTTGGCTCATAAATACCAATATTATGTAATTCCAAAATCAAGTCAGCAAATTGTGACCATGTGCGAGACTCTGTTTGGGAAGGTTTGAGTCTTCCAAAGTCAGTCTGAGGAACAAAATAGACTTCTCATCAAGAGCTGGTGAGAGCAGCAATAGTGACTTAATCCTCTGTCTCTCCTCTTGCCCATCTCCTCCTAGTTTGATCCAAAGGTCTGTGGGGTCATGTAAGTAGGGCCAGGACTGCTGTGTTTGCTTCAGCCCTGGCAGTCAGCTGTGCTATCCCTTTGGGATCATCTCCTCCTTGGTGCCATGGGCAATTGTGTGCAGGTGGAGACCAGCAGGACACCTTCCTGAGAGGCCTGATTTTTAACAAGGGCTCAGTACATCCACTCATCCACATCTTGTGGGATTGTGGGGCTTTTCAGCACACCTGGCACACTCCTGACACTGTGTCCCTATCTCACCGGGGTGTAAAACCACTCCAAGACTGCAGCATGTAAAGGGAACCTGGACCTTCTTTCCATACCCTTTGCTCTAAAGAAGGTCTGGCAAATGTTTTCATGTCCCTTCCACATTAGCTTCTGTGTGGGTGGGCAAGGTCCTGTGATTTATTTTCCTCTCTGGAAGGAGGAAAGCAGAGCTTTCTGCTGAACAGTAGTCCAGTTTCCCACCTGCAGGCAGAGTGGGTCGCAGTGCCATCACCTCAGATGGCCCTTGCCCTCCTCCAGTGATTAACAGGAGGTGGCTCCCTGCAATGATTACTGTGTTTAAGCAGCTTGGTCCAGCTCGGAGCAATTCCCTGACTGCCTGGGTACTGAGAGCACAAGCTCTGTGCTTTGCTGACTCTTTTATATCAGCTGAAACCAGCACGATCCAACTGGAAGCCAATGCTGTTGAGTGTCATCTCTTGCTCGGTTCTGGGAGGCTGGAGGTGCTGGTGGTGTGAGCAGTTAGCAGTCCTCTCAGAAGGACCAGGCTGTTGTGTTTGCTGTGCTGCCTGTTGCAGTAGAGGGTCCCCCTGCAGCAGCCTGTGTACACAGTGAGCCTTTGGAGCTCTCTCCCAAAGATTCAGCCAGCACAGACAGTGACTCTAATGCAGCAGGTTTGTTTGCCATCAGGGCTAATTAACAATTACACAAATCCTGGAGCAAGCTCTTTCAGACCCGGGTTGTTCCCCCGCCCCAGCAAGCTAAGCATAAGATTCCATCTGCCTAATTTGCAGATGCAATTGCTTTAATTCTTTAATTATGCATCCAAACTGGGAAAGTGTATGCTCAAAAAGACAGCTAAATCTAGGCATGTGAGGTGATAATGCATATACAAATCAGCTGTAAGCCTGTGCCATTTCAGTACCTGCCCCCTCTGAGGATAACTTATGAAAGAAGCCTTGTAAAGACTTGCAAGCTTACAGGAGCTAAGATGGCCTGTACAGCCAATTAATTTGTTTGTTTGTTGCTGCTGCTCAGGCAGTTTTGTTTTACACAAAGAGATAATTTTCTTTGCCCAGAGCTAACTCCTGCCACAAGGGTTAGATGTGCTGTCAAAGTGCCTGCTGCTACATTTGAGAAATGTTCTGGCCCAAGACTGCATGGAAGTGTGATGGAGCAGAGGGAAGGAGGACACGGGAATATGGATTGTGACAACCCACGGTGAAGGCAATGCATGGAAGGCTGGAGAATATGCCATAGAGCTCAGCCTCTGCTGAGCCTTGAGTTCTGCCCTGAGCTCATTTACTGGCATCACAACCGGGGTTTTCCTTGCACCCCAAGCAGGCCACCCTGTCCCTGTCCCTGTCCCGAGACGGGGTTCCTAAAGCCCACCCTGTGGTGCCTTTCCTGCCTGCCCGGGTCTGGCACTGCCAAAGTGACGGCTGTGCCTGGCCTTGCTGTGTACTGACGGTGTGTCCGTTCCCTTTGGCCCAGATGAGCAGCAAGCGGTCCAACAGTTTCCGGCAGGCCATCCTGCAGGGGAACAGGAGGCTGTGCAGCAGGGCGCTGCTGGACGAGACGGGGCTGAGCCTCCCGCAGAGGCTGATCCGCCACGTGGCCTACGAGACCCTCCCGCGGGAGATCGACCGCAAGTGGTACTACGACAGCTACACCTGCTGCCCCCCGCCCTGGTTCATCATCACCCTCACCATCGTGGAGGCAAGTGCCCTCCCTGGGAGCTGCCCGCTGCCCGCGCCTCGGCTGGGCACAGCCAGGGCAGGAGGGGCTCCTTCAGACGTGGGGCTGGTGGCCGTTCTGGTTGTCTGCTGGGGTGTGCTTGAGACTGTGACCCTGCCTTGGAACAGTTTGTGTATGGGGCTACACAGTCTGGGAAACTAGAGCAAAACTGAGGAGTGAAAACAGGACAGTTCTAGAGAAATAGATAACTCGATGGAACTCGAAATTTCTACACAGTTACCTCTGTTCTGTGAGTGGAGAGAACTTCTGGGTTAAATATTCTGACCTGCTCATGTGTTGCCCAGCTGAGATTTTTTCATATTTGCTGAGTAATGTGCTCAAGTAAGTACAGTGTAGGCTATGACACTGATAGTAGGGTGCAGTTTCCTCAGAGCCAGGGGCTGGTTTGTTACAGAAGACCACAAATACAGTTATATCAATGTGTTGCAGGTTTCTCAAAACAGGGAGTTCTTATGCTGTGTGAAGCTGTCAAACGGGAGAAAAGAAGCTTTTGTATATGTTACTCTTTTTTCCATTATTTTGAGCTAAAAGATACTTTTTGGTGAGAAAAGGCATTTGCTAACCAAGGAATCTCTCTGCTCTTCTAGGTTGCCTTTTTTCTTTACAATGGAGTGGTCTTAGATAGATTTGTGCTGCAAGTCAGCCACCCCTTGTACCTGAAGAATGCACTACTGTACCATCCCCAGCTTCGGGCCCAGGCTTGGAGGTACCTAACCTACATATTCATGCATGCAGGGTGAGTACTCACAAACAGTTCAGGCTCCCCAGAGAGAAAGAGCAAGTGACAGAATCAGCTCAGAATGAAATTGTTAAAACTCAGTTATAAATTGTGTGTAAAAATCTGAAGATGCTGTGGAGTGTTGGGCAATGAGGTGCAAACCTTCACAGCTCTCTGGAGGGGCAAGGCAACAAAAGGAACTTAACAGATGCTGCTCTTCTCCCCAGCAGGACCACACTTTCTTTTTACTGTGCACTTCCTAAAACCAGGTCAAAGCCCAGTGCTCCACTAAAGGAGCTGTGCAGGTGGTAGAACAAGTCTGCAGAGATGCTGGACTGGTATTTAAAAACTACAGTGAGATTCCCTGTGCCTTGGATATGTCATGGCTCAGTGATGTTGGTCCCTTCTTAGGGACTGAGATAATGCCCAGAATGCTGGGTCAGGCCTGAGCTCCGATTTTATACACACTGGGCAAACACCAGTGCTCCTGAAGGGCTGACAGTCTCAATGACCAGATGAACAGAGAATGGTCCACCTCGTGCAAAATGAAGGTGCACAGTAAAATGAATCCTCCTTCGTCCCATGGGAGGTATGTAGCAGACTAGGGAAGAATATACAAGGTGTGGGGTTTCTAACTCTCTTCTTCTCAGCTGTGCTAGTCCTGACAAAACTCAAATCGACTTAACTGTGTGATGTTTGTGATGCCATGGTGATGAGTAAGTGTCACTGGAAAGTTCATCCTTGTACAAAACATTCTACCCCCTCTGAGCAGTTTCTGAGATCATTATCTTCACACATTCCTGGCAGATAATTGCAATTTTCTTTAATTTTGTCATTGAAAAATGACAGTAACAAGCCTTTTAGCAGTAATGTAGAGTTCGAAACTGCATAAGGATCCTTTGTTCTTAAATAGAAAGCCTATATTTCCATCAGTCAGTGTTCTTCTGTGAAAGGCCAGAAAGATCAAGTTGATCTTTGCCTTTTTCCATGTCTCTGATGGAAGACATGCTGATGTCTCTTCCTGCCATAGAATAACTTCCTTGGTGTGTAATTGCCTTGGAGCACAAGATGTGCCCCAGATTGCTGGATAAAAACAGACTCCACCCAAGGAAAGAGTAGGGAAAAGATTTTAGAAGAAACTTCTGAATGTGGCAACGTCTGTCCTCTGCATGTTGAATCCCTCCAAAGAGCCCACATTCTATAGGTCTCATCCTGCAGGTGGGGCCTACTGGGCTTAGACATGAGGCTGGTTACATAACATGAGAAGTGGAAATTTCCATCACTGAGAGTATGGGGAAAACTGGGCTTGTAAAAGAAAGAAACACTTGGTTTTAACTAAGGTTAGTTAATTTGTATTGGGGCTTTCTTTTGAGGATGGTGGTGTTTTACCATGTCGCTTCTATGACTACAGATTGCATTAGGACACACTGGAGGAGAAACACCTGCACAAGGACAATTTTACAGCATTCAATGCCTCTCTGGCATTCCTGACCTGTGCCAGGTCACCCCTGTAGCAGGCAGTTCTCTGGCATTCTTCACACTCACTGACCAAAAAATCCCTGAGGTTTATTTCTGCTCTGGCTGGCTCAGAGTGGAGCAGTGGAAGGTGGTGAGCAGGGGACTCATCCTGATGGATTCCAAGTCCTTCAGCCTTTAAAACAATGGAGAGTCCCACTGGAACAATAAACCTTGTGATTTATCTGCAGTATCTGGAGTTAAGCTAAATGTTCCTTTATTTCTGACTTCTCTGTGTTAAGCTCCTTTCTTGTCAGGAAAACAGATAAATCTTGGAAAGGTAATAATGTTTTTTAGTGGACACCCATGATTCTCCTCTCATTTTCAAATGAGAGGATAACACAATGCCATGGCTCTATTGTTAGCCCTGCTTCCAGCTGAGACTTTGAAATGGTAATGTGGCCTGCTCCCTAATTTAGCCTTTTTCTGAAGAGCAAGTGGCAGCTGGAAGGTGTTTGAGAAGGCAGCAGTTGCTAAGGCTTGGCTGGCTGTGCCTCTAGAAAGATTCCAAAAATGTACAGGCTGTGTGTTGGTTCTGATGGAGGGAGCTTTGTCAAGGGCTGAAAAGGCAAAGTTGTAAATTCCACCCTTCTGTTTTCATGGAAAGCAGACGTTGGTATCTGAAGCCCACACATTTGTATCACTGCCATAACTAATGACTTGCATTGATGCTCAGTCCCATTTGTTTGGTCCCAGGGAAGGAGAAAGTCCTTAATAAATCAATGAAATTGTCATTTCGAGAATGACACATTCAGCACTGGCAAAGGGTAATTATATTTTATGGGTTCTTATTGACTCTGGTGCCTTCGAAGCTCTTAGTGTGATGGGGAGGAGAAGTGAATGGGATTGCTCCTGGGAAGTCTTTTAAGAGCAGCTGTGAATCAGAGCAGTCACTTCAGAGCCCAGGATAAACTTTGCTGAGCTCTTACAAAAACTTCCTTTGAAAAATAAGGCCCAATGCTTTGTGTGGAAATGTCAGGTGCCACCTCATGATGTTGACTGTGTGCCAGCCAAAGCTTCTTCCCTCCCGTCTGTGAAAGGGCACTGGGATGTATCGGCTCATCTCAGTGCTCTTGGTTTGACCTTTGCTGGCTGTTCCTAATTTAGTGCCCTGTGTTCTGTGGGCATGTGGGATCAGGGGGAGTGCTGACCATGCCCAGGGGCTTCAAAAGGCTTGAGGAAGGTCATAAAAGAACTCAGTTACATGCAGCAGTTTCCCAAGGTGAAAAATTGCAGTGCTGAGTGTATTGTGCAGGAGGGAAATTCATCTTTGGAGAGAAACTCAATGGAAACAAACTTATTAAAATATCAGGAGAGGATTGTTTTCTGCAGTATCATTTCTAGCACTTTTTTGCAGTTCAACTTTAAGTTCTCATTTATGAGACTGTTCTGTCATTACTGCATCTCACCATCAGTGTTTTTCTCTGCTGTATATGGGAAATTGCTATGGTAACGTGAAAAAGATCAAAACAGTGGAAATGCAGATAACTTAAACCAAAGTTTGCTAGTGCCTGCCTTTGAGCAACTCTTTTCTTATATAAAATGGGATGTATATTCTCAAGGCATTAGGTACTTTGCTCTCTTTTCCCCAAAAGATGCTGGCCTTCTGTGTTAAGGGCCCCACTGTGTAATTTAGATCCATTTGTTTTGTAAGCAGGTTCTCTTCGTACAAAAAGCAGGATACCCTTGGCTCCAGTGGGATGGCAGCACTCAGTGACAGTCCTGTGAGCCCAGGGTAACTGGGCACTGGCAGAGTGCTGAGGACCCTGTTCAGGGCCTGGTGCTGCTATTACCTCACTGGAAGAGCCTACAAAGGAATATCTCTGTGCAGCTTTGAAAAGCAGGACAGGTTTGTTGGGTAGTATTGATGAAAGCAACAGAGAACTGGCTTTGAAGCTATTGATTCAGCTCAGGGGAAATCTGCTGCACTGGAGTCTGTTCCCAATGTGCACATCTGAGCTGTTACACTCTGCCTGCAGGCTGCAAGTGTTCCTGCACTGTGTGACAGTGGGGCTTGCTGCAAGACTTCCCTCAGCCCAGCTTTTTCCTCTGTGTTCAGCAGGAGTTTGCTATTGCCTTGATGGGAACAGAGGTGAGTGAAGAGAGAGCATCAGTGAGCACACGTGGGCACCTGAGCAGAGATCAAAATGCCCTCTGCTGCCCGTTCTGACCACTGAAGTAGGCACAGCAGCAAAGGGTGAGGCTCAGACAGCCCATGCTGTAAAGCAGCATTACAGCACCAGGAAATGGCAGTTCTCTTGGTACTTCTGTGCTCACCTTGTTCTTCACAACCACTCCCTGTCACGGCAGTGGGATGTGTGCAGGGAAAAGTGGAATCATTAGGAGAGGAGAAGAGAGGAGCAGGTAAATTTTCTGGCTTCTCTTCCAGGCTCTTCTGCCATCTTGCTTTTTTTTTTTAATTGAAAAGTCATTTAACTTCTTCAAGCAAAGAAAAAGTAAAAGTAAGTCTGACTAAGAACCAGACATTGTACAATGTCTTTGGCTGAAAGGACCTATGTGGATAAAGAGAAAAGCAGCAAGGAGGGAAGAAACACTGCAACTCTGGGTCTGATTTTTTTTGAAATCACTGTTTTTCCCAGTGTTAGTCTACTTATGTAAATTGTGTGCTGTTTGATTTTCATTCCAAGATATCTGTGTCTCAGTGGTAGAGAAAGGAGATGAAGAGCTGGAAAAGAGGACAACTTCTGTTTCTCCTTGCTGCAGGATAGAACATCTTGGGCTCAATGTTGTCCTTCAGCTCTTGGTTGGGGTTCCCCTGGAAATGGTGCACGGAGCTGCGAGGATCAGTTTTGTGTACGTTGCAGGAGTTGTGGCAGGTAGGTGACACCTCTGCAGGCCCAGATGGAGAAGCAGTGAAAATGATCTGTGCTGGCTATTGAGTTGGAGAAATGTTTTGTTATATTTGGGATTAGGAGAGGAGCATTCGCTGATCTTCTGTGCATTGAAATCCTTTTGAGGCTGGACATAGAAAAAATGGTACAACTTGGCATCTGTTTCTATGTAGCCATCGACTCTGTGTTTAGGAGACCTGCTAAAGATGTGGCAGCTACCTGTTATTTTAAAATAGCCTCGCTTTAGATGATCTTCCTGAATGTGGAGTCATGCTGGTCCTGTGCCAGTCCTTCCTCCATTTGTCCTGTCTGTCACCTTTCTAAAGCCTAGGTAAGCAAGAACTGTTTGGTCGTAGATTGTGAGCAGTGCACAGAAATCTGGAAAATTCATTTCATCATTAAGCCCTGGGGTCTGTCTGATTGATTTTTAGTTTGTGCTGAATTGCTTTTATTTATGTTTGGAATTTCCAGCAGTTTGGAGGTGATGGAAGTTAGCTGACAATAGATCAACATCTAATTAGAACAGGAGGAGGGTGTGAAAACAACCCAGAGCTTTACAGTGGAATTCAGACAGCGATTGACTGCCTTAGTTCAAGATTTATGGTGTTTGTTTGTTTGTTTCCAGCCACATAACCATTTTTTTCCCATAAAAAGCAGATAAACCCCTTGAAGAATGGGCTGCATTGGGTACTAATAAATCTGCATTCCAGGAGAGACACTGTGGAAAGAATAATTGGGCTAGGGCACAGGACTAGGCATGGTACAAACACCAACAGGATTTAATGCAGAGAAAGGAGTTAGCAGAGCAGCTCCACTGTCCCCTGACTGTTATTTTAACAAGCTCTAACAAAAGTGGTGCCAAATTTGCAGCTTTCCAGACACAGCTTTTCTATACAGATACAGCTACCAAACCCCAGGGCTTCACTGATATCTCAGCCAGTTGTGAAACATCCTTTATCCTTTGTCATGTGCCAGGAGAGAGGGAAATGGGTATATTCATGCTGAGGCAATACGAAGATAACTCGGCTCCTAAATAGTCAGGAATAGACAGTAAGATATAGTTAGGCCACAACTTTTATGGTTCTTTCTCATTTGTCTGGCTTTACTAAGACTGGAAATTAAGACTGGAAATTGAGGCACTCAGTACAGTGTCTGAGGACTTAAATGCAAATTCTTATTACTCCTTCCTTTATTTCTCATTAACTTTTTCCTTAATGGCAGTGTTTAAGAGCTGACAAGTCTCAGGGCCATACAAGGAAGGAGGGAGCTATCAGCAGAGTTGGCTGGTGGAAGCTCAGCATTTTCTTGACCTGGAATCAGCTGGGCAATTAGCAAAAAGGTTCATTAGATTCTGTACTACCAAGGACTCTCTTAAGGTTTGCTAATATGTCTTATTCCCCATTCTCACTCATCACAAAGATCTTCATTATCACTTCCTTGTGACAGCAAATCTGCCTTTCCTTCTATCACCTAAATTATTCTTAAAGTCGGCAATGAAAGGAGCTTTGAGCAAATCCAAGCCTCCAACTGGGATAAGAAGAAGCAATGTCTGTATTTGGCTGCACTGTTATTAGTGGTGCCTTTATGTACTTGACCTGTCACTTTGCTGTCATGTGTCTACTGCCTCCATCCAGCTTATTTTTGACTAGTTTTACTCTGAAGTTGTACAGGCTGTGCTTTGATCAGAGGCCTGTGCTAAGTTACAAGTCCCTAGTTCCTTCTCCCTGTGCTAGTATTTTTCTTGCCAACATGGGAGCTACTACTATTTTATCTTCAGGTGAGAAACAAACACAGACATTTGTCTGTCTCCTGTTTCCTTGTTCCTTCAGTCAGGGAATAAATGCCTTTTTGCAGCACGAGTTTAAAGACACATTGCTGCCTTGCTTGACTGCTTTTAAAGCAGGTGCAGAGGAATCCATCAGTCACTGCCTCGACAGCACTGAGTTGGCTTCACCAGTCAATCAGTTTCCCCCTTCTCTTTCTGTGTTCCTGAGCTGCCTCAATTAGCACAAACAGGCCGTAGCAGGGATGTGGGGTAGGAGAAAGGGTGTTTATTTGGTGGGCAATTGTCACAAAGCCTTGTTGTCTCCCCCAGGGTCCCTGGCAGTGTCAGTGGCTGACATGAGGGCGCCGGTGGTGGGCTCCTCTGGAGGTGTGTATGCCCTTGTCTCCGCTCACCTGGCCAACATAGTGATGGTGAGTACCAGAGGGACCGTCTGACCTCGGGGTGAGCCACGGCTGCTGGCCCACAGGGGCTGGGAGAGAGGCCTGACCCACGGCTGCTGGCCCACAGGGGCTGGGAGAAAGGCCTGAGCCAGCTGTTGCTCACAGAGAGCTTGCCCCAGCTGAGAGTTTTGTCTCAGTGGTGGGGTCCTGGTATGGAAATATTGGTGGCTGCACTTGGTGGCTTGGTACCCTGATGGCTGGCAGCTGTCAGGACAACCTAAAGTTGTTGGTAATTCAAGATTTATCAGTGTTCTTCAGGCTAGCAGCTCTCCGTGGAAGGGCTGAGAAATGTTTGAAAAGCAGACTGGCTCTGCAGAAGTGGCAGACCTGTTTCTGTCTGCATGTGCTGTGTCATTTTAGTGGGTATCTAAGGAAATTTAGCATTCGGTGGATTCATGTGCAGAATATTCCTTATCTCCAAAACCCAGACTGAAGCTGAACCCTGGGTGATCTAGTGATGCATCTTTTTGCTGTTTCACCTCAAGAAATACTTTACAAAGGTGAACAGATGCCAGCATTGTCATTCTTCTAAGGCTGGAGACAGGAGCTCATCCCCAGCCCTGAGCTAGGTGGTGGCAAAGCCAGCACAGCTGCCCAGGGCACTCCTCAGCTGACACCAAGCACAAAAGGCTTTGCTGACAGAAGATTCTTGTGTGGTGTGGTGTCTGTCCTGTACCAGCAATATCAGAGTAGACGGACCATAAAAAGGAGGATAAGGCTCCTCCCCTGGATCTGAGTGGGAAGATTATGTGAGGTGGCTGCAGTAGACAGACAAGGTCTGTTATCTGGGTGCTGGGAGATGTGTGTTTGTGGTGGTGTTGAAGTCAAGGCTAAAAGAAAACCTTGTACTTGATGCTTGTCTGCAATAAAGTCAGCAGGCTCCAGCTGTGGCCCACAGTGGTGCTGCTGCAGACAGCTTTGTAACAGCTGGCAAGTGAGATATCCTGAGCAGAATTGGTCTCTGTCACCCTCTGCAAGCTTTTCAGAGCACGAGGGAGCTGAGGCTCTTGTCCAAATTAGACAGTTGAGTGGCTGGCAGAGAGGTCAGGAGTGGAGGAGAGGGGCTGCCCCTATAGCACAGGGTTTCTGCTGGGGAATTGCATCCCTACAACAGTTATGTTCAGTGTGCTTTGTGTTCCCTGCCCTGTGCCAGGGAAGCAGGAGGGAGCGTCCTCTGTCTTTCAGAGTGGCAATGCATACACAGGGTTTTTAACACCACAATTCACAGGGTTACAGGGGGACATGGGAGGAAATTTTGGTCTGCTTTAGAGCAAGAGGCTCTTCCAGAGGCATATAGAGAGTCTTCAGCAGTTACCTTCCCAGACTTCTTGGAACATCACAAAGTGATCTGTCATTTCACTACTCCTTGGCCTCCACCAAATCTATTTAGCCATTGCTACCTTAGCATCTTTATTTCTCCATTATCCACTGCCTCTCTTCTCATCTGAAATTATTTTTGCTGCCTTTCCCGTTCTGGTGGAGGGGTTTTTTCCTTTCCCCCCGTTGTCTCCCTGTGCTCACTTGTTATCTAAGTGTGATGCTCCTGCGAGTGGAAAGATGCTCTGGCTGTTGGCTGGCCAAGCTCAGTCTGGCACAGCTGGGGAGAGCAGGAACTGTGGCAGGGAGGCTCTCTGGAATCCTCTGTTCCCTCATGCTTCCTGTAACCAAAGGAAATGGAAACATTCCTGCCTGGAAATATAAATATTATCAGAATTAAATACGTAAAATAACTGACAGGGGGAAGCAATAAAGAGCGAGGGGAAGGCTTCAAAGCAGCTACATGGAAATGAAAAGTGAAGGAGGTATTAACCAGCATGAGCTCAGGGCTTTCTGACTTGGTTAGGGCTCTCTGTGGAGAGAGAAAACCACTTACTTATTTTATGGAGGTTGCATTTTTGCCATCCCAAGTGCCATTAGAGAGATTCTGAAGAGTTTACAAGCATTCTTTTTATTTCTTCAGAGTGACAAATAGGGAGCATTTCACAAGAAGCCTTGGTATTGATTCTCTTGGTATCTCAGTGTGCCTTTAATGGGCAAATTTTCATTTAGTCACATAATAATAATAATGGTGATAATGTTTCTCAAAACATGCTCTCTTTTCCTGCTTTAAAATTACGTGCAAGTGGAAAAGGAGGAATTTTAATATTTTTCCCATGATTTCTGATTTCTGATCATTCAGAGATTTTTATTCCACTCTATTGGTTAATAACCAAGCCTGAAGACAGAGGAGACTAAGTCTAGGCTGTCTTTATGGCACTGTTTCCTGATATGCTTTCATTGAAGTCTTTATTGTTTCTCTGTGCTCTGCCAGAGATCTGAGGGGCAGAATTTCAGGGAGCCTGAGGCACAGAAAGTAGCACTGAAAAAGCACAGCAGGGCTTGAATGCACTGAGAAGTTGTCTGACAAGTGCTAGATCTAAATGTAATGTCCCTTCAGGTTTTTGTGCAGCATGACTTTGTTTTCCTTGTCTCTTTTCCAGAACTGGTCGGGAATGAAGTGCCAATTCAAACTGCTGCGAATGGCTGTTGCCTTGATCTGTAGTAAGTACCATACAATGCTTGGCACACGTGCAGCCAGTCCTCTTTTGTTTGTCCTTGTCATAATAGTTCATGCTGATTCAGAGGGGTTTGACTTTGCAGCAGTTTTGGTAGGAACTTGCAGCTGGACCTTGTGGCAGCAGGAACCACATTGCTCTCCACTGCAGATTTTGGCTTTCAACACAAGCATTTGTAAAGAAGGATTTGTCTTTAGCCAGCATCTGCAGCTTGTGGTGTTTATGAAGGAGTAGGACTTAAACATCTCCTCTTTGCAGTCTCAAACATGGAATGCTTTCATAATGGTAATACTTGGGTTTCCTAGAGCATGTCCTGTGTGGGATGGCAGCAGCCTTATACCCACACTGATGAATTCACTCCCAGCCCTATCCCCAGAGGGGGCACAATCAGGGGAACTAAACTGTGTGTTCATCACAGACAAAAGTCTGCAAATTCTAACTCGTGTTTGTCATGGTTCTGGTATAGAGTTCAGGAGGTGAATATTGCCCAACCTATCTGCACTCTCACAAACGCAGCCCACTGTCCAGCCACTGCAGAGAGCTCGTGTCCACAGCCCTGACACAGCCACAGCCTCCCTGTGCTCTCAATGCAGGGCACTTCCTCCCTCTCTGTCTCCTCAGGGATGCACTGCTGCCTGCAACCTGGACTGGAGAAGGGATAAACCTAGACAATAATTTCTTTTTTATGCTTTGTTCCAGTGAGCTTTGAATTTGGAAGAGCCGTGTGGCTGCGGTTCCACCCCTCTGCTTACCCCCCGTGCCCCCACCCCAGCTTCATGGCTCACCTGGGAGGGGTGATGGTTGGAATCACCCTCGGTGTCATCATCCTGAGGAACTATGAGCAGAGGCTCCAAGATCAGACCTTATGGTGGATCTTCCTTTCTATTTACGTCATTTTTGTTTTGTTTGCCATATTCTGGAATATTTTTGCCTACAGTCTGTTGGATCTAAAGCTACCTCCCCCTCCTTGAAAACATGGGACAGAGAACTGGAGAGCAGAAATCCTCTGCCAGCTGTGTTAAATGAATGAAGATGGAGGATCTATTTTTGTATTTAACTTAGGGGAGGATGATTCTTCTGAACACACGAGTGTGCTGGAGGAGGTCCTTAAAGACCTTATGAAGGAATGGGCTGCTCAGTTTGCTGACAAATCCAGCAGGCTCTGTAACTCTGGCCATGCCCTGCAGTTTCTGCCCTGCACCTGGGCCCTGACTGCTTGGGTTGTTATCACACATCAATATTTTCTATGAGTTGTATTTTCCAGGTCGGGGCTGGAATTATGGCCAATTGTTCAGTGAATTTCCTCAATGTTACTGAACACTAAAAGGGAAAAAGAGCAGACATTTACTAATTAGAGACTCAAATGGTACTCACAAGGCAGCTTGAGTCTGGTTTCTTTGGACATGTCTGACTCTTCAGCCATACCAGTGCCACTGTCTAATTACTTGAATGGTTCCTAAGGTATTCTAGCCTATGCTGAAATTTGTCTTGCACAACTTTCAAAGGAATTGGCAGAACTTTATCACACAAAGTGATGGAGACTAGTCTTCAACTACAGGTCAAATGAAATTGCACTATAAACATTGGGAATTTAGAGTGTTGTGGACACCCAGCCAGAGGTGACTTTAACTGTGCATGTTTCACTTGATTTTAATTAATTATTCCCTCCATCCCCAGCCTGGTGTGGCTAGAGGGTGTGGCTGGGTTGTTTGGTTTTTTAGGTGGTTTTGTGGTTTTTTTGAGGAATGAAGCAAAGGAGGACAAATGTTCATTTGTGGTTTTATCAGATGACAATCAGGTGCTGTTTCCTTCTCACTGTTTTTTTCTGGCCACACTGACCTAACAGCTGGCCTGCAGTGAGCTCCTGGCAAGGATCTCAACTCTTCCAGCAGGGTCTTGCTTAGGAAAGTGGGACCATGATCACCTCCAGCAGCCATGGGTGGGAGCTCTCCAGTCTTTACAGCCATACAGTCCATTTGGGGCCAAGTCCACTGAAGGCAGTGGAATTAAATCAGTTTGTATGTAGCACTGGTTTCCCAATGAAGTGGAGAGGGTGTTAATTGCTACAGTGATCATTCTGAAATGGATAAAACTGGTTTTAATATGACCTCTAAAGTTTGAGGATGCCTCGTCCTGAGGCAATGGATGTTCAGGAGCTCCAAACAACAGTTAGTTGCAATGATGCCTTTTTCTTTGACATTGGTCCAGCCCAGTTCAGGCAGTCTGTGAGTGAGCTGTGGCACAGCTCATACAGTTGCCTGCACAGACCTGGGGACCACATGGGGACATCTCCAGCACAAGCAGAGCTTATAGGTATTCTTCTCTGTGAGGTGCTTATTTTGCTTGTCACTTTAGAGAGCTGCCAAATGACAGTCCAGGAATGTGGGTGCCCTCCTTTTCTCTGCCCTTTACCCACCTATTCAATGGTCTGGACAAAGCAGCCATAAGAGTCTCTCCAGGCAAGCTCCTCTCTTCCTTTTTTCTGTTTCCTGCTGGTCCCAGGCACAGCCACCAGAGTCTTTCACAGCAGATCCCATGGGCACTGTAGCAGTTGTGTTTACTCTGTGTTGTGGGCTTTATTCTCTCAGCTGTGCTATCCATGCTGCCAGATGATACCACAAGCTAGCAGGAGCCTGTCCTTCTAGAGGGGACATCCACAAGTGCTTATCAGCTGCCCCCTTCTTTGCCTCTCATGGAAAAATAACTCTGCGTTGAGGGGTAAAGTTTTCTCCCACCAGATGCACTCATAAAACTTCTGTTGCCTCAGAAGGAGGGGAGAGAAAATAAGTGTTTCTACAGCCTGGAATAAGCCTGCAAAAGAAACAATTTTTGCCACCTTTTTGCAGAGAAATGGGATTTCTGAGGCTGATTGCACTTCTGTTGCTCTCTATGGCCAGTACATTGCTCATGGGCCCTCATCAAGGACCGAGAGGAAGGGATAAGGGCCAGAGCTCTGATCATTTTGGAGAAGGGGTTGGTTCCCTGACCATTTTACCTCTGCAGTTTGGGTGCAGTCCCAGCAGTCACCAGAGTTCCCACAGGTGCTGGCCCAGTGAGTGTCATAGCTGTGGGTCCCCTGGGAGCAGGCAGGAAGGAGAGTGGGAGCTAGCAGAGTTCTGACATGGTTGAGAAGTATGGAGGACATTCCTTCCCTCACCTATTGCTGAGCCTTTCTCATTACAGATGCCTTGAAAATAGAGGGGACCAGAAAATGGGAGTTCTCCTGAAATCTTAGGAAAGCTTTTAAAATTTTGGTAGAAAATTTCAATTGCAAAAACCCCCAGATTATTTTGCCTGTAATTTACCAGAGTGCAATGTGCACCAATTGACTTTTATTTTTGTTTTCTCAACTGAAAGCTACTTACTGCCCATGAGTTTCTTACCAGTAAAGGTGTCAGTGCCTGCCAGTGTGTGCTCTGAGGTGAAGCAGCAAGATAAAAGTTCAAGAGCCACCTGTTTCTTGATCAGCTTGGTCATGGCCAAAATGTCTTCACTCAGCTCAGGAGTGGGAGGGAGCTGAACAGAGTGATGCAGTGACAGCCTTCCTTGGGCCTTTTTCCATAGATGAGAGTCGACTACATGAACTGGTTGAAAACAGCTCTGAAGTTGTCCTTATGAATTGTTCTTTTAAACTGTTGTTCATCTTTCTGACTTCATTCTGTGTCCCCATAACCTGCCTGAGCAAGTCTGCAAACAGCCCTGGGGATCAGAAAGGCCAGACTTTAAGGCAGTGTTAGATTTATTGTAGATGAAGGAATGAAAGCCTCTCACATTCCTGTCCATCAGAGCTGAAATCTCCCCCATTCATGGAGCAGTCTGTGCACAGAGCCTGTTGTCTGCTAAGAATCCATCAGCTCATGGAGCCAGAACCAGCACAAAGTGCTTAAGCTTTTAAATTATTTTTTTAATCATTAAAATGACAGTGTGAAAACTTGCTATGTTTTTACAGAGTATCATGAATTCCAGTTATGCTGTTTTCTAACACACTCAGGAGTGCCCCAGTGCTGCAGCACCACAGAGCTAACAGCAACCAGGCTTTTCTGTTACCTCCAGATGTCCTTGAAGCTGCCGGCTCATGCTGGAGATGTAGGATTCTCCATCCTGCTCATTTGTGGCTCCAACCTGTCACAGTCAGCAGCGTGTTCCTGGAGGAGCATCCATTGAGGGACTGCTTTCAGTGATTCGATGTGGTTTCATTTCAGCTATGCCAGGATTTTCCATCAGACAGATAAAACAGAACCCATTGAACCTTATGACCTTACGCTAGAGCAGAAGGCAGGGACTGTCTGCAGCGCACAGCTTTGAACAGAGCACCTCGGAGCAAAGTTATTTTACCCCGTGTCCTTGAGTGAGGACACAACACCTGAGGGAGAAAAGGGGGAAAAAGCAGGCGTTTGTGCGGCGGATTTGCCTTGCAGGGAGTTCACTGACTGCAGCAGAGGCCCCTGAGCACGGGGCAGTGCGGAGGCGCTGGACGCGGGGCTGCCGGGGACACCTGCCGGCGGCACACCGCGGGCTCCGGGAGCCCTGGGGAGGACAGGAAAGGGGAGAACCAGGCACATCAAAGTCCGCGGGGACTGCAAATGGCACCTTTTATTCCTAGCTGCTTGGAGACAGGTAAAGATTAGTTTTACACACGGCGGTAATAACACGGATAGGAGGAGGGAGAGATTTGCCATGCAGTGGTGGTTTCCAGAAACGATCTCTGAGTGAGGTGTAGCAGTCATAAAAATGCTGATGAATTTACTTTTGCTGAGTTTTTAAGACAACATCTTGTGTCACTGTTTTCCTGTCAGTTGATGAGGAATCCTAGCACTTACGTGGCATATTGTGCTTTTTCTCTACTTGCTCCTTTGGCAGTGGGAAGTATGTTATCAACACGGAAGGCGAAAGCTAGAGAAATGGTTACTAGAAATAGAGCTCGGGGATTCTGTATCCCAACACCTTGCTGCTTCTGGTGGACTACACTGCCCCTGTGTTTTAGATCAGATGGGGCCGTTTCAGTTTGAACTGGGCTGTGAGGATGGAATCTGACATGTTCAGAGCGGCTGCTGACAGCTGACTGCTGACCTCACAAGGCAGCTTCTGTTCTCTGCCAATATTTAGTCTCACAGAATGGTGGGTAGGACTTTCACACATCCTTCAGTGAGTAAAGAGCTCAAAGTCTGTTCACAAAGATTCAAGCTCAGCCCAGTTGCTTTGGAACACCCATCCTTTTTTTTTTTTTTTTTTTTTTCCTGAAGTGCAACTCGAGAACGGGGACGCGGCAGCTCAGCTCCAGCCACCTGTGGGGACAAGCTGGGACCAGACAGCCCAGGCCAGCACCTCTGAGTATTGCTGCTGCCCTGCCCCTCTTACAGTGCTGCCTGCCCTGCAGAGCTTTGTCTGGTACAACTCACAGTCCTTCTCTAACCACTGGTGCCAAGAGCTGGTTGTAAAGGAGTGCTGCGCATTTTGCAGCTCAAAAAAAGAATTGCACCTAAGACAGAAACCAACCTTATTTAAAGGCAAATGTATTTTTATGTCACCATTAATCATTGGCTTTTAATTGGAAGAAGCTTTCTAATATGCCAGTAGGAGTACAGAAAATTTATGTTTCGGGGTACTTTACAACAAGAGCACAAAATATTCCCTATGATTTAAGCAGCTTAAGTACCTTGTTTTCAGTGAGTTTCATAGACACGTTGTCACTGACTCTGTCCTGACTCCCACAGTGTCTGTTCAGTTTGCAAATAAAGCCAGATTTATGCAGCTTTTCTTTTGCTTACACCACTAATGGTAACAACACATCCAAGTGTTAAACACAAAGCACTAAACTACGTAATTTTCTGCCTTAAAATACTGAACAAATGGTACTTTCCCTGTGAAGGGCTAGTAAAACAAAATGATATTTGCAAGGTAAGATGCTATTGTATGTTTCAAAATATTTTTGTATTGTGTACATTCTGTATATTTTTGTTGTGACAATATTATTTGAGCACTGAATCCATTAAATTTTTTTTGGTGGTTTTTTGTTTTCTGTTTTATCTTTTATTTTTAATTTTTAAATAAAATCGAGTTGTTCTATTTCACATACCAAAAAACCAACCAAAAAAGACCTTTCAAGGACAGTTTTGTAAGTTTGTCTACAGTTAACATGGTATTTAACTGAAGAGCCCTTGGTTTGGAGCTCTGCCATGTGATCCTCTGGAAAGGATATTGGTAACTCATTTTTATGTCTGTCTAACAGATAAAGCCGAGTGAATTGCAGCTTCATTTCTCCACAAGATCTAACGAGGAGGCAGAACTGGCTTGGGACTTGTATGGAAATTCAGGTGTTGCCCCTCCTGTTGGCAGCTGTCCCTTCATTGCAGTGACCTCAGTACGGCAGGGAAGTCTTCTGATGACATTTGAGTAATTTTTTTTACATTTTTTTAGATTTGAGTAACCACCTTGACTGTTAATGTCACACTTGCAGCTCCTCTGCATTAACGGATAAAGGGTTTTGAACAGGAGACATCAAGGACCACACTCACTGACAATTTATAGGCACACTATTGAGGATTTCAATGTCTTTTATTGTCTCAACCTTATTCTAGGTTTAACATGGTGGTGTCACAGGAAAGCAGCAACTCCTGCCCTTACAGTCCAGAGCCCCAGTCACACTGAAGCACCTTAGTTACAGGCACTGTTTTGGGGGAGTTCAAACACCCTCTGCAAAGGGAACCAACAGGAATTCTGCCTGGATCAGGGTTGCAGAGATCACCCTCTTTATGAGATTACTCAGAGACATCGTGAGTTTTTATTCCAGCTGCAGCCAAACATCTCCTTCAGGTATTCTGCTGCCTATGCATCCCATGATGGGGGTAAGAATCCATTGCTGATACACTGAAATGTTTTAAAGTCCGAGTAATTAATTTGGGAAGTTCATTTACTTCAAATTCTGAAGAACTTTCAATATTAAATGTGGAAATTTTTGTAGTTCCTTCGTGATTTAAAAACAGAGGGCTCTTTACAGTTATGCAAAACTGTAATACAAGAACATACAAAGAAGATCTTGATCACATCTCAGACTAAGGAAGAAGGGGATACATCAAATAGCCTGGGAATTTCAGATACCTGCTGTGTGTGCACATACAGGCACATCCAAACTGACCACTGCAGCAGCTCAGTCTTAAGGCAGCTGCTTCATACCAATTACCAACTTGTTTATCCAGTGGCAGCAGAACAAACCAGCACTTTGAAAGCAGAAACCAGCTACAAACTTGGTACCTAGGTTCTCCTATCTAAACTAAAATGATCAATTCATTATCTAGATCTATCCACATTTGTGCTTCTGTATTAAAACAAAGTAGCCAGATCTAAATGATTTTGAAGATATTTAAAATATTTAAAACAATGAAATGCTTGCCAGGTAAGGGATTTGGGTTTGGTTTTACAATGACTGTAAAAATCAAATGTCATGATTTCCTCAGAACAGAAGCAAGTCAGGTGGAGAATCTGAAAACTCTGCAGGAGTTTGTGTTATCTGATATTTACACATTAAAAAAGCTCATAGTGCTTTGTCTAAAAACAAGAAAAGGTAGGTGAAACTGCAACTAAGGTTTGACTTGGGCAATACTTTTAAATATAAATTAAGAATCCTGCAATAGCTGCACAGAAGAAATGAATGATTTATACATTTAAGCCACTGACGTTTCTCTCATGAACTCCTCCAGGACAGTCACCACGTTCCTGGCTTCTGGCATTTCTGCATGTTCTACTTTGACAACCTTCAGCAGGATGTCCCCACTGCCACAGCTCTTTAGGAACAGGTAGCACTTGAACAAGGCATAGTGGTTCATTTCAGCCTGGCGGATAAACCTCTTCAGGTTGTTAATGTCCTGGATAGCCTGGGCAAAGAGGAACATGCAACAAACTGCCGTGGCAAATAAAGGACAAACAGCAGGAGAAGAAAAGCATTTCCAACAGAAGTTTTGTATTACTACTTAAGAGTAAGGATTGAATATTGTCTTGGATGCATATCATAGCTTTTACTGTAATGATGCCAAATGTGTGGACACAACGTGAGGTGTCCAACTTGTAGCAACAATTCTATTATGGCAGCTCATTTAAGAAGTGTTAGCTACTGAAGCCACGTGACCAGCTGCATGAAATTGTGTGTGCAAGGCTCAGATTAACAGTGCTTGAAGAAAACAACAGCAACAAAGAAGGTGGGTCTTACTTTAAATTTGAGAAAGCACCTTGGAAGCATGCACTGAAGAAACTTTCACACTAATTTACAGCTGTTCTCATCAACTACAGTAAGCCAACCCTCAAATTAAGCTTCAGAGTTAATCACTTAATGACATATAGACATCATAATTACCTAAAACGTTTACTCACTGCAAAATAATATTTTGCATACAGTATTTGCTCCCTCAGTGACCCCAGTATCTTCTTCAAGTCTTTAACATATATGAACAGGTACCTTCAATTTAAAGTTTTCCAAAATCTGACGGAAGAGAAATGGATTTCCACCTTCAGCACCATTCACAAAAGCTTGCATCCAGTCCTCACAGAATCTGTTGTTTCCTGTTAGATGTTCAGGAACACAGAGAAGAGATGAGAAAAAGCAAATTAGCTCAACGTAAATAGACAGCTGCAGTCACCTGGTCTAATCACTCTCACATAAGAAGTGATAGCAATAAACCTGGGCCAGGAAATGAGTCTCAACAGAACAATACATGTGGAAAAGAAAAGCAAACACAGCTACAATGATTACACAAGACTATGTTCTGACTGTTGAATCCCTTTTCCCAACATTTGTCAAAACCACAACAGGAAAAAAAAAGTTTTGCAGATTCCCTTAATTGTACAAGTCATACTTTCATGGTCCACAAACTAAATATACTGTGGATTTTATTACCAAGCACTTTGAACCCAGAGTTCCAGTGTGTTTGGTGTAACAAAATACTCTGGTACCTCACAGGAAAACAACACCCAAACTTTCTGGGCAGGAGCCTGTGAGCTTCTGAATATCCTCAAGTGCCTCAAATGTCACAGCTCTCAGCAGCTGATGGATCCAAGGGAGCAGCATGAAGTTGTAATGTTATGTTGTAATCTCACCTGCATTATGCAGCTGGGGCTGAGGGCCACTGCAGTCTATAACCATGGCCTTGTGCTGCTCCTCTGTCATGGCAATGCACAGGGAGGTCATTGTCCCTTCCTGGACCAGTCCTTGGAGGCTGGCAGCTGCCAGGAACCTGACACAGAAAGCTCTTGTCAACTGCCTGCAACTCCTGCAACTCCTGGACACCAAGGTGACTGGCAGGCACAGCAGCCAAGTTACTCAAAGGTTCCTTGGGCTCAAAGTATCTTTACCTGCTGATGTCCTTTTCTGTTCTTTCATCTGCATTTTTGACTTCTACAGGAGTATAACTCAGAGCCTTAAACAAAAAAAAGAAACAGAAAAAAAAAAAGGAAAAAGCTGGATGCAACTTCAGTATTACTTTTGTTGCTATATTGCAGTTCTGAGCAATAAATACATAATAGGGTACTTTAAAAATTGTTCTTGTCAAGGCAGCTGCCATTGCAGCTGGTTCTGCAGTCAGAAGAAATGCAGCAGTCATACTGTTAGCTATTCCACCACTGAGAGCCTCCTCAAACTCAGGGAACAGAGCTAGGATTAGTCTCCTTTCTGTTTGCAGTGAATTACACAAGGCACACACACAGTATAACAGCCCTTGTCATTCAGATAAATTATGGCATGGACAGCCTGCTCATGCTATTTCTGATTGTCTTCCTCCAATTTCAGCATGGGCACCAGTAGGTAATTTGGTTTTTTAAGTGATAAGAAATTGTTACGTGCTGCTTTAGCAATGAGCAGGGGGAAAGGACTTGCTCTACAACAACAAACAGAAGGGTTCCTCATTTCCTTCTGCTAGGAAAGCAAATGCAAGAAACGTTTTAACCATGCTGGAGTCACTGAGATGCCTTCTGGAGGGTTTTCAGCTACTCAGTTTTAAACACACTTACAGCATGTAGCAGAGAGGCAAGTTTGTCCTGGAAGAGCTGCACCACCCTCTGGATAGGGCAGATGGCATCCTCAAACCAGCTCCTCAGGTACGGGCTAACACACGCCTCCAAAGTTTTGTGCTGTAACACATTGAAACGTTAAAACTTTAACTACAAATCACATTTCTACACCAATAGAAATATTAATAGAGCCTGTTAATAATCTACTCAAGCTAAGATAACTGGATGTTGGAACCTTCTTAATCTCAAACCACAGTGAACTAAAATAATGAGTTTGACATTTAAAGCCTGACTTTATCAGCAATGAGAGGCTTTGCATTTTCAAAACAGCCAGAACTGTAATATTACGGTATATATTGAGTGAAGATCATGCAACAGCAGATGGGATGACAAAGAGCCTTAAAATGCAGAACTTCCACTAGAACAATGTGACAAGAAATCCACCAATATCCTTTCTTAACATTCAGAACTGGTAAGAATCAAGGTAGACATTGTTCCTTGTAGGCCATTACCTTTTGTCAGTTATTCTTCTCCAAATTTAACTGTAAGTGACCTCTAAGAGATTGATGACTGACACAAAAGGGTCCCCCATTTCTTTTTTTCCTTTTGACTTGTGTGGCTGATAGACATTCATTGTACCACAGTGAGTCAAGTATCTCTCCACGTGTTTCATACTGGTAGTTAAAACACTTATTTTTTCTCTATAGATTAGATCTTCCAGATGGTTTTAGCAATTAATCTGCATAAACACTAATTTTCGCCACTTAAACAAAAAGTTAGGCTTTACCTCCAAATCAAGATTTAGCTTCAGATTTTGAATGTATTTGTCCAGCTCAAGTCTGAAAGTATCTTCTTAAGGAAAATAAGATGCATCAGTTAAGCCCCGTATTTTTTCCTTTCAGTATATGGCTGTTACTGACATTCTCAGTCACTGGAAGGTGTGCACAAACGAGCTGATTTCAAGTAGGAACAGACAAAATTACAAGGTAATTTTTACATCATCTCCCTCTCCATACAGGTAAAGAAAGTTAAAGGTAAGGATATAGTTCCAGACCTTTCTCTGAGCCACCTAAGAAACAAACCACATATTCTGGAGCATTGATGTCTGATTCCAATGTTGCCATTTCCAGAAGACTTTCTTGTTGGAAACGACAGTAGTAACAACCAACTTTACCTTCTGGTATGCTATGAGAAAAGAAAAAAAAAAAATTACTTTCTTCCAGATATATCAGAATAAGTGTAAAAAGCAGACATACATGATTTCTGAGGTAATTTTACCAGTTAGCACTGGTGGCTCCTATGGCCGTGGTAGGTGCAGCTCTGAGACCTTCTCTTTTTTCCTCTATGTGATCAGAGTAGTTTAAAATGAAATAATCATAAACATCTGTAGTATTTTTTAGGTACTAAAATAGTAAATTATTTAAAACTATATTTTTCTCAAAGTACCTAAAAAAGGAAAGTACCATTGTGTACGGCTGTTATTAACAGCAGCAACAGAGTGAGAACATAGAATCAGGATTAAACCTAAGTGCAGCAGCAGGCAGGCAAGATGTGCCAATGTTCCTTACAATTCTCACTCACCAGTAATTTCAAAAATTTACCTCAGCCCCACTGATGCCACATTCCCCATTCCTTCAAAGAGCGCTCCTTTGGTAAGACGCTTGGCAATGAAACTGCGCAGCTCCGTCTCCGCTTCAGCTGGGAGGTTGGTGTCCAGCAAGGAGAGGCTTCCAAACCCAGAAGAGACCATCACCAAAAGGCAAATGTTATTGTCCTGTGTCTCTCAGCATGTGCAGAGCCGGCCTTTCACGGGGCTCCCTGTGCTCTCTCTGGTGGCAGCCAAGGCAGCTGTGTGACTTTGGGCCATCATGAGCAGTCACCAGGAGTCTGGAGACGTGCAGTCAGCTCATGCTGACCTTCCCAGCAGCTACAGACAGCACACTGCCCTCTTTGTTCCCATCTTTCCCCAGCTGTAACACAGAGCTTATGGAACGACGTCCATTGAAAAGTAATACATTTTTGTTGTATGTTACCTACATGAAAATCTAAGTCAATACAGCAATATCAAGTAGCAAAAAAAAAATTTAAAAAAATTATAGTTTCTGTTGAATACATTACTTGAGCTCTGTATATATGCCCATTCCCCAGGTATTCCAGATAAAGTGCCATGGGGACTCCAGAACGCTTTCACAGGGAGCTGTGTTCTGAAAGGGCTGTCAGTAATCTGACAGCAAAGACTTCAAAGCAGGGTATTCCCGTGACTGTGCTGCTCAGCCTTACCTGAAGTCCTCGGCGGAGGGGGAGTGTGCCTCGGCGCTGCGGGCACTGCCATCCCCGCCGGCGGCTCCTGCCTGCGCCGACCTGGAAGCCAAGCGATGCCCGGGAGTGAGGGTTACAGCCGTGACACGCAACAGGGAAAAGGCACGGCCCGAGGGCGAATAAAAAGTAGGAGCGGGGAATCGGTGCATTATGGGAGGAAAAGAATCTCACTGAGGAGAGAAAGGGAGGAAAAAAAAAAAAAAAAAAAAAAAGAAAGAAATAAAGGGAATTCAGGGAGCTGAGAAGGGCCAAGGCCCGGGCAGGGCCTCCCTGCGGGGGAAGCCGGCTCCTCACCTGCGGTAGCCATAGAGGCCGTGGTAGGTGCAGCCGTGCCGCTCCGGCCGCCTCTCCTCGCCCGCGCAGCCGCCCTCCTCGCTGCTCTCCAGCTCCCGCTCATCGCCCTCCGGCCTCGGCGGCAGCATCGCGGCCCCGGCCCCGGCCCCGGCCCCGGCCCCGGCCCCGTCCCCGGCCCCGCCTGTGCCGCGGGGAGCCGCCGGGCCGCCTGCGCCCTCAGCCCGTCCCGGGGCCCGGCCGCGCCCTCAGCCCGCCGCGGGAGCCGCCGGGGCCCGGCGCCGGGAGGAGCCTGCGGAGCGCACGGGCCGTGTCCTCCGTGTCCTCGGCCCAGGGAGGGCGGTACCGAGCCGTGCTGGAGCGGCTCCGGCCGCTGCGGCTCCTCCGGGTGTGCAGTGCACAGAAACGTGCGGCGCCGGCGCCGCAGTGCCTCTGTCAGTACGAGTAATCCATCAAACGGCGGCACTGACTTCACGGCGGGGCCTGCTCAAGTCACGTCTTAGAGTCATAGAATGGTTTGGATTGGAAGGGGATTTGGCGGGATTAGCCATGCTGTCTGCTTTTAAAAAGTTCTGCTTCTGAAATAGTTTTTCCTTGTTAAAACAGCACGTTTATTAACTCGGCCTTGTGGCTACCGGGTAGTTACAGAATCACAGTCAGAGAATTGTTGGGGTTGGAAGGGACCTCTGGAGATCATCCAGTCCAACTCCCCTGCCCAGGCAGGGTCACCTGGAGCAGGTAACACAGGAACACATCCAGGTGGGCTTGGAATATCTCCAGAGAGGGAGACTCCACAATCTCCTTTGCAGACCAGCCCCATATGGAGCAGCTGTGGCCTCCTCAACTGCAGCAGGGCAACTGCAAAGGGTTGGACGTGGCTGATGGCTGGACTTAATCTTACAGGTCTTTTCCACCTTAATGATTCTGCCATTCTCTTCTAAGCACCGGGTGGACCTGGGGTGAGCTGGAGAGCCGTGGGGATAACATAGATACAGCCGATTATCATTGTAACAGAGGGACCAGCGCCCATCCAGGTGCAGGTAACTGAGGATAGCGATGGCTCAATACATTCAAGTCGGTTTTAGTGTGTTCACGAGGTGCCAGGCTCCCCCATATGCCATGGCCTCGCTGTCAGCACCCAACCACACAGGCACAGCCAGCGCCAGAACAGGGCACAGAGCTGCCAGCTTCTTGCTCATTAACATTTAGTGGGGAAAACACAGTTTCTCTGTGACATTAAACATGAAGACAAGCAACAGTTTAGATTAGGAGGAAGCTCTGAGAGTCTCCGAGGCCCTGGTACAGGTTGTCCAGAGAAGTTGGGGCTGCCCCATCCCTGGAAGTGTTCAAGGTCAGGTTGGACAGGGCTTGGAGCAATCGGCTCTAGTGGAAGGTGTCCCTGCCCATGGCAGAGGGTAGAACGAGATGGGCTTTAAGGGCCCTCCCGAACCAAAGCACACTGAGGGGCCTCAGGCAGAGCTCCCACAGCCCCGACCGGACAAAATGGCGGCAGCGCCGTGAGGCGTCACGGGACAGCCCGGTGGGGGCAGCCGCGAGCGCGTCACGTGGGCGCCCCCGCAGCCTGCTGCCGCGGTGCATTGTGGGAGTCCGGAGGCCGCAGCGCCGCCTGAGGGAGCCCGGCCGCCATTTTGTGCCTCTCGCTCCGTGCGGGGTGGGCGCGCGGGCGCTGCGGCTCTGACGGAGCGCTCGGCTCTCCTCCTCTCTAGGTCGGGGTGACGCCGCCATGGGCCGTAAGAAGAAGAAGCAGCTGAAGCCTTGGTGCTGGTATCCTTTTGTGTGGGACGCGGCTGATGCGGAGAGCAGGGTGGGGGAGGGCAGCGGCGCGGCCTGGCGCGGTCGGGGCTCGGTCTCGTTCCGTCTCGTCCCGAGAGGGGGCTCGGCCTTTCTCCCTACGCTCGTTACGGTCTGTCTCGGTGCTTGGCCGTGTTCCAGCCTCGGGAGGTTCCCCCTCCGCGGCACGGGGCTCGGTCCGTGCCCTTCCTGTGCTCCCCGCGCGGCCTCAGGCCCGCTCCTGTGGCCCTCGCCGAGGCCGCGGCCTCCCGCCCGATCCCTGCGGCCGGGACGGCGGGAAAGGGAGAATGGCCTTTATCCCTCGCGAGGGAGGGTATTAAAGGGAGAATATCCTGCTACTGATAAGTACGTTTATTCACCGAGGGGGTTGAGATATGGTTAAAAGAGAATTTTTGAAAACTTTTTGTTTTTTTCCTGCCGAGGGGGGCTTTCAGTTTGTAATTGCTGCATCATGATCAGGTTTAATTTTTCAGTATCCAGAAATACTGGTGGATTTCTATGTGATCGCTCTTTCTGAATGTGCTCACTGTTGTGGGGTGATTACACATTTACGTTTTCTCTTATGTTTCTATTCTCTAGAATCGTTAAATAAAAGAGTTTAAAAGGTGCTCTGAGGCATTTTACGATTTTGTCTTGGAAGGCATATGTGCTTATTTTAGACATGTGTTTCACTCTTTGGTGGAAGCAAGGGACACATTGTGTTAGCAATGTTAAAATTTTCTTAATAATAAATAGCAAACGTGTTTGTGTCTCGCCTAAGAAAATGTGTGGAGTGTTTGCTGAAATATCAACGCTGACCCACAGAAAGGAAATGCAGTTCGCCTCTTTTGTTATGTAGACATCCAAACAGTTCTTTGCTTAAAATACTTCTTCTTAGAAGCAGAGATTTGTTCAGTTACCGCATCAAATTATGATGTGTCATAAGAATTGATAGCTGGATAACTGGAAGAGGAAGGGATTTTTTAACTTAAACCTTTGTTCTCCTTTATGATTGTTAGTCACTGGTAATTGAATAAAGAGGCACTTCGGAGTAATTTACATAATTTCCCTTTTGCTGATTTCAAGCTTGTTTCTCCTTCAGTGCTGTAGCAGCATTCACACCCCTGAAGAGAAAAATAGGTAGGACTTGAAAACCATGAGTCAAACAGTATGGAGTCAAGTGATGACTGTGCTTGTGTGCAGACACCTTCCCACTTTTGTACCTGCGTAGAGAGGGATTTGGTGGATTGAGGGTGTTTGTTTTCAGACATCCGTGAAATATTTGTCACCCTTTGAATGGTCAGAGATGCTTCGTGTACATTTCTTCTGCTTCAGGAAATAATCACACTGGTGCTAATTACTTTAGTCCTATCTAAAAGGTCACTTCCAGTGTTAAATGTTTCCTTAACAGTCTTCACTAGGTATTGTAATAGGGATTTTGATGATGAGAAAATTCTTATACAGCATCAAAAAGCAAAGCACTTTAAATGCCATATATGTCATAAGAAACTGTACACAGGACCTGGTTTAGCTATACACTGCATGCAGGTAAGGAGTTTCAGATTCACGTGGGCTTTTCTTTACAGTATCTAAAATTTCAGTGAAATATCCTTAAGAAGGTGGGGTTTGGGGCTGGCAGAGTCTTTAAAACCAGTGAGAAAAAGACAGCAGTGGCCAGTTTGCAGCCCAGGAGTCCAGCTGTGTCAGCAGTCAGATGGCCACTGTGTAGTAGGGGTCTTTGTCAGGAGGTTTCTAGGAGTGAAGGAATTGAGCTGTCTTGGTTTTTCTAAGTTTATGTAAGCTGGTTTTAGGGGTCATAGTAGTAACTAGAGATTAGGAGGCAGAGATCAAGAAAATGCTTGGCCAGAGAGATTATTCCCATGAAGGATGTTCCTTTTCTGTCTTGAAATGCCTGAAGAACACCGAGAATTTGCCCTGAATTGTGGTCAGCAGGATTTGTGTGTTGTTGTTTTTTTTCTTTAGGTACATAAAGAAACAATAGATGCTGTTCCAAATGCTATTCCTGGAAGAACAGACATTGAACTGGAAATCTATGGAATGGAAGGCATTCCAGAAAAAGATATGGAGGAACGGAGGAGATTACTTGAACAAAAAACTCAGGGTAAGGTGTAACGTGGCAGGTTGTTTCTTTCCCTGGTGTGTTCCTTACTCAGCTGTGGCACTGGTGAGGGTGGGATTTCATGCATTCTCTGACAGCACTTTGTCAGCCACCTGGGAGGCTGGGAGGGATTTCTTCTTGCCTGTTGCTCCCAGAGCAGCTACAGCAATTACCTAATGAATATGGGCATTTGTTTGTGAGGGTAAGGGGGAGAAAGGCTGGGGGTAAAACTGTCCTGAGAATTCCCAAATGCTTCAGTTTCTTTGCTGTTCAAACATACCTTTGGTGGAATATAATAATACTATAATTTGTATTGTTTGACCATATGCTTTGTACTGTCTGCAGAGAGCCAGAAAAAGAAACAACAGGATGATTCTGATGAGTATGAAGATGATGAATCTGCAGCTTCAACTTCATTTCAACCCCAGCAAGTTCAGCCACAGCAGGGGTACATTCCCCCAATGGCACAGCCAGGTTTGCCTCCTGTGCCAGGTGCACCAGGGATGCCTCCAGGTGAGAGGGTGTCTTAGGTAGTTGCTGAAAACCTCAGTAGAAACACAAATTGCTTGTGGACAAGAGTATTAATCTGCCCTTTTAGTGCTGGGGTCACAGAATCCTTCTGGGAGGTGCAGATAAGCAAGTCCTTCATTTTCTTCCCCTGTTCTGTGCATGAGCACGTCCTCCTTGCTGGGCTAGATTCTGGTACCTAATGCTCATGTGTGGGTTGAAGACAGATTAGTGCTTCGAACAGGAGGCTCCCAGTGATACTTGTTCATGGTATTATTTGGGGTTTTGGAACCAGGGCAGAAAGGCTGCTGTGTGTCTGGAGACTGCTGACACAGAGCAGGCTCTTCATGTGCAGGCACAGTGAGGAGAGAATTTGGATCAGTGAGTGAGGAATGGTCTCTTCCTGTAATAAGATGTCTTCTTTGGAGATCACTAAAAAAATTCACAGTCTTGCAGGGCTGAGGACAATTAGACAAAGTTACATTTTCAGATAGTATTAATATTGCACTGTTTGTAAGCAATATTTCAAAACCCAGTCTTTTAGAACTTCCTGTGAAGTTTATCCAGTGTAAACTTAGATGACATTTATTAGCAACTGTATGCTGTCATAGTTGTTGAATTTTTATTTTTTTTTTATTATTTTTTTTTTTTTAAGGTATACCCCCATTAATGGCAGGTGTTCCACCTATGATGCCTGGAATGCCTCCAGTTATGCCTGGAATGCCACCTGGGTGAGTAGCAAGAAAACTTAATATTACATGTTCACACTGTGCATTTTAAACTGTCAGAAGAAGTAAAGCTAAGTAAAAAACGTGCGTAGGGAATTGTGGACTGTGTAACCTAACTGACCAAAGAGCTGGATGGCTGTAAACCAACATGTAAAATATAGCCAAACTGAGTTTATGTGTAAAGTGTCTTTTCTCCTGATTTAGTAATTGCTAAGTAGTAGGATAATAATATAAAATGTTGTTGTGTTGGTTTAGAGCCTTCTGTGAGCTGCTGTTCCCTTACGTATTGCACGTATGTTGTGCATCTGATTATCAGTCATCAACATAACAGGAAAAAAGTGCTAGATAGTGTATATTTTTCATGTATTTTTGGGCAAAAGATGTTGGTTTTTATGCTTGTTTGGGGTTGACACCATACCCTATCACAATGTGTTTGGAAATTCACAGTTAGATTTTTGATTTTGTCATAAATTTTCACAGATTACATCAACAGAGAAAATACATGCAGTCATATTGTGGTGGAAACATGTAAGCATCTCATTAATGTAATTCTAGGTACATTCATTATGCCATTTTATGTCATGTTTTTGATAAGCTTGCAATTGTTCTACTGAAAAGCTTTGACTATTGCCTAAGAATTCGGGGACGGTGTCTGGCTAGGTTTTGTTACTGTATGATACATGAAGGATTTATGCTTTTATCTGAATGAGTATTACAAAACTATGTGAAATGCATTCTACAAAATATTAGCCAAATAGACCCTTAGAGACTTAAAGCCTCTCTTGAACCAGAGCTTGAGCAGTTCTAGTGTGCTCAGTCCTTCACTCTGCAGGACATTCTGCAGGAGCTCAGCTCAGTCTAAACTTCATGCTCACTGAGGTGAAAGGTCATTCTCTTCTGAGACGTAAATATTGATTTAACAGTCTTTGAATTTAAAAATCATATAGTGGTTTAAAATCGTGTGGATGCTCATCAGAAGTTTAGCTTTCCTGGGTGGAAACTCAACAGAATTTAATCAGGTTGTGTGACAGTCCTCATGAAATTCCGTGTTAATTTAAGGTGGATGTTACATCACCTGTAAAAACACAAATGAATTTGCCAGAACTTCACTGCATTTCATTTTGGGAGGAGAGGGTGATGTTGCTGTATGCTTTTTTCTATTCTAATCTAAAATTATGCTTACTTAACCTGATTAACTTCAGTTTAAAAATGACCTAAGGATCAGGAGACAGGAAGCAGCTTTGGGTTTAGTGTGACAGCAGTTGTAGCACTACCTGCAGTTTCTCAGGAAGTCATTCTTCTGGGGCAGCAGGCAGTGAGCATCCAACACTTGTTTTGATGTCTCCTGGGTGGCAAGACACACTTTGCCTTGTCCAGCCAAAAAAGGGGCACTGGGTCTGTGTTCCCAGTCAGTGCTGCTTCTGCAGTGGTGGTTCCCTGGGCAGCAGTGATGGATGACTTGAGAGCAGAAACCAGACTGTGCAGGATGAATCCTCACCTGGAAACAGCAGTGGTGAAGGTGTCTTGACTGGCATACAGATAGAAACTGCTTCTTTGTGGGATTTTGGTTTGTGTACTGCTGCACATCAGCTTATCTTGCTCACTAAAGTAATAAACATTATTTTGTTTCTCTAATCTATTTTTGAATGTCTGCAAAAAAATGAAGCAAACTTAAGCTACACTTGTTTTTCCCTGTAAAGGGCTCATGCATATTAATCTAGGAAAGGAAATCAAACCCATTTCTAATATTGAGAAAAAATGTTACAGTGAGGACTTCTCATATTAACAAACCAAAATCCCACTTCATCATTAGTGTATGGAGTGTTTTCTGTAACTGAAACTCCAGAAGCTTTCTTGCCCTATGATCTCTGCTCTGCTTTTGTCAGTATTTTTTGGACAGTTCTACAGCTTTGGGTTATCTGCCAGTCGGTGTCAGAGAGGAGTGGTAGCAGATGTACAGTAATTGTGGTGTGATTGGAGCTAGCTGATTTTCCTACATTCAGGCTCCATGGGTGTTCTGAGATCAGGTCTGGAAATCTCATAACAGGAAGTGAGATCTTGAGAAATTAAAGTTCAAATAAGTGTTTAGGGTTCGGGGTGCTGGGTTATGTTTTAGTTTTATTCTTGTGGAGTCAGTTGGTTTGGAATTGCCTCTCTTGAGAGCTTCTTGCATTTACCAGTATTTTTTATCTAATACAGGGATGTGCCAATTATGTTAACCCTTTATCCTGAGTGTTCACACCAGTGCTCGTTTTCTGTTCACTAGGATGATGCCAATGGGTGGAATGATGCCTCCTGGGCCAGGAATCCCACCTCTTATGCCTGGTATGCCACCAGGTAGGTCAGGGTTGTCGAACTCGTACTATGGTGAGAGTTTAATTCTATTTATCTATTTCCACTAAGATTTAGGGTTTATGTAAAAATATACAGACTTATGCCACCACCCACCACCTTGATGTGGTTGGGTTGCCACAGAAGCCACTCTTGTGCAGAGGTGGTTGTTTTATGGCTTCTGATTATAAATAATTATTTGAGTTTTATATACCATTGTTAAAGTAAAAAATAGAATACAGTTTTTTGGGGGTTTTGCACTTCCTCACACTGTTGTGTTTCTTGCTCTGTCTTGATCCCTTTTGTAAATTAGTATTTGTGGCTGCAGTTGGAAAATAGTAATGACTGAAAATACGGAAAGTGGGGAATAGTGTTGGTGGTTTACCCAGCTAATGAGCCTGCAGTGTGAAGAAACTTAACTGAAGTTTTGGCCTCTTACCATAGCTAGAAAAGATGTTTCTCGAGCTTGTGCAGCTCTTAAGCAGTGCTAAGTTCCCTGGGTGTTCCAGCTGAGCAGCAGCTGTGTGGGGATGAGCTGAGGTTTGCTGGTTTGCTTAATGGACCCATGTGAGCTGTTAACTTCCCACTGAGCCTCTCCTAGAGCTTTACCTACACCAGCTGCAGGTGTTGTGGTGATGCCACAAAACGTCCCAGTTCATTTTACTGTGGCCCCAGCAAAGCTGGCAGTGTTTGGGCCACCGTTGTGGTGCTGTTCAGAAACAGTTTAATCTCTCTTAAATTTTGTAACAGTGTCATCCATGCTCTTGTGGGTATAGATGATTGTGTCAGAAACAGTTACTGCATTAATTGTGTTGGTTTATTGAGAGCATAAACTTCATCATTGCAGCTTTGGTAAAAAACAACTTAATCCAGCATTGCTCCAAAGTGTTTGAGGTTACTGCCTGTGCATGGTCATTGACTGCTGCCATTACACTGTCAGGTTTTATTTTACTGTTGCCTCAAAAACACATCTTGTAGCGGGAAGCTTTGTTCTGGGAGCGCTGGGGGCAGGGTTGTGTGAAGGGATCTGTGTGCCCCTGGAGCCTGATCCGGCGCCCCTTGTTTGTGGTTTGTAGGGATGCCCCCGCCCGTGGGGCCTCGGCCCGGCATGCCTCCAATGACACAAGCACAGCCTGTCACAGCCCCGGGCATCCTGAACCGGCCCCCAGCTCCTGCTGCAGCTGCACCAACCCCACAGCCTCCAGTCACCAAGCCGCTCTTCCCCAGCGCGGGGCAGGTAAGGTGTCCCAGAGCCTGCAGCTCTTGTGTTCCTCCAGCTGCCACCCTGTCACTACTGCCTGCTTATTACTGAGGAGGCCCAGGAAATTACTGCTTCAGGTTTTTGCATGAGTTGATGTTTAATACAGTGTAGTGCTTGGATGGATTTTAAAAGATTCTTTTGTTTGTCTTAAAACAGCTGTGAAACCAGAGAGAAGATCTGTAAGCACTGGGGTAGAAAGGAGTAGGCAAAACACTCTTAAAC
Organism: Sylvia borin; assembly: GCA_014839755.1. Lineage (NCBI taxonomy): Eukaryota > Metazoa > Chordata > Aves > Passeriformes > Sylviidae > Sylvia > Sylvia borin. Next base: position 557,198 of record CM025974.1, read on the forward strand.
ACCTTGAGTTTGTTGTTTATAAGGGGACTTTGGGTGGGTGAAGAGGTATGTTAGCTACAGGAATCTGATTGCATAGAGCTCTACCTAAAATTTCCAAATTGAAAATCTTGATGTGACTTGTTCTCAGCTGTTCTCATAATGGTCTCTCTACTGATAAATGGATGAAGTTATTCTGTAGTCTGGTTAAACATTGCCTCAGTTAGGAAGGGGTGTTTTTACTTCAGAAAGTTCAGGAGTACATCAGTGTAGTGAAAAGTTAATTTCAATGTTTTGGGGAGGGAAGTGGGGAATTGATAGTGGCTTGTGACCTCTTCCCTTTGAATGCACTTGTTCATAGGTCCTGGAGTTTTTACTTGCTTTCAGGAATGTTGCAGAAGCCTTTGTAATGTGCTATTTGCATTTTGAGCTTCTGCAGGGAAGACAGTGTACAAAAACACAATCCTTTCGTAAGAAATCCTTTCATCTGGATACTTTCCACCCATTTGTTTGGAGACTTTTCACTGTTTCCTTTCTTTTATGCTACAGATGGGGACACCTGTCACAAGCTCAAGTACAGCTTCCTCCAATTCAGAAAGTCTCTCAGCATCTTCTAACGCTCTGTTTCCTAGCACAGCACAAGTACGCAGGAAGTCACAGTTTAAAACAAATTGCTTTGCAACTTAACCCTTTGGACCGTTCTGTAAAGTCTAAAATTGACTAAACATCTTCAGATAATTTCTGTTATGTTCCTGATTATGTTTAGCTGGTAAAACTGCAGAGTCCATCATTATGAGTTGCATCTTACCAGAAACAGCATTTCAAAGTGCCCAATTTTTCTTAGTGTGAAAGAACGAAATGTTACATTCTGGTTCTAAAGGGTTAAAAGAGCATGAAAGCAGTTAAATGCATTTTAGTGGGCAGTGGTTAGCTTGATGCATGGTGAAGGCTTTTTAGTTTATGTTGTTTAATATGGCACATCATAATGTAGGGAACTTTAAATTTGCATTATGTGCAAAATGTTAATTTTTTTTTTGATTGGGGGGGTTCAGATAATTGTAAATACGCAGTGACAAGAAACAAAAGCATTCTCTCATACCTAAGGTTTGCTTTGGAGATTGCTTTGTCTTTAGAGACAGCTTTGCAGGGTTTGTTAACAAAAGAACAGGAGAGATGAAATGTTGGAATCTCTAGTGGACCTCTTCCTAGCTTCCATTGATTCTTCATTCACAAATAAGATTAAAGCTCTGTAGATAAACACAGTACTTTGTGAAAATACTGCAGTGTGTTTATGGAGAGAACGCTTAAAGTCCTGACACAATAGAGCTTTCTTAAATTTGATTAAAGTGTTTCTTAAATACCTAGTTTTAATGAATACTAGCACTTTGAGCTGTACTCTAAACTAATGATTGTTAAAATATGCTGATTTAGTGAAAAAACATGAATTCATACTTAGAGGCTTCTAAAAAGTAGTGGTTCAGGAAAGATTTACACATTTGCCAAATTCAGTGTTTGAGATAAAATAGTGGGGTGTTTTTTTCTTTGTTGTTCCTTTGTTGTTGTGGCTTTTTACCTGCAAATTTTAGACTTCCCAGTGTGCGTGTGTGTCTTTGTGTACATACTGGGGTTTATTTTGTCTTGGTTTCAGTTGCTCTAGTATGCAGTAAGGCTGAACTTTACTTTTGTCAAGCTTGTTATAATTACGTATCTCACTGGAAGGTTTCAGAGGTCTAACAGTTACCATTTAAGTTTTCTTCTGCTTTGAGAAATCAAATACTGACCCGTCTCTGTGTTTCACAGGCTGCAGCAGCTGTGCCAGGGCCAGTTGGTACTGATTTCAAACCTTTGAATTCCACACCTGCAACAACAACAGAGCCCCCCAAACCAACATTCCCTGCTTACACACAGTCTACAGCCTCAACCACTAGCACCACCAACAGCACTGCAGCTAAAGCAGCCACATCTATCACAAGTAAGCCTGCTACCCTCACAACAACCAGTGCAACCAGTAAGTTGATCCATCCAGATGAGGATATATCACTGGTAAGTTAGCACGTTTTCACTGTCTTACTGAAAAATGCAGTTTGTGATGATATGGCAGGTTAAATGGAAGTTCAGCTGTGCTCTGCATTATGTGTGTTTTAGTAGTGGTGAGAGTGCAAACTGTGCAAATTTAACTGAGAGAACTTCTTTGATTGCAGAGTAGTGACTGGCATACTGCAGTGACCTTGCTGCAGACTAAACCTTAGTTTTGGTGCTGGTGGGAGGTCTCAACCCAAAATACAATGTGGACGTTTATTGTGTGTGTGTCTTAAACTTGAAGTTAACTAGGTCTGGGTAATAAGTTTACAACAATAGACTGAACAGTTTGAAGTTGTTTTGATGGATTACAGCAGTTAGAAATATGGAATTTATGGATAAAACAAATGAACATTAATTACAGTTCAGAGGTCTTTAGAATTGTGTTTTAATTTAAGAGAAAAAGGCTTTATTCAGCTGGGGAAAGGGGAGAATTTGAGTTCTTTGCAGAATGCTTGGTCTGTATTAAGGCAGAAAGTCTGGAGAAAGGGGGGCAAATCCCACTGCTGCTGTGTAATGTTACTAGTACTCTTTGAATTTGTAAGGTGGTTATAATAGTACAGTAATTTATTTTGTTTCACCTTTATTTACCTTGCCTTTGGTGAGTTTTAACACAACGTGTTGTGGCTGTCTCTTGTGGTTTTAGGAGGAGAGAAGGGCACAGTTGCCTAAATACCAGCGCAATCTTCCTCGGCCAGGCCAGGCTGCCCTGGGCAATCCACCAGTCGGACCAATTGGAGGTATGATGCCACCACAGCCAGGAATTCCTCCACAGCAGCAAGGAATGAGACCTCCCATGCCACCTCATGGTAATCATAACTTCCCCAGCTTCCTGTTTTCAAAAAGATTCGTGAACTTGCCTGTGCTAGCAGGGAGGGGTGAAGCTTTTCACAAAATGCACTTCTCGCTATTTAATTAAAAAAAAAAAAATTTAAAAATTATTCTTTGCATCTTAACTGTTTGTAGGTCAGTATGGTGCTCATCACCAGGGCATGCCAGGATACCTTCCTGGAGCCATGCCTCCATATGGTCAGGGACCTCCGATGGTGCCCCCGTACCAGAGTGGACCTCCTCGCCCTCCGATGGCAATGAGACCGCCCGTCATGTCGCAGGGGGGCCGCTACTGATGCTCCTGCTCACGCCCTAATAGGTTTGGAGATTAAACCTTTTCTCATCTTGTGCTGTTAATATAGCCGAGCTTCCGTCAGTTAAGGCTTCATGGTGACTTTAAACAAAAAAAATAACTATCTTCCCACATGCAAAGGAGCTATTGGACATTCTTATTTTACATGGGAAAAATTATTTGGAATAATAACAGGAACTTTTCCTGATGTTGCGATTTATACTGTATGGCTTCTTTTTCATGTTTCATCTAGGTTTTTAGAAGTGAAGTATAGTAAATATGGTTCGTTAAATTGTGAAGGCGCTGGAATTACATGAACATACCACCTTAAAGGCAAGTTCTGTAATGTTATGTTGCTATTTGTGAAATTATGCCTTCACAGCACTTCAAGTGCTGTTGGACTTCATGTCCCCAACATAGTTTGGTGAGGGCTGTAACTGTTCCAGACTACCTGTACATGAAAGTCTGAACTTGTAACAATATTTAATGTATTTAGAGTTCCTCCTGTTCCAGGGTTTAAGTAAATTGACCCACTAAGGTCATGTGACTTTTCTGTACTGTTATCAACTTCATTGTAATAAAAGAGGAGAAACATTTATATGCCTTTTTATTCGTGACCAGCTGTGGACAACTGCCTGAAAGGTTTGTACAGATGCATGCCTTGGTAACCGTTGGTGTAATGAACACAGTTATTGGTGCTGTTCTGATAAAGTCTGAATTCCTTGTTCTAAAAAGTCACTCCTTAGCAGGTGACATCCTGAGGAGACAAAGACCTGTACACTTATTAACTGACTCCTCAAAACTCAGGCTGCAGGAGGCACATCCTAACTCTTGGTTGTAACTTCTCTTAATGCTTATGTTTTTTTATTTGTGATTTCTTGTCCTCAATAAATTTTAAATGATTGCTAGTCGTGGCACTTGCTTGTAGGATGTGAAAGTCTCTGAGTGCATCCTAGTGCCATGGTATGTTCCAGTAGGTCACCCTGCAACCGACACCTTTTAATGTGCAAATGGAGGTGAATTTTAGGAGCCTTTTAGGTGAAGATTTCTAGAAGCTTAGGTGCATGGCACATGGGTGAGTGACTTCCAGTTGATGTATTGAAGTTGACCTGCAAAAGAGAAATGTAGCTTAACCAACCCTCTTAATGCATAGAAGAGGCAAAGCAGGCAAGAGTAACATGTTATATGCTGAATGTTTACTTCAGATGTTGAGAATTTCATGTTTTGGCAGTATCTGAAAGGTGAACCATGTGGAACCATCTGTTGTGTCCTGTGATCAGATGTCTCAGTTCCCTTGAGCTATTCAGTGAAAGTTCCTGGGTAAGAGACCTTTTCATCAAGGAGAGGTCTTCCCTCTATGGATTAGTCATTTCTCTGTTCATAAGAGTAGAGTGACAAGTTCCTGTTAAGGTTGTAATTAAGTCTGACATGTGTTCCTGTGTTACATCTCTGATGAGAATGGAGAGGGAGGCTTTTTGGAGGGGAGGAAAGTGAAGGCCTCTCCAGCTCTTCTCAATGGGGAAAAGAGAGTGGTGAATTTTTCATTTGCAGGTCAACTTCAAATACATGTTCCAGCCTCAAGCCTTATCTGCAGTTTAATTAATGGGGATATCTCTTCTTTAGAGTAGGGTAGAAGGATCCATCAGCATTTTTGTGTTATTCATAGATGTTTTTGCAGATAGTGGAAGTTTTTCACTTAATTATAATACTGAGCATTAGAGCTCTGTTTTTGGGAAGTCTTGGGGGTTTTTTAGCTGCACTAAAGTACTTCATGTGGCTTTTTTCTGTGCTGTCTCTTAAAAGTACAAAAATACAGTACAGCTAAAATACTACATTATTCAGCTTCTGACCTATGGTCACAGAATGTCTCAAAAGCACTAGAGCATCCAGTGCAACCCAGTTTCAGCTGAATGGCCTTAGTTTATCTATTAAGAATTGCCAGATGCTTTTCTCTGCAGCGTTCAGCAGTTTTAAGACCATAACTCCAAGCCTCTGTTGAGAAGCAGTTCTCTCTGATCACTGGTATCTACTGATCACCTGTCAGATGTGCAGTATTTGGCTTGCAGATGTGCTGAGTGGGCCTTGATGTCAATTCTTTTGTTAGCTCTTCATCTTGCTTTAGACATAAGTCTAACAGATTAAACTTGTTTTGCTGAGGCAACACTTTTATACTCTGGGTTTCTTCTCTTTTACCTTTTTAGGATAATTACAAAGCACTGAGGAGATTTTTACGAGGTCTTATATTTGTCCTTTTTATAATATTACACATAAAATTCGTACATTATAAAGTGATCTTAACTACTGCTTGTAAAACTATAAAACTTCTTGCTTTTTCTGAAGATCATATTGGTGCTCTAAGGATGCTTTGCCCTTCTGCCCCAGTCAAGTGAATTCTTCCTCCCTTTGGTGTCTTCCTGTAATTTTCTGTATGTTGTTTTCAGACCCCTGCTTTTCCTGGGATAAAGCCTTATTGCATGCACTGTTAACTCAGCATATTCTGCAGATTGTATTAATTCAGTTTCACTCTTTTAAACGGTGAATGTCTCATTCTGATAATGGTACCATTTTGTAGCTAATACTGCGTAGACTTCAAGCTTGAATGCATTTTGGGAGTGATCTTTCCTTAGTAGTAATGTTATGAAAACCCCTCGAGTAAATCCCACATCTATTGCATTGGTCCTTGCCTACAAGCAGGTGAACAGTTTTTCTGTGATTTTCACATGGGTACTTCCCTGCTCCTGTCATTCCTGTGCAGTAAGAGCTGTGATGTGGCTGCCTTTAGTCTTCAGTTACTCCTGTCTCTTGTGTGATTCTTCTGTGAACAGGCAGATGTTTCAGTGCCTGTGTTGTCTGTTGGTCCCTGCCTTCATTTCTTTGGATACTGCTTCTTAATGTTCAGAGAGTTGGATTTATGGTGCATTTACCCCAAAACAGTAAAACTACTTTGAATGTAAAGTTGTATAAAGACAAATACTTGGTTTGCAATGCCACGTGTAATCAGCATGGCTCTGCCAGCAAAATCCCTGATGTAATGCAGCCATGAAAACAGGGTTTTGCTTTAGTTTATCTCTTCCTGGAAAGAGATTGCAGAAGCCTTTATGATTACAGAAAAGCATGTCTTTTATAGCTCTTGCAGGACTCTAGTGATGTAATTACAGAGACAGAAGCTTTGTTTTTCACTTGTTGCCTAAATTTGCCATGGCAGATCTTGCAGTAAAATTGACACTTGAAAATGCGTTTTGACCTGTCTTGAAATTGCAATATAATGTAAATGTTGAATACAAACGATTAAGCTACAAGATTTCAGACACAGGTGGGAAAATAGGTTTAACAAAAAACATGCCAGAATTTACAGCATCTAGGACTGTGTAGAAGGTTCTCAATTATTTTATGCATGGTCTCACAATTTTGTAATAAGCAGCAGATCTTTAGGGCACAATGGATGAGACTGGTGTGAAAGAACCTTGAAAAAGCCTGGGTTAGTTTTTTAGAAGTCTTTATATAACTCCTTCATACTGCCATTAGAATAGCCTTCTGCCACTGGCTGTTAATAAAATTCTACTTAGCTGCCTTATGCAGACTGAAAATTTCCTCTGAAACCTTTGGATTACTTTTTTTTTTCCTTCCACAGATGAGATTTTAGGTGCCAATAATAAATTTGAGGCTGGGCAGTTTATCTGGTAACAGTGGATCACTATTCCTCGCTCTGTGCATGCATGGAACAATGTAAACAAGCTTCTAGAAACACATTCAGCTGCATCTGCTTTCTGTGGTTTCTGCCAGCATTGCAGTCTGTGGAACTCTTGAGCAGTACTGACACAGAACTGGATAACTTACTCTCTTAAAACATGGATGAAACTGAATGGGATAGATACCTTAGTTATTTTATAGGAATCAAAGAATTCTGGATACAAGGGGAAAACTAAAATACCAGGATTACTTCAGTTTTATGAACGGCAAGAAGGGCATTTTGACCTTCAGTTAAATTGAGACTGATACACCAGTCTGTGAGCTGGGGCCACAATTTAAAATGGTAACTAATGACACTTCCTAGAAAATGTCTTAATAATTGTACTGGTCTAGTTTCTACATGAACACTTCAGACAAGGGTGAACATTGTCAGTGGCTGGTGGAATCTTTAACTTTTCATAGTACACAAATGCTATCAGTTAATGGGAAAAATGCCCCAAGACAACTGACTGACGTTCCATTGATCAAGATCCAAAGCAAAACAAGCTGTCCAATTCAGAAATAGCTACCAACTGCAAAAAATACTGTTTGGGCCTAACAAAAGAGGTGCTGTAGCAGTCATTTTCTTTTGTTTGCTTGATCACTGGAATTTTGTTAATTTTGAATGCATGTCTTTCACTTAATTGGGTCATGTTTTTTCTAAAATTTAAATTTTTCTTCTTCCTATAGCCCTGCCATAGGACAGGCTGAGGCAGAGTCTCAGTGTTGCCCTGTTCAGTCTGAGGCAAGTGGGATTTATTTTATTCATTCTGGGGGCTTTCACAGCTTTATGGCTGTTGGATATTTATGTCCCCAAACTTGCAGCAAGTTTGGTGAAGGCCCCTAAATTTATTTTAATTTAGGTTTTTTATTCTCCTTTGGTAGATGGGCTCTATATTAATATTTATCTTTTTACTATCACTGTGTTTTTAAGAGTCTTAAGGGGAGGGAACCTGTTTTAAGATGTGTGGGTGCCTTTTCTCTTAATGGAGTTCATTTTCTTCAAGGCTGCTCAGGTAGTCCCTAAGCCACACTGCCCCTCCCCATCTTTCCCTGCATTGCATTTGTGCTGTGTTTGGTTTTGGGTTTGGTAGTGTTGATTTTGTGTAGTCTCTGAATTAGTGGCATGTAAATACCAATTGTTGATGTTTTCTCTTCTGAGGAGGTGAATTTATTGAAAAGCTTAAAATAGGTTTGAACTAAGTAGTAAGTTAGTTGCTACAAAATTGTGTAGCCCAAATTAGAGAATACAGTTTCTGAAGAAATTCGAGATGTTAATACTGCTGCGAGTGTGAGCTGCACCTCATCAAATATTAATGTAGAGCCCTATGAAGAAACAGATCAGCTCCAAGTTGGTAACACAGAACAGAAGAGTGAGAAATCAGAGCTGCAGATTTTTCAGTTTGCTGGTTTCAAGGAGAACCTTTTCCTCAGTCTCTCAAATGCATCAAATGTGAGAATATTTTTACTATTGCAGCAATAGGAAGACTTGAAAAACTTTTTTTGAAACCTTGTGAAATTCTGTTGCATATTCAAAATTAGATTTATTTAAAGTTCCTTCTTTAACACAGTGACTAGCAAAAATGTCTGCCCTTTGTGAAGAAAAAGGTACTGCTTATTCTGTTGCACATGCATTGGTTGTGAATGCTTGAGGTTGCTTAAAGACAACTTCAGCTTCAGAACAGCAGATTTTGCCCAAGGAGGTCTTGCAGCATAACAGCAGTGAAATACTAAATAAACTAATGTAGGAGTCTGGTTTGACTTTTTTTTTTTTTTTTTTTGACGTTTTTGAGATATTTTTAAAGTTTGTGATGAGGTTTTTTTATGAGCATAGACTCTGTTTTGTTTCTTCAAGATTTTGCTAAAGGATAGCCCTTAATGGAATTTCAAGTAATTTTAATAGAAGGATGGAGTTGTAATTAACTTAAAAGAGTGGATTGCACATTGCTGTTGTACCCTTCTTTGTTTGTACTCTGCCCTTTGTATCCTTCCTGTAGAAGGCCCCCCCAGATCCCTGTCTGAGTGGAAAATTGACATGTCCACGATAACTTTTTCAGAATGGTTACTGAGCATGGTTTTGCTTTGCTAATTCTCACTGTGGTGCTCCCCCTGATAACAGTGAAGATGAGAACAACTCTTCAAGATAGACTACTGCAACTAGTATTTCTTTCACTTGCTTTATTTATAGGAGGATTTGGCTTAGTTCTTAAGTCTCTAGAATGTTTAAGGAAAGTGTTTAACCCAAAATAATACATTGTGGGGCTTGTACTTTCTTGCTTTAAGTATCTGAATCTCTCAGAATCTCAAAATAAAAAATAGGCAAATTTCAAATGCCTCTTTATTTTGAGGGATGAAGTGTGTTCTTAGTTACATTCCAGTATTGTAGCTCTCATTGCAGCAGTTTGTGTATCACAAAGTTGTACATCTTTCTGTTAGTGAAATTTCTTTACTAAAGGTGACAGTATTTCAGTGACATGACTTGTATGGATATTGACAAGATGAGATCTTGGGAGTTCAGTTGTTTTAAGCTTAAGTAGGAGCACATAACTTTTATTGAGGAGCAGGAGTTACTGATACTCCACAAAATTGGGTAAATTGGCACCTGATCTGTTAAAAAAAGTAACTTGGAGATGTGGTAAATAAAATACATACCACATACAAAGAATTTTTAAAAAAATCTGTATGCTTGCAATGAAACCAGTCAGACCAGGGCAACAGTGGTAGTGTCTGGGTTCTGTAAGAGGGCAGCTGCCTGTGACTGCTGTGTTTTCTCTGCTGTGGTTGGGCTAGGTCGGAGGTGGTTCAGAGGAAAGGAAGTTTGAGGACGGCCGTTTAAAGGATCAGGGTGAATCAAAGTGTTTGTAGAGTGCAGTGCAAATAAAGGTTCTTTTGGAGTTCTGAAGAACACTTGGTGAGAGGTTTCTGGCACACTGTCAGCAGCAGCTCAGTGCAGTCTGGGTTGCCAGAGCACGGGTTCCCAGTGGGGCTCTGTTAAAAGCAGAGCAGTTTTACTGCAGTCTTAGGCAGGTGTGGCTGAGGGGCTGAGCACTGGGGCCTGCAGCCATCTCCTGTCCTGAGCCACAGGATCCAGGCTGTTACCCTCCAGCCAGTCCTTCCTGGCGTCCTGCTGAGTCAGTTTTGACTGACTGTGGTACAAATGATTGTGAAGCTTGGTGTTTATATACCTGGACAGTGTTGTCAGTAGGGAGACCCTTGCACCCTCTGAACAAGTTTACAATATCCTCTTAAATTCTTAAGAGCTTTCTTGCAGTAGGGACAGTCAGCAAGACTGCTGTTTCAGTGGCAGTGAATTTGAGTGCTGCAGAAATACTGTCTTGAACTTACTTGCCTTAAGGTTTTTCTTTCTCAAGGGTATAAAGAAGAGAAAAGGTTTTGAGAACAAAGTAGAATTTTAATGCCAATATCATCCTAACTAAAAGTGAAGACACACATGATGTTGAGAGCTTGAAAGCTTCCTTAAAAATTCTCTTGTTAGCAGTTAGTGTCTTTCTGATGGTTAATTGCCTTTTACAAGGTTCAAGCTTCTGACGTCTTAAACTTTTTTTCCTTAAATCTCTACCACATTCAGAAAGGGGGGCATGGGTTGTAGAATTTCAGCTTCTGCTGCTCTTAGTAGCAAATACGTATAGCTGGTTTTTGCTAATAGCAATTTTAATTACCAGAAATGAATGCAATACAACCAAAGGAAGCTATTTCACCATCTCCCAACTTAGGAAGTTATGTAATGCTTTGAGATAAAGATGTCATGCAGAGCTTTTTTCTTTTTTTTTTTTTAATTGAGTTAATTGCACTAAAGACTTCTTTAGGTTCTTTCTCATAAATTTAAGTGGGAAAAATACCTTTTGCTCTTTCACTTATAAAGTTCAGACTAAGAAAACACAAGGAACCTGGCAATGTAAGTATTGTAATTTCCTTTATGGTTTTAGTAGGCAGCAGGTGACCTTGTTAAACTTACAAGTTATGTATGAAAAATCAGAAGGGAAAATTGAAAGTAGTTTTATAGTTGCCTTTACTTCATATGCTTTTCTTAAGCAACAAATTGCAGTAATTGAAGTTTGGCAGCTTTCTTTTTTTTTTTTTTTTTTTTTTAATAAAAAGCTAAATTATGGATTAAACACCTTGGTTTAATACAATTTGTGTTTCTGTTAACTAGCAGCAGAATTTCAGCATTTGCTACTTACTGGTAGAGAAGAAAAATTCCACAGAACTGCCAGTACAGGTTAGTTTAATCTGTAAGTACCTGATGTTCCTATTTGAAATAATTTGTTCAAATGATACCACTTAAATACCTGAGGGGAATTCTGGTCTTTGAAATGTGATTGTTACCTACTGCTGATTCCAGTAGTGAGTGAAAAGACAAGACTCTTTTGGAATATCTATAATGGATTTAACTGTGCTTGTGGACAGGTAAAAAATACCTGCAAGCACCTTTAAGGAAAATTTAATACAGAATCTTGACAGGCAGCCTTTGATGTTACTGAAAAGTGTGAGAATCTGAACTCACAATCACTGTGGTGACGTGCTGCTTATTAATGAGGCTGTTTTTTATCAGCAAACCAGCAGGATCCTGTGTTTGTTGTGTTGGGGATTAAGCCTTTGTTGGTAAGAATCCATAGTAGTTTGTAATCTTACCATTTTCTTTAGCTATTGCTAATTACCCTTTTTACCCACAGATTTTTACTCTGTTAGGCCAGTAAGCCAAAAGCTTGTTCTTGTTTGCTTTTTAAATTATTACTTTTGTTAGTTCACTGCAGCACTTCAGAGGCTACCTACAAATGTGGTTTTGTCCAGCTGTTTTATCTTACTCCAGAGTTACTCTGCCTGCCTCTGTTTTAATTCTGCCCTATTCCATATTCCCAGAAATTCTGGTATTTCATTTCTGTTATGTAGAATATTTTATACTTTGCAATAAGAAAGGATCTTTTTGAATGGATAAAAGATGCAGCTTTCTCTGGAATGGCTGCATACATTTGTTTCTGTTTAGACTTTGTGTATCTCATTTCTACATATCAGCAAAAGAGATGAAAACTTTTTCTGTGCTGTAGCACAAAGCAGAGCTCCACAACTGGATGGGCTGTGTAAGACTGTGCTTTAATTCAGTTTTTAAGGCCATGATGTCCCACTCTGAATTTGAGGGGCTTTTCACATCACTGGTGGATAATTGCTTAGTTGGTACTGGGAAGGTCATAGTTTTGTGGTAGCTGAACAGACACTTCAGTTTTGGCAGCTCATTTGAAGGGTCTGGAGTGGGTTTATGACTGACTTGCCACTCCCAGCAGAATTGCTTGTTTCAGGGTTCTGAAATCTTAAATGGTTCTGCAGAATTCATCATAAAAACATACACAGTTTCAAGGCAATTGTATCTTTCCAGGTTTTAGAATAGTTACACTTGCAGCCCACTGTCTGCCATCTTCCCTACATCACTCCTTGGTAATTTACACTAAATTGCTTTGTCTTCAGAATGAGCTACAGGCAGATTTCTGACTAACGTTGCATAGGTTTTTCTTCCTAGAAGGGGGGGAAAAAAAAAGGAAGTAGTACATTAATATTTATAAATGAGCTTTATCTCTGCTTAATCTTAATTGCAGGTATGCAAGAATAAAAGGGATGCCTCGTTGTGAGGCCATTACCGTGTTGACAGAATGTATCTGTATTTCTTACACCCTCTATGATACTAGCTGATACTTGAATGCTCAGTCCTAAGCTGGAGTGAGGGACTGCTTTGGGCTGCTCAGTTACCTGTCAAGTCCTGGCTTTGGCAGTGGTTGGATGCAGACCTGTGCTGCTTGTACACTGGCCTGGCACTCAGTGGGGATAGCTAAAAGGGCAGAATGTCTTCCATAGTGTAACAAAATAAAGTGCATTTCTCCAGGATAGATCGTAGTAGAACTCTGGTCATCTCTTTGTGAGGCTTTAAATGACAATAACTTACGGTACTTTTTGGTACAATCAAGGTTATTTTCTTTTGAGTTATTTTCTTTTTTCTTTTGTTATTTCCGGAACAATACTGGAAATTTGAACTTTGATTACCAGGTGAGCAGTGTTAAATTGTAGCTCACCTTCTGACACACCATTAGAGCAGCTGTCCATTGTAAAATGGTTCAGCAGTCTTCCCTCCCAGTTCTGGTACTTGATGTTTGGAACAGTTTGTCATTTCCCACTATTTCCTTAGGCTCCTTGCTGACTCCCAGTTGTCCTTTCAGAGTTTCTGGTCACTGTGCAGCGAACCCAAAATGAGCAAACTCTGTGCTGTTTTTAGTACCTTCATAAAGGGCCTTTAAGCACATGAGTGATAAGTGTCCCCTCTTGGTAGCAGTATGTCCACAGAAGTTAGTGTGTTGTGAAGGGTTTTTTCTGTAACTTGATACTGGGTTTGTGTTAAGTGGTATGAAAGGGCTGGGATTACTGATCTTTTTCAAAAGACAGGTGGTGGCAAAATACTGATGTTGAATTTAATTCAAGAAAGTGAGAGACTGGTAAGTATGTGCATCACTTTATTGCATGCAAATAATAGTAACAATAAGAAGCTTAATTTTATAGCATTCAGTTTACAAAGAAGATTAAAAGAATGGAGCTAACATCATTTGCATCCACTGAGAACCTCTGAACTGTTCTTCAGGAATGGGTCATTGCACATATAGCCATCTGTAATGTGTGATCATTTTGTAACAGTCTGTGATTAAACAGAAGTGAACCACTGTTTCTGTGTATCTTTTTTTCTCCTCTTAAAAGCCTATTGAAATTATTATTATTGCAACAGATGTTACAGTGAGAATAACTTGGTACCAGCTTTTTGATTCTCTGTGAGCTGCAGAGACTCATTTGTGTGAGCTGACTTCACGTGGAGACAAAGAAGTGAATCCTAATTCAACTTGTAACTTCCTTTTGCTGTTGATCCGCTGTCCTGCTAAAGTGTACTGCACAGAGCTGTTACAGTTGGAATGTGGAGGAAAGGTTTGTAACAGTGTTCTCATAAAAGTTGATGGCGTGGGCATGCTGGGAGGTGCTCTGTTCTAAACCCTGTTTGAGCAACATGCCAGGGATGAGGTAGCTTGGCAGTTGGGGTATCCTTGCACCTCCTGTGTATGGGGTGAGAGTGGGTTACTGTGCCAGGCTGGTTGGTTGTACATAGCTACCACTCTTCAGTCATAGGTTCATTTCTGAGAGGTGGTAAAGGAAAGATACATGCATATTTTAATGCTATGACATGGACAAGTTGGAGGCATATTGAATTGGGTATGTGTGACAAGGAGGTGCAGTAGAGGACCCCGCAAGGGAGCACTGCTGCAGTGCAGCTCTTAAATAGGCATTTGTCCTCTGGGCCTTTCAGCTCCAGGGAAGTCTGAGGGGCCTTTGGGAACTGCTTTATACCTAGAGTTGGTTAGAGCAAGGGCAGCTGTGTGTCACCTGGCAGGTTAGAGCCCTCCCAGTGTGAACATGACTGCTAGGAAGTAAGAAGGATGGGTCTGTACCTGCTGCCCTGTGAGCCTCAGCTGGTGGTTCTTGGCAACGTGGGACCTCAGGAGTGAATCTGTAAGTTTACACTTTTTCTGTAAAACTTGTTTCAGTTTTTGGTTTTTTTTCCCTGTGGGGATGAAGTAAAGATTTTAAAGCTAAACTTCTAATTGCTTAAAAGGTAGAAGTGGGCATGTTTGAAAAGCAAGACCCCTTTTCATACCTCAAAGACAAGACTGAGGCTTGTGCAGTAGTGTGGGCTCCAGCACAAAGCACTGCTGTCAGCAGAGTCGAGTTGGATGTGTGCAGGCAGAAAACAAGCCTCTGGGCCCAGCTGGCTGTAAGTCTTCATCGTGGTAGCAGTTCTTTTCCAAAAACAGTCTATGCTTCTGCCACAGCATTTGAGCAGGTTTTGTGTGTGGTGAGCAGTCAGTGCTTTGCTTCTAACTCCTGTGCTTTCAACTAAGTTTACATGTCTTGTTTCTGCTCTGGGTTGAAGCCATCCCAATGCCCCAGGCTAAGATTTGGGGAAGCTGCCTTTGCCCAGTTACCTTCTCAAACATACTCCTGTGCCCTGCATCAGGGCTGGGGAGCAGACGGGGATTTCTCTGACCCTCTAGCTCTCTTACTTCTGGCAATTGTTTCTGCTACCTGAGGCCAGAGTGTGAAGTCTTGGACTAGACAGTAGTTTCCCATCTTCCTTCTGAATTCACCATGGCTTGCTGTTTGTTTTACAGTTTTTGGCTCTGCCCAGATCTTGGCTGCAATTGGAAAAGCACATCATACCTACACATCACATTATACTGCTGGAAATACATCCTCAGGGTAATAAAGCACATGTAGAAATGGGAATACTTCATAAAAGATATTTATTGGATTAAAGCAAGTTATATTACAGGAGGGGTTGACAATTTTAGTCATCTTATATCAAACAATGTGAAACCAACAACACATGCTTTTGCTATTAGAAGCTAAATGTGACATGGTTGCAAACGCAGCACCGAAAAACCCCTTTTCATTTTTCAGATCATGGATGTATGCTCTAGACAAATTTGAGATCTGTATTTTGTGGCATTCCTTGGATGATAACACAGAATCATTTCATGAAGTGCAGGAATTGTTTGGACTGAACACATAACTGCTTACAGATAATCTTTTATGTCACTCATGACTCTGCTCACATGTCTCTGATACAGATCTGTCTAGTATGGTAATATTTAGAGAGAAGCAATGTAGAGTTATGCAGAATTTGAGACCTGTTTTTTATCAGTCCTGATTGTGAAGTCAGCTTTAAAATTGCTTCCATACTGACACTGGCTTTGCAGTTGGTAGTTATTTCATACATGGTGTGTGTCAGAGAGCAGTGTATGTGGTGTGAGTTCTATTGTTGATTCAGGAAGAAAAATGTAATTACACTAAAATTCTTATACTGATCAAGACACTGCAGAAATTAACTTAAAATCCTAACCTGTGGGAAAAGAAGAAAGGGATCAATTGCTGTCTTTGGTCTGAAATTTTGCTTTCTTTGAGTCCAAAACTATGAAAGGCTTGGCTCAAAGTTCACTTTACTCGTAGTTTCAAGTTTTTTTAGTTATTTGGTCCGTATTATGGTTGTTAATTCTGATTCTCTTGTTGCCTGGTAGTTACCCAGGGCAGTGCACTTTTAGTTTTAAATGTGAGACTGGACACTTCCAGTGCTGTACCTGAGAGCACAGTGCACCAGGTACTGTACTTACACACCTTACATTCTTTTGATGGCTGGATCATTTTCAACCTCAATATTGAAAGCAACAAGACCATTAAATGAAAAGCCTAGGTAAAAGGTCACATTTTCATTGCCAGCGGGCACTGATTCACGATGGAGTGGCAAGATACTGAGCTCCTTCACGTGACCACGTATAAATAAATTCCTGTCCTTGGTCCAGCCAGAGACTCTCTTGAGATTGTCACGGATTTGGGGAATATTCCATACGGTTCCATGCAGCCACTTCATTCTCCTCTCGTCTAAGGACCCCACCATCAATTTGTCAATTTTAGTTTTGTGCACGATCTTACTTAGGCCATAGCCCTTTCCCAGAAAAAAGTGAGTGTAGATTCTTTTCTTTCTGGTAGGAACATCTTTCATTTTGATGTCATATAAGCGTTTCAGGGTTTGAAGGGCTGAAGTTAAAATTTCATCTTTATCGGGATTAGGCTCTTTGTCTAATGCGTCATCTGGCCAGTACAGCAAGGTGAGCAAAAAAAAGGCACTTGCTGGAAATGCTCTTTTTCCTTTGCAGAATCTTAAACTGAGCTCACGAAGAGTTGACAGTGGAAGGAGTTTGGCTGATCCTGGTGCTAAGCAGGCTAATGTGATGTGGCACAAAATAAAATTGATCAGATCATTGTCCTCCAGCTTGTTCCTCTGTGGGTTTTCTGGATAGAAACTAAGGATCCTTTCTACCTTTTCAGCTGACCTGTTCTCTTTCTTATCTGTTAAAAATGACAGGATATTGGTGACATTTCCTCCACCAAACCTATAAATATTCATGCGTCTCATGAACTGAGTGTCAGGACCATTGTTGCTGTCATCAATAAGTGATACTGAGATGAAGAACTTGGCGTATACCGCTGACTGGTGTCTCAGCCATTTTCTGGGATTATAAATTTGTTCTTCATTATCATCATTTTCATCATCTTTTTCTTGGTGTTTATCTGTTTGGAAATAACTTAGTTCTTCTGAAATCCATTCCAGAGCATTATACAGGTTCTGGCGCAAGCCTTTTAAGCGGGAATGAAGCGTTCCCCATGGTTTTTTTATGTCTTCAGGAATGTAATCTGTGGTGAGATATCTCACAAGCTCAGTATATTCCCCCCCTGGACTTCTGTGGAATACAGGCAGTGTGGACAAAAATCGAAGAAGGCGACAACCTACTTCCACTTCTCCAAAGTAGCCAGCATTGTTCATACTTTCACGTTCTTCCTTTGCTGCTCGTTGTGCATCCTGGAAGCATTTCATAGCTTTAAGAGCAAGCTTTATCTTCTCAGTGATCGTTTCAGGAGTGTCCTCCTCTGTCATTTTATCCACAGTGAAACTAAACCATCTCCTGTAGACTTGACCTTCTGTATCCAAAATAAAAGAATCATTTGGCAAATGTGATTTTGCGACCTCTGCCCATTTTTTTGCATCTTCAAATTTTTCGTTGCTGTAATTTAATCTGGCAAGCTGTTGGGCAAAAAAAGGATCTTTTCCAAGGAGTTCATATGCAGCTGTTAAAACAGCAATGGCTTTTTCACAGTCTTCAGCTTCACAGACATGTTCAATGAATGGGGAGAAGAGAGTATCAGTATTGTCACCCCTGCTTCTTTTATCACGTCGAATAAACAGGTGTCTGATAAACTTTATGAATTCTTCTCGTCCAAATCTGTTTTCAAAGAGTGCCTTTTCCTGAAGAAGAGCTGTTGCAAGTTGACTTAGTGATTGGTTCCCTGAAAGCTGATGCAGAATTTCTTTTGCGACTAGACAGTGTATTATCCGAACAGATGAAATATAAGTGGTACTTTCCCTTAGCTCAATAAAAATCATTCTTACTTGTTCACTCAAGTGATGTTTGAAATCATACGCTCTTGCTTTACTCTCTGTATATGCCCCCAGCCCCAGAAAAGCCTCACAGTGTGACAGTGAAATGTATGAATTGGGTACGTAGCAGTTGAGGAGCGCCACGTAACGCATCAGGCAGGTGTCTCGAGAGGCAGGGTCAATGCCTTGCAGTATGTGCTCCACTGTGTCCGACACATACTTCTTATTGAACTCCTCACACATCAGCACAAACGTAAGTATGAATTCTGGCTCAGCATATTTCTGCTGCAGCTTTTTAAGTTTGATGTTGAACAGATTTTTCTCTGACTGTGTCAGTTTGTGAGTGACAGCAACTGTGTCCAGTGGTGAAACCTTACAAAGCCTTTCAGGGTTATTGGATCGTCTGCAGCATATGAGGATGAAGTAAGGCCTGGAGGTATTCATTGTCCTGGTTGTTACAGCCTCCATTAACTCAATCTGCAGTTCTTCAAAGTACTCATCATCGTAGTCCTCTATCAGGAGCAGCACAGGAAAACAGTGAGTGATTTCCTTTTCTTCATAATCTCTAAGGGCGAGTACATGATTACAAACAATTGAAGGTGAATATGAGGTCTTGATAACAGCACATCTAAAACGTTTTCTGTTTTTCCATAGAACTTGCCTTGCTATTGTGCTTCCACCACTCCCAGGATGGTGAAATATCTTTAGTTTAGCCACAGAATAATTTTGTCCACCTCCTCGCAAAATGCCATCCAAGAGTTTACTTGCCTCCGTGCATGCTTCACGTTCAATGATGTCCCCACAGAGTTTTTCATCAGCAAGCCACAAGTTTTCCCACATGATTTTTTTCCCATGGTAGAAATTTTGTTCTATTTCTTGTTTTTGTTTTTCAGTCAAAAGATTCAGTTTGATATCATCACATTGGTCAGCACAAAGGATTTCTAGGGAGTAGAGCTTCTCTTCTTCGCGCATGGGAAGCGTACACACGCCTCCAGTGGAAGTTGGCAGGTGTCTGGGTTGGGGTGTAGAAGGCAGCATTGACTGGATGGTGGCATCCACATGACTGAGCTTCATACCCACAACACTGCATTGTTCTAGGGTGTCAATGCTGCAGGATGCCTGAGCTTGATTAGCCCACCTTCTGTAATTGTCTTTGGACTCTGCAATGCAGACGATGTACTCCATGCCATTCATCTCTGTATAGAATTCCTGAAAAGTGTCCACAAGTGGTCTCTGCACTGGTGATAGCAATAGAAAAAGCACAATGAAAGAGCGCTCTGGCAGAGTTTCCTCACAGATACAGGTAATTACTTTCTTCAGGTGTTTTTTTTTTGTTCTAATCCATGTATTTTCATCACAAGATTTTTCATCCCCAAGGAAGTCACTGCGCCCATTGCAGAATATCCAGCTGGTCTGATCAAACAGTTTCTGAGGGGGAGAACCATCAGTCTTAAGTTCTTCAAAAAAATCCTGTAAAAAATAAGAATTTGTTTCATGGTGCTCTTTGTATTTGCTGTACAGCCCTGACACATTGGAATGTTCATCGAAGTCAAAGACACAGAAAATGTTCAAGTGCATTAAAAAGTTGATGTGGTTCAGATTATCCTGTTCACATCTGTTTGTGACGAGGATGTACCATAGAGAATCATCCATGTAGCTTTTTCCATCATTTAGTAGAATTGATAACTTTCTTCCTAAATCTTGAGGTATTTCTGTAGGTACTTGTGTGCTGGAGAGCTCAGCTTTTTCTCTTTGAGCATCCCTGTCTGGCACAGCTTTAATGAAAGCAGTGTACTTGTTTTGCTGCACAGGTTCAGACTTTGCTCCTAATCTCTGGTAGAGAGCTAGTTCTTTGGTCAGCTTCACCTTCTGAGCATCTTCATTGTATTTTGGCAAATAAACTTCAAACCAGTTGTTCTTTACCAAGCTGAATGTTGGTTCGATGTCAACCTCCACTACAAATCTTTGTTCCTGAGAGTCTCTTGAAATCACTTCAACAAACACAGGTGTGTGAATACATTTCCTTGCAATTTCATGCAAATCACTGCCAAAGCACTTTTCTATATTATCCAGTGCACCCACAAAGTCTTCTCGGTTTTTGACCTTCACGCCAACGATCTGTCCGTGTTTCCAGCCCTCGTCCTCAACACTGTCCATGACCCCAAAATGGATGGTGCCGTTTGTTCGGGTGTTCATGCAGGCTGCAGCGAATCGTATCACTTCAGAGGCAAACTTGGATTGCAGTTGGGGTTTTTTCAGTTCTGCAGCAATGGCAAAAGATTTGTATTCGTGGCAAGGAGTGATTAAATCACTGACTCCTGATTCTGGAGGAAGAACTGTGTCTTTCACATATTTGAAATTAGTATCCTGACTTTTAAACGGCCGACAGTTTCTGAGCTCTAAAACTTCATCAGCCTTTTCAAGCTGGGATTTCTTGCTGCTTTTTTGCTTCTTGCCAGAAGTAGGAGCTGTGTTCTTGCTGCTGGTTGTCCCCACGGGACCAGAGCTGCCTCCACTCGCCGTGCCCTGAGTGCCTGGGCCTGGCTGTGCATCTGTTCTGACAGGTGTCTTGTTGCTCGAGTCCTCAGCTTGCTGTGCATTGTCCTGGAGCCGCAAAAGTTCATTTCTCTTGTGGATCAAGATCTGGATTTGGCCTGCCTTCATTCCCATTTTTTTGAGGAAAGACTCATCCAGTTCCATTAGTGCTGGACCTGTCACTTCTTCTTCATATAGTGCATCTACATACTCCTTCTTGATTCCAGTAGATTCCAGCCAACATTTGACATGATTCTCAACCCATTCACTCACAGGTAATGTTTTGTAATCTAGAAGTTAAAATCATGTATTACTAATACAAACTAACGTTTGGTTGCACTGTTAGATTATTCTCTACCAGTCACATTCAGGGAGCAGGTCTTAACTTCTCAAATATGTCAGTTCTGACTGCTAAGTATCCAAAACCTAAGTATCCAAACCTAAGTATCCAAAAGCAATTCTGAACAATGGTGCAAGACTAATAAATCAGCAAAGCAGGAAACTAGGAAGGAGACTTGGAAATGATCCTCATTGCAGAGAATGATAAGGTTTATGGGAATTGACAGGGCTGGATTCCCTGAACTGGACAGGTTTGGGTAGATCATTTACTCACTTGAGTCTGATTATTTTCTGCTAACTGAGGAGAGCATCAATACAAGCCCCAAGGTGATGACAGGAGTACTGATTAGTTCCCCACTGGAGATGAATCCTTCAAATCCAGGTATTAAAAAGCAAATTGCTACATACAAAGTAGAAATTTTTTGAAAGCAATACATACCCATTGTCTTTGGTGAGGGAGATCCTGCTGCTAATGAACGAGACCCTGAGTGGGGGAAAAGTAAGTCTTTAGATTTACAGTTCACATTTCTGTGATAGTTCAAGCTGATTTTGGTGTTCTGATTTCCCAACTTCCTCCCCGCCTTTTTGGTCATTTCTGTACTTGTAAAAGCTTGTTCTTGCCAGCTATACTGCTTCTGTGTGCCCGTGTGAAGGCAGCTGCTCCTGCCTCTGACACACGTGGATGTGAAAGAAATAGGGGGTTGCTGGAGAGACTTGTGCTGACAGCTGAGCCCAACAGTTCCTTCTGTTACATACTGGAGAAAAGGAGGCCCCTCACCACTATATCCCCCAGGTTCTATTTCTTACTTTTTATTGCTTTTTCTCACTTTCCCTGCCTTTTGTGCCTTCCCACTTGCTTTTTCTGTCCCTTTGGTGGATGTGCTCCCTCCTCTCTTTTCCCACGTCTGTTCTGGTGCTTACCAAAATTTCCAAGAAGCAGTTCGACTCACTGCCCAACGCAGCAGAAGGTTTTCTGTTTAGTGGGGTGTCCTGGCCTGAGTCATGACATCCTTCCTGTGCCCAGGCTCTGTTCCAGGGGTTCAGAGATGGGTGGCAGCAGGGACAGCCTGTTCTGTCCTGCAGGAGGAATGGGTTAGATACACCTGCTCAGTGTGACAGCAGAGATAGGAGACGTTCACAGTCAGGAGTAAGCATGGCCTGGTCACCAGGGTCACAGTAGAAGGTGCACTGTGGTGGTGGTGGTTCTTCTCTTACTGTGGTGTGGAGGCTCATCTCTGGTTCAGCGGGTGCAGGAGCTCAGCCTGCTCCACCCCTGCAGCTCGTGGTGCTGAACAGTGCTCAGCAAGTGTCAAAAGAGCAGCCACCACTGCAGCTGGTCAAGGTCCCCACAGCATCTGCAGGTGTAATCGTGGTGACTAAGGGAAGGAGAAGGGCGTTCACTCCCCGGGACCACGGCTTGGCAGGAGGTAAGTGCAGCACAGGGGAGTGGTTTGGGGAGATACAGGTTCTGGGAGAATAGGGTATGCTGGAAAAAAACCAACAAGGGCACATTTACCCTTTCTGCATCTGGTCAGCCCTATGGAAGCCTTGGCCGGCTGAGGTGCCAGCCTGGCTGGAGCTTTGTGGTGAGCTCTAAGGGTACGGGCCTGCCCTGGTGTGCCGTAGGCATAAGGGTAAGGCTAAACAGCTTGGTTTATCCCCCAGAGTAAGGGTAAACGGCTTGGTTCTGAAAATGGGAGACCATCGTGCAGCCTTCCCCGAGAAAGGGGCTAAAAAATATCCCTGAAATACTGGTCTTTTATTACCTCTGGGCACCTCCCAGGGCTGGGCTTGTACAATCGGCTTGCGGGGAATGCCGTCCCGCCCTTGTGTCTCTGCCCCAGCCCGCTGTGACAGCTGATGTCAAGAAGCGTTTCAGAGCAAAGCGCCTATCCCGGGGAATCGAAACTGGAAGGAAGGCTGAGCAGAGCGGGGGCAGGGCCGGGGAAGCGCGGCAGAAGGGGGCCCGCGGCTCCCTGATCCCTCCGGGGTCCAGGAGCACCCGGAGATGGCAGCGGGTCTGCGGGCAGAGCTGCGGGCACAGCTCTGGATAGAGCTGTGGATAGAGCTGTGGATAGAGCTGTGGGGCAGAGCTGTGGATAGAGCTGTGGGGCAGAGCTGTGGGGCAGAGCTGTGGATAGAGCTGTGGATAGAGCTGCGGGCAGAGCTGTGGGGCAGAGCTGTGGGGCAGAGCTGTGGACAGAGCTGTAGATAGAGCTGTGGGGCAGAGCTGTGGGGCAGAGCTGTGGGGCAGAGCTGTGGGGCAGAGCTGTGGACAGAGCTGTGGGCAGAGCTGTGGGCAGAGCTGTGGATAGAGCTGTGGACAGAGCTGTGGGGCAGAGCTGTGGACAGAGCTGTAGATAGAGCTGTGGGGCAGAGCTGTGGGGCAGAGCTGTGGGGCAGAGCTGTGGATAGAGCTGCGGGCAGAGCTGTGGGGCAGAGCTGTGGGCAGAGCTGTGGGGCAGAGCTGTGGACAGAGCTGTGGGCAGAGCTGTGGGCAGAGCTGTGGATAGAGCTGTGGGCACAGCTGTCTGCGCCCCGCTCCCACCTCTCTGAGAAAGAGTCTGCCCAGAGTCCCGTGGAGCTGCCGAGAGCTCCTGCCCCAGTGGGGTGGCCGAGGGGACAGAGCCGGGCTGCTGGCAGTGGACGGACATCCTCACTTTTGGTTAAACCCGCGACCAGTAAAGTGACCCGCCAGGCTGGGAATGAGCCGTGGGCAGCGCACGGAGGGCTTACCTTGCCGAGCCCGCGGGTGGCCCGGTGTCCCCAGTGCTGTCTGCCTGCAGGGAAAGGCTTTCCAGAGCAGGGACGGAGGGAAGATGCTCCAACACCTGTGGTGCCACGCTCTGCACGGGCAGCAGGCTGAGCAGCTCTGTAAGTTCTGCAGGCGTCTTGAAAATGAGTCCGGAAATCAAAAGGGGAAACTGCTTTTGACAAAATTCCCGCGATGATGTCTCAAGTCTCCACCCCCTTCGCAGCAGTTCGATTGCTGGGTGGGGCTGCTGTTACAATCCAGCAGCCTTGGCTCCACCAAAACCGGCTAGCTGTCAGCATGGCTAATGGGATATAGCTATTCTTGCTTTTGTATTTTTCAGATCCACCTCACTGCTCTCTGTATGAGCTACCTGCTCACTCCAGGGCCCCTCACCAAGTAAGTAGTGGAGAGGCTCCTCATCCCAGCCCTGTGTGCCACTGGGGCCGAGGAAGTTGTGCTGCAGCAGAATTATCTCAGTGACCTTCTGTTTCCTGTAAAGCACGTGACCAGTTAGCAGCTCAGTTTCACCAAAACCATTTATTTATGGGTATTTCTTCATGGCACAGCAGCACAAATTGCTGCCATTTCACTGCACCTGCCTCAGCGCCCAGGCTGGAGGGGGCTGGGGACTGTCCGAGTAACCAGTGAGGCTCCCGGGCCTTGGGGGAGGTCAGGGCTCGCCCACCTGAACAGCTCCTGCATCCTGTTGGATCAGCAGGAAGGTTTGAGCAGGCCCAAACACCCAGCACTTGTCCCTGCCCGCTGGAGGCAGGACTGGGCTCTTCCCTGCTCCCTGCCCTGGGCACACAGCGGCACTGGAAACCACAGGGGTTTAATCTGAGTACAAGTATTTATTTAGTAGATTTATAAAAGAGCTTTACATGAAAAATACAAAAATATGAAATAGGCTTTGAATCTTTTTAGGTAAAATTACCATTATTTTTTCAAGCTTTAGAAACATGTAACCTGCACAGTTTGGCATCTTAGGTAAGTTGCTCTCACACATTGTAAAAGTAGGGGGAAAAAACCCCGTAAAGTATCTCCAGAAAAGGAGCTCTATGTACCCCATCATACATATTACTGGCAATAATTTATTTAAGACTCAATGGCACAGTCATACAAATTCTCATGTTGTAATTTCTCCTTTAATTAATTCCACTGAAAGATGCAGTGTCACTCTCCTCTTCCAGTTGTTAGGCTAATTAAATATAAACACAAAACTGATTAAGACTGATTTGGCATGCTTCATACTTGTACCACTTGGATTTGATACCACTTTGTAGTAAAAATTAAATAAATAAAAATACCTTAAATAAATATATTGTAAAAGAACACCCCTGTTACATTAGATTTCAGCATTTCTTCATCTTAGCACACGTGACACTGTCACAGCTTCAGGGCCAGTGTAAAGAAACACTGCATCTTTAACCACACAGGCTCCTGTGGATGGAATTACCAGCCCACACACACAGGAGATGAGGTTCTACAGCTCTGTGGCACTCCTTAAACACTGCCTTGATTTCACTGCTCGAACGGCTCTTGGTTCCTGTTTGGCTCCTCTTCCCAGGACTCCTCTCACCCCTGGCCCTGTGGCTGTGGCCTTTTCTTACCCCTTGAGGGACATTTGCAGGTGATGAGTCACAGGCAGCTCCCAGCTGCCATCAGTGTTTGCTGCAGGTACTTGAGCAGATCTGTTCTCATACTGTGAGTTAAGTCGAGGACTCTTCAACCTCTTCTGTGAATACTGGTTCATATTAAACATCAAGGCTTATTTTCAGAGTAGGCACACCTTGAATTCATGTCTCAAGTCAGTATTTTTTAAAACTGTTTCTGCTCAGATATGAGGGACTTATTTTCCAGGGTAGTATTGATTCAATGGAAATGGTACTTTCATACCATTTTTGGATAATCATGAATGATTCCCTTTACAATCATTGTGGTGTGCCTAATGCCCAATGTGGCAATAGTGCAATGGCAGGCTTAGATTATTTGCTACAACCAAAGGGCTCCTTTTGCACATCCCAGTCCCGAGTAATTATATGATTTCAATCACTGAACTGCAATTTTTTTGTAGTGAAACGTATCGGTTACAAAATCACATACAGTACAGGGATATTGGGTGATGGTTATACCCAGCTTTTGCTCTTCATTTCCACAGTCTTGACAACTGCCTTGGAGTCAGTAACTCCATCCCCAGGGTTCTTCGCTGTGCCGCTCGCGCCCTGGGCCCCACCATCTCCTGAGCCAGCACAGGCACAGCTACAAGGCACTTTTTGGAAGCTTGGTTTCTTCAGAGAGACAATTCAGCTCTTTGATCCCACTTTTTCCTGCTAAGGGTAGGCCTGTGCTTGGAATGTTGGTCCCAGAGAAGAAAGCTCCATCCCTCTCCTCTCAAACTGTCTCTCCTGTAAGGCTCAGCTCTCCAGAGTCCTCAGCATAGTAATGCTGGAAGAGTCTTTCCTGGCAGCAGATGTGCATAGCGTGGTAGGTGTGCAGGAGCAGGCGAGGGAAACGAGCTGTAAAGTAACACACAAAATCATCTGGGATGGAGCCCAGGGTCTGCTGCACTTCAGGAGGCAGTTCCCTGTAATGGTGCTTCTGTGGAGGAAAACACAAGAGGGAAAAACTCAGTCAGAGGGTTTGTTCAGAAGCCTCTTGTAAACAAAGCTGGTGGTGTTCCTGGACACAGTAACCTCCTCCTGGGCTCTTGTAAAGGAGCTCAATCCCTAAATCAGGCTGGCAACAGCAGCTGGAGGTAGGAGCCTGGAGTGCACCAGGAAAAACTCCTTTACCTTATTTCTCATCGCCCTCAGAAGGTCCCGGACGGAGCCACCTTTATAGGATCTGAATTTTCGAAGATCTGCAAGAGAAACAATTTTTTTTCTGTGTTGTGATGCAGTTGTAGGTGCTGGAGGTGTGTGTCTGCAGCCCCAGATCCTTGTGGGTGTGTTTCAGTACACAAACATGTACTTGCATTTGAAACACTTCACTGGCAAGTAACAGTGATGTGCCAAACCTGAGACAGTGTTGCCTTATGTTCGTGTCCCAGCGAAGGGAGCAGCAGGTAATTCCCACTCTGATAAATGCTGCCCATTACCTGTCTGAAGAGGAACAGTGATGTGCTCTCTCCAGTCCAATTTCACCACTTCTCTTCCACCTCTTTCTAACTGCTTGACTATTGGACCGTCTAAAGATTCTTTCTCTATCCGGTCACTAACATCCTGGAAGAGACATTCAGATTATTTCTAGTTTGATTTCCAAGTTTTTCCCAATATTTTCAAATTTCTGCTTCTGACCAAGTACTGCCTGTCCTGGTAGTAAAGCTAGAATTCCACTTCACTCCATGACAGTGCTTGGGAATAGGAATAGAAGTTCCTGAGATGATTCATTTCACCCTCTGCCAAAGCCTTTTTAAAGAGGAGAAGACTGGAAAGGATCTCAAGCTCTCATCCCACATCAGGATCCAGTGCATGTTCACTCCTGTTCTTGAAAACCCTCCTGGCCAGGTTCTCTGTGGGTACTGCAGCTGCCAGAGGAGACTTTCCTCCCACCAACTGACCTTTGTATCATCAGCTCTGGCCCCCTCTGAAAGATCTGCTCTAGGACTAAGCCCATTGCTTAGGAGCCCCACCCAGGTTTTACAAGTGGGCTGCCTCACTCCTCACAGTAAGGCTGGATTCTATGACCTCAGGCACAAAAGAGAGACTGAATTCAAGACCTGAACAAGTCTACAGGAGCCCTGAGAACGGAGAGAAAAGGTCATCACAAACCTGAAAGAACTGGAGCTGTTTTTCTAGACTCCAAAAGAAGGGGTGTTTGAGCACACAGCTGGCGGATGGCCGTTTCTGAGGGTCCATGTTTATCATCTGCTCTATTAAATCACGAGCAACAATGTCTTCTGCAAGGAAGAGCATGGAAGGAAATTTACTTCTTTTGTTTTATTTTCTCTATGCTCTTAGGCTGTAGTGAAATGTAAAATTTTTAAATTTTGTAATATTTTGTACTTCAGAAATTCATTATCATCTCTACTTCCTCCTGTCCTGCTACTTCAAGTGCTGCCCTCACAGATGTGCTGGACAACCAACAGAAAAAAATATCAAAGACTACGAATATCGAAGTTCAGCTCTCTCCCACCCCTTAAATACAGGAAATAACATCACAGGCAGGGTTCCAAATTGTGTGTTCCAGAGTTGTTCTGGCATACTAACTCTAAGAACTTTAGGCGCTTTACTTGAGGAGGACCTGAGGAGTACAACTTTGCCAGGCTGGGGGTAACTGTGGGCCTTGGTTGTGTCACTGGTGTGGTGTTCAGCAGCCTGGGCTGCTCACTGAGCCCTGCAGTGCAGTCCTTACCGTGCCTCCCTGCATCCAGGGCCTCCAGGCTGTATGCTCCCAGCAGGATGTTGGCCTGCCGCTGCAGGGACTTGCCAAAGGGATGGCCACCTTCAGACACCACGTAATAGAAGACACAGCCAGCTGAGAAGATGTCCACGGTGTATGTCTGCAAAGAAACAGCCTCCAGTAGCAGTGACATCTTTTCCCCCTAAAGCTCTGATTCTCATCAAAGAAGAGAATGGGTGCTCATTTTGCATCTGAGAGCAGAAGGAAATTTTCTGCCTTGCAGATTTGAGCTGCAAGGCAGCCTGGAGGCACAGGTCTGGTCCCAGGCAGCCTGGGAAGGGAAGGGAAGGGAAGGGAAGGGCGAGGACTTACAGGGTTCTCTTTGCAGTCTTCACTCAGCATCTCCGGGGCGATCCAGCCTTCGGTGCCCGGCACGCCCGAGCGGCGGCTGAAGCTGTGCCTGCCCACTGCCAGCTTCTTGCACAGCCCAAAGTCTGAAATCATGGCTTTGACTTTCCCGTGAGCATTGGGCATGGAGATCAGGATGTTGTGGGGCTTCAGGTCCCTGTGGACTGTTACAAACACCCACTTACCCACTCAGGCAGTCCCAACAACCTTTGTAAATTTTTAAACCAAACCATTCATTAAACCAAAGTCTTAACTTCATATGATTTTCATTGGCAATTTCATTATTTTACTCCACCATGTTTTATATGACTCCTATCTAAAAACTTCAGCACCCTGCACCAACAGTAAGGACTTGCTTTAGTACTCCAGGGCTGCAGAACGTTGCAGGGACAAGGCCAATGTCAAATCATAGAACCACAGAATGGTTTGGGTGCAAAGGGACCTTTAAAGATCATCTCATTCCAACTCCCCTGCCACAGGCAGGGACACCTCCCAATAGGCCAGGTGAACAGACCAGTACCAGACCAGTTTCTTTTTATTTCCCAACTAAGAAAATGTAGTCCTCCATCCAGTCCTGGAAGGAGAGGCATTCTCACCAATACTCAGGGAGTGCAGGTAGGCCAGCCCAGACGTTGTCTGCTGCAGGAGAGTGATGGGTTGTAAGCCATGGTGGCTGAAGGCCTTCTGCTCAACATACTGCAACAGAGAACATGGAGAGTCAGCCACAGCACTGCTTAGGAGCTGCGTAAATAATAAATCCATGCACTTCACCCCTCAAAAGAGATGTGACTGGATAAATTGGGCTAGCTGGTAGCACACAGCAAAGAGGGGTTTTTTTGGCTGAAGGTGATGATCTCTAAAGTCTCATTCAGAGCTAGAATTCAGTATAGCACTGTGCTCCAGAAAGAAGAACAGTCTTCAAAGTTTGCCTCGTAGGAAGGGGAGGATGACTAGGGGAGTCTTTCATGAGAAGTTAAAAATCAAAGGACAACAGCTTCTGTCCATAAATCAGTCCATGGCTAGGGATTACAGGTCTGAAAACACCCGTCTTAGGAATACGGAATTGTCACAAAGTTGACAGGGGGAGTAAACAGAACACCCCCTGTGCGGGGCACTCCAGCAGCGTGAGCTGAGGGAGTGGAGGCCCTGCAGGAGGAGATGGCAGCCCCAGGGTCACCTCCTGCAGGGTGGCGGCGCACAGCTCGATGGCGATGTACTGGAACTGCCGGTCCCGCTCCGTGCAGAAGTAGCGGATGACGTTGGGGTGCTCGTCGGACTCGCGCAGCAGCTGCACCTCCCGGTCTGCAAAGCTGAAACACTCGGGGAGAATCCTCTTCACCGCCACGTCACGGTTATCAAAGGAGCCCCTGCAGCCACGGAGGGAAGGCACAACAACCCTTCACACTCTGGAGCCAGAGCACGTGCAGAGAACAGCACAGCAGAAGCCACTGTCGAGGCCAAGGAAAGCATTTCCTATGCTGGAAACAGGTACACTGGGCCAGTAAACACTTCTAAGGGAATAATGTAGTTGTTTGCTAGTGAAGAAAATGCATGAAAATATTCCAGACACATGCAAAAAAGTTTCATTTCTATTCAGAGCAGATGTGAGGGCTTTTATAAAAAAACAAATTAAAAGGACCTAATACAAACACAACATTGGTCTGCCTAATGCACACATTAGAAGAGTTCTACCTGTAAACAATTGTCCCTTCAGCGCCATGTCCCAGTACATCTTTAGGGTTAAATGAAATCTTGCCAACAATCACTCGGTTTGCTTCTTCATCTGAACAAGAAAAGAAAAACAAGCACTGTTTAGGATGGGGCAAGGCAGCCCTTTACAACTGCACAGACTTTGGGGCCAGTCTGTAAAGGTCTTTTAGCTCGTGTTTAAATTTAACACACACATGATCAAAAGAAATGAACATGTCCACATTGGTACTTACCCTGAGTAGGCAAATAGTCTGTGGTGACCCAGTGAGCCACACACTTTATGGCTCATGGATGTGAGATATGAGTGGTTCACAGCAGCCAAACTCTTTCTAAAAGTTTATAGACATTTAGGAAAAGCTGACTGACACTTACTGGAAGTGGGTTTAGTAGCCTTTAAAGGGACAAGTAAGTGCACAGGAAGACCAGGCAGGAAGATTATACTGCCTAGTCCCCATTTCTTGAGTCCAATTAATCATCTAAACATGTGTTTTTATTTTAATGAGTATCTCCTTGGAATGGCTGCGAGTGACAGGAACACACTGCCCTGGGCAGCACGAGTCCTCAGCTGGCTGTTCCTGTACAGCAACAATTCTGCTGAGGTGCAGGGCTCAGCCTCAATGAGGACAATGGTTCTTTCACCTTGTGGAGCTATGAGGTATCATCAGAAACTCTTCTACTGTACCATCACACAGGCTGGGGAAATAGAGACACAATAAACCACAGAGAGTCAATTTTACCTCCCTCTTCCTGCTCAGTGGAGAAGCAGCTCCCCACATCAGACGTGGAGATGCTGGAATAGGCAGAGTGGTTTGATGCCCTGGGGGACAGGTTTGGGGTGCTGGCAGCTGAGCTCTCCGTCCGCCCGTACGACGTCTCCAGGAAATCTGCCTCGGGTGGGACATCACCAGGAGCTCCAAAGGGCAGCTTCTGCTGCTGCAGGAGCTGGATCTTCTCCTCCAGCTGATGCTGCCTCTGCTGCTGCTGGTGGACACTCTGTGAGAAAGGACCTCAGTGAAGATTTGGCAGTCAGGTCATGCAAGGGAACTCTGGAGCTAGTGAGGAGCTACTTCTAAGAGGGGGGAGCCAAACTCTCCTGCCCTGCCCCTGCCAACCACACGGGTTGGGAAACACTGACCCACAGTTTCTATTTCATCCTGGACTTCCATTGCCAAGATGAGAAATCACATGGCTTGCTTAAAAAAGCTGTTACTAGGTTGACCAGGTGTCTAAACCACAGAAGGATAAAGGCTTTGATCCAAAACCTGACAGTGGTTCAGGTAAGGAAGAGAGGAGTGAAGCCAATAGTGCTGAGATCATATCCAAAAAGAGTAATACCTACAAAACCACCACTGGTGGATGGAAAAGAAAACCTCTCCAGTGTTGGCACATATGGCCAGAGAAATCCCTATTAAGTCCAACTTGTGCCTTTGCTCCCCAGTGCACATCTGTGAAGAGGGAAAAATCCCTGGAGTGTGTCACTAACTCCTGGGTCATTTCTGGGCTCTCCAATGTTCCTGATGCTCCCAACAGTCAAAAGCACATTAAGCCAGGTCAGCATTACCATTGGGTAGGTGATGATAAAAGCCACCCAGCCCACAAGCAGGAAAGTGCTGAGGATGATGGTGGCCATGTCCTTCAGCATGGAGTCCACCGGAGCCTCCGGCCGCAGGAGGGGCCGAGCAGGAGCCTCCTCGATGTCCTTTGGAGCAGCTGGAGGCCCCTCTGTTGAGGAACCTTCAACAATGTCAATGACCTGAGGCAAAGAAAGCTCTGTTAGCTCAGTATCTCTGTGGGTAATGAGGCATTCATGGCCAGCCTTTCTGCTGCAGCATTTTTAGTCATTTCTAAACTGAAGTCAGAGTTGTGGGGGAAAAAAAGCAGCAGAAAGCCTTAATTCTGAAACAATGACACCAGTGATTCTATGTGCTCAGTACACGAACGTCTGACACAAAAAATGTGAAGTAATTCCATGCAGTTTTCCTTCTACTCCTCTGTATTCTTCTCTCATGCAGTAAGAGAATTATTCTCATCACAAACCTCTTCAATAGTGGCTTTCTCGGAGTCAGCTGGAATCACATTTTCAGGCCTCTTTGGTAAGTTGCTTGGGAATTTCTCCAGGATCTTTGTGGGGGCAGATAATGGTGTTTCATGGTGCCCTTGAAATAAAACACATTTGTTGAAACAGAAAGTCGTCCTCTTTAGGAAAGATACCCTTGATTGCAGCATCTTTGCTGAAGAGTGAGAACATCACCAATATGATGATCATGTATAGAGCAGGAAAGAGAAAGGAGAGGGAAAATGGAGGGCAGAGGTCACTCTGCAGAGGAACACGAAGTGTTTCAGGGAACTGCCTGACACACTGCAGGAGAGAGGGTATTAACAAGGAAAGGGATCATGGGAAGAGAAAATGGCACTTTAAAAAGCTGAAAGTTGCACACTGCCCCTGCCCCAGAATTCCTGTCAAATACCTCACTCAATTATCACCAGTCATCACTTAAAACTGAACCTCAGACAGCTCCTCATTTTTGAAGCAAAACTGTAAATGCATTGAAAAGTCAATTCCAAAATTCAGGGACTTGGGACACACAGGACAGGCTGACAACTAATAAACATTATCCTCAGCCTCTGTGTTTGAATCCACTACAAAACAGAGAAAATGTGACTGTCTGATATGAGAATTAAGGTAACAGCATGCACAATAAAAAAATTCCAAGGGACTCAAATACAATATTTACAGTAAATAATAAATTACTATATCCCTCTCTGAGAGAGGGGCAAATAAGCAATAAATAACTTTCCACATATGAAGCACCTCACCCCATCACAGAATAAGGCAAGAGCCTTGGGAAAAACAGAAGGCAGGTGGGTAAGTGACACATTATTTTACATGCAAATGAAGATGAATTAGAACTATTACTAGAATTAAGTAATTATGGCCAGACAGGGCCTCCCTCACCTATCAGCAGCCAGTCATTCCAGTAGTTGAGCTTATGCTTTTCCTTCAGCCCGCCTGAAAGTTTCACGTGGGTGCTGGGCGTGATCACACACTCCCCATTGTCCTCAATGGTGACTCCTTCTGTTTTCGGACCCTCCAGCAAGGGAATGGCGCTGCCCCGGGGCTGCAGAGACATCAGCCTACAATTAACGCTACTGTCACCTTAGAATATTTCAATAGGCAACGAAATTAAAAAGCTGGAGGTCAAAATGGGTGGGCAAGCAAAGATTACTGGCAGCCAAGTCACTGTCAGTAAACATGGCCATTATGCCCTTAGCAGCTGCTCCCACAACCTTGGACATTGGACCTTTTCAGGGACATGTTGCCTAGGAGATGAGATTACTCTTTTTTTGTTTTCCCCTGAAGTTAAGCAGGATCTGTATTTCCTACTTGGCAGCCACAATGAGCAAATCAGAACTGTGATGCAGTATCCTGTCTGCGGGGAGTAACTGATGAACAAACCAGCAATTTGAACATGAACCACAAAGCACCAACAACAGCACTAGCCCCAGGTGTGCTCCTGCTAAGCCTGCCTGGCACAGATCCTGGGGAGCTGCACTTATTGCTGTGCAGCATTGCAAATTATTCCAGAAGTATGGTCAAGCATTCTATGGCAGTTAATTTTTCCAGGAAATAATTAATTTGCTATGCCTTTCTGAAAAGAATACTCCAACCCCTCAAATTTCTGTTGATGTAGAGTCTTCAGTGTTTTATTTTCTATTTTAATTTAATATCATTTTATGCATGATCCCGTTTCAACCGTTCTCCCATGCCCATGACAGCAGCAATTCCATGAAAGCACCTTCCCACCTGGCAGCCCCTCACTCACCACGACAGTGACTCCCTCGTGCACCATGGAGGGCGAGGCGTACAGACTCGTGGAGTATTTCCCCACGTACAGCGTTGGCCTGCAGAAACACAGGCACAGTTAGCACAGGCAAATGGATGTGTCACCAGCTCAGCTAAAACCTGGGCAGCACAACCCTGCAGAACCAGTGCAGGAGCTTCCCAAAGCTTGAATCTGCATCTTGAAAAGCCTTGATCAGTAGAATTATTTGAAGTACTGCTGTACTATGAAGCCTTTCTTTAAATTGTGAAAGCACTGTCAGTTCATTATTCACAGCACTGTCGCTCATTTGACGTAATTCATGTCCTATTTCTGCATTTTCCAATAACTGGCATTTCCCAAAATGCTGTGCACCATTTTTATAGCGTGAAAGGCTTCACGTTAGGAAAACCAATTTAATTCCACATTGTGAGAAATTACTCAACACAGAACATCTGATAAAACTTAGAAATATACACTTCCTGAATTTGTAAGCTTTTTGGTTTGGTCTCTGACTTTACACACTAGAAGATCAAATATTATCTAAAAGAATACCTGGAGAACTAGAAATACTTTTAGGCATTCTTTTCACCAAGCAGCACAACCCTGAACTGTTCTGTTCAGTGACAAAGCTGTCAAAGGGACAGTGAGAGCAGCAGAATCTCAGGCTCACGTTAGTTTGCTCTTGGTCTCTGTCTCCTTTGGGAAGGGATATTTCCACTTGGTGATGTGCCCGACCTCCCCGGACATGAAGGTCAGGTAGCGCAGGGTCTCGATGCCCACGTTGGTGTGCAGGACCTTCCTCAGCCCCTCTCTCTGCCAGATGTAGAAGGCCACCACGGGCGAGGCGTAATTCTGGATCCACAGCACGTCCCCAGACTCGCTGTCCACCGTCACCACCAGCCCGTCCCCGTTGGACACAAAGTGAGACATTTCTGCCAAGCACAGACGTGGGGAGGTGACCCGGAGCCCGGCGCTTTGACCATGCACAGAACACCTCAGTGCACAGCAGCTGAGCAGCAAAGCCTCGGCCACAACTGGGCTGACACAAGTGCAGCTGCCATTCCAGAGCACTGCAATCACCACAGCTCACATTTGCTGCCCCTCCTGCCATTTCTCACTCATTTATGGAACCACAACTTCATGAGCTGCACCCTTCTGGATTCAATTTACCTGAAGCTATCTAACAGGCTTTAGATATTGTAGTGTGTGATGGATAAAAATGGGCAGGAGTACAGGCACCACACAAAGAAATCAGAGGATTTTTGCCTATATGCAAAACTCCACTGCAGGAGGGAGACAGCAATTCAATTCTTACTGTATTTTATGTCTTCATCAGGCAAAGTAGCTGCATAATCAAAATAGGTGGCATTCCATCGCAGCTCCTTCTTTTTGGTGTCATACATTGTGATCGTGTACTCTGTTAAAAAATATACAGTCTGTGAAGCAAAAAAACCTATGAGAGAACAGAATCAATCTTCTCAAATCTGAGACACTCCTCAAACACCACACAGCACTCACTGCTGTCAGCATTTCATTTTCCCAACACTATCCCACTTCAGGAGCACATTGCTAGAGGGGTTAAAGAACAAGTCAGAACATTTATTCCTGTTTCTAGTCAATACCTCCATGGCCTTGGTCTAACTTTACCAGTTATTTAGCACCCTGCACTTGTGACGTCAGTAGATCTGCTCTAGTTCCATCTTTAAACAGTTTTTTAAAAGCTGTATGTTACAGAACAAACAGTTCACAGCTGGTACTGGAATACACCATTAATTACAATATAAATGCCATTTAGTCAACAAAAGATTAATGGACCTACTGCCAAAGTTTAAAAACAGTATCTTTCTGCTGCTAAAGTTAATAATTCTCCTGCGTACAGTCAAAAATCATAATTCACAGAAGTTTTTCCAAAAAATAAACTTGAAAACCTGAACTGACCACAGGGTCAATTGTTATGAACCTAAGTTTATAAAACAGGATTTTCTTTTAAACTACAGGAAAAGAAAAGCATATGACCTGTTCTCCCAAGATACAGGAGGGATGTTGATGGGCAGAGACTTTCAGCAAAAGAGGAAGTCAAGGTCTGCTGTTTCTCCCCAGTCATGAGGTCTACCACATACCAAATATCCTGCTTTTTACCTGAAATCATAATTTAAGCCACATTACCATTCAGTTGGAACTGCACTTTCACTCAGATTTTCAGTCTTCTTTTTTCTTTAGTAGGCTCATGGACTTAGCACAAACAAAGCATTTTTAGTTAAACACTTTTTCATACTCAAGGCTTAGCTTCATTTAGCACTCCTGGCCAATCCCAAATACTGACCACAAACCCCAGGCCCAACTATAATCTTTAGAACAGTAAGTACTATTGGCTGAATGATTTTTTCCCACACAAAACCTAACAGCTCTGAATGCAGCAGATTCCAGGAGCTCTCAGATGAAGAGTCTGAAGTGCTCATGGTGAAAGACAGGAGGTGAAAAAAAAAATTGAGGGCCTACACCTTTCAAATTGCCTAAGGACAGTAATCCAAACATCCCACTCAAGAATATGTGAGCCAAGGCCTCAAGAATTTCTTTGGAGTTAATACATGTATGTTGTGCTTAGAAGCTTCAAATCAACATTCTTCTCTCATTTACTGCAAGACATGAAGCAGAGAACCAGGAGGAGCCCTGGCCCTTCAGGAGATTTAACATCACCAGTACTAAGCTCACTCTGATCTTCACATAATTTACTTCTGTGATAAGTAATAACTGTCCTTCCTCTCCAAATCCATCTGCAATTAGAATGAGTC
This sequence comes from Sylvia borin, assembly GCA_014839755.1. Taxonomy (NCBI): domain Eukaryota; kingdom Metazoa; phylum Chordata; class Aves; order Passeriformes; family Sylviidae; genus Sylvia; species Sylvia borin. Next base: position 593,844 of record CM025974.1, read on the forward strand.
AGGACAGTGAGCAATAAATTTATTATTTGTCCTGTAAGTGAAATGACAATGAATCCTCACACAATGGAGGATGTCTAACTCTGGTGCAATGGGATTTCTAATTTTATCCTAATTATCAGGCAGTCAATGACATTTATAATCATAAGAGGATTTAAAGTAGAAGTCATATTTTGTTGAGAGACTGCATCTCAAGAAACCAAAAATCCTCATATGGGCATTTCACTGCTCAGAAAATGTATTTTTTCCTTCAGGAAAAACACTTGGTTTTTAATCATCACACAGTAACTGTATTCTACATTAATGAGATCTTTCTGTCATCAGAAAGATTTATGAAAAACCATAATTAATACCCAAAAAAGGCCTATTTCCTTCAGTCTGTCTGGGAGTCTCTACATTTTGTAGCTGCTGAACACTTTACAATGTAAAGGAGATAAAATCTGAGCTCACCCATGTACAGGATCCCATCAGAACTGCGACAGGGAGATGCCTGCACCAGCTCTGGGATAGTAAATGGAAGTTTCTAAGGAAAAACAAACAAACAATAATTTTATTGGTGATTTCTATTATTATAATGCCTGAGAATTCAGCCAGAGCAAATAGTAAAATATTTAACAATACTGAAGTTCCTAAGGGAAATCATAGCAGCTGAGGAAAAAATTCTTGTAGGAAGCCAAACGTTTTATCTGAGTATCATCATAAAGTTTATAAATTTATAAAGTCAAGCATTAGACAGTAGCTGTGGCCTGTGTGGATTGGTGAGTAATCTGAAAGGTTCAGCATTTTAGTTTGCTTACTAAAACCTATAAAGACCTTCTAAAGGGGTTAGCACAGGGTGTGTATTAATCCTGCTTCTGGCAGATGGTTTGAGAAATGTGAGTATTTGGGGAGAGTGAGACATCTGATTGGTGTTACTTTGGGTACACCTTTCCCATCCAATCACACAGAGATTATTCGGAATTTGGATAACAAAACATGAATTTTATTTGTAATTATCATTACTGTAGCAAGTCACAGAAAAGTTGTACATGGGGACCAGACGTGGTGTTGATACTTTCAAGTAGAAATCACTTCCTGACAATCACAAGGTGGCAACATTCTGCTCTAACAAAATATAAGTATGTTTTCCTTCTACAAAGGCATGAGGTTGACTGGGGCACTTTTTAGGAGAGAATTTTAAAATATACTTACAGTCAAACCTTCACTGTTCTTGCCACCAAGTGTGTACAGACTGCCATCATTTGGGTCTGGGAGAAATGCTGGCCTAGGATTTAAGCAGCAATTATACATGATAAAAGTGTACCGTGCTTCTCAGAAAGCAGAAAAGAAACTGTGGTCAGCACTGGCCTTACAGAGAAGTTCATCTGACATTAAAGTTTTTGAAGTTTCATTTATTAACTGTGAAAATTTAAAAATATAAGGAAGTTTCAGAACTGATAAAACATAAGACCACTAACGTATTTAAATGCACAAAGATCCAAATGTGGCAGGCAATGACTCAGGTGAAAGCTTTTAAACTAAACCTACAATAGTTTTTATTTATTTATAAACCTACAATTATCTTAAAATAATACAGATTTAGAACAAACCCAAACAAATAAACAAAACCAGTGAGCATAAGGAAGGCAAGAAACAATGAAGGAGTTGCCAGGATTAAGTAAATTTGAGAGGTAAAGGGATCCCTACACCCAAACAACACAAAGAGCCCCAAACAAACTCACACCCTAATGTCTATGGTTCTATGATCAAAAAAATCAAAGGATGTCACCACTGACTTCAGAGACAAAGCCCCAAATTTTGTAGCTAACTGTGAGGTTGCTGCAGGGACCAATCTGAAGTTCCAGCTCGAGGATGTAATTTGCAGGTTCTGGCTGTGGTGGTGGCTGGAGTTTCCTGTGTTTAGTCTCTGTTTGAGGGCTGAGTACAGAACCCAGAGTCAGCCCTGGCTCTGCCATTTCACACCTGTCACTCGTGGCACAGCTCACACTCCCATGTCCAAATCAGCAGTGGCTCCACACAGATTGTTTCTCCTTAGCTATTCTATCCTTTTATCTGTTACCCAAACCACTTAAATGGCCTTCTGCAAGGTGTGCAGCTTGTCTAGAACACAGGTGGATTTGGTTCAAACGAAACCAAATTTCAAGAGGTCAGTGAGAATGGAAGCTGTGAATGAGATGAAGGAAACAGACTTACTCTTCCACATGGATGGGCACCTGGAGGACAGGATCTGCACACACAGAAAAAGAAAAAGTCAAAACACCAGCAATTCAATCCCATGAACTCGCCAGATACAGGATTAAGTCAGGCTTGAACATCTTGCTCCTTTTAGGAAGGCTGATGCACAGTTGGAAAGTAAAGTCTCAGCAACCTCCTCTTGTTCCTGGAACTTGGTTCATAAAATGGGAAACTACAAAGCACTTAAGAAAGTCTTCTGAAGTCCTCTGCTCAGTTTTACCAACACTCAATACATCAAAATTACTGAGAGCTTACAAAATCCAGAACCATGGGATTTTCACTCCTGATACCAACACCATAGAAGTATCCTGATTTATAAGACATCTCTACAATTTTCAAGACAAACATGTGCTTATTAATGGGTATACTGGCACAAAATACCTCAGAAACCAAGTGGATGCAATCCTCTAAAGCATCTCCCCAGGGAAAATCAAACTCCACTGGAATGAGTCTGAGTAAGAGGATGAAACACGACCAAGCAAACACTGGTTTTCACCTCTTTTGTCTCCATGCAAACATCATGATGCAACAGGAAGGAAACAAGAACAAAAACACTGATGTTTTGACAGCCTTTGAGCGGGAAACTGGCAGAGATTCTGGGCAGCCTGAGTGTGCTGGGAGATCTGCAGAGCTAAGCAAGACAAGGCCAGGACACTGAGGGCTCAGCCCCCGGGGCTCGGGGAGCCTGCACAGGGCACAGGCCACACCAGCTGCTGGGTTTGATGGCAGCGGCCTGCAAGGATGACCTGCTTCGACATGGATTAAAAACCACAACCCCCTACCCAAGCAGAGCTCTGGCTGCAGCACAGCTGAAAGCAGCAGCCACCCAAAGAAGCACATTTAATGCCAGAGACAGGAAAAAAGCAGGATATGAGGGATTACAGTTCAGTTATCTTCATTTCATTGATTTCTTCTTACAACAGGAAACACTCTCAGAGCAGCTTTGTGCAAAACATAACTACATGTTGGTTTTTTCTCTTTAAGCCAAAAAAATGCTCCAGGATACACACCCAAAGGTGTCAAAATAAACTATTTAATTCACTGAGAACCCAAACACACATCAAAGGTCCTAAGAATAATTAACATTCAAACAAAGGAGCTTAGTGACTCATCTTCTGTATCTGTCTCTACAGACCAGGCTGCTTAGTCAGACCTTTGACTGCATTAACTACATCAAGCAATTCATTTCTATCCCTTGTGTGACAAACCTGGTTTCAGTACGTGTTGGGAGGGATCTCCCCTCATTGATTATATGCCAAATATTTCTCAGTGTTTGCTCCAAGTATTCCACAAGCTTTATAATATCTAATAATACAACACGTGGTGACTTACATCATCAGCTCTCCATCTCCAGGGAGAAACAAGAAAAAAGCATTTGCTGCCCATCATATCAAAGTGGATTGACTTGAGCTGAGCTGCTGGCTTGAACTACTAAAAGCAAACTGAGCCCAGGTTTATGGCCTCAGAGTACCCCTAAGTCTGGCTGAAATGACCTAAAAGAAGACAGACATTAAAGACCAAAGGCAAGAGGTTTTGTAATCACCAATGCTTCCCGGGAAGGGAACACTCAGTTTTGTGAATGAAACAGCACCATGAATCAGAACAAGAGACACCTGGCCCAGAGCAAGTGACAACTGGCTCAGTGAAGTAAGATTTAATGCAAATGCTACAAGCATTGCTAAACTTTGTAAGTCATTTGATGAACTGATTACAGAGAGTGTCTCACTGGGTAAGAAAATAAACTCTCACCTGTGCTGACAGTGACTGTTGTGAGACAGCAGCAGCTTCACCAGTAGCACTGGGACAACTCTGTCCTATTCCTAAAAACCCCCTCAAATGATCACCAGGAGTAACAAAGCTGCACAACTTGTTTTTGAAGTGACAACTGACTGCATCTTTATTGTTTAAATACAACTGTCACTACTAGCACCATCCACCTGGAAAGACAGGCTGTGGAAAACCATTTCTCTACATTTTTAGTTCCTGAGGTGATGAAATTTTCTCACTTTCTTAACGCTTTCATGATCTTGAACACAGGTTGTGGCTCTGCAGAGATCCTTTGAAGACACACAATAAACACTTCACACTCACTTTCATGTGGTTTGGGACCTGTTCCAACCTCTATTTCAAAGTTTGTTTTGAAATAAGAACTTGCTCTGAGATAAAAAGAGAATCTTAAGTTCAATTGTTGCTGGGTCTTAAAATAGTTTTCATATTGAAAACTTGGACACAGAGTAAGAGTGAGCCCTCTTGTGACTGAAGTCACCTTTTGCTCCACAAGGGGTCAAACACACAAAGTTCTTGCAGAAGCCAGAGCACTGAGGCCTCCTCTCCCCACTCAAGTGTGGATGTGCTGGGACTGAACCACACCACCCTGCTCTGGAAATTCCCTGGACTGCAGCTCCCTCCAGCTGGCCTCATCTGTCCCATACCAACTGCAGTGGTGACAGCCACGGAGCAAAGCAGCAACTACTGTGTACTGGAGTGAGAGCTGGACAGAAAATGTGATAAAACTGAAAACACATCTCCCTCAAGCTTCCATTTCATGTAGCAAAGTCTTGCAAGGTCCTACAGAAACCTTTTTCCACTTTCTAGACTAACAAAACAGACGTCAGAACAACTCTGGAGCATGGTGGGGTGAGTTAGGAAGAAGGACACCATCCTGTAAATATCTCCAGTGCTGGAGAGAACATTGAGTTTGCTGTAGATATTTCCATGGGTTTCCAATTTTTTTTCCCCTGCAGCCTCCACTGAGACAGACTGTGTTACTGATTCCTACATTAAAAACCTACAATTCAGCACACACCAGCTTTAGCTTTCTGAACTGGTAACACAGCCTCTGTTAGCAAAACAAGTTATAAAATCACTTTGTTAAGAAAAAGAAATTAGAAGGACATTGAACCTGCATTATAAACAATTTATGCTAGAACACCAAGAGTTTATTCACAAGTACAGCAGCTATTAGAAACCTGGTAACATAATGTCTGTCAGGTAATTTGGTCAATGACTCGGCTCTATTCCATTTCCCCAAAATCAGCATTTTGACCTGGCAGCAGGCAGATGGCCCAATCCAGTTTGGGTTGTATCATGGCCAGAATATATCTGTGACTTTCAGATGGTTCTGAGGCACATTTTGCATACATCTACAGAAAAAAGCCTTATGAAACTGTACCCGTGCACTAAATAGAATGCACTTGACTTTTCTCCATATTTCACAAATACACTGGTAGATAAATGTGCCCTTTGACGAAACTCTGACTACTTTTAACGTACAAGATAAAGCTGCATGTTGTCATCACTGCAATGTGCCCTTAGAGCCAAGACTGAAAAGGAGAAGTGGGAGACAGACAGTGAATAAGTCACTGCCCCACTGGAATGAGCTGGGAAAACGGTTTCCTGCCCTGAGGCCCCACCACAACCTTTGGGCTAACGGGCCAAATTAAACCCCTGTCATCCTCTGCTGCTGCTGCAGGGACAGAACAGGAGGCTGACACACAAACTGGGCTCTGAATTCGCTGAATACAGTACTGTTCTACAACTGCTTCGTTTTGACAATCCTTATTCATTTACATCTGTGCACAAAGATATTATTTCTTGTGTGGGAAAAACCACTGTTACTAAAGCAGGACCTACAGACCTCAGATTTGCCCTTTCAAATCTCTATATTGCAGCCCATAAATAGATACAATCTTTATACCTCTGTCTTATCATAAGAGCCCTCTAAAGTCTACAGGTTGTCAGTGAAGTGCTGGAAATCAAAACCTTTTAAATTGATTGGGGCCATCATTTTTTGACTGCTACAGAGAACTGAAGATCATAACAAAATTTCTACTGGCTCTAAATGAGGATCCAAATCTGCACATATTGAATGTTCTTAAGGGAAAGCTTTTAAGGAGCTGGTGAATGAAAAAAAAGATCCCTTTGAACAGTACAACAGGACAGAGAGAACAGAGAAACAGCCTGCCCAAGAGTACAGCTTGAAACACTGCAGCCTTAGCATCTCAAATCCAGTACTGTGGTCAATAACCCAAACTCCTGAGTTAACAGAGATGTGCAAGGTGAGTTTTACAGAGATGTGAGGGAACAGCACAGTCTTAAACTCGCACTCTAAAAGCTCACACTGAAATCAGAACTGTGAAATAAAGTCTGACAGCAAGGAGAAAAGCTTTCTCCACACTATGCCTTGCAAAAGGTTCTCATGACCATCTCTTTCTCTGCCCACTTCCACGTAAACTCAAATCTGAAATGCTGCACCTCTGTACCTTGCAAAGAGGTCTGGAGGAACTGACAGAAGCTGTTTCATTTCCATCCATTCTGGGAAAGAGGTTTCATCCTAAGGAACCTTTCTGAGGATGCTGACAAGGAATCCTGCTAGTGGCAAGTGCAGGAAACGTGGGGGCCCACAGGAGCCTGTCCCACTGTCCCCAGGGCTGCCACCAAGAGCCTCACTCAGCCACTGATGTGAAACTGCAGCCACAGCCTTTCCAACAGGTGCCCTCAACACCAGCTCTTTGTGTGGGGTCACAGCATAAGCAAAGGTTCCCCTCAGAAATTACAGGGGAGGAGGAATTGGGTTTTTCTCTAAACTTTCCAACCATCTGCCAGCTTTCCAAGGCCCAGGAAATGAGCAGCCCAGGAAATGACCTACCTGCTCACTGAAAAACCCTGAGAGCTGCCAGAGAGCAGGAGCCATCAAAGCCAACAAGAAACGAAGATTTTAAGCACCCTCAACAATAAGTTCATAGTGTCATCACATGTAACTGCAGGGACACAGCTTCTTTCTGACAGTGGAAAGTTCTATTCCTAACTAACCTATTTTTGCCTGCTTTACAGGCAGCACAAGTATTCTGACTGCCTTTCTTGTAAGCACTCCATCAAGGCAGGAAACCCAAACACGTTGTTGTGGTGATAATCATTGGCTCATTTACTCCACACACCTAAGATAAGCTTCAGTGCTAAACTAAAACAAGCCACACATGGCAAGATATTAATGTTTGTTTAAGCACAGCCTGATAATGAACGCAGCCTTGTTTTTTTTTTTCCCTAATGAAAATAAAATGTACCTGAATTGCCCTTTGTTAAATACCTTGCTGCTCAAACGCAGTAATAAAATGTTCCCTTCCTGAGTGCCACTGCAGTGCTTCAGGTGACCTCCACAACTTCCCAAAGCACCTGAGCTGCAACACATGGTTCATGTGCTGTAGTCAGGTAAAATGGCACCTGCAGGAGCACTGCTTGCAGCACTGGACCTTCCTGCCAGGGAATCTCTGTACCAGCACCAGCATGCTGCTGACAGACAGAGAGTATCCACCAACTACTGTGTTTACACACTAATATTAATAATGAATTCTGCACTATTAGGTCTCTCCAGGGAGTCAGCACAGAAAGCTGAATGGGCTTTCATTTGTTTCCAACACTGTCTTGTCTGTTGGGCCTCCCTCCCACAGGGTGACTGCCAACAAATACAGATTTGCAAAAATAAATAAACCTCCTCCCATTACAAATTACTTCCTCAATTTATATGTACATGCCCTTGTTCCATGTCCACTTAACTCAGTTAACTCAGGAGGCATCCTGGAACACTTGTTCCTACCACTGATTTTTCTTTCATTGACCCTTGTGTGTTGTCCTATTGCACAGAAATAAACTAAGGAGCAGTAAGTGTTTTGCAAAAACCGAGTGAGCTCAACTCATGTACATAAGACGCAGAAGTTAGCAGCAGAGAGAAAACAAGAAATCCCATAAAACTAGATTATCCAGTCTGGCAGTTCTACAAAACCAACAAGAGTTTTGCAACTTTTTTTTTTTTTTAAACAAGGGAAGTTCCTTGAGCAACATTCTCTGATCAAGATCCTTTTCGTTACTGAAGTGTGTTCTTCAAAAAACCTCTTGCCATTTACTAAGTGTGGCTGCAAAGCAATCCAGCTGTGACACCCTTCTGGACTAGGACTAGGCAGGGGATGTTTGTATCAGGGGAATGACAAAGAGACCAGAAGTTTTTCTTGGCCTACAGCAACACGAAATGAGGAAGATGACAACTTGCTTTCAGGCAGGGCTGTTCAGAAGGGAGGGTCTAAATTTAAACAGGAGATGGGAGAAACCCAAGATCCTTCAAGAAAATACTTGGCTTAGCCCTTTCTACTCTAAGAAGAGCTACAAAAGCCTTCTTTGCTCTTAAAAAAGTTAACTTGTCTGATAGATCTGCTTTCAAGTACAAATGTCTTCACAAAGAAGAACAGCTGGTTGGTACTGCAGACACCAGAAATGCACAGTCCATTTCCCACCCCTTCAGCTCACCTACTCAAGTGATAGGTTTAAAAACAGAGGACACAATGATGCAGGCATTGACTCCTTCCATTTGACCCTCTAATTTATTTCCAGAAGTGAAGGTGCTACCATCACTTCTGCCATACATAATCACAGTCCCACTAAACAAAATTTGCATCACGTACTAAAGTTTTCATCAAGACAGAGCTAGCTCTGCTCAGTAATTAAAACTACAAAATCATTTCCAGTCACTGAACAATGTCAAATTCCTTTGCACAAATGCAGTTCTTTTATTTAAATAACTGTGCTGCTCCTAAACATCTGTTACAGAAAGATCCCTGAGGTTTGCATGATATGCACTGCACCAGTCAGTGTAGGGTATTCCTGAGACAGAATCATGCAAACCCTTTGCCATCAGTTCCACAAGCTGACACATCTACTCTGCTCTATGTTTGTTTATAGTGCACTCATTCCCATAAAACGTGGTAACTACCAATTATACTACTACAGCTCAAACACCCAGGGGAAAAAAAGAACAAACAAACTAAAAACCAAACAAAACCCCCACAAACCTAAAAATAACTCACATAAACCTGGGAAGTACCTACAAGTGAAATTATGAAGATGAACACGACTCTAGAAACACTGTCGCTTAATTTTGGAACAAGAGTAAAATTTAAAAAGAAAATAAAGTATTTATCAGATCCTACAACAGTTGGAATTGCCAATTAATTTGACTGTAATTTCTGCTATTGAGTAGAGGGCATGAGGACACTTCCTGCTCACCTTCTTTTAAAGTCCACTTGATTGCTCCTGTCCTCTTGCTGACAGCGTGCAAACTTCCGTCCAGGGTTGACACAAACAACAGTGTTTCTGGCACAGTTACTGAGCTGGGGTTCTGCAAAAGAAAAACCCATATGATGAATGTGATTTATTACTACAGAGTTTACTCATAACTGGCAGACAGTACATGGGCCAGAACATCCCTTCTTTTAAATGCACAGACTGAACAAATTTCTTGCCCCTTTAATTCAGTGATTTTTGGTTTGGTTTAGTTTGCTGTTAACACTGAGGACCTTACTGTGCTAAGTTCCTCTAGAAACAGAATGGGATAAACTCTAGTGCAAGAAGACTGATATCAGATTGAAAATGGAGTAGGAGTTAGAGTTAGGAGAGACCAGAGACAGGGCTGACCTAGGCAAGGACTGACAAAAAGCTCATCAAGTTATGAAGAGTAAGGAAGCCCAGAGTAGCTCAGAGAAGCCAATGTCAGTGTCAAACCCATTCTCCTCCAGTACACACAACATACTCTGCCAGGGTCAGTCCTCTAGGAATGAAGACCCTGGCTGGGTGGAACCTGGATAAATACAACTGAACAATGACCAATACTCTACTGGAGCTGCAAACATTGTCAGCTGCCTCTGAGCAAGGACAAAACATTTAGGATAGATGCAGCTTAAAGGCTGGAGAAGATCCCTACTGCCAAACCTCTTAATTGTGTTTTCACACCTCATGTCTCCCCATAGTGCCTCTCTGCAGTACACAGTAAATAACAGTTTCTGAATATGGCCCATAAGTATGAGCACATCCACAGACACCTCTAAGACAGCAGCTGGCTGCAGGGTTCAAACCTCCAATCTCATTCCAACCCATTCTGCCCCTGGGGAGCAGTTTGGTGCCACTGTCCTTCCTCCAGCCCCAGCAGCTTTTGAGCCTGGTCACTGCAGAACAAGGAATTTTATTAAAAAGGCAGCACACAAAGGTGGAGGACTCAGAACTGTACTTATTGTGGGAGGCTAAGTCCAAGGTGTTCCATCACAAAAAGCAGAATAAGCATGTTAATGTCTGCTCTGCTCTTCTCTTCCTGCCTAAAGATGATCTCAGATATCCTAAAACTGACCCATTTCCACTTTGCAGGGCTCAAGTTTTCACTCAAGTAACTTTTCATTTGCAGGCTGTTATCTGCATTGCTCATCTGCGTGACACCTGCCAAAGTTTCACAGTTAAATATAGTTCTTAACCTATCCCACAAAATGAAAATGTACTCATTTTACATAATTAATAATGTCTTCAATGACTTATATGGTAAAAACCAATTACTGGTCATGTTAGAATTACTCCAAAGCAAAATACTTAATTGCCAAATTAAAATACAAGGAATAACTTTCTTTGAACATATACATTTTAGTGCAATCCAAAGAAAGCCTTACACTCTGAAGCAAAGCACAGAGCTAAAAGGACAATATAACACAGTACTAACCAGCCAACACTCAGGTTGCACTGATAAATATTGTCCATGCTTCTTTCCAGCCATAATTAGCTGAAGCAGACAATGGTAAAACACACAGTGCAGAAAAAATGAAAGTACAAGTCAACAGTACACAACCATAGATCAGAAATAATTGCTGCAAGGCCAGAAAAAATGGGAGAAGTATCTTACCACATAAATATCATATTCATTACCTGACATTGTTAAATTATGCAGGCTGCACAACCTGCACTTCAAACATTTACAGGTGGAATGAAACTTTGCAGTGTTTGTTCAAACAGGGATGGTGTAAAACAGCTCCTCTCACGCTGCTCCATCAAAAGCAGCTCAAGATGAGGCCAATCAGAACTGAATTCACAGCACCTTTCAAGCCTTTTAAACCTGACTGCGTGTAAGAGCAAAGAGGGGCTCTGTCCTAAAGCTATGAGAACTCAGTCATTTGGATTATTACTTTTGTTAAACTATTGTAGCCACTGTATCAGAGTAATTAATGAAAATTTTGTCCTTTGGGTCTCTTTGTGTACAAATTCCCCAAACATCTTCGGATGGTGTAGCTGATTTATCATCATTAGTCCAGCCCTTAAATGAGCATTTAACAAGTCAGATTCACTGCAAGGGGGTAGACATGACCCACACTCCACTATCCCAGCCCTTCAGGGCTGAAAACCACCTGATTGTGGGGCTCAGTTTAGTGAACACAGTGAAACTGCACCTAGAGTGAAACCAAGTAACTTGAGCAAGAAAATACAACTGTTAAAGACAGGAAATTAAAACTATGCAAGTTTCTTTAAATTGCAGGGGGGAATTTGACACCCAGAATGTAGTGTTGAAGTTTAGTTGCAAATAAAATACAACATGCAGCAAATCCACCACATTTTCTGTGTATACAGACTTAAGATTGTTTTTGCACCTCATTCTCTGTACAGGTCTTATCTTTTATCTTATCTTACAGAATCATAAATTCTTCATAAACCATGTTGTCTTCCTGTTTTCTGATTAAAAAATAAATGCATGTAACATTTTCACTAAAAATTTCCTGTAAAATAACCACCATGAGTATGGTTGGGTATCACATATTAGGAATACACAGTGTATAGAACAGTACTTGTTGTAGACTGCAGGCTTAACACTTTCATAATTAACACTCGAATATCTATTTATTGTGGCATCAAGGATACAGAAATTAAGGAATTAAATGCGAGCTCTGAAATTCTGATCAAAACATCAGTAACCAGTGTTGTCTTCCCCATTACTGGCATTTTTGCAGGTTCCTAGGATTTGGGACCAAACAGAGAGTACAAAGGTGCAAAGGGCTCCTCTGCACACTGCACTCAGAGCTGGAAAACATTTCTGTGCTTCCCTCCAGTCACAAGCTGAGCAACAGAGAAACAAAACCGTAGCTGAAGAAGCATTGGTGCAAGTTTCAGTGGAAAACCAAAGGAACACCTGACTGGTGCTTAGACAGTTCTAGATGGTTCTCAGAAAGTTCTCTGATATGATCAAGATCACGAAATCACAACAGCTTTTGCTAAGCTTTCCAGTGAAGGCCCCTTGGTGTGGGAGAGGAAAAGCACCTCCAGCTGCCATCCCACGGTGCCTGAGCTGGTAACAGGGGGCTGGGAATTCCCTGGGCTGGGAAGGGCTCGGGCCCCCACAGGCACCAGGAACAGCAGGGACCAGCAGGTTCTGCCCCGCAGTGGGCCCAGGAGGGTCACGGGGACTCCTGTGACAAGGAGCTCCTCCATGTGAATGCATCGTTCCCCTGCAGGACACAGCTCGTGTGATGTCCTCCTCACCTCCTCCCAGTCTGTGTCACAGCTCCACTGCTCCTGAAGGGCTTTCTCATATCCAGCCACCAACGTCCCACTGATGTGGTCACTGCAAGCCTGTGTGCTGAAGATACCACCTCCTTTGGGGGAAACACTGAACACAGGGCAGATTTCATCAGCTCTCCCCTTAATTCTAAATTTGCACTTGAACACAGATGAAATACAGAGAAGTGCCATTATGAAAACTCTTCCATTCACTCATAATTTCAAAGCACATGACATGCAGTTGACATTACCCAGCCCAGAGGCACACTGACCCTGGTGAAGCATTTGACCCTAATTTACAAAACCCCCAATGACTGTAGATTTTGAGACACAATATTGCTCATTAATTTTGTTCAACATCTACGGCAGTCACTTGGAGAAGGCCAGGGAGTTACTACAATGGTATGGAAACAAGGTTTTATTCTTTCAAATTGCATCAAGCAATAGATATAAAATTGAACAGATTATTTAAATAATTACTTGTGTTTCACCCAAACTGAGAAATTAAAAATACTTTCTCTTGATTTTATCCGTGACTTTTATCAGTGGCTAGAGATTGAAGTATCAAAGTTGCAAATATTGAATAGATTTTATTTATTTTTGACCACAAAGCTTTGTAATTGATTAATGGACTAATTAAAGCCTGGGATTAGCACTGCAATGAAAAACTACAAAAATGATACATAAAACCCCAAACAAGACAGGCTTGTTTTCATTTTTCTGTGAAGAATCTAAGAGCTTCCTCCACCACAAAGAGACATCACAATCTCAGCCTGAGACAGGACTATAACAAGGGGTAACACAGATCCTCTCCTCCCTCCCTGCAAGGGTGAGGTCCCAACTGTGGTGATGCAATGCAAATTCTTGAGACTTTTATTTCATATTGCAATTTTTTTTCTAGGAAGATACAACAATTGACTCCAAGAAAAATATGTCAGGACATAAAGCAATTAAGCAAAAAGAACTTAATTTCGTGAACAAAGAAAATGAGACAGAAGGGAAATCTGCTTTGGTTCTTCTTTCATTTAATCTGAAACTGCAACTTCTATTTTAACACATACCCTCTTTGGAATTCAGTGAGAGCTTCTACTGCCTTGACAGTCTGTACTTAAAACAATCTTCCACATCAACAGCAATATAAGGTTAACGATTTACAATATTTTGAAATTACTTGGGGACTGCTTTAGAATTAATTTTAATAATTTAATTCAAAAGAAAAAATTTCAAGCTCTCATTGGATTCAAATTTGACGTAAGTTTTAAAGCTGACTGCTAATAATCCACAACAGCCTAAATTTGTGACTAGGCAGAAAACAGCATTTTAAAGCTAGAATAGAAATATACTATCTAATAGAAAAAGAAATTAACTTTATATATACTAGTTAAGTCTCCCATAAGAATCTCGGTCTAGATCTACCAGATCTTTAGATAAAATGTTTCACCAATCCAAGTGACAAAAGGACTGAGAACAGTTTCTGAAGGAGCTGGCAGCCAAGTGCAGGGCAGTGAAAGCTGCAGAACAAGTTCTGGGGTGTGTGTGCTGCAGTTCAGGGTCAAGGGCGATAACATCTTCTTTCTCCCCAACAGCTCAAATTTTTCTAAAGATTAGCAAAGCAATGCCTTTGTTTGTTTTATTGTGTTAGAAGAAAACAGATCCCCACAGCAATAATTTTGTCTATTAATTCATCTGCTCAAATCCACCCTTTTTGAAGGTCACCATGGAATCCTACTGAAGTCAGTGGAAAAAGCAGATAGAAAAGCAGGCCACTGAGTTCCGTGAGGTTACAGCTCTGCAGCCCAGAAACATGTTTTGCAGTGGGGGTGACAACACAAGAGGTTCTCGAAGTCTGACTAAAGAACAGGAAATCACTTCCCAGTGACCCCGGGTGGGTGACAGGACGTGCTGATTTCAACAACTGATTTCATAGAAATAATTGGGTGCTCACCAGTAAACAAATCATGGCTTAGCAGGGAAATAATTCTCTTTTTTCTGGGTCTGAAGTAGGAATAGACGTGCACCAAAATTAATGTGTTGGGCTGATGGATGATAAAGGATGGATGGTTTGCTAACTAGAACAGCCCTCTAATTTCTTTGATAATGCCTGGCTTACCAAACCAAAATGTTGACAAGATACAAATTATCACTCAAGGAAAAACAACAAAACCCCTATAGTCCTCATCCTATACTTAGCCTCATCTACACCAGGCCATACATTTGCATTTTACTCAAAAACTATTTAAAATCAACTTCAGCACTGACAGCACCAGACACCATCCTCACAATAACAAAAGGCCTATATCATAATTTATGCTATTGGAACCACAGCTGGTAAACCAATAAGCAAAGCAAAATATTTTTAGGCATTAGCACACACTGCAAGCACTTGGCATATTCATCACAGCCAGCCTATGAATCATTACCCTGGTTTTGACAGCTATCTCATTACACTGCCAGGCTAGAGGCTAAAACTCCCTGTGCATGATAAAACCAGGCCATGAAGAAAGTCTTTGTAAAATTCAGTAAACTACTAGGGCGAGTTTTCCAGTGTAACTAACAATGAAGTTAAGCTATAAAAGAGAGTTGACAAAAAATATGTTTTCTCTTCCTTGGAAAGTGAAATCAAATCTCCAGATGTTTTAACCTTAACCTGAATTGTAACCTGTCTTTGCTAGCCATTTCTCATCCTGCTGTAAGCCAGCCCAGTGGGTTGTCACTCCCACCTCCTGCAGTGCAGCAACAGCAGAACAGAGGTCCAGCCACCCCACCTGTGCCCTGCCCGGACTCACCTGGGAGTGCTCTCCCCACCAGGAACCTCCAGCTGAGCGCTCACGTCTGATTCCCTGAGTAAAACCCGAGTGTACTTCAACAGCCACAAGAACACCAACAGCCCAAAGGACAGCAGAGTTATAAACACATGAATTTATACTCCAGGACAGAGCTGTCCATGATAATTGAAGTATGCAAGACAAATTTACATTTCCCTCCCCCACCAAAGAAACCTCTAAACCCTATTATACTATTCTTTTGAGCAACCAAGGAGATCTGCAACTCAAATCAAACATGTATTAATTAACTCAGTGCTTGAACATGTCCTCTATAAACCTTCTGCTGTCTCACGTGTGTTTTCACACTTATCAGCTCCCTGGCCGAACACCTCAGGCTGAGATAAAGAACACAGCAGGAGAAACACCACCTGGCTGAGGCCGGGCTTTTTCCATGTCAGGGGCTGCCTTTGGAGTGTAACCCTGCTCCGAAACCATCCCACCGGCTGCAGGAGGGGGCAGAGCCGCCTTCCAAATCCCACTCTAATCCCAGGGACGTTGTGTTTTTCAGTTGCACTGACTCCACGTTTAAAGAGAAACAAGCACAGTCTGCAGCATCCCAGGGCTCATAAAAACAGGGGATTTTTTCACACTAAAGAGAGCTGTAAATCATTACTGATGACACCTGTAATTTACTGACAGCTCTACTGCATTTCTCATTGCTCTGTCTGAGATTTCACCCTTTTCAATGTGCTCCCATCCGTTGGAGGGCAGTTTGAAGAGCTGTAAACTGTGTCACCCAAATAGCAAGAAACAGCATTCTCCGGTCTGTAAAGAACAGCCAGGAAAGGAAGACCCCGTGTGAAATGATACAAACTAAAAAAACATGATTAGAGGTGAGATATTAGGTAACCAAGAGTACAATTTATCAGCCAAAAAAGTTACAGAACAGCAGATCAACACCACTACTCTAAGAAGAAATTACAGAAAAAACAATCTACAAAATCTTTAGGCAACCTCGGGTTTTCAAGTTACCTCAATACCAAAATTGCATGCCAGTCTTTCCCACGGGAGTTTATTATCCAAGTGACATGAATAGTTTTAAATAAGCCTCCACAGTTAAATGGGTTATTCACAGGTGAGATGACTGGGGCTAAGTTCACAGAAATAAAAACTAGTTCTGAAAAGTGGCTGAAGTACAGAATAAAATTCACCTGGGAAGTCATGGTGAGGATCTACAGCTGGCAGAGCATAAAGACCAGGGTAAGAGCCAAGATAAGAAACAGGAATGGAAAACTCAGTCACTGAT
Organism: Sylvia borin; assembly: GCA_014839755.1. Taxonomy (NCBI): domain Eukaryota; kingdom Metazoa; phylum Chordata; class Aves; order Passeriformes; family Sylviidae; genus Sylvia; species Sylvia borin. The sequence continues at coordinate 610,497 of CM025974.1, forward strand.
CTCGAGGTGAGATGGCAGGCCAGGGAAACCAAGGCAAGAGGAAAATCTAGAGAAAAAAATCGGCTGAATTCTACCAGGACATGAGTCCAGTTTTTTGTGAATATGCAAGTAGAATTATATAAAATTTAGTAATAATCCATTGATTTAAAAATATTGTAGGTCTTTAAAAATATTTCTCAATGTTCCTATTCAGGATTGTTTTCAAAACTCAGTGAGTTGCAAACCAGTATTTTCCTTGCAAAATCTGAAGTCCAATCCTGAGGGTGAGGACCTCAGTCCAGCCTTCCAGTCCAGTCTAAGACAAACACATTAGCACTCTACAATAAAGATTGTAAAGTCATTTTTGTTGACAGCCTGCATTTATTTTTTTCCAATTTCCTAATGAAGTAACAAGACTAGGTACGTTACCAGCTTAACTACTAATGTGTTTACTTTACTTCCAAAGAAGGGGAGTGGAGCTATTACACCGCAGGTGAAAAACAAAGCCTTCAGCTTTGCTTAACCTGAACTAGAACCCCATATATTACAGCAGCTTTTTCAGGTAACAATGAACAATCCATCAAAGAGCATAACCTAAAGACTTCTTGTGCTACACTTGACTATAATTGAAACAACGAATGCCAGATGTCCTTTTCACTGTCTCCTGATCTGGAGAACCTGCTAACAAGGGCACCTTTCAGGAGTGAATTTTTCAAGTTAGTTATCCATCTCAGTACACACAAAGCAGACAGCACCCACTGTAAAGTACACTGTTTAAAATTATTACCTCAGTAAAAATAATCTGCTCAGCATTCCATCTGCTTTGCACCAGTTTCCCTATTCCATGCAGTTTTATTGCTCCACCTATTGCAATACCTTGTAACCAACCTGATTATTTCTTAAGAGGTTTTGTAGGTCAGTGACTCGTGCACTTTGTCTTTCACCTTTGAATTTAAAACTATGGCTCTGGATCCCAACCAACCACATGTACATTAAGGCACACTGCTGCATTTCCTCTGGAAACAGAATGACCAAACGGCCCTGACAGTACAGAGGGTGTGTAGCCAGTCACATGCATTTGGTTAGCAATACACATACAACGCGTGCGGTTTTATCCAGAAAAAAACTTATTAATGGACAGAACAGACCTTCTAGCACCAATCACTGGTTCCCGACCCATCCATATCGTTTCAGTTTACAAAAGTTTCTTTGTACTACTGTTGCAAAAGTTTCTCCGTGCTACTTTTTACAGCTGCCTCGTGGGAAATCAGCTGTATTTTTACACAGCGAGGATTGTGATCTACACGTCCAGGTTACCCGGCATGTGAGGCACAGCCGCAGGTACACGGCCGTGGTGCTGGGTCCGCCGGCGGGGCTGCAGCCCCCGGCCTGCGCACACAGCGGCACACGGCACCAGCGACAGCGGAGCGGGAGGTGCGCTGGCCGTGCGGACACCGCCGGCAGACCTCGGCTAGCCCCGGCGGAACCCCCGCAGCAGCCCTCCCGCGGCCCTCCCCGTGTCCCGGCTGCCCCTGCCCTTCCCCGGCCCGGCGGGCCCGGCCTTACCGCCAGCCTCGGCGGGAGCGGGAGCAGCAGCAGCAGCAGCAGCAGCGGCAGCGGCGCGGCCGGGCTGCGGAGCAGGCGGCGGAGCGGCTCCATGGCTGCACCGGGGCCGCACCCCCGCACGGCGCTGCCTCCGGAGCGGCGCGTCCGGCGCTCCCCGCGGCGGGCGGGGCGGCCGCAGGGACCGCCCGGCGGGACACGCGCGTCACCCCGGGCGGACGGGCCGCGGCCGGGACCGGGGCCGGGGGCCGCGGGGACCGCCTTCGGGGACTGGGTTCGGGGACCGCGTTCGGGGACCGGGTCCGGGGACCGCGTCCGGGACCGGGTTCGGGGACCGCGTTCGGGGACTGGGTTAAGGGACCGGGTTCGGGGACCAGGTTAAGGGACCGCGTTCGGGCACCGGGTTAAGGGACCGCGTTCGGGGAGCGCCCGGGCAGGCGCCGGCCCCGGGGGCCCGGGAGCGGCCAGAGGTGCTCTGTGGCTTGGCGCTGCTGCCGGAGCCTCCTCGTTCGTGTGAGCCCCGACCGACCGGGGCTCGGATGGCAGCCCCATGGGGAACCGCAGGGTGCAGGGCCACTGGCTATTGCGGCTTTGTTTTTATATAAAGAAATACCTAAATTCAGGCAGCACCAGTCAGTGGCCTCCTTCGATAACTGGGTGGTCAGGCGTTGGAAGGGGCTGCCCAGGGGAGATGGTGGAGTCACTATACCTGGAGGTGCTGGAGGCATCTGGATCTGGCACTGAGTGATATTTAATGCTCTGGGGGCCACAGTGGCGGTGCTGGGTGGACAGTTGGACTTGATGATCTTAAAAGGTCTCTTCCAGCCTTGATGACTCTTGATTCTTGTTTTCCTACTAGTTTTGTACTTTCAGAACAGATCATGTTAAATATATTCAGCATAGCTCTTGCCTTTGACAAACTGACTGTTAACCCCGTGCCTTGCAAGGCTTTAAATAAGTGAAAAAACCAAAAAAAAAAAAACCAAAAAAAAAAAAAACAACCCACCAACCCAACCGCAACATGCCCCTTTGAACCAAAACACAGGTCCAGGCTTCTCTGAACAGATAAAAATAAACACAAAAATATTGAACCAAATGGAAGAAGCTTTAAACAGAAGATAGTAACTTTAGAGTGCCTGGCAAAGGCGCAGTGTTCAGCCACCTATTTGTCTAGCAAAGCCACTTTGTCCTTGCACGTATTGTTTGGTTTTTAACAGTGCTATCACTACTGGAGCCGCAGGGCACACGGAGTTCTGGGCACGCTGTATGCACACACCAGCTCCCACAGTGTGTGCCTTTGATGGTGGGCAGAAGATGTAATAATCACCCAGAATCACAGAATATCCTGGCCTGGAAGGGGCCGAGGATCAGCGAGTTCAGCTCCTGCACCCCAACAATCCCACCCAGTGCCTCAGAGCCTCGTCCAAATGACCTGTGAGTCTGAATACATAAAAACATGCTGGAACTATAAAGCACACTGTGAATCCAGTTCTCTGGTGCATTTCTTTATGGTGACCTCGACTTGTAAGAATCTGTGCCATGTGAGAACAGGCAAAGCCCTAAACACACCGTATATGCTGTGACAGCAGCAGCACCCTGCGACATTACAGGAGGGATTTATCAGTTGCTGCATATACGCTGTAGTGTGCCAGATCTAAACTGGAGTTACTTCACATAAGTGTCTCTCACCGCCTCACTGGAAGAAAAAACAAACCAAAAAAAACCCCAAAAAACCGGCTGAGGTAGGAGGGGAACCGCGTGTTGGTGAGCACCCTCAGCTCCCAGCTAGCTGCTCCCCTCTGCTGAGGAATCACCTCAGCACCCGCTCTGCCGGGGCAGATCTGACCGGGGCCTGAGCTTTTGTATTTTTAATATTGACTCCTGTTTCTTCACAGCAACAAAGCGCTAGAGCAAACTAGAAAGAGAAAAGTACAACTGTTCCTGAAAAGGCGAAAGGCTGCCTCACACGCCGTAGGGACGACACGAAACCACCAAACTCCCTCAGCCTCACAGCTTGACCTCCATGCGCCGCCCATCGCCCTCACACGGGGCCGCCCGCCGCCCTCACACGGGGCCGCCCGCCGCCCTCACGCGGCCACGCCCGCCGCCCTCACACGGGGCCGCCCGCCGCCCTCACGCGGCCACGCCCGCCGCCCTCACACGGCCACGCCCGCCGCCCTCACGCGGCCACGCCCGCCGCCCTCACGCGGCCACGCCCGCCGCCCTCACGCGGCCACGCCCACTCTCGCGAGCAATAGCACCCAGATCAGCACGTGCCCCCGGAGTCCAATTCTGTTGGGCGAGCCGGAGGGGGCGGGGCCAGCCCTCTATAAAAAGCAGCGCGGCGGACGCTGGGCCTTTCTTTCGGCGTGGTCAGCCAGGTGAGCTGTGCGCTGGGAGCGGAGTGAGGCGGGCGGGTGGCGAGGCCGGGCCGCGGTGATGTCTCTTGACACGTGTTAGACTGCTGACATGCATGAAGCAAAACTACTGCTGAGCGCCCCGGTTGCGTCTCCACCCCGCGGGGCGGCCGGGGTGTACCGCATCAATAACCTCCCGTTTTCTGTCGGTGTTTTGCAGGGCCCGTGAGGCGGCCGGGAGCGGCGCTAAATAAAGCTGTGTCACCCAGAACGTGTCCGGCTGGTCATTCCGCGCGTGGCCGCACTGCCTTTGACCCGGCGGTGCCCGCCTGGCGCCGCCGGCCAAGCAGCGGTGCTACAGCGAAGTGCTTGTTCATAACTGGCGCTGCTCGGCCCCACCCGGGCGGTGCTTTTAAAAGCAAGTGACATTTGTTCGCGGGTGTGTGTCACCGTGGCGGGGTGTTCAGGGGCTGCCCGATGCTGGGTGAGGGCGCTGCCGGGCCCGAAGCGCTGCCGCCTGCGACTGACCGCAGCCCAGGCCGCCGCTGGTTTTCCTTCAGGAGTTCAGGGTTTAGTTGTAAAAAGGAACACAAGTCTTGGGGTTTGTGTCCAACTGTGCGGCTGAGTGAAGCGGCCTGGCGGCGGGAGCAGTGCAGCCGGGGCTGGGGGTCACTGTACACCTGCTGCGTTTGTCAGCACAGGACTGGCGTGATGAGGCTGCAGATTTTTCAAGGGCCACTCTTTCTTTGTTTTTACATGTTAATACCGGAAAGTAAAGCATTTGCTGTCAATACAAAAGATCTGTAACCACACAGGACCAGACCTACAGAAATAGGGCAGACTGTAAAGCATAATTGAGCTCCCAGAGGCTCTTAATGATTGCAGAAGTGGGCCTGTCTGCTCTGTTCTGCAACTGCTGGTAATCCACATACCAGGTATGTAAACATCATATTAAAGCATATTCTTCTCATGAATACTAACTGCTGTGGTAAACCTTAGTTTTATGACAGTAAAATTAAATTTAGCTTTTCCTTGTAGAGCTCAGCACTGGTTAACCCACAGTTAACCACCCAAGTACATGCATGTAAGAGGCAGCAAAGCACAGGGCACATCAAATCAGGAAGCTCTTCTAATGAAGTTTTTAAAACTACTTGCACTACACAGTAGTTAAATGCTGTAGAAATAAAACCTACTGGATTGTTTGACATGGGATAAATTTATTTAATAAAACAAAGCAAGCAGATTGTAGTTACCCACAGTTTATGAAGTGCAATATGACTATCTTGTGTAATAAGTCTAAATCTGTTTACACATTAGTGCATCTAGTCCTTTGACTTTAGTTATTGCACATAGAAATGAACTCATATAAAAGACCTGCGTACAAGACATGCAGACTTCATGAAAGGCAAAGAATGCCTACAGAATCAGCAAACCCCAGAATCCACACAGCCTGGAATGGTCAAGGAGGAGTTCAGGTAACAAATATAACTACTAATATTTCAATTAAAGGTAACCAAAATAGGTGTTCAAATATAGAATTAATTTTAAATATATTAAATGTTAGTTTTCTTTTGTTTCAGGCAAGGTGCTGTTTAAAAAACCTTCAATATAATAGTTTCATTTAGAGATGGTAAATCATCAAGTTATACATGGAAATTTTGATTTTACATCAAATGTGACAACACAACGTACAAAAAATTTCTTAAAAAATTACTTAAAAAAAATCATGTTATAAAAGGAGAGCCAAAACTCACCTTCTTTGTAAACTAAAACATTTTCTGACATCCATGAACAGTTGGCAACACTTGAGTATCAGAAAAATATTACGTGTTAAGGAGTGGATATGTAGTGTTCAAACCTAAAATTGACTGCATACATGTAGCCTTGATTCATTACACCTGACAAATAAAAGGCAGTTTCCCCTTCAGTTTTGGCCACTAATTAGCAGAAAGAGTCTTTAATCACGATCAGCTCCAACAACTGCAATGCTTGAAGTCCTATGCCACCAAGTCCAAGAAGCCCAGGCGTGGGGGTCCCGTGTGCCAGCCACAGCTCTGCCACAAGCTGCTGCGGTGTCTGGGGCCGGCACCGAGGCTCTGGGCCCACGCTCGGCGTGTAAACACAGTGCAATGGCAAAGGCCCACAGCGACTCCCCCCGTCACTAAGGACTCGGGGTTCAGCACAGCAAGAGGCTCTGTGCACAGTCAGGTCACTGCTCCTGGAGGTGGGCACTGTGGACACTTGGTGTGTGTGTGCTAATGTCTCTAAAAACATTCAGAATGAATCGGGAACCAAGGTGATTGTACCTCACTATAAGGCGGTTTGCTATGGTTTGGTCTCATGGCTTTACCATTTTTTTTTCCTCGTTTACAATAATCTGACAGTCCCACCTTCACTGATAGTTGTGTGTTTTATGGCTAATTGCTTTCCCCCAAAAAAAGCATAAGTTCTGTATGAAAAAAGTAATGTGTATACAGCACATTGAATCACAATATTACCTATACATCCAATTTACATTCTTTTATCCTGAAAGCATTTCATAATTTCGATTGCTTGACACAAGCTATTGACTGCAGAAGTGAAAGAACATAAAACAGTTCATTTTACACCTCCAACTGCCTGAGAAAGAAAAATATTCTTCCAGTTTTATAAATTCATTCCTTATTTAGGATTTTTTCCATTTGGCACGCAGTTCCTTTGCTGCCAAACAACTTTTCAGTGCTTTAATGCACGTTAACATAGCATGAAAACAAGCTGAACAAAAGGTGCATCAACAAGCTCCTTGATCTGTTACATTTGAGTTCCTCCTCCCTCCCCACAAAGAACAGGTCACCTCAGCCTCCCACTTAAAATCCTGATGGCAGCCAGTACAAAAACAAATCAACAGCTCAATGGAATGGAACTTCATGTAGCTGAAGTACACGGGAACAATTACCAGGCAAGTAAGCACACAGGAAGGGGGATAGGCAGTCCTGGGGAGGGGGAAAAGTGGCACAAGTTAAGGATGAGAACTACAGCACAGTTTATAAAACCATGAGAGTGACTTTTATAATACTGTAAACTGCAAGAGTCTTCACATGTCACGGTTGCTCAGAGGCCTCCGTGCTCAGATCTTGAGGAGGGCACGTGGAGGAGCGGGGATCCATGGCTGAGTGCATTAAGGGAATATAGACATCATCCATGTTTGGCATGACAAAGATTTTCTAGGGAAAAAGATGCAATGAAATGAAGTTACATTACATATGTCATTTGAAACCTCAGTTTTCCAATTTTAGTTCAAAAATGCAACGCATTTTCAGAGGAAAGGTTCTCAAGCTCAGCACTTTTTGAGTCAGTGCAGTGTCCATTAACTGAAACCATTTTGTTGTGTTACAGCTGTAAATGAAACTCAGAACCTCTGCATATTTCATTCAGTTAAAATGCCACTAGAGGAAACTTCACCAACTTTTCCTAATTGCATTCTCGGCTCTTACCCATCCATATACTTTCAAAATGCAATTTTAGTAAAAATAACTGGTTTTGACTTCTGGTTGACTGTATAGGTTGGGATCCAGAATCAAGCTGGTCACTATTCCAACCCTACATTTATTTGAAGGGGGCTTCTTCCCTTTTGCACTATGATCAATGTGATTTTTAAAAAATTACTTTAAAGGAAGTAGTAGGAGGAAATAGTGCCTTTTCTGTTCTTAATTTTAGTCAACAGTTTGACCCCCTGTCATCTAAGAACATGTTGGATCATGTTCTTACTTCAGTACTACAAATTTTACCACGGTACCTATTTCAAAGAAATGCCATTTTCATCTCTAAAGCAGGTTTCCATCCAGGTCTACACACGAGTCTTGAGACCATGCCAGCAGTCAGTTTCAGCTGAGCTCTCAACATCCATCCCACTGGCCAGGACTAGTTATAAATAATTTTCACATGTGCCCTGTTTCAAACACCCCACCGCTTTAATTGACCAAAACTATCCCCAATGAAAGGAGAATGTAAAGGAAACACACCTGGAACTCCTGCTCCAGTTTCCTTGCTATCCAGTCTGTTATGTGAACCAGAGTCACTTCCCTCTCACCAAGTTTTGGCCGTGCTTTTAGCTCCAGGTAGGGAGGCCTTCGGAAGCCGTACCTGGGGGGAGAACACAGAGCAGACTGATTACAGACACCCAGCAAAATCAGTACTGAAACCTGTAACAATTTTCTCTAAATAACAGTTCCTACCTCAGTTACAATTAATCTGTACTGCACCCTGCCCAGAAGCCACCTGAGGCAGGCTTCACTGATTTTCTTAGCTGCAATCCCTTGTGCAGCACACCTGAAGCACTGCCCAGCTCTGCTCCGAGCTCCTCTTACCATATTCTGTCCGTGGGTGGAGGTGGAATGTTAATCACTAGTGTTCCTCTGCACTCCTGTACTTCAACTGTTAGCAGCAATGGAGTATTGGAGACCTCTTCGATTTTCTTCTTAATAAACTCAGTCTCTGTTGCTTTCTGGAAGTATTTTGACTTTGTAATTTTATCCACAATTCTCATGATTTTACTTGTCCGGTGCCCTCCAACATACCTTTAGACAGAGAATAGAAAAAGGACATCAAAATCATTTTCTTAAACCTACTTGCTAAGAAAGACATGGATTTTTCCATTTAAATCATTAAAGCTTTTGATATAAATTTCTGAACAGGTATGTGGCCAGGCAGTGCCTCCCAGGGCCTGCACCCAGCAGCTGTGTTCTGGCAGCTACAAGTGTCTGGCAGAAACTGTTTGGGCTGAACTCTCCTTCCCAGATGTCACTGGAAACACAGTATTTTTTAAACTGCAAATACACTTAGATCATTTACGCCAGCAAGCTGGCATGAGAAGTGACAATTTGCCTACTGCTATTCCAAAAAATTTGTCAAGACACTGATGCACCAAGATGTCACTGATCATCAGCACAGAAGGCCCAAACCATCGTGTCTAATTCTTTAACTGTGTGTGCTGAACAAAAATGTGTTCATTTCAAGGTACTGTAGCACTTACAAGTATAATGATGCTGAAAAAGAAAAGGAAAACCGTTTTGGCAGTGGGTGGAATGATATTCCAAAAATGGTTAACTGTGTCTGCAGAAAGTGGGCTTTTCCTGGCAATTGTGTCAGACAGCATTCCTGGCTTTTGCAACAGATGCTTTAAGGGCTGAATATGTATTTTCTTACCCCTATCTCATGTTGGAAATACACACTCCAAAAATAGCACATTTGGTATTTTCCACACACTGTATCATGTGTAATTGTAGCTTTTGGTGTTACACAGCAGAGATAACCTTCCTGAGGAAATGACTTTTTCCTATCCAGGGAAAAATACAAGTATTCTTACACAAACTTTTACAGTTTTGTCCTTAGCACAACATACCACAAAAAACTGTTCAGCTGATATAAAAAGGGTAAATAAATTTCAGCTTAGGGATTTTATACTAGCTGTATCTTTCTTTACCCAGAAAAGAAGTTATTCTCCCATCAGATTCTATAGTGGTAGTAACACAGATTTTTAACAGGGGTAAGAAAATTTTTTCAGTATTTTACATTAGGATTCTTCATTCTCCCTCTTTGTCCTCTTGATAAAGAATTCTTTATATGATCCATGAATTTCAAGAAGATATGGAATGCATCAACTGCAGTAATTCAAACAACTCTTCACACAATTTTCAAAAGTGTTCAGGAGTAAAATACTAAAATTCTCTGGAACATTTTGAATAAGTCATGAATCTTCTGGCACATTCACTGTAAAAATCACTCAGATATGTTCAGACATAAAAAACACTGTGATTGTCTCAGACATTCTGGGCTCACACATTCAGCTTTCTCATTGCATGGCATAATTGCAATCAGATGCAGAAAGCAAAAAATCAGAGCCGCAGCCAAAACAAGAAATGAGGTGGCCTCACTGCTGTTGGGAAGCCTTCTCTGAAATCCATGCATCAGAGGGCAGTGTTGCACAGCCCAGACACACGAAGCCCTCAAGGAAAAAAACACCACCACACAAAACTGAGCAAGAAAAACAGGCTTGAATAATAGTTGTTTTCTTAGAGAAAATGGAGCCCAGGAAATAAGGGATGGGCAGATCAGTGCAGGGATAATACTGCACAGAGAGGATTTCAAGTTTTCACCCCCAGTCCTCTGCTAGCAGGCAGGACACCCCGGGGAAGGGCCCCAGAGCTCCTCTGGCCCCCAGCAATGCAGTGGAGAAGGCAGGGGAGGTGCCCAGGGCAGCTGGCAGCAGTCCCTGCAGGGCCGGGTGAGCAGGGCTCCACTGCTGCCCTCTGCCCTGCCAAAGGAGGGCTGGACACACTCTGCCATTGTGGGGGACAAAGAGCATCACAGGACTGCCACCAGCGATCAGGAGTGGGCAGGGAAGCACTAACAAACAGCTCACCCTTCTGCTCCCGGGGTCACCTGCTTCTCTCCCGCCAGCTCAGGGCCATCGTCCTCCTCCGAGGAGCCGGCGCTGGAGGACTCCTCATCGCTGTCGGCGAGGCAGAACGCCCTGGGCCTGGAACTGAAACACGGCAATTCCCAGGTCAAACAGCTTTAAACGGCTGCTCATCCTCTACAGCTCTGGCTGACATTACAGGTTCCTCCACTGTCCCCTCCCCTCTTTCATAAAGGCTGTCTAAAAGAACAAAACCACTCTGAAGCCGGTCTGGCAGAAGCAGCTTTCAGAACAGAAATCTGTTTTCCCCAGTGGAACATAATCCTTCATGAAAGAGGCTGGCACGGGGGTGGCTATTCTACATATTCAAATCAAATGTGGAGAGTATTCTAAATACAGTTGGAAGCATCTCTTTTGCTGCTCATGGTTTTCCATGAGTTGAGCAGAATTAGGGCTGGACAAATCATTTTGTTTGAATGTTGTGGGGGAAGAAAGTGAAGCACTAAACAAATGCTGCCCTTCAGGTACAAAACACCACACAGTAGTGGGTAATTCCTGTGGAAGATTTTACACACACAATCACAAGAAAAATTTCAAATCTTTTAAACGGATTTAAATGAGAGAAGGATACAGTGGATACACTTCAGAATTAACAGATCTCTACTGAAGGCAAAAGCTTGAAACAGTTACACAACACAGGCTCCAAAAGCATATGGCTTTAGCCCTAGGGACTGTACCCAGGAATATAACACTCTACAGCATGTTCAGAATACACTTTATGGCTGTGTCTTCCTTCTTTGTGTGTGTGTGTTCTTGGAAATGTATCTGAAGCATTAATAACTTCACACAGGGCAAGGACTGAGGCCACTGCCTGTTACTCTGTTCCCAGAACAAACTGGTGGCTGCTGCATGAAGTCCTAAGGTCAAGGGACAGTTCAGGGGCAGCTCACAGTGCACAAGATCCTTTGCCACTGGAGCAATAATCCCAGGACCTGTCCACACTGAAGCATTTCCTACCCAGCCCGTGGAATCAGAATTGCAAAGCTCTTCCTATCCAGAGCAGCATTTTGTAGCTGCAGAGGAGTGAAGGAGCAAAGCAAAGTGAGCCACCTCCCTGAGGACGTGGGGCTGGTGCCTGTCACTGGCCCCAAGAGCACTGCTGGAGCTGCTCCTCACAGAAATCCACGTTTGTAGGTCACATTCTAACGACACACTTTCTACCAGGCTGTGACCTCACTTCTCCTTCCTGTGCCCGTTGTAGCATCCAGCTCAAAGTGTGTCCAGGGCATTCTCAGGTCTCTCAAAGGTGTCACCTTCTTACAAGAAGGTCTTTTATTTCCTGGTTGAAGGGGTCCTCTGAAGGGCCTCACAAGCACCAAGTGGCTCAGGCCACAGGATTTCCTCGCATTAAACAAAGCAACAAATCAGCTTGGGTGAGATTTCAGGGGAGCTCTGTATACAATGGACCATTTATATGACACAAACATGGGCAGAAAAACATCACTTTAGAGCTACTGTATTGTTCCTGTAAAGACTGCACAATATTTTATGAATTGCCATTTGTCAGTTTGTTTTTATGTGGTTCAACAAAGCCAAAAGGACTGATGGGTTATGAAGCTGCAGTAACTTTGGCTTAACCTGCCTGCTTTGGCCTCATCTCCTGTTCAGCAGAATCTAGAATGTATTACTTTTATAACACTGGTAATTAAACAGTTTCCTCCCCTTTCTGAGAGCAGCTTTTTCCTGAGAGGGCACACAGGACAGCATCACCAGACTGTCTCAGCACTCCACTTCTATTTCAAACAGCAAGTGCAACAGTGACCCGTTTGTCTCCTCCACACTGACAACAGCCAGGGACAGTCACACCCCAGAGCTGCTTCCCCCCACTCCCCTCTCTCTGGGTGAGTAGGTGCCTTTCTCACAACACTCTGTGGTTATTGCAGCTCAAGAGATTGTTTGTTCTGAGCTTGTAAGGGCCAGAAATGGGCTCAGCAACCAAGATGCAGCACTTAACTGACGACGTGACCATGGAGGCAAACACATGCAGAGTAATTTGATTTGTCATAGCAATTGTCAACTGGTAATTAAAAAAGCCAGCAGAATTAAAATTAACTAACACGTTGGAAAGGCACAGATGAGAATCAAACTGTTCTATACTTTTCAGTCCTTAATTTATTTAATATCCATTTTGTTTAAGGAGAAAAAAAAACCCAAACAAGCAACTAAAAAACCCTCATCCAAACCAGAATACATTACACTGCTCTTTATGTAGAGCTGCTACCTGGCCCTGAGCTCTGGAACACCCCAGCCCTGTGCAGGGAGCAATGCAGTTAATGCTGATACCTTCAAGTAATTGGTTGCTTGGCTACAGGCATTTAAATCTGCCTTGCTGGGGGCCTGTTGCTCAGCCAGCAGCAACCTGATTTTTCTACATGAATCAGAGTGTTCACTAATTATTTCTGAGGCTGTTCCTGCACTGAACAGATATGAAAATACACAAAGAAAATCCTGAAGGGGTGGGGAAGAAAAGCAAGAATTTGATTTGTGTAGATGTCTCTTCCTCTATCCCCCATTTTTTGGGCAGGCAGGATTAAAGAGATCTTGAAAAATTCACACCTACCAGTTATAGTGATGTAAGTTCAGAAATACTTATTTCAAGCAGTGACAACGAGAATCTAGGTTGATTTTAAATCCTCTGCATTTCTATGAGTGTATGAGATCATTCAGCCATTAGGTTTTTTCACATTTATTTTCTTGTCATGACTGCACTGAAATACAGTGGTGCTGTAAGTATTACTTCAAGGTATCTCAGAATAAATGGTCAGAGCTACAACATGAGTATACAAAGCATCTAGTATCTTAATTGTGAAAGCCCATACTGTTTTGTTCACAGCTAAACACATGGCCAGATTTAGAGTATTTGCTTGCTTTGTAGGCAGTGCTTGTACATTAAATCAGAGACCACTACTGTTCAGGGCCTGCAGATTTCTTAAGTACAAAGAGAAAACAGCAGAAGAAAAAACGGACTCCAGAGCTGGGAGTGGTTCCACCCTGGGATGGATCTTTGACAGGTGCCACTCACTAGGTTAATACAAATGGACAGCTGGATGACATTCCAACGTGGCAAAAATGAGAGGGAAAGCACAAAGACAAAGGATGGAAGTTACTGGATGGTGTCTGCTGATGAGTTCATCTACATAAGGCACTTCACTGAGGCACACAGGCAAACAGAGGATGGCTATGAGGAAAAACAGAGACTAAACCAGGGATTTGATTGCTGCCACAAAGCAATAAAGCTTTTCAAAAAGTCTTTACATAACAATTAGAGCCTGTTTACCTTCCACATTGTTTATTATGCCATGGTTTTTTTATGCAGCTGAACCATGCTGCAGTAGCCTGTTACACCTGTCTATCTCTATTTCTGCATGTTGCTATCTCCAGTATTGGAGTTTTATCTGGATAAACCCCAAATCAAGCATAAGACAAAACTAAATTTTAGTCACAGAAAATTTTAAAACCCAACTGAAATATATATATATATATATAAAAGGTAAGTGTACCACAGAAGCCTTTTATTAAAATTATTCTCAACAGCGTAACCAAACAATAAAGTTGCACAGAAAAGCCATTCCACACATCCCTGAAACTCCTTTCAGTCTGTGCAGAGCCAGAGCTGCACATGCACAAGGCCAGTCCCAGCCTTTCCCCAGGAGAGCAGCAGAGGCATCCCTTACCCTTCCCTGCCGAGCTCGCCAACCTTCAGCGCCTCCCCAAGGGGCTCTTTACCAAGTTTGGTCAAGTTCATCTTGGTCTCCAGGGTCATCAGAAAAGATCCATTGTAGGACATTTCCAAATCGACCCACAGTCCTAAAATAAACAACAGAAAGGATGTCACTTGAAGAGCAATCACAAAGCAAGTTTTCTGATCACATTAGGCTCGTGGAACAAAGCCAGATGTAAATCCACACGGAGAGAGAGCAATGAGTACAGCTAATGGCCTAAAACAAAGCCCTGTGATCTACACACCCCTACAGTGCTTAAGAGATGTGAAATGAAATAAAGGAAATAGAATACCATCAGGGATTCACTTCAGAACTATTTACAGCATTGCTCCAAGGCAAGCAGTAATGGGGACACTCCTCTGCATCACTGACACTGCCCAAGTGAGGCACAACTGGAAATCCCAGAGCAGTATTGCTCCTCTCACACCACAACCTGCTGCCTCGTGTTTTGCCCGTGGTGGAGTGAGGATCTGTGACAAGGTTCCCTCAGTAACAGAGCTACAGGCACTCTTTTGTGATTCAGTGTAAACAGGGTCATTACCTAGGCAATTCTAGACGTGCAATATTAAATTAAATCCTATTGTCTGTGCAAATTATTTGGTTTTTGCATGCAACTTTTAGTTCAGTTCAGTCATTATTTCCTATGGAAGAACATGATCACAATTCCATATATACAGCAATACATTTACACTGAGATAAAGACCCCTGAGTGTCTCAGAATAAGCTCCTACTCCACGTACCTAAAACATGCACAAGATAAACAGATCAACATTTGGTTCTCCACAGGTACAAAGGCAATACCCAGCAGGTTTTTTGCATTTTACCTCTGTGATCAATAGAAGGTTTGAAGGCTTGAAGGATCTTGGGCACTGCTATCCCCATGTCAAGCTCAGTCAGAGTCAGCTCATTCATGAAATAGGGCAGCTAAAAGGACAGAATATAAAAAAATCAAATACATGTGATGGAACTAAACATCAGTTTCCTGAGAGAAGCAACCTCATTAAACTTAAGGAATGGGCTGAGCTGAAGTGTCACCAGTGAAAGAACACAAGTGTAATTACACAAATTTCTTACTATTCTAGAATTTCACAGCTGCCAGTTTCAAAAGTTTTTAGGGAGAGATCAGACATCTGAACTTGTTTTTAAAATTATGCTGAAGTTTAGATGCTGACCTTAACCCATCAGCACGCTTTTTAGTCAAAGGGTGTAAAAAGCTCAAGAATGAAGTGTTCTATTTCACCGTGAATAAAAATCAAAGACTGGATTTTAACTTCAGTCATATATTCATCATTGATGTTTTATCAGTGTCTCAGCTTCTTTTATCTTTGGCAAATTCTTTCATGGAACATTACCTTTTCAATCTGTATGATCGTTTCAGTTAAACAGAGGCACAGAATCATGATTTGGGCATCTAGTCACTTCAATATTTCTAATTGACACACAACCTATCTCCTGTGAACAGACAGTGCTTTAACACACCAAAAATACATCCAGCCCCCATTCCCAGTTGTTCCACTCAGAAAGTTACCAGTGAGATGTCTGGGTAGCCTGAGGTGACAATTGTGGAAGCAACAGGGCAGAATTAGGCTACTGCTTATTTCCCAAAGCAAAGGCAGCACTATCTCACAGCTGGTGCTGGCAGCTGAACTTCCAGGCTTTTGTCAGCAAGACAACAACTTCCTTTGCCTTTAGGAACAGGGAAACTCCTCCCCAGCCCTCAGGAGCTGAAGGCCCGTGATGAACTGCTGCTGCTCAGAAGGGTTACAGAAGGCAAGGGAAGACTGAGAAGTCACTTGAAGGCATCACTCCTCCCTTCACCCCTGAGATGGGGCAGCTGGGGGAAGCTGTCCTGTCACCCCACAGAGCTTTCTCCACAATACTGCTCCCACTGACCTCCTGCAGGTCATTACTTAATCACATTAAGTAATTAATGTCTGAAGTTAAACAGGAACACATTACAGTTGTGGTTCCCTGATGTCCTCAACCTTAAAAGCAATCTACTATTTCCCCAAGTAGATTTCTTCATTTATATGCAGTTCTATTCATCCCTAATGTCAATACAATAATATTTTAATGTTTACATTAAAACTGGACAGATACAAATAGCTAATCCAGTTGCAGTACATTTTCAACAGAAGCAGCAAAGTTAACACGCTGAGATTCATCAGAAACTGAACTGCCATTCTGTAGCACATGTGTTGTCTTTTACATGGGAATGTGAAATAAGTCTTTCTTGGACTATTTTAAAACTCAAAGACTGTGTTTCACTTCCTCCACAAGGAGTGTATAATGCAAGTCTCCAGATCAGGTACCTTTATTTTGCTAAGTTTCATCTGGATCTTCTTTGACACTAGATCAGACCAATACTTCTCTCCTAAAAAATCCCAAAATATTCTTCCAAGCAGAGCGTTCACCCAGGCCTCCTGTTCTTCTTCTTCAGCTTCCACATTGGCATCTGGCAACTGGAAACAGAGCAGGTTATTCAGTTCTATAAATTCTATAAAATAAGGACAGAAAAGACCTGATTTCTATGAGAAGTTCAGTGTTAAGAGCCCGGGTCAGCTCAGAACACCAAATGCTCAGCACAGGGAGCAGCTTTACAAATGCATCAGCTGGGCTGCCACGAGCCTGTCATCATCCTGACATGCAGCAGAGGGAATGAGACCACACAGATATAGACTGACCTCTGGCACTGAAATGAGAAAGTTGTATGTAATTTAACCTCCGGCAGAAAAAGCAGATAAACCCAGAGTGGGCAGATTCATTAATGTGTTTGCAGTAAGAGATACTCTCTCCTGCCAGTCAGATCTGGAAGAACAGGTATTCTACTCCTCCTTTGTTGTATCAAAAAATTGGAAATCAAGACCCGACCTTCCATCCTTAAATCCAATTCTCTTGATTGCAGTCCAAGAGAATTCTCTCTTGGTTCCCTTGAGAACCATCTCAAAACACCTGGAAATATTACACATTCAGAGGCTGCATCACTGACTACACACAAAAGCCACGGCAGCTGGAATAATTCTGGGTGTGTACACACACTACCACGACAAAACAGGAAGTTTCCATGAAGGGAACACAACATATTGAGTGCCTGCCATGACAGAAGAGTTCACCACCCTGCATTACTCCAGGCAGAACTCCTGAAGCCAGGAGAAAGGCAGTGCTTCCTCAGACAGGCAGGTGGGTGCTGCAGTTCTGCCAAGGGCTCTGCAGGATGAGGAGCTGGGTGAGGAGCCTCTGCTGTCACAGGCTCCCTGCCACACTGCTCAGCTCTTTACAGAACACTCTGACACGTGCCACATTCAGCAGCAAACCCATCACAGCTTCAGGGGTGGCTGGGGGCTAGAACATGTTTTCCTGGGGGAACACGAGATGTGTTTGTTCATACATTACACCCTGGCCTCCTATTCCATTTTCTGGGTATTGTATGAATATCTGAAACAAAGATGCATGACATGAATTACAGCTTTTAAACAATCAGTGGTCATGCTTAACATTAAAGATATGTTTATTGTGAGTGTTGTACTTAGGTTTTGTTTACTGAGAGTGACTCCAAATGGAGGCCAAAGGATTAATAAGAGCTACAGACACTGTTCCTCATTCCTTCAGAGCACAAGTATTACCTTTTTCACAGCTGTAGGGCTGCTGTCTGCACTGAGCACTGGACTACCTGAAGGGCTTTTCTTTTCTTGTGGAATACACTTGGCCATGTAAATATTGTAGTCCAGGAGCATTTTCTGCCTCATGTTGCCAGCCAGGTCCTTGTGCTTTGGCTGGGGTGTGACTTCTTCTGCACTGCCCTTGCTGCTGCTCCGGCTGTGGGTGAGAACTCCAGACTGACCATCAGCTCTGCTGTGTGCTGGCAGCAGCCCTGAAATCAAAGGAATGACACCTGCTCAACAGAGGGCAAATCTGACAGCCAAATACCACAAATACCATCGTTAACGTTAAAGGAACAGATTTACTCCACAGATATTTCTCCTGAAAAAAGAAACAGCATGATTCTTATTGTGAAGGCTAAAAGTAAATTAAGCTGCTGTGTGTTTAGGTGGTCCTAAACCCAAATTAGCCAGTATCTGCTATGACTCAGCACTCAGCAGGGTGTGGGACTGGAGGAGTCAGCTGATCAATAGCATATTTAAATATGGACACACACATATGTATAACACATGGCAGAATTCCCAACAGCCCTGCTGGAGAATGCCTAAAATAAAAGTCAGGTGATTGAAATGCACCTATGACTAAAGTTTATTTTTTCCTAATCTAAACACAGGCAGTTACATGCTTTTGACAGTCCTTTTAATTGTAACAATTAGAATTTTAATCAGCTATTAATTTTGCATTTGCATTTCAAGAAGTTATGTGTGAGAAACAAGGTTAACTAATTTTTAAAAATTATTCTCAGAGAATGAAGACAGAAAAGCATGAGTCATTCAGGTTTAAAATTTTTTCAGAGGATGAGTTTATATATATATATTCCAAACAACTGATCAATATGATAATGTTTGCTGGTTCTGATAGATAGATAAATAGATGTTAGTGCAGGACCTTTTATTTAAACAGAGAAATGTGTTTTCTTGTGACACTAACCCATGAGAAAGCTCTATCCTTTACAGGAGACTCGAGTGCAAAGAAGGACAGAGGAGGGAAAATGGGGAATAAGAGAATTGGGTCTAATACTGCAAATGTTGACATCAATTCCAACGTACAAAAAAAGAAGAGCCTGAACGATTAATCCTTTACAAATATGACAGGAGTTGTTACAGTCACTGAAAAACAGTGCATTCAAATAAAATAGTCTAGAAATAGTAATAATATTTGAAAGCATAGAGCCAAGAGGCAAACACAGGGGGGTAAGGCAGCAATGAGAGGCCAAGGTAAGGAGAAGAGCATCTTTGGTATTACTACTTTTCACTTGTGAAGATCACTGTGGCACCACCAAAACAAAACTTTGGTTTGTTTCTTTTAACAGACTCCTACAAGAAAACAAAACCTGAGTACCTGGCTTGCTCCCACACAAACTGGATGGCTTCTTGGCTTCAGACTTGAGCTTTGATGCAAGAAGGAACCTTCTGAACCACTCCTCCTTCTCCCTACCCGTCCTCCCAAAGAGATAAAGCACTTGATCCTTTTGGCAAGTGTACTTGGCTCCATCCTGAGGTTTCCTGGACTCCTCATTGCTCGAGTCCACCTTGTCAGCAGGTAACTTTCCCTCTGCACTCTCCTTCTCAGTCTGGGCCTTGGCCATGAAGTCGTCCTGTTTGGCAAGTTCAATGCAAATAGGGTATTTCTTATTCCAAATTCGTTTCCGTGCCAGACTCTTGGGAACCAGGGAAATCTGAAGGATATATGAAAGGGTTCAATGAATTTATTTTTCACTTGTATCCTCTAGGTTTCTATACTCAAGTAAAGAACACAGGAATGCAAGAGATGAAGGTCCCACACTGCATCTGCCAGTTTAACTGACTCCAAATTGCTGGTGGACGTCCAGCCCACTGCTATCACTAAGTCTCTGGTGAGCCAAGCCTTGGAATTAAAACAAAGGCCATTTAAGCAGATTATACCGTGTGGATTAGAAACTCTGTTTTCATTTAGATCACCTTATTCTCATGGATTTGCAGAAAAAAAATAGAAAAACCAAGAACTGTATTTCTGGGACCACAGGGAGATAAACAGATAAGGACATAAAATAATCAGAGTCCAAACTGAGTTTTGAACACAGCTTTTCATGCCCACCTTATGAAATGGAGCGTTAGAAGTTGGTGACAGCCACATCAAACACGTAACAATCAAGCCAAAAGGCTGATCTGCAGATAATTATATTCTAAACTCAGTATATTTATACTGAATTAAGACAATGCAAGTGATTAGAAGAGTGGTTTAAAAAGAAATTAAAAATTATTATGTGGGATCTAAACTCAGCAGTGTTCTCCAAAACCTGTGGGCAGATACCTTGAAGAACAGGCATCATTTGTGTATCATGGTCAGGGCACTTGGCACTTCTGTAATCAACTGGGGCTGGGCAGGGGCAAGTACTGGAAATTTTTCTAAGATTCTATGGGGTACCACCATCAGTGAAGTGCTCCCACAGAACACGACAGCTTTGCTTGTCTTTGTGATGGGAAAAAAAATAAATCTGCAAAAGGCAGGAATCTAAGCTTTTGCTTTATCTTTTTCACTGTCTCCCTTTAATGGAAGGCAGGGCTGACAGCATGCTCCTTCCCCAGACAGACTCAGAGGAAAGGAGGGAGGTTTTCCTCACTGTTGCCTTGCTCCCTCTCTCACTCCCAGTCAAGTGAAGCGTGGTTTCCTCCTACATCTGTACTGCCAAGGCCCTCCACTGATGCAGCACATTAAAAAAATCCATTCCCTTAGTAATTAGGTATTGATGTATTATTTAAAACAGTGCCAATGGAATCAAGTTCACGTGGCAACTCTTGACAAATCCGAGGGAGGCAAACAACACGTAGGAAAAGTGTCCCAGAATTATTGCTGATGCACTCTTCCAGCTGCAAAAACTCCCCATGCTCTTCCCCAGGCTGGGGGCACCTAGAGCAGCTCATGTTCCAGACACCTCTCACTGTCCTCCTTCACATCCACAAACGATGTACATCCCCTCTCTGAGGGAAATGCAAATATTGTCTCAGCTGCCTCGGGGCAAAGAGGAGGCATTTTGGCATCACCTTCAGAGGAGCCCCGCACTCACCTCACACATTGGGAATGAGCTCCCAGGAGTTTGCTCTCTAGTGCCAGAGGAAAATCCTGCCTTTCCCAATTGTGTAAAACGTACTTCCTTCCAAATCCTGCTCAATCCTCCTCCCCAGCACAATCTTTTGCAAGTTAGTCACAAAAACAGTTTTATTTAAACAATGACAGTATGTGAAAATAGAGGAGTGAAAAAAAAATCAGAGTTAAAAAGAATTTGCAAAGTACTCTGTTAAAATCAGGTATAAGACTCACCTTGCTGTCTGTTAGTTCATAAATTTTTTGACTGACATATGTGACTTCAGGCTTTGGCTCATTGTACACAGCTCTTCTAGAGATGTTTTTGTTGGGTTTTGAGAGTCGCAGGGTGCTGCCTTCCAGTCGCACATACACAGAGTGAGTCAATGTGGCATGGTATGTCTCTGGATCGTAATTATAAATTTCATTCATCCATCCCTAGAGAAGAAGACACTGTTATCAGGCTTTTAAGCTGCTGGAAAACCAAGTACAGCACATACCTAAAAACTTGAAATGATTATTTTGCTGAAGTTATTTCACTTAGTGCACAAACAGAACAAGGCAGCACCAAACCAAGAGAGCACGAGCTGAGGATGAGATCCCAGCACACAGAGTGTTTTTTCTGACTCAGTCATTCTGTATAAGCAGCACAGGGTGCTCTCACCTCATCCCAGGAGCCACGGTGGGATGTGCAGATGCAGGAGGAGCACAGCAGTTGCTGTGCCCCCAGCTCAGACACTAACCACCCAGAGGCCAGGCACAGCCAACAGCCTGTCTGCCCACAGACAACACTGACACTGGAATCCCCACAACTGGGGACCCATGGAGGACCACAGTGCAGTTTGCTTTCCTGCACCATCACCGTTTGAGATCACTTAACGTGTTGTGTAACTGCCCAGCTACAACACAGGAGTCATACACGTGGATTAAATTCATCTGATTTCTGGGCTGTAAAGGAAGCACAACACAAACCATCCCGTCCTGCTGTGACAAGCCTCTAAGTGCTGACTCTGACCATGGGGGTGACGTTGCTCCTTTCTCCAGTGTCTGATTACAGAAACAGAGATGACAAATGGGGCAGAAGACAGGCAGAATACTCATTCAAGGACAAGTTTTCCTTCTCTTAACCTGCCACACAACATTCTTGGATCATTGTTTTTATCTGCACATCAGAACCTTCAATTCAGCATACTCAATATTCATCAATGTCAACAGAAAGTGAAGGGGAGCAGAAAGTCAAATGGCACCTTTACCAACACCTCTGTTATCACAGTGGGGGGAAGTGAGGAGAGCTGAATGAGCATTTCTCAAACAAAAAGCTGGAACTACCTTATGCAAAACATCCCAAAAATTCCTGCAAGATTTCAACTTATTAAAGAAGTTTCCATCCACCCACAGAAATGTAAAATTTACTTTTATGCTCATTTTCTTCCGTTTCAGTGCCACATAATTTCCCACAGTAGACACCATACACTTTCTTAGGTGCCATAGTAACAGTGATATCTGTTTTGCTTACTCCAACATCTAGCTCCATTTTCACTAAAAACCCTGAAAAAACTAGATAAATTAGCATTTCTTTTATGTTCAGGAAAGATTAGGCCATTCATCTTTGCTCAGCTCCAAAGCAGATTATGTCTTTTATTAATAGAAATGCCTATACCAGGACATACTCTTTGAAGAAGCTTTATGGTTGTTTTTTTCCTTACACTGGGTTATACACGACTCCCATATAGGAAATACAATGCATAAGGAAGAATTTTCTATAAGCCACCAAACTCTGCACAGCAGGGCTGACGTGGGTTTGAGGCACAGCCCATCTCCTTCCTAGAAATTATTTAGCCAAGACATCTTTGAGCAGACAGCAATTAATCTTCAGGCAGGAACTCCAGCTGGACTCTCTGAAGCCCAAGAACATCACGTGAGCTGCCCAAAGGCACTGTGTGTGTGCAGGAACTGGAATATCCATATGGCCCACAGATCTCTGGAGCAGCTCCCACCTGCCCCCAGTGAGATCTCCAAGCTATTTCCAGCTCAGACAAAGTCTGGGGCCTGCAGCCAGGCAAACGTACAGATGGGAATTTGCTGCCTCACAAGTTTCTTGCCTTCTCCTGGAAGCCCTTCAGCCACACGGCAGCAGCTGGCACAGAGAAAGGGCTGCTGGAGAGTGGGTCACCATGGAAAGCTCAGTCACATGAGCCCTTTCTCCTCGTCTAACAAGCTTTCTATTTTCAGCAGAAAGGCTGGAAACTCACGGGTACATGTGGTACCCAGGGAGGAAGGTCACACTGCACCTGACATTCCTTTAACAGCCTCTTTGGGATGAACTGTGACGAAAACAAGGAGGGATTTACTCATCGAAATATTCCCTGTGCCAAAGTAAGAGGTAAAAATCCCTGCTGCTTTCCTGATCTCTACCATGTGCCCAGGCTTTCCAGTTCAAACAAATGGATTAGCTGTACAGTCTGCCAAACACACAAGTCTCACACCCTGTGCTGCCTTCCCTGCTCACCCACAGCCCAAACGAACTGCAAACACAGCACAACCAGCAGCTTACCACCGACTGAAGAACCAAGTTTAGCTTTAAGTATTTGGGGTTTTAATTGCAGACAAAGTTGGGATGAAAGAGAGCACATTCCTACAAACCCTCCTTGCACATAAAATTTTAGTTTTCTAATTTCTGAGGATGAGGTTTCTTCTTTGCCTTTGATTTTCAGGTTATTTTGTTACAGAGAGACACTGCATGGCTGACAGTAAAATGGTAATGCTTCACTAAATGATGCTTCTTCACCCTAATAATGAATGTGAAAATGTATGGCAGCTAAAGGAATTTTATCTGACTGTGTTAAAGGGGTAACACCACCTGCCTTCTCACTTCAGTGATCTTAGTTCTGTAAATTGTTTCACCTAGCTTTAAAAGCACTGAGAAGGTTGTCCAAGAAGCCCCTGAAGTCACTCCAAAACTCCTGCACTATAAAACAATTTCAGCAGAAATACCTCTGCCTCCCTTTTTGCAAAACCGAATTGGAACAAAAGATTCACAGCCCACAGAAAGCGTTTTGCAATGCACCCAAACAGAGAAGTTGTGTTACCAAAATGTGCTAGCAACAGACAAATTCTCCCAAACTACTGAAACAACAATGGATTTCCTTGTGTAGGAGAGGACAGGTCTCCTCTGCTCTAGAGAAGTTGTTAAAAGAAGAAATGCAGTAATTCTGGGAGGACAATGACCACAGTCATACGCCGCTGTGCAGCTGATGGCCATTTCCCCTGATCCTGTGAGCTCCATCTCTAAAGGTCAGCAGTGTCTCCACACTCCCAGCTGAGAGCAGGAGAATGTGCCTGGCCACCAGCTGGGAGCCACCCTGGCCATGGAGCTGCTCGGGTCACAGTCCCCTGCCACTGCCCCAGCCCTGGGGAAAGCTCCCTGGGACACGGCCACCTGTGAAAACAGCTTCAAAAGCCACCCTCCCCAGTCTGATTTTCCTCTCTCCTGACTCTGGGCTCCAGATTTTTTAGCCAAACTGCAGTTCAACACAATAATTCGTGTAAGAATTGCACAGGCCTCGTAGGTACCAACCTTTTAGTGTTACTTATTTAAAGTCTCAGGTGTGTTAACCATAACCTGAGAGGGAGAACTGCAAAAGAGCCTTATGAAGGACCCAGAGGGCTGGGGGCACACACCAGGTCTGTGGGTAAAAATAAATTAAAAACACGACTTAGGATACTTTTAAATACATACTAAAAAAATCAGAAAAGCCACTTTCACAGAACAAGCCCAAATCTGGAGTAAAACCGTCCTTGAAGTTTCTTAGTGATATTAACCAGTTAACAGCCATTATTATTAAATTATATAATCAAATGCTTTAGCACCAAAATTTTTTCAAGACTGTTGATCACTCAAATCACAATTGCAATAGTATCCCTCTTATTACCACTATTTTATAATACTTCCATAGTACTTTGCTTCTTAAATGAAGGAAAAATATAACGCTTTTTTTGAGCTTCATTCACAGGGAATCCAAAGACATAAAAAAGGTCTGAGGTAGCAGAAGCAACCATCACCTTAACTGGGAAAAACATTTGTCTGCCAGAGGCCACTATCAAACACGAAATCCCTTGGATGGTACTCAGGAACAGCAGCTGATAAAAGGCCTCCTCTTTCTGTAACTCAAAACCTCCATTTCTCCAGCAGGCACTGCCACTGTCTAAAAGTTCTTTCTAATGGAAAGGGTCAATTTATCATTTTCAGTTTAGCTCTTACTTAAAACTTTTCATATCAGCCAGCACAACACAAGAGAATGCACAGCTGAAAGGCCAAGAAGGAAGTCAGACTAATGGATTAAAGAATGAAAAAATGTGGGCAGAGAAAAAAAAAAAAAGATAATGAAGGCAGAGAACTGAAAACTAAGGGAATAAGCAGATACAGAAACATGCAATGAAGATGCAGGGGGTTTCTGCATTTTCTGGTTGAGGGGATGTTTTCCCCCAGCACCAGGGACATTGGACTGAATTAGGCACAGATACCTATAGAAACACTCACCAGCACAACAGAAATGTGCCTTTTCCCACTGCCAAGGAACAATTCTGTGGGGGACAATAACCTGTTCAGGTATTTCAGCAATTGCTGAGGGGAATTTTGCACTGGCTTTCAAAATCTGGGGAATGCAGACTTGTCAAACAACACTTTCATGGGGGAGAACACACCCATAACTTGTGCAAAAACAGCCTGACAGCAGTCTGGCAGTCCCAGCTCCCTGAGCCCCAGAGGAAGGGCTCTTACTGGGGGCATTTATCATAACTGCATGACAGCAGTCCAGGCCAGAACAGCAGAACAACAAACTCTGAAGAGAACATCTTCATGCAAGAGCATCAGGTTGGATTCTCCTGTATTCCTGAGTCTTCTTACAGATAAGTCTTCAGCTGCCTTTTCAGAGATCTAAGCTGTCCAGTACTCATTTTGACAGATGCAAATATAAAATAGTTATATGAAGTGGGAATAATAACTTGCAATCTGCTAAATCACATTACATTATGTTCCACTACAATATGGGCACCGAGCTGGTTTTTAAACTCCTGAAGCATTTATGTATTAAAGACAATTACTTTGTGTGTTATGAGCACAAGAAATACTCAGCGAGTCATAACAACCATTAATCGACATTTAGACAGACTTCTCCCTACTGTTCACTTCTTGCCTACAGCCATTTTCATAAGATGTAACTCCTCAATAAAAGCATTAAAATACAGTTTAAAGGTTCCTGACTAAAAGCTGACATCTCAGAGACAGCCTAACACCAGCCAAAAACGAACACCAGGATCTTCAGCAGCTTTTAAGTACCAAGGAAGGGTCTTGTTTCCAAAAAAGGAGGACTAACTCAAAAGTTTGTAACAATTTGGATATGGGAGCAGAAGGTAATTCAATTGGGCAGATGGGAGTGTTCAGCCTGAATTCACTACAGCAAATAACAACCACAAATCACATCATTCACAAAAAAAGGGTACACAAAGGTAGAATAGGGCTAAACATGCAATTGCCACCTTTATGCAACAAAAAGCAGAGTTTTATATTCTGTTTTTCTATCTTTTCATTTACCTAAAGACACGTGAAATTAGCCATCAGTACACTGTAGATTCTACTGTATATTCCATCTGAATTGAAATTCATTAAAATCTTTGTGCTGTGACAATTGGAGATGCACCTTCAAAAAGCTCAATTTAATATTTACACAAACACAAAAAATGCCTCCACAAACAGTCTGAGAAGCAGGTGACAGCAAGTGAAGGTTACACCAGCAGCACTCAGAAATGCTTCTGCTGCACAGCAGAAACCAGGAGATGTTCTACTGCTGGGAATCCTGCAGTTGGGAAAATAATATTTTAACTCATCACAGATGGGGATGAGGAGGGCAAGACAGGGAGCAGAGGGAACAGAGGGGCTGGATGATCACAGCTGGAAGGGCAGAACAGTGACACACGGAGTGACAGCAACGTGCAGGAGCTCAACAAGTGCAGGGCAGAGAAGAGGAAGGACAAACTTCCATTTAGAACCCAGCTCTCGGGCACATTTTGCTGAACTCTAACTCCTCCTCCCATTTCAATTAGCTCGTGTTGGAGGAGGACCCAGATGCTCCCCAAGTCTCTACGCTCTACTTGAACACAATGCTTTTGTCTCTGCTTATGAACAGATCAGACAAACAAATTACTGCCTAGACAGCAAAATATCCCAGAAACAAAAGACATCTCCCAAGATGCAGCTTCAAGCACAAATGTGATTTTACACACTGATTTGACACTACTTGCTCTCAGTAGCTCAGCTGGATCATTTCAAATCTATCAGCAAAGCCATTCGTCCTTTTCCTTTTGAAGAAATTCCATTTTCTATGAATCCCTAAAGACACTCAAGTCTTAGATATTCTTTGATACTAAACCATTTGTGCCCCTGCCAAAGTGAGTTGACCCTAAAAAGCTATTTACAAATGGGGACCTTTCAGCTCATTTACACCCTCAGGATAAATCTAGTTTACTCTTTCTACCCAAAATAATGCACACAGACACACACAAAATGCCATGACCTCACCTTCAGTATTTCAGGTTCTCTGATGTCTAGAGCTCCTCTATTCCATCGCTTTTTCATGCTTTTATGCAATTTGAGATACTCAGGAGTACGTGGAGTAAGAAGCCAAATCGTACAGACAGCTACCATAAATCCAAGGGCCATTCCAAGCAAAAGTCCACTTAAATAGCCAGGGAGAGGGATAACAAGGTAAGCATAGACTAACAGTACTAGTAAGTATAAAGTTTTCACTGGTATTTTGGGCTGTTCCACATCCAGATTATTTTCATCTTCACTACTGAGCAGAGTAACAGTTTCCTCAGTCACCTCAGGATTGACCACAGTTTCAGCAGGTTTATCAGTTTTGCTTTCCTCCTCTAGCAAGAAAAAGTCTTCAGAATACAGTTCACAAAACTCCTCATCCTCCCTGCTCACTAGTGCAGACAAGGAACATTTTTCAAGTACGAGGGAAGGTTTTGACCCCACATCCTTTGTGCTTGCAGTCTGAGAGCTTTTGGTCTCCATCTCTTTTGCATCTTCTCCTGCCCCTCTTGACTGATCACTCTTAGCCAGGTTAAAGTCACCTGCAGGGAAGTCCCCTTCCGAATCACACTCCTCTTCCTTAATGCTGTAGTTGTTATTGCTTTCCAAATGGCCATTCAAACTGGAAAGGTTTGAGAGTTCTGAAGCACTTGAAGATAAGGCTTTGGGCCTGTGGCTACCACTTTCATCACCCATTATTTTACTGAGCAGCTGAAGAGGCTCGTACATTACCTCAGAAAGGCGTCTTTTTGTATCCTCAATTTTAGCCTCCATTTCAGGTACTTTAAAAAAGGAACGAGTGTCAGAGGGGGATGTTAATGGAGAGGAGGGGGCAGTTTTAGAATCACCACCTGAAGCTCGAGGTTGAGTGAACTGTTTGAACAGATGCAAGTTCAGTTTGGAGTCAGGTGGCCGGTACGACACAGCCTCAGAGTCCTGTTTAGAAGTGTCTGTAGACAGAGATTTCACCAGGGTTTTCATTAACTGTCTGTGTCGCATCGGTGGGGTGGGCTCTTTTGGTTCCACTTCTGTTGAAAAGGACTTGACCAACCCCTTAAAAGGCTTTGAACTAGGAACTGTGGATGATCCACTCGAGCAGGCAACTGACCTGGAAGGGGATGAGGATGGGGAAGACAGACTGGATTTCTGTTCCACAGCTGGTGCTGCTGCTGCACCCGACGTGCCAAACGTGTGACATGAGTGTGACGATGGAGACAGGACTGGTGGCAGTGCACTGGGTATCTGGGATGGGGAAGGAGAGTCCAAGAGCTTTACAGTTTCTGCAGCTGGCAGCACTGCAGGCGATGCAGAGTTGGCCACGTTAAGCGAGGTAGCTGGACCGAAAAGGTCATGGCCACTGTGCTCAAAGCAGAGGTCTTCCTTGGCTTCAAGTGCTGTTACAATGCTTTGGTCATCTAGTTCCTCATCAGGAAACTCTTTGAACTCCTCTTCCTCCTCTTCTTCCTCCTTCCCAAATGCAGAGAAATGAATAGTGATGGTTTCTCGGGAGACAGATCGTTGGACCTGCACTTTTGGCGTTGACTGCTTTGAGGACATTTCACCAGTTTTCTCTGCATGGCGACTGTTCCGACTTGTCATTGCAGGTTCCAGAGATGTGTCAGAGACTGGGGAGAAAACATAACACCACGGTAAATGCATTTTTCCCCCTTCAAATACCCTCACTTTCAGGCATTAAGCCAAACCCAACTTTACGCAAAAAAAAAAAATCCCAAACCAACTCACGCCAACAGAAAAACAAGAAGCAGGAGATGCCAATGCTCAGAATTACAGATCTAGGTTACTGTGTGCTACTTAATGTATTTTCACATACCACACAATGGCAATATTAAAATACACCAGGCTGTTAAAATTATCTTCAAGTGCCCTGAAATTACAATTCATCTCTGAAGCACCACCTATTTTCCCTGCCAGATGCACCTCTGACTTCCAGAGCCCCATCCCGCCCCAAACACACTGAAATTCTTCACTCCTAATCTCAGTCCCTTCTACATGCAATGTTTAATGCTTTATACCTTATAAATAAATAAAATTTGAAACTCAAAGCAAGGTCAGAAATACATAAAGGTTGTCGTGTGGGGAGAGCATTACTTAAGCATTTTATTGCCTCATGATTTTATTGATTCATGAAAATGAAATTAGCATATATTTCCATGGACAGGAGAAAGCATTTAAACCAAGGCACTGGTGACCACACACAGAGATGGACCAGGAATTACAAGATTAGCTCTGCCTTTCCAGCTGGGAGGCAGCACTTTATCTCCACTGCCAAGACAGCGAGTTTACCACGAGTAACCGAATTATTTTTCAGAAGCTGTTAAAATGCTGTAATCAAAGTGTCAAGCTGAATTAATGCGAGGCCTTTGCTGACGTTTAAAGAGCAGTGCAGAAGAAGGATTATGTGGTGGTGAAGAAATTGCACTTCACAAACAGTTGTGATATCAGATTGTATTATCCAGCAAGCCAGTGCCACCTGTTCAGCATCATCATCCTGCTAAAGGTTGGGGCTCTTTCTACCTCCCAGCAGAGCTGTTCATGTAAACATTTTTTAACCTGCCCCTAAACTAAGCTGGGTTAAACATTTTAAAACAGCAGATCTTTTGCTATGCAGCTTATTCAGAGCAAGTATCTGTCCACAACTTCCTATGCACTACAGTTGTCCATTTTCTGGCTCCTAAATTGTTGACAATTCTTTGCTTCTTCCAGCATTTCTGGACTTCTCCAGAGGGCTGTAATGGAAGAGGCTGCATGTTAACCTGCTTCATGCAAAGCCTTCAGAAATTTCATTTTCAGGGTTTGGTTGTTTGGTTTAAGTCTCATTTCATCTGCCTGTGACAGTGAGCCAGTCTGGATTCAAAGAACCAAAAGAAACATTCAGACCCTGGTCAAGTTTTCAACTGACATCTCACCAGTACTCTGATGACTGCTTAGGAGACAGAAATTCTTCCTAAAGATCACCTCTGACTTCAGCTTTTACCATGGAACAGTCTTCTTCTGTCCTCCCCAAAATCCATCTGACCCATGCAAGTAGCAGCATTAGCAGAGAACTCCTTTCAGTGGTGGAGGTGTGCCTCCAGCCCACCTGGGGCTCAGCAGGGTGTTTCTTACTACACCTGTGGATCAAGGAGTTACTCACCCAAATACTAAGAACTCTCCGTTACCTGAAGTTTACTATGCACTTATCAGTCATCTGTATGTGTAACTTTGGTGAGAAGTTTGGTCTCTCGTTTCCCTGTTGGATTAGCACCCCTGGGAACCACCAGCAGACAGAATCCACGCCTCTGTCTCCTGGCCACCAGGGCCATGGCTCCATTTCACATACTTCAGACTGCAGATTACCAGATCTTTTGGAAAAACACCCCCAAATTTGTTTCGGAGAGGGAAAAAAAACCTACCAGACAAGATACCTATCCAAGCTCATTTCCACAGTGCTGGGCCATCAGCTGTCACACGTTTGGTATTTTGGCCCAGTTGTGAAACTGCAAAACTAACACACCAAAATTTTAAAGTACCAAACTCCTACACATTTTCCAGGCCACTGAGCCATCACAACACTATACACTAAGGAAGGAAAAAAACCAAACCAACCATAATCGAACTCCCACAAATACAATGACAAAATCCCCCTTGCACACAATTCTGTTGGCATCAGTCTGACCCTTTCTCTTCTGCTGTTCAGCATTTAACCATTTATCAATAATGTAGGAAAGCAGGAGAAAAAGATTAGCAATTCCCCCCCCCCCCAGCATTTTCACTGTGGCATTTTGTACCAGCTAGAACTGCATGGGTTTGGATGGCTCTTTAACACACTGTGTTTACGCTGAACATTAATTAGCTGGTGTTTAAACACCAGTTGCCATGCTGTGCTAATGCAGTGCTAATGACCTGAAACAGATGAACTTTACTTGCACACACCAAATGTACTGAAAAGGGATTTTACTGCTTATTGAACAAGCAAGATTTTAACACCATGATTAACAGAGAAAGGATGGAAATTCTTGATTAGCCAGTACTTGCCTACCTTAAGCACACTACTGTACCACAAATTAGGTCATATAAAAAGACATGTTTCCAATCCGTTCCTGAACACAAACTCTGTTTTATTGGGGAAGATTTGGGCTTTCATTTTGTTTTTCGTTCCCAAAGCAGATGCTGAGAATTTTTTTCCTTGACAGCTCTTTCAGTAGGTGTTAGGTTTTGATAAAGCTATTTCATCAGCCTCTTGAACTATACATTTTTACCCCTTAAATCATTTGAACAGATTCACTTTTCCTCCCTCATTTCCTTCCCTTACTCCTCAGCTCCTCTCCAGCTGTTTGAAGACCTGATGTTGCAGCTTCACCATTTGAAGTGGCACAATTCCAAATTGATTGTTTGCAGATTATACAGGTACTTTCAGAAACACAGGTTTTCACTGGTCCTTCTTTTGAAGGCCACACTGGTCCCCATTCTCTAGCTGCCTCTTCAGGGATTTTTTCTGGTGTTCATTCTGAAGATGCAAGGTATCAGCTTTATTTATGTGGCAGGCAGATCTCAGTAACAGTCTTACATTCTCAGGCTTTAAATTATTCAAAACATGAACTTTTACCCGGAAGGGAAGAAGGCTGCTGAGAAAAGAATTCTCTTCCCCCAAAGGTTTGAACTTTGGATGCTGTTGCAGGGTGGAATGAGATAGCTGCCAGCCAGCTGCTGCCATTTCCACTTCTGACCTCAAGGCACTGCATCCCCGTGTCCCCAGAGGAGCAGTTTCCAATCCTCACCTACAGGCATCGCTTCCCAAGCCCCAAGAGCAGGAAGCACTGGGGCTGGCAAAGGGAAGGAGCTGCCTGGACACACAACACTGCTCACCCCACCCTCTCCTACAGCAGCGGCGTGGGGCTGGGGATGTCTCTGGACAGCACGTCCCCAGCACACAGCCACCATCTGCTGACAAACAGGGACACCCAGGAGAGGCTGCCTGTGGGTCAGGCTGTGACACCTCCTGTGGGTGTCTCTCCCAGCAAGGACTAACTGGGAAGAGCTGCAGGCACCCAGCCATGTGTCCTGGCCAGCAGCAGGACACCTTTCTGCTCCTTGCTGTGCAGTGGACTAACACACCCCAGCCTTCTCCAGCCCCAGAAAGCATCTGCTCACAGCGCTGAGGAAACACACAGTCTGTCCAAGAGCCTTAGATAATTACATCGCCAACTTCATAGAGCAAAGCAATTATTTTCACATTAACAATTTAGAAAGTGATTCAAACAAAGCAGCAACTTAAAATGTCAGAGTTGCATATCCCACACTTAGTCATAACCATCCATTTGGAGAAACAGGCTGGATTGGGTAACTACCTTCACATGCTTTGCAGCAGCCAACTACTCCAATGACATTGCTATTGCTTATTGCAACATCTTCCTGAGGGGGAAAGGGGGCACAGCGTTAGCAAAATGCCTTCAGAAAAATGTGCAGCAAGGTTCAACACTTGTATTTTTGTTGCTACTAAACACAGACCAAAAAATGTGTTTTCCACAAAACAGAAATTCCTTTCCTCCCAAGTAAAGGAAAAGCCTCAAAGGTTATGGAACAGCACTGCAATACCTTCCCCTGTATCTGTCAGCTGCACCAGAAGAACAAATCCTAAATGCTGTCCAAGAAACAACTAATTTGATTACTGATCATGCCACAATTCAACTTCATGCAGATTGCCACAGCTGTTCACAGGGAAAGCTGTTTCTCACTGGTTATGCTCCTGCTTTCCCCAGACACCCTCCTGGGCCATCACCTGCCCAACACACAGCTCCTGCTCTGGCAGACTGGGAAAAAACCCTAATGTTCTTTGGGATTCATGGGGCCTTTTTTATTATCATGTTGGGTTCCATGACGGTAATTTTCAAGTGTCACACTCAAAACAGGCAGACACTTCATACTGTAAAGCTACCCTCCCTGGCAGGAAAGAGAAGAGGTGTATTTGTTTTAGATCACCTCTGCAGCCTCCATGTGGAGTGACAGATTTTGTATTAACAGGAGCCCACTAACACATTACAGCCCTGTTCCAAACCAGGCCAGCAGCACGTTAAATCTTCCCCAGACTGGGAACACCTCCACAAGCCACTATGATCTGAAATTCATATTTGCTCTCAGGAGTTCTAGATTCTGTTTGATTTACTAGAGATCCAGCCAGTATCTGCCTTCCAACACTGTGTGTGAGAACTACTGCAATTCTTTATACTTATTTTACACTAAAATAAGTAATAGAATTCTCAGCATCAGACAAAATTTTCTGTTAAGAAGTCTTCATTTCAGGTCCTTCAAAATGAAGTACAATATTAGTGAAAAGCACTACTTTGCCAGAGAAGTAGTCTAAAAAGCCAATTCCCATTTAGCCCAGAATGCCCTTCCTGAAGCAGAGCACAGCTGCTGGACATTATCTGTCACATGCATTTCATCTCATTCAGCAGATCTATGCCATAAAAGACAAAAAAAAAAAAAAAAAAAAAAAAAAAAAAAAAAAAAAAAAAAAAAAAAAAAGGGGATGCAAAATTCAACATTCTTTCCTATCCCCATTCAAATTTCTAATTATCATCAATTAAATTCCCCTGGCATTTCCATGAGTTAATGTATTCCATAGTTAACATCTATTGTTCCTTTTACATCCACTAGTCATTACTTTTAAATGAAGGACAGAGCCAGGGTTGGTAATTACTGTCACACAATAGCCCTGTGAAACCTTCCTGTCAGGGATCCAGTTACCCACCCTGGAGAGACGAGGCTTTTGAGCACAGTTTTCATCAGGAACGAGAGGGAACTTTTCCTTCACCTTCCAAGTTCATGCAACTGGATTTGAGATACAGAGGTGGGGGACAAGGAAAAAAGACCCAACAAAATCTGCTTTAAACCCAAGGGCAGCAATGGCAAAGTTTCTATCAAGTACTATTAAAACCTGTAGTCAAACGTGTTGAGCAGAAGCCAGTCCCAGATCACGGCCAAAACTGATGGTGCCACCCAGTATGGACCAAAAGGTCCACACAAAGCACACACCGAGGCAGGGTAACCCAGGTAGGCACAACCAGGCGGGGTGAGGGGTAAAACACCTCCAGCAGGAGCTCTCTGATCACTGAAAACAACCCAAACATTTTTGTGCAAATGCTTCTAAGTTCCGAAGAATTTAAGTTAAATAGTCGGCATTTAAGTATGCTTAGGGACACTTAAAAACAAGATCCTAGGAAAGATTTTAAAGTCTTGTTAATGAGATTACACTTTTAATGAAAATTATAAACCTATCAAAGAGTAAGAGTCCTTTTAAGTGCAGGGCAGAAAAGTCAACTAAAATTGCAATAGCAAATAAGGAGTCTTCAAAACGACTGGAATTTTGTTGCAGACAAAATTACTGGAATTTTGTTGCTGCTGCTGACGTCCCCAAGCTTATCTTTACAACACTTCAAATAATAATCAAGCAAAAGTTGTTTAATGTTAGCTAAGTGAGTGTATTCTGTATTAACATTTTCCCCAAAGACCTAAGAAAGGTCAGCTACCACATTAGTTCCTCTGCCTTTACTGATAGAATAATTGTCATTATTTCCTGTTCTCCTTCTGTGACACACCACTTACCAAAAACTTTAAAAAGCTGCACTGCAGTCCCATTTTAACACACACAAAAAGCTAAGCAGTTAAAAGTCCTCCAGAAACTCAGAAAAATTTAATTTCTTATCTAATGGTTTTCTGAAGGCTGAAGGGAAGCCGTATTTGTAAGAACCCAACATTTTTCCCTAACAGAAGAAATAAAAGATGTTTTTAGGCAAAGCTCTGCTCTTTGGAATAGATTCAAACTGCACCAGAGTGTAATTATATTAAAGAACATTTACTCCCAGTTGGCACAGTAAGAATAAATAAAAGTTCTAGTACATGCATAATACTTTCTCCATTCACGTTCTCCTCCTATGAACTATATT
Source organism: Sylvia borin (assembly GCA_014839755.1). Taxonomy (NCBI): domain Eukaryota; kingdom Metazoa; phylum Chordata; class Aves; order Passeriformes; family Sylviidae; genus Sylvia; species Sylvia borin. Next base: position 645,839 of record CM025974.1, read on the forward strand.
CTTGTTTATCATTTGTAATTGCAAGCAACGAGGTAGCACCATTTCCTTCCAAAACACTCCATACTGAACAGTTCAAAGGGACCTTTTCTTAGCTCCCAGAACAAAACAAAATAGTAACAAGCCACCACATCCCCCTCTCTCACTCTCCATCACAGATTTGGGGTTTTAGTCATTTCCTATAACATATATTGCTGTCTTTAAAATGATGTTAAAATATGGGGTTTTCTTCCCAGAGAGCTAGTTGCTAGCATCAAAATTACCTAAAAAACTAATTTGGCCACAAGTGAGAAGAGAAATGCCCCAGAAAAAGAAAAGTTTACAGACCTAAATCTGGAGTTTCTGCAGCAAGGGATTCAGAAATAGACACATGAAAACAAGGGCAAACTCAGAGACAGCCTAAAGCCACCTTTTCCCTCTTCTCTCAACCTGCTGTATCTCTTCAGAGTCACCCCAGCAAGCCAAAGGAGGGCAAAAAAAGCCTAACAATGCTCTTACGACTTTGAGCAATAAATATATAACTGCTGCATTTGCTCTCTTCTACAAGGGAGGAGAGTTTACATCAGAGTCTTCTGGGGCTGCACAAGTTCTGCATCTCAACAGAACATGTTGGGATTTCTGTGATAATAAAGCATCAAAAGTTTACACATTAAAAATTACATCCTGTGGAAAGGGTAAATGGTGAGGTAAAACTGTGCAGAACTGCAACTCCTCCTCTTATCTTAGTGGAAAAAAAACCCACCTCCTCATTAATCTGATAAAAGATTATCTAAAACCTCTGTGGATTAGCCCACAGCTGAAAACTCTGCCCACATCTCTGATTAAATGAAAGGTCACTATGAAATCTTTAGGGGAAATTTTGACCAAGTGACTTAGAGAAAAGTATGTTTCCAAAATTAGGTAAAACAAGGTGCCCTGAATCTTAAATTAAAAAGGGCTTATCAGAATTGTCTTGCAGGCTGTTTTCTCCCAGTGCAAATGCACTTCAAGAGATAGAACTGCCTAGAGGCAGCAAGTGAGGATTCAAGGATTTCTTACATTTACGTTCATTTCCCTAACAGAACAATCCCATGAATAGTCACAGCACCTGCCACGGTAAAATAACCATCACACACCTTCAGATGAGAAGGTTTTAAAAAGAAACAGGTTTGTCCACAGGAGGCTAAACTCAGATACACAGAGGAGCAGCACCAATAAGGAACTCAAGCTCTAGGTCATGTAAAATGTTGTTCTGAGAGACGATTAAAAAAGGAATGGAATCTACAGATTTACTCATAGGCATCCTAAAGATATCTTTCTTTTTTTCAGGGGATTTTTAATGCTCAATCAAATTTCATATTTCTGATGTACAGCCTTCATTTTCATTTCATGTTCTGCAGAGGATTAGCATGCAAGGTGCTTCATGGCTTTTTAACCTGACAGGACAAAACACGGTATACAATCATGGCTTCTATAGGTCTCAGAGATATTTTCAAAATTACAGAAGGGGATAGTCTCTGGTACTGTTAAATTATTATTAATATTATTAAATTATTAAATACTTAGAAGTATTTAGAAGTTTTGGACCTTGCACATCCCCAAGAAGCAAGGTAATAACTCTTCAAATAAAATAAACCATTAGAAAAAAACCAGCCAAAGATCTAGGGACCAGGCAGCTGGCACAAACTGAAACAAGACTAATCAAAGCAAGGCTATTTTGAGAGAGCTTAAATTCTCCGGGGAAGGGGGGAGGGCTACATTTAATACAAATAAAGTATTCATACCTAACTAGAAAGTCAGTTGTACTTAACACATGGAAATTAATTATCTTAAGGCACCTGAAGATACAGAGCAAGCTGCAAATATTAACACAGGGAACTGCTGTTAGAGGGCACACTGATTACAGTTGTTCACCTCCTTGCATCTCATCTACCCAAGGAAAAGTGTCTCTGATAAATGCAGAAAATGCATTTACTGCACATCACCATTCTCAGAAGCTCCTGCAAGTCCCTCTGTCCCAGAGGGCTCAAGGGACAGAAAAGGTTAGGAAAAGGACAATAAACAGGACCTCAAAACATCCCAGTCTTTTCAGAACTACCATTACCTTTGAGAAGTGGTAGGACAAAAGTAATTCAACCCCAAAGTCAAAATTTTCTGCAAGGTTTCTCTAAAATAATTGTTCCCAGCACCTAAGAAAGTCCTGCCAACCACTCCATGCCACGCAGAGTGGTCTCTCCTGTCACTAGAGTCCATGGAAAAGTTAATGGAGAAAGGTATGAGCAGCATTTCCTGCTACCTGGAAACTGCAAAAGAAACATAAATCAGCACCACGTGAACAGAAAATCTCTTTGTGATCTAATTTTGGAAGAAAATGGACTAGAATTCCAGACTTTGCTAAAAGCCTGGTGCAGGTAATCATGTTATTTTTAGTCTCATTATTATTTGGATGGTGAGAAAAATTTTGTTTAACTTACCTGACTGAAGAGCAGTGTTCACACAGATTATGGAACAAGTAAGATGATAAAGAGTCACTCACACCTTAAAGCAGCAACAGCAAAGACCAAGATTAATGCAGCTCCAGAATTACAAATATTCTAGCAAGAACTGTGCAGAGATCATAAACTACTTCCTGTGCATGAAATACTTAAACTTCTAATTCATAGAAAGATCCATAGAACATTAACAAAACAAACTCTAAAGAATCCTTGTCCCAAGAATAGCCAGAAAATAAAATGTCAGATTTGGAATTGGTGAGTACCAGACATTTCTCTCTCTGCTTAAGGCAACACTCATCTCATTCAGATTTATGTTCAACTCAGATACCTAGAAACTAAAATGCAAAAGTTCAGCAGCACTGTGGCTTTCCAGCTGGAGGACACAAAGTGACAAGCACAGGACAACATCCAAGACACTGAAATGGAACCCAGATGACCCCAAACAACCCGAATTTTTACCATGCTAAGGACTAAGCATTTTGCTTATTAAAAAAAGCCAAAAACCCCAAGCATTAACACACAACACATAAACACTCAACCCTCAATGAGCAAAGATATCGAGGCTCACTGAAAACATCAGGACTGGGCTGAAGCACCTACACAATTCCTAGTTATTCTATTACAGTACATTCTATTTAACCTCACAAAAAGGCATTAAGGCCAAAAACAGTATATGGCAAAAGCACCTCCATGTGTGTTTTCACATAAACACATTTTCTTCCCCTAGTATTTATAACTCTAAGCATTTCAAGGTGTAAACTTATTAATTGACAGACACTGGCAAGATTTTTCCCTGGACTTTGTTATTCAGAACATGAAAGAGGCCTTGCCACAGACAGCACTGAAATCAAAGGCTCCATCTGCATTCCCTCTGTTTCCTGCATTACAGAGAAGAGAGCGGCACTTCACGGATCACTGAAATGTATTAAAGCTTTCTGGTGGGTTTCGGGTTATTTTTGAGTTTTTCCAGGAGCAATGGAGGTAACTCCTATTTCTACCAGCTGCAATACACTGTAATTGCAACATCTGACAGGTCAATTACAGACTGCCTGACCTTACAGCTGCCTCACTCCCATTGAAACCAACTGAGTCACCAAAGGACCAGCACCTCCCACAACACATTTTTTAATGCCTAATTGCTAAGAAACCACGGGAGGGAGATACATGAAAAAAACCCCACAACCCAACTTTGCTGGCATTCTGAATTTCAATGATAATTTCACAGGGAAGTAAAGACACCACATTTCTCATACGGAGAAAGAAAGCCAGCACACTGAGTGGGTAAAGCGAGGTCCTTGTGCATGTGGAGATCTTTTCTACTCTGCTTTTCTCTCTCAAAATGTGGTACTGACAACAGCCTGGAAGGATAATTATCACGGAATATTAAAAAAAAAAAATCAAACAAAATAAGATCAGGAAGAACATAAACAGAGCTCTCCTCTCTTCTTTTTTCAGCAGCATGGATCTACCCCAACATGGTCCTTCCCTGTGGGAATCAGGCCACCAGTGTGAAATGAAGGAAAAATAAAATTTTCCTTAAAGGGTTAAGCTCATTAAAGGTTTTCTGAACTTTTCAGCACTCCTTGAGAAGTGTTCTCACCCATTACTCCTTGTCTCTCAATCTTTGCTCCTCTATGCTATAATTCAATCACAGACACAGCTCCTTACCTTAGTGGAAGGCAAACCTCAGGCAGACCAATAGTGGGACTTCTGTAAATGAAATCACTCCTCCAGAACTCTATTTCAGAGAGGCACATACGAAATTTTGACCAGCTACATAGGGAGCAGTAAAACACACACACAGATCTCACTTCTGAGAACATTAAATGAGCGTGGCTGTCTTCAGGAATTTCATCTGACAGCCCCCGTGGCTCAAAAGTAAAAAGGTCAGCAGGTGGGTGTCTTGTAGCAACACACACCAAAATTCACCAGTTACCTGCTGAATTCACAGTGCAATATGAACAGCTTAAAAAAATTTAATGAATTTTAAAGAACTCCAGTTCTACTTTACATTCAAGCTGCGTTAATGCAAACTCTCTATTGTCATTCTCCTTTGCAGTTAGTTCCTTGTAAAAAAGAGCAAAAGTCTTCCCTTTCTTATCCTGTAATTGCTATTCAATAAACAGGTATCATCAGTGTAATGCCTGTCCAATAAATGCCTTCAACACCAAAGAAGTTTTTACTATTGCACTCAGAAATAATTTCTGTTGTCTCAAGCAGTTAAAAAACAGTTAAGAGTGAATGCACTCCCCTCGATATGGGTCACACCTTGTGCACACACACGTGCAGAAAGAAAAGTGTCATTAAGCAGCTTCAAGGAAATTAATTTTAGGTCATCAATTTTAAGATCTTGATTTGCTGGGAGATAAAAGAACAGCAAAAGCCACCAGATGGATTCAAAAGGGCAAAGGGAAATAAGTGTCTTTGAGCCATATCGTGCCTTGTCCAATTACAGAATTGTGCAGGCAAGTCTAATTTCAGGCATAAGGCAACATTCCTACATCCATGCTTAATTCATCCACTAGCATTTGTTTATCAAAGAGAGTCAAGCTCTGCATTACAAGCAGAGTGAATAGGTTTGTGGGCACACACAGCACACACTCATCAGGGTGTGGGCGTTTAAAGGAGGCCTTTAATTGTTCAGAGAGGTCAGGGCAGAGAAGCCAAGCAGGAGTGGCAGCTCAGGTGACAAAACAGTGAGGAGTGAAGGGTGAGGAAGCTGTCCCCACCCCTACGGAGTGCCTCTGCTGTGCCCTGTACAGTGAGGGCTGTAGACACAACTCCTCTGGGGAAGCTGAACTGAACAGCGCCAGTGGAAATGCTCACATGGGGTGGAAATCTCTCACCTCCTTCACCACCACCCCGCCAGACAAGCTCCTCTCTGTGAAAACCACAACAGCCTCCACACCCCCCCAAAGGTTCTCCCAGCTCCCTGAAGGACCACAAGGGTTATGCCAACAGCCAGTCCCTTCTTCAGCAGCCTGATTTCTGCACACACCACACAAACCAGCACGGACCTGGCTGGGCTTATTGCAGGAGGCTCGAAAAGCTCACACCTCACCCGTCTGTGTCTACAAAGAAGTCTGCAAAACAACCCATGGTCTTTTCATTGGTGAATGCAGCGCTTAGGGCAGCTGGATGGAAGAAGCAGATTATAAAAAACACATTCCAAGAAAGCAAAACCACTCATGGGGCAGCCCCACGGTTTACTCATTTTTGTAATTTCAACTGTGAAGTTTTACCTTGGTAGAAAGAATGATAGCTATCTAGATAGGATTTAAAAGAAAAACTGGAAAGCTGGCCCAACTCATCAGAAAAGCAAAGGTTCATAAAATGTGTTTAATACTCAAAAACCATTGCCAATCCACATCTCAAAGCTACATGACAAAAGAAATGGAGTGCCACATAACTAAATATTTATACTCTTAAATACAACATACCTCTTAATGCATCTTTTCAGATGCTCACAGAGTTTTCTGAAACTGTCAGGCACTGCTTTCGGCTTGCCTAAAAACTCTCAGCAGTGTTAAGGCTCCTGGGAACGCTGGGCCTGTTCTCATGAAGGGAAGGATAAACGGGAATAAAGGGAATTACGAAACAGGAGAAAGTTTGTATGCACAGCTGGTCCATTCTCCATCCATATCTCCTGCTACTCACTAAAAATAACATATAAATTGAAGAGAAACACTTTTTTCTTTTCTATAAAAATACTTCTGTAAAGTTGTCACCCGTTTACTCAGAAGGTTTATTCAAAACCTGGCAGAGCATTTATTAACCAGCACGCTTCTGAGTTGACAGATGTGCAGGATTATCTCCCCCCCAGTTCTTTCCACTTCTCCCAATTCCTTTGTTTAATACTTCAAGTCAAGTTGAAAAGGAAGAGGTGTGGAAGTGATTAGACAAAAAGAAACGCTGCTGAGGAGGTCCTACAAAGATAAGCTTATCAAACGTCCCAGCAGCTCCAAACAAGAGTTGTAGAGATCACTTTCATTTCCTACTGCAGTACATTTATTTACGTGACCAAGCCCAGGCGTTACACAAGAGTATTAGGAAAGAGAGTGAAGCCCCTCCAGGCACAGGGCTGACAGATACATGTGAAGCAAGCAGAATGGCAATGCCCCGCTGGGAAACGATCCAGAGAGCCATCTTCCCCTCGCCCTGGGCACACTGGGGCAGGGAGATGGGAGGCAGGAGTGAGGGGTGACAGCAGGCAGGGCTGTGGGAATGCTCCTGGCCCCAGAGAGGCTGGGAGGGATCCCTGGTGCTGCCAGCCTCTGGGGACTTGGGGCTTCAGAACACAAGGAAGGAGAACACGCTGCAGGCAGGAGACAGCACAACTCACAACTTCGCTGGCTCTCCATGTCACATGTCGGGTGACATTTCCTACCCAAGCTCCCACAACACAGGCGTGTGAGCACCACCAGCTCCTTCCCCACACAGAGCTCTCATTCTTCCAGCCTCTCTGGGCTCATAAAAACAAACATGTTTCTTTTCTCAGTCTTAATCCTGACTTCCAGGGAAACAGAGTGTTTTTTACATCTCTCTATTTAATTTCAGATCAGTACTTCACTGCAGCTCATGACAGGTCACATTCACATTTCACTCCTCTGCCATCTGCTTTGAAATTCCCAATATCAAAGGAGTCTGTACCTTTGTGCTCCTAATTTTGGAGTGTTATTTTACAACTGAAGTGTAATTTAAACAAAACACATGAAATCCAGAGTAACATCTGAAGTCTTGTAGCTCTGTCTCCTATTTCCATTACTAAAACCCAATATAGCAATTTTCTGGCTCAAACAGATCCTTTAAAAGAGCACTCCAATACCTGAATAACCATTTTCATACTCCTAAAAGAGATCCTATTCCAAGCCTGACCATCCCACTTTCTCACAGCTCCAGCATAAAAATCCTACAGAACATGCAATTACAGTCACAGCACTAAGGGACATTCTCCTGCAACACTCCTGCCATCCAACACCAGCAGGGTCAGAGAACACACCACCTGATAAACCACTGAGACACTGGGTAATGAATATCAAAGCCTGGTTCACACAACGACTCATGTCCCTGCCCTCCTGGCCTTTATGGGAAAACACCACTGTTTACCACGTTTACTGATCTTCTGCTATCCACTGTCCATCAGCCCTCTGCCCTTTTAGAGCCCAAACTGCCCTGGGTATTGATTTGGACTTTGCTGAGCAGAGTAACACACCTTTCTGTCAGGAGAGGACAGAGTTAAAACAAACAGGAGACACAACGAACAGAGAAGTAGGAGTTTTGAGGAGTAGAAAGGCAAGATCAGAGAATAAGTCCTTTTTTTTTTATCATTGTATTCTCATGTTTCTCCAAAGACAGGAGCAATTGGCTTCAACAGAGACAACAGTACCCAGAGAATAAATGTGACTGGTAAATAGCACAACAGCCTGGAACTCCTCTCCTCCCAGAGGGTGAAGCAGGAAGAAAAAACACCAGCAGAACTTACAGGGATTGCTGCACACTGCAGATGCCTCAGTCATACCAACCTACTCCACCATCACAACCTGCTCCTCCTGCTTCCTTTATTTGCCATCTCCAGCAGAAGCAAGACTGGCCTTGGCTAACACAGAAGTCTTCAAGCAATGCCTCTCAGATGCTTTAATTGTGCCATTTCAACTTAAGACACTTGGGTTTTATTTTTCAGAGATAATGGTCATCAAGGAGTCCATTAAAGGAAATGATGAAAGAGGCAGATTCTGCATTATCAAACCTGTGACTGGGAGTCTTGCACTACACTGGTTATTATTAACAGTATTGTTACTGTGCTGACCAAGGGGAGCAGACTTTCCTCTCTACAGACTCAAACTCATGAAACCAAGTTGGCACACAGCAGCCTCCAGTGCAAAACTCCAATAAGGAAATACGTGAAAGAATGTAAAAAAATCACCTCAAAAGACTTAAAATTCCATTTGTCAAGTGCAGAAATACTTTAGGACCTGTGGTACACAAAGCTTGGTCCAAATCCAAGCAAATCCCTTCACTTAGAGCTCTTCTGAAGACGACAGTTCTTCAGGGCTGTTTCTGCAGGAGGTCAAACCTCACAGTGCTCATTAAACAATCCCTCACAGTGCTCTGAGGGAGCTGGGGGAGGATAAACCCTCCCAGCCAATGCACAACCTTCAGGTCCTCCTGGAAATGGGATTTTGATCAATTATTATTAACTTTTCACCTTCAAACTTCTGTGCTTGCCATGTTAACAGAAGCCAGCTACAGAAGTCAACCTCCAAGAGAAGATAATTCACAATTCTGTCAAGAACAGCTGATCATATATTTTTATGACACAGTAATTGGGGTTTTTGTCCAAGAAAGATGATTAATTCAACCACTTGCAGTACAACCTCTCCCCACACCAAACCCTTTACTTTGTGAATCTGAACCATTTAGCACAATAAGGAGTGGTACATTTCTTTTTTTGGTATCAACAGTTCTGACATGATATTGTCCTCTCAGTAGCTCAGTGTTCTATCCTCCTCTGCCTTGAAAGCACAACACATCCTTTCAAGTGTCCACTTTGCATTACTTTAAAATGCTCATGCCCTTTATCAGGCACATGTGGCACTCTTGTGCACTTCCAGAGTTGGTTTCTACTCTGAATACATCTCTTCTAATTTAAAGTACATACTCATGACAGCTCACAGCATTAACTCTTATCTTCATTTCTCTAATCTCTAAGCCTACGTTATGCTCTTGTTTTCCAGTATACATTGTAATCTGATTGTTTCATTTAGGGCAGTAAGGGTTTCTAGAACACGAGGCCTTTATGCATGGATAAATGTTTTAGAGCACACTGAATTAGCATTACTACTGTGGACATCTGATACCACAATTTCTAGCTTACCAAAGAAAAAGAACAAAAATCCAGAGATTTGAGGGACTTTTCCAAACTCCAAGACTGTGTTTAGAACCAGAATTTACTTGCCCTGCCCTCTGTAGCTTTACAGTTTATCCCAAGAAACAGCCTTTATTTTTCTTCAAGCCAGGCAGGTGTCAGTTACACTCTGCACACTCAGCACCACCATTTATTCACCTCATGGGCAAAACTGGCTAAAGCTCAGTCCCTGAGAGCAGGACAGGGGAACGTGTCCCTGCCCATGCCCGAGACTGCTCACCTTCACCCACACAGCCTAACTCTGGTGGCCCTCCAGAGAAACCCTCTGATTTCACCACGTGGAACTGGTTGAGTTGGCACAGAAGGTGGGGGCAGAGCAGCACAATCCCCAAATCGATCAACTAAAAGGCTGTTGAGTGCAACAATGCATCCTCAGTCCTCTAGTTACAGTACTTTAAATGTATTTCAGTTATATTAGCCTTTTATTTGCTAAGTAAATTTCTGTCTCTCACATTACTTTGTTTACACACCTACCACAACAGAGAAATTAATGGCACTGCACATTATGTCCAGGCTTCCTGCTCCACATTCTTTACTTGGAGAAACAGCTGCTGTAGAAGTTCTTTAGTCAGAAACAATTAGGCGTTTGGCATTAAAAGATGGAAGTCCTAAAAGTTGTTATCACACACAAACAAGTATGCAATTAATACACACTATTGGGCCCTGTCCTTCTTCAAGTTTTAACTTTGGATTTTAGTCAATGAATGTGGGTTTTTTTCTGAAACAGGCCGTTTCAATAAGCTCTTTGCATGGACCAGAAGTGCTGCTCACAAGAGAAGTGTTCAGTTTGGCGGCAGAGCTCCCAGGCCATACCACACCCCAGCAAATTCCAACACACCTCTGAGCACAGAATCAACTTCTTGGTCTTTTACTCAAGGGAGAGAGCACCCTGAGCTGCTTTAGAAACACTACCTCAAGCCTCAGCACCTACTTGGAGCATAATTAATATGCCACCCACAACACGGCACCTTGTTGGATCAGCTCTGAAGGCAGACAGAACAGTAACCTCCCATAAATCATACAACAGCATGATGGCAGACTCTTTAAAAGTCAATTTTAACATCCCAAATCACTAGCTTACCCTTCTACACTTAAGGTAAAGTGCTTTTACCTCTCATTTAGCACATTTTCAGTTCCAAGAAAATCAAAACAGGGTACTCACACTGCCTGAATTTTATCCAATTTAGGAATATTATGTTATTTTAGCACTAAAAGGACAACATCTTCTTCTAAAAATAAACACCCCTGAGACTGTGAACATGTCTAATTTTTCCTGAATTACACAGGCAATATCATCCTGAAAGAGGAGTATGACAAAGCATCTTAACAGAAGATAATCTTACAGCACTGAAGACTTAAGCTATTTTATCTCATGGTTATAACACTTAAGTTACATACATAAGTTTAAGTTAACTTCCGCTGTGTACTTTTAATTTCCCAAAATTATAGTTAGGAGTTCCTGAAGACATTTACTGACAGATAAAAATCACCAAGAAGTTGAGCACAAACATGTAGAAGGAACTTCAGCACGCGCTGAAGAGACACGGCACACTGGTTTAGCCCCTGAACTGCAATGAAGATAACACAGATGACACCGAAAATCACAAGAGAAGCAGAAACCAAGGAGCCGACAGCTAGGGCAAGAGAGAGGAAACAATTTTAGCAGACAGGAAATCTCTCGCCTTCAGCGGTAAAAGCCAGCTGAACAATTCTGCCCTGGTTCCAGCAGGAGCGACCGCCGCCGCCTCCTCTGTCGCTTGTTTTTAAGGTGTCGCCCGTAGTCCGGCGGCTCCTGCCCAGCTGCAGCCCCGCACGGCGAGCCCCGCGCCGAGGGGAAGCGGCTCCGGCCCCGCACCGGCCCCGCACCGGCCCCGCTCCGCCCCGCACCGGCCCCGGGAGCCGCCCGCGGCCCGGCCCGACCGACCGACCGACCGACCGACCGACAGACCGACCGACCGACCGACAGACCGACCGACAGACCGACCGACCGACCGACAGACCGACAGACCGCCGCCCTCGGCCCCTGCGCTGCTCCGTGCCCGCAGCCCGCGGGGAGCTCCGGCCGCTGCCACCGCGGGGCCGCCCTCACGGCGCTGCCGGCCCCTCGCCTCGCCTCAGCCGCGGCTCCCGGCGCTGCCCGGCCCCTCAGCTCTCAGTCCTGCCCGGCCCCTCGCCTCGCCTCAGCCGCGGCTCATGGCACTGCCCGGCCCCTGATCTCCCGGCGCTGCCCGGCCCCTCAGCTCAGCCGCGGCTCCCGGCACTGCCCGGCCCCTCAGCTCTCAGTCCTGCCCGGCCCCTCAGCTCTCAGTCCTGCCCGGCCCCTCATCTCCCGGCACTGCCCCGGCCCCTCAGCTCCCGGCGCTGCCCGGCCCCTCAGCTCAGCTCAGCCGCGGCTCATGGCACTGCCCGGCCCCTCAGCTCTCAGTCCTGCCCGGCCCCTCACCTCGCCTCAGCCGCGGCTCTCGGTCCTGCCCCGGCCCCTCGCCTCAGCCGCGGCTCATGGCACTGGCCCGCTCCTGCCCGCGCCGGGCGGCGGCAGCGGCGGGAGGCGGCGGCGCCGCCAATCCGGGCCCCGCGGGGGGACGGGCCTGGCCCAGCCGCCGCAGCGCCGGCCGAGGGGCGGGACGGGGCGGGCGGAGCGGGGCGGGCGGAGCGGCCGGGGACGAGGGAAGGGCCGCGGCCTGTCCGGCCCTCGGGCGCGGCCGGTGTTCCGGCGGCCGGTGCTGCTGACGCGGGGAACGGCCCCGGGGCGGGGAGCCGCTCGGGCCCGCGGCCGGTTCCGGGCGTGCCGAGCCTCCCGCGCCCCGGCGGGCCGCCCCCATGACCCGCCGCTGCAGGAACGCGGCTCTGGGTCGGGTGTGTGTCAGTGCCCGGTGCGGTGCGTGTCAGTGCTCGGTGCTCGGTGTGTGTCAGTGCTCGGTGCGGTGTGTGTCAGTGCTCGGTGTGTGTCAGTGCTCGGTGTGTGTCAGTGCCCGGTGCGGTGTGTGTCAGTGCTCGGTGCGGTGTGTGTCAGTGCTCGGTGTGTGTCAGTGCTCGGTGCGGTGTGTGTCAGTGCTCGGTGTGTGTCAGTGCTCGGTGTGTGTCAGTGCTCGGTGCGGTGTGTGTCAGTGCTCGGTGTGTGTCAGTGCTCGGTGTGTGTCTGTGCTCGGTGTGTGTCAGTGCTCGGTGCGGTGTGTGTCAGGGCTCGGTGTGTGTCAGTGCCCGGTGTGTGTCAGTGCTCGGTGCGGTGTGTGTCAGTGCTCGGTGTGTGTCAGTGCTCGGTGTGTGTCAGTGCTCGGTGTGTGTCAGTGCTCGGTGTGTGTCAGTGCCCGGTGCGGTGTGTGTCAGTGCTCGGTGCGGTGTGTGTCTGTGCTCGGTGTGTGTCAGTGCTCGGTGCGGTGCGTGTCAGTGCTCGGTGTGTGTCAGTGCTCGGTGTGTGTCAGTGCTCGGTGCGGTGTGTGTCAGTGCTCGGTGTGTGTCAGTGCTCGGTGTGTGTCTGTGCTCGGTGTGTGTCAGTGCTCGGTGCGGTGTGTGTCAGGGCTCGGTGTGTGTCAGTGCCCGGTGTGTGTCAGTGCTCGGTGCGGGTGTGTCACGGAGCGGCTGTGGCACGAAGTTGTGCACGGCGAGGCACAGAGAAGCTCCTTGGTGTCTATAAACATCTCAGAAATGGTCAAAAATTACCGGCTCCCTAAGCGAGCAGACACTTATCCCTGGCATTATCCCAGGAAACGTGCCCTGGCAGAGGTCATTTTATTTACCCTTCGTATTTCCCAATTTGCGGCACGCAGAGAAAAAAAAATAATTCTCTGTGTCAAAAGGTTGTTTTCTCAATAATGGTCTTATGCAATAAATTACAGCCTTTCTGCTGCTTTTACCCTTTACTTAATTGCTCTTGCTTCTGAAGACAGTTAATGATGACATTACAGCATTACACCAGGTCAGACTGAAGCTGGCCTTGGCTGCCCAGGTTTCTTTGTCATCCTTTGGGTTAATGTGACTGTGCCAATTATCTTCTCTTTAATAATTTCAGTTTGAATTAAAACATAAAGAATCCTGCGAGACCTTTCAGCCTCTTAATTTCATACTGGCCTTTAAACTTATGACACTTTATGAGGTGATGAGACAAAATTTATTTACTAACCAACATTTAGTGGGATACGTGAGCAGAATTCAAATTACTCCCAACTAGCCAATGCGAAGAGTTAAGTATAAATTATTAATTTTCAAACAGTTTCCTGTGTTATCTGCAGCTGTAGCTGCGCTGAGGGCTGGGCTGCTGTTGCACCAGACATTTTACATATGGCACACAGGAGGTGTTGCAGTCTAGGTGCAGGTAGCACTTAGACTGCTGCTCTCATTAAATGGCAGTGACAGTTCAGTGCTTGTGGAAGTGAATTATCCACAGGCATCTTTGAGTTCTGCTTTTAAAAGCAGGATTCCTGCATGTAATGGAAAACCAGAGTTACTGAGAGCAGCCAGCACCTGCCAAAATCTGTGGCAGTGAGGAATGGCCTGAGCTCATCAAATGGATGGTCAGAGCCTTCAAGCTCTTGGATGTCCAAGCACTAAACTCAGCAGTCTTAGGGCTTGCAGCTGAAGGAACCCTGCAAAAGACTGCACTGTGTGAGCATCACTGCAGCACCTCAGTTTAGTCTTAAATTTTACAATGAGAAAGACAACATTCTGTTTGAAACACAGAATATGTATGGGATGTATTCATCTAGGACACGTTTCTATTCATGGCTCTCCTCAAAGGAAGACCTTTGAATCCTATGCAAAGCCAATGGTAATGTTTCCAGAGCCTGGAGATAAGATAATGGTTGTTTCCTTAACAACAGGTTTTCCCTGCAGCCTGTGGCTGAAACTGTGGCTGAGGGCTTGGTTTTGGCTCTGTTAAACTACAGTCAGTTCACTGGAGTCTCTGAAGCTTTTTCTGCCCTCTCTTTGCATGTAACTTATGCAGCACACAGACTAAAACTCCTGACCTCAAGATAAATATTTGTGCACCTGGAGTTAGGTCCTCAGCAGAGGCTTCTTCCATAGCATGGTTTGTGCTGGACAAGGGCTGGAGGCAGCCACGGGGAAAAACTGGGCACAAGCTGTGTCTCTCCAGGGTACCACACTCTGGGCTTCATGGGAATCCTCTTCTAAAGGCAAGGAAGGGAGGGAAAAGGAAAAATCTCAGAATATTTGAATCACTCGGTGCTGTAAGAGTAAATCCATTTGTTGGATTATTTATCTTCCTCCTATTCTACAAAAAGATAAGAGAATAAAGTAATGCTTATTTATTTTTAATATTTCAGTATCCATGTATAAATACACAGTCATTCTGAGAAACAGCAGCCTGCAGGCTCTAGAAACAAGTATCTACAGTCAAGAGCTGCTCTTGAAAAGAATTACTTTAATCTTTTTGAATATGTGAGGGAGACATTTAAATACCTTTAAAGGCAGTGCTTGAGCAGACCATAAAAGAACAGGTAATATTTCTCCCCCAGAGCTACTGTGAGGCTCAGTTCATTTCTCTGTAATGCCCCATCAGAATTTCACAGCTCAGGGCAGTTTAAAGCCTCTGCTCTTGTGAGAAAAGAACGTTAGATGAGCTTTGGGGTTCCGCATGGTTTTCAGAGATCCCGTTGCTGTCAGAGGCTGGGCAGGACCCGAGAGCTGCAGGACAGCCCTGCTGGCCATCTTCTGCTGAGGAGCTGCAAGAGGAATGAGGCAGCAGCTGAGTGTGAATCCTGGCAAACACGGGGCTGTGTGTGTCAGACAGCTTTACTCTCGGTTTGGTTGGTTGTTACCAGTGCAACATTAAATGCAAGGGAAAGAGGCTTAGCATGGGAACGACCCAAACAAGGCTGCAGCCCAGCCAGTGTGTGCAGAACCCCATAAGGACTGCCAACGCTGGGCTCCCAGTGCTTCAGCTGCCTCTGACTGTGGGCACGGAGCTTCCTGAAAGCCACATTCCTTCCACAGCACTTGTGGGCCCATCTTCTGCTTGTCCAACACCCCAGTGAGAGTGTTCTCAGTGCCTCCCAAATTCTTTCCCTGCCAGTGGCTTCACCGTTGTCTTTGGGTCTGAATTGTCTCATTTGCAAATTACCCATGCTGTCCTTCACCCCGTGGCTTTTCCCTACACTGATGCCAGCCCCTGAGTCTAGCTCCTTGCTGGCACAAAGGGGCACAGCCTGGTCCTACCCTCCCCAGGAGCCTCCCCAGCTCCAACTCTGCTTCTCTGTTCCTAAAATCCCCCTGGGAACTGCACAAATCCTAAGCTCTTGTTGCTTCTTGTACTAATGCACATTATTCTGGGGCTTGGGGTTTTTCATTGCTGCTTCATTTTTAAGGCTGAGCTGAGGATAGATCACAGAATCATTAAGGTTGGAAAAGACATCCAAGATTTTTGAGTCCAACCTTTGACTGACCATTACCTTGTCAGCTAGACCAGAGCATTCCTAACTCAGCAATTACAAAAGCAGGTCTCAAATCCAGCTATAAAACAAAATATCCAAAAGAATGTTGGAGAGAAACAGCATTTAAAAATGACAGGAATTTAGTTCTCATTTGCCCTTGTGATCTTCCTATTTCCCTCTCTCTCTCTTTCTTTTTTTTTGGTCTGCATTTTGTTTGTTTGTTGGTTTGGTCTTTGGGTGGTCGGTTTTGGTTTTGGTTTGTTTGGATTTTTTGTGGGTTTTTTTGGTCGGTTGGTTTTTTTTGGGTTTTGTTTCTTCATCTTTTTATGGCCTCTAGACTGCCAAGTGTCTGGGGAGAAACAGCTCCATGCAACTGCTCAATCAAGCTCTTGCACTCAGAGAAGACACATTTCCAGAGGCAGAGGAGGTTCCAATTTGCACCCGTCTCCAGCACAGGCTCTGGGGGCTGCCAGGAGCTCAGGTGGGCTCCAGGACAGGCCAAAGCAAGGCAGCAAGGTGTGCAGGGGCAGAGCCTGCCAAGGTGTGCTGCTGCTGCCAAGGTGACACCCAGGGGCAGAGCTGTTCCCAGGTAAGGCAGCCTACGTCGGGCACTTTCAGTGCTGGGAATTTGCACTGGTTTCTCTCAGACCTGCAGAACATTCTGGATGGTTCTCACATGGGTTTGTCTCTTCCTGACACTGAATCCAGACTTTACCAAGGGCTTCTGTCAGAGGCACAGACAGTCTCTTTATTCTTCACTAAATTGCTTTGCCCCTTTAAAAGTGTTCTGATGCTTGTTGGTTAATTTGATGTGATGGTTCCTCAAGAAATGATTTTCCATCATAGTTATTTTGGGTGGTTCTATGATGTCTTCACTGAGTGGATATAATACTCAGGTCAGTGAGTTTGTACCTGAAAATTCTGCTATGTACAATCCTTATTGCTGTGATTTTAGGAGAGATCTGAAGTTGTACTTGTGCTCAGTTAGTCCAGTCTGGAATTCCATGCCTGTCCTTTGTCTCTATAGTGCTATAAACCTCTGACATGGACGAGAAATGGCCAGAGACACCTGCAGCAATGCCACCCATCACTGGGGAAGGGGTAAATCCCTGGGCCACCCAGGATGGCCACGTGCCTGCTGCCAAAGTCACAGCAAGGTTGTCCAGGCTGCTCTCTGTATTTCAGTGTACCTGGCAAATGTACAAAACTCTAAAAGCCTGAAATCTGATCTACACGTGGTGGAGAAGTCAATACTCCTCCCTGCACAGAGACCTTGGTGAGGTAGGACGTTGTGGCTGAGTGCTGGAGCAAAAAGCAAGCTGGGGGATACAGTGGCACTGAGGCTGCAGTTTGTCTGTGCAGGTTTTGCACCACAGGGCCTTGACAATAATGTCAGATGCTACAGACAATTTTCTGGTAATCAGGAAAAGCAAAGCACAAAATAAACAGTGTGTCCTGACCTTTCAGCTGCCAAATCATTCACTATTTTAATTCTACAAGTAAATTTAGTTCTGACATTACAGAACAGCTGAAGATACATGTTTAAATCAGGCACATACACTGCAATTTTTCCACATGCACAGGAGCATTAACACCAGGCAGCAGCACCCTCCTGCTCCTGCCTGGACAGATGCTATGGTTCTACACTGATGGCTGTAATTTAAATAGTTAGTTAAAGGAAAAGAGCATTGACTATAGACTAGAAATGAACAGCAGCCTTTAGAGCTACAAGTCCAAAGCAACTGTCAGGAGGTCCATAATGGTTATTTGGGGACAAAAGGAGAACATATGGTAGGGCTGTCTCTGATGATTTTATTGTCTTCACAGGGAAAGTCAGAAAAATTAATCTGAATTAGTAACACCTGTGACTTCAAAGTTACACGAGTGAGTTTTGTTATTCAGAATTAAAGTGGCCTTCATTTGATTTAGCTTTCTTCATTTTCCAAGTAAAGTACACTAAATCAGATTAATGCCACTTAATTCTGAATATGAATATCTGCAGAAGTTTTAATAGAATTTAACTAATCTACTTTGAAATATAATTCAGCTCAGGTTTCCTGAGTGTCCCCTTCAAGGAAAGACTCAAATCAATAGCCTTAATGGGAACTGTTCCTCGATTGTGCTGGCGTGAGATCAAAACATCACTATCATAAAAATAGCCACATTTTGCTCAGATGTCTTTGTTCTGAGAGCATTAACACCCGACCCAGAGCTGCATGTAAATGGCATCAGAAATGGCAGCATGAAGTAACTCTTAGCTACAACAGAGGGGTAAAACACTGCTTTAGTTTCTCCAGCTGAGATGGAGAATAGCCACAGATGGTCAGGTCATTTCTGTGTTCTGAAGGTGTAAACATTGTTTTCATAAGGTGGATATAATTTAGGCTGTTGTGCAATTCCAGACAGTGTAATTTCATACCTGGATGTCGACAGAACCTTTATTTACAGGAACTTCACGGAGGTGTGAGGAACTGCTGTCACTGTGACAGGAACTTGTAACCTTTCACTGAGCAGCAGCATCCTCATGGCCCACATCTGCACAGCTTCTTTTTCCAGCTGGGCTTTGCTGGGGAGGCTGGGCTTAAACAACGAGAGCATGAAGGTGCAGAACAAACAAGAGCCCAGCTTTGACAGCAAACACAGGGCTGGTGTTTTCCAAGGTTAAAGAACCACGTCTGACAGAGCACTCGGTGCCTGTCACACAAAATGACCACAGCCAGGAGTCAATCTTTCCTGCTGTCCCTACAGCTAACCACCAGTGGCAGCTCCATCCTGGCCCCTTTCTCCAGCAGATCCTGACCCAGCCTCCAAAGCCAGAAGTTCTCAGTGCCTCCACAACGGGATTCTTGTTCTGGGTGTCACATCCCCCTTTAGGAGGAAGATCCCAGCACAGACATGTATTAAATAACCTCTCACTGTGCTAATCATCCAGGTGGCTAAACAGGGAACCTGTGCTCCTTAGGATATCTACAGGCCACGAAAAGGGACAGGTTCCAGACAGACCCTCAGTGGCAGCACAGGAGAGCAGGGCAGCCTCTCAGCTCAGACATGCCAGGAGGGTGTCTCCTGAGGCACTGAGGATATTCTGCTCACCTGCCCTGTGCAATTTTCATGACCTAATGCAGAATCCAGTCTCCAAACCTGCCCAGGGGCGCTGACCCTTCTGTCCAGCTCCCACAGCCATCCCCTCTTGCCCTTTTCTGCACACAGCATCACACTGAGCAGGGCAGCCCCTGGCTCCATGTGACCTTGGGGTTTTCTCAGAGTGCCATTAAAACCTGCAATTAAACATTGCTCAGTAATCTATCCAGCAAGAATTCCTGAGTCAAAATTCCAAGTGCTGATGGATAATGTAATTTTCCACATAAATCCAATGAGATATACTAAGGAATGTGATATATACATGCAGAGTCTGTGCCGGAATAAAAAGTAAACTAAACACATCTAAGCTTTTAGAACATCAAATCCAGATTCCAGACAATATTAAAGCCTTCTAGATCTGAGTGATATTCACCAGTCAGTGCTGCCTTCCACTGCATTTAGACAGAGAATTAATCTTGATATTCAAAGCCTTCCAAAACCTGCATGTTTTAAAAATAGCAAAATTTATTTCTCTTGAAACATAGGCTTGTTACAGCTATTTAGGAACCCCTTACTGAAGTCATATGGATCTTGAAGCTCCCCTGGGGATGGTTTAGATGTCACTGTGCATCCATTAACAGATTGGAAGCTGCCCAGGGCAATATTGCAAGAAAACACACCATGTCCAGGCTTTCTTCTGGTTTCTTCCTCTGTTAAACAAGACTCTCTGAGCAGTTCTCCACAAACAAATCCAAGGTTAAATATGATAAATAGGGCAAGGACTGCAGAGAAATTCGAATGGGTATTAGCAACGCATCCTGCTCATTGGTCAGTGGGGCATTTCTCTCTAGTCAGAAGAGGAGTATGGAGTGAAGAACCTCATCTTGCCCCAGTTCCATCCCTTTTTCCCTCTCCTTGTGGCTGGCAATAAGTGTGCCAAGATCTTCCTCTCCATCAGCACAGTGCCACATGCTGAGTGCATAACCCAAACTGACACAGAGTTCAGGCAAAAGCTTACCAGACCCAAACAGGTTCAATGTGGCCTTCCCCTAGATATTCTTTTGCAGAAGAAACAACCAAGTTCTCCTACAGGAGCAGGCAGCTGAGAGAGGAACAGCCCCCCTAAGAAGGCAAAGGGGCAAATCTGGAGCAGAAGCTGATCCATTCAAGGTTTCTGTGAGCTGGAAAATGTGGGTTTGGAAGATGCAGAGAGGAGGGAAGTGCTTGGGGTGACAGGGAGCTCCCAGCTCCTAGAGCAGCAGCCTTCTCTCCAAACCAGGCAGAACCAGATGGACCCTACAAGAATGACCTTGAGCAGAAAGATGTGCTTCTGGACAAGTGCTGGCTAAAAGGATTGAAATTGCATGCAGAGAAAGAGAATATTGTCTGATTCCTCTGATTTTAGAGGAAACAGAATTTTGTACTTTCTTTGTAAATAAAAGGGCTGCATCAAAGTACCTGAGTGATCAATTTTCCCTGCTATTAGGAACAATCTGCTGGGCACAAAACCTTTTAAGTGCTCCGGTCAAAGATGGGACATAAAAGCTCCATTCATTTCCTCGTGGAAAGGCAGCAACTTCATCCCTTTGACTGAAAGTGCACAGAGCTTGAGAAGCCAAGGATGCATGAAGGGGACATGTGCTGGGGACATGATGATGCTGACACTCCTCTGCCCTCAGCCTCATCTTTCACCGACAGAAGTACAAAGCAGGTGTAAAGCAGCTTTGTGCTTTGTGAAGAGCACCAAGTGATTTTGGGCCAGTGAAATGGCTCTAGAGGACCCAGCAATGAGGAGCACACTCTGTGTTTATATGCAATGAAGGAAACACGGATGTGACCTTTGTCAGCAGTCAGTGCACTCATTAGTGTGTCAGAGATAATAACCCTTACACATAAAAATCTGACCTACATATGCTACAAAAGAGGAAAAGGCAACAATTTACTTAAGTCTCTGTTATACTGTTAATGATTATAAGCTGAGAAACTAGACCATAATGCAGGAAACTTGTAATTAAAAAGCATCAATTATCATTTTCTCCTTGCAGGGGACATTAGTCAGGTTTGCTTTTCTGCAGTCCCCTTGGGCCTACAGATTGACACGTAGAGCTGTGTGATTCATTCTGGAACGGTCAGAAAGGAAGCAACTCAGTGGGAAAAGATCAGCTTCAAGAAAAAATAAAAGGAAGAGAAAATTATAGTTAAAGACCCCCCTTTCAGTGTTTCTTGTTTGACAAAGCACAGGTGTGTGTTGGGTTGTTTCTGAGCAGCCCTTGCCTCCCTCCAGCAATGACTCAACTGCATTTCCAGTGCACACAATGTTCTGAGGCTCCAGGGCTGAGCCAGCTAATACCTTCAGTCATGCTGAACATACCATCCCTCTGCAGAGATCCCTGAGCTCCCTGGGAGGAATGTGAATCTCCCTTCAGAAGGCTGCACATTTCCCCCCTCAGCTGCCTGAGGGTCCCTGACTCCTGCCCAGGGTGCACAGATCATCTGGAGGCTGGTTCACACTCAGCATTCACAGGTGGAACCAGTTTTCCAGCAGTGCCAATGTGTGCTGGAAGCCCATTTAGAGTGGTTCATGCAGCCCTGAGGAAGTGCCTAGAAAATGTGATCCATCACTTTGTGTGCCAGGGCTGCATTCAGACACCCCTGGCTCTGTGTTTGCAGCTCTGCTGTGGGTCACACTGCAGAATCACAGCTTCTGCCTCCTAACAGCCACTCCAGCTCTCAGCATTCCTGATAAAAATGCTCTTTAAAACTCCTGTTCCTTTAATCAGCATGAAGTTGAAACAAAAATATTAAAAAACCTCGAACAGTAATAAAATCAAACCTAAGCTCTGCATTATGGGACACCGTGAGATTTTAATCATGCTTTAAATAATTTAAAAATATTCAAAAGCAATCTATATTTCCTATTGACAATCTCATGTTAATTTAATAACCCGTGTGGCTGTAATTTTCATTAATTGACTTACACTCTGACCACATCTTAATAGACTTGACAATTTTTTTCTCTTATTACACTCTCACAGCTTATTACCAAGCAGAGATGCCAAGTTCACCCCTTCCAGTAATATCATGATTCAGCCCACTTAAGACAAAGCTCTCTTCTGTCCCATCCCTCTGCTCTTGGGACAGACAGCAGCCCAGTTTATCACTGCCTTGGAAGCACTTCTCCCCACACAGGGCAGAGTTTGCTAAGCTGCTTGGAGCTTGAACCACTGCAGAAGGTGCAGAGGGGCTGGAGGGTGGTGAGAGCCCCAGGGAGCTCAGGAGTTTGGCTCAGGTTAATCCCATGAGGACTGCCCTCTGAGCAACACAAGTTCTCAGGGAGGGCTCTTCTGCCCTTGGAGTGCTGTCTCATTGATTGGCAGAGTGAAATCGTGTCAGTCACAGTGGAGACTTGGCTCTGTGTGTAGTTAAAATAGGAATTAACACCAAGGAGCACAGAGGAGCTGAAGCCAAGCTCTCCCTGCTCAGAGCTGACAGTGCTTTGTGGAAACAGGTGATTTCAGCAGCCACAGCTCCTCTGCAAGCACTGAGCAGGGCTTGGATTATGCCAGCTGAACAGCAGTGTGACAGGATGTTTTCTCTGGAAGCACACATTCCCAGGCTGGTGCATCACACAGACCCCTGGTGTAATCCCACATCCCCATCCAGGACTGACACTGGGAGCAGCAGAAACCTGGCCCAACGGTGCCATTACCTGCAGCTGGGCTTTTGGTTAACGTGTGTATTTTCTGCTTCTCCCAGTGGTCACCTGACAACGACAAACACGGCAATGTTTGGGAGAAGCCACCTCCACTGATTCTGTCACAGCACGTTCCCCAGAGCAGCACCAACCCCATGAAGTGTGGAGCTCTTAAGGGAACTGGGCTGATGGGTTATTTCTTCCAAACCTGCCACAGTCTGGAGGGTTTCTCTCCACGAGCCCTGCTCATTCCCCTCCGTCCTTCCTTTCATCTTCTTTTCATTTTCTTTCTTCACTGTAATGAGCCTTCATGCCAAGATCTTTTATCTCCTGAGTAAAACATTAAAACAAAAAGACAACTACAGAAAAATCAGGGCAGTAAGCAGAGGACAATGAACTAAGACACTGGTCACTCCTGGTTTTCATTCAGTGAAAAAACGGTGTTTTTTATCATTGCCCCAAAGGAGATCCTGATTTCATCTCCTGCTCTTACACTTTCAGGATTACACAGAAATATATTTCTATTATCTATTCATTTCAGAGGCAGAATCCATCTTTACTAACAGCTTAGTTGTGGAACTTCTCCTCAAGCAATACCTGTTGGATCTGAATTCCTCTCCACCATGGGAACGTGGTCCAAACAGCCTGAGGCCCATGTCTACCCCTCACCATCAGAGCTCCACACACAGTGCAGATCCAGGCTGATGGGGGCAGAGCCTGAGAGCCTTGGCAGTGACAGCCTTGCCCTTTGCTGCTTTCTGCTCAATCTTGCATTTCAGCCTCATGCTGTTCTTCTGTTTGTCATCAGACTTTGCAGTGATCACCTCCCCAAGGAAACTGTGCTTTCTTTTGTTATTACATTTCAAATTTAACTACAGTGATTATTTCCTGCAATGGTGAGAGTTTTTTTCAGCCTTCCCACTCAGCACGTTTGTAGCTGGTGAGAAAATAAATTACCTAGATAAATACAAATGTTCACATTTAGCTCAAACCTCCCATGCAAGTCATTCTCATGACTGCTCAGCTCTCTAATGGGAGCACTTGTGATTTACAGTGGAACATTTTATAGCATGAAGGCAGTAAGATCTACCTTTTGTGATTCCTTAGATATGTCAAATTGCTCATTACCTCCCAAACAACTGCAGAAGTGATGTTTATTATGCTTTCACCTATTCGGAAAGGCCTTGAAATTCTAAACAACAAGATGTGCTAGCAGTTTAAATCCGTACTGATATTTTATTGCATTCAGTTTGATTTCTAGTTTAATTGGTGGGGATTTTTTCCCCATTTTCCCCTCTGTTTTTCTCAAACTTTGTCTCTTTTCCCTGTGCCTGTCCTCTCCCTGCACTGAGATGGGCTGTACAGTGTCACCTCCCCTGCCCCCAAAAGCTGGGGCTCAAGACAGCGCAGGGATGAACTGCAGCACAAAGAACGTGAACGGGACCGAGCTCACAAAGCAGCAGGTGGAACAACACCGCAGAAAAGTAATTAAATGCTCAGGTTTATCGGGAACTGCTCCAAGCAGCGCCCCAGCATTCACACCAATTCACTACCCTACGGGAGAGGGGGAGAAGGCAGGGCGGGCAGGTTTACACTGAATTTAGGACATTGTTCTTTAAGAGTGGCGGAGGCCGGGAAGAGGCGGGCGAGCGCCCAGGGAACAAAAACTTCCCCGGTTCCATTTATTTATTTATTGTCGGGTGGAAAAGAGCCGGGGCAGGGACTGCGCCCCTGCAGTTCCCCCGGAACCCGCCAGGGGGCAGCCCGCGCCCGGGCCCGCGGAGCGCGCACGGGAACGGGAACGGGAACGGGGATTGGAACGGGGACGGGGATTGGAACGGGGACGGGGATTGGAACGGGGACGGGGGTTACACCGGGGGTTACACCGGGGACGGGATTGGAACGGGAACCGGGGTTACACCGGGGACGGGATTGGAACGGGGACGGGGATTGGAACGGGGACGGGGATTGGAACGGGGATTGGAACGGGAACGGGGATTGGAACGGGAACGGGGATTATACAGGGAACGGGGGTTACACCGGGGGTTACACCGGGGACGGGGATTGGAACGGGGGTTACACAGGGAACGGGGGTTACACCGGGGGTTACAGCGGGAAATGGGCCTTACACCGGGAGTTACACCGGGAACGGGGTTACACCAAGAAATGAGTGTTACACCGGGGAACTCGTGTTACCCAGGGAAATGGGTTTTACACCGGGAAACTTGTGACCCCACTTGGCTGAATGGAAGAGGAGAGTGTCTGTGGAGACGAGGGGGACGCGATTCAGACATTTCCCTGTTTCAGACATTCAGACATTTCCCCGTGGGTCAGCTCAAAGGCTCTGCTCTGCAGTAGGGGAAGTGTTTCCCAGTTCCCCCAGCCAGGGCTGGGTGAGGCTCCCCCAGAACAGGAGAGTGGAAGCGGGGTGTGGGGGAACGGCACCAGGGACCTTTGGGTGCCATCCCAATGGAACTGCCCCGACAGGGAATGGCACCAGGGACCTCGGCATCTGCCATCCCTTTACTCGACTCAAAAAGGAAATATTTGCTAACACACCTCATTTTCTATTTGCTGTGCTCAACTTGGTGACAACGTGAAAACCTCCTTTTTGTTGCTGTTGTTTTCAATAATGTCTTGTTTGAGCTCCAATCTGAGCTTTGATTTGTTTGGTAGATTTAAGACTTATTTCCCAAACATTTCCAATGGGATAATGAGGCTTGTTTGGCACATGCTCATATTGTCCTCCTTGGGTAGTTGTTTACTCATGGGCCCATTTACCTTGTCTTCACTGGAACGTCTGCTGATCATTGTCCCATACTCCAAAACACTTCTGTTATCTGCAAGACAAAACAGAAGAGCTCAAAGCAGTGCACAGCACTCTGAGAAACGGACAGTTCCCACGTTTCAGTAGGGAAACAACTTGTATTAGGTAACTAAATCCAAAATAATTTAAAAAATAAATCCAGACAAGAGACAAGCTGAAAGCAAGCAACAAATTCTTCCACTGCTTCTCTATCATGCCCAGATGACATTCTGAAGTTTTCCCAAGCTTTGTCAAAGGGCTAGGAAGGGTTTGTGGAGGAACTTTTACCTTTGTAATTTAGTAAAAGACTCATGTGAGTGCAAGCACTCACCCACTCAGTTCTTGAAGCAGTTTAGTGCATTTACCTGCTGTTGAATGGGTTCCTGACTGCAGATGTAAGTGCCTGGAATGTGCTGCAGAGAGGGCATCTTCCTAAGGCCAGTCCACACCATGGATCTGTGGCTCATCACAAATAAAAAACTTCACAGGCATTCATTGCAAGACCAATGTGCAAGATGCAGCGCAAAGTTCAATTCAGAGTTTTCTTTATTACAATACCTTTTCACATTTCTTACACTAAGGCATTTGCATGGACACTCATGGGATGCTGAAAGAACATTTGTCAACAGAAGAGAGCGATGAAGTCAGTCAGTTGTGACAGGCTCGTGATACAAACAACATTTGCACAGGGAACAATAAATTAGAGATATTAATCACTAACTGGAGCTTGAAATTTTAAACATTTGGAACAGAGGATATAAACCCCTTTTGTGTTTCTTGCTGGTTTTGCACCTTTGATGCAATGCTTAACACAGTAATTATACATGTATACACAAACCCATGGCCTCTTTTTCACAATTTCCTAATTAAATTAGAACCTTCTTACCTGTGGCCCAGATGTTGTAGAAATTAAATTTGCAGTAAGAAAAAGGGAGCAACTGCAATGTCAAAGGCCAGCTGGTTAAGGGGTTGGGAACAGCGTTTTTTCTCTTTTTTTTGTGTTCTTTTTTTAAACTAATGCAGCCAAGATAAACACGGGCTGCAGGATTAGATCTGTGTCCAAACTAGATCCATGTCAGAGGTTTATCATACTACAGAGACAAAGGATAGGCATGGAATTCCAGACTGGACAAACTGGGCACAAGTACAACTTCAGATCTCTCCTAAAATCACAGCAATAAGGATTGTACATAGCAGAATTTTCAGGTACAAACTCACTGACCTGAGTATTATATCCACTCAGTGAAGACATCATAGAATCACCCAAAATAACTATAATGGACAATCATTTCTAGAGGAACCATCACATCAAATTAACCAGCAAGCATCAGAACACTTTTAAAGGGGCAAAGCAATTTAGTGAAGAATAAAGAGACTGTCTGTGCCTCTGACAGAAGCCCTTGGTAAAGTCTGAATCTCTGAAGAGTTATTCAAGTTTTTAGGGAGCCCAAAGCTCACTCTCCCCCCAGGCCCTCCCTGCAGTGTCCCATCCCTGTGAGCTATAACTGAGCTGGCTCCAAGCCTGGGAGCAGTCCAGCTGCTGCAGCACAGGGAGCTCAGCACGAGCTCATGCCAAGGTACATCCATGGCCAGGCTGTGCTGAGCTCTGTCCTGCCACAGCAGTGGCACTGATCACCAACTTAGCGAGTTCAAAGCAAGCTTAGATAGTTCTGTGTCCTACTGGTACCACAGCAGTTGCTGCATTGTAGAAATGTACTTCCTCAGCTGTAGTTTCCCCTTTGTTTCCTTACAGCATGATGAATTGGAGGCAAAAAAAGGCAAAATTGCATTAGCAGGAGAAATTACAGATGAGAACCTGGGTCAGTGGTTTCTAGAGCCACTTTCCTATGAGAATTTTTATTGGTAATTTTTTTTCCATTAAATGCTTTAGGAACATCTCTATTGCTCCTCCTAAGGAAATAAACCTTGAAAAGACAAGTCTGGCAAACTCATAAATAACTGCTGCAAAGCCTTTGAAACACTTGCAACATCTTCCATCTTGGTTTGTTTTCCTCTCCCGGCTGATCTTTGAGATGACTGCTCTAGGTAGCATCAGGATGCCCATATATTCTCTGCTGGCAAAAAGAGCAAAAGAGAAAAAAACCAAGGTGTGAGTATAACTGTGCCCCTACCCTCTGTCCTGTAACATATTCCTCAGAACCCTCCACAGTGAGCTAATAAACACTGTTCTCTGGGGAGACATTGGTATTATCTTCATCAGAGAGAAAAAGAAATAAGACAGTGGGAGATTTAGAGTAACAGCTACAAGCTAGACCCTGAAACTGTTCATCACCTCCATCTCTAAGTGGGTGCTGACAAAAGCTGGAATTTTAAGGGAACTGCTGGCACTTAACACAGCTGGAAGTCAGATCCCTAATTTACTAGATGTTCAGCTGCCACAGTTAGACCCCAGGTTCAGTGCCAGGAGAAGGAAAACCTTTCCCTTAGGGCTGGTGTCACAGGGAGCAGTGCAGCATCCAGCTGCTGGACACTGTGCTCCTGCAAGAGCCGTGCCAGGGTTGTCTCCAGCCCACAGCAGGGCACAGGCCTGGCACTGGCCAGCACAGAGGGCACATAGAGCAGTAATCCACACCAGCCAGTGGGAATGGGCACAGAGAGAGCCCCAACTTCATTGTTTTCACATTATAGGACAGAAATAAGTCTGCCCGCTGGGGATTCACAACTGTCAAGTCTTTCCTGACAGCGCTTGCCAAAGTGAGTCTCCCTCCAACAAATGTCTGCTCAGGGTACACGGTGGCCTCTAACCTGACAGCTCAGCCTAATTCCTTTTGTGGACTTACCCCCAAAGGATTTGCTAATGAGTCAGAGGAATTCCTGGCTTATAATTCAGTGTTTATTTCAGAGTATCACCTTGTTTTTCATATCCTGAGTGCCTGAAATCTCCCCCCCAGTTTTAACTGGACACATCCTTCATCTTCCTTTCCTGTCTGAAACTATTGTGCCACATTACTGTGCACAGTTAAAGCCAGGCCAGGTCCCCTTGGGAGCTGTGTTCATTCCCTTAACACTGAGAAAACACTCCTGGGATCACCTGGGGAAGAGCAGAAAGTAGCTGAATAGCACCTAGAAATTCCTGCAGAGAGATGTAAATTGTCCAGGTTTCTGTCTCAGAGGGCACACGCTGAGGCTGGACAAATAGGCAGCTCAAAGTACACCACGTCCTCGTGTACTGCCAGTCCTGAACCCCCAGGACAGAGCCAAGCACACAAATACACAAACACATCGAGGAGGTGGCAGGAGAGGAGGAGACATGAAGTCAGAAGGCACTGCTGAGGTAAATCTGACACAATACCAATTAGTGCTTGGCGAAGTGGCTATCTCATTGTCAAGATATTTCCTTCAATATGTTTTCAGAAACTGGGACCATTAAATAACTTAGAAAGATTGCCAGCTCTGATTTCAGGAAGGAAACCTCCTCCCAGTTCCTCTCTAAGCAATTCATTTCTTTTGCAAATACTTCCTATGGATTGCCTTTAAGATACAAATTTCTGAAACACAGAAGATGGACAGAAGCAGCCCCTGACATAAAACTTCAGGTTCCTTTCTAAATTACCTAAAAATCCAAGACATTCAGGTTCAAGGTACTCTGGACTGCAAATCAGTCAGAACCTGTACTGCAGCTGAGTCTTTATATAGTCCAAGTAATTCAAACTTTGATTCTTTTTCTAATCCACCACCTTTCTTGACAAAATACAGACATTTTCAATGCACCTGTGTCAGTGCACAGTGGTTACTAAAAGCCTCAACTCAATGTTTTGATGGACTCTCAGTGAAGAAGCAGCAAAGTTCCTAAATTTTCCTGCTGGATTGTATTTATTCTGACAGAAACTATGTAGGGGCAAATGTACAAAAGCTGGACCAGCAACCATTAAAATGATTTGCTACATCTTCCACAGTGCAATTTTCTGTTCTGCCTGTGACATCTGGAAGAGCAATGCAGAACTGAATGTTAACAGACTTTATCTGAGCACTGGAACACACGTCACTGGAATTTAGGGAGTTGAAAGGACGTTGGGATCTGATGAGTCTCCAGCAGCATTACTGAAATAAAAAGGCTGTGTGTCTTCCCTGAAAACAGAGCTCTTAGCAAAATACTCCTCTCTGCCGTGGTTCTTTGTCTCACACGTCTGGGACATCTACGACTTCCTAAACAGAGCTGAATTCTGGCAGTTTTCTGCCAGGCCACTGCAGCTCAGTGATCCATCTGGCATTCCCTGGGATTCCAGCTGACAGGGCTCCTGGAGGCCCCTTCCACACACGAACAGGGGAGCAGCAGATCAACTTCAATTCTGGGCCAAACACTTCATTTGCCTATCAAGAAGCAGAACAGCTGGGGAGGAAGTTTAAGCCACTTGATCACTTTGTAAGGAGCATTTTCCTTTTCACGAGTAGGATCAACAACTCCCCATTTGGGCCAAACCTCTGAGATACATCACAGCTAAGCATGTATGAACATGAGCTACTGAAAACAAAAATCTGCAAGAAAATGATGATAAAAAAGCACTTTAGTAGCTTCTTGCCTCTTCTGTCTTCATGTGTGTGGCCTGTACAGTGTTGAGAGGCAAACACAGGGAATGGAAAATTTATGAAGAAATTCATCTGTCCAGTCCAATGCTAGGTCACTTATTTGGAGAGGGAGGTGCTGCTTTTGTCACAGGCTTTATTGGGAACAGAAGGAGGAATATAAGAAGCAGAAGACAAGGCTCTGTTCTTTTGCTAAGTCTTTTAAAGTAGTAATAATTTTTTAAAAAAGAATAGCTACTATGTTAATACATGAACAGTCTGCTAAGGAGGGGACAATGTCTCAGATATTAACTGAATAAGGCAACTTCGAGGAAAATCAAGCAAGATGTGCAAGTGTTATAAAACTGACTTTGCTCGGGGGTGTTTCTGCAAATGAGATTAGTTTTACAGAATACTGATTTTATTACCCTTCCACTGCTACAGAGTAATAAAAGAAACAAAGAAAACACTGCCCTCAGCTGACACTTCTCCCCCTTGGATCTAACATTACTTCATAGATTGTCTGGTTTAGCAAGCTTTAATAGCCCAATTAATTATGAAAGTGATTTGCACAGGGTGGTCAGTGTGCGAGTCTCTGACTTTTTATTATACTTCCATAGACTGAGATTTTACTCACATTTTGGCCACAGGAAAACAAACAAAAAAATACCTTCATATCCATTAGAAATTATGTAGGCTGTGGCAAAAATACAAAACCTCCTCCCTGAGCTTGTACCTCACGTCTGTCACAGACACCCCTGACCATTTTTTCTTTTGTGTTGGACAGGGAGAAACTTTCTTCTGCAGGACTCTCCAAGGAATGCCTGGTATAACCCAGGGGAGGGTGCAGCTCAACATATTTTTAGAAAACTGGGAGGAAAGAATAAAAACAAACCTTTAAACTAAGAGGGACAATGACACTATAAACCCTTCTGGCCTCTGTTAATATGAGTCTGTTTATTGTAACACAATCTGTGACCTTCAGTGCACTGCCAGTGTCTGTAAATAATACAATGGGCTGCCTGTGTGTCCCATGGGGATGGGAGTGCTGATGGAGCCTTTCAAAACTCAAATGGATGCCATAAGCTGACGTAGACTGGGCTATTGTGATTCTTATTTATGAGTCTCTCCTTTTTTTTTTTTCTTTTTAAGTACAAGCTCCAAAGTCACAAAGTGGGTGGCAGAAAAAACAACCTTTTGCTTAGTCTGAGCTGGATTTGATACCACATTTAACATTCATAAAAGCACTCCTGAGATGTGAATTCCCTGCCTCTCAGATCTCCTGAGAGCAGAGTAACAGCTCATTCAACATATTTCTTCTATTTTAAAAAATTCCTTATTTTGTCACTGGCTTCTTAGCACAGTGAAGCTGTTCACCACCTACAGAACCTTCACAAAACTCCACATTTTTAGTTGAGATCCTCCATATCTGGGTGGTACAATTCCCACTTCTTGGTTAGAACAGCATAACTGCAACCCAGCTTTGTACTCTGCAATAAAAACATTTGTTTGCCTCCAAAATGTCTTACAGGGTCTCAGATTACTGCCAGTCCTTGGAGTCACCCCAGCTGCTCTAGCAGTGGGTGGAAACAAACCCAGGAGGACACAGCCACAGAAGTGAAGAGAAGGGACTTGTGGTCCCCATCCCTGCCTGGTTCAGCTGCTCACCTCTGGGCAGTGCAGTGACAGGATGTGTGTGAACAGGCACACCCCAGACACGTTCCCTGGCCCTGCACAGCCTGGGGACTCACAGGTGCCACTGAAGAGCAGCTCTGTCCCCTGGGGACATTTCCCAGGTGAGCAGTTTTCATGTGCAGATCTGCTGTGCCTCTGCAGCATCCCTCACCTTGTGCCAGCCTTTGTGGCACACACCCAAAGCTGTGCAGGTGCTCCACACAAACTCCTGGGAGAGCAGAGCACCAGCACCACCAGCCTCCAGCCCCGTCCACAGACTCCTAAAACTGACCATTCTATGAACAGAGCATTGAAAACCTGATCTGTAAAAATACATACAAAGGGAGGGCCCCACACCTGTCCTGAAAAGGTCCTGAGCAACAAATAAACCACATCAACACCTGAACACCATCTCACCAGATGTACAATCATCTCAACCCATGTGCCTATATTTAACTGCTTGCATAAAATGTATACTTACAGAATGCCTGTTTTCCATAGAATCTGCAAAATAAAATACAGTGTATAAATTATGAAAGGGAACGTTGCAGAGTGACCAGTTTAAAGTTCCAGAAAATACAGGTGTAGGTACTTCAATCTTTTTGTTCACTTTGCAATGATGTAAAATTCCTTCCTATATCTAAGGTTAAAGCTCTGGACTTTAAGGAGAATCCAAGTTCCAGTTTAATCCAAGCCCAGGGCTGAGACCAGGCTTTTCAAAGCCCACACTGTGCAGGACCTGTTTGGCAGCTTTCCTGGTCATGTGCTAGAGCAGAAGTCTCTACTGAGGGCACAATCTGTTACTGGACAAGAGAGTCTTCCTTTTAGAGGCAAGTTCCCATCAGCATTTTACTTCCTGATCCAATTCCTTGTCAGGAAAATAATGTATTGCAGAAATCCAGTAGAAGATACAATTTTCAGGGCAAGAATAACATCTTGCAAAGACACCTGACATTTTATTAATAAAAACTTGTTTGTTCCCAATGAAAAACCTGAGGGCTAGCAAGCTCTGTCCTTTTAGGGTCAGTGAACTTCAAGACTGGATCATAGGCTTTTTTTCAAAAAAGTGGATTTAGCTATTCAGAAATTTTACAGAACACATTCAAATACCAAAACATAAATATTTCCTTCCCCTCTCAAAATAACTCCAGTTGCAGGAGAGGACTTCAAGTCTTGTTAAAAGTGCTCATCTGTGTGTTCTATTGAGATATTTCCCATGTGACAAAAGTAAGTGCTGAATCTTGAAGGGTGTTTTCTTGGGAAGTGTATCAGATTCACTGGAGAGAGGCAGTGTGAAGGCAATTCATCTAATGCTCAAAACACAGGAGTTGGACTGGGCCTCTGTGTGAACCTTCCCAGTATTTTTTATATAAATGGGGGTTAGTTTCTGAATCTATGTTTTTTCTAATTATATGTTTTTTAAATAGCAAATTTTAAGATCAGTCTTCCATAGGCAGAACACTTATGCACATTTTGAAAAGTTCCCTGAAATCACTAAATGAAGGACATTATGTAGAGTACTATTACCATTATTAGATCTTAATAAAAGTCTTTCAGAAACTCCCTTGTTTCAAGGCAGAAGTATCAAGGAAACTGAACACAGGTGAAGGTCTCTGGCACAGTACACTCGGAGTTTTCTACCTAGAACTTTTAGCCTAAGCAAAGGATTAAAAACTGAGGCAACTACAGCATCTCACAGCAGTGCATGGACTCAACTTCAGTATAAAATTGATCCCAGTGTTTCACAAGATTGATCCACATATGTTGAGACATTAGGAAACAAAATAAGAAGTTACATGGAACACACACAAAAGCATTGTTGTGTCCTGAAAGCCAACAGAATTGAACAAACCCACTGCTGAGCTACATCAAAGCCTGGCTTTGAGTGGACAAAACCATACATTAGGCTTATGAAGTGAGGCATTAACAAGCTGCCGTTTAGTCTCTGTCACAATGTATTGTTCTCACAGGAAGGAGGAAATGAGAAATTTTGTGTAAATTCCAGACTTCAAACAACGGGATGTTGGCTACCCCAAGCTTGGAGGTCACAGTGACAGCAATCCCTCCTCCTTGTCACCTGTCACCCACATCCAGGCCACTGGGGCTCTCTAGCTGAGTGTCACACTCAGCCACAAAATGTCACACTGAGTGTCCCAGCTCTGCCAGGAAATGTCCCACTCTGGCCAGGGGAGTGCTGCTGGGAGTCTGGGTCATTTCATTTCTACCAGGTACCTCTCAGGGCAGCCACTAACCAAGGCACAATGATACAGTGCTTCTGCTGATTCTTTGCTATGTCAACATTTTCACAATCTTTTTATTGCATTTAGGTTAAAAAAAAAAAAAGATGGTTTTACTTTTTTACTAGTTTTACTGTAGAGCTGAGAGATTTTTTCGTAGTACCTGGCTTTCTCCTACTGCCAGAAATGGGAGATTGAGAAATGCTGGTTTCCAGACACACAGAAAAATTGGTCAAGCTTCTGTAGAAGCTCCATGTTTTGTGAAAGGAATCAGAGCTGAAAGTCTGATACTGGTGATTTCTAAAATATTCCCAAGTCTAAAAAAGGTAAGTGGTTTTATGGACTTCTGATGGATCTAAACTCTTTCTACTGCTTCCAGTTGATGGGATTTTAAATCCAAAGAACACCTTTGTCCAAAGGAGTACACAGAGCAGGAATTTCAGACACTGTCACCCCCACCTGCTCTACCATTGTTGCTGAGTTATGGAGAGGAGAATATGTGTTTAAACAGCTGCAATTGTCAACCCAGCCCCAAGGCACCCCAGCCCTGGTAAAAGCCAGGATGTCAGACTGTGAACCAAAGGTGCTGAGCTGCAGACACACACAGCGTCCTGCCAAGGCTTTACTGGAGCAGGAGCTCCCATCAGGGGACCTTGGCAGGAGCTTGGGAACAGCTCTGACAGCCCATGTCACGTAATCCAGCTCTGCTCTGGAGGTTCAAGCAAGGTCAGAAGCTCCCTGCATATTTGTGCCTCTCTCAAATCATCTGGCTGTGCCTGATTTTTGGCTGAAGCTATTGTAAGCATTTGGCTCCGGAATCGGCGTCTCACAGATCCAGGCCTCAGTCTAGAAACCTAAAGGTCCAAAGAGGTTTTGTTTTGGAGAGAGGACAAGTT
This sequence comes from Sylvia borin, assembly GCA_014839755.1. NCBI lineage: Eukaryota > Metazoa > Chordata > Aves > Passeriformes > Sylviidae > Sylvia > Sylvia borin. The sequence goes on from CM025974.1 coordinate 680,536, forward strand.
ATTTGCATGGGTTTGGACTGCCTGCAACTATCATGTGCTCAAAATACCTGAGTTCTGAACAGCACAATGAATCCCCAGGAGCTGTGAGCTCTTTCTGTGCTGGAAAAGGCTTCAGTGGGAAATTCTGGCGAAGATGTAGGTGTTAAGCCTGAGGCTCAGTAGCAGGAAAGTATTTGAGCAGATTTCCTGATTGCTAGAGCTGATTTCAGATAGATTTGTTCCAAGCCTCCCAATGCAGTGGGGATTTCTCATGCCTCTTTCCACTGGGATATATTTATTTTTCCACAGTACATTGTTGGTTGCTGTAGGACTTTTAGAGTTTCCTGTCTCACTGCTACAATTGCTTCCAAGTGACCAATTCATTTTTCCAGACTTAGCAGCATAAAGGCCAGCTCTGCATTTTGTTTGCTGGATTTCCACTTTGCTAATAAGAAACTGGGAACTGTTAGCTTGCCATAAGCCACACTGAGCTCAGTCCAGTGCACATAACAGCAGTGCAAAGCCCATCACTGGCTCCTGGGAGCTTTGGGTTTGACACACAGCAAAGACAGAGCTCACTGGAGGAGCAAGAACGTACCAATAACATCATCTTCCACAGGAAGTGTCCTGAAAAAACGTGAGGAAATCTGTGAGCAAGCTCTGTCCTTTTAGGGTCAGTGAACTTCAAGACTGGATCATAGGCTTGTTTTCAAAAAAGTGGATTTAGCTATTCAGAAATTTTACAGAACACATTCAAATACCAAAACATAAATATTTCTTTCCCCTCTCAAAATAACTCCAGTTGTAGGAGAGGACTTCAAGTCTTGTTAAAAGTGCTCATCTGTGTGTTCTATTGAGATATTTCCCATGTGACAAAAGAAAGTGCTGAAGTAGTATTTGAGCAGATTTCCTGATTGCTAGAGCTGATTTCAGATAGATTTGTTCCACGCCTCCCAATGCAGTGGGGATTTCTCATGCCTCTTTCCACTGGGATATATTTAATTTTTTTTTGGCTCTAACTCATCTCAGCAACACGAAGAGGCCTGTGCCACCCCAAGAACTGGGGTCCACACTGAGGGAAGGGCTGGAGCTGAGCTAAAGAAGCAGCGTGGAGGTGCCTGGGCTTCCTGCCCCTACTGCCTCTTGGGAAGTTGAAAGGTGTGATGGAAATAAATGACGCCTGGAAGAGCCTCCACCCAGGCAGCTGCACCGTGTGTGACACATCCTGACCCTCCCTGGGAAGAGCTGCCAGCCCGGGCTGCTGCACCCAGCACAGGAGAGGGAGGCAGCAGGGCCACAGCCAGCTCATCACTCCTGCCAGCCTCCTGATTTACACAATTGCCTGTTTGCCTTAAGTTAGGAACTCTATCACTTCTTCCTGAACAAAAAGCAGCAACTTTGGGACTGGGCTGGATATTCCTGACTCACATAATGCTTTGGCTTTTTCACGGAGCAACCAGACAAAGCAGGATTTTAAGGAAATTAGTGCATCCTGGTGAGCCTGGAGGACTTTTACACAAAGGTGTTACTGACCTGAGTGGCACTAAATGTGACCATTCCCCAAGCTGCCAATTAAGCTCTGATTTAAAGTTGAAGTTTTTGTTATTTTATGTAAAATGCTAAAGTAGTAGCCCATCACTCTGGAAAAGGCTTCAAAACAATACCCGGGTGAACATCCTGAACACTAAATACGTTTCTGAACTAAACTAATCTTTCCATAACAATGCAAGGACAACTCCTTATCTCACAGTTGATTGCAGAGACAAAGTGAGCAGCATCCTCCTTAAACTCTCATTACAGCAGAGGAAATCCAGCATCCAACCAACCAGAGACTGACATTATTTGACTTTCAATCAAAACATATCTGACTAGAATGGGATTTCACAAATTACCTGCTTTTCCCACTGCAAATGAGTTAACTGTAGTTAACCATATGCAGGTGTTCTGGGATTTGAAATGTGCAGTTGACAGTTTGTTTCTGTCCATATCGAATGTAAAACCACCTCCTGAGTCCTGGCACTCAGGATGAGGAAAAGAGCACAGGAAGGAGGATGGGGAATCTTATCCACGGTGTGGTGGAGGCACTCAAATGGTAGAAGCAGGAGATAACATAGCCAGCACCAGGAAATTAAAAAAAAAAAAAGGAATAATAACAGATGCTCAGCACTCTGCCAACGGCCTGGGGCTTGGGAAAGCTCAGAGCATTATCAGCACTATGGACTCGTGGTGCACATTTTGGCTAAGAACAAGCAACAGCTACAGAACTCAAAGCACCAAGGTTGGTTACTGCTTTGGCATCTGTCTTACTAAGGACAGCAGTGACAGTTGTCAGAAAGATGAAGAGGAAAAATGCTTTAGCTCAGTCACAAAGAATTGTGTCAGACATGACAGCTACTGACTGTTCTTCAGCTTCCTCTCTAGTGCACACAATTTCTGGAATGCACAGACAACCTCTTCATAAGGCAAAATTGCTTTTGAAGCACTCGAGTGTAATTAAACCACAACAGTTACCTACAAACAAATAATAATAAAATGTTACATAGGTCTTAGGGGTTAAATCTGTCAAACTGTGTGGCTGACACCAATTCCTAAACTCAGGTGATCTCCCCAAGGACACTTGGGTTGAATCACTGCCTTCCTGAAGTAGGTTGTACTCTTGGGCTTTTGCTCAAAAATATCAAAGAATAGAACGGTAAATCGCCTTCTGTACCCACTAGTCATGTTCAGCATCTTTCACAATAGGCATAATTTCATACACTTATATAAATATCTAATATTAATAAATCAAAGTAGACAGAGTATTTCATAGGGATCCCCCACTGCATTTCCACTTTGCCACCTCCCAAGCACACAACTCACCAAAAATGCAAGGTGGTGTCACATTCACTGTAAGGTAGCACTGCCCTGCTGGGTGATGCACTGCTTATCTAATGGAAACACTTTTCCTGTGGATCAGTCAGGAAAAACAGACGTGATTGAAACAATAAACTAGCCCTGTGTTTCCAAGAATAACTGAAACTGGAGAATGTTATGCAGAAAAGAGCAGGTGGACTGCAAGATTAAGGGCTGTTTGCAGATCCTCTGGCTAATTCAGCTCAGCCTTTCAATCATATCCCAAACTACTGCAGTTCCCACCTTCGGGGATTACAGCCTTTTAGGTGCTCCTTGTACCGACCTGGAGTTTCCATTCCTCTGGACACATTCTGCAGTGCCAAAAGCAGGGCTGGTGAGTGCTGTGACAGTCCCCCTCACACCTGGGCAGAGCAGGTGACAGTTACACAGCAGCTTCTGCAGCTTTTTATAGCTGCAGTTCACACTCACTGGAGAACATTTCAGAACATTCGTAGCCTTGGGGCTCAGCCCTAAAATAAACTGTGTTTTTTCTCCTGGTGGTCCTGCATGAAGTGCCTGGCCATGCTCTTAAGTGTGAAAGATATTCTGATTTTCACTGCAAGGCTGTGAAAAATGAGTACAACACACAGCACAGCACCAAGGATTCTGAAATTCCTTTGCCACTGTTGTCACTCTCTAAACACTTTGCCTTAAATGGATGACCCAATCTCTCTGTTTATTCAGCTGTAAAATCTGTCATTTTTATCTGTAAAATGGAGATAAAAATTGCCACATAACAAGGGAAAATTAAGTAATGTTTTCTAAAGTACGTGGAGACCCTCATATAAAAGATTCCCCAGACACAGAATATTGTGTCAGAGGGAAATGCCTTATAGAAAAAATAAAATTAAAGCACAACAACCAAAAATTAAAAATAGCACACAACAAAGCCTGAATGGGGACAAAATGTGAACAGTTTGCAGCCCTAATATTTACAAATCTGGACTTCCTAACACAAAGAGAGGAGAGGAAATCCTTTCCAATTTAGACTTTGACAAACTATGATGAAATAACCTTCTTTTAACCCACTGTCTGAACTCATTAGTGGCAGAACATTTAGAGCCAGTAATTGCCCACACACCTCTGTGTTTGAGGAGCTGCTGAAATGATCATATTGCTCTAAAGGCTTTTAGAGTCTGGGGTTGGAAGCTTTATAGATATTTGCTGGAGTCACACCCAAAGCAAATGGAGTATTTTACAGCATGTGACAAACATGATCAATTCAGAGACGAATGTTTCTCTTGATCAGTTTGAGATAACAGGCTGTAGAATCCTGATCCCTAACTGGATCCAGATTCAGATCCAGATGTTATGGCCCAACTATTCAGCAGACCCAGCACAAATGGGCTGATGAAGTAGATGTTACAAATATTAATATCACTGATTTATGAGGAGCCATGAAGATATCATGCAATTTATGCACTTCTGTGATTTTGTAGCTGCACTTTGGTATGTTCCTATGCTATGTGACTTGCAGCACTTTATTACAGCACTCATGTTCTAAATATTCAGTCTAAATACTATCTTATAAAACACCCAGTCACAAATTTCTCTCTAACCGCTCCACACGCTTCCTTAAAGTGTTTAATTTTTCACTAGCTTACTTACCATTATTAGTTTTTCTGATTTCACTATAAACTGTTTCAGTCCCCTTCTGTTCAGGAGCTGGAAAATGTATTGGCACAGAATCAATTTATTTTCTTTTTTTTTTTCCTTTTTGTTTGTTGGTTTGTTTTGGTTTTTTCTACTTGCCTTATGAAAAGCTCCTCAAACAAACAGAACACACTTTTTTACTTTCAGAAGAAGCAGCTACAGAAGCAGCAATGAGCCTGTGGAGAAAGGCAAGCACAACCCCCTCCCCAAACACAGCCTGTAAGAGAGAAGGATGTCTCATATATAAATTATGATGAAAATCTGCTTCCCTTTCTGAATCTGACTTCAACATTCTAATAATCTTCTTCTGAACTTGAGCCAATACAGCTTTAATTTCACAGAGACACCTACCACTAGAGAACAGTTTCTCTGGATCACTTTGAAGAGCTTCTTCAGTTTGTTCTAAGGATTTAGGGATCCTGACCCTGAGGAGATCTATCACTTGGAAGACTAACTACAAACCCTTTTGGCAACTGGCCTGATTAAATCTTAATCTTAAATCTTACAAAAAATAATTTAAATTGCTGTGCTTTGTGAAATGTCTCAGAAGAACATTTGCTGGTTTCATACTGCATACTTCCATTTAGTGCTGTCTGGGAAAGGGCTCCTGTTGGACAGAGCCTTGTCTAAAGGCCTGAAAATAACAAGAATCATTTTCTCTGTGGTCAGCACAAACTTCTGGCTAGCAGGAGATGGTTCTAACCTCCTGGGTTTATTGTGTGGCTGTAGTTTAAAAATCCCTAGGCAATCCAAATGCTCCAGAACTGGGCATTTAAAAGCACTTTCTTCACTTGCTGTAAAGGCCTGTGATGGCAGGGTTCAGGAGTTTGCTGCTCATGGATCTCAAAGCACTTCAGAAACACTTCTTCATTTCAGTTAAACTCAGTTTCCTAGAGAGGTTCAGAATTCTACCAGTACCACCTCCAATTTCTGTGGCCCTTCAACAAACCAAGAAGTTAAATTTTTCTAGTTAAAGTTCAATCTAAAAACAATTAATTGTTGTTTCCTCTTTGTAACTCCCTCCCCATTCCCAAAAAAAACCCAAAAAAAGGAAAGAAATTCACATTTCTGGATACAGAATCCTGTGCTTTAGCTATTAAAACCCCCCAACTTTTAAAGAATTCAGACATGATCTGCAGACTCAGAGTCAGGACTGTTACTGTTCTGCATTGCCCTGAAGAACCAAAGTGTCTCTGGCACTACATTCTGATTTCCCAAAGCTAATTCCATTTATTATTTTTTTAAATTCCATTCTGCATCCTTTAAATGCTGTGAGCTACACATCAGAATGGAGCTGCCAAATTGCTGTCAGTTTAAACAACAGCAGCTACACTTCTCCAAGTGTCTAATCACAGCTTTCAAACTGGCAGCTTTGGCATGAACTTTCTTTGCAAAATAATGTGAAGATCTCAAGGCATATTTCAAATGCTTATAGACTACTGCTTAAATGATCAGTTGAGTTTCCAGTGAAGTAAGAATTAATCTTCTTGGAATTTTCATAAAAGGTAGCTCATTTTGTTTAGGACTCCTTTTTAGCAGGTTACAGTCCAAAATCTATTCCCATTGACTCTGTGCAAAGACTTGGTTTGTGGCATTTCCTTAGTTTGCTTTTCTATTATTTTATCATACTCATTTCATTATGTTGTGATATAATGCCACTGCCCATGTTATTTCCTTTGCCAATCTTCCAAAAGTCGTTTTAGCATGAAAAAAATGTGCCAGGAGAAATTACTTGGATGATTTGACATTTTGTTCCCGCTAATTTTATCGTGTTGCCACCCTGCTGATAACTAACCAGATATAAAAGTAAAACAAGGAGAACATTCTTACTGAGCCATGCTTAGAGTTTCTGCCTCGTCACTTGAGGGATATTTCCTGATCTGACTTTAGTCTCTGCTTTTGGTTTTGCCCAGGTTCACAATGAAGGCTCTAAATCACTTGCCATCTTTTGTTCCTGACTAAGCTTTAGAAAAGGCAAGCACTATATTTTTGTCAAGCATACCAACTTCGTAAATATTGAATTTAATAATTCCAGGAAGAAGTATTCCAGAAATGAGCAGATAGCTCAGACATGACTTGGAAAACAGAGTAAAACAGTGTTTTCAAATGTAAGTAATTCTTGACTGATAAAGACAAGGTGTACATCCTTCTACAATAATTTCAACTTGTTCTGAAGTGACATTCAGTCAATCCTAATTCCCAGACGTGACATAAAGGCAACTGTAACAGCTTAGATACTGCAGCATTTATTGCAGTAGCCTTTCACAGTAGACAAAATATGATTCTCCTGCTCCTAAGAACATTAGTATTGACATTGACAACCGTGGCACGAGCAACAAATGATTGGAAAGATAAATTAAATTGAGGTTAGGCCAGAGAGATCAAAGAAATCTGCAGTTCCTCAAAAGGCAGAAGGAATCAGACTCTAAGTGTAGCTGCTGGATGAGCAATGTGTGCCCAGAGAAAAGCTACATGTGCTTTGCTTTGTCTTCATTCAGAAAATAGGAGGAATCAAAAGGGATTTGGAGGAAGGTGACATCTGAGAGCTCTGTTCCCTAGGAAGGGCTGGTCATGCCCACAGACAGACATGAAAGAATATTGTGACTGGAAACAAAGCCTTACAATAACACCAACGGAGCAGAAGTATCAGTAGCACTCCTGTGGCCAAACCCTCTCTGTGAGTGTACATGATTATTACAAGGGAATATTAAGAAACTTGGCTTTGCTTCTCTTTTCCCAAGTAAATCTCATCCTGTTTTCATTGTGATAGGCAGTGCAGAGCTCAAGAAATAACTTGGTTTTGTACAATTCTTCTGTTTAAGCAGCACCCTCAGAATGCTCTCAGAGAGGAACACATTAAATACTTTCAGGGCAGTCTCCATTTCCATAACCAAAGCACTCCACTGTGTCCTGGGCCAACAAAGGGAATCAGTCAGGGAACTGATCTCTGTGCTGATCTCAGGGAACATATCTCTGTATGCTCAAGCACAGTTCAGTCTTACAGAATCTATCAGTGTTCTGTGTGCCATGCACAGGTCTGTAGCAAGAGGCAGCACTCAATTAAAATAATCTGATCTCATTTACACACCACAGTAAACATTATTCTGAGGTTTAATGAGGTTCTGCCTACAGAGCATAGATACTATCTTACTATTTAGTCTGATATACAGGAATAGTGTTACATATCAAGAGTGGATGAAAATGCTATTTTTATAGATGTTGATCTTGAATTTAACAGGGCTTTTAATTTAAATAATGCACAATCACATCTTACTACTCCACACCATTGTAGAATGGTGTGCACAGTACCATTGCAGAAATGCAGAGCACACTCAGAAACAGTTGGAACAATTATTAGCCCTATTGAAGAAGAGTGCAACTCTGGTCCTTTCATGCAGAATTCAGCAGAAGTGGGTAAACAGCCTGCTCAAAGCACAGGGAAGACTCTGTGGTGAATGACAGCAGGAAGTGAGAAAGGAAAGCACAGGAGGACTGCCTGTTCCGGGAGGGCTTGGCTGCCAGGCTGGAAGAGTGAGCACTCCTGCCCAAACATCTGTGCTAACAGCCAAACAATCATGTCTTTGGTCTCTGAAATAAGGGACTAGTCCTTCCTACTAGGAAGAAGGAAATTTATCCATTTCTTCCTCAGTCTGCTTCTCATTCAACTGATGCAAAGAAGCAAGAGCAGAGCATGAATTTCTCTCGCAGGGTTTATTCACTCTCAGCTACTTGGAGCTTTTTTGCAAATTTCTGAAAGTTTTAATAGCTTTCAGCATAAGGCCATAATGGCACTGGAATTCTCCAGATGACACAGAATGATTGAAGTGGGCATTTGGGTGGTGAATAAATATCCATGGATATTTCTCCTTCAAGGTTGCAGACATTTACCTCAGCTCCACGCTGAGGTCTGGTTACTGCAGGGAGGAGGACAAACTTATCTGGGCATCAACATCCTCATTCCTCTGTTTAAGGTGCCACAAAAGCCAGGATGGTCTCCAGACTAAGAGACTAAATCAACACTGGTCTCCCTTCTCTATCACAAATGAATTACAGCTTTGACCCTTCCACCAGTTCCTTGACAAAGGAGGAAATTCCACTGGTTTCTGTTCTCTACATTATCTTACCCTGTGGCAACCCCAGGTGGCTCTCAGTGAATTTGGTCTCTTTAACATGGATATTTCACAGCAGGCTGCCTTCTGCTTAGAGCCACAGCTGCAGCTGGGAGCCCTGCTCCACACAGAGCTCCTGTAATGGGAATGATCCCAGGGGAAGAGCTGCAAGAACAGCAGCCCAGGAGCCTCAGCAGCAGCCAGGTTTAGGAGCACCACTGGCAGGGGACTGTCAGCACACAAAGCACAACCCTGCCACTCCCAGGCCAGCATCAGGGATCAGCAACAGCCCCAGAGTTGCTCCCAAACATAAACCATAGAGGCTGGACAGTTTGTTACCTCTGTGAGGATCAAGCGTGGAGACTTCAACTTCAGTGTAATCCACCTCAGCGCTCTCAAGGTCAGGTCCTGCCCCAAAAATATCAAGAAGATGTTTCTTTGTAGGACTGCATGCTTTGTTTGAGCTGTGGGCCTGATCCTGCTGCCACTGGAATTAATGGACAAGTTCCAATTGGCTTCTTTAGAGGCAGGACCAGGCCATACTGATGACAGATGGGAGTCACTGCTGAGTTGTAGGGCCAGCCCATTCCTGGGGGTTGTCCCACTCTGAAGGGCAGAAGACCAACTAAAGGCATGTTTCTGAAACTGTGGGCCATGCAAATTGTGCCTAAAACTGTTACTTGCAATGTAACACCTTCAAAAGGGGCACAACACAAAATGGAGTAGGGAATTACCACAGCTTCTCCCATACTCCTGCTCCAGCTGCTCCTTCCCTTCTCTCTCTGCCATTACCTTCTCATTTTCTGTGGCTGCTATGGCAGGACACTCCCTATTCTCCACTTCCCTCACATTTCAAGCCATCTTTGTCTTTCATGGCCTCCCTCATCACCTCTCATTCTCCAGGTTTCTGCTTTGCCAATTAGCCAGTTTCAGCTCTTTTCTCCTAAGCTGCCTCCAAGCCCCCCACCAAACATTTGGAATGGGACACATCCTCCTCCCCAAAATGCTCCTCTGCCATAATACCCACAGAAAGGCTGGCAATGATCAGACATTGCTAAACCACTGGCTGACAGGTACTGGCTACCTGGGTACAACAGGCACAAGAAACAGCTGTTGATTTCTACTCCGTTTTTCTTAGGGTGGGGATGGTTTTCTACCACATTTCTGTAAGAGCTGGAAGGAACCACAACAATCATTCAGGCTGAAATCCTGCAGAACTGATTTGGCAGATTATTTTATTCAGATTTCATAGCAGGTTATTTTTAGATTTAGTTCTTAAATATTTCAAGATCCAGAGAAGTGAAGAAAGGACAAAAAATAAAAGAAGCAGCAATCCGTATAAAATCTTGGTTTTTAAATGAATCTGAGTATTTCTTATATAAAACTTAATATTTTGTAATTTTTATACCATCCATCATTAGATGGCCTGGGATCCAGCACATCTAATTACATTCCATAATGCAATTGATAAAAGGGTCCTATATGGAGTAATTCTGGACATGAGAAAAAAGGGATGGCCCTATCATTCCTACCTCACTACTGCCATTAGAAAACATCAAGACTTTCAATTATAAAATAATTTTAAAATCTATTGTTTAATTATGGAATTACCTTTACTCTCATCTGTTGATTTCATGTGGTTTTCATTATCTTCAATGTAACCTGATCCTAAAATAAGAAAGCCAAAGTTGAGCTGATAAAATCTCTATTGTAAGCAATGAAATAAATAGTTACACAGCTGCAATTCCTCCTGTCATTGTCTGTATTTCTACAGAAGAGATTCTACCTTTAGATTCCCACCTAACACATTCAGGTGGGAAGAATGTGACTTTTTAAATAATCAGTTAATGAACCCCCAAGAGGCAGCTTTGTCTAACCATGATGCCCACCTGTCATTGTCAGGTGCACTGAGATCCTGCAATGAAAGGTGCCCAGGCAAGTTCACATCTCTAGAGTGGCCACATCACAGGACCAAGAGCCACAGCTCAAATTTCCCCTGAAATAATTTCCTTGCAGCTGTGTCAAAAGCAGAACGTAATTTTCTTTTACCATGATTTCTCCATCTGTGATATTTTCAATTGATTGCCTGGGAGAAGTGTCTGAGCAGACTTATAAACCAATCTGTGTAAGACGTGCTCATAAAAACTGTACAAAGACAAAATGACAGAAGATACCTTGGGCAATGTTACTGGTATCCCTCTGTATTCCCAAAACATTGGATCCCATCCAAACAGTAACTATAAAATCCAAAACTTTAAATAAATGTTTGATTAAACCAGCTTACTAACGGTCTTATAGCAAAATGTCTTACCTGAATAGAAGTTTCCATCACTGGGCTGTCTTGGTAGTTTTTCACTTGTCAAGTTTGGAGCCAAGGCAGAACAGAAAAACAAACCAATAAAATTGGATGTAATTATCCAGAACCAGCGGATAAAATCATCAACATGATTCTGTGCAAAGATCAGTCACTGTCTATGCTGACCACCACAGATTCTTAACCACTGAAACTAACAGAAAATTTACCTTTGCTTTAGGAGAAGCACAAGGAAACTTTAGGGTCAAAAATGTTCCCTATTGCATTATTCTTTAAGACCTCTGTATTTTTAATTTTATTCCATATTTAAATGCATTCAAATGCAGACCTGACGTTATTGTATTTCACTTAGCTGTTTTTTTTTTTTTTTTAAGAGTATTTCCTCATCCTGTTGTTGTGTTAGCAGGTGGCACATGAAGCACAACCATCTATTGTCTGCAGGTGTGTGCTGTAACAAGCTACATTCATGTGAAGCAAGGCTTACAGCCCTTTATGCTCAGAAAGACTGCACCACTATGATAAAGCAGGTGGTTTAACCTGCTTTTTCTGATAAAGTCGTGGTTTAACCCCAGATGGCAGCTAAATATCACACAGCCAGTGGCTCACTCCCTTTCCCTGCCACGGAGGGACGGGGAGAAGGACTGGGAAAAGATAAACCCCATGGTTTCAGACAAGAACAGTTTAATAATTCAAATGAAGTTAATAATAACAATAGCAATGAAAAGGAGAGAGAGAGAGAGAAAGAGAGAGACCCCAAGGAACAGAGGGGATGCCCTGAGCAGCCACCAGCACCTCCAGGGTCCCAGGCTTGGCGCGGTTTTGCCGCCGGGGCTGTGCTGTGACAGCGACCAGCACCTGCTTTGGTCAGCCTTCAGGAACCCCACAGCACAAGGGTCTTCCAAGAGGTGGGACCACACAGCTGCTTCATTTCCTCCATCTCCAAGGCTGCTATTCTGAAAGCCCACCAGGATTCTTTGTCCCTGAAGTACCCACTCCTGAGATAGTCTATGCCCACAGAACCTCTGGGCAAGTCCCAACGGGGGCTTCTGCCATGCATTGCCAGTCAGGCTGGCTTCAGCCTCCAGCAGTCAGCTCCTGGACTCCCCCTCCAGAAACACAAGTGGGTTCTGCCTCTTCACAGCCTGACTGCATCAGGGTACACTGTGCACCCGTCTCTGCTACAGCCTCATACTCCTGGGGGCTGACGTTATGGCCACGTGCTCCACACAGCCCAGGGAGCAAGGCCGTGCCTCTCTTCCACACGGCTGCAGGCAGAGCCCCTCTGGTCCTGGTCATAGCTTTATCCAACTTGCTTCTTGTGAAAGTGCAGTAGAATTCCTTTCCATAGGATCAGGAGTAAGATCAGCCCTTCCACTCTGTCTGAGGATCTGCCCGCTGCAGACGGCAGTGGCAACTTTCCTGAAAGAACCCCCTCTTGGGACTATTTTTCCTTGGAATTCATGTAGGACTGAGGTAGAATTTCCATCCCTTTCCTCAATTTCTCTGCAGGCCTGCAGAAAAAACAGGGCCTCTCCTGTTGTGTACTCTGAATATCCTCCCTTGACCAAATACATTTTCTGTTACCATCTGAGATTCCAGACCGTGCGTGTGGAGAGTAGAATCTATATCCTCTTTGAGCTGCTCAACCAGTTTCTCCACAGCATGGGCAAGGGAGGAAGAGATTTTCCTGTGTACTGCTAGAGCTGGGCAGCCACTGGCCTCACCACTGGTGCCTCTTTGTGTTTCCAGACAATGCTGCCAATGAGTTGGTGTACAGTGATGATGCACTCTGGTGTACACGTGTCTGATACATGGTTTGAACACATCAGACTTCATCTGGATCTGTGACTGACTGTGTATTGTTTGGGTCCTAATAAATTATCGACCTCTAAGCATGGATAATTCCATCCTGTACTGGGTACCTCTCTCCACTATGGCCACTTGCCTGGGTGAAACAGAACATCTTTTTTGAAGAAATACCTTTCCTTGACGAGCTGCCTCCAGAGGCTGAGGACTTGTGTTACTCTTCCAATCACCTTGTCAATTCACCCATCCCTAGAAAACGATCACAGCTGCTTGGCTTCCCTACTCTCTAATGCCACACCACCAGCCCCATTATCTCAGCATCAGAGCAGCCAGGTGACAACGTGCTCACCTGGATGATGGCTGAAATCCTTCTGCATATCCTGCAGCTCACTCAGGCACAGGGATTAAGTGCCTCTTGTTCTGCCTCTTCCTAATATCCTTGTTATAACCCTGCTTTGTCCTTCTTTACTAAACAAGCCATCTTTCCTGTGCATTTCTCTTCCTTTTTTGAGAGGCAACTGCTACAGACGGGTTGGTCTCTGGTTCAGGTGCATCATCCACCCCCGGGGTGAGCAATCACATTGCTTGCTGCCAGGGTTTGAGTGCCCACGGTGCCTGTCGTGGGGGCTGGAGTAGCTGCAAATAGTTTTTTGACCCTAAACAAGAGCTGAACCACATTCAGCCACTTGCTGACTCCCACCAATAGGACCGTGCTGGTTCCAACATCCCAAGTGTATTCAAAATTTTCCTGATGCTCTGGTAATTAGGCTGGAGAAGAAAGGGAGGCTGTGGGAAGACGTCTCTCCTCTGCAGGCTGGTTGTCCGAGGAATGGGGTAAAAGATGTAATTGTGAGTAACTCCCAACAGGTGTCTCCCCACGCTCAGGTGATGGCAGGTGCGTTAAAACAATACCCTCAGCCCTGGCCCGAAGGCCACAAACACAACAGGGAGCAGTAGTGCAAGCACGGTGTGGGAGAGCACAGCTCTGAGAGCAAACAAACCAACACCATGACCAGTGGCTATTAAACCACAAGGAATGCTCGGAACAAACTTGTTTTAACATGCTTTAACTTGTCAGATCTGTTGTTAACGTGGAGTCCCACGCTGGGAGCCAAAAAGGGCTGTTGTGGTTTAACCCCAGCTGGTAACTAAGCACCCTCCCTCATCCACCCCACTCCCAGTGGGACAAGGAGAAGGAGTAGAAAAAGGTAAAACCCAGGTAAGAACAGTTGAGATAAGAACAGTTTAATGATTGAAATAAAGTAAAATATAAAATAGAAATAATAATAATAATTAATAATAATAATAGAAGGAGAGAGAGAAGAGAGTAAAACTCAAGAAAAACAAGTGATGCTCCATACAATTGCTCAGCACCCACTGACCAATGCCCAGCCCAGCCCTGAGCACTGCCTGGTGCCTCCCAGACAATTCCTCCCCAGTTTCTCTACTGGGAATGACAGTCTATGGTGTGGAAGGTCCCTTTGACAGTTTGGGTCAACTGTCCTGGCCACGATCCTGCCTGGCTTCTTGTGCCTCTGCTCCCTGGCAGAGCATGGGAAACTGAAAAGTCCTTGACTTAGTGTAAGCACTATTTAACTAAAACAGCAGTGTTATCAACGTTATTCTCACACTAAATGCAAAACACAGCACTGTACCAGCTACTAAGAAGAAAACTATCTCTATCCCAGCCGAAACCCAGACAGGAAGGCATCTTACCCAGACATCTCCATGGATGATCCTTTAGCTTGACAGAGAAAAATAAAAACATCCATTAATAGGTTGTACAAGCAAAGAATTTAAAAGTAAAAATGAAAAACAAAAATATAGTGATTGTCTACTCCTGTCAGAATAATTTCTCCTGGCTATCACAAAATCAATTACCTCACGTCTTATGTCCTGTTTATCTGCCAGGTCCCTTAATTCTCTTTCCCAAAACCCAGATCTTAACCTAGCCAGTTTAAGCAATCTGGGACATCCCAATGCTCCAGGTTTTCTCATATAATTTGCCATGTACAGCATATCACAGGATAAATCAGATTTACTTATTTTCTGAAATAACTAGATTTAAAACAATACATTAATGACAAAAGACAAATCTCTGAATGAAATTGCCTTACAGAGTGGAAGAAAAAAAAATAATCCCATAAACTAACAATCTAAATTTGCTTCATTTTAGAAGCAAATTTAGGACTAGAGAAGAAGCTCAGTTACACCTGAGCTATAAGGGATCAGAAACCTCCTGTGTCTACATTGCCTGGGGCTGAATTTCAGACCTAGGACTGCCTGGGAACAGTGTCATTCTGGCCTATATTGGATAACCTTTGCTTCCCTGGTGCCTGCCCAGCACTATCAGTTATAAGTTTTGCCCAATATGCTTGGAAAGCCTCAGCACATCTGCAGCCTAATTTGGGTCACCTGGCATTTCAAAGTAGATCCTTTGAATTGTGTTTAGTCATCTCTGAAGCCTCACCCCCACAAGCCTTTGCTGCTGAGACAAATGCGAGTTTAACTGTAATACATTTGTCCCTAAACAAAGAGAAGGGAACCATTCATTACCCTTTTTCTTCTTATGCAAAAACCACCATAAAGCGACTGCTCCTGCTCCTGCCATGGCTGTTAGGACAAATGCAGCAATGACTCCTTTCTGCCAAGCTGCTAAGATGACTGCAAATAAGAAAAAACATGTTTAAGAGAGTAGTTACAGTGATAGGTCAACACTACCAAATTCTGCAGTTCCTGACCTTTCATTTTACTACACATCAACCTTCTTACACACTGGGGAAGATCTTGGAAGAGACTTGTGTGCCATGTTCTCTAGTGAGCCTCTCTTTGGTAACCAAACGCCCAGTACATCAACAGCTTGATTTTAGTTTGCATCTTGCTCCTTTTCCTTTTGGATATCCCCTAAATTTTTCTATGTAAGGTGGTCAATCTCCATTTATAAAGACACCTCTCTGTTTAACTTTTGACAGTGGTGGAACAAAAACCAGCAGTAAGGTGGTATTAAGCACTCCAGTAAGGGAGTTATACTTAGGAACATCTCAGATCAGATGCCCTCAGCCATGAAGGTGACAGAACAGGGAGGTTATCACTAATGAGCTCACCACTGATGGTTATGGGACGGCTCCTCACGTCCACGCTGGCTCGGTTTGAAGCCATGCAGTAATAGGTCCCCGTGTCCTTCCTCTTCATTGTTTTCTTGTGCCATATGGTTCTGTCTGAATACTCCCTTACTTCATGTAGAAGAACTTCATGATCAGTTTTTTTAAAAAACTTGAAGTCAATTGGCCAAGATCCTTCTTTCACAGAGCAGAGGAAAGCAGTGTCACTGCCAACTTCTACTTCTCCATACGGAACGCTGCCCAAACTGGCATCTCTGATTGGTACTACAGAGGAAGGCACAAAGAAAACAAATATTAGCACTATTAGAAAGAACTATGATGACAAAATATTGTATTGTAGAAGTGCTTGCTTTAATGCTGAGTTAAACAGAGACTGAATGCACAGTATTAATCTTTCTGAACAGAATCCTCTAGTAAATGTTTTTATACATGCAGAAATAAAGAGGGCACGATAAAGAAACAAAGCAAACACAAGAAAAAATTATATCCATTCCACAGAGGTCAGTCAGTCTCTTTCCTTAAATCCTTTGGATACTCCTCTGGCCCCAGCCCACAAATGATTTAATTTCCAGAAATAATACACTTAGCAGTTGCATTGTGTAAATAATTATGGTGCAATTGGTGTAATTCTGCCTTCCTAGTTATGTAGAGTTATGCTGTTTTATGCTAACTCTGTGGTAAGGGTATTCTTGTAACTTTTAATATACAATGGAGGGCATCAGGAGCTAACTGATCGAGTTCTCCAAAGGCATAAGCAAATCCCAAATTTCAGTGGTTACAGATTATGGCAAACACAAGGAGAGAAGTTAGCTGGCATCTGAACAAGTTGGAAGAATATGCATAGCCCAACCATAGTTTTTAAGGCTGCTAGTTTATAAATGAAGCATATGAGCATACACACAGCTAGCCTAGGAGCAGATGGGCTTCAGCCTTTGTAATTACAGGGGAAGAAAAGGGACACACGTTGTGTGATGCAAGACATGCAGAATGTCAGCAGCTTTGCAAAATGTTTGGGATAGGAAGTATGTTTTGCTAAAATTCCCCAAGAAAAAATTTCTAGCAATATTATAACTGTGTTTGAGGAAGGGCTATGGATAACACAAGGCAGATGTAAAGAAGGAGTCATTAAGGCAACACTGGTACAGAAGCAGAGGAAGGAAACAGATTTGATACAAAAAGATGCTGGTTGTGAAGCTGTATTTGTATTAGGAAGCAGATTTAGATATATGACATGGGTTACTACCACTGAGCCCCTGACAGAGAGAATTGCTCTGGAAAACATTCATCCTATCCAGATCTGGTACAGACAGAAAGGACAGAATACAGAGGGTCTGGAGTCACCACCTCCCCAGTGGTGCACTGTGGAAGACTGGCTCACCAGGCCCCAAAAAATGGCCTTCTCTTCTGAACTTTTAAACAGTGTCACAATACATCCCAAACCACAGCTCTGACAGCTGGGGTACACCAGCTCCAGCAAAGAAATACCCACTTGTTAATAGACTAAGATTATGCCTTGTGTTTGTTTATTTGTATATTGTTATTTCAAAATACCTCGACTTTAAATCTCCCTGGATAAAACTCTTCTCTCTACTGTTAGTAAATGGTGGAACTGATGAATTTAAGGTGAGTTCTATGGTGCTGTAGTCTGAGTGAATGCAAATACTGTATTAAAAGCCCTGTTTGGGAGCTCAGCAAGTGGAGAGTGTGCAATAATCCAGCTGACTCAGAAGAAATGCAACAATTCTGGATTTATCTGTTCTAGTCATACACAACTCAGCATCAAAACTACAAAATAGAACAGCCTATTAACCACAAGTTTATCTTACTAAGACCAACACAATTTGGGTTTAAACCAGGATGCAAAACTGAAAACTCCTTCACAGAGAGAAATTACCTCTTCTTTTTCAAAGATCAAGAACTGACTTCTGCTCTGGTCCTGGACTACTGTGCTATGATAGGCAACTATTTCAAGTCAAGTGAGCAAGAACTTGTAAACATTTCACATCCATTTTGCTTAATCCACCATTTGCTGCTACAGTTTCAAAACTCTACATATGATATTAGACAAGAAGAAGAATTAAACAGACTTACCTATCACTGTGACATTTAGAATATTGCTGGTTTTCACACCACTGGAGTGATTGTTTCTAGCATCACATTTGTATCCTCCATTGTCATTTAGTCCAATATCTTCATCCAAGAACGTAGCATATGTGTCATTAGTTACATTTTTCTTAATCTCGTCCCCTTTGTAGAATGTGAATGTTATTGGTGGTGTTCCCATCACTGAATGACAGATTAGTTGTAGAGGCTTCCCTAATACCACCTCTGGTGAGCCACTGACAACAGAAAGAGTTGGCTTGGAGACTGGAGCTAAAAGATGAATTAAAAAGAAAATAGTTGCATAAGCCCAAAAGACACAATATTATTTTGCAGAAAACATAAATACACAATATTAAGCTAGTTTGCACATACAGGCTGTTTTGGGAAGCTCCTCCTCATTGACAGAATGGAAATGGGGGACTTGAACAAATCAAGAGCATAGAAAATAGAACATATGTGACTTTGAATAAGGCAGCATACAGGGACAATGTGAAGCAAAAGAAGCATCAGTGACACAGCTGTGGAGCCCCAGAGGCAGTTCTGACCCAAGGACCAAGTCTGCTCCATGTATGACCTGAACGGGATCACACAGCTCCTTCTCAGGGTTCCAGCAGCACAGTGAAGAACCCAGTCCCTGCCTCTGAGAGTCTGGAGAACCTCTGTGCCTGCCCCGTGAGAGGGGATGGAGCTGCAGCATTCACAGCTGCTGAGGGGGCTGTGTTTATAGCCATGAGCCCGGGGCTCTTCCAGCCTAGAGCCAACAAGATGACCTCTGCCTCTCCTGGCTTTCTGCCCAGAGGGTCAGGGATCCAGAGCAGACACTGACAGAGCTTCAGATCAAAGTGAGAGTTTTGCTGAACAGTCTGGCTCCTGCAAATAGTAATGAATGAGAGTTTATCTGATACCTAGGGACCAGCAGGAAGCCATCCCAACTCCCTTCTCCGAGGGCCAGCCCTGGAAAGTATGACTTGATTACAGCACAATACACCAAATCCTCTACAGCTGAAGCACATCCCACAGAAATTCATGGTGTAAGAACTAAGAGACATCTGATAGTTCATGGACTAGAGACCGATTCTGTAAACAAATATCCTTATTTATAAGCTTCTGGTTTAGATCCTCCCCCCACCCTGGTGGTTCTAAGCCTCTGGATCAACTCACCATAAACATTTATCCTTACAGGTTTGCTCTCCTTGACTATCCCTTTGACTTCAGCTTTGCAGGTGTAGGATCCAGTGTCATTCACTGTAACTTTAATCTCAAAGACCTCAGAATTTTTCAGCACGATGTCTTCAGCGGAACCTTTCCGCACTATAGAGAAGTTGGCTCCCTGGAAACCATTAATGCTGCAACTCAAAGTCAATTTTTTACTTTCATCCAACTTAGTCATAGAAGCAGACAGCATTGGCTTGGGGAATAATTCTGCAAGATAAAAAAGAGAGCTGAATCATTCAAAGTGAGCCTGGAAGAATATGACTACTTATCTCAAAGTATACAGAATGAAGGACATACTGATAATTTATAATTTGGGAACAAAACAATCGTGCTATTTTAATATTATTGTACTTTCAGGGAAAACAGAAACTTAGTAACTGCCTGAAACCACTTTTCACAGGTTGTTTGAGGATATTATTTTAGTTGGGAAGTATAGGTGGGCAAAAATCAGAAACCAAAATCTAACTAGCCATTAACTTACAGAAAACTTACACTTGGATCTGGAGGTTACAGTTCAATCCTGAGTTCTGCCAAATTTCAATTTAAATATTAATACTTTGAGTAAAATCTTAGATGAACAGAGGTTTTACCTGACACGAAGACATTCAGTTTGGTGGTTTTGGACACTGCTCCTTGCTCCACCTTACACAGGTATTCACCACTGTCCTCCTGAGTAGCTACTGTAGAGTATTTCAAAACTTTCTTATCTCGTACACTGCTCAGTATTGTTCTGTTTTTCTGGAAGATGATTTCAACGTTACGAATTTGAGCTACCACAGTTGAGCATTCAAACTCTATCTGGTCTCCTTCTGTAATGTTACTGGAGGGCTTGGTGATCAGAATGGGTTTTAGAAATGGTTCTGCAAGAGAATGCATATAAACATACAGATAGATAGATAAATAGATAAATATACAACCCAATTTTTATCTGTAGCAAGCAAAGAAATGTAAAAAGTTAAGCAACTTGCCCTTGACTGTAACAAGTGTTTTGTTGCTGTGTTGTGAGCTTTCCCATCCAGATCTTACTTGTCTCTTGCCAAAGCAATCAAATGATAAGATATTATCTCCCTCTTCAACATAAAATTCCACTTCAGAAAAGTTTTGGGTTTGTTCAGGTACACGTTTTTCTTTAGGTGCTGAATTTGTCTTTATCTTCTGGAAAAAGAACTCTAAAGGAGGTACTTCCTCTGGCAGCTCACAACGCAATTTCACAACGTCACCCTCTAAAACTTCTTTTTTGTCAGCAGTCAGGATTGGCTTGGTCATTCCTTCCAACAGAAAACAAGAAAAGAAACGGAACATTACATAATCCTGAAATAAACAGTATCTCTGATGACTGTGGGAATGATTTATACTGATTAACAGATGCAAACAGTTTGCAAGAACCCAAAGATGACGTGGTAACTACTCAGTGCTGACAAATTCTTTCCAAGATGCTTTTCCAAGGGGAAAATGTCACCTGCAGTCAAGAACACGACTATAAAGAGTACAGAGGGAAGTGGCTCTGTTGTCATAAGAGATGAAAGAACAAGACTGATACAACTTTATAGAGAGAAATTACCTTTTATAGAGAGAAATTCACTTCTAATTCTTTATAGAGAGAAATACACTTTTTCTTCCTTTAGAATTTCCACTTCTGGGCTATACCCGTTTTGGTCAGGATTTGTATTAGAAATTGCTATGCAAACAAAACAACTTTTCTCCATCTAAACAAGTCCCTTATCCTGCACACTTTGTCTACAGACACAACTTTGTCTACAGAAGTTGCCTATGGCTGATGCTGACTTTGGTGATGGCTCTCACACCCTGAGCATCCCTGTACATTATTTCCAGCATTCCCCTGAATCTGCCCACTCTTTGTCATGGTAATTGAGGTGAGCACAACTTTCAAAAATGATGCTTTCTCTAGCCTAGGGAACAGAGGCTCAGGATGGTGGGGATGGTGGCAGAGACTGTGTTCCTGACCAGACTGATCTGCCCTGGAGCCTTGGGGTCCTGAGCTCATTTCTGTGTCTTAACATGGAGGACTAGTACCAAAATCTCACCAGGTTACCGTGATGTCAAGGCTAAAACACACTTTGCAGGATACTTTGTTTAGCACTGACTGTTACTCCTCCCCTGTGAGGTTGTCCTCACTCAGTGCCTCACCTGCCACATCTGACAGAACACTCACCTACTACCCAAACGTAGATGGAGCTACTGAAACCCTTCTTCCCATCTGCTTTCACAGTACATTCATAGTCTCCTGTATGTGAAGATTTGGCCACAGGTATTTCATAGCGTGCATCTTCTTTGTCTGATACAGTCATAAACACAACCTTCCCATCCTTAAAAAACGTGAAATTGTGCTTCAGCCGGAAATCAGTATTTTTGCTAATATCAGCGTGGCAGATGATTGACATTGGAGCTCCATTCTTCACTTTGACAGATGGCTGAACCCTGATTTCAACTCTGTTGAAAGTAAAAACTTGATAGAAAATAAAAAAAGAAAAAGTTACATTTATTTTAAATTAGTCCAACATAACACAGTTATCTCAAGCCGCTACATTTAAATTACAAAAATTAATTTTAGAAACTACATTTCATTTGATAGAAATATTGTCCTTTGGTAAGTGCTTTAAGAAATAAAGTTCATGGTAGTATTTATGTAAATACATATATGTGTATAGGAATGTATGTGCATAGAAATATATTCTGGTTTTATAACCACAGCAAGAAAAAATAATTTGTAGTTTAAATGTTACAACTGTTAGACTCCTAGTATAATTGATATTTTTATTCTCACATCTGGAGGAACAAGTATAGAGAAAGATGTATTAGTTAATTCACTTTTTCTTCCTTTAGAATTTCCACTTCTGGGCTATACCCATTTTGGTCAGGATTTGTATTAGAAATTGCTATGCAAACAGAACAACTTCTCTCCATCTAAACAAGTCCCTTATCCTGCACACTTCCCAGCTGTTCATAATGTGTGTCTCCTTGCTAGAGAGAGTCTAGGGCATAAAATCAGTGAAAAACTGATTTGTTTTGCATGTGAATAGATCACATGAGAGCAAGGAGCAAACCTTTCTGGCAGGTGATGGAGCAAAGGAAGCAGGCAGAATGTAGGTGCTGGGACCCAGCAGGATGACAAGATAAAAGGTGAACATGGTCCTTTCAGAACACAACTTCTGAACTTTGCTCAAACGTGATCAATTCTTTTGCTAAACCAGGAGAGAGTGCCTTTAACTTATATTCTATCATTTTATCCTCCTTCCTTCCTTGTGGGCATGAGAGGGATTTTTACACATCAAAACAAAATGCTGATTTTCTCTCCACCTCTTTTGTGTCTCAGTAAAGCAAATTACTCTAGGAAAGATTTCATCAAAAACTTTATTAGGCTATGAGTAGCACATCTCTGATTTAAACACTGTACCAAGAAACACCACCAAGTAAACCTTTTTTTTTTCTTCATATAGCCAAATTTCATACTGAGCTATTGTACAGCAAATCCAAACAAACTCTGTTATGGAGTTATGCATGCCCACAACCAAGGGATTCGTTATATTATATAAAATCTGTACATAAATTTGTTATATTAAATTTGTACATAAAAAACCCCAACAAAACAGCAAAAAAACCCCAAACTACTATTCCCTACCTTTCCTCTGAGCATAAAGTTCTGAACCTGTGGGGAAAAAAAAAAAGAGAAGAAATGTTATTTTCAAAGCTTATAGGTTGAGCGATAGTAATGCAAAACTGTAAAAAGCCTGCACCCAGACAAACCACAAACACATGTACCCACCCAGAGACTTAGTTATCAAACTTACACTGCAAGAAAATCACCAGGAGAGCAAGATACATCTCGTTCCTGAAGGACAGACACTTTAATTCCAAAATAAAACTATATTCATTATCAGAGGTGATGCCTCCAGGTACTGAAAACACGTTATGGTTTTTTCCCTTCTTGTTTTATGGAAACTGATAAAAATTTGCCATTAAAATTTGTACGTTTTCCCAGACCTTCAGCAGAAACTGGCTGGATCAAGTAATCGTTCCCATTACTGGAAACTGGAAATGGCAAACAATGAGAATGTATCTGCTGCTCCCAGGCAGATTACTAGTCAGGAAGTGACTGGACTTTTCCTGAGGGCGCTACCAAATGCATTTGCTTTGTTTAATTTCTTAAGGTGTATTAAAAAAACAAGAAGTTCCAATGACATTATCCCGCAGTTCCTGTCAATATGGGTATTTTTAAGTCACCATTAACCATTTAGGAACACAAATTACCTTTGCTACCTGACCTCAGCAGATAGTTGAGTAAATATTTCCCTTCATCCTAACAGAGAATAGATGCACACATTTACTCATTTTCCCCCTTTACCTCCATTTCTAGGTGTCCCATTTCTGCTGTGGCAAAGAACAGCTTTGCTGTGGGTTACACAATAAATTCAAATTATCTCAGAAAGCAGAGGTACTGTGGTGTAGGAGATCAGAATATTGACAGGTGGATCTCTCCTACCACCATCATACATCAAAACTACGGAGCTGCACCAGATTTTATTTTATGCAGTTAGGACAGTGCAAAAGACACATAATCACAAATCCTAAACCCCTCAGGAAAAGAACTGGATGGAGTTTCAATTGTCAGCAGAAACATGCAGCAGCAGTGGCACAACCTGAAACAGAGAACGCTTCTCCATTGTCCAGGACATTCCTATCAGCCTACTTTGAAGTCAGACCTAAGGCCTTCTCTCCAGCCCTGACACTGGCTGAAGCCTACATGAATTAAAACCAAGCTCTTCAGAAAGTGTTTCTCAAGTTGTGTGACCCAGAACTCCCCAAGCTGTGATTTAGTTATTCTTGAAAACTGAGTGCTCAACTCTTAATCTCTTTGTTCTTTTCCCTGTGGACAGAGTCAATGTTTTCCTTTAATTCCAGCAACAATTTCCAGGCTTGTTAAAACACTACATAAAACAATAGAAAATACATTCACAGAAGTCCATAAATGAGACAGACAGTTCTGACAAGCTTCACTGTTCATTTGCAATCCCTTTTCTTTCCTCCCGGGGTGAATGAAAGCTGTAGTTTTTCCCCAGGACCAGTATTTTAAAGCTATGAGTCTACTTCAGTGATTGTAATACCCACATCAGCGTGGAATTTTACAAAAGGAAACAGAAGGAAAACTCACATCTATTTAACAATGTATGGGCTGCGTGAACGAGGCCTCTCTGGCTGTTTTACAGAATGGTACAATAGTCACAGCAATTAGGACTAAGCTGTTAACGAAGTGTTTGTCCTGATCAGCCCAGGCTGTTTGAAACAACCACCAACAAAAGACCGGTGGCTTGGCCAGCTGCCAACCCTGGCCCCCAGAGACAGGTAAAGGAAAAGAGCAGGAGGACATGTGGCAGGTGGAGAACAAAGGTAGATCAACTTCTGCTATTGGTAACAAAAAAACAGGAAGGAAGGAGATTTTCCCCTTCCCCTTTTCCCCTGTAAAAGAATTCAGCAGCACATAAAAAGCTCAGCAAAACTACATCAGCCTTTCCCACGGGGGGGGTACAAAGGTTCCTCTGAGCCCTGGTGGGGGAAGGAGAGTGAGGGTGGGCCAATACCCCTCAGAGCCACACTCGGGTCACAGCCAGCCGAGCTTCAGGCTCAAGTGCAAAGGCCAGCTTTAGGAATAGCTCAGGATTAAGGTTTAATGGTGCCAAAACCTGAGGCTGTTGCCAGATGTCACTCCCAAGTGAAGTCCATTTCACAAGATTCCACAGGCTGATTAAATGTCATATTCCTGACTGGCCTCAACATTGTCTTGGAGAGGAAAATCAAGCTGCTATTGACCAAAACCCAAGAATTAGATTCTACTGCAGGAATTTAGGCCAAAATAACATGAAACTTGAGAGAAAAACATTTCAAACACACAAGAACACTCTGAGACCATCCTCCATGATTAAACTGGAAACCACTGGAAATGGGAAACCACATTGATCTAAAGGATGTAAACTTAAACTACCTGTGCCAGTAACACAAATGTGTATTCCTCCACAGCCATTTTATTGTCATTTCTCAAGATATGTATTTCTGAATTATATGAGATTAAATTTATTTTAATACACTTCATATAAAGAACTCTATTCAATCCCTTTTATATCTGTAGGAAAAGCAGGACTGACCTCAGAAATCCAACATACCTTCTGTCACAGCCAGAATAGCCATTACAGTCTGACTGAATGCCCTTTGAGGCCCATGGGAATCATCACATTTAATCTACTGCCAATGAATTGGACCCTTACACACTGAACCTCATCTGGGAATTCACAATCCCTGTTTCTGCTGGCTGGAACTTCTGTTACTTGCTCACATGTGACATTTCCTAAGAGCCACCAGCTCTGGCAAGTGAACAGAGCTTTGCTGAAACGAGAGGCAAAGACTATTTCCCTAACTAAGGGAAAAATGCTGAATAAGATTTTCAAAGTTTTCCCTCTGCAAACAGAGTGTTTCCAGGCAGTCCCTGACGACAGGAAAGGGAGCTGGGAGCTCCCAGCACACTGCAGCTGTTTGTCTCAGCACAGACACCTCACACCACCCCACACACCAACTGCAGCCACACTCCTGGGCCTCCACACCTTGGTCTGCTGGTCTCAAAACGCCCATTCCTTGAAATGAAAGGCAGTTTCACTTTCTTCAGAAAAGATGAAGGCTTTGTGTGTGTCACTTTCCAGTTCTAACTCACTGGTTTATTGATTAAACATTTTTGGGCTCAGAAATCTTGTCACTGACAATGAAGGTTTTACAGAATTTCGTGTGTAGGTTCACTGATTCTAAATACAATTGATTGCTATAGAGGTGTATCTACAAATGTTCAGGATTTTTCTAAATTTTATTTTAAAAATTTTAAAAATTCAGAAATTGATGTCTATCTACACCTAACTCAACACAAGTTTTCCAGTAACTAAATCAAGAACAGCTCTGACTTCTAATCCCTAAATTCCTGACACATATAATGGTTTAACTGCTTTGGTCTCTTACAGCTGTGAACTGTTTTGCTCACTTATCAGTTCCTGTTTCAGTATACTCACAGATAGTAGAACTATAACAACACTGCTGTTCTCACAGTCCAGAAAAATCTCTGGTGAGCTGGGAATGAAACAAGTTCTTTCTACACACATTTTCAGGGCATATTGTCTTCTCTTGAAAGTGGGACATTTGCATCAACTGCTTTTATTTTAAAAGCATCTCTTAATGCCTCCCTAGAGAAGAATAAAAAATTTATTTTTCTCCATGGATTTGAATATTTACAAGAACATTAAAGAAATTAACACTGTCCTTTTTTTGAGGAGTCTGGAAGTTCTACAATTCACAATTGACAGAAACTCTGGATTGCCCAGTTTGTCCGGGTATAAATTACATTTCACAATGGCACCATCTGCTGGGAGATGAGCAAGGCAGTGAAACACACTGGGCTTCCCTCACTGCCCCCTGTCACAATTAAATGTAGGATGACTGATATCCAACACCTCCTCCAAATGGCAACATAAATTAAACCTGGAAAAGTAATTAAAGGAACCAGAAGGCTGATAATGACAGACTATTACTGAGGCTTTCACCCTGGAACTTCTATTTTCAATACAAGAGGAGCTATTTGGTTTTACACTTCCTAACTGATACTGTGCAACACTGAAAAGAGCACTAGAAATCTGTCTTGACTTGTATTTCACACAGCACACACTTCCAAGTAAGTACCTTAGAAATTCAGACAAGTGAGAGAAATCCCTTTTCTCAGAGATGTGAAATCAATTGATGATTACAATATCATCATGGCCTGTGGTGACACCTCAAACTCTCTCTGGGCCTACAGTGTGTGACTGATCCAGCCCCTCAAGGACATTTCCAGCTGCTGTCCACCACTGGAGGAACAAGTTCCTCAGTTCAGAAGCACACATCACAGCCTGTCACTGTCACACAGTGCCCTTTACTGGCACTGGACCAGGATCTGCACTTGTTTTGCTTAACATGCAGCATTTCCAGATGCAGCTGGAAAACAGCCTGCAGCTCTGCAGCAATACCCATCAGAGAATGACCAGTGGCAGAGGAGAGGTCAGAAACTTCTGGCTGCAGAGGGAATTAATCCTGGAAATATTTTTCTTTCTCTTACCATTATTTTAATATTCCTTGATGATTCCTCAGGCATTATTCCACATTGGTTTTGTGAGTAGAATTCAGTCGGTAGTGACTCAACGAGCTGATCCAAGCTGACAAGCTGACAGAAAATCTTTCAGCAGTCTGTGTAAACCAAGAGGCAGAATTGATTTGCTCCTGATCTGCTGCAGGTGCCCACACACAGCCAGCCATTACTGCTCCTCATGTAACAACTGATGGATGACGACACAGAGGGCAGATACTCCTCAGATACTCCTCAGAGTACACCAAGAAAGGCTTGAATAAGGCTGAAAAATAGATACAGTCAATCCTGGAATATGTGTTCTTTTTTTCAACTGTTTTTTTCATTGAATACGTGAAGTATTGCTGGGGGGGATAGTTTAACTTTTATCAGAGGTTAGGAACCAGAAAAAACTTGAAATGATATCTGTGAGTAAGATGAGTGATTAAGCTAATAGAGCACTCTATCCTGTATTTTTACAGCAATTCCTGAAAACATTTGTCTGGAACACTTTTCATGCAGTGATGTTTGAATTTATCCCAAGAGAAACGCATTAGTACCCCCAGTTTTCAGTGTTTCATCAGATTTATTTATTTCTTTTTCCATTGTTGGGAGATGATTCAGAGGACTGACATAACATTTTAAATTTCATCTTTGGGGGATTTGGGAGCTGCTAAGTTTATCAAATTGGGTACCCAAGAGTTCCTTTCACCTGCTGACGTGTTCTTTGCAATGTGCAGTCAATTGCAAAGCATTCACTATGTCAAAATTCTCATTCATAACCAGAAGAAATTTAAAGCTACCTTAAATATGCATAGAAAAAAAGATCCTTTCCTCTTCTTTGCTTACCTGTCCTCCAGAAAAACAATTCTCTTACAATCAAACATCATGTACATGAAATAAATAGAAGACTTGCCCCCACAGCCTTTTTGAGTAGGAGTGTGAAAATCCAGTATTCAGTGACCTGCCCATATCAGTGAAACCTTTTTGCAGCCAAAACAGAAGCCTTGATGTAATTAATCACCAGACACAACTGTCAGTCCATGCAATTTCTGGCAAACCTTCTGCAGAAGTGCATGCAGCAGATGCTCCTCCAGAATGCAGGACCTCTCAGGATGAGAAACTGGGACTGGGAATAACTCTATATGATAATTCTTACAATTCTGCTGAAACACACAGATTTCCTTGGAAGCCCATGACAGAACAGACACAGTGTGAGACCATCACAGCCTTACTACAGAACACTGTCACACTATTTTCATCTCCAAGTTAAAGACCTGCCCTTGTGAATGAGAGCTCAATTTAGCTTATCCCCTTCCACCTGCTTGCTTGAGGCAGAATATTGTCAGAGCACCAAGTGATACATATTTCCCTTTCTGTCATTTTAACTCACTTGTTTTGGCTGGATGAGTTCTGCTCTGTTCTGCAATGTTCTGCTCATTATTCTTTGTCAATTTTATTATTCTGCTTACATGTGAAACCACATTAATCCCAGGCAGGAAATTTGCAAATCTAATAAAAAGGGAACTCGGAGCTCACACAGTGTCTTACTGCTGCTATAAAACTCTGTACACATGCTGAAAAACCAACATCCTTCTGGACCAAAGACAACAGTCAGCTCTGCCTGAAAAACAATCCACATGGAAGCAAATTTCTCACTTCCAAACAGAATCCAGGGGCTTGGACCAGCACTTGTCTTCCCTGAACAGGTCCCTGAGGGAACCTGTGCACCATTAAAACTGCTGTACATGAGATTCTGCTGACACCTAAACTTCTGTTTTTCAGAAGGTACGGCCAAATTCCCAGCTCTTTCACTGTGTAACTATTCCCCTTCACCCACACACAAAATGAAGCAGCTGCTTAGAAAAAAGCTTTGGATTGAGGGTGAGCACCAGCAGCCAGGGCTCCTGGGGGCTGTTTGGGAGGGTTTCTGACAAAAGCAGTCGCCCACAACAGCAAAAAGCACAAAAAGCCCCCTCTTACCCCTGACAGGGGCATTTCCACACGTGGTTCCTGACAGCTGGGAAAAGACGTTCCGCTCCTGCGGTTTGCTGACAGCGTTGGCACATCAGAAGCATTTCTGAGAGGAGGGTGGAGACTGTCTTAAAGGAAATTCAAAACGAAAACAAACCCAAACAAGTAAACCTCCACCAAGATTTAAAAAAAAAAAAAAAAAACCAAGGAGGAAGGAAGTGCACACAACGTTCTGTGAGGAAATTTTGCAACAGCCAAGGATTTGGGAGGGATTCTCTGTGACCCAGTGGGGCACCGCAGGGCTTCGTTTTGTTGCTTTCAGAAAGTGGAAAGAAAGAAAGAAGATACAAGACAAGGATCACTATTTAGTCACTTTGTGTGTAAGCAATTGCAGGACAGGGCCTGGAGCCCTGCAGAAGGCACTGCCCATGCCTGGCTGACATTTCCTTCACCCAGAGTGAAGAACATCTACTTGCCAAGACTGTCATTATGTAGCTTGGCATTACTGATTGCTTCATCAAATTAGTCACCACGTTTGTTTGTGCAGCAGTGTTGAACTCAAAATCTTTATGAGATTTGTACCTTCTGCTACAAGATCTCACTTCCTTATAGCTTAATATTTGAAGCTCAACTGAAATAATTTCTTAACAAGTTGGCTAGCTGTAAATACTTACTAACATCTTAAAAATTCTATAGATTTGATACTTTAGAGTGTTTTTTAAAAATAATATTGCTGCTAAAAACCCACCCAGTGCCACGTACTTCCTTAGTCTCAACTATATTATCACTTGCATTATCTCTAGCAAATATGTGCCTCTTTGATATGGATCAGTGACCTCATTAATTCCCCCACCACAACAGTGCTACTGTTCTACCAAAAAACTACCAAAAAGGAGAAAGGGGGGGGTTGGTCTTTTCTCCCAAGTAACAAGTGATTGGACAGGAGCAGTCAGCCTCAAGTTGCACTGGAGGAGGTTTAGGTGGGATATCAGGAAAAATTTCTTCATGGAAAAGGTTGTCAGACATGGGCTCAGGCTCACCTGGGAAGTGCTGGACTCACCTAGAGGGATCTAAAGACATGCAGATGTGGCACTTGGGGACAGGGTTTAGTGGTTGACCTGGCAGTGCTGGGGGAATGGTTGAACTTGCTGCTCTTAGAAGCTTTTTCCACCCTCATTCACTCCCTGAACTGCAGAGCAGGATGGCTCTACCACACAACTCATGGGGGAAACTGCTGCTCGTGTCAGCCACACCTCAGGACAGCTGGACACAACATTCACCTGTGTCCCAAATGCTGCTCCTGTCAGCCACACCTCAGGAGAGCTGGACACAACATTCACCTGTGCCCCAAACTGCTGCTCCCCACCCCACTGCTCCTCTCCCAGCCCACTCCTTTGCCTGCCATAGGCTAAATATGACAAAATTCTCCACAGAAACATGAGTAAAGATCAGCCCTGATCAGCACAGTTTCCGTATTTAGAACTTCCTTAAGTCCTAGAGCCACTCCTCCCTCCCCTTCAGAAGAAAGATCTCTGTCATGTAACTCCACCATCTCTCTTGCTCAGTATCCAGAAAATGTTTTTTCTCACAGTTCTGCTGTTTTCCTACCGTAGGCCAATGATATGTTTCTTTCATATTACAAATCTTTCTAAACCAGAACCATTGTTTCTTATCTGAAAGCTTTTCCTTTTCTTTTTCTTCTCTTAGCTCAAATGTCTCAGCAGAGACAGAAGATTACTGCAAATGGCAAAGGTAGGTTCTCTATTGTTGATTTTGAGGTATGTGCTGAGATTGACTGTTATCCAAAAAATGGGGGAGGGATTTGAAAATGTCAAAAATTTTCATGCCAAATTAAATCTTTTGCCTCTCTGTGCAGTGAGTCAGTTTAAAAGTTTCTATACAAAGTCAATCATCTCTTTGCTGACCTCTTGTAAAGTCAAAATTGCTTTAACTCGTTAAAACATTTTCTATTGGAAATGTCATCATTTATTTTAGTCATGACTAGTTCAGTACCATTTTCTATGGAAAGACAGGTTTTTATTGCAAATTTATTTGTATAAGATCGTGAAAGCAAACAAATTTGAGGTACTATAAAGGCCCTTACTGCTACAATTCAAATGTTCCATCTACTTACACAAGGTTAGTTGTGTCTGTTAATAGACAGCCACAAATAAAATAAAGCTTTTGCTTTCATGCTACCTCTCAACTAATACATAAGGTTACTTTCTCCTACAATTAATATTCCACAATGTTTGATTTCATCTCTTATTATTTTAACTGCTGCTGTAGCTCAAAACTATTGTTGGTTCATCTGAACACATCTGTGGGCTGTGTGTGGCTGTGCATCTTTTGCTAAAACACAGGCACTTTTCATCATGTGTGAAGCTGCACTCTGGTTTTGAAAAATCATTGAGTTGCCTGCGACTAGAGGTGGGAAAAGTATAATGGCCCATTTCAACACCAATAAGCAGAGCTTGGTTGTCAACATACTTTGGGGAAAATCTGGGGCTTTCTTGGGTCATAGGTGCAGCCAACTCACTCAAACGATTTTTCTTTCCAGGGATGCTGTCCAATCCCAAGCTTGAACTGGTTCAGGGGACTTTGAATGTGGTGATGAAGCAGAATGTCACCCTCTCCTGCCTCTCTGAGCCTGGATCTCCACCTGTCAGATACACACTGTTCAAGCACAACCAGCAGGTCTCTGCTTTAAACAGCTCAGACTCGACCCCTGCACTCTTCAGCCTGGCCATCAGCTCTGCCAGCGACGTGGGGGAATACAAGTGCAAAGCGGAGTACAACCACCCCACTGGGGGAAAATACAGCAACAGCCTCACCTTCACCTTCATAGGTACGTCTTGGGGTACACCTTCCCAGCACTGGTTACTGCAGGGGCATCTCTTTTCCTGACTGAGGAGCTGAACTTTACTGCTGTTCTTACCTCAGGGGCTGGCAGTGCTCTCCTGCCCGGGCTCACAACCCCTCCACTTCTCTCCAAGTCTTGCCTGGAGCTTGTCCTGTTCTCAGTAATTCAGACTTCTCAGTTTTCTTCCTACAGAGCCAATTTCCAAACCAGTGCTGAGCTCACCCACCTCTCAGGCAAAGCAAGGCCAGAACGTGACCCTGTCGTGTTTCTCGGAGAATGGATCCCTTCCCATCACATACCAATTCTTCAAAGGAAAACAAAGCATTTCTCCCCAAAAGACGATGCAGAAGAGGGAAGCAGCTGTGATTTTTCTATTTATCAATTCCCTTAGTGACTTTGGAACCTACAAATGCAAAGCTAGTAACAGTTTTCCCAATAATACAAAATACAGCAATGCCTTCAACTTTACATTAGCAGGTATGAATGTAAAGAGACAAACTGGTATCACACAAAATTCAAAATGTTATAACTATGCAAGTTTTTAGCCAGATATTTTGTTCCTGGAATGTGATGTTCAAAATACATTTTTTTAAATTAAAAAAAAAGAAAATTGAGGTTTTAAAATTAATGCAAACCCATAGAATTTCATGCATCCTAGATAGGAGTAGTAGTTGAAGTGATCATGAAAGACAGGCTCACTTTTACCCCTGGTCCACCTTGGAGAGAGTCTGGTCTCATTTTTCTCCCTAGTCCTATGAAAGAGTTTAACTGGCACCAGTAAGCTGCCTTCCTTCTGTTGGGGCACAGAGCCCTTAGGACTCACATGAACAGTTACATTAACTCCCAATTAATCTAAAACCTAAAAGAAATTTCAAGTCTTGATTTCAATTTACAGAAAATACTTAAAATATGAAACAACATTTCACTGCATAAACACTTCTTTTTTTCCTTCTTTTTGGCAGAAGAGCGAAGCCATTCTCAGCCCCTGATAATTTCTCTTGGGCTGATCCTGCTGCTACTCATAATAGGATTTGCTCTGGCAATTCCATTTTTCCTAATTCCTTTGTATAAAGCAAGTGAGTTATTTGAACGTCTGTTTCATTTTCCAAAGGTCATTTATGTTGTAGGGATATTTTACTGTGTAAACATCACGTTTTCAGTAGAGCAGCTCCTGGTATTTTAGCCTGTTGTTGAGTCTCCTCTGGAGCAGCACTGGCAGCTTAACAAGACTTGGACAAGGCCAAATCTCTCAGCTGTGGTTTGGATGAAAGATCTGGGGTGGGGGAGGCAAAGCAACAGCCAGTGTAATACAACACTGGAAGAAATCTGACCTCACTGGAAAGGGAAATTATTAAAATGCCCTCAGGTAACGAATAATTTTGATTGTAAATGTAACATTACCTGAGATCTCCAAATACTAAAAAATACATTGAAACTGTTTATTTCTAAGAAAAAGAAAACATACATACATATGTATATACACACGTGTGTGTTTTTCTTTTACAATTTGCAGAAAAATTTAAGTCTGCCAGGCCCTCAACTGGCCTTACTTCAACAGTGAATGCAGAGGAGTCTGAAAATGAAGTGATATACTCAGAGATTGGTAAGTTCCTACCAACCCCCTGCAGTCAGGCAGGTCTCTTCTGGTACTGCAAAATCACTGCAAAATCACTACTGACCCTCCTGGCAGAGGCATTATTTGAAATCCCTTGGAGTCCACACCTGGCACCATCTGAGAGCCATGCAGTCCAAACTGCAGCTGGTTAAACGAACTGAGGTTTTAATGGAAAAGGGTGTAATGGCCACTTACTAGCAGACAATAGTAATATGAGCTATATGAAGCTGTAGCAAAATAAAACTTGCATAACTCCTGCATTCTGTTCAAAATTGTTCAGTACTTTAGTTCTTTATTCAATCCTTCTTAAGTTTGGCAAGATTCAAGGTCAGGTCAAACTGAAATTATGAAGTGACAACAAAACAACTGACCTATGTTAAGAGATTTTAGTACTTGAATTGCAGAAAACACCAATAATGAAGACATTACCTGGCATCCACAATGCTCTGAACTTCAACAATCCTACATCTGCCTTGAATGTGAATGCCTCTTTTCAAGGGGAATAAGAACGCGCCACCCCCAACAAACAAACAGCAAAGGCATTAATGTTTCCCATTTCTGAATACCTAAATGGAGTAACTGTCTCCAAACTAACCTGCCTTCCTGCTCATGCAGTAGATAAGAGTTCTCACTGCCCTGCTGGGTCAGCTCAGTGCTGTGCAGCTGCTCGTGCCAGGTCTCAGCCTGCAAGGACAGTGATAAAAGCTCTGATAAGGCCCATGGATGCTCCAGGATTTATATTCAGTATGGAATCTCACTGCTTTGTTTTAAGATTATAGAAAAAAAAAAAAAGTGATTCAAGCTGTTTGTAATTGAGTGCTGTTCATCATCTTTAATCCAGAGCCAGTTAAACCAGAAGAAGAATACATCAACTTCTCCGTTATCAGAAGAGAAGAGGACAAAGGTGAAAACCTCAGGCTACAATACTGGAATATCTGATGCACCCAAATATGTTTTGAGGGGGCTTTGCTGGGTGGAGGCAGTTCAATACTTGCAATTGCATATGAAAATGCTTAGTTACTATGGAAAAATTTAAAAAGCTTTGAAATGAATTGAGGGGGTGGGGAATAAGAAAGAAAAACCCTACCAAAGCATCCTAAGGCAAATTCAACAGCCTCATATGAAACCACGCATGAGATGTCATGAGGAATCACATGATGTCATGTTAATTCTTCTTCTGTGTATCTGTACCAAAAAGCAATTATGAATTATCTTACTCTGGCTTTTAGCAGGGAAAGGGGCATGTTCTACAGTCTATTCAAAGGTCCTCATCAGAGACTGAGCACCAGGTAGGACTTTTTTCTGATTACCTTAATAAAATACTTTTTAAAGCATTTTTCAGCCCTCAAATGTGCTAAGTTCCAGCAAGCTGCACACAAAGAGATGATGTTTAGATACCAATTTCCTGGCCTAATCAGTTTGTAGGCAGACAGTGTAGTTCACTTTCTAAGAAAAATCTCTGAGCCATAGTATTTAAGGACTTCAACTTATGAGAAAAAGCAAACAGATAAAACTTAGAATTACAAGTAAAGCTTTCACCCAGATCCAAGTTCCTCAACATTTAACAATTCTGCCAAAGTAGAAGCTGGATTGTTTACAGACATAAGATAATCAAAAGGCTTTTGTCTAGTGTAACAAAAAAAAAGAAGAAACATCTCTCTTAGGCACTAGAGGACCTGTATTTGTCCTCTATGTACCTGCAAGGATGGAAGTTTTTCAGTTCAACAGTACTTCAGCTCTCAGAGCAGGGATAGGTTGCAAAAATTAATTTTGGGACAGCTGACTTCAAAATAAATTCTGTATCCCGCTACAGGCTGTTTCTAAGATGTTGCTGGGCTGTTTTAATACCACTCCACAGCCAGCTTATTTAGAAATTTTTGAGTTCAGCAAGTCACACTGTATTAACCTTGATTATATCTAGCACAAATACTCTATACTGCAATTATTATTGTTGTTACAAATAACTCATTCATAGTTAAGTGAGGACCATGTTAGTAGAAGATTTTAAGGCAAGTTCTTGTGTCTCATGACACTGATGATATCAGAGGCTATAGCCCTTGCTGCACTAACCTTAAGCACTTTATACAGGAACTGACCTAGCTGGAAATCTAAACAAGATCAGAAACACACAGTTTTGTATCTCTGCAAACTCTCGTATCTGATTTGAACTACTGTGGAAAATATCACACATTAGTCTTTTTCCACCATTTTATATACACAGATACTTTGTCCACAAAAAATGTTCATTAAAAAACATTCACAATTTATTTAAATCTCTTCTTCTCTTACTCTGGGTAATACATTTTGGATTTTTCTATATTTGCCAAGTGCAAGATGAAGTAGCCTTCATATCTAAGAACTGAAGTCACGTGACTAAAATATACTCCTACAAACAGAACAAAGATACTGACATTATTAAAATATTTTAGATTTGGAAGTCTTTCATATAAAATACCATTTCCTAGCAGAGATCACAATTGTGTCAGCAATACAGAGAAAAGCTGAATTTTTAGCTTAGGATGGAGCACTTTCAGCATGATATTAAAACCAAAGACATGAACAAGAATATGGTTAGCCTTGCTAATAAGAGACAAGTTTTTCTCTTCCCTTTTTCCAAGGCACCCTGGAAGACCCAGATTTGACAGAAAACAGATGCACCACCAAGTTTTAGCAGAACTGTTTGCAGAGAAACCACTGAGTCCATAACAACGCTGAAACCAATTCAGGCAAAGGTGTCTAAGAAAATCCTTTTATTCAATGAGTTTAAGTTTACACATTTTTGGCTGATGTAACATACTTAGTTAAAAAGTCCTTCAGCCTGGAAATGTGCATCATTTCCTTTATGGTGGTGTCTCTGCTTCTCAGCTGGACCACTCCATTCTCTAGAGTGCCATCACTTATCAAGACCATGAAGGGAATACT
Organism: Sylvia borin; assembly: GCA_014839755.1. NCBI lineage: Eukaryota > Metazoa > Chordata > Aves > Passeriformes > Sylviidae > Sylvia > Sylvia borin. The sequence continues at coordinate 717,249 of CM025974.1, forward strand.
CATCTCATCGTACCTGCAGAGAGAAGAACCCAAAGAACTCACCTGTTACTGCTCTTCGTGCGTGGAAAAAAACAGATAACTTACCTACAAATGACCATAAACTGTAAATATTTAGTTCTGCTGTACTGCACTAAGTCCAGTGTGACACCTCCAGTTTTCCTGTTGTCATTCCTTGCTTTCTGATTACATTTCTTTAAATTACTTAGCTACTTTAGTATGTAAAAAGAATCTTATTTAGTAACCGATTAAAAAGAGTATTTTTGTACAAGCAGAATTTATCTTTCTGACTTTTGTTTTACTGCTGACATGAATAGTTGCATTTCTTTTCTCTCAGAAAAAAAATCCCTCATCAAGATGCTTTGACATGAGGAGCCATGTGCCCCACCTTCACTCCTGGTGAACAATTCATACATGAAGGCCCCAAATGGAAGAGCTGTTTTTATATGCACAATCAGTTCCATCACAGCACTAATGGCACTGGTGCCAGGCTTGGGAGAACTGTCAAGTTCAAGACTAGACACACTGGGCTGTTTGAAATAGTGCTTAAGAATGAGACACAGAACCACACCAGATGTAAAAATGGGGGTGAGGGTGGGAAACAGTTCTGCAAGTTTATAATTCACCTGGAGAAATTTTTTTTCCTACGTAAGAGTTTTTAAAAGACATTTCACAGTTTCAGGGAAATAACAGTGAAAGGCTTCTAATTCACTAATTTTAAAAATTATCTAATATATGCTTTTTATAATAGAAGTACTTGAGTCCTAGCCCGTAGTTCAGGATCCACACCTTCAGTCAGTTACTGCATTCAGTGACTTCCTACTGAAAAAAGCCATATTTACAGCAGTCCACAAGTCATCTTTGACCTTCATAGTTTAATTTACAGAAGACTGTTTCTCCTTACTTTGTATAAAGATGTTCCTGAGACACGTGCACAGTTTCCAGATAACCTGGCCATACAGAAATTCCACTTTCTGTCAGTTCATTAAACAATCCTTGACAAACCTGTGTTCATTTAAAAACGAAAGTTAAAAGACAGACTTTGAGGATTTGAGACTCTCAACAAAGAAACCATTAAAACTCTTAACATGTGTGGTATTAACATTCCTAGCTGTTGTTAATTTGCTGGCTGAAATAATGTGAAATCAGAAAACAGCCTGGCAGTTCTGTCTCCACTTCTGTTTAAAACCATGCCAGTGTAAATCTCCTCCTTTCCACGGGGACTTCATGACTGACTTCAATGAAAACTTCTTAAAAATCCTTCTGAACACGCGACTCATTCATTAAAATCATTCTGGAAGATTAAGAAGCTGAGAGGGTTGGTGCCATTTTCCTTAATTTTGCACGGGACAATCATCAGCTCTGTTGGCCCAAAAGCAGTTGTGCCCACACAAAGAACTGCCTGCAGTGAGTTCTTTTGGTTGTGACCCACAAGCTGCAGAGTAGGAACACCATGAACTCTGCACAACAGGAACCTCCAGGACTCAAAGCAGCAGCATGATTTTCCTCAACAGAAACAGTGTCTGAATTGCAACAGATTACACGAGAGTCAATGCTCAAAATTAAAATATTCTCTTACAACATACCTGCCTCAGCTCTGTTGTTGGACCTTTTCCTACATCCAAGGCCACTTTAATGGGTGCTAAGCAAGGATGAAGCTTAAGTACCTAATAAATTTACAAAAACCAACAGATGACTACATGTATTTATCATGCAATTCTAAACAGAACTAGGAAATAGCATTTTTAAAAAAATTAAATTAAGTTTCTAACCATACAAAAATTTCCTCACAGCACAAAATCTTGAATTGGAAGCAAGCTGTATTTTATGCAAGGAGCACACAGCTCAGCTACATCCACGTGGCAAATTACTCTATTTTGGCTGAGCTCCAGAAAAGAGATGAAGATTTGTTAGCAGAGCTCCATTGCCTTGAATGGAGCCAGAGTGATGAAAGACAGCCCAAGAGGCAGTTCCCATCCAGTCTTCTGCCTGTTCTTAAAGCCTAAACAGCTGCCTGGGTAACAGACACTGAGAGCCAGCACTCAAACCCCAGAGAACAGGGTAAAAGTGGGGAGAAGTCCTTGGGGAAATGCCCCATTACCATCTGTGACCCACTTTTCCTACTCTTCTCAGCTGCTGGAAAAGACAAATTGCTCTTTCCCACAAACTGCAGCTACATTCCAATTTCTCTTAACTCCATCACTCGCATGGCAAGAGCCTACCTACTCACCAGAGAAGGGTAAAATAGGAAAGGGGACCTCAGAATGAGAAAGACTGCTAATGTGGGTGACAGGGACCACAGGGGCTGTGCCATGGGGCCAGCCTGGTGCTACCAGTGAGAGGGGCCAGTCTGGGAAGGGGTCAGGATGGCCCCGTGGAAAAGGAGACATTGTCATGCTTGAATTTACATCATCTGGGGGGAGCTGTACATATTTTCTCACATTTCTACACGAAGTTACCTTTCTCTGTGAATTTTTCTTTGCTGTTAATGGATTCTCAACTAGCTGTAGAGAATCAAAGAGATATGCTAATACTCCTCTGTCCAGATTCCCACTCACAGACAGAACATGAGGGATGACATTCTTCCTTCCATCTCGGCCCTGAGGAGAAAAAACCCACATAGGAATACCTCAAATATTGTCCCCAAAAGCTTTTTGCATGCTTTAAATGTACAATGAAACACTGAGCTCAAGCACTCTTATTACATTTAAATGCAGACATTTTTAAAACATCACCAGCAATCTTAGCAGTGTATCTGTAACCACGTCAGACTAACAGTGGGGAAAGCAGGTCAGGGCAGGATGGGATTAGTTTCTTGCTCTGCCACTTTGATCATAAATTTAAATCTCTGGCAAATACACTTGAAGCTCTGCATTTTCTTTTGGAGGTTTGTAGGTTACTTCCAAGTGACCATGAGTCCCCACATTCTGAGAAATCCCTATGTAACCCAGTTTTGTAGAAATAAACTGCAAAAGCAGGAAAGACAGGACTGTCATGAGACGGTTACAATTTACTGGTAAAATACAAAGTTACTCTGGTTTTATCTGCTTAACCTAACTCCAAACATTGCCATTTATTAGAGGCTCGTCCCTCTTCAACACATTCAGTGGAGAGGTTTCCTCTGGTCCATCCCCACTTTTTCTATAAAGTCATTTTTATAACTTGTTGATCTACAAAAACTTAAAACATAGGTGTAAGTGAACAAGCTACAGCAAGCAAAAAAAACCCTCACATCACAGGCTCTTTTTGATGCAAACTGAACAGTGCAAAACACACTGAGTTTTGTGTTTACATCTACTCACAGATAAAGGTAAAGGCTATGCCACTGACAACAGCTGTTGTCAACACGGCTCATTTCTAATTTTGAAGAATTCCTTGCAAAAAGAAAATACCAAACACTATTTTTCCAGCTTTTGAAAATTACTCTGGTCTGGTCTGACTGAAGAACTGTACTTTTGCAGCAAATGAATAAAAAGCCAGTCATATGCTAAGCAACTGGATCAGCAAAGAAACCATTTCTCTAACACATTACCATCTTTATCAGGAAAGATGTTTAATACAGTAAAGCTTACAAGTAATTTTAACCTCTCTCCTGGATACAGCTGTAACAGTTCAGTATCACCAAGGTTCTTCAATGTTTCTATTGTTTCTGTCCCCCAAGGAAAGCTGTAATGCAACTTAAATCCTCTTCTGCCTTCTTCATCCAGGAAATCACTGCTGCTGAAGTTAGATGGGCCTACAGCAAACTGAAAAAAAGAGGTGTAAGAGGTGATCACTACTGTGAATCCCAGAGTAACTACAAAAAACAAGTCTGCAATGCAAACCGAAGCCTGTGATTTCAGCAAAAGGTTTTTATAAGGAAAAGCCCAAATCTCTTGGCTGTTTTATGGCATTTTCATCTCACATTGCTGACAGACACAAAACATTTGCCTTTTTGCAAGTCATGTTATAAACTACTCATCAGGTTTTTCATCAGCTTCAGTAGCTTCTCAGTATCCATGAGAAATACACTTATTTCAGTGCCTAGAATAGGGCAGCAATGTAAGGCCATAAAACCAAGCAGAGTGACCATTTCCCCCCTGAGACACCAAGGAGCAGGCCAAGACTCCTCATGGATATGCTGCTGTTACCTTTCTCCACCACTGGAGCCTCTGGCGTAGCCAGTAATCAAGCCACTGTCCTGCAGTTCTGGGAGAACTAAACCATGCAAGCAAAGACGTGGTCCTCTCGCCTATTCTTTAAACAACAGCAAGGGCAGCAAGTTAACACCTTGGGAAATAACAGGTGAAAAGCATGAAACTGCATTCAAAAATAATCCCAAAGTTAAACAGTTGGTTTAGGTATGATAAGGGGTTAACTCCTCTACTACTCTACCTTGTAAGGTTTTTGTTGTGTTGTTCATTTTCTGGAGCAGAACGTTCACTTTCTGGAACAGAATGAAAGCACACTCCAATTTGAGCAAAGCCACAGGGCAGTCTTCTGTTCACCAGCTCTAAGCAGCTGACATATTGGGCCAGAACACCTACAAAAGACAAAGCCCTGATTTTAGTGGCCACGGGAAAGTTCTTGGTGTTTTAACCCTACCAAGAATAAATGAAGCACATATTACACACGTGTTGTTTGTGCATGCAATACCACTATCTTTACTAGCACTGATGCCTTGCAGACACGGGCTCGGCAGGTTGGTTCCTCTGGGCAGGTTTGATTTTACTGTGCTTTTCCCCAAATTACAGGGAGCGCATCCGCTGCCCACCTTGTGCTGGTCAGTGCCTTGAAAAGCACACAAATTCATAACCTACAGAAAGAACACGCCCGGCGCAGCAACGCAGTGGGAAAAATCCCTTAAATGCAGCTGCCTCGCTCCAACTCGTGCGCAGGGCGCAGGCTGTGCGGAGGCGCCCGGGACCTACCGGGCAGGAGGCTCTCCCGCAGCACCCCCGCGGCCCCCAGCACTTCCTCCAGGGCCGGACCGCCAGGGTTCTGCCCACAGCCCTGGAAGGCTTCGCGCAGCGTGTCCGGGTGCAGCAGCCGCAGCCCCTGAGCGTCCCGCGGAGCGCCGGGCGGGCCGTGGAGCGGGGCGTCCACGGGGAACACCTGCTCCCGCAAGGGCAGCGCCGAGTCCCACCACTGCGCCGCCAGGTTAGCGCGCAGCGCCGCGCCCAGCGGCCCGAAGCCGGGGTGGCGGCCGCTCAGGTAGGCGCTCCAGGACAGCGGCCCCGCGCCGCCCCGTAGGAAGCACCGCCGCCGGCACACCTCCAGCAGCTCCGCCCCGCCCGCTGCCTCGGCACCACCGCCGCCCTGAGAGTACGGCCGCGCCGAGCACCCGGCCGGCTGTGGCCGCTCCGGGACTCGCCGCCGCCGGGGCTGGCCCAGGGCGGCGCGGCCGCACCACAGGCAGCCTTGGCGGGAGCCCAGCGCCATCTTGCCGCTCCCTCACGGCGGGGCTGGGGGGGGTCGGGGGGGGGCTCGGGGCAGCCATTGCGCACGCGCAGCGCCCCCCGCGGGAAGCGCCCGGGGGGAAAACATGGCGGCCGCGCATGCGCAGTGCACCTCCGCGGCCTCGCCGGAGCGCGGGCCGAAGGTCGGGGACCCTCCGGGGTGAACCTTCCCACCTTTTCTAACCGTAATGATGCCGTGAAGGAACTTCTGCTAAAGGAATTGGCGTCTCGGAGCTGAATTTTCTCGCCTTTTGTAAACATCACTAATTACGTCAGGTAACTTCTACAATGGAAGTTGCGTAATAAAAGAACTCGTTTCAGGCATTGGGGTAAGATACCACCACACAAATAAACATACACTGAGGAGGCGGAGAATGTGAATTAGATAAGTGGGCTCGTGTACATGGTATTGTAAAACCCAATTTTTTACCCCTTGGTGTGCTTGATACGTGGCATCAGCGTCGAGTCCCGCGCAGAATAAACAATGCTGCTTTTGTAAAGTGAAATATCGGCAGCAAGGCCGCACGTGCCAGGGGCCCCATCCGGCCTGCCCCTGAGGCGCAGTGAGGTCCGGAGCTCGCTGGCTCTGGGGCCTGGAGGGGACAGAGCCTACCCTGGCTGTGAGCGGGACACGCTGCAGCCGCACGGGGCCATTCCCGGGACAAGCCCCGCTGGAGCCCGTGGGGCAGCGCGGCGGAGGCACGTACGGGCAGCGCTGAGGCAGGAGCGCGGCCGAGGCCCGGCCCCGCGGCGCCCCGCGGCTCCCCGCGGCTCCGGGCTGGCGCCGGCCCCGGCGGGGCGCAGTGGAAATTTCCATCGCCGCCGCAGCACGAGCCGGAGGCGGGGCCCGGGCTGCGGGCAGGATGAAGGCTGGGCCGGGGCTCATCCCCGCGCCGCTCTGGCGCAGCCCCTGCCCCGCACTAGGGCACTGGGTCAGCGGCGGCAGCCGCCAGCCCGGGCCACTTCAGTTCCGAGGCAGATCTGCCATTTCTGCCACAGTAACGCTGGCAGCAAGGGCAAAGCTGCTCATTTTCATCATTTCTGCCACAGTAACGCTGGCAGCAAGGGCAAAGCTGCTCATTTTCATTGTTTTATGTGCAAATGTTATATTTTTGCTCTCAGGGAACACTGCCCCACGCACAGGGTCGTGTGGAAAGAGTGTAAAATACACACAGGAAGTATCTTTCCACGATTTAGTTTTTGCATCGTTGTTAAGACTCTTATCTCTCAATTTTATTCCACGAGCTATGAATGCACTATTTTTTAATACTAAAAAAAAAAAAAAAAAAAAAAAAAAAAAAAAAAAAACAAAAAAAACAAAACACTTTACAAAACCAGCTTTTCAATGCATTTTGTTTCAGGGAACTGACCTGAAAACTTAGGCATTAAGCCATACTTCAGCGATAATAATCTACTTCCTTGTTTTTCACCCCTGGTGACACCAAGCACTGTTCCAAAACAAATAAATGACAAAGAACCCCCCCCCTGCTCCGCCCCCCCCCCAAAAAAAAACCCAAAACAAAAACAACCCAAACCCACAAAAATCCAAAACCAAAATACATTGCCACCTGCAGTTTTAGACTGCAGTGGGCTAGCTCCAAGCCTCCAGCTGGAGTTCTCAACCACAACTGAAAGATCACAAAATACTGTCAGTGAGAGAACTTCACAGAGAAGAGGAAACATTTAAGAGGCAGATAAAGCTGCACTAGAGAACATCACAAGCTGAGCCTCAGAGGGAAACAGTCATCGAGCAAAAAGTGCAAAACAAGTTAACTCAGGTTCAAAATAACAGAAAAAGCATCTTGTAGATCAACCTTGAACAAATTAAGAGTTGCTGAACTTAAAACTAATCACTGTTACTGATAAACAGGATGGAGGAAGTGAAAGTTAGTATTAACTGGAATTTTAATACACTGTGCTTAAAACCATTAAGCACTTTAACCCCAGGATGAAGTATTATTCCAGTTCTGCTCATCAAGGAAATGCTGTTGCTCCACTCAGCATAGGCAGTGCTTTGAGATAGAGTCATTTGCACATATTAAAAGTCGTTAAAAAAACAAACAAAAAAACAAACACCAAAAAACAACCCATGAGGCATCTACATAGATCAGCAGCCCACTTCCCTCCCACCACTTCCATAAAGAAATCACCGCTCAATACCAGTTTAAGTATAATTTGAAGTTTTAATACTAAGATCTTCCCGTTTCTCTGAAGCTCAGAAGCCTGCATGCTAACTCACAACGCCTGGCAGCTGTGGGTACACAACACTCAAGCCTGCTCTGCACATATGCTCGTGTGAAGGCGACGGTTAAGGTGCTGCAGAAGCTTCCTACGCTTGTAGCAGCTCATTAGCAACACCACTACAGAGTTTTGATCTTTTCCAAGGACTGGCCCTACGCTAGTGAGACAAGGAAGAACACTGTTTCCAATGCTTTCTTAGAAGCCAGCTTTAATTTTCTTCCCCGTTGAAGCAGAGCCTGCCATGCTAAGCAATCTAGCCCAATCAAGGCAAGGCTGGTATTTGTATAAGCTTAAATGTTTAATCAGACACAGTTGAGAAACCTTTCTAGAATTTTATATAAAAACATTTGACATTTTGTTAATGTAAAGTTGTGCACATGTTGAGAAAATTGTCATCTGAAAGAAAAATCGGTCTTCAAATATCTTTATTGGAAGGCCATGCACTGCCTTCTGTTACTGTATTTCAAATCACTGTACATTTACTTTGAAAACACTGTCTGCATTTTCTAGTACAAAAAACTAAAAATTGTTTCAGGAATGTAGAGAAATATTCAACTTAAATAGCGAAAAAAGTGCACCATAATTACTGCTGCACTGCAGTCATTTCTGCAATTTCCCATTTCTTAAATAACTATCCTGGTTTCGATAACACACAATATAAAGAGCAATTATGAAAAACTGAGACATTTAAATACACTAAGTTATTGAGAGTAACTTGTGGGCATGGGGTAACCTATCATAGGAGCAGCACCAGTGGCAGGGTAGGCGTACTGCTGCTGGTTCATGCCGTTGTGCATGTTGGCAATGTTACTGCCGTACTGCTGCTCGTAGCCGTTCTGGTACGCTCCTGCCGGGTTACCGCCGGCCCTGAAGCCGGCCTGCATGCCTGCAGCTGCAAAGCCATTCCCAAAGGGAGTGCCATTGCTGAAACTCTGGGCGCTGTACGCCCCGTTCTGGGTCTTGGCTCCGAAGTCTCTCTTGCCTAGCGCACCATAGGTTCTCTCAAAGTTCTCCCTCTCTCTAAAACTACTAAATCCACCCCTTTTGCCCGCAGAGTATCTGTCACGTCGGTCACCTCGGGAACGACCTAGTGGAAGAGACAAGACAGTTATGTGTATTATAAAGGCTCTTCAGCTAAGCACCGATTATTTTCTGTCCCAGCAACTGAAACCTACTACAAAAGCTTTCCAGGTGCTCGCTGGACTCACTAGATAAAGCTGTCTTACTTCCGAGGAGTCACACGTTCTCCTCTGTAACACCAATCTGTGGCATCAAGGCAAGAAGTGACTTTTACCTTGCCAGCAGGACACTTGGGTCCATCTCTCTTTCCAAGCCATAGGACACAAAGCCACAGAACTGAGTCCACGAGTGTTTCACTTCAGGGCAAATAAGAAGTGCCTCTCTGGCCTGCCCTGGCCATAGGTGCACCACAGCATAGGCTGGGAGCATTTGTGTGCCATTTTTTAGCTTTTGTACTGATCAACACCTTCTGAGGTCACAGTAACTGGTAACTAAACCACCTTCCACAATTATTTTTGAAGAGAGGCTGGAGGTGGAATCTCAAGTTTCCATTTTGTTCTGAGAGGAAAGCTATGCACTGAGATCAAGAACAGCCCTTACCTGAACCTCTGTCTTCAACCAGCTGAAGCAATTTGGGATTGATGGCTTGATTAGCCTCCCGAAGCACAGAGATGAGGTCATTTACTTGCTTAATATTGTTAGGAGTAAAGAATGTGTATGCTGTGCCTGTTTTGGTACTGCGGGCAGTTCGTCCAATTCGGTGGATATAGTCCTCTGAGGAGTTAGGGTAGTCATAATTGATGACAAATTTCACATCTTCCACATCTGTAAAGTGTTGCAGTGTGGCAAAAAGCGAGGTACGAAGTTTTGCACACCACAACAGCCAAATCGAAGATAAACATTAGACAAGAGTATTTTAAAGGGAATAATGGCTGCAAAGAACAGTGTTAGAATCATCCATTTCTGCAAGAGTATTGTGGAAGAGAAAAAGTTACGCACACTCCGTCTGATCCCGTTCTCATCACCCACCCTGTGAGCCAAAACCTTACCATAAGGAGTGTGCATTTGCTTGTCATTCCCAACTCAAGTGTCCCCTTTACAAATCATCAAGTGACATCTGAAAGCTTCTTGCAGTAGGGCCACTAAAGCTCACAGCAGCCTCTTCATGTGCTCATTTGAGGACCTTAGAGTAAAAACATACAAGGTCCTTCACATACACACTCATTAGAAGCTCAAAAAAATGGGGCCACACTGCTCGTCTTGCCAAGACCTTTGAACCGCAGCTGCAAGAAAAACATACCTGTCCCCCCAAAGTCACCAAGTTGTTTTTATGCACTGTGTCTCGTCTAGGCAAGCGCTTCCAAGAAGCCAGGGTTCACTTGAGAATGGGTCTGGCAGGTCTCGACATGACGACTATGTATAGGTGGAGGAACTTCGACTTTCAAAGGCATTGAAAAGCCATTGCTTTCCTGCCCCACTTGTTAAGTGAGAGGTGGACTTTTATTCTCAGATTTCATGTGCCAGTACTCACCAATTTGTACAAGGCTTAGTACATTTTAAAGCTGCTCTCTCCATTTCATGGTTGAAAAAAATTTCATTGAACATTGAAGTTTAAAATTACGTTCTTCAACATTTCAAAAAAACTCACTGAAATTCAAAGACCCACAGATCACAGCAGACAGTATGCACAAAACTAACAGTACTGCACCATGGCAAATCATGCAAAGCATGGAGAGAAGAGAAATACCAGGGCAAAGTGAACTGTGAATGAAACTGCTTATTTCATGAGAGAACAGTTTATGGGGTAGTAGTTTAAAGGATGATCTTTGCCTTTTGAAGATTACTGGCACACAATGCTCTCAGCTTTCACCTCTCTATTTGACTGGAAGCAGCCAGCCGATCATTTCCACTAGTCCTCCATCCCCCTCGAGTCCTCCGATTGTCATGCCTAGGCCTTGCCACAAAGACTGCACCTTTATGTGAAGAAAACTTAGAAAAATGCAGAGGTTAAAGAAAGCAATAGACTTTCTTTAAAAGCTTTGGGCAACTGGCATTTACGAGTTTTACTAACCTAGACCTCTGGATGCAACATCTGTAGCAATCAGGATTGGTGCTTTTCCGTGTTTGAATTCTGTAACACAAGAAGTCAATCAATTTTTTCCTTAAGTAGCACATGTCAGGTACTTGCAGAAATTGCTGGAACACTTACCATTTAGAACCCAGTCCCGCTCCTGCTGACTTTTATCACCGTGAATACCCATTGCTGGCCACCTGAAAACACAGAACTCAATTGACCCAAACCCGCTCCTTCAGTGGTTTTACTAGTCAAAGACTGGGCTACTGGCAAATTCCCGTCTGAGCACTGCAACTGACAGCTGCTGTCACACTCGGACAGTTTTGATTCTTAACTGTAATTAAGACATGAAGTCCCAGCTACTACTCACCCATCTCTCCTCATTTTTCTGGTGAGATCATCACAACGCCTCTTGGTTTCCACAAAAACAATTGTTTTGTTTTCCTTCTCGCTCATGATTTCTTCCATCAAACGAATAAGCCTGTTATTAAGAGATTGCGGTTAGAGCTTAGACTGCTTCCTACTGTCCAAGTTTAAACTGATTTCTTGCCTTTGTCTCAGACTGATGTCAAAAATTCATCAAAATAAGACATTCACTTCACAGTTTATGAAGTAAAATTGACAGCAAACACAGAATGTTTTGCCCCCAAGGACTACTTACTTGTCATCTTTCTCAACATCATGACACACATCCACAATCTGAAGAATGTTGTGGTTTGCACTCAGTTCCAGTGCACCAATGTTGATGTGCACATATTCTTTCAGGAAATCTTCAGCCAGCTGCCTCACTTCCTTAGGCCATGTGGCACTCCACATCAGAGTCTGTCTGTCAGGCTGGAGAAAATAAATGAAAGATCAACACAGGGTTAAGTTAAATGCCCAATCAAAATTACCCAGGCTTTCACTGCCCTTGCTTTAAAAAGGGTAAGTGGCAGTAGTTTATATCTGCTACAGTGATAAATGCATGAACCATTTATACTCACTCTGATCTGATCCACAATTTTTCTGATCTGAGGTTCAAATCCCATGTCAAGCATCCTGTCAGCTTCATCAAGGACCAGGTAAGTACATCTCCTGAGATTGGTCTTTCCAGCCTCTAAGAAGTCTATAAGTCTTCCAGGCGTTGCAATGCAGATTTCCACACCTAAAACCAAGCAGTCTCATCAGCTGAAGCAGTTCCCACATTGCCTCAGACAGAGATGCACCAAGGCTGAGCCATACCTCTCTCCAGGTCACGGATTTGTGGTCCCTTTGGAGCACCTCCATAGATGCATGTGGACTTCAAACGACACGCTCTGCTGTACTCAGCAGCTACCTGCTGCACTTGCTGGGCCAGTTCACGGGTTGGTGCCAACACAAGACACTAGAAATAGAATGCCCAGCTTTTAGTTCAATACCCATTGGAAGATCATAGTCTGACACTAATTTGAAGTGTAAAGTTTAGTGCCAGATGGACTGAAGTAGATTTAAGTAACCAAACCTGCAAACCAAGTTACCTGGCAAACTACCACCAAACACTGTGAAAGACACCTGGAAGTCACTAGCTTCCAGGTGATAGCAATTTTCAAAATACAACCCAAATTCGAACAACTAGCCTTGTTCTATACTATTTTCAGGACAACCCAGTCAGAGTTAATAGAATCTGCTTGGGAAGCTATCCCAGCAGGGAACCAACTTATTCCTATAGAGAAACAGAATGCAGTTATGCACTTTTTTAAGTATGGCCAACTGTGACTGTAAAATACAGTCCCATTCCCAAGAAATTAAAATCCTCTTTCATGCAGGAATACTCACAATAGGTCCATCTCCTCGCTCCAGGAATGGCTGATGATTTATATGCACAATGGCAGGCAGTAAATACTGTTTGGAATAAAGACAAATCTCATTACAATCTCTTTCCAGAAGTGTTCACCTTGCAGTAGGCTAGGCCATACTGTCACTGCTGAAACCCAGCAGCATTCCAGGCTAAAATCAACACTTACAGAGAGTGTTTTCCCTGATCCAGTCTGTGCCACTCCAACCATATCCAATCCACTCAATGCAACAGGCCAACCTTGTGCCTGAATAGCAGTCGGTTCAGTGAAGTTCTGCCTCTGAATTACTTCCATAACATTTGCTTGAAGAGAAAATTTAAACATATGGATTCAGATGCTGCCCTAATCCAGCGACCCAAAGAACAATCAGTAAGCTGGTGTTCACTTACCAGGGAAATTTGCTTCGTAAAAGTTGATAATTGGTTTTGGACAGTTATGGCCCCTAACTGTGACCTCTTTGCTCGCTCTGTACTGTTCAACTTCTTGCTGCAAAACAAAACACCCCTTATTGGAAAAAAGCTCTGATACTCAAGTTATATTTGAAGTTACCTCATCTGTGCCTGCTGGGCCCCATGACCCTCAACGTGTTTGCACGTCCTGTTTACTTTTGCTCGAGCCAGAGCAGGTACATACCGCAGTACGTCTGACTACGTCCGGATGTTCCTGGTAAAAGTTCTTCTCAAATTTAGGCAGCTCATCCAAGTTCCATTTCTTTTTTGTAAGTTTCTCCCCAGGGTTTCCAAATTTCTTCCCAGAGAGAGGTCCACCTCTACTTCCTCCAAAACGAGGGGCTCCAAACCTAGGGAAAAAGGTTAACATAGAACTCAAGACAAACATTCTGGTCCTCTTCCTGAACAACTTTACCACTATCTCGGCAGTCCACCCACAACAGCAGACTTTACAATTCAGATGTATAAATTCTACCTACTGTAGTTTCAGCACACTAGAGCTTTAAAGCCCATACTTTAAGCTGCAGATGCCACAATCTGCCTAGTTACAGATCTTATTCACAAGCTAAGATAACGTGTCTTTCCCACGTCCAAACAACGCAATAGAACAGCAAGCTACAACAAGCAAAGTAAGGCATTAAAACCTTGGCACTACCCCGTGATCAAAATGGTTCCCCGTTCCAGTGACACTCCTAACGCTGAAGGCAAGCAAGGGGTAGTTATGAAACCGTGGGATAACTTTCCCGTAAACTGGTGGTTTTTTTCATGTCCCAACAGACTTCTTTTAACAACGATATTTTATGACCCCGTGCACTTTATTAACATTTCAGGTTCGGGCCCTCCGTTCGGAGAAGGCTGATCTCGGAAGCGCCGAGGCACAGCTCGGAGCCACGCGCTGGATCTGAGCACGGGGCTCCCTCCCCCGCTCCGATCGCTTCCCAATTTTGGCCGGACGGGCGCCGGGAAGGAGCCTTCGGAGCACAACACAGCGCTCCGCGAGCGGCCGCTGCTTCCTGCCAGCGCTGTTTCCTTTGTCTCCCATTTCTGTCTACGCCACATTTTCCAGCCGCTGCCATTTTAGAGCCGGGGCTGGGCGGGGGGAGGAGGAACAAAGGCAGCAGCACAGCCGGCATTTTGATTCCCCTCAGCCACCACATGGCGGGGCCGGCCATTAACATCCGCTTACACAACACAAAGCGGAGCCGGCCGGCTGCTGCCGGCTCCAGCCCGAGCCTCGGCAGGGGGAAGGGAGGGCCGGGAACCGCCCTGCCGAGAGCTCCCCGAGGCTTCGGCACCGCCAACCCACTGACCCACAAACCTGCCGATCGCCCGCCGCTCTCCGCGGGGGAATCGGCCTCTGCGGGGAATAGCCGGGCTACGGGGCCGTCCCCAGGGGGGAATCTTTCTTCCAAAAAAAAAAAAAAATTAAAAAAAAAAAAAAAAATAAAAATCTCCCCGCGCTGTTCTCAGCGGTCGCGCACCCGTGGGAAGGGTGCTCCGAGGCGAAGGAACCGATACAGGCGCCCACAATCGGTGGCCTAAAAAAGCCCGATACCCTCCGCCCGGCCGTCCCTCGCGGCGGGAGCGCTGAGGGAAGGGCTCAAGGCCCAACCCCCGCCCCGCCGCCATCTTAAACGTCTGAAAAACAACCCCGAGAGTCCCACGGATAGGCTCAGAGTCCGGACGCTGGCGGCGGATGGCGCCAGCCGTGCCCCCGGACTCACCCTCTATCCCTGTCGCTGGAATACCCGGGCATGGCGATGGTGGCGGTGGGCGAGGCGATTCCGGTCACTTAACACGGGTGGCGAAGGGCTCCACGCGTTCCGGCGCCGCTGACGGGGGCCGCTCACTGTGGGCGCCCGGCCGCGCGGACGCCGGTTATATAGGGGGCAGAGGGGGCTGCCGGGAGCCGGCGCGTGACGCACGCGCGGGCCCCACCCCGCCGTTATGTAAGCGGCCCGAAGAGCCGGGGCTCCGCCCCCTTCCGCGTGGGCGTGGCCGCGGCTCGCCCGGTTGACCGGCTTTGCGCTCGCGGCCGGAAGTGCCCCCCCTCGGGGAGCGCCCCCCCCGTCCTGGCCGCGCCTGCGCAGTGCCGCTGCGGGCGGGAGCCTCGTTCTCGCTGAGGGCATCCCGCCCTGAAGGGGACGGAAATGGAAATGGAGAATTCTCTCCTCCAGCCTCCATAAGGACAGGCTGTCGGCCGCCCGGCGTCTTCAGAACGCAGCTCAGCTCATTATAATGTTCGGTAGGGCAGAGCCGAACCCTGATGTCCGCAGTGCAGTCCCCCAGTTCTCACAGATCTGTTTGTGAAAATACTCTTGAAATAACTTTACAGGAGCCCGGGCTTCTAACTAATAAAAATTTTAACTAATAACTGATACTTCACGGTAGATTGGCCTCATGGCCACCTGTGACTTTCGCTCTCGGAAGGAGCCAAATGTGCGGATCCTGGAGAGCTGGACGCAAAATAACATCAACCTTCCTTAGGCCAGTTATTTTATGCTGTTACCCATTGCCTTTTAAAAATGTTTATAAACATACATGTAAACAAATATTTATTAGCATGGCTGTAAAGTTAGCAGCGTTATCTTGCGGAATTCCACACCAGGGCCAGTAACCTGAGTCAAAGGTCATCTGAGGTGCAGCAGCGCTGTAAAGCCGCTCGGAAGGCGCCGGATAAAACCATTCAATACCCCGAGCGGGCACTGCTCTTCACCCACCCGGCTTTGCCAGGCCAATGTCCAGCAACCTGAGCCTCTAAACACACGAGAACTGAAGTTTAAAACACAGACACCCGCAGCCACCTGCTCCAGGCAGAAAGGGAAGAAATTAAAACAACATAAGGAAGGAGAAGTGCCATAACAACACTTCCCATTTTTTATCCTCCCACCTTCTAGCAATCTGTGCTTTAAGGCTTTTCTAGGACTAAAATAACTTTGTATTTGATGGCCATTTCTTCACATTTTGGTTCTATTTATGCCCTTAGTTTGTAAGACACCATGACAATGCGTTTTACAGTTTCGGTGTATGCAACCTGAAAAACATTTACTTTCGTTTTCAGCACATTGCCAGATAAGAACACGGGGCACAAAACAATGAGCTAGTAGAAATGGCGAACAGCAATTTCTGTTTATTTATACTGTGTGTGGATGTTAGTGTCTTTTAAGTGTCCTTTATAAAATAAAGCTGCAGTGTAATTTTTCCTCCTTTTAAAGCGATTCCACACTTCTAATTATCCTTCCCATTTTTTTCTTTATTGACAAGAAATTCACAGCATTTAAGATCTGGACCCCATACAGATCTACATAATGAAAGTATAAAGATGTTTTAGATATGTTCTGTATTATTTTCTAGCAATTTTTTAAAACTGTTGTTTAGAGCAAGGTTTGCAAAGACTAGAGGTCTGCATGATATTGTCCTCAAAGGTAACACCTAAGTCAGGCTTATTTTGTTTATGAACAGCCACAGCTGTTTGACCCTCAGCAATTTGGAATTCCACTGCTCAACAATTTTTTTTGCTGCAATTAATTTTTTCTTTCAACAGCACTCCAACTTGACTGATTTTAATACTATCCCAGCAAAATTCTAATAGAGGAATATCCCCATTTTTTTTTTCAGTGTAGACTTATTTAATATGGCTTGTGAAAAGACTTTTGTCCCCAGACACCCCTATTAACACTCTCTACCTTCTGACCCTACAGGCTTCCTGTTCCTGATGAGTCTGAAAAAGACTTTTGCAAAGGCTGAAAAAACAACAAATTATCTTTTCTTGTTCCATTGCATTTATCTTAACACAGCTTAATTTGATTTTATGTGTAACTTCCTGGCTCCTGTTACTGTGCGGTTTAACCTTTCTAAGGTTTTAAAGAACTGAAAAGACGAAACAAAAACCCAGCCCCTGTCTTGCCTACACGCAGTTAAGTCTGCAAGGAACTCCTTTCAATTTCCTTTGTAAAAAAAAAAATACCCATTTTTCTGTTCTACCCTCCTAAGTTAAACATCATTGATTTTTCCGTGTTCTCTTAATTAGAGCCAATAGGTGGAAACAATCAACACAGCTTTGCAGAGCTGCGTATGTAGCAAACTGAAATCTGTATTTTGTTATTTTTAGTTCCGTTTCGATAGGACTGATCTGTGTTTGCTTACACACTACAAAAGCTTTTCTGTGTTCTAAGGTGGCGTGTGCACTTGGATTTGGATCTACAAATGACACCCGTGGGCTGTCAGAGCTAACACCACTGAGGTTTAATTGCTGCCAGTCATTGTTCTACGGTCAAAACTGGGACCTCAGCTGCTTTTTGTCGTGCTTGAGGAGTTTCACGATAAAGGGCACCATTTTTTCTTTCAACACGGAAAACCCAGAATTCCTGAGGAACGTGGAATACTGTTACTCAGAAAGGAAAAAAATAGACTTTCACCATCCAACCTGTTCAAAAAACTGTATGCTAGCAGCTAATACAGTTAGTTTCATTTCTAAATCTTATTTTTTAATCCAGGTTTTAGCTCTCCTTTCACGCAGAAATGCCTTCGGGTTACCCTGTCAAACCTGTATGGCGGCAATTAACACCAACACCTGGCAATGGACATTCCGGCCGGGAAACGTCCCGGGCCAGCCCACAAGGTCAATGCTGGAACTTTCCCCCGCCCCAGGCCGGCCTTTCCCCCAGCTATTT
This sequence comes from Sylvia borin, assembly GCA_014839755.1. NCBI lineage: Eukaryota > Metazoa > Chordata > Aves > Passeriformes > Sylviidae > Sylvia > Sylvia borin. The sequence continues at coordinate 734,955 of CM025974.1, forward strand.
TACCGAGAAAACGCCAAATACCGCCTCCCGTTCCGGTGACGGAGGCGGAACCTCACGGACAACCCCTCACGGACAAACCCCCGTCCCCCTCCGCCGCCATTTTACACCAGCGGCGCACGGCGGGCGGAGCGGCCCGGGGCCAGCCCGTGCTGCCAGGGCACCGCGGGGCCCGGGGGGCGGTGGCGGCACCGGGAGGGCTCGGCCGGGGAACGGCGGGGCCGCACCGGGGGCGCCATTCACGTGACCGGGGAGCGGCGGGGAACGGCACACGACCGGCGCTGCGGCTTGGCTTTGGGGCACGAGCTCTTTCTTTGCTCCCAGTCCGAACGCAGGCCCGTTCCCAGTCCCGTTACAGAGGCCATCAGCCCCGCCCCGCTCCCGTAACGCCGGCCATGACCGAGCGCACCGGAGGCGGTGTGCGCGCGGCCCCGCCCCTTCCGCCGGGTGCTGCCCAATGGGCGCGCAGGCCGCGGTTTAAATGGCGGCCCGGCCTGGGCCGTTGGTGCCGCCATGGGCAGCGCTGAGGGCACAGGTACGGCCGGGCCCCAGTGAACTGTGATCGGAGCCCTCCGGAGCCCAGCCCGGGCCGTTGGTGCCGCCATGGGCAGCGCTGAGGGCGCAGGTAGGGCCGGGTCCCGGAGGGCTCCGATCACAGCTCGCTGGGGCCCGGCCCTGCGGGCTCTTGTGGCGGGGCGGGTGCCGCTCCCGGAGCAGCGGCCGGCCTGCTGCCCACAGAACCGGGGGAGCGAGCCGGAAAGCGAGCTCTTCCCTCAGCGCCCCGCTGCTGCTCGCATCGCTGGCACCGTTTTATTCAGCTCTTTCAAGCTGTCGTGTTCTTGTGTTACGGGTTTTTAAGCTCTTTGCGTTAACCTCCCCCTAATCCCCTTTTGTCTTTATTCCTTTCCTGGCGACACTTTTAACTTAATAAAGCTATAGATGAACAGCAATTCAACAGCGTGAAATGTTGGAGATACTACTTTAACCTTTCATGCATCTGAAACTTAAAGTGATGTCTGGAACTGATGGAGAAGTAGAGGAATGGAAAATTAACACTTCTGTGTACAGAAGACTAAAAATTGTACAAATTAGTTTCTGTTGTAGTAATTCTATACTTTTTTTTCTTCCAAACGTGACTTAATGCCTTCTCCAGTAAATTAAAGTTGTTAATACTTGTTAAAATATGTGCCTTTCAAGGCACTTTGAACTCAGGCCTCAACGTTGGGGGAAAATCACAATACTAATGCACAGCTCATTGTGCTCAACAGAGGACTTAGTGGGACCACCTCTGTATTCTTCCAAACATTAAATCATTAATTAAAGTAGAATTCACTTTTTATGAGGAGTATTTACATTAGCAGCGATGCCATTGCCTAAGACTATTGGAGAGCTTGAATTTGTAAGAGAAGCTCATGTTTCCCAAAAAAGTACCTATCCTTTCTGAACATTGATAAATGGTGTATCAAAGCTTGGTTTGTTAAGGTCTTGAAGGTTTGGAGTTCTTTGCTATGAGACCAGATTGAAATTTGTTTTTCATTACATAGAAAAAAAATTAACCTGCCCAGCCTGTGGTTCTTCAGTGCCTTTCACCTCCAAGTCCCCTTGGGCTGTGATTGCACTTGAACAATGTTTAATATTTTGGATGGGTAGGACAGCCTGCTGGGTTTGACCACCCCTTGTGGAGTCAAAGATACTTACAGAGGTTACCTTTCACTCTAAATAATCATGTCTTTATGTGTTTCAGTTCTGACATAAATATTTTTCTTCTAAATAGATTGGGTTGATGTTGCCAATGATCTTTTAAGGACCTGTCACATAAACCAGCACATAAAGCATCTCTCAGAATGTGGTGCTGACGTGTTTGTTCGTCTTTATGAGTCAATCTTAGAAGAAGAAGTACCAGGTAGGAATAATAGTTGCTAATTTTTTTTTTTATTTTTGTCTCTGTGTATTTTGTAGCTAAATAAAATTGCAACTTGTAAGACTTCCTACAGTTGTAGGGATTTAAAGCATTTGTGTCCTTCCAAAGACAAAAATAGAAAATTGTCATTCTTTAAGAAGACTGAAGTAATATTGGCCAATTTTATTTTAACTTTGGACTGCTAAGAATGGCAGCTATGAAGATAGCCACAACAAAACTACTGTAAATTAGGCCTTGAAAGCCATCTGTGGGCATAATTCTTTTGAAGGCTGTGAAATGGCTCATTTTATCTTACAGCAGTGTTAACACTGAAGTCTGCTCTCATAAAATGCTTAACACTTAGAGTCTGCTAAAAGCTGAGCTGTGATTTAACTCTGCTTTAACCCAACTCCACTGGGTTTCAGTGACAACAGCTAAGCAAAGGCTGTGCAATTATGTATTTGCTTTGTTTATAAACTGTTACGTGTAGGAAGTGTCAGACTACTAATTGCAGAGGATTTTAAGAGCACTGAGGTAACTGGCACCTACTGAAGGCAGAAGTCCTGTTAAATGTAAGCACAGGACTAAAAATAATGTTGCTAATTAAGTAGACTACATTGCAGCACAATTAGTGTGTGACAGGGAAAGAAGAAGCCCTAACACAATCTGCAATTCCAGTTTGGTGATGTGAACTAGGTGTGTATGCTGGGAGTGAAGAAGGAGAAATGGTTTAATAGTGTCTGTTCCTGAATTTAATCCTGATAAAACCCTCACATCTTCCAGGAGGTGTCCTAAGTTTGTGCTCAGTATTTATAAAAGATTTTGTGGGACCATGTGATAGTTGGGCCTTTCACCAAGGGCACAAGGTACTGGACAGGTACTGACTTGTAAACAGAAGTTAAAGTAGCTTCATTAAGGTACTTGCAACAAGCTATCCATTAAAATCTGTTATTTCTTTTAAATAGATTTCATTGCCACTCCCAGAAGCCAAGAGGATGATGCACATAATGTACAAGCAATAATAGATTCCCTGGCATTGGATTATTTGCAGGTCAGCTTGTCTCACATCACAGGTAAGTGCTTGGTTTGATGAGACAAACACAGCTGAATATCTGTGGGGTTTAATTTGAGCACTTGAAGAACCAGGTGTTAAACAGTTTGCTTTCACACCTGCATGGAATATCTTCTCATGGTGGTGGGTGTCATCTGAACACTGACCCATTGCTGTGGACATCAGCTTATAAATTGAAACAGCAAGCAGAGAATAAATAAGAGAAAGGAATATTAAAGTTAACATCCAGCCATTCTTCATTTGGCTGCCAGTGTTACCTGCAATCTGTTACTGCCTCAGGCTCAGACACTGGGTTTTAACACATGACCCTGGAGTTTCAAACGTGTTATTACATTTTTAAAAGTTGGTGAATAAAGAGTTGAACTGTGTTATTTATTATCTGTACAGAGATAATGGCTTTCCCTGAGTATTCCTGTGTGTGGTCTCACACAGCATAACCTGCAAAGAATGAAAACTGATTGGTAAGAAGTATCTCTGACTTGGTGCCTGTACACAGTAGCTGGTGTTTGCAATCCTGCTGCCACTCCACAGACTGCTTCTTGTTACAGGTTTATGTATTAGAAAAATATTAAATACCAATTGTCCCTGAAAATATCCCAGAATATTTATTTTGTGAGTGTGGAAGCAGTTGCTGCATCAATAAACTTTCAATTATTACAACTGAAAAGATATACATTTAGAACACTTAAAATATACTTTAAGTTTACCTACACAGCCATAAATAAGTGACCAAATGTCTTCTGAGCTGATACCTTTACAAGAATTTCCAGGCACTCTTCTGCAGAAAATGTCTGCTTTTGAGAATTCTTCTTCTGTGGAGTACTAATTATTAATATGTGTCATTACCTTCTCTTAAGGTGAGAACATTGTGAAAGGAGACAGGGAATCTATCAAAAACCTACTCGAAATATTTGATGGTTTGTTAGAGTATCTTAGAGAAGTCAGTGAAGCATCTTCTCAGACTGGAGGTGAGATGTAAACCCAAAGTGTTTCCAATGTAGCTGAGATTTATCTGGGGCTTTTTTTGTTACTTATAACCCTGACAATGGAGAGAAGAGAAAGACATAACTGAAGTTACCTCCTGGGGGAGGAAATTTCAGTAGTGAAGCTGAATATTTGCATTCCTTATTTTCATAAAAGATAATAAAAGAGATAATTTCCCCCCAAACTTACATAATCATTCTGCTTCATTCTTGTGGCAGAAACTTATTCTAGACAATTCATTCTTTATTTGCTTTTCAACGTGTAAGTCAAATGATTTAGGATTAGGATTCAAATGTTGGCTTTAATTGGAGCAATGAGCAAACGTTCCTTTTACTTATTAGGAGATAAGGGGGATGACAGCCTCTCCTGGGAAGTGGGTCTTGGGAGCAGCTCTGTAGCAGGCGTTATTTTGGGGAAAATGGGAAGAGAAGCTGCTCAGCCCTGCAGAGGCATCTCCCTGCAGGCAGTGCTGCTCTTCCTATCTCAAAGCTGATAAGAGCTGTCACCAGTGCCTGTTGCACTCTGTGAGGAAGGAGAGAGCAGCTGGTGCCTGAATTCCCTCCTGACCTCTTCCAGAGTGGACAGTTCCCTCAGACTGCCAGTCTTGCTATACCCAGTGGGGGTTAGTGGCTCAAATTTTCCCAGCTGTAAGTCCACAGTTTAATTCTTTTGAGGAAGAAGAAAGGTTTATTAATAACTGGAACAAGGCGATATGTGGTAGTGGTATAATTTTTCAAAATTTACCATAGAAGTTGCCCCCCCTGCCCCCATCTCATGGGGAACATTACATGTCATCATTTGAGATAAAACACTGCAATGTTGATATTACACATAAACTGTTTTGGTGGTATTGGAAGTAGGACCTGTTAGTTTATAGGTAGTAGTAATTTTCCTGAAAATAATTACCTCTTGGTTATTAACAGCTGAGATAAATGCACTGTGCAGTGATGGAATTCAAACTGCATCTCAAGAGCAGCAGGAAAGCACTGCTGATCAACTTACACAACATACACTACTCTCATCAGCTGAAAGGTAAGAACAATTCCGAATATTTGCTTTCATGTCTTAGACTGTCTTTGTGTATCTGTAGAGAAATTAAGTTTTTTGTCATGTAGACACCTACTGATGACATATTCAGAAGGAATGTGAGGTGACTCCTCTGGTTGGGCTAAAATTACATCAGGAACATCGTTTGCCGTTGAAGCTGCTGATCTTGTTTCCCTTAAGTTCACTTTTTATGTGGAATGAAACAACCTGAGAACTCTGGTCAGTTTTAAAGACTGCATTTCGAAGGCTGGTTTGTTAAGCTGAGTTCAGCTGGTGGCTGTGACTCTGGGTTGCTCTGTGGCAGCAGGGCTGTGTCCTCGGCAGCTCCATCTCCTGGGCTGAACGGGCAGAGGCCCAGAGAGGAAATATTTAACGGCTCTATGTTCCCCTTAGGTCCCAGTCAGAATATTTTATTCTGACTTGTGATACAGATGGCTCAGAATCTACCAGTGAATTAATTAAACTTGGAGATACTGCTTATTCGTTTTCCAAGAGAGGGGAAGGTGAGTTTGGGTGAGAAAAAATTTCAAGACCCTACTATATTAAGACTTCTAGGCTTTTGTTTGTTAGTTGGTTTCCTTTTAAAAAGCTAGTTTTCTTTCACATAAATACTCTTTTAAATCTTTATTAAAAATTCCCAGACAACCCACAAGAAGCAAATACATATTCCTGAAGTTAAAATTTCTGCAAGTATTCCAGGCATTATTTTTCATGACTCCTGCACTGCCTTACTTGGATAAAGATCTGTTGTTTGAGTTCTAATTCAGTTCTAAAAATGCGTTTTATCTTGTTCATTCGAATAGGAGAATTCTGAAGGCTTTGTTTCATTTGTTGCAGTGTAAGATATATTATTTAAGACTAAAAAGATTAATAAGTTCATTCTTAAAGAAGACTTGTTAGGAGTGTGTGTCCCTTCAAAACTTTATAGATGGCTCTGAAATGAATAATGTGCTTAAATGGAGCTCATTCTTATTTCCTATTTTTCTATAAGAATATTCCAATTCTTCCTATTCTTATTGATGATTCATCTCTTCAAGTAGAGGCATAAAGAAATATTGTGAATTGTGAACATAGACTGGAATTACAAATAGGCATTTAACTATTTTGAACTTAGTATGGATTTCTGACACCAAGCAATTAGCAGACATTAAAATTGTCCATTAAAACAGTTCATAGTAAGATGCTTTATAGATCTTAATATTTTTCCACATCCACTTCTAGAACTTCACAGGCCTGTGCTGTGTCTAGCAGAAAAGGACACAGGGGTGGAGGAATCTGAAAGCCCAGAGGCTCTTGCAGAACTGCCCAGGCAGTTCTCAGAGAGTGAAAGGAGGATTGTAAAGGAAAGGGAAGATGGTGAGTATTGATTCTTCTGGAAGCTCATCCACCTGATTTTGATTTAGGGGTGTAGGCAACTGGGGTAGTGTGGAGGGGAGAGCTTTAGTCATGAATGGAAACACTTTAGTCATGTTTTAAAATAAATTATTTTCAGAAATGTGGTATTTTAGTCTCTCTGAGTAGGCAAACTTTGATGATCTGGGCTATTTCTGCTTAGCTGGGATTTGGCTTCAGCTAGGCTGTTTTTAATTGTGGTTTGTATTCTTCTCTTTTGTGGTTCAAAATACTAAAAAGTCCTTGTGGAAGGTCCTCACATCCCAAATCATGTTCTCAAGGCTGAAAAATGTTACAGCACTGTCCTGTGCCATCCAACAAAGGTGGCAGCTCACATGAGCTATCAAGACACTTCCCTTTATTATGTACACACAACGCACAAAACATACTCTGCTTTCCCAGATAACTTCAAGGTCTTTGTATTTGCCTTTTCAGGAGGGATGGAGTCTGTCCATGCTGCTGAACCTCACAAAGGGACTCTGAGTGCCAGGGCTACAAACCTGGGGGAGCCTCTCCAGCAGGCAATTCCTCTGCTGCCCCCGTTCCAGCCCTCGGATCCAGGGTGGAGAGATCACCACAGCTCACACAGACCTTACAGCCCAGCAGGGAACATTCCTGCTGTAAGGAAAAACCTGCCCTTTGCTTAGTCCATTTTCTTTTAGTTACCAATTCTGCTTTCATTTGAAAAACCTCCTAGTTTACTTACAGAATTGGGAGTAGCTGGTTCCTGAAGAACACTTTTGAATGTTCCAGGAATTTTGGATTGTGGATTCATTCTTCACTAAGTGTCTAGAGAGAAATATAGTTTGAGGGGTGTGTTTATTTTATACATATATACATACATATCTCCACAGTCAATGCAATTGCACAGTTTACAGTAAACAGAATAATTATAGTGTTTTTTTAATCTATCTGTAAAATCAGCATTGATTTTCATTTGCAGATAGACCTAATGTATGACCTTCCTGTCAGCACTCTCCTGTGAATTTATAGAACACATCTTGCTTTTTATTTCAGATTGAAAAGTCACTTACCCAAAATTTTGATGATGTTTCTGATGGTCTTCCTCCATCAAGAAAGATCCCTGGTGAGAGAAAATTTTACATCCTCTAGGGTAACGCTTAATTGTTATAATGTTACATTTATTTTTACCGGCACCACAAGAAACATTGTTTTGAATCTACTAGTGCATGTTTTTAAATTCAGCCACAAGTTCATATTTCTAGCTCTGCTTTACAGAGAAGAAAAAAAAAATAGGTTACTTTTAATCTATTCCCTGCACTGGAAAAAGAAAAAAGTAATCCATGTCCCCAATTCAACTCCTTTCTTAGTTAATCCCGTTAAGATGGGCCTATACCACAGAAATCTCCTCCAGCAGATAAGTCCCATGGCTGAGCTTATTCTGAGCAGAGAACCATGGACCAAACAAGCCAATTTCAATTCTAAGAAAAAGCCATTAACTGCTATTGTAGAAAAGGTTTAGAAGCTGTTTTTTTCAGTACTCATTTTCTCTGTTGCCTTGGAAACACTGCTTACCTTTTTTAGTTTCCATAGCATTCCCATGACACTGAACATTGAAGACTGGAGAAATTACCAAAATGAATGTCACAACTGGGTAACCACACTTGCTTTGTCATTCAGTTCTCTGAATAATTTGGATCCACAGGCCCTGGCTCACATCTTTTTTCCCTTGTTGCCCATATTAGTAGGCACAGTGCCATCAACTCACACTTACCTGTCCTCTGCTTCTGCAGTGGGAGAAATGCTGGGAGATGATGCTGAGGACAATGTGACAAAGGTATATGTTGTATCTTTATTTCTGGAATTTCAATCAATTTTTTTTTTTGATTTCTGCTTAATTTGTCTGTTATCTTGTGGCACATCTGGGCTTATTTCAAACCTGCTTTGGACTTTCTTTCCCCAATATACCATCAATGATGCAGTGTTGTTAGACTGTAATTATGTGCAGTTTGTGAGTCATGTCAGTTCTTAGTTCTTCCTGGAGCAGTTTGCTCCAAAATGTACAGAGCCAGCACCCACAGAGTTCTATTTATCACAACCAACCAGTTACTGCTTATCTTGCTTTTTAATCAAAAATGTACAAAGCACAGGAGTGCAGTCATGTCCTTTCTCTGAAGTGTATCAGCATTCTAAATTAGTGATAATTTGAGGGGTTTTGGACAGTAAAACTTAGATTTATTCCTTTTTGAAGATCCATGAACTGCTTATTGTGTTCTCTCCTATTTTCTTGCATTGTCCTTTGCTTTTCAAAAACTGAATAATGCAAAACCCACAAACTGATCAGGAGTTATCGATTTGTGCCTGTAGAAATATGTCTGTAAAGGAAGGTTCTTTCTCTGGAAACACAATTTTGCCTTCTGCAACCACAAGAGGTACTCACAGACTTTGCTTGTTCCAGTTGTTTAAACAGCTTTTACTTCCACATTATCTCTGAAACTCATTTTCCACTGGTGCCTTTCCCAGTCTGTCCATGCCAAGCCCAAGTTACTCCAGTTTGAACAGAGAAGTTGCCAGGCAGAACTAAACCAGTGCAGCTAAATGGCACAAGGACAAGTCTGTTCTCTTTTGGCTTGCTCTGAACTGCAGCTCAGTCTGTACTAAGAGCAATTCAGCTTATTTCCACTACCTGGCATCAGTCCCAGGCTGATGAGGTGGAATGTGGAGATAACTCATTACCTTACCTTAGACCCTGTTCTGGTTCAGTGGTTTAGCTGTGAACTGATCTTCCATATTTTTGCTAGGCCATTTCTTTAAACATTAATTCTCTAAAGCACCCTATCTGAAGTCAGGAGCCTAAAAATATAACTGGTTTTATATATCTATACTCACAGTGTTTGGGATGGTTCTATTACAGCATCTCTACTCACATGATGTATAAAACCTTCATTTACTCATTTTCCTAGGTGCCTCTGGTATGTGAGTCTTCTATACCCACCTCCTCCTTTGAGGAAAAGCTCTCACTATGTGCTCAACAAGTAACACAGACATCAAGACCTGAATCTCAGCACCAGTCCAGAGCAACAAGGCAAGTTCAGATTTTTGGTCTTGAACCACACTGGCACTTTGATTTCCATGGGCAGCCAGCCCCCACCTCCCTTTTAAAATAAGATCCTTCTTTCCTTGGCTGTGTGACAGTGAAAGATTAATTCTAACAGAAAGATTTTCTGTTTCTCCTGACATATACTCATTTTGTTAAATATGATTGTAGGCATTTACACATTCTGCTTTACTAAATCCTGTAAAAATGTGCTTAGGCAAAAAGTGAACTGGAATTGTGTGAGATAATGCTCGTTGTCAAGTTTTTAGAACAGAAATGAAATCTGTCTTTTCTGCTTTAGCAGATGTGAAAATTCCACCACAGATTCAGCTGAAGATTCCCACAGAACAACAAAGGAGAAGGTGCCTGAGCAAGAGTTTCATGAAACATCAGGAAATCTGTTTTGCAGGCTAAATGAACTAGATTTAGTAAGTGCAATCTCTTCTTTGTTGAGCTGAGCAATGCAGCTTTAGTAATGACAGCAGAGAGAACAAGAATGTCACTGCAATATGATGAAAAGAATATCTGCAACTAACACCTGGCTTTAGTTCATTCAAACTTTAGAGCTGTCTATTGAACCTGACCCCCAGACAAAAAAAATATCCATCCCTTAGATGTTGAAGAGAGCTTTGGGTGAGCACACAAGAGAAGAGGAGCTGAGAGATGAGGACAGCCTGTCCCAGCACAGTGACAGTATCATGGACTGTGGCCGAAGGACAGCTCGGAGAGGTAATAATCCCTGTGCCAATACTGGGATGGAAACAAATACAAAAAAAACCCCTTTTCATGTAAAGCTGCTACACTGAATTACAGTTAGTTACTAAGTTTTGTATTCCTAGTTCACTTTTTCTTTGATCCAAACCTAAGCTACAGTAACCAAGTTTCTGTTTAACACTTAAAAAACTGTGGTAAAACTTTACCAAAAAAACCCCAAAAGGCAAACACAGCTGCAGTAAAAAAAATGTATAAAAAGTGGGGGAAGGGACAGAATACAAGCTGACAGGACTGTGGTTCTGAAATGAGGGCCTAGTCACAATCCACTTCAGTGGTTTGTCTCAGATTCTATACTCAGTGAATGATCTTTCCCCACAGACACATCTCGTCCCAGGTGCCCAGGCAGGCCACGATCCCTCTCTCCAGCCTCACCCTCACCCCAGCACCAGAAACTGTGTGGTACTGTAACAGGACAAATAAAGACAATATGCAGCCACCTGCAGGAAGAAAGGGATGAAAGAACAAGAAAAACAAAGGTAGTTTTTCCATTAAACCTTGGGGTAATTCCTACCAACAGTCATACTAAAACTAAGAAAACAGAACACTTTTACATAATGGGGGCATCTGGTCTCCTTTAGTTCTCATATGCTGTTTTATCTGTAGCTTGCTGAGGAAGAGACTTAAACCCCGAATTCTACAAAAAAGTTTCAAGGGGAAGAAGCTGCTTTGAGCCATGCAGCAAACAGGTTAACAAGGTGACTGTATGGACTGATTATTTCCTCTGACAAGTCCTTTTGTTTTTGTTTTCTAGCTGGTCACTAAAGCTTATGAAAATGAGCTAAAAAATTATGAAGCAAGGGAGAAACACAGACTTTCCAAGCTCAGAGAAGCTGCCAAGGAAGTGGTAGGTGCTGCACTGTGGGGATTGCTGGTTGTGTTTGCTTGGTTGATTTTTCCTTTTTAAATTTGTCTAGATGGTCAGTCCAGGCACTTTTGGGTATAAAGCCTCCTTGACTTCCAGTGTCATAATTACAGCATAATACAACTGAAGTAGTAGCTTACTAATATTAAGTGCTGCAGAAGAGCTAAGGTTATGCAATAATGAGATTTAACCTTTATTTGAACCCTGACCTGCATTTTCTAAATTCTGTCTTCTGGAGAATCCAATGCAGTATGTCCAAATTCTCATTTTAAAGTCTGAAAGACTTTTAACTTCTGATGGCCAAACTGTTCTATCAGTGTTTCCCTTTTCATACCTGTTCTCCATCTGTTTTACATCTGCTCCTAAGGAACAAGAGTACAAAGAAAACATCTTTCAAGAGCCTCCAGAAGTGTCTCAGCCAGTGAAAGTTTATTCTAGAAAAACCACACCTCAGTATCCCAAATGCAGCCAGTGGATTCCAAAACGAGGGATCATGAAGCCAAAGCAAGCAGCTCCAAGTAAGAACTGCAAAACTATACTTGGTGGAAAACTGGCATCTTTTGAAAGCATGTGTTGAACTCCAAGAATAAAGGCACCAATCCAACATATACCAGTCAGCTGTAGCATTTTCCCTTCTTCTGACCTCTATATGTCTGGATTTTTGTTAGGGAAGATAATGCTTTAAGTAAATGTAAACCATCAGTGCACAATCAAATTGTGACCCATTTGCTACTTCCTTAAAATCCCTTGGATTATTTTCAGGGCTTGTTTCCATTGCTGCTCCTCCTGTGCTTATTCTACTACAGTCTGAGCTCTCCTTTTGTCGTTTTTCTGAGCATGTATCAGGTTTATAATTGGGCCTGTGGCTTGAGCCATGTACAGGTCACAGAGCAGGATCTGCCAGGGCCCTGCCACTGGATTGCTGAGCCAAGTGATGCTCCAAGAAAGCCCAGCTGCAAATCCTAGGCCCAGTTTTGGGTAATGCCTATGGACAAGATCACCAGAGAATCCCCTACATACCTGCATGTTGCTCAGCTACACTGCCTTATTTTTTTCCAGTTTTTGAAGGCCATATACTTGGTAAATACCCTTTTGTTTCATCTCCCCATCATGTCTTCCTGCCAGAAAGATCAAAGATGCAATGGGAATGAGCTGGTTGCAAACCAGTTTATTTTGCACCTGTTTACTTGACCCGGATCTGTCATTGCCACTGCTGTGCTGGCTTTATTTTAAGTTGCTGCAACCAGAGAGAGAAAGAAAGCAATCACTGATTAGTGGTGGTCAGAACGACATGAAGAAAGAAGGGGCAGACCTGTGTTAGTTGGATGGGGTGGTGGTAGGGAAATGACCCCTGAGCTACAAAATCAATCTTTCAGAGAAAATTCAAAAGATTGAGATTGCTTTCTGTGCTGCTGTACTGGCAGGATGTGTCCTGCTGGGCTTAGCTTGACATGGTAACAGCAGCATGGTCATTTTATACAGTGGTATATTTATAAAATATTTCTTGACTTAGGCTGACACAGTCTGAATGAATTTACAATTAAATGTATTCTCCAAGAATTTATTGCTTACCTTTTCTTTATCTTACAGTGACAATAAGAGACAATGACCTCCTCCTGCAGCTCCTGGAGGAGTTTCCCCATCTGCACATTTCCCCCCGTACTCTGAATAGAATGTGGCAGCAGCAGCTTGCACAAACTGCACACCTTAAAGCCCCTTCTGCCAGACCTAGGCCAAAACTCCAGAACGAAGTGAGTGTTCTCATTCTCACCTGCTGAATGTCAGAGCTCTCCTGACAGGGCACCTGCACACCCACAGCACAAGCTGGAAGGATGTTCTGGGAGCTCGGTTAGATGGGCATGTACAGATTTACATACACAGGGTCAACTTCTCATTAGCTACTATATTCTGGTCCTTCTTTTATACTGGTTTCTCAAGTACTGCCCAGGGTAGCTATTGCTTTTTTAAAAGCATTTTGTAGTTTCCACTGCTGCTAGTTCTGAACAGTCTTTTAGTTTAAAAATGAGTTGTGAGATGCAAAACTGATTAACTTACACAAGGCAATTCTCAACCCAAAGCCCAAAACATAGCAGAGGGGCAATATTTATATCTGCTATATAGGACAGCTTATCCTGCTGCATGATGCAAGTAATTAGCTTTTTTTTAAACCTGCAGGTTGAACAAGCCTTGAAGAAACAGGAGCTGCTTGCTGCAATTATTAAGAAAGATCAAGATCACAGGAAGAGACTGGTATGTTCTTTGAAGACTCTTTGTTACATAATGCAGAGATTTCACATGGAGCTATCTAGAATGCATATTCCCAGATCATGAAAATGGCTTTTTGTCTTATGACAACTTTATGCTTTTTGAGTAGCTGTGGTCTCCAAATGCCACATAATCTGTTTGTTGTGCAGCTGCTGGGGTCATGGAAATGGGTTATTATTATTGTTACACTGCATTGTTGCTCTAAAAGGTAAAACAAATTCTAAAAAAGGTGCAAGGAGGAGAATTGAGATGGTGGTTGCAGCTCCTGTGACAGTGCTGACTCCTCAGTTCTACAGTAACATGACTTTGCTGCATGAGTGCCCACTAACGCTTTAACCAGAGCTGGGGTGTGGAGGCCTCACTAAAGGACCCTCATTAGCAGTGATTAACCAAGTTCTGCCTGCAGGAGTAGCTGTTGGCAGTCAGGTGCTGTGACAGCTGCTGCTCTCCCTTCAGCAGGAACTGAAGCAGCACACCTTCCGCCAGAGGTGGGCTCAGAACAAGGTGACAGAGAGGAGGCAGCAGGTGGCCCGGGCCAGGAAATACTTCCAGGAGTACAGGGTCCAGCTCCGGGCCAAGCTGCTGCGGGCCAGGACACGGGAGGAGAAGGTGAGCAGCAGGGCTCCTGCTCTGCACGGGGGGAATTCTTTCCTGTCAGGACCCAGTGCTGAGGTCTGGGAGTTCAATGCAGTGAGTGCAGAAGAGCACAGAGCCAGGAGGAAATGGTTGATCAGTCAGGGCCACAGATGAAATGATTCCTTCTCTGGAAATATGGATCCAGTGCGGGGCAAACCACTGTGAAACAAGAAAGGATGATTTATGGGGCTAAGAAGAGAGAAAGGGTGAAGTATCAGTGTGGAAAAACAGGGCTGGTAACATGAGAAATTGGGGAAATGAGTCTTCATAAACAGTAGGATTAAGAAGTTGTTCCTACAGTCACCATCCAAAGAAAACAATCTAAATCTTCAGTTAAGGGAACTGATCAAACAGGCAGCTTTGTTATTCAGTTGTGTTTGTTAAACAAAGTGGACTTTGTGACAGATACAATTTAATTGGGGCTGGACATCAGAGTGAGAGAAAGCAAGGAGTTACTACACTCTGCAAGAGCAGATACACAGTTGTCACCTTTCAAAATAAAAGATTAGAAGTTTACTGCATAATCCACTGGTAGGGATTTGAGAACTGTTTGCCTCAAGCTGTGAGCTACAGCTGGTAAGTGTTCATGTGGAGAAATGGAAAGCCTGAGTCCAGGCTGGATTTCCTGCTGCTGGAAACCTGGATGAAGGTTCTGAAGTCAGACTGCAGAGTACAGGGTGGGCTGTAAATCACAGTGCATGTTCAAAGGCCCTGGCTTGCACAGTTGGGTCATCTGACTAAACTGACATGAAAAATTATTTTATCTATCAAAATTTCAGCTAAATGAGTAATTCAAATGCAGCTCAGCTGTATCTGCACCACCATTTCTAGGTACATAATTGTGCTTTTTCATGGGCTGTGGCTTATCCTCATGTAAACACCATTCCAGCAGGAGATAAAGCAGCTGAGAAATGTAAATGTACACTTACAAGTTCCTGGGAAAGCTTCAGGTTTGCTTTTTTTAATTGCTGGCAGATATTTAAAAACTTATTTGAGGAAGGCTTAGAAATTCAGAAGCAAAGACTGAGGGACCTGAGAGCTTATGCTCGAGAGAAGCGTGATGAGCAATGGAGAGAGCACCAGACTGAGCTGGAGTCCCTGGAGAACTACTACAAAGATCAGGTAAAGCTTCATCTGGATCAGGCACATCGTATTTTTCCACTTAGAAGTCTTTCTTTAGTTACTTCAACTCACATGTTATGTTTAGTTTTCCATGCTAGCAGAAGCTATATCTCAAGAATTCCAAGAAATCCAAACCAGAGAGAAGGCACAAGCACAAGTAAGTATTCTTAATTTTTTCCAATTGCTTTTTCTTTTTACATGCTGTGGCTAATGTCAGTATTTTCTTTAGATGCTACAGAAAACAAAAAGAGAACTGAGATCAAAGATGGAAAAAGAAATACAGCAACTGCAAGCAGCAATCATGCACAATGATGATGACACCTTTTTTCAAGAACTAGAAGCAGACCGACTGAGATCCAGACTTCAGGTAGCTTCTTTCCAGTACAGCCAAAGCCATTTCTTCTAAGGCTTGGGTAAATGTCACTGGCTCAGATGACCAGAGTCTTTGGGAGCTGCTATAATGGTGTGAGGCTGTTTTTTCTCTCTAAAATATCTGTTCTGTCATTTTGACCTGTCAAGGGCATAGCTGCTGGGACCTCCACAGCACTTTTATGCTCACCAATAAAGTTTCTGAGTTACTTTTTACCTTCCCAGCAAGGCTGGGGTACTGTTGGGCTCTACCCAGAGGAAGCTGGGATGAAGTCAGAGTGATTTAGTGAAGTTTTCCTGGTGGAACAGTTGGATGCTGAGGCTCCTCTGCATCTGTGCTGGGGCTGTTGCTGCTGAGCCAGTCTTAACAGGATTAGCCAGAAATCAGGGACTGGAAAGCTCACAAAGCACAAGGAGATCTCTAAAAAACACACCAGAGGTTCAGGTTTCCTGTGAAAGGCCAAGTTAGAGAATGCCTGCACTAAACCTGACATAAATAACTGGGCATTTAAATACATTAAGCAAGGGAAGATTCTTTCTTCAGTTGTGTTTGCAGTGTTGGTGTTGCTGGCTTGATAAAATATAGAGGCATATAAAATACTCTTTCTATGCCCTGGGAAAAGTGATTTCCCACAGCAAACAGTGCAGCTTCTTCTAGAGCTGTACAGATGAGCTTCTGCAAGCTGTGAACCCCGGGAAGGAGCTGTGCACAGCATTCCTGATCTTCCACAGGGCCACAGTCACTGCTGCAGCCTGATTACTCCATCCTCACACTGACAGAACCACAATTAAAAATGCTTAAATATTTCACCAGTCAGCTTCTACCTCACCACTGAAGTAAGGTCTGCTTCCAGGCAGGGCAGGAGCTGACAGCAGGCACTGCACCTTGTGGCATCTTCCAGTGCTATAAACAGAGCAGTGCCCAGCAGGAAATCCAGGTTTCACCAGCCAAACCCTGTGGAGGTGCCAAGGCTGAGGGATGAGACTTAGACTGAGAACAATTACATAAAACCAAGCTGATACTAATGGAATTCCATTACTGATACAGCCTCCTCTGCCTGACAAAAGTGCAACTCTTAATTATCTTGGTAGTAGAAGAGTTCTTGCTTAAAATTGCTGTGTGAGAAGTGATATAGGAATAGTGGGTTTAATTGCATTGTACATACAATGTTTAAAGGTTGCCATGAGGGCATATGGCTGATGGAACTGACAGCAGAGAATTCACACTCATGCACTGAAAAATGAGCTAAAAAAAAATTCCCAGCATCTGAAGGAGCTTCTTTTACAGGTTAAACAAACCAGGCAGCTGTTACAGCATCAAATACCTCACTGCAAAAATACAGACCCAAAAAACCACACCAAAACTTCTCCACAGAACCAGAAACACCAACCCTGATTTGTACAAACCTGTTCAGGGAGTTGCTGTAAGCCTGGCTAACTTGAAGCCTTTAAGGAACAACATTTATCAGCTAAGTTGATGAAAGCTAGCAAGTCTTTACCAAATTTACCTTAATTTCCCTCAAGGAAGACGGTGTAGCTTTGCTGAGTTTTGAGAGGAGACATCTGTGAGATAAAGTCCCTGCCAAGACATGCCAGTACCTGGAGCCAGAAATAAGACCCACTGTGTTTGACTAGAACATTGAGCACACTCCTCTCTGTAGGTAACAGGATGTAGGAAGTCACCAAGTTTCAAGTATTTGCTCCTGAAACAAAGTCGGGTTATTTAAAAATGACATTGTTACATTTTAAAGATGTAATTAAGAAAAACTTCAAACTTTTAAAACCATTGATGCTGTGACAGTGCAAACAGCATACAATTTATTGCTCAACTTCTGCATGGGTACATACATTAAGTACTTAAAAACCATTTTATACAGATTTTTTTTTTTTTTGTTAAAGCTCATGTAACAGCTGGGTGAAAATACAATGATACCAATGCTAAAACACTCTGTAATAAATACAATGGAAATGATAAACTAAGAACTGTCAGTTTGTGGAGGAGTAATTACACTTGTATAAACTAATTACAACTACAGACGAAGCTCTGAGGATGTGTAGAGCCAGGAACCTACTACATAGTGTAAAGTACAACAAATGGCACCTGTTAACTGTGTGGTGCTGTTTAAAAAGATGCTACATCGAGCTGGAGGATGGTGCTGTGACAGGAGCAAAGCTTGAACTTCCATCAATGCAGCCTTTTAAATGCACCAGGAGTTCAGTACAGATGTAGTGTTGGAGAACAGGAATTTCAAAACAGCTTGTGTGCTCTGGACTTTAGTACAACACAAAAATTTGGTACAAATAAATCAGTTTAGGGAAACTGAACCTATGTGCAAAAAAAAAAAAAAATTAGAATACATACTGTACAAAGCACCATTACAAAACTCTTTACACCGAGAAATTAAATCCTCTGAAACTCAACTGTGAACTGTATATTTGAAATCTACAAAAGTCACTGTTCATAATTAAACATTCATAATGAAAAGCAACAGCATAAAACCATGATGTGACATCTCTCTAAAACAACTAAAGACTGGATAAAGTAAAACCCAGTAAGAGGGACACATTGAAATAAATATTCACATTAATCATGGGGTGAAAGTCCAAGGTTAAAATGCAATATTAGGCTTAGCACCTTTTTGAGGGGAAAGTAGCTGACATGTTATTGAAAAAATTTTGGAAAGGAATCAACCCTTTACCACTTTCAGATAAACATCTGACTGGGTGATGAGGTGCTTTAGTTAAAGCTCTCAGTCTTTATGAAGGTAGAAAGGCACTCAAAATACATGGTATATTCATCCTCATCTGTCAGCTATGGAAAGTTCAATGCAGATTTGTCTACTTTTGCCTATAATATATTAAATTTACAATATCTGTGGCAATTAAAAAAGGTTCTCAATGTCATACCAAAACGTTTGGTAGGAAAACAGATGTACTGCTAAGGCTGCTGTGAAAATGAATGTAATTATCAGCTGATCTCAGGTCTCTTTTCTGCAGAGCTCATCTCCTCCCTCCCCAAAGATGCTTTTATGACAGCAAGGTGACCATAACTATGCATTCAATAAATCCACCAGCCAGATTTTATATTTGCCATGTTCCGTGATCAGGGAGGCTGCAGCCACAGCCTGGGCAAGCACAGAGGGATTAAAACAAAAATAAAATTAAATCACTTCTGTCAGTTCTGTGACACTGGGGTGTCTCCTGTGTGTAAAAGCCCTGCAGTCACTCACACCTGGCAGGGCTGAGCAGGGGCAGCTCCCTGCTACAGAGGCACCTGGAGCTCTGAGCTGGGGAGCCCAGCACGGAGGGCAAAAGCACCAGCCCTTCACCAGGAGTGCAAGAGGCCACTGGAATGAAAAGGCTCGGCTGTATTTCAAACCTGGCTGCCACAGCAAGGCTCCTGGCTTTCTGTCCACAGCCCCGAGCAGCCTCAGCCTGTAGCCAGCCCAGAAAAAGGGAAGCCAGTCCCTCGGAACAAACCTGCCAGCAACAGCTGGACAAAAAAAAAATAATCACCATGTGGATTTGGCTCACCAGATTCTTACCACAATTCTCTAAAAGTAGTCCCTTGCCCACTATTCTAACACACAACATCCAGCAGTAGTTTACTCACTGTGGCAGTCAGACTTGGCAGAGCAAAATTTACTTGAAGCTGCACAGAACAGACAGCAAATGAGCTGGTTCACTGTGAGTTCCATGCACACATGGAACAGCTGGTTACATCCCATCCCTTCAGCATTTTCAATACCTTTGACTTTCTTCTCATTGGCAGTGAAAAAATAGTGCAGATTTGATGATTAATTGTAACCTAAGTTACAAAAACACAACACTGATTGGAAAAAACCTGCTACTTACTCCAAATATTCTCATGGCTGAGAGGAGAATGGCACTGTCTCTGAAGCAGCCTGATTTATCCACACACCACGAGCAGATCAGACAGATTTCAACTGAGAATTTCCAAACTAACGTCAAAGTTCAGTTCCCTCTACTGGTAGTGCATTTTATTCCCCTTTGAAGAGATCAACCCATGCTATAAATCATATATATACTTACTTCCATCCCTACAATCAATAAATTATGTGCTCTTACAACCTCATTTCCAAAGCACATTACACATATTTCAGTCAATACACCATTTTTCCTTAGTTGTAACTTAAACCCACGTGTCATGAGCAGCTGGACAAAGATTACAACATGTTTTACCTGATAAATCTTTAGCATCAACAAATATAGAATATGATTTGGCTGCATTCAAACAAACTTTGGTTGACTGGACAGGATGGATTCTGGAACAAACTGCTGAGAGGCTTCTGCTGGCAAAGCCCATCAGTGCTTCAACAGCTGAAAAATGCAGTGCTTCAATTTAAGGTCAAAAGCAACAAAAAATACTCTTTGACAGACTTGTTAGAAAAATGCTGTTAAAAAAAAATCAAAACATCTACTGTTCATTAAGAAAAGGTTCTTCCACGTGTAAACACAAGGACTGTACCAAATACAGTCTGTGTCACTCACTAGAAATTCTGCTGAAGGAATCTGACAAGTGATATAAATAGGACCCCAAAACATCATATCCAGAAGTCATGTTTGAAAAATATAAAAAAAAGCCCCTGTGGCAATATTTACCTGGAATTTACATTGCAGAATATAATGGTTTACTATAAGAAAATGCAGTTAACATGTAAGTGGCTTTCATTAAAAAGATTAATGATTCTTTCAGCCAATTTTATGCAAAGTTAGAATAATCCAAAATATTTTTTTTGTTTTCAAAAATAGCAGGTATAATGCTGTTCAGTATCATACATTTAAAACAGGCTGAAACGTGACTTGTACCGACTGCTGAAGTTGTGTCTTGGTATCTGAGAATAGAAATCAGGTAGGCAAATATAATAGATTACCTCTTACAAAAATAGTAGTAGTCTTTAAGTATAGAATACTGCTTAACTGTTGAAATGTAGGAAAAGTCAGCATTCTGTATGTTCAAGATATTAGTTTTTAATAGCAGCTGAATGATCCTATGGCAGGAACCACAGGACCTATTTTCTTGAAATAAAAAAAAATAAAAAAAAAAATCTAAAAAAAAATCCAAAAGTTGTCCTTTCCCTCCCAGTGTCCTAGTGTAGAAAAGGGAAAGTTTCCTGTATTTCAAGCATTTCTTGAGTCTTGGCTGAGGGCAGGAAGGGCTCTCTGGCTGACAGGAGTATAAATAGAGGCTGGGAGAGGCTGGGAGGGTCATTCCACAGCAAAGCCACAGGTCTCCTCGATGGCCGTGAGCAGCTTCTCGTAGAGCTTCTCGTAGCTCTCGTACGCGGGAATGTCGATCCTGTTGAAGCTGGGGACAAGCAGAGAGGCTTTCAGCTCCCCACCATCACTTTGTCACACCTCCCCGAGCTGCAGATGGTGCCAGCGAGGCTGAAGGAGGCCACCAGCTCCGTTAAACAAAAGCCATCTCCAGGGTTCACCCCTCTGCTGCTCCCGAAGGGGACAGCTTTGATTATGCCATAAAAGACAACAGGAGTGAGACTGCTCCAAATACTCTGAGAGCAAGTCGGTTTTTAAGCTACAGACTGCAAAAGAACTGAAAAAGTCTTACCAGGTATGAGCTTTCGGCAGATTATTAGTGCTGGCATCAATCTGGTGTATTGTGAAGAGTCGTGGCCCTGCAGCACCTGAAAACCCAGAAGAGATCTCTACTACTGTGTGGAACAACATGAAATGTCTTTGTTGCACTGCGACAACAAGAGAGTAACTAAAATACAAAGAGAAGCTCTGCACCAAGAAAGAGGAAATCATAAACAGGCAGGGGAAAACTGCAAAGTCCTAGTGGCTACGGGACAGACTCCTCCTTGCCCACCCAGGCGGCCCTGCAGTTATTTAAACCACAGAAAGGTCAGGAAAAAAAAGCACTGATAAGGAAGAATAAATCACCTTTTCCTCACAGTGTACTGCATCATTCCAACAGTTTTTAATTAATCTTCTCTCACCCCTCCTATACAACAAAACTTACACATCTGTATCTGTCCCTGTTTTATAACAGGTCTTGAACACTGGCCAATTCTACTGAAATCCCACAGAGTCACAATGTCAATTCCTTATAATTTTAATTAAATTTATCTGACTATTAGAAATCCCCTTAATGTCTCTGCTAAAGAAAAAAGACTACAGCCCAGCCATCCTTTACACTTGATGTGCACTGGAGGTGCCACAAAGGACAGAAGAGGTTACAAATGTCCCAACCTGAGCAAAACTGGAATCCTGATCCGAGCACCCATTAAAAACACAACTCAGAGGGTCAGTCGTTCTCGTGGGGACTCTGCTGTTAAACAAGAGCCTGAGCTGGAGCTGTGTTAGTGCATTTCAGCCTAAAAGGACTCCCACACAACTGATGAGGGCTTGTGAAAGTTAGGAATTAACCCCCTGGCTTCCGGAACCCCTCTAAGACCTGAGCAGATCAGATCCTCCTGTAGAGAAGAACCGAAACAAAAGAACCATTTGCACCTGCAGAAGAAGGTACCAGGCAAACAGACCAAGAATAACTACTGGTGACTGTAATCAGAGCATTGCAATGGCTCTTTAGCAGCCTCGTTTGCAGCTGATGCCCGTGCTCCCAGCAGCAGCACCCAAGGGTGTTACCTTGCAGCGCCTTGAAGCCCTGCAGAGGCACCCGGGAGGAGCCGGTGACGAACTGCAGCAGCCGCGCCCTCCTCTCCTCGTCGAAGAGCTCCACGGCTTTCCAGAACCATTTCACGATGTTGCTGTCTGGGGTACAGTGTTTTAACCTGGTATTGGCCTTCCAGTCGTTAACATCAATTTTTCCCAGTCCACAAATGATGAGCTGTAAATTTAAAATAAATTTGTTATATTATTTCATCATTGATCACTATAAAAATGGGTTTGGAGCCAGACAAATGATGAGGAAGTGATTGTGAAGAATGGACAGATCTTGTACCAAAGGCAAATTATAGCTTTTCCCTCATCTTAAGTAATGCAGAAATATATCTTTCTTGGTTTTTTTAATTTTACCGCCGTACACAAGCCATTTTTCAAATGGTCTCAATTCAAATTAAAAAGAACCCAAACAACCATTTCAAGCTTAGACAAAAGGGCCTTGAGCTGTCAGTTAAACAGAAGCACAGATTTTGCCCCTGCATGACAGTGCAGGAACAATTCACATTTGACTTCAGTACTTCTTTCAGGAGCACGGCCCAGGGTCCATGGACCAAAAGGAACCTTGTTCCTGTCATACCACACAAAACAGAGCAGCCTTTCCAGGCCTGAGCCTGCAGTGCCCCTGAAGGGAGATCCACAAGGGATCAAGTTAAGCTCAGCAGGGATGTGATCATAATTCTGAAGACATTTTCCTGACTGAGAACACCGGACCTTCCTCTTTCTTATTCTACAGCTGCAAAACGGTTCTGGGTTAGCAGCATGGCTGGCTCACTGTGGGAGTGAGAATATTCAGGATAAAGGAGGAGCAATCAGCAAGGTTCCAGCCCAAAGATCAGAAGAACACGTGAATAATTTACCATTTTGCATGGCAAACCCCTCAGCTCCACAGACTGCATTACATTTCAGTTTGAAGCAAGCTTGGGATCTACAGATTTGCCTTCAGCGGATATTGTTTGGATGCTGATCCTGACATTCTGTAGCACACCTGTTTGTGACAGGTGGATTTATGGGGCCAATGGAGCCTGGCAAAACTGAGCTCTGCAAAGCCCCAGGTACCTGCCACCATCAGGGCTGGCAGGGAGTGGCACTGAATTCCACAGGAGCAAACTGCCCTGTGAGGACTCTGCTGAGCACTGACACAGCCCGAGGCTGCTGCAGGTCCTCAGAAGGCTCAGAGGGGTTTGAGCTACACTTGTGCAGTTGCTGTGAGCTGCCAGCTGCAGGAACACTCGCACAGCTCTCCTGGGAGGGACTCACAGCCACGGTGCCCCCTGAGCTGCTGAGCCCTGCCCCTGGCCCAGTGAGAGTACTGAGCCCTCCTTACACCTGTGGACACAACACAACGCTGCAGCACTGACCTCTAACTCCTTCTCATCAAATGTCTTCAGCAGATGTTGTGGGATTACTTCATTAAATCCCTTCTGGAGTGCCAGGAACTGAGCTTCAATTCCTCGTAAAAACCGCCAGTTCACATAGAGCCTACGAGCAAGTGCAAATTTGGTTTGTGGAGGATGTATTCAAATACAATAAACCTGCAGTTTATCCAGCCCCAAAACACGGCCCCACTGACAGGATCACCCCAGAGCACTGCACAGTGCTGCAGCAAAACCCAACAGCACCACACTGACAACTACTTCAACAAGTAACAGCTCCTCCCCACCTTAGGAAACAGAAAAAGAGCCCTGGAAAAAGCAACTATGTACCTGACATATTCCTTTTTGTTCTCCTCTGTCACGGGGATGCTTTTGCCGTTGGGTTTCAGCTCATGTTGAATGATCTCCCCGTAGGCGTTGTGCTCCACACAGAAGGTGTGGTCCAGGACCCCCGTGATGTCGTTCTCACTGGGGCAAAGAAAGCAGCAAATGACTGAGAGAAAACACATCCTGCAAATATATTCTATCTGATAGAAGCACATTTTCATTTTTCAGTGGCATTTCAAAGTCCTGCCTGGAAGCAGAAGGTGAACATACAGTTTTACTATGTTAGATTTTAAAACCTTTATCAGAGTCCCAATGTTATATTTTAATAACCTGGTACAGTTAATAATAGGTAAAATTAATATGAACTCCACACACTTCCTCCCCAAAATTTTAGTACCTTGAGCATTTTTAGCCTTAAAGAAGCCAAACTTAAATCTGCCTGAGCAGTAGATCAAAATACACCTTATTTCCAGGATTTAGGACCATTATCACATAACAGAGACAGCATTCTAACATCCTGAGGCACCCTACAGAGTACATACAGTATCCAGACTAAGCTGTTGTGGAGATCAGGGTCAACCAATTCCATGTCGTCCAAAGTAATTGGCTTCCCAAGCAGCTGCTTGTAGAAAGGCAACGTGAAGCCCCCGTCGATGTAGTGCCCATGGAACACAGCCATGCCCATGATCCGGCCCACAAAGTGGAAATAGGACAAGTGTTCCTGGAACAGAGCACAGACAAGGCCATTCAGCCACGTCAGACCCCCACTGCTGAGCAGGAGACAAAATTTCAGCACCCAGAAAAGAAGAAAAGCCCAAGCCCAAACCCTGTGCAGAGGTTTGGTTTTGTTTTCATGCACGGCACACTGAGCATTTCACTTCCAGGAGCCTTACAAGTAACAATCAAAATAAACTCAATTTCTCCCAAAGGAATCACAAACAGACATCATAAATAGACAGAAAATTAAGAACACATTTGAGACGCTTCTTTGATCAAAGAAGAAAAAAAGAAACTATCATGTAATTAACTGTACAAATTCAGCGTCCAGCAGCACCAACTGTAAGAATTTGGCTCCTAGGTGTGAAGCCTGGCCAGGTGTGTGTTTGGTTTCTGCTCAGAAGCCTGGTTTACAGCCCGTGGCCCCAGCCCTACCGGGTTGACAGCAGAGTCAGGGTTGATCTGCAGGGTGTAGATGTCATCTCGGGAGTACTGGAAGAGCCCATAGTATGGATTCAGCATTTCATGGGACAACAGGTACAGCCACTCCCTAGAAAATAGGATAATTCATTGGTACTCGAGAGACAAATGCATTGCTACACTGAGAATCTTCTCAAAATAGGCTTTTTTTTATCTTACTATTAAATATAAATGTGAAGGAAGTTATCTCTGAACGTACTGAGTTATGGCAAAAACCAGAATGATTTTTACTGGCTCAGTAACCACACAACACCTGACAGCTGGTGGATTTCCAGCTTTCCAAGAGTTTTCTTCAGGTTACTGATTTCCAAGGAAGTTTCTGACTGTGATTCTCCTACGTCCATTACACACTAAGACAAGACTTTATGTATTCACTTGAATATAAAGATGTTGGAATCAAAGCTTTTGATATAAACTGTCTTTAAGGTAAGGGATATACAGCTTAAGCTCTAATCATGTGTTCACAAATCAGTAAATAATGGTCTGAGAACTGGGCATGTTTTTTTTTTCTAAGGGAAAAATAACCTCAGACTATTGACAGACTGAAGTTGGCCACCAACTGCTGGGTTTTAACCTTTTGCTTCAAACAGCAATGACAGTTTGCAATAAAGCAAATGTTTTGGTTAAAATTGTGCCATAAATCCAAGTATTTAGTGGGATACATTCCAGATACCCAAACTTCACTAACCAAAGGAAAAGATGCCAATTTCAATAGATACCAAAATCTCTCACATACGACAGATGTTTGACATGATCTGTAACTTGCATTTTATTTCCAATAAATGAGTTCTTTTTTTTTGATGATGCTTTTCTTTTAAAATACTACCTAAAGCTATATATTCTTCTAACATATTAATCTGTTACAGAAATAAATATAAATAAGAATAATGTACAAGAAGCAGGGCTGACACTGGGCTGGTTCAGGATTCAAAGCACAGGGGCTGTTGGCAGGGCTGGTGCAGGGAAGAGACAGAGGAGCCTCTGTTTACCTGGCAACTCCTCCATAATCAAGGCCTTCCTCCCCACGAAACTTTATCATTAATCGTTTCCACAGGTCCTTTGGCCTCATCTTCATGACTTGCCTGTAGGATTCCTGTAAACACACAACTTCCTTTTATTAATTGTTGTTTACAGAGCAAAAGCTGCTGCTGTGTGTTGCAAGTGAAGGGAGTCTCAGACTCCCAGTCCAAAGGGTACACTGTTAAAGGGGATATTCTTTTTCCAGATCTTCATCAGCCTCTCGAACCACAGACTGTTTCTTCATTTTCTTCAAATGTGATAACACTTGTCAAATAAAATGATGAGAAGATAAGAAGAACTACCTCCTGTTAAATTTCCAGGGATGAACAGTGATTCTCCCTCATTCTCACATAACTTATATAAAAAATTATGTCAGTAAACCCCTTTTGTTTTCCATAAGGGCTCCTGGTTTTTGCAGCCTGAAAAGCCAACAGTGGAGCTTGTACTCTGGGTAAAATACATGTGCCAGCCTTCAAGAAGCACCTTAAGAATGGAATCAGCAAGGCCACGCCCAGTTAAATTCACAGGATTATTCCTCTGTCACTAAGAGTTCACCAAGGAAACAAGAAAGCAAGCTGAAAGGCAGAACAAATGCTAAGGAATTAGAGAAGAAAGAAAAATCTGGATTTTATTGATGCCCAGTATCAGCCCCAAGCTTTGTATCTACGGGACAGAAGAGGCAGGAGGGTGTGTCTGAGGACCCAACACACTGGACTGAACACGAGCACAATAATCCTGTAGCCTTCCCTCTCTTCCTCTTTCAGCTGCTTACAAAGTGATCTGACTCTCCAAAGGGAAGACCAACACAAATCTTTCTTGGCTGGGAAAAACTGTGACAACACAGTGGGATGATGGAGTTTGTGGGTGGGGTAAAAATGCAACAGGGATGGGTGGGATGGGAGAAAGTCCTCAAAAGGACAAAGTGTTCTCCAGAAAAGGCCAATGAATTATAACTGTGTTTAGTCAAGTCAACAGAATGATTCTGCTGAATGATGGCCCAAAACAGAATGCAGAGACCCCACTGTGCGCATCTCTGACCATGTAAAATTGGCCTGATTCTGGAGAGACAATTCAGATTGATGACAAGAAATCCAAACTCTGAAGAGGAATCTTATTCAGCAGTAGTTTTACTTAAGTTACACTGTTTCAAAGATCACTAATAATAGCTTAGAGTCACCTTTGTAACATCCCCTCTGAAACAGCTTCTCAAATCAAGGAAGATGTGAGACAGGATCTTCAGATCCATGAAGTGCTGGGACTCCTGCCCCAGTCCCTGACACAGGCTGCACATCTCCAGCCACAAAGAAAGCTTTCCTTGGTTTAGTTCATCTCTACAGGGTAAATGCATCTACTTAAATTCCATTACTGTCCTGGTATCCCCTGGAATGCTTCCTCTTCCCCATGGTAAAATCCCTGTTTGAACTGCAGCCTTTGAGGTTCCATCGAAGCCAAGAACTCCTTCACACAGCTACGAACAACCCTCCTCCCCTTCCCCCTGTGGTAAGAAACGGGTCAAAAATCTGGAGTTACCTCAAAAATCTCCTCCCTGGAGACCTCGATGCGACAGTGGCCAGCCTGGGGCTGCTGCTGGGACAGCTCCTGCCTCAGGATCTTCAGCTTCTGCACCAGGTCCCGTTTGTAGCGCGGCACCGTCAGGCACTCGGCCTCGTCGGGGAGCTGGCACAGGGACACCACCTGCTGCTGCTGCTGCTGCTGCTGGTCCTTCAGCTGGTTCTGCCGGCTGCAAACACACACAGTGCCTCAGGGACCCTCCAGCCCCTGCTCCAGCCTCCAGGCTGGGTGCCTACACTGCTCCCAACTCACTGCCCTTGTTACCGTGACGGCGCGGAGAACGTCTGGGACAGCAAAGAGTAAACTCAGAGAGGTTTTGTCCTGACTAAAGACATATGGGTCTGTCTTTCTTGGCAGCTATCAGTTGTTTTTAAGGCTTGTTATTTCTATTAGTGCTACTCCACAAAGTATGCAAAAGGTTCCAGCACGTACAATAAGGTATTATCCATACAATTTTACCCCTCGGCTGCTGACACTGAATTTCTCAGAGACCATTTCCGTATTTCCTTTGCGTGTTTTCCCTTCCTCCATCTTAAAATTCAGGGATCTGCCAAACACTCTGCCTCTAATCTACAGTCAATACCATCGTCTGTTTTCAATGGCTTGTCTGGAAAAGAGTAAGCTTACAAAAAGATGTTTGTACTGGCAGCTTGGCAAGGACCTTGTCCCTTGTACCTGGCCTAGTCTGGACCACAGGAATGTGGGAGTTCACATGGAACTAATTGCTACAGATAAACAAGTATTTTTACTTGCAACTCCGAGAGATTTTATAAATCTGACTTCTTACTAGGAAAAGTAAATGGATCATGTTGCAGAGATGTTCTCCCTGTGTCGTTTCTCGCACACAGTGAGTGGATATTTTTATAGCTTTTTAGTATGGCATTCCCAAGCAACACAGGATAAAAACTGCATTTTTAAAGCCTAAGAATATCATCTCTCTGTGGAGCACATGAGAATACCCTACATTTACTGGATAAATAAGAAACATTACAGTTCAGAATGTTTTCCACTGGAATGCTAGGGGGTTTAAATATAAAAGATTAAAAAATATTAGATGGAACCAAATACTGTTTTAATGTATTTTATAAGTTCAGCCTATTGTCTGTTCTGAGACAAGGCCTAGTAGAAAATTTGGCCAACCAAAATTCACCTCCAGACTTTTCCACAGGGACACCCAGAAAAACACAAATTATTGTAATAATTTAGACACACACTGGCTGTGTCTCCAGAATGTGGCTCTATATCATTTGTGCCAGGTGAATTGTAATTTCCACTCGTGATTAGTTTTAAATATGAATCTCATTTAAACTGTATTTACTTGATACAAAAATTAAAGCAAAATCCTTATTCTATCTTTTGAAATTTCTAATTCCATAAAGGAGGACTGAGTGAAAATATTCCTTGTACAGGACTACCAGAGAAGGCCATATTTATATACTAAAATATATAAATCTATTTTATATAAGATAAATATAGTATCCCTCCCACCTTTAAGGGTAAAAAGTCACAGTTCCCCCAAGCACAAAGCAAGACAGAGTCATTCTTAAAGGAAATGTAATCTTTGAAATGAGCATGAATTTAGCATCAAATGAAACCATTACTTTTCTCCTCCCAGGGCTTCCCAAAACAAGGAAGTACTAGGAGGAGAAAAATAAAAAACCACCTTTCAGATTAGACTAAAAATAATCAACGCAGTATTAGCTAAACAATCTGCAGTGCTTAAAGTGATTAAACCTCATTTCTCAGTTTGTTTTCACAGCTGAGTGGCTATGCTTGACTCCATACAGTGCTTTAAGGATACAACTAAATACTTTTCAGGTGCCATAACTTAGCAAAATGATCACAAACTCTTGGTCAGTGTCTTAGAACAGAACTGGGCAACAAGTTGATTATGTTCATAACTTACAACGTCATAACTGCAAGAACAAATGGCTTTACCCAGCTCAATAGGAAAGTAGGTATCACTGAGAGTAAACTTCTTCTCATGCCTTTGAACCTAAAACTCTGTCACACCCATCCCACACGAAGTTTAAACTTATTTCTTCAATAATTTACAAAATGACAGGCCTAAGGCAAACTACTTTTGTTAGTTTGTTTTTTAAAGAACAAATGTGGAGGTGGGCTCAAGGCAGGGGAAACTTTCACACATCCTGTTTGGTGTAAGGAAAGAAAAAACACCAAAAATGATTTATCAGGCAGCAGACTTTGCTGATGACACTGTTGGGTGAGTTTCTGAAATCCTTTCCTAATGAAAGACAGATGGACAAATGAAAAACTTCAGGACACTGTGGGAGAACTCTAAATTGAAATAAATGCTAAATGGTTCTGTGATTCTGGAAATTAAAAGTCAAATTGGATTTTCCAGCTAACAAAGGTAGCTCTGTTATCTGTCCTCCACAATCCATGTAGGACTGGCTACTGTGCCCCTTCTGCCATTTAAAATAAACCCACCTGAGAAGCCTGTCAAATACAGCCCAGTTCACCGAGTTTCCTACAGTCCCAGAATTGCAGTGCTGTAGCTAAGAGCATCTGAAGTTTTTCCTGAAGTAAAATAACTAAATCTGAATTGATTTAAGGAACTTTTCTGTGTTTCAAACATGAACATGGCTCCTTCACTGCTAATTTTTTTCCAGATCATTTTATGTTCAAACCACCAATTTCAATTCAGCTAAAACGAGTAGTGATTTGTTTTAAACTTTAAAAAAAATGAAAAAAAGCACCCAAAATATCCGGCTGATGGTGGCTTACTGAAGTCCTGTAACATACACAAGAAAACCAATGATTTCTCTAAACAAAACACGTATTTTCAATCTTAAGGTTCCTCTCCCTCTTGAGGTGTGAGCTTCAAGTGTGTATTGGGTAGAAGAGGCCAGACAGCTTTTGTGTAATGCATCACAGACACGCTGACTCCTGGATATGACTTTCCATTCCTCAGCTTTGTCTTTTCGGTGCTTGTCCCAATTATTCCTTCCTTCAGGTTTTCTCCCCAATGATTCACTTCCTTCCAGGACTATTGCTCCTGGTGCCTGCTCACCCGGGGCTGCCCCCAGCTCTGCATCTAACCAACCCTTCATTGTTCCTGCCACTTAACACCTACTCAGCGCTTCACAGGTGTTTCCCAAGAGTATTAAAAGGTGTTAGCAGCAGAAACAATAGAATCAAACTCCCAAGCACCGCGGACAACTGAGAGAAAAAAAACAAATGAGAGAGAAAAAAGAAATATTTGTTTGCTTTTTAGTTTCTATCTTTAGTAGAAAATCCCCAGTGTGTAATGAGTGCCTAGGGAATAGAACACGAGCCAGAATTCTTTCGAATTTCCCCTTCTCTTTTTAAAACCGTGATATGAAATTATGGTATCAAAACATGAAGGCAGAAAAAAGGCGGTTCCTATTTCATTCTTTTCTTAAGAAATCTGACTTAAATTATCGGGGCCTTATTTTGAGATCATATCAACTAGTCCTTCTCTAGAAGTGAAGGAGGAGCCGAGTTATTTCTCCTGTACTCCAGGAGCATACCTGGGATCTTGTGCACCCTTTCCTAACTCACCACTATTTCACACACTGCCTTATATGCATCTTCTTACTTTAAACAAGTTCTTCATAACTGAAAAGAGAATGAAGTATAAAGAAAACAAAGTGCCTCTCTTGCTGTTAGGGGAAAAAGGAATATCCAGGGGCCGATCTTCCCCAGCAGACAGCACCTGCTTCTCTGCCCCTGTGCATCACAGGAGCCACACTCCTGCCCAAGTGCTCCTGCAGACCCGTTCCAGAGCAGCCCAACTCATCTTTGAAACAGAGTGAGCTGTGCTGAGTCAAAAACTACTCCTCGAAGCCTCCTGGGCTGGCAGAGCTCGTCCTGCGGGCAGCCAGGAGCCCTCGGAGCCTCTGCCCACACTCACTTCAGGACCAGGTGCAGGTTCGCAGAGAGCCGCGGGTCCGTGAACTGCGTCGTCCTGTTGTTATGGTCAACAAAATAAACCCTGCCCGTGGCTGTATTTCGGATCTCCCATCCAGGAGGCAGTGGACCAAGCTCTTCACAATTGATGTTGCTAAGATCCCTGTGAAAACAAATATAAAATGAAAAATACCTCAGCAATTGGCCTCCGAGCCAAACAAGCGTAAATGTAACAGAACAATTCCATGAAGTCTGAGAAAATGTATTGTTTCAGAAACTCGATCTGTTCAGCTGGGATCTCTGCTCCCAAGGTACAAGCCCACCACAGCAAAAACACACACCCCAGAACACATGCCGTGGGGAAAGAAGTTCTTATCAAATAACCCTCCTTTTCACAAACTAACTTCAGCTGTTAAATTAATAAAGACTTCGAACAAAAATAAAGACCATTGCCATATTTGTCAAAATGGAATTGCAGTTCTGCACCAATTCTGACAGAAAACATTTTTTAAAACAACATTAGTCACGTAAGAAGCTGTGAATCACACTTTAGAAACTCATACAAAACAAAACTGTATTTCTGAGGAGTTATACTTTCCATGAAGAATTACACATGGGATGTGTATGGCACTGGCTGCTTTGCCCCAGAACCCCATGAGCTTGTGGGAACCAAACAGCTCTCTAACAAACTATTTCAAATCAAGGATCAGATGAACAATGACTCAGCTCTGCCCTGAGCAATGCAGAGGTGGCTCAATAGGTCTCAAGAAAAATTCTGCTGAAATTAGGAAGACGTAAATTCGTTCCAGAGCCTCACTTGAAAACAAATGCTGGTCTCCAAAAGTGTGCACTGCTTATTCATGGATGCAATGACACCTCAGACCCCTCACACTGGCCAGTGCTCTTCCCAAAGGTGTTCAGCTCTCCCAAAATCGTGGGAGCTGAGGGAGGAAAGAACCAAGGGACACGATGCCTTAAAAGGTGCAGCCTGCAGGGATTCCAAAGGAGCCACGAATGGAAACATGAAGCTCTGAGACCGAGCTGCTGTCCCCTGTGAACACACTGCTGCTGTACTGCTGGATTACTTCTGCTGACTACAGAACTGTGGCTGTTAGCCTCCAAATACAATATTCCTTAGAAATGACATAAATTCTGTCCTCATGCAAACAATTCTTGTTCTCAGAGACACTCCTGCTGTTTGTGCTGCCACACCTCAGGGCAGTGCTGACTTAGACTGCACACAGAACTGTCACACCCCAAACTTAAGGATTAGCTCTTCATATGATTTTTTAGAGCCTTTATACAATACACAAGTCTGGCTTCCTACACAACTGCAGCCTCAGCTCTGCAGGCAGCACATCAAAACAAAGGCGTGATCTTCTAACACAAAAACAATAACAAAAGAATAACTCAAAGAACAGAGAAGTGTGGTCTTGAGGCATTTTATCCTTCCTGGGACAACCATTTCCATGAGAAGGAACACAGGAACACCAGCAGCAGCTGATGGCAGTCCCTCTGGTACTCACAAATGCCAGCACAGGCTGCCAACTTCAAACCACACACACAAATCTCACACCACCATTCCTGCACTTCAGGAGGCAAGTGTTTACAACAGGATTTATTATCGTTTACAACAGGATTTCTTGGTTATTTAAGGAACGATCAGGAGCTACCAATAATTTCCAATATCATCCTTTCCCTTCAAACACATCAGCAATAATCACATTCATGAACAGGACGCACATGTATATTGTGTAAATAAGGACACTGAATTTAAATTCAATGTTTTCTCCCAACTGTTGAGATAATTGCAACAGGAGAAGCAGTTTGACTGTTTCAATCCAACCCAGTTTTCACTGAAGTATGATGATGGAACTGCTTTTGGAAGTGCTCAGATTCTACTGTTTGTTTCATTATATTGCAGAGTACTAAAATCTGGACTTGGCTCTAATTCATATGTGAAATTTGGAATCAGTTGACTGTACCTATTTCATAACACTACTGTAATTTACTTCCTGGTTTCCCATTTCTTCATTACAACTTGAAGAACTGGGGAAGACAGACTAATTCATTTTGATGAATGACGTGTTAAAATAATGTATTAGGGGCCAAGAATCAGAAATATTAGCCAGAGAAAACTTGGAGGAGAGCACTGCTTAAATGACTTTGATTTGAAATATGAAGGGAACTTCCATCATTTCTTACCTAGGTACTCTTGGATCGTGCCACGTGCTGACACCAGTTTGAGTATGCAGAAAATAGACCTGACCTTGCTGAGTTGTCCTTTGCTCTGCGAAATCAAGACAAATTAACAAACGTAAGAACAAAAACACGCAGCGTGACGTCTCACAAAGAGTGACTTCCCTCAAGGAACGACAAGTATCCTACACATGAGAAAACACCACCCATTTCCCCGGTTCCTCGAGCCCCCCGGGAGTGCCCCCCTTTGATTTCCATACCGTATCCCTCGGGGAGGTCGGGAGGAGTGTGCAGGTGTGTCCTGCTCATGTAGTTCCTGTGCCTCTGGGAGCGCACCCTCCTCTCGGCCAGCCGCGGATCCGCCGCCTGCCCGCACGACGCGCCGTTGGTGCCGCCGATGGGAGTGTTCTCATCCACCAGGCAGCTCAGGGGCCTGCCCGGGCTCGAGTACTCCGAGGCTGGCCTGGGGACACGGGGGAACCTCAGTGCTCGTGGCCATGGGCCACGCAGCACACCCGGGGACAGTGCAGGGACCTGCCCAGCAGGACGCCTCGACTGGAGCAGGGAACTCCTGTTCTGTGCTCACCAGGGGAAACAGTAACCTCCTCCTCACCTCCAAACTCTCTCACCTTGCCTTCAAGGGGCTGAGGAAGTGATCAGGCCTTGTTATTCCTTCTAACTTTTAAGGAAGGTTATTAGGCGAGGTTGGTTATTAGGTTATTCGGTGAAAAAGGGCTAAGCAAGAATAAAAGCAGTTGCTCGTGAGAGCAGCATTGACCTGTCTGGTTTTGTATCTCAGTGCTGCTTTCAAAACGATTTTAAATGGATTAAAGGGGGATTGACAAAGTCACAAGAAACACCCAACACGAATTACACATTTTGCATTTGTTTTTCTGCTGTATTTAGAGCTCAGAATGGAACACACCAGAAAAAATAGAAATAGGAAAATAGAAAGCTGTTCAGTCCTTTCACTCCAAAACAGCAAATATATCAGAGCTGACAGTGTTAACAGTTCAGATTATTTAAAATCAAATACATCCATGCAGGGACCAGAATGATACTGAAAATGGAAGAGAACATCTGCAGGCACAGACAGTCTGCAGAGGGGTCTGAAAAAAATGCAGTGACACTGCCTGCAACACAGGCAACAGCAAAAGTGGCTTGAGGAACAGCTCCACAACACACATCTGCAGTGATCAGAAAGAGTGCTCAGAATGATTCCCAAACACAGTCTGCAGCAATCACTGTAACTGCTGTGGGTGACATGGTCACAGAGCCAGTAGTCTGACAACTACTCATGGCCTCATTTCTGCACCCGTTCAGGTGTCTGCAAAGTGTCATGCCTGTATTTACAGAGCCCTACCATAGCACCTCTAGAAGAAAGCAAAGATGTCACCACTAGGGCAGGGAAAAAAAGCAGTCAGAATGATCCCCTGAGTTCAACATTAGGCAGACTGAAGGAGAAGGATGCTAAAGAAGGAAAGCATTCAGCTTGTGCAGAGGAATGAGCAATCCAATCCCCCTGTGAGAGCCACTTGGAGCTGCTCAGTTCCCCAACTCCACCCCAGCAAGAGTCTCCCAAGGAATTCCTCACCGTGTGGGTCGCTCCCACTGAGTTGTCCTTGTGATGTGGTTTAAATACTGGATCCTTCCCGAGGCAGTCCTGCGCTCCTCCCACCTGCCAGAGATAAGGCACTGAGTGGAATTGCCAGGAAACCAGGGCACAAAACACTTCCAGCAGAAATGCCCAGCTCAGGAAGACTTAACACTGCTGTGAATCACGTTAGCTGAATGAGGTGACAGGAAACAACTGAAAGTTGAACTCAGAAATGGTTTCACATATTCTTCCCTTGGAACCAGGCACATCATTAACAGTATCACACCTTCATATTCAATAATGGCTTGAATTCTAATTGAACCCAAATAGCCACATAAAGAAACTTCTTGGAAACATGTTTAATAATGCATTTAACTTATTTTGACCACTGACTCTAACACATGCTTTCATACATCTTCGTGCACTACTTGCTTTCATTAAAAAGCCAGTTTCAAATAATGTGACTTTTCAATTATTATTAAATTTGCACTCTGAAATACACGAGGCTGTACAGCAAATTTTGCAGTTACACAATTAAGTGAGAAATATTTATGCAAGAAACATTCTGAAATGAAAATTTAGAAGCATTTTCAAAAATGTTTTTGACTTATCTGGACTCCAAATTAACAAAAGAATGCTGTTACAGACTAGGATGATGATTTGCATTTCAAAATTCATCCTCTGAAAACTCATTTTCTCCTGTCTTTACCTGCCAAGAATCACATTCAGAAAGCCTGTGTTTGCTCTGAAGAAGTTGCTGACAGCACCAGAACCTAAACCAGAGTATTTTCCTGTGTTTGCAAAACTCTTTTAGGTGATAATGATGTCATTAACTCTCACAGGGACAAACCAGAATCCTAAACTCTGCCTTTGGAAGGTAAAGACAGCAAGAACTTGGGCTGCATGACCTTTTTCAGTCATGTTTTCTTCACTAAGAGGTGCATGAAGAAGAGGTGATCCATGCTTATCACATGGATCTACACTTGTGCATGGTGCTGCAGAAGGGCAGCCAGGCCCTGTGACCATTTCCTTGATATAAAACTACTGCGTGCATCAGGCACTTGGCTGGCTGTGATTTAATCTGAAATACCTTGTTTTCTTGGACAAGTTACTTCTCAAAGCATTTCTTTACATATGACACCTCCCCCTCTCCAAGTGCAGATAAGACAACAGCTGAACTATCAAGTGCTCTGCGTATCCCAGCTGGCTCAGCCCCTGCTCTGAGTGCAGAACTCTGAGTGCAAGATTTGAAACAATTAATTTGCACAGTGACCTCTGACTATTGCCTGAGTGTGCTGTATGGGCTGTATTTGTGTTTTCAGCCAGGGATGAAGTGGCAGCTCACCCATCTGGTAAATCGTTATCGAACAACCGACTGCAATCCACAACTTGTCCTCCTGTGCCTATTCGGTCTCTGGACTGCAGACTGACTGTTAAGATAATAAAAGAGTTATTAAAGATGTGGCATCTGAATGCAAACTGCTGTGACATTTGAAAGAAAACCGGTACAACTTGGGAGGACTAAGCTGAGACCTGTTCGGGATATTTTCTCCTTCTCACAAATCAAAGATGGTTGCACAGGAACTCTGTTTTCATACATGGAATTCAACACACCTCACTTGAAAAAAGTTACCTTAAGGAATATGAGCGCAAGTTAAGACAGAAAAGGAAGTGAACTGTGAAACTGCAATTAATTTTGTGTGTGGAGATGGACTGTGACACTTGACTGGTGACAGTGGGGTGCCACCTCACACGTGGCTGGGACAGGGCCAATGGGAAGAGCTAAAATAAGGAATTCCTCCCTGGTTTTGACTCTTTCTCACATATTTTGTGTGCCCAAGGGTTTCAACACAGACACACACGCACTCAAACACAAAACCAGGCAAAATGTCACTGCTAGATGCACTTCAGATTTGGTTTCTTGGCTGCTTTCTAACACCAGTGGCAAGAAGTCCAATGCACCTCACACAAAGCACCCTGAAAAGCTCTTGCTTGCCCTCACCAAGACTGCTTCACTTGAATTTTTTTTTTACATGATTCACTGTAATGGGTATTTATGCCTGAAACTTTTGTACTGCAATTATGAAAACAAAGATTTTTTTTAGGCTGCTTTTGTTCCCAATATCACAGTTTGCAAGTGTCCAATCTGATAATTTATGACACTTGTGTTCCTGTGGAGTTGGGGTGGTTTTTTGATGCTTTGTTATGCCTTTAACAATAAAACAATTGCTTGAAAAGCTAAATACGTGCTGTGGCCCACATTTCTTGAAGTGGCATTAATGTACCTCTGGACAACTGTCTTCAAGTCCTATTTATAAGCAGTGAAATGATCTTGCAGACCTTCACCTGGATGCAACCAAACTTTCATCAAGATCAGAAAGTTTCATAAGTTGGAGCAGAACTGGCAGATTTTGCCCGAGTCCCCAAATTATCAACAACATATTTTGAAGTTGGAACTCAAGAGACCAACCCAGGGAGCTCTGGAGTACCTGCTCCATTCCTAATTCATATTAACCCCTGATCTTCCACCAACATTAACATAACAAAACAACTTCAGAGGGAAAGACACCTCGAAATTCAACCAAACCAAGATCTCACAGGATGTATTTATTCTGCCATGACCCCACACAGTACAAGTTCCCAGCACTGCGGGCAGGCAAGGTTTGGCAAGCAAACACACAGACAGAAATGAACATAAACCAAGGCAATTACCTCCTCTTTGCCTATGTGGGGACCAAAATTCGAGCATGCCTTCATTTTGTAATAAGTAAGGGCTCATTTTTTTCTGCACTGCCACCTCAGAAATTAAGTGGTGGCACAGAAGAGCTGCAAGATTAAGATACAATTAAGGTGCCCCTGGATCCATTGCTGAAAATGCCCTCTTTTCTTCCTCTGTTTGAAGACAACCCAGGGATTTAAGGTCTCCTTGGTCCCAGTACCAAGGCATACCCACTGTGCACTGGATTTGCAAGATGATCATCTGCTGAAGGCATCAATTACATTTTAATACTGGTTTCCAATCTTGAATGGTATCTTAATTTAAGAGAGTTTATAATTGGAAGAACTGAGAGTATATTTATAACTTATTTTGTCTTTTTACTTATTTTTAATCCAGATTTCTCTACCATCTAACTACTGCAGTGGAATTACCTAGTTTTGCTTGGGCTCATTCATCCACTCAATAAAGTTGCATTAGTGAAAAAAGATTAAAATATAAGAAGATTAATAATGACAACTTATATTAAAAAAGACAGGACTCTCTGGAATCTTACCAAGGATTCATTAAATTAAAACAGGACCACGACTGAGTAAACTTGACCTTTCTGATGGTATCAACAGAAAACAGAACACACAGATTTGCTCTGGGTCTCTGCTGTAACCTGACGAGGTGGTTTTTTGCAGGTTCAGTGCACGATCCAACAGCTCCTGGTGTTGAGGGGCAGCCCCAGCAGCAGTCCAAGAGAGCCAGAGCACCTTGGCTGCAGCACTCCCCATGGGCACATCAGCTCCAGGCAGCCTGGCAGTCCTCCCTGTGCCCACACTGCTCACCAGTCCTGGCTGCTTCTCCCTGACCAGTGCTCTCTGAAGTCCCTTTGTGGATTTGCCAGACCTTTCTGCTTTGGGGAGGGGGTTTGGGGCTGGGTTTTTTCCCCTTTAATGAACGGCAGCACTCCCCAGTGATGCTGAGCAGGATGTGAGCTCTGGAGGGCAGCAGGAGAGCACAGTCCCTGCTCTGTGGTGTGAGCAGGATGGAGCTCCCTGCTCCCCTGTGCCCCCAGCTCCTCTCCCAGGGCACCCACAAACACAGCTGCAAACACACACAGGAATGCTCAGGGGACCAGGACACTGGAGCAAAGCCAGCAAGCAAACCCAACCCACAACAAAACACACCCCAGGGAAGTGCCTGATTCACCCTTGGCTCTTCTGTGCAAGCTCAAGTGGAAAATTTAATCGAGAACAGCCTCAAGTGTCAGCAGTGCACTCAGAACTCCACATTTCTGCCATCATTGGACTCTCCTGTGCCACCACACACTGGTCTTAATGCAAGCCCTTGCAGATGAGATGGAGACAGACAGTTAAAGCCACACAAAGAGGTGAAGTCACAGGTGTTATTCAACAGAGAACTCTGAGGGAGGCACACAAATACACTTATTTGCTGACTGATATTTCAGTGGTGTTCCCTGGCTGACAGAAGTGCTGTTTGGATTTAATTTCAACTAGGAATTGAACATTAAACTGAGCAAAAAATTTCGCTTTTCTTTCCCTCATGTCCAAATATTCTCATTGACATCTTACAGTATAAATAAAGAACTTCTTTATCCTGACAAACTTTTGACTTACATGACCTATCAGAAATGCTGCCTTCACAAAGAATTGAGACTAGAATGCACCAAAAAGAGAGTGCTTATGAAGTTTTCTGCGGATACTTGCTTTTCAATTTGCCAGCTTCTTTCTAATTCTGAATTTATTTAAAGTTCACAAGTTCACAGAATAATGACAAAGCACAGTTACTGAGGTTGGTGACAGACTTGTTAATAAGCCATGAAAACACAAATTTAATTGACCCAGACAGCAATTTTACTTGCTTGTAAGCGAGATGCTTTTTAGGTTTCCCTCAAAGCCTACAGGAAGCATAGCCTTGCTGGAGCTCTCAGTGGCCA
Organism: Sylvia borin; assembly: GCA_014839755.1. Taxonomy (NCBI): domain Eukaryota; kingdom Metazoa; phylum Chordata; class Aves; order Passeriformes; family Sylviidae; genus Sylvia; species Sylvia borin. The sequence goes on from CM025974.1 coordinate 774,939, forward strand.
AGAATTTTCTAGTCAGTTATTCACACAGAGTTCACACCCAAACTGCCACCATTCTTTACAGTGAAATTAAGAACTTCCTAAATTTTTAAAATTATCTACGGCCTTATTTGCCCCAACATTTATTATAATATTTTGGTTTGGGATTTTTGGGGTGGTTTGAGCATTTTGGTTTATTTTTTTGTTTGTTTGGAGTTTGGGGTTGTTTTTTTTTAATTCTCTACCTACATAATTTTAGCCTGAGGTCCAAATGGCTCTGGCAGTAGATAGGAGAATTCAACATAGAAAACTGACAGCTAGAAGAGAATTTCTATAGCTACTACAGAAACTAAAGATAAAAAGAGAATTAAACAGCTTTACTCACCTACTATCTGTCCTCTAACAGTATCATTGTCATTTGGCCCAAGCTTGCACAGATCCAACCTCTGATCTACAAGACGAGGGCACAAAGTGTAAATCACACAAGGGAACAAAACACCATCACAAACTACCAAACCACCTGGAATACAGAAATTTTACAAATCCCAGCAAAACCCCAATAAACTGTCACTTTTCCAAAGGCTGTGCATGCAAGCTGGGCCTGAGAGAGAAGAAACTCATCCTGGGCTTACTTACAACCAGTGTCTTTAAGGCGGTTGATGGCGTTTGAAAGAAGCCTCACACAGCCCAGAAAACCAGCTCCCTGCTTTTTATGGATTTTCTTGTGGTTCCACACGCTGATGGTTATGGAATCCGACTTCCCAATGTATCTGAGAAAGGTGGAACAAACAGAGCTGTCAGTGGCACTTACTGAACACTGATGATGCATCAGAAACCACCTTGGGGGGAAAAAACCACCATCAACCACCACATTAAAAATGTAACACCCACTGTAATGGCAGGAGAGAGCAAGTCATCTGCAGGTAAGATGTGCACTGCACTTCAATGGAAGCGTGTCTCATGGAGGAGCTCACTTGAATACAAACTGCTCTGAAAGCCTCATTCTGGAAGGAGGCATCCACGTGAACCCAGTGAAACCAGTTCAGACAGCAACACCAGCAGGCTGCCCCTCCAGCACAGCTCTCCAAGCAGCCACAAACATGCTCAGCTCCATGCCCCAGCCCAGCCTGTCCCCAGGGGCAATGCCAGCAGTGTCTGGGGGCACCAGGAGCAGGGACAGTGTCCCCAAGAGGAGCTGGCAGCTCCTCGGGGTGCTCCTCCAGGCCCCAGGAATGCAGGGAGCCTCTGCAGCTGCTCCCCAGCACCCAGGACTCACCCAAGCCATCAGGCAGCTGCAGTTACCTGACCCCAGGAGGCTGATTTACCCTGGGGGATGGATGTCTGGGACATACACCTCCCAGCCATGACAAGCAGCCCACACTGAGCTGGGATGTGCCACGTTCCCTTCCTGCCCCTGCTCACTCCTTGCAGCATTCCCAGGGAACGTGCCTGGCAAAACCTGGATCCCTGCTCACTGCCTTGGGGAAACCTGGACACTGGAGCCTGTGTTACTTCTGCTTTTTTAGTCTGAAGCTTTGTTCTCCAGAGGCAATTACTTTGTGAGCTCGTTTTTGTTATCAAAACTTTCAGAGGACAGTTTCAAAACACTCAAGATAAATCAGCAATTGCCAATACTGAATTATTATGGCTGTTTCAAGTTGAGGGAAATTAATTTGTAACTATGGCTTAGATCCCAAGAACTGCTTGTAGTTCTCTCTTCCCAGACCACAAATTCTGGCCTTAGTTTAGTTCCAAGTGCTTCTTTTTTGTTTGTTTTTGAATGAAAACTGATCAACCAATGTCTAAGCACATCTCCCCATTGACTGTGGCTTTACTGGCTTTTAAACATCTTAATATTTTCATAAAGATAGAAATGATACTGTCAAGGTTGGCAAACCAAATAATTGAACTAACTGGCACGGCTTGAAATTACAGCTGTGATCAGGGTAACACTTCTCCCATTTTTCCTTTTCCAAAAGGCAGAACTTTTACAGCTTCTTTTTCCCACCTGCAGACAGCAACTGACCCAAGAAGTAGAAGACAGAAAAGCCTCATGGTTTAAAGTAACCACTGCACATTTACACAAAAAGAAAAACAAACAAAAAATCCCAAATGAAACACAAACTTCACATAAAAAAGCTCCAAAGTTTTTTGAATAGTAAACTGATTGTATAACATAGGTCAGATCTTTGGCCTTACAACCTTGACAATGCCAATTTTGCATAAAGAAACGAGATGAAGATGGGCAATCACGTGCACAGTCGCAGTCTACAATGCTTTATGTACTTAAAATAAACTCTAATGAGAACAATTTAGGTGCACTTAAAAATAAAGACTTATCATGACCTGTCTTGAATTTTCCAGTTTTCCTTGTTGCTTTAAGAAAGTCAAAGGTACATGGTTAAACACAATTTCATGACAGAACAGTTTGAATAATATGTACAACAGCTGAATACACAACACAGTTTCCAAGAATTCCTGCAGTGTTTCAGGATGAGGTTCCCAGGGTTGGGATGGACAGTCACCATCCACACCTAGCAGGTGAGGACTCCACATTCCACTGTAATCTGCTCTCGATTTTTGCACCCAAAAACCTGGGCTGGTTGACACTTCTAAAGGAAATAGCAAGACAAGCTGCATTTTTCCAAATCAAAACGTCTTTTTTTTTAATCAAGAAAGAAAAGAAATAGTTAAGTAACGTCAAGTTGGCTTTGCAGCAAAATGTTTCATTTACATTTCTGCATCATTTCAGGCATAAAAACCCGTGGTTGTATTTAGAGTGACAGTAGGACGAGCTGACATTTCCAATTCATTTGGTGGATAAGTTACATTTGTTTTACATCATCTGGCAATAAAGGTTCAACATAAAAGCCTGAGCTAGGAATTTTATTTTTTATTAAAAAAGAATGTTCCAAAAACTAAAGTGCAACAAACCAAACCAGAAATAAAAAAACACAACCCCCCCATTTTGTTGGATGACTGTCTCTTCCTCCTTGTAATTAAAGTTCTTGGAGCTTACATTTCTTTTTTTCCCTCTAGCCTATCAGCAATGTCTATTCCACAGCTTCAGTACTTCAACAGAGCTAACTGGATTAGTATTAATGAAGTGGAAACATAGAATTCAATTGCACAGACATTTTGTTGACTTCCATATTTTCTGAACCTTTAAAATTAGGGCTCTGGTTAAGAATTGCACATTCAGAAATTTTAATTCCCCTACTCTTAGCACTTCTACTTCTAAGACAAAAAAAATCAAATTCATGCCTTAGTAGAAACCTCTACATTATTCAAATGAAAATTTAGAACACAGGGACAATTGTTATTTTGTCTACCACTGAGGAAGGTCTGGTATCAAGTGACTTTTCACCCCCATGCCATTACAGACACTTTCCCTCAAGAGTTCACCTCGCTGGAGAAACGTGGAACAAACAAAGTGGGAAAAAATATTCCTGAAAAAACACACCTCTTCCTGATCACAGGCCAGACACAGTCCCTCCAGAAAGAGAGAGAAATGCAGCATCACGAGGTATGAACCCAGGTTTGGAAGCCAGGAATTCCCTAGTTCTAACCCATGCTGTCACACAGACTGCTTTTGTGACCTGGATCAATCACTGGCTTTGTTTCTTCGCTTTCCCATTTCTGATTTTTTCTCTAATATAATCTCAGTGTTTTGCTTTGAGCTAGTAGCTGCTTTCAGCCTGGGGAGAAGAGGGTGTGAAGAGACAGCCCCAGTTTTTTCTCTCCCATGTTCATTCACTTCCTCGCTGCCACTGCTGATCTCTGCAGTAGCTGAAGGGTGTGTTGAGCCCCTGGGATGGTCACCAGGAGCTGTGGCAGTGGCAGGACTGGAGCAGGGACACGTGCTGCTGCTCACTGCCTGCTGCCAAGGGCATCAGCGTCACCCAAGGGCTCGAGCACCACGTGGAGAAGGGAAAGAGCTGCACAGAGCTCTTTGGTGGCTCTGCAGGAGCTAGTCCAGCATGGGATGGTGTAAAACAGCACCAGGCAGAGCTGTTTTAGCAGCAGCCTGAGGATATGAAGGCACCAAGGAGAACTAGAAGCTGCACTGAGGAGATTCTGGGAAGAGAAGGAGTTATTTGTGGGAGGTGGGTGAGGTTCCATTAGGGGGAGATCACAAAGGAGAAGATCCACGCGGACTCAAGGGCACAGACCAACGCTGGGAGCAGAAGCAGATTTTGGTGAGCTCATGGTACCAACACCTTCCAGGTGCTGTGACCTGCTGTGCCCTGAGGGCAGAGGCTGCAGGGGCAGCCCTGGCAGGGCACTCAGGACAGGTCTGCTGCTGGAGGAGGGCAGAAGGGGAAGGAAGACACAAAGGGGATTTAAGCTCCTGAACCGATGACTTAGGTAGTTTAACTCTGAATGCAACAAGTCTGTAAATGTGTCAAGTCTGGTTATTCAAAAGCTCTGAGGAAAGGCCTGAACAATAGGAAAAACACAAACAAGACTGAAAAGAAGGAAGGGGAATACTTCCAGGGCAAGCAATGGTATTTTACTGACATTAAACTACATCCAGACAGCAACTATTTGGCAATTTCTTTCTGGAAAGTCTCCCAGATTCCCCCTCTCTCCACACACACCCATCTAGGAAGAATCCAAGCAGCTAATTCAACCACTTCCTTTTCACACTAAGATCTGAATTACGAACGACATAAAGCAAAAGCCAACCTCTCTTTGCTCTTTATAACACTGCAGAAGTCCTTTTAAAAACCTCTTATAAAACAGAATATATACTTATGTTCAATCAGGTTAGCAAGCCACAAAATTCTCTTGGAATTAGCAATTTAATTCAGACATTTCTGCATAAATATATTACAACAGCTCCATCTGACTGTGCCATTTGCATCTGCCATCATATGATACATGAAAAAATTACTTTAGTATCTGGTGCAGATGAAAGGTGAGACCTGAGACTGAGTACACTACACAGTAAAAAATCACCTGACAATAACAGCCAGACAGTGAGTTGTTGTAACAAAGAGATTTAATCTTTTACTGCTGTTTTAAATAGGAAGTGAAGATAATGTGACTGATGTTTCCAAACAGAAATACATTTCCCTAGAGTAATGAATAACAGGTGAGACTATAAAAGGGGTTAAATTATTATCAAGAGAATTTGGAGAGGGAAAGGATTATTTTCTAGTAACAAGGCCTGACACAACACTAAATTTTACTTTGGATTAGAAATACTGGATATACTTCTGTCATCAGGAAATTCAACAGCCAGAATCAAACAAAGTAGTTTTCCCTAGAGGACAAGATTTTATATTGAAAATAATACACTAATTCAACAAAACCTATTTTTAACTTCTTCTCCTAACAAGAAAAAAACAAACCACCACCCACAAAAAATAGTCCACAAAGGTCTAAATTCCTTTGGACAATCCAGCAAGAGATGTCTCAAATCTGCTCATGCAAAACATTCTGCCAGAACCCCTCTTTTTCTCTCAGCTTTTTATAATAAATACCTTGTGGATTGCAATCACAGCCTTGGAAAGACAATACAGTGTCCAGATACAACCATGGCTTGTTCTATAAAACAACCTAAAAATACCTTCTCATCACCCTTCTTTAAAAGTTATTACCAGAAAGGATTTTTTTTTCTAAAGATTTCACTGGTTTTTTTCCATTATTCTTGGTGCATATCAACATCCTCCCTCATTTCCCATGTCCTCTGCTTCTTTTCCCCAGAAGGGAATGAAATCATCAGTCCATGGAGCACTGAGCAGCCTTTCCAGCCTCTCCAGACAACTCCAGTGTCCCACAGCACTTCCAGTACTGGGGCACTCACAGGGCACCAGCGACTTCCACACAGAATTCTGACACCCTCCACACAGAACCCCGCAGAGGAGTAAGTGTCCACCTTCCCCAGCTGGTCAGAGGTTACAGAAGGGTTTGCACTCAGCCATGCTGGCAGCACTTTCCACCTTCTATCCCTGCAAAGCTGGGCATTAATACTCATTAACAGACCCACCTGACTAAAAAACAATCAAAGCCTCTGCTCGGTTTCAGGGATTTCTCCTTAGCTCTACCCTGATCCTTTCCTACTCTGATCAAAAGGCAAAGGTCTGAAGCCTCCATTCTGTACAAATCAATATTTTGATAGGTTTAGTACCATTAAAAAAAACAAATTAACTTAGAAATCTTTCAACAGAAAAGAGAGCCATTTGCTACACATGAGCTTAAAACTTGTTTTGTATCCATTTCTCTAACGAATATGAATTACAGTCTCACATGCAGAACCTAAGCTTCAACTGGGTTTGGATAATAAACTACAATATTATTATTTCACTAAACTGCCACGATACTTTGTTCAGTAGTGAAGAAAATGTTCTGTATCCTGCACTAACACATCATGAACAATGACTTCACCTATTTAGTCTTGGATATTCAAATGAGGAGTAGATCAAGACATGAATTTAAACCAGGCCTTCCACATTCTGCTGTGAGACCCATCAAGCTGCTTTCCCTCACTGGGAAGAAGAGGGACAAGGAATTGTCTGTGTATACCACATTTGCTGCAGGTTTGGTGATGGCCAAAGTTAACACAAATATGCTCAAGCAGTTTCTAATAACACAGGACAGGGAATGGAGCCACAGGGAAAAAGTCAGAGATCAGAACAGCAGAATACAATGATGCAAAACAGGTCGTTTCTCTTCCTCATCTTTCATCCCAAGGGAAAAGATAAAGAATAAAAGACAAGGAAAATAAAGCATGCACAGAGACCTACATAAAAATCAAAGCTTTAATAACTTCTGTTGTACAGAAATATTCTATGCTTTAGAAAGAGAGGAAAACCATGACATATATGTGCCATACTGATTCTACTGCTCAAAAGCACCAAAAGGTGCTCAAGTGATGATAACAATAATTCAGAGGGAGAACATTTGGGACAGAAAATGACAGAAAGGAGAGGAAATTGAACAAAAGGCACACAGAGAAAAAGATAGTGCAGCACCACAATAGACAAAAATTGCATCAAGAGAAGAGCAGTCTGAGGAAAATACTGTCAATTACTTGCTTCATTTTACAGAAGTGTTAACATGAAAATACCACAATAAAACAATAGTGTAGTCCTTGTAAGCATGCTGCAGACATCAGCATCATGAAAACAAGAGCAGTGTTTAAATGCTGAGGTAAATGAGAAAGTGGAGTTTTGCTATATGCACTTCTCACTCAGACTCATAAACTCTGGGATCCTTTCCAAGCCATACATAGGACAGGATAATGAACATCTGACATTGTCTGTGTAATTGAGAGGGTTTCACTTCAAACCTTTGGTTATCACTGTTACCACCTACAGGTCATAATGCTGATTCCATTTGGGATCAAGTGTATTCTTCACAGTATCTGTAGAATGGCACTGGCCAGATCCATCCACCACAACCTTAGCAAAGGGATCAGGAAGTCCTAAGGGGAGGAAAAGAAAAAAAAGCTACCAAGTAGATCAGGATGCTTTGAAGTCCTCTATCATTGCTCAGTTATTTAATCTTGCATTTGAGGATTTATTTGCCTTTTATTCATGAACGAGACCCCTACTAAATGAGTGGGAATAACACGACGTATTAAGCACAGGAAATGGATAAATTAGCACTTCTTTTCACTGATATGGACTAAGAAAAAGTTGTGCAAGTCAAACAGATTGGGGGGAAAAAAATATCTAAACACCCTAATCTTCCTAATTCAGGTTTGAGTAATAAAGGTTTTTTTAATCTTCCTAATTCAGGTTTAAGTAAATTCTCAATCTACAAAGAATCCAAAGGCAGAAAAAAACAAAGTTACATTCTTTCTGTGTTTCAGATCAAAGCAGAGTTATGATTTTGGCTGATACTGGTGTAACAGAGAATTGCCTATAACAGGTTATTCTTGCTTTTAGGATCCAGGTGGTGTAGTGCTGGCTTTGTGCTCTGTTGGCTGCCAGCTCAGTACCTCAGAAACCCTGACCACAGGTTCACCTGAACACCAAAAACCAGTGTAAAGACAGTGCTGAGCTCCAGCCCCAGGGGTGGCAGAGCAGCAGGAGCAGAGCAGCCCAGGATCAGCACCTCCAAGGGACTGTCCCCAGGTCCTGCCCTGTTCCCCTCACACTAATCCATCCCTCCCCTCAGAGTGCTGTGAGTCAGCTGCAGGAACCAAGGTGGGAGATGTGCTGAGGTGCAGTTGTGTCCCAGCTGCACTTCCTCAGGTGACTCAGGCAGAGCTGCTCAGGCAGCACAGGGCTTGGCCCAAGTGTCACAGAGAGCACATGGGCACAAAGGAGTGGGACCTTGGGACACCTGTGCTTCAGCATCACACAGTGCAGATCCTGAGGGTTTTTTATCAGGCATGCCCAAACACCCAAGAACTTGCAATCAATACAGAAATTCAGACAGAAGCAATGTTTTAGAAGTATCTCAAATCACAGCATAATTCTGGATCACTGCCTCTTCAATTCCTTTCCAAAGCTCAGGTCTGCTCTTCCAAATTCCCCCTGCTCCCAGGTGGGAGGTGGTAAGCAGGTGATCTGTGCATGCAGGACACAGACAGGAGCATTCCTTTCTGCCTCCTTCATCTACCTCTTAGCACTTCTTTCAAAACATTATTAAAATTAATTAAAATATAATTTCAGAGTATGTTGGTGTTACGAGGTGGTTATTAATAATTAAGGAGCACATTTGTTTGCTTGACAAAAAGTTCTTGTATGAAAAACGACTTAATAAATACATGACACCAAATTTGAGAAACATATAATTTGCCTAAGTGGGTACATTTGTTTCCCACTCCCATAAAAACAGAGCGAGTGTGTCAGTGTTTTAATTATTATTATGATTCTGTGATGAGCGTCACCTAAGACAAAAATAGAAGCCCTGAAATAATAGATCAAAGCCTTCAGTCCCCTCACTGCAAATATCTTAATGTAATAATCATATGCAAAACACTGGACTATAGAACTTGCACAATATTTATTCCATCTATAAATAAATGTATAAAACTGTAACAGCTACTTACGGAAAAAGTCCTTCTTCACCAAGTTTTTTGCACACAGTACTGCAAGAAAAACAGAAACACAAAATTAAGTTATTGATGGCCAACTTCTTATTTTTAAGTCATTTTACCTGTGCAGCAGTTCAGAAAATCCTGCTCAAAATAAAATGAACATAAATGAACCGTGTTCCTTCATGATTTACACTGTCATATGAATTCACTCCTGCTGGAAGTGTCATCTTTCAGCAATTCACCTGGAGGCAGATTACAGTGGAAGTGAGATGGTCGTGGTTTCCTCAAGCAATAGTTCCATGGGGCTTTTTCTTTTCCCCCCTCAAGTGTTTTAGCACCTGTGCATTCAGCAGAGAGGGACCAGGAGCACTCCTGGCTGCTTCACCATAACCAGTGCTGGGACACGAGCAGGGGCTTGTGCTCATTTCCACAGCCCAGCAAAAGCTTCCTTGACCATAAAACCCAGAACATTGGGCAGCCAAGGCTTTTCTGTTACCCTGCACGGTAAAAAATAAAAGGTTTTACCTGGAAAGCGTTTGGGTGGAGCACACTAACTTCTAAAGCCAGAGTTTTGATGGTTCCAAAGATATCTTTTATTTGTAGCAGCTGATAATTGTTTCAGGCTTTGTTTGTTTTTTTTTTGTTGAAATTAAAAGGAAGGAACATTTGCATTTGTCAACTAAAAATACCCAGGGGAAAACAATCTCCTATGAGAATTAATTTAAACAAACAAACAGATAAATAAAAGGTCAAAGGGGACAAATTTCATACAAAGGTGCCAAGGTCCACAATGCAGACTTCTCTTCACAAACTGCACCACTGCTCAACTACTCTGCTTATCTATTATCACAGGTCTAGTGAGCAGGAAATATTAGATTCCCCTGTGAAACATTACAATATTTACTGATAACACAAAAGGATTCTTGGGGATTGAGCAAAAGCATGAATTCCCACAGCTAGTATTAAAAAAAAAAGGGTGGGGGGGAGTGGGAAGAGTTCTTTGGTTGGAACCTGATGCTGCAGGAGATTCCTCACTCTATTATTCCCCTGGATAGTTTTCCTATGAGATCGCCAATGTTTATTACTGCCAGGAAATGCAAAGACAGAAAAGTGCATCCAATAACCACATCCCACAGGCACCACCTAAAACCAAACACACTGCTCATCCCTGGCCCCCCAGAACACCTCCCAGTGATGCTGCAAGGCTCCTGAGCCCCGATTTCTGCCTGAATAAAAGCGAGAGGCAGCCCAGGAGCACTCCCACGGAGATCTCCACAGCCAGGGCAGAGAAGCACCACCCTGGACAGTCTCAATAATGGAATTCATGTTCTCCCAATTTCAGATTCCTAAAGATGCTGATTTCAATGAAGCTGCTTTCCACTGGAATTGAGCACTGTAACATCTGGCTGCGGCTCTGCTCAGGTGGGAGGAGTTTTGGTCCTCTATAAAACACGAGGAGATGCCTATCAGTGGCTACAGGGAGTCTCAGAAAAACCCCTCACACTGATCTATTCCTCAAGAAAGGCACATGAAAGTCCCCAGGAAAATTTCAGCACAGCAGTTTGATGTAAGAGGCTGCTAACAACATTGTAACCCTGAAAATGAAGTGCCTGGTTTCAGGTTGGGTGCTGCTGGGGTTTATTAAAGATGATAAAAGTAATAAATACAGTTTCTCTCCATTCAAAGACATACTGGTAGTCTTAAAGCAGATCTCAATTTAAGGGATTTTCATCCAGTAATTTCGATCTGAACAGTAATAAAATACTAACAGAGAGCCAAAAGTTTGAGGTATTTCTGATACCCATTCAAGAACACACAGGAAAGAAACTCACATCACTGCTCCACAAATCAAATTAAGTTCTTGGGACTGTGCCATAAAAATCCACAGATACCAAAGGCTTCCATGTGCCCAACAATCTAAAGTTTACTCTATCCAGAACATTGACAACAACCTAAAGGCATTCAGAAAAAAAAAAAAAAAAAGGCAATAGAAAACTGCTTTTGCAGCTCCTTAAGGTTTTATTACACTAAGATGAGTGATAAGACAATAGACATCATCTGCCCAAGTACAGCAATGGTTTATTGCTCACCAGCCACCTTTCATCTAGTGGTGAAAAGCTTCAATGAAAATAGATGCTTATACAGATGGCAACTTCCAAAAATACCTAAAAAAAGATACAACTTTTGTCACAGTTTTACCCATTACAAGTAATGGGAAGTGTCAAGTGAAACTGGGGGCTTAAAATCCAATAGTTAAGTCAAAATTCATCTACAGCACAGCCACACAGGGGGAAACTGTGTAATGTCCAAGATAAAAGAGGTTCAGCTGTTCTTGTGAGAGAAATTGCAAGGTTAACTAATTACAAACATTTTTTTTCCAAAATAAAGCAAGGCTGCCAACACAATTTAACTGAAGTCTCATTTTTATAAGATGGGGCACACACAGAGCACACAGACCATTAACTGCTTCCCCAACAATTAGCCATGAGTGAACAAACGAATATTTTTGGCTCAACTTTTCCCTCTCTAGTAACCACATTTAAGGCAAGTCAGACGTGAAGCCACAAGGCCTTTATCAGGTTAACAAAACAGGAGAGATGCTGAGAAAGCTTCCATTAACAACACCTCCTCTGCCAGGTATTTCTAGGTGAAAAAGCCCAGGTCCCAGGAGCATCAGCTCAACTCAAAGCAAAACAATCCTCTTCCACACACAGCTCTCATCTATCTCAAGACTTATTTTGGACAAAACTTCTCCCACCGGTGGGAAAAGCACCAGAGTTTATGCTTCCCTTTTCTAACAGTTTCAACACTGCGTTAAAACCCGTTCTGAATATTCTGATAACCAGCTGATGAATAGTTCCTTGAGAATAAAAGCTAAGGAAGTACGGTTTCCTCTGGCTTTCTGTGGCACGGCTGACTGAAGGCTGTGGCTGAGACCTTTCCCACTGGGCATGCAGACAGCCCCTGTCCCACGCAGCCTCTCCCTGCTCTGCCACTGCAGGATCTGCTGCAGCTTTTCCCTCTCCCTTCGGGTCACTGCCAGGGGCTCCTCTTTACCCAGCCACTGATTCTCACTAAACTCACGGGACTTCATTATCTGGGAGTCTTCTAGCCGAGGTTCGATTTAAGCTAAAGATTCAAAGACCAGAAAGATCTAGAGGGAGATTTCTTTCCCTTGACAGAGCCAAGTTCAAGGGCTGATGATTCTGGAGCACACGCTCATCGTTATCAGATCTACACAGCCCCACCACTAATGGATCCTCGGGAGGCACAAGGGCACTGCACAAGGTTATTTGTTATTTGGATGTGCTTGTTTTAAGGCACTTTTTGTTACAATTATTCTGAAACAAAAAGTTAAGCTATTTAAACCTGCCCTGGAACTAGAAGGCAAAGCAATGGCTGGATATCCTGACCTGGATATACTGAAAAAAACCAAAGAGGGGTGTGTGTTGTACCGTAAGTGCATCATCAAATGCCATTAATGGCTGCGAGCACACGTGTAGATAAAGTATTTCATTACAGAGTATCAGTGAGTCAATGGATAGCTATGTTTCTGTTTATTACAGACTTCCTGGGTAGTCTACAGAAAAGAGAACATTAATATTCCAGTATACATGTGCCAAGACAAACAGCACATCAATTTGACATAGTATACATACATTAATTTTTTTATCATGCTTTATGATCTCATTCTAACATATGCTACAGGTCTGCACACAGAAACATAAAAAGAGCATAATGTTATAAGCTACCCAGTCTCCTATGACAGCTTTGCTACACAGTCCACAAATATCCAAAAACAGGAATTAAGTGAATCATATTTGCCAATTTCCTTTTTCTGATTTACTACTCCTGTGACTGACAAAGAATGGTTTACTGAAAAATTATTCAACCATTATAAGTAAATGCAAAATATTTAGTATCCCCAAACCCCTGGAATCTATGTGTTAGCTATTAAAATTTACATGCAATTATAGAAGGGGTGAATAACTGGTTGAACTCACGTAAAAATTGAAAGGAATTATGACTATTGAAAAGGTCGATTTTATAGAAAGATAAATATTTCCCTCTCATTTTCTGAACTCTGTTTATTCTTTTTGCTAGTTACTGAAGAATTCTTGTTACAACTGCTGCTTACTTTGGAACCATTTTTACAGAAAAATCAAACTTTTAATGACATCAAGATGTTGTTAGGGAAGGCATTCTATGTTATACATTACCACTGTTTTTATAAGTATTAAAAGTATGTTGATTTCAGAATAATAAGTATATCAGTAACACCAGGTCTCCACAGTTAGGAGGAAGAACACGAAGCCCATGAAGTGGAAAGGGAGCTCCAGGTAGGAAGCTTTTGTTGAAAACAAGTAAAAAGTGATAAAGATCTCTGAGATTTCACAGAATCACCACCTCTCAGACATGAGCTCAGAGTCTTCAATGATCTATTCACCTCCAAAGGCTGGGTAACACCAGGATGAGTGCTGAGGAAGTGACATTAGAAGGAAAGAAAGTGTTATGTGAATTCAAGGAACTCGGACATTTAAGGGCTGTGTATTGAACCCTCGTGGGCATTTCCAGCCTATATCAAACTGTTTGTAGCCAATTTGTTCACCATATTCACCTGCAAAACAAGACCACCACTAAACTTCCCAGGTGGGTTTTAGTGTTACATCACCAGGTTTGTATGTTCTCAGTTATCTGCTATAATGCACCTCTTGATTTATGACAAAGTTTAAATGTGTTTGTGCCCAGCAGCGTGAGGTACCAACACCTCAGGGCTACAGATGTAGACAATCATTTTACAAATACATTAGTCTTAAAATTCCTGTTTTAAAAATAATATTGCTTAAGCCGTCTTCTATTTTAAATGCGTATATTTGAGACACACCGATACTATCAAAGACAGATGAAGGACGACAGGTAAGAAAATAAAAATAACCACGAGTGTCCATGGAAGTGAGCACAGCAGCTGCAGGAGGAGGCACAAAGCAGCACAGTGAAGGGTACCCATGCCCAGCAGAATGCCCATCCCATGCCAGCCATCCCTGAGAAGCCACACTGTGCCAACAGAGTTACGGGGAGGAAAGACTCGCTCCAAAGCCAACGTTATGTTTTCTAATCTTCTGGCTTTCCACATGTCATCAGCACAGCAGAACGAGTTCAGCCTTCGGAATCCAACCAACAGCTCTAACGTTATCATTCCTGCTGGTTTTTTTGCCTCTCCCCGAGGGTTTTTCTCCCAGAAAAAGCGCTTGTTCAAGAACACATGTAACAGCCAGGAGAGCGACAGGCTGCCTAGCAATTCTGACCACAATGGCTCATTCCGAAGACAAGGCTTTCTTCCCCTACAGAAACACCATCTTTTACTGAAAGCCATTAGTGCTGGGGTTTGTGATCACAGCCCAGTTGTTTGCATGTTCTAGCGGGGCAATACAATCCCCGAAATAAGGCCCAGCTGTAGAAACACAATGCTGTGCTCTTGCTAATGTGTCTTGTACTGATAATGAATGGTCGTCTATGCTTTAATCTGAATAAAGCTCCCAACTGCTCTGCCTTCTCCTTGCCAAAAATTCCCCTTCCTCCTCCAGACTGTGGTTGCATTCCAATTACACTGCTGATTGGAATGAGCCTGCCTGGGGGAGGGAGAGGGAGGAAGGCAAATGAAGCCACACTCACGCCCCTCCTCGCCTTCACCGCCGCCCCTGGGACCCAGAAACTGCTCGGGTGTTTGAACCCAAGGCTGACATGATGTTCTTTTCTCCACATTGTACAAAACTCTTTGCAAATTCACCTATTTCTTTTAAAAAAAAGCCATTTGTGACAGGCAAACAGCGCACCGTGCACAGGTTCCAGCAGGATGGCTCAATACTTTAAACATTTTTAAACAAATTCCTACTGGTTTCTTCCATCGTTGGCACGCTCACAAGAAACTTATATTTTTCTGCTTGCGTTCCCTCCTTGGACCTTCCTGAATTCCCACATGGGAAAATATAAAACAGGAGGTCTTCAACTATTTATTGAACTAAGAGCTGTAAATAACACTGTATGGATTTTGCAAATACAGCTGTTGAGTTAATAACTTCCTCAACTCAGGTTTTGAAATAAAATTGTTTATCCCAACTATTCACGTGAAGTTTTATTTTACAGTTAATCTCCTCGAGGAATTTTTTTTAAGGTTCCATTTCCTTTGAAAGGTGCTTTTTCTGCAGATGAACAAAACACGTGACGGAACACGACCGTAAAAATAAGAGTTTGCTTTCCCTTAACGAAACTCCTGCATTTTTGAACCTGCCATCGATTTGTGCCAAGAAGGGACACACAGAGGCAGGTAAACCTAGCAAAGCCTGTATTTTACAGGTGCACAGGGGTCTGGGGTCAAGGCCTTGCAGCATGCAGCGGGTCAGAAGGCAGCAGCTGACCATCCTCCTGAGCAGGAGGTCTCATGTTGCACCCAACGTGTTGTCCAGGGGGCTGCAGCTGTTCCTCAAAGGCAGCACAGAGACACGAGGTAGAGCAGGGAGCTGAACTGGCTGAACAAAAACTGAACCTTCTGGGGAGAGGGATTAGTTCACCATTGGCTCCTGGAGCTGCACACACTTCTCCTGCAGTCAGGCCATCTGCAAACCCTCGCCAAGGGAAGTGGCAGAGGCACAGGGCTGCAGAGCAGGGAGCACCAGCCAGGCTGCCCCTCCTGCAGTGGTGCACATTAAACAAAATGTGCCCCAAATCATTTCTTTTTAATGCAGACATATAGTTTTTCTGTCTGCCTCTATTTTGCAGCTCCAGAAATATATTTTATTAAGAATAAAATTAAGTTAAAAAGCAGATTTTCCCACCAGTATACCAACATAACCAGCTAATGCCCTTCAGGTTTTTAGAGACACAATCTTCTCCTTAAACATTCAGCTTTTCCATTTCCCAAAGCACACTCAGAAACGCAGAACTAAAACACAAAAAAGCACTTCTCTTGCAAGTACACACACAATTACTTCCAGGCTGCTCTGTTTTACTTACAGACAGCTGCTCCTGGGTCTCACAAAGCAGCAGAAATCCACAATAACCCAATGAGCTCTAAACTAGAGTGAGTACAAAACACATTTGTACATGGTGAGATAATGGTAAGATCATTATTTCCCCCAATACTTCAGTGTAAAATTCAGCATCACCCAAATGAACCCTCCAAACTCCCCCTCCCTCTGCAGGGCCCAGGGCAGGCAGCACAGGGAGCTGCAGGTGCCACACGCCAGCACATGGCAGCCCGGGTCACCCAAGGACAGGGGACAGGCTGGTGCTGATTTCAGACACCCCTGCTCCATGAGATCCAAGGCAATCACTCTCCCCCATCCCTGGGTCCCTGGCCCTGCAGCAGAGCAGGCAGAGGTACACCCCAAACACCATCTCTGGGCTGCTTCACCTGGGGATCTTTTCCTGCTGTGAATTAGGAGCTGCATCACACCATCCCCTGTGCTCCAGGGCAGCTGGGAAGGGACAGTGACATCTCCAACAGGCACAGCTGCCTCACAGCACACCTGCAGCTTATACTGGGCAGAAATTAACTTTTAATTCTCTTACAGACTTATACACCTCGTTTAAATTGAAGTGCAAACTTAGAATCATGTACCAATTCTGACTCTTACTAAGAATGTGCATTAAAACAATTTGAGAGTACTAATGGGTTTTTAAAGTGCTATTTAATACTAACATGTCAGGTTGCAGAAAAATAGTCTAAGTGACATATAAAAGCATCACTACTAGACTGATGTCCAAACACAAGGTAGACGACTTTAAAATAAACTCGATTAAAATATGTGTTAGTATAAACATAGTACAAGAAAAGCACTATTAACAAGAATTTCCTTTACTAATCGTTACAATTCTACATTTTCCTATAAACACATTTCTGTAAGTTCAACTTCAACACAAGCCAGATGCTAAATCCTTAACTCACTACATGTAAAGTAAAACCCATTTCCAGGGGTAACATACATTATAAACATTGTCATTACCTGTGTCTCAACAAATCAAAACTCTTCCCATTGGACTAAACAAACCAACCCACAAAAACCAGCAATATGCATATCCAGAAGTGACAAATGCCCTAATAATGCAATATAATTTAAACCACTGTGAAAGATGCCAGAACCTAACACAAAACCAGCTCATTTTCTGTTCAGTAGATTCACTTTAAGTTCTCCACAAGAAGAGGCTGTGCTGTGACTAGATTTAGAACTCCAGACCTATATAACCTGCACATAGAGTAACTCACGGAGTTTAAAATTCCAAAGGAAAACATTGATCACACATTTATGAGAGAGAACAAAGACGCAATGCATCACTGGATAGAAACAGTTGAGCCAATAAATCATTCATCCCATGTAATACTAAAATTCCGGGCGGGACTCTCGGGGGCTATCTGAATTCCCTAAGGGAAGGACGACACGACAGCGACTCCAGGCTCCGGCAGCCTGTGTGGGGACAGCTCAGTGACCTGTGGCCAGATGGAGCCTGCCCAGATTTGCCGTGTTTAGACTCCTGTTTCTACATCACCGCGTCTACTTCACAGCATTGTTTCACTGTAAACAAAAGGCTTCCTTTTCCACTCCTCCTCCCTTACTCCACTGCAAGCCAAACGTAAAACAAAACACAAACCCCCCGGACCATTGAATTCTCCCCTGGAGCAGCTCCTGCATTCACGTTTCCTCGATTCAGTCCCCATGGGCTCGCTGCCACACACGTCACCCAGCTATTCATGTGTCCAGTTTATGGGAGACGCCTCCAGGAGGGAAAGGAAAGGAACTGTGCTGCCACTCGAGCAATGGAGATAGCAGCCCAGGCACTGCAAACCCCACCAGGGAGCTTTACCAGTCTCCTTCGTGGACATTCATGTTGATTGGAGTAAGTAGATGGAAAAAGAGTTTGGTTTGGTTCTCCTTTTAATTTTTTGCTTTGTTTTTTTTTTTAGCTATATCCCAAATGAATGATACAAAATAAACCATGCTTATCAGGGCCCTGAAAGAAGAAAGAAGCAGAAGTAACACGTGGGAAACTTAAAGAAAACAAAGGCTCTTGGGAATATCTGCATTTCCTGGTTCAGTGTGGATGGAGCCTCTCAGCCCAGCCAGGATGTTTCTAATGCATAACTTTCATCCACTGTAAATTCCATTTCTCTTCTCCACCCTCCTCCACAATGGCCTGACCATCCCATCTCACCCATTTTTCAACATCTGAAAAACCAGCCACTACTGTACCATGAGCTGTGGGGCAGGCACCACTTACAGAGACTCAAAACTGTGCTGTCACCTGAGGTGGGGGAACAGCAGCTTTAAATTAACAGCCATTAGAATACTTCAAGGGAAAAAGTCAGCAAAGATCAATTTTCAGACTAATTTCGAAGTTGTATCTTCTGTTTCTCATATTGGTGACAAGTATAAAATCGCATTCCAATAAACAAAATCAGGGTGGGAAACAGAAATCCATTAAAAAGATGAAAGAATCCTGAGCTTTGCTGTTATGTTTGCTGTAGCAGTCTCAATTATTTCTTACCCTCCTGCAATATTAAAAAATAGTCCATAAAAAAAACTTTAGAGTAACATCACCAAGATTAACTAATCTCAAACTGCAAAGATGATTTTTATATCCAAGTGTGAGTGAAATAAACTCTAATTCAATTATCCAAGAAATACGGGAATAAAATAGTTTTTAAGAGCTCAGGCAAAGAAAAGGGGGTCACTCTTACCTCAAACTCTTAAAATTGTGCTAAAAATCTTACCTCAGTCCTTAAAGACTTCTTTACAATCCCAGCAGTTAGTTTTTAACCAAAGCAGAGGCAATTAATCCAAAATTAATAACTTGGGAAACACTTAAGGGAGCACAGGAACCCTCCTCTGCTGGGTAAATAAAAAAGGTAACACGGAAATTCAGCCATCTATTTCTCAGCCTGTTTTGACAGGCACAGGAGCGGGGGAAAAGCTATCAGGAGAAATAAATGAGAGCTCTGCCTGATGTATTTCATGCACCCCTGACAGTGCACTGGGGACAAACCTGCCAGCGAGGAGCAGCGCCCTTGGGTTTGTTTCACTGCAGTCAAACCCTCCACCCTCTCAAGGAGCTGTAGAGGAGGCACCAACAAAAGAAATTCATGATCTAATTACCGACGGGACAAAAAATGCCCTGAATTTTCAAAAGGGCTGAGACAAGAGGCACCTGCAGCTCAGTCAGAGCGCGGGGTGTCAGGGGTTGTGGAGGCCAGCAGTGCTCCAGGCTGTGCTGTCACTGCTGCCGGGACACGGCCACGCGTGGGATTTAAACGGGAAAGTCTCAAAACTCTCTGTCTCTGCTGCAGGCACCATCCTTGGGGAACACCACGACTGCAGGGGCTTTTCTGGGAACAGGAGAAAGGAAAAGAACCAGGGGGAAAAAAAAAAAAAAGGAAAAAAAAGTCCCCAAAAGCACAGACATAATTTACCTTTCACAAGTAATTCCCGCGCCACTCCTGCAAAATGCTGTGCATATTGATTTTATCAGCACTACCAAAAGGACTGTCAGATGTTTTTAAAGAAATAATACCTAACTCGTGAGGAAAGGCAATGACCTTTATTAGGGAGAAAAAAAGAATTCTGGCATTTCAAATATATATTTAAGAACTTACAAAAAATAATCCTCTAATAAGTAAAACAATGTTAAAGAGTTCAAGAAGGTCATGATTTTTATACTATCACTAGCAAAAATCATTAATTAAGCATCTGCCCTTAATCTAAACTCCTAGTTCAGCACAATTTTGTTTTATTACTACACCTGATGGACTGACATGATATTATATGGGGCAATACAGATGAGTAATGTACTCTTATACCCTCCTGCATTATCATCAATATCCACAACCTCAGACATTCTGTCTCCTTGATAATATGTGGATCCTGCCTCCTGATTTAGTACAGTTGAAATATTCAAGCACAATATCCCTATATTCACATTTTTTTGGAAATTTGGTTTTAGTGGAATGCTTTCAACTCTGGAAGTTGCCTCTCTCTGGAACTTGACAGTTTGGCTTCTGCCAAAAATCAAACAGGGTCAGCAGGAAGGTGTGTGGACTACACACACACACACCTTTACCTGGTCATGCCTCTGATGATGGAATTCTGTCTGTACCTGCAGAAGTGCAACATCATCTGAGTCAGGAAAACTCCAGCAGCTTGAAGGCAGCACAGATGGAAAAACCAAGGCAATGTCACCAATTCAAACATCATTAAAACTCTCTTGTACCTCGCTCGGGTCTTATCCCCCATCACACACCCATAAAGCCTCATCTCCAGGAGATTATCACATCATCAGCCTACACCATTTATAAACTGATGAAGTTATTGCAGTCCTTTAATATGGACAGATCCAGTATGGTTCCTCTGTTTAAACAGATGTGTCCTACAGAACAAATCAAGTTAAAGGAACTGCTGCAGGTGAAGAGAGATGAGCTAACTGGATGGGCAATCTTATTTATTTCAACTGAAGTAAAGCAACTTACAATAAAGCTTTGGTTTTGTTTTACTTTGGTTTTACATAAATTGCTTAAATTATTTAGTCAAATCAGTACAATTTGTATAGTACTGTAGGAAATAATATAAAAGGGAATTTAATGAAACAGAACACCAAGAGATTCAGATGAAATATCTCACCATTACATAGAAATAAAGGATCTAGCCTAAAAACAGTGCCATGCCATTTAAACCACAACTTCAGAAATCTTTTGGGAAGATGCAATGCTCAACAAGTAAAAATACAACAAAGTTTTTTAGAAAGAAGAACAGAGTAGATGCCAATTCTTTTAGTTTCTCTATCACTTATGTATCTTAGAGCCAATATAACAATTTACACCAAAATAAGACCAGAGATATGCAAAAACCCTGATCAGTTATATAGAGACAAAGAGGGCACAGGCTTTTTCCCTTTTACATTGCTTCGTCCAACTTTGTAAACTGTACTTCCTTTCTGCATTAACTGAATTTAAGAATTCACAAGCACATTTCCTGTTCATCTTTCAGCATTGCAGACCACAAGTGGCACTGTTAACATTAAAGTGATGCCAATTTTCAAAATACTAAAAATCAAAATCCTGGGAACACCTTGGTACCAGCATCCTACATGAAAACACATTTTCAGCTAATCGTGTATTTTCACTAACTACAAGCAAATAAAGGACAGTAAGTCGGTTCAGGGAGCTGTGCCTCACCTGTGGACATGACTGTCCTCACTAAAAGGTGCTGCTGCTGGAGGGTCACAGCACGGGAGTGTTTTCAGGGCACACACAAACATTCTGTCATTTAGCTAAAAATCAAAAAAATACCTCAACACATTCAAACTTAGAATAGAGAGATTAGCAGCAACAAACAAGTCTCACAGATTCTGCTCCTAAATACAGGCTGCTCTTCAGGAGACAATAAAAACCACGGGATTGGAGAAGATAAAGTGTTAATCGCATATTTGGTGGTTTATGAGCCAAAGCAGTCTGAGGTTTAAACTGCTTCTGCTCAGTGCTCATCCCATTCAGAGACGATGAATCATTTCCCATTTGGCAGCACTTCTGCCTACAAGGCTTGTCTTCTGCGAGATTTCTCCTGCAGCCTTGTAATAGATTTGCTAATTTAGTACACCTGACTTGGAGCAGAAGCTATTGTTGCCAGCTGTCAGACTAGACCTCGTCCTGTTTATCAGACACATCTCCAGCAGCCCTGCCTGCCCCAGCCACAGCACACCACACTCCTCACTAATCCCAGCCACTAAGTGACTCTCTAATATCCTTGTTTTTCTTACTCGGCCAAAATACCAACACTGCACAGATTTAAGGCAACAGCAAAATCAATTTATCCTCAGCAGCTGGGCTCGTACCGGTTTATCCAATAAACACATTTTTTTAAAGTCGTTTTTACTGTTCTGGTCATTCTGTCCATGAATTTCTGAGTTGCAGCAGTAGAGGTTTGACTGTTTTAAACAAAGGTAATATAAGCTCCCAGGGAGTGTACTCTAGTTTTTTAGGCAGGCCTCCACAGCTCTTTGAAAGATAAATCAGAGCAAAACAAAGTATTAAACGCCTTACACATACTAAAACGTTTCCTCATTTTCTCCAGAGCTTTGTGCATGCAAAAGAAAGTGCATTGCTTGCTGTTTATAAATATTTGTGTGGACAGAAGCTCAGGGTAGGGGCAACAGAGAAAATATGGGGAGAGTTAGGCAGGTTTTGTTGGTTTGGGGTTTTGTTTTGTGGTTTGGCGTTTTGTTGTTGTTGGGGTTTTTTAAACTTCCCTATAGTGGATCTGAGGAACATATGAAAAAACAATTTGTGTATGAGACCCTTATGCCTAAACAAAATCGACCAGAACTTAATCCTTTACATTCCAGATGACAGAAATCAGTTACACAGATGCAAAACCCCCCAGACCTGTTCTTTACAGGTTTTACACTGTGTTCACAGAAACACAGGCCCATGTATTAGATGCTCTTTTGATACTCTTACTCTTCAAAATGTTTTAAACCTCAGGATAATCAACAAAAATATGAGAATGTGCACTCAGCTAATGAAAAACACAGAGTATTGACATTGCTCTCCTGCACTCCCAGGGGGCTGTGGAGCCACTCACTCATCTCTAGCAGTCAAACCTGGCTGCTGAATTCATGCTGAGCAGCCAAGGAAAGGCACCTGGACTCTTCCACCTGGGACTGACTCCAAAGGCCAGACACAAACTGTGATTGGACATGCCAAGACCATTTACCACGAGCAGGCTCCACACCGCCTTGTGGTTACCTTCTGCTATACCTGTTACCAAAATTAAACTTCCCTATACCTGCCTTAAGGAGCAGCAGACGATCCCCTCTGAGCCTTTCCCTGACGCCAAAACCCATGGAACCCTCGAGTGCAGCCCCCTGCCCTTGCAAAGGGACACGGGTCTGGGAGCTCAGCTGCACGGCCAGCCCCTGTTCCTCCAGCTGGGACACAGGACAGAAGCCTGGCATCTGGGAATCTTGGCATTTTAGGAAATGGATGGATGGTGACGTCAGAGCAAACAGACTCCAGAAGCAGAATTACTTCATTGCCTTGCACCAGCTACACAGTCCCATGTAAAGCTGATGTAAAGCAAGTCAAAAGACCTGTATATATACACATATATACATATAAATACACACACATATTCACAAGGTTTTTCACTGTAACATTTGAAATGATGAATCAGATACCATATTTCAAGTATTATTCATCTGTACAACTTAAGCTAGCCCCGAGGAACTATCAAAGAAAAATATTTTGCCAGGAAAAAATAACCCAGAATATATGATTCATTCACTTCTGAAACAATAAAGTGGTTCACTATAACAAAAATAACTATATTGTAAATACTTCAATTAAAATGTAAAAAAAAAAAAAAAAAACACTAGCCAAATACAATGAAGAAAACATGCCCTTAGAATAAAAACAAACCACTGAACGTGCATGTGTGTGCAAATAAGAAAACAACTTGTTAGAAAAAGGTAATTTTATGAAATGTAGTTAACACCATATCTGAAGGAAATGGTACTCTATTTTTTTAGGGATTTAATAGTCTTAGAACAACAAAGACACACCTCAAGTCTCGACCTCTAAGCTATTCTTCTATTAACCTGATAAATAGATACTTATTTCAGCAGAAAGTGATGCATGTAGTGTATACTTAAAAACCAAACAAATCCTAAACATCTCCCTAGGAAGCAGACAAGGCTATCACTGACCTTTAATCATGATAAAAGAAATCAGCTGAACAAAATCACACATTTAATAATTTTATAACTGCCTGAAACTCAGAAAGGTCTGAAAATGGCTTTTTGGAAAAGAAGTCCCATAAGAGCAGACTTTGTTTCAGCCTTGTGTCAAACACTGGGGAAGAAGAGAAGCACTGTTATGCATTAACAAACAACTGTAAAATAGGAAAACAGTCTGAAAACATCATTTTTTCTTCATAGTTAGACAATATTAAGCTTAAAATGAATCCTTGCAGTTTCACATTGTATCAGTTCATTCATCTTTAGTTTACTAAAATAAAAAAAAAAAACAACAAACCAAAACCCACCTGACTGCATCGATAACTTTTCACTCTGTCTACACAGACCTCTCCACGAAACTTCAAACTGCACATCTGCCTGTCTCTTGCTGGAGATACACCTGCCCAGTACAGGTAATTCCTGGTTTCTTTTTTCACTGCTCCAATTCTTTTGCAGGCTCCTTTGTGTGTGTTTCATACAGACAGAGAGTGAAGATCAAAGCAATTCAGTGTAACCAGAGCTCAGTGCACTAAATCAGCCCCCTGACACTGGAAGATGCTCTGGTGCAAATGCAGTGGGGATAAACTGTAAAATGAAAGGGCTGCCCTCTTCTGTAGAGGAATACTCACAAAGAATTCAAGACCCATCACAGTGTACAGATGATAACTGCCATAGCTTGTAGCTTGCTCTGTCTGCTTGGTATCTACACGGACTCTAACTAAAGAAGCTCAAATCTTTCATGCAATGAACTCATCAACAGCAGATAACGCTTCTTAAAAAACTTGCAACTTCTGGAGTTGCATTAATTGTAACTCCAGAACATTTGTGAAAATACGGCATGTAAATGAGCCAAGGAAACATAAAAACAACATCATTCAAATATAATTAATAGCAAGTTTTCTGACCTTTTTAAAGCAAGAAAATATTAGCATTAATTAAGTGACCATTCTTAGAATCAAGGGTCTTTTTAAAAAAACTTCTCAGGTTTGCTAAGGGCTGAAGAATTCCTTTTGTTCTACACATAAGGAGTAACCCTGATCTTATCTGCAAGCCTTTTTAGAATTATGTTCTGAATCACGGCCACTTAAAAGCCAGCCCTCAATTCCCTATTTTTTCTATATAGTATCAAGGTGATGAACATGTGGAGCAGATGAACAGATGGGAGAACTGGGGTGAGTGTTTTTTCCTGTTTGTTTTTAAACTTCTGGCCTCTTTCCCACTGTAACCACTGACATTCTTTGCACGTTACGAATCCTGAGTTCTCATGAAGCCCCTCTGCTGTAGATGAGCCCTTCTTCCCAACAGAACATCACACGTGCAGCAACAGCATTCCCTGCTTACAAAGCCAAGTGCTGAAAGGGCAGGAACAGGAGACTGGGCTGCCTCTGTGCCCGTGTCACGTTCAGTGCTGCAGCACCAGAGCCCAGGTACCAACAGATGCCCAGGGCCTCGTCCTGCCAAAATCAGATGCCACCATCTGCCTGGTTCCCTTGTTCCAGCTCACTCCCTGCTCCTCCACCCTCAGCCTTTGGTGCCCTCTCTTCACACCAGGAGCACACTGAGCTCAGCGTTAAGGGGCTCAGGTGCTCACTAAACCTGCACCAAGCCTTGCCTGGCTGATGCAGCCACACCTGCCTATGACCCTGGCCCTGTCTGACAGTGCCTCTGCCCCAGAACGAAGGATTCGCAAGAACAAAGCAATTCTGCATGATGTGCAATGTATTTTTAATCCTTTCTGAAACCGGTTGAAGTTTAGCAGAATCTTCCCAAAATAAATTCGGTCTGATTTAGCTGCTCAGCATGACCAGTGTGTGTGTTAGCTGGCTGCTAAGGCACTGGGCAGTGTCTGATAACGGGAAGCACTGACTGGAGCTGGCATCATTAGCTCCACCTCGGTATTCCAAGTGCAGCCAGAGTTATAAATTCCACTGATGGCAAGTAAAAGGCCAAGATGTTCAGACAGACAAAGCAATTCCATGTTCAAATGACACAAAGGAGAAGCAAGTGCAGGTCCCAGAGCTCCCGGTCCCCACGCTGCTGAAGGGACAAAGGAGCAATCCAAGGGTCAGGGTGACCAGGGACAATCCTCCTGTGCATTTACTGCCACTCCACTGCAGGGACACAGGCAGGGAGCAGGACAAGTGCATCTCCAGGCATGGACCACACTGCAAAGAACTGCTGAAACGTGGAGAGTGAGGGTACTAAATTTCAATAAACTTAGGAAAAATATAAAGTTTCTGAATGGGTCCAAAGTCCTGCCCAGTGTAGATGAAGTTACATTATGCTGATACACAGGAAATAGCTGACTGATTCTACAGGATGAACAATTCACCAGAGGAAAGAAACTTTCAGGAAAAATGATAAATATTGTAATGAGGAAATCCGAGGCACGTATTCACAATGTCACATTCACATCTCACAAATGAACAAAAATTTCTTCATGATCCCCTGGCCGCAGAAGCAAGTGAGACACAGACAAATATAAATATATAGGATCTCCCCCAGGCAGAATAAGCACTTGCTGTTTGGGAGAGGAACCAAGACCTTTACTGTCTATCCTTGTTGTAGATGGGACTACAGAACTTTTAACCTCCTTTCACCCCCTCCTAACAGCTACTGAGAGAACACTGTGAACTGTGGGAACTGCTTGAGGAAGGGAGAGAAGACTACACAAATATTTTATGTCAAGCCAGGCACGACGCACGTACTACTGAAAATTACTCTAAGTCATTTTTTCCTTAAAGGCCTTCTCTTTTCCTGCTGCAGAAGAAAGCAGAAGCCAACATTTCAAATCATCTTTCAACCTAGTTCTTAAGAAGAAATCCCAAATATGAAGGACGTTCACAAAAGGGCCACAGTGTTACACGAGAGCACAACTTCAGGGTAATTCTTGCCCTCCTCAGATTAGTACAATCACAAAGATTTAAACCCTTTAACTTTTAAACAAAAAGCTGATATCCACCTATTTGAGGCAAATTGGAATTATTGCACAGCACCTGGAATTTGCAGATACCATTTGCTTCTCTAAGAGACCAGGGGCATTTCCCCTGTGGAGCAGCATTAATAAGCTTGAACAGAGGACAACAGCAGTTTTTCCCCATCCCAACACCCTTGACCAAGAGTCTACTGTAACTGTGTGTGATATATCTATCTCATAATTTCACATATATACATTTGAAGATTCTGTTCACCAACACCCTGTGCTTCACCAAGCATTCAGAGCTGCCAGCTGGACATTCAGAAATGCCACGTACACGACCCACTGGAAATTATGAAACATGGCACAAAAACTTTTTATCATTGTTCACAACTTCAATTAACAAGAACCTTCTGCAAGAACAGCATAAAACCTTTCTGAACTTTCTACTACAGTCCTCTAAATAAAACCCCTAGAAAATTTCTGCTTTATCATGCATTATGCCCTTCTTTAAGTCTGGGCAATTTACGTGTCATAGACTGTGCACTCAGGCTTTAAGAAGGCAATCATTTTTAATTTCATACTTGGTACTGCTGAGGAAGTGCTCTCCAGAAGATGTGAGGATGAGGTCCATCACATCTATTTAAATTTGGTACTTAGCAACGGGTATTTTGTGTCCTTTAAAATACACGTATTTGTATTATTGGGATGAAGAGAAATGCTCAGTATCTTCAGATTTCCACACTGACAGTGCAATCACTGAATCACTGCAGCCTGGCTCAGTGCTCTGCTCAGCAACACCACGTGGACATTTCTTTACATTTTAGCCCAAGCACAGGAACCCACCTCTGTTTTCTGCTTCCACCATAAAGTGACACAAAACCTGGGAAACCTACAGCCCCTTCGTGTCCCTGTGTCAGCTCTTGAACAATTTTACCCCACTCTGTCCTGTTTCACCCCTACAAATGTCCCCCTTTGCCTCTGAATGACACCACCTACACCAGCCCTACCCTAGGAAGCTTCATATATCACACCTAATGCCATCCTTTATAAATTAAGACAGAAGAACTTACTTTGGTGCTGAACAAACCTAAATATTACTACAACTAAGCACAATGCTATTACTCATCTAGTCCTGCACAGTCTTTTGTATGGAGCTACAAACTATTTTATAATCCACCAGGGAAAATAATGGGAAGAACTTAGTCTCTGAAAATAAATATTTATAGATATTATAAATAAATTATTTCAGAACAAGGTGAACATTTTCTGTTAAGAGTCAAATTGAAGGACTATTTGTCACCAGGATACCTAAATGCTTGGTACAATTAATGCCCAATTTCTAATCCCAGGCAGTTAAGCATGAATGTAATTCTATGAATTTTATTCAGACATGTTTAGTTCCTTTGCATGCTTAAGGATTTTTATTTTAAGTTTTTTAACCAGCCATGTCCATAAATATCTAACCCAGATACATCTTTCCTCCCTCATCAGTAATTAATTTTAGTACATTTTACGGTTTTTGCATTACAAAATCTGCATTTACTAGATTGCCTTTTACTAAAATGAAACAACAAATTACTAAGTACACTCCATCTACGTTCCTCGTGTCCAATATGCACAAAGCAGGAGCTTTATCATATGTCATTTTAGACGTGTACAGCCTGGTCTTTATCTGTCTTATGAAAAAAATCTTCAAGTTGACCCAAGTTCAGAAAATGCCTTTAAGTATCACCAACATAGATTCCACCTCCAATTAAATACATGCACAACTGCATCTATAATTGAATTTATGTATGAGTCTACATATAAACTCCAAATCAAACGGTTAGGCATGTTAAAAAGAAGCATCATGACAGATATAATTAGTTATTACTCCATTTAACTCCATCAGTAATGTTAAAATCTGGGTCAAGGCAGAACGAAAATGCCACCGAGAGCCTGCAGCTCTGTGAACCTGCCTGAAGCCACCACTCCCTCCCACATCAGCCCACCACAGCCCTCTGCACCCAGAGCAAAAGGGGAATGGCAAGAGATGGACTTTATTGTGGCTGTATTCCTCAGCCCACCCCATGTGACAGCACCTGATGGAGCAGAGGGACATGTGCACCCCAGAACTTGGGGCTGTGGGTTGGAAACCTTTCCCATGGCACTGTCACTCTGGTGTTTGTGGCAGGATGGCATCACACACGCTGATTTAGGCATGAATGGCACAATCAGAGCTTTCCTCTGACTGTAAATTACACAGCCTGGACATTCTCTGCATATTTGAAACAACTCAAATGAATTGGTTAGAGAAAGGAAGCACTGAAGCCGTTTCAGTGACAATCCCACAGCCATGGAGTGACTCTCTCTTTCTCCAAGAAAACAAATCTTGTAACTCGGGTTAAAAACGCACTGGCCAAGAGTCATTCCACAAAATTACCGACAGGATACAGCCACAGAAACAAACATACCGCTACTTTTTCTTTCATTTTCAGAATTTTGAAAACAGGAGTAACACTTTATCAAAAGCAACATGCTACTCACTTCTGGGGATATCAGCCCTGCTGGCCTGATCTGCCTGAGCAACAGCAAGAAAAAAGTATCTTAAAAGGGAAAAAAAAGCCATTCTCAAGAGTCTGCAGGATGCTAAAATACAGCTGATAGTGCAACACAAATATGGCATATGAGAGATAACTGAACACAAATCACCCCAACTGCATAGTCTCAGAAGGCCCCAAACAGAACCATCTTTTTTGTGGATTTAAACTCAAAAGAAACAATGTTCATGGGCAGAAAGTCAAAAGATAGTGGATCTAAATCCCAGCTTTACTTGGTTTATCCTTTTTATGATCTTGAGCGTGTCTATTCTCCATCCTGTATCACTCTCCCCCTTAAACTCAGCTGATAATGCTTAGCCAGTTTTGTCCTGAGCTTTGTTATCAACACACAAAGACTTCTTTAAGGTTACGAGCAATCTTATCCGTGCTTTCCTTGGAAGTACTTAAAGATGAAGCAGCAAGAAAAAGCCAACAATTTGCTTTCCTGAATATACTACTGACAAATGTCCCTCAAGATTCTGATCCTCTCCCCCAAACTGGAGCAGCTCCTTTTCCATGCACTGTCTGCCGTCCCTGGGGTGAACCTTTCCCAGCTCTCACTGGAATGATCTCAGCGTTTACATTTTATCCATTAAAGCAAGCACATAACAGCCTGTGCAGTAACACACTCCGCCACTCAGCCCAGTCAGAACTAGCTCGTGTCATTGTTGGGAGGAGGGCAGGGAAGACACCCAAAGAAACCATCCACCCTTTTTGAAACACTGCAAGAAAGGTCTGGCCCAGTGGTGAGATGTCATTGGAAATAAGATGGCAAAGCAAGGAAGCACTTCAAAGGCCATGAGATAAACCAGAACAAAACATTAAAAGCTGTCTTTAGCTGTCTTCCAGGGATTTATCCATTCACCTTACAGACAGAAAGACAAAATGTTTTCATCTGGGGCCTGATCAGATTTTTCAGTGTGATTAACAAAGACAACAGAATATAATTTGTCATCACTAGATGAGTTTCTCAGCTTTGTTCAGCTACACAGACAGACATTATGGGACAGTGTAAACTCTTTAAACTGAAAACTACCCTTCTAAACAACACTCGCTAATATTCCACCCCCCAGGACTTCTTTTAATCTTCTCCTGGCAATAGCTTTAATTTTTTTAAACATTTCCATTAGGACAGCCTGCAGATTTCCCATGTTTTCCACATATGCCCCATATGTTACCTACACATGTAAATCCCCTACTAGCTTCTATGTGATGCTTTCCTGATTGTACAGCCACAGGTGAATAGAGGGGCTTTTTTTAACTGAATTTCAATTTCTTAATTGAAGCCCCCATATAACTGTTTTCCTGCCACAATTTCCTCCCCTAAATCCTTTCTGATCTTTGTTTTCCTTGCCATGATATCATATTATGCACTCCCGAACACAGTTATCTAATTTTATACCCAGATGAATAAAACTTTGTCATACAAGCTGAACTCAGAGAAACAAACAGCTGAAACTGCTCCATACAGCTGCTCAGTTGTTTATTACAATTCCTTGGCATCTGTATGATCCACAACTGACTTATATGTATATAAATACCTATAACTGTACACTGTGTATAGAAGAAAGTGTCTATTTACACACACACTTGGTACTTTGATGAAAATATTGAGGGCCATGCACATCTCATCAGACACATGTCTACTGACTTTGTTATGACTGCACCAGTTCAATCCACCTACTACGTAATTTATTGATTGGGATTCCTTAATGACACATGGCTTACAAAAACCAGTACTTAAGTCAAATATACCTTACATGAAGGAACCCCATTGTTTTATTGTTGACCAAAGTGGATCTAACTACAGGCTGCTGGTAGGAGAGGCAGTCCTGCCCTCTTTGCAGCTTCTTCTCTTCATCCCTCTTCTTCAATACAAAAAACCCATTTTTTTTCCTGGCAGGATTAGCTTTCAGCTCATCCCATAGCTACACAGTTGCTGGAGTCAACACAAGGGAGGGCCCAGAAAGTGAAGCCAGGGACTACAAAGAGAAAAAAGAAACAGCACTCGGATTTTCAGCTGACCTAAAATGGCACTACAATTTCAGTCAACAATAAAACCACTGCCTTGCTGCATAAAAATATAGGGAGCTACTTTATCATTCAATCAATCAAATGTCCCCACAGTGAGGCTCTGCTATCCATAAACCTCACCACTGATGGAAATTTCAGGATTCAGGTAAACCACTGTCTTCAACTGGGTTAACTTAACACTTCGATTTATCCAATGCGAAAAACAGGTCTGAACATTCCACACTGTTTTACAAAGCTCAGGAAAATCTTGGCTTTTCCTAAATATTAAGTATGTTTCGTGAGCAATACTATCAGCATTACAGCCAGAGTTTCTATGGTCTGGTAAAACAGCAGCACTTTCTCCTTCAACACTGTAACTTCACAGCCCAGTCCCACCTTTGTACACTGAGGGCTGAATAGACAGCAAAGCAGCAAGAGAGAGGAGAGAGAGGGACAGCACACGAGATGCTGGTCCATTTTCCACAACACAACACCCAGTGCCTTTACTTCCCTAATCAGCAAACCCTGCAGGAAAGCTGGAAGCAGTAAGGAGGAGGAAAAACAAATCCAGCAACTCTTCAGGCCCATGTCTGATTCTGCACCAGCAAAACTCTTCCAGCTCATTCCAGTTTTATCCGTGGGATATTTATGACCACTTTTTCCAGCGCAGTGTAACTGTGCTTTGTGGCTATGGAAGTGTCTTTACTGAGACAAACACTACCTGCAACACATGAACTAAATAAACTTCTCCACTGAGCCTTTACTCAATGTATTCTAATGCTCACGGAGTTTTGTGGAACTCAAACTGATCTTAGAAAGTTTCTCCTAGATAAAAACAGCCTTATGGGCTTCAGAGAGCTGTCATTGATCTCCTGAGTGAAATCAGTCAAATGTAGCTATTTTAACACTAGATAATTCACATACTAGGACATAAAATATTTACTGAAAACAATGGTCATTTCTCAGTTCTCTGAAGAATGAAAGATCAACACAATTCAACACAGGGGTGGAAGAAATCATAGCATGTTCTGACTGACAGTGCAGTGTATTTGCAAATCTACATATTCTACACAACACTGAGAAAAATCACACTAGGAATGGAAGGGAATGACTGCACTTGCAGCTTTTGTGGAACTTGGATGTAATCAGGATAGGAGCAGATCAAATGGTGGTAAATATGTGAGAGTTGAAGAAATTTTCCTTACACTTCCTTGGACATTGTTATTACAAGCTGCTAAGATAAATTTCGTAGCAGACTAGTGCAATTCTAGACTTCAGCTAATTTAAATCACACTGCCTATATTCTAATCAGAAACGAGGATTTACACCTCCTGCTAGAAGTATCATCAGAAGCCATGACACTCAGATTTTAACAATGATCCAGAGATTTTTTTAGCCCAAGATCATGTGAACTGTATCAACACATGTATTACTAAAGACTCAAGTGATATTTGCAACAAACAGCTACACCTTGGAGCAAAAGAATAACCTTCTATAAGAAACGTCTAACACAGATGCCCTGTAAACTAAATAAAAACTTACTAGAAGTATGCCACCACTGTGGTTTGTCTCTGTTGTGGAACCCAGACCTAAATAAACTGTTAAACACTTAGTGTAAAGGTATGCCAAACATTTCTCAGAACTTTCTTAAGGTCCCAACAAAGAGTCAACCTTTTTTGCAAAATGAGGCCTAGGTTAAATATTTTATTTGGCTCCTCAAGATGGACTGAGAAGTTGGGCACTAGCTCCAGATCAGTTCTTGGACTCACATCAAACATTACCCTGTCATTTATCCAGTCAGTCAAAACAATGTTTTCCATCTAAACCTTTAATGTTTATGTCCTGAAAAACTGCTAATTGAATCCAGTTCTTGAAATCCATTTTTTTAATCTATACCATCTAATTTAGAGATAATGAACAGAAAAGATAAGCACTGAACAATGATTGCAGGATTAATCCCATAAACATTCAAGCCAAAACAGAAGACTGCTAGTTTCATAGAGCCAAAGAAAATTAAGATTAAATAGCATTTGTCAGTTTGAGAATAAACTTTTAAAAACACTGGATACACAGATTCTTCTAATTCCAAACAATTTTAGAACTCCAGAGCCCTCAAACTGCTTTTCCAATCAAAAAGGGTAATCAAAACCACACAGAACACTTCAAAACTATTCCTAGGCAAGAACTGACAACATGTCAGCTGAATTAATAAAATTCATTGTTTTCCTTAAACATGTAAAGCTTCCTTACAACAAATGACCTTTGGTGAAACAACTCCCCATCAGCTAAAGCAGAAAATACCTCAAGCTGTTCAACTGGAGAAACAGGCCAATGCTCTATAAGCTTCCAATAACAGAACTGGTACTCAGCTGCTAACCCTGGAACAGTCCTAAAAAGACAATTCTGCCTTCATCCCATGCTCTGCACAGTCCCTTCCTAAAATACAACATGACAAAAAACCCCAAAAGCATTCCTTAGGGTTGTACCTGCTCCATTTGGGGGGTGACCACAGCCTGGTTCTGGTCACAGTCACACTCCCCTCAACACACTGAGATTGTCACACACACAGCTTCACTGTACGCTCAATCCTCAGTAAAAATAAAATATGACACATATTTGAACACAAAACACAGAGGTGAGAAAGACAACTCCCTAGACAGTATTTTCCAGGATTTTAAATAAGGCTACAGACCATTTTAAATGTTTCAAAGATAGGCAAGTCTGAGCACTCACTGCTCAGGAAAAGAAAGTACTAAAGCACTGCATCAACACAGCAATAACCTGAGGAGAAAGCTACAAAACACTCGGTAAAGACAAGGCAGCACTGTTCCATGCAGCAGTCACAGCTACACTCATTTTAGGAGCTTTATTTCCAAGTGTAATATAGAGACACTCACAAATCTCCACGAAAACTAGATTATAAATCTAGTCTGAGTATTTCCAAAGTAAAGCATAAGCAGATACATTTCACTTTTCCTGTAAAAATAATATACTTGGAAAAATCAGTATGAAAACACCTCTCTTTATTAGGCATTAAACTGGAGATATTTCCCATGCACCTAAAGTAAAAGTAACAATTCCTTTAACATTATTAACAACTTTTATTTTGCAGGCTGGTTAGATATAGATATATATCTACTCACTGTATGTAGAGGTGAGTATATACAGTGTAAAGCTATTCTTTTCTCATAGCTTACCTTCGTGTACTGATGCCTCACGACACACAGCATCATTTATGTGCTGGAGGACTTAACAACACTTTGAAGGAAAAAAGCTAGTTCCAAGTGTCCTGTATTTTTTTAAAGCTCTAGCAGAATTTCCAGTATTTTTCCCCCTAAACCTATTTACCTGGGATTTTATACGGAAAAGAGCATCGTTTTAAGTGTTCAAGATCAGATTCTTTTCCTTCTCAGCATGCAGGTGAACCGTTTTTATGGTATTTTAAAACATCAGAGGTCAAGTGGTCTTCTGGAGGAGGGCAGCACAAGGCACTTCACCCCAGAGCCGCGAACAATCACAGCATCATGGAATATGCTGAGCTGGAAGGGACCCTCCAGGATGAGCGAGTCCAGCTCCCGGCCTTGTACAGGACACCCCAAAATCGCTCCCTAGCCCTGGGAACATTGTCCAAAGACTCCCCGAGCTCTGGCAGCCTTGGGGCTGTGACCACTGCCCTGCGGAGCCTCTCCAGCGCTCAGCAGTCTCAGCTGAGCAAATCGCTTAAAAACCCCAACAAAACAACAACTATAAACAAAAACAAAGAGATCAAAACGAACAGCGTGATAGCTTCTTTCGAGTTTACGCCGAGAAGACGAAGGGAAAATAAGCAGCAAAGTTGGGGGTACGGCGGCTGAAGTTCGCCCAGGCGGCTGCGGGGCCCGGGCCGGGCGGGCGGCGGAGCCCGGACACGCCGAGCCCGGGCCCGGGGGAACCGAGGAGAGGGAAACCGAGGAGAGGCAAACCTCGCCCTCCCCTTCCCTGCGAGGCCTCAGGGGCCGTTCCAGCCCCACGTTCAACCTCAACGACACCCGGAGGAGCCGCCGCCGCCCCCCGCCCGGGCCGGCCCCGCGGCCCCGGCCCAGCCTCACCTGTCAGCCGCAGCTTGACGGGCCCGTTCCGCCGGGCCCCCGGGTTGGACATGGCCCCGGCCGGGGCTCCCCCGCCGCTGCTCCGCCAAGGGCTCGGGGGAGGCGCCAATGGAGCCGGGCCGGGCGCTCAGGGCAGCGGCGGCCGCCGGAGGAGGAGGAGAAGGAGGAGAGGCCCGGATGTGCCCAGCGTCGCCATGAGCGGGGCCGCGGAGGAGGAGCGGAGCCTTCCCTCCGCTTCCCTCCGCTTCCCTCCGCTTCCCCGCCCCCGGGCCCGAGCACAACAAAGCCGGGACGGAGCCGCACGGACGGACGGACGGACGGGCTGGGCTCGGCTCCTCTCCTCCGGCCCTCCCTCCCTCCCGGCCCGGGCAGGCCCTGCCCGCCCCCGCGCCCCGCCTCGGGCCGGCCCAGCGGCCTGAGGGGCCACGGCCTCGGGCGGCGGCGGCGGCAGGGACACCGCGGGCCGGGACACTGCGGGCCGGGACACCGCGGGCCGGGGCACCGCGGGCCGGGGCACCGAGGGCCGGGACACCGCGGGCCGGGGCGGTGCGGGCCGGGGCGGTGCGGGCCGGGACACTGAGGGAAGGGACACCGCGGGCCGGGACACCGAGGGCAGGGGCACCGCGGGCAGGGGCACTGCGGGCAGGGGAGGCCGCGGGGAATGGGCCCTGGGCTGGGAGAGATGCGATCGGGAATGGGCATGGACTGGGAGAGATGAGATCGGGAACGGCCATGTCCCAGGAGAGCCGGGGATGGGGAAGGATGGGGGAACTGGCCATGTCTGAGGGGGATTAGGGGCCTGGGAAGGATGTGGAGGATGGCCATGGGCTGGGAGAGCCAAGGATCGAGAATGGCCATGGGCTGGGAGAGCCGGGGATCGAGAAGAATGTGGATGAATGGCCAAGGTGGGGAGGAGAGGATGACAGAGAAGTTGTGTGGGGAATTGGGATGGGAAAATCGAGGGTAAAAATGGGAAAAGACATGGCAGGAGAATTCAGAGCCAGGCTGAAATGTGTGGTCCCACACAGGAGTGCTGCTGTTCCAGGGCAGTATTCCCTGTGGACAGGGTGTGACAGACCAACCCAGGAAACTGTTAAACTTTGGACCAATTTTGTCCTTATCTGTACTGTGTAGAAATCAGCAGTTGGGTTCTGTGAACTGCCATTCGTAGAATAATAATTTAAAAAAAAAAGTGCCTTGCATCCAATGCCATGTGGCGTAATTTAACTCCCACCCTGTGGAAAAGGTGACCCTTCTCGGAGTTTTCCCAGCTCTGCAACACACTCCTCATGAGGGGAGCTCCATCAAGGTCATGGGCAGCTTTCTGCAGGGCCAGAGGGTTCTCAAGGGTGAGAAAAGCTCCCAGAAAACCTACAAAAGTTACCACAGTC
The DNA here is from genome assembly GCA_014839755.1 of Sylvia borin. Lineage (NCBI taxonomy): Eukaryota > Metazoa > Chordata > Aves > Passeriformes > Sylviidae > Sylvia > Sylvia borin. The sequence continues at coordinate 811,682 of CM025974.1, forward strand.
AAGGTTACTTTGGAAGTCTGAGCTAATACATCACACACCTACTCTTACTAACAACCTTACTAATACCCTACTCGTTTGATCATGTCACTGCTCTGGCTTCTTCCTGCTGAGGTAACCAGTGCAGTGTTATCATGTGGGTAGTCAGAGGTGAGGATCCAGGCAGGATTTCAGCTGGGCAGCTCCATGAGGGACCAGTGCAAGATCTGCAGGCAGCAGATGAAGGGAAGCCTGGCAGAGCACCAGGAACTGCAGCAGTGTAGGGAACCAAAGATGCTGACAGTCCCTGAGGACTGAAAGTGCTTCTTTCCCAGCCAAAGAATCCCATTGGAATGTTATGATCCAGAGGTTCTTCAGCCAGCACTATCCCCCAAGTTCTCAAAAATATTCTCAGATTAACAGAGCTGATGTCTCCCTGATCCTGCTTTCGGTTTCAGAAGCCAAGAGCTTGCAGTAAATAGTGACTTTATGCAGTTCCATTGCAGGAGGCTTCACTCTGTGCAGGCCTGATCCTGTGAGAGGGACAAGCAGATGTCATCAGAGCTGCTGACAAGAGCCCCCTGCTCCACTGCAGCCTGGTGTCACTGAGCAACACATCCTTTTGGGATGAGGTAGCTCGATGGGATCCGCAGGGATGGGAGTGCCTTGCATCATCCTGCAGATCGTTTTGGATGACAGCCTTTCCTCTGGCCTTGGGAGTTCAGTCCTGCCTTCCTCAGCCAGAGCTTCACAGCTGAGCCACCCTCTAAAGGATTGGTGGAAATGTATAGAGAAGGGGCAAGGTCAGGAACTTTTTAGGATATTAACAAGGTTGTGGAAGAATCCACAAGGAAAAAAATTATGTAATAGTTGGTATCATTATGATATCATATCAGTGGTATTGGTGTCATATGAGTGAAACTTTGGAAGAAGTATTTAGAAATAACAAAAATTTCTTCTTTTCCATAGCTGCACAGAAACGGGCTTTGATTTCTTGAATTTACCAAGAGGAAGAAGGAGAAGGTTTTGCTTTCACAGATAGTTCTCAAAGGATTTAGTGGTTCTGAGCACCAGGAAATATGGACAAACATCTTTAACTAAGTAATGTTCATTTTCAGAAAAGGATGGTTGTAGTTAATTTTTTAGAGGTGAGGTTCTCCATCTTTAGAAATGGAAGAGTATACTAGAAACTCATTCTTTGGCATGTGGATTATGTTCAAAGCAAATCAACATTTAAGAATTACATTCCATTTGTTTCTGTGTATAGGTTTAACCATGGCACATTCCTTCAGCAGTAATGAGAGCTGGCTGGTACTATACCACATTCTTCCCCAGCTTCTGTAATGATAGCAAGAAAGCAAGAGAGCTCTGCCCCTGTTACTATGATTTCATGAGTCAATTAAAAGGTTATAACTATTTTCCTGAGACAATTTTTAAAAATAAAGATACTTCTTAATTATCTGGATTGCATTTACTTCTACTAACTTCATAATTTACTAAATTTCCCAGAGTCTGACATGCTTGAATTACAGACACCTCTGGAGATCATGGAGTTAAAGATGGGTTGATCACTGGAGAATTGCACCTTCATTTCCTCTTTCTCTATGATGTATTTCCATTGTATGTGCAACTACACGCTAATGTGGATAATGCTAAATGCCTATTTTGCCACCTAATGGTGTAATTCTGAGAAATAAAGCATTATAGCAGATTACACCTAGGCAACCCCCAAATTTTTTACATTTATCGGATTTAATTTCATCTAGAAAGAGAAAAATTTGAAATATTTATGAAAGTCTGTCCCTTTTCTTATCACATCAGTATTTTTTTCTTTTTTTCAGTAAAGGTCCATTGTTGTGGCAAAAAAAAAAAAAAAAATCTAGAAAACCGGAATTGTGAAGAATGATGAATATTTCTACTAGCAGTTTTCTCTGCCTCTTTGTTAAATCACCTGATCAACTCGTACCCTTTCTAAGCATTCATCAACACCTTTGATTGCAAAGGGCATTGTTCTCCTCGTCTGCCTCTTTGGCACAGGTTTTTCTTCTAAACCTTCCCTAAGCCAGTCATAACTTCTTACTGTAGCTAAAGTACTTCCTGAATTCATTGCAGATCCATCAGTTTTTTTGTCCTGTTCCTCAGTGGAATTCTGTCCTCCATGAGGCTTTCTGCCACCTTCCCTGCTGCTCTTCTATGCCAAAGCAGCAAATCCGACTGCAGTCTCCTATCAAATGCTTCTGCGTTTCAGGAATAAGGATGAGGAACAGAAAATTTCGCTTTGTACACGATTCCTTTTTACCCTTTGCAGATTATGAAAATTGTCGGACTGGAGGATTATTTGTGTTGCTGCTGAATGGAACAAGGTACATTAAAGCACTGAGATGCACATGCTTAAATATCTGGTTTTCCTCTGTCTCTGTTGCTGCTCAGAGACAAAGAGAGTTAACCCAGCAGTGGAGGACAAACCTATCAGAGCTCTGGGATGAAGAAACATGTCTAGACAGGGGCTCTGGTTCTCACTAAGGCTCCCTTTGGCATGCAGAGACAATGTTTATGCAAGAGGTCAAGAATCAATCCATTTCTCAAGCTGGAGCTGGAGATGAAGCTTTTCAGGAGAAGAAACTAGGAAGGAAATCTCCACCCATGCGCTGGCTCCTGCAAAAGGGGACAGCAGCTTGGAGCAGAGACACCGTGGCCCTCTGAGACAGGATGTGTCTTGGGGAAATGATGTGTCTCTGAAGGGAAATGACTGCAGCTGTGGCTACAAAAAAAATGCATGAGCTTCCATATCACAGGATTTTCCAGTGGTTAGTCACTAAGATAACTTCTAAGTCCATCCATCCAGAAAAGATTAGTAACTGATGCACAGATATTCCATGCAGTTCTCTAGCCTTGTTATTTCCTCATCATGTCCTGCAGGACAGCACTAGCCTAATGTGCACTATCCTAATCCTTTTAGCCAGAGAAGAAAAGGGAGATTTTGGAGACAGGCATTGAACATGGAATAAATAGATGTGTTGCATTTTATCACTAGACAGAGGCTGAAGTCCACTTTCTGAGAGGGGAAAATCTGCCATGAAAAACCATGTCCTGGTGCCTGGGCAAAAGGCTGGAGGTGACACCCATGTGCCAGCCCCTTGTGTAGCTCATGTCACCCCTGTTCTCTGCTGCAGGATGTATCTCACAGCCCAGAACCCAGTGGCAGGTGCTGCACAGCATTTGAAGAGCCCAATACACAGGGCAGAGCCCAGCTTGAGTCTTCAAGCACATTGCACGTGTCTTAGGCTTAAAATACATTCCCTGACTTGTCTTGATTCAAAATCAATGAGACTGTTGACTTGAAGTACAAAATCAGCCTCCAAAATCTTGGGCCAAAAAAAAAGGTCTGTCTGAAGAATATTTCCTTTATTCTTCCATGATTTCCACTTACTTATCCATAGGACACTATCAATAATAAAGTTTCTTTTCCAGCTCTTGGACAATTGGCTCCGTTAAGTGCTTTGAGAGCTAGATGCTAAATATTCTGACTGAAATGACAGAGGTTCCCTGAAATCCCACATGTTCCCTTGTGCAACTGCTCTGTGCAACTTTCTTGTGTTGTGTTGTGAACGAAGCAACTGTAGAATCTCATCTTTAGATTTCCTTGGCTGATACAAAACAGGTTCCTAGAAGACCTTACAGAAGAAGACAGTTGGAAAGTCTCCTCTGAATGACATGCATCAAGAACTTAGTTTACCACTGTGCTACAACATCTGTGTGTACACAGTATCTGATTCAACTTAACACTGTGTGTATTGTCCCAGAGCTCAGACAAATGAAGGGTTTTGAGGAAGAATCTCAGCCCAAATAGGTATTTAAAGAGTTGACATGCAGCACTGTTTTAACCAAGCCACGTTATTTAGCCACTAAAGGAATATCAAACCTCCTCCAATCTTTCTTACTCCCTGTGACCCAGCATCAATTTGAGGTAATTATTTTGTCACCTGCAAAAGGTGAGCTGTAAAATCTCCTACACTGCAAACCTCAGAGTTTTAATTATGGTGTTGATGCTGAGAGCAGGATGCCACCACCAGGGATGCCAGGAGCTGACTCAGCCCTGCTGCTATAAACTCACCCTCAGCCGCTGGTGATCAGCAGGGATGCACTGGCACGTGTTTGCCTTCATCAGCCGGTCCTCGGTCTGCCCAGGTAACACCCAGCCTTAATCACCACCTCTGCTGAATGCTTTGGAAGAAGTGACAAATGTTCTGTGATGCACCTTCCAGCCCTGGCCAGCAGAAAAGCTTTCCTGGCTCTCCAAAAGCCCTGGAACACTGTCTGATAAGCCTTAATAACGTGGCATATTTAGCCAGTTCTCACTGGCCATCATGACTTACCCAAATATCCAGAGATTAACCTTCCAAGCTGTACAGAATCCCACGGGTCAGGGCTTATCATGAGGTTTAAGGGCAGCAATTTATCCCATCCTAACCTGTTGCAGGGACTGTAAGAGACAATGCAGCTACAGAGAGGCAAGAGGCTGGCAGCAGACCCCTCTCATGTTGGCAGGGGCATCTTGGGGCAGTCTAAGCCACTTAAAACAGCCCTCACCTTGTAGTTCTAATTCTCCCTGTTTCTTCAAATAAGTGGAAGTTTTTCCATGTGTCTCACCCAAGTTACTTCCCAAGATTTCCATTCAAGACACAGGATTAATTCCAGGAAATGTATCAAGTTATAACAATGTTGTGTAGCCCTACAGGTAGCTGAATCCACCAAGTTCAAACCCCAAAATAGCTCACAAAGCCCTAACCCCACGGGATGATTATTTTCTGCCATGGGGAAGCAGGCACTAAGAGTCAGATGAGCTGTCTCAGGCTGTGCAAACCACATCTACTCACAGTTCTGGGAACTGCTGAAAGGAGCCCAGGCTGTCCAGGTTTGGAAACATCCTGCTTTGTCTTACATGAAGTCTGGAGACATTTATAAACATGCTGTGTGAAAACTAAATCCATAAATAATCTCAGTCATGACACAAAAGCATTTGCAGGTTCAATAAGCTCAACAATCTCTCTTTTTAAAAGAAGTATTATTTCTAAAACCTTCTGAACTGCAGAAATACCTAACCTATCCACAAGCTGTACTGGCTTCCTTTTGTGCTTTCTTTTAACAGAAACACCCACAAGTCCACTGTGGAATCAATTTGAGAGGATTAAAGATAAAGTTATCTCTAAAAATACCTCTAAAAAATTTCATTTGAAAAGTTACAAAGCAAGGTTTTATGTCGGGTAAGAACAGCACAGATATTTAAGTAGGTTAGTGGGTCTAGTGAAGTGCTAAAAGTAACCTAAAGCAAAATCTGTCACCGTGTGTCTTGAATCATGCCTTTATTCCATTCTTGAAACCCTTTAAAATAGAACTGGAGGAAAGATGGTTTTCTCCTTTTCTTTCTAGCATTAGAATTCAGGGGCAACATGTCTAATTAGGCAATGTGTCAAACAAAAGATGGGAGGGTTTGGCTCTTCAGTCAGATATAATCACCCTGCAAGGAGCCACATCCAGCCCCTCTGTGCACATGTTCTCATTCACTGACTGCAAAACTCAGGGGTTTTGAGCAAATGTCATCTCTCATTTGTCCTGCAAAGAAGCACTGCACAGTTTGGTTGCTACAAATTGAACAAACATTTGGATTATGTTGCTAGAAAGACATTATGTTCCAATTTGGGTCTAATACACAGTGGGATGGCTACGAGGAAGTAAGTTCATCCTTTAGTTAAAAATGGTTTTTGTTGGGTTTTTTTTTTTAATGTAATGTTTATTCCTAGGTTGCTTTTTTTCTGTTGGTAACTACAGCACACTGAATTCTGTTGACAGCTGCAAATCCACAGTGCAATACAGCAGATCAAACGTTGTGTTCTGCAGCAGGGTAGGATATCTGTATGTGCTCTAGGTTTTTAAAAAGTTTTTAAAGACACTTTGGGTGAAAGCTGCAGGAGTGGGCTCATCTGATTTTTCTTAAGTAATTTCTAGCATCATTTGCTATTAAAATTTGGTTTATTAAAAATTATTAGATCCCCACTGTCAGTCTCCCTCAGTCCCCTCTGTTTTTCCTTTGAGTTAGTTTACATCTTGCAGAGTTGTTACCACTTCCCCTCTGCTCACATTTTCCTTCCCTAATCCCTGTCTGGCTCCAGACTGCAGGTGTTGATACACACTTCAGTACAGATGGGGTAATGGCTACAGCTGAAGGAGCTACAGAAACCAGTATTTGTACACAGACAAAAAATTCCTGCTCCATTCAAGTTAAGTTTGCAAAGCAGTTCTTCAGAAGTGGCATGTGGCTGTCCTGCCTGTCCCAGCCCCCTGCCCTTATTTCCCCAGATTGGTCATGTTCTCCCTCACAAGTTATATGAACTGCAGCTATGGGGTTTTTTTAGCCATTAGGGGAAAGGAAATGACATATGGAGAGGATTCAAGTCCCTCCTCATTCCTAGAGAGTCTATCCAGAAAGTCAGTGTGCTGAGCTCCATCCAAGTGTCGTTTCCTGCTCAGAATTGGGAAGGGGAGCTGGAGGTGGGAGGAGAGATGGAGACGTAACATGAAATTGCTGCTTCTGATTAACAGCACATTCTGCACATGATTTCACAGCATTGCTTTGAACAGAACTGAGCCTCTGCAGCCCAAATATGTGTAGCAATCCACTGATGAAAGAGCTATTTTTACATCTGTTTCATATAGTGGGTAAAAATGAAGTGATTGGGATGGTGGAAATGTGCTTTGGAGATTACTGAAGATTTTCTGATAACTTTGTACCTCCAATCTTCCATATGCCCACAGAGCATTATTAATACTCCTGGTAGTACAGCTTTTTTACCACTGTGAAGCTGCACACAAAAGCAATCTGTTAAAGAGAAAAAAATTGGGTAGCTTTCCACTATTTTATATATATATAAATCTATAAATGTATGTGTGATGCCATGATTTTTATATCTATATATATACACACAAATAAATAAAACAGACCTTCAAAAGATGACCCCATGATTTTCACTTCACATTGCAATGCAAATTGAGAAAGATATGAAATGAAGGAGAACGATTCCTCATTACACTGCCTCTTTTGTTGAGCTCATAGTTGTGATCCAAACTCCCCCACAGTGAAGCCAGTGCCATCGATTTTGCTTTCAGTGTGTCAGTCAATTGAAACTCTGTTCCTGACACATGATTTACACATCACTTCTGGAGCTGGCTCATTGTTCTATCCAAATGATCAGCACAACATTTTAATGTGGTCAAGCAAGTTGTGCTTGGTGAGAATGAACAGGATTTTTCTCCATCCTGCTTTATTTTTTTTTCTCCCCTTTCCTCGTCCCTTTAAATCCCAACTTCACTTCCCTCCCACTACTGACACTCCCCAGGGCAGTGGGTGAACTGCAGCCTGGAAAGGGGCCACGGCTCTTCCACGAAATCTTCTGGCTTCTGCGGAAGAGCGTCCATTTCCTGGAGCCAGCCTGAGACAGACAGTGCTCTGCAGGCAGGACTGGAATCCAGTGACCCCTAATCCATAGGAAGTGCTAGGAAACTCACAGCAAATCAATTCTCCCTCAGCTGTCCACAGGCTGAGTCTCTGCCCACCTCGTGTCAGTGCCATTCCCTGATCAGGGAGGAGGAAGTGTTTTACAAACACAGTGGACGACTTTGCACGCTTGGAGCAGGAGGGCTCCTGTGAATGGTTTTTCCTGAAATTTCCAGTTCCAGGGGGTGTACTGCTCCCTCCCAGCCTAAGGAGGGGGTCCCCTGATTCCCTCTTCTTCTAATGCTCCTCTGAAGGCCAAAGGGTTAATGTGTTTCCTGCTACATTTTAAGTGAAAGTCCTAACATTTTCCTCTATGGGTCAAATATAACTAAACACAATTAACCTTCATTAATTACTCCTGTTTTGACTAACAGTGCCTCTTCCTCAATTTACACACTTTCCAAAGTTTAGACCTGTACTTAAATCTACATCATACCTTATCACAGCAGAGCTTCAACACTCCTGGGATAATGCCATATTCAGCAAAAGGCTGACTGTGACCAGAGGTGCCAAGGGTTAACTGCAGGGACAGACATCAGGATTCCCAGGCTCCAGGTGAATTCTGCCAGCAACTTTCTGAATGTCTGTGGATAACTTTCCTGTGTCTCAGCTTGCTGTGCTGTGAAATAGATTTAGAAACAGAAGAGATCTATGAAGTATTGTTGGGTAGCGAATTCCTTTTCCTGCAGAACTACAGCTGCTTCTTGCTGCTGATACACCACCGTGGTTCTGTGCAATTTAAATCATTCTGGATAGAGTTGCAGGAAGCAGCTCTGCTTAAGAGAGTATTTCAGTCTAATTCACAGGAAAAGAAAAAAAAATAGGTTTCTACAGATTTAAACATTTCTAACTTTCCCACAGTTTAAGCTGATTTTCCTGTAGAGGAAAGTGAACAGACGTGCTACTGAATTGCAGGACTGCAAAGTCCCAGCTCTCCTTCCAGAGCCTGGCACCTCGGGGAGCAGCAAAGGGAACAGTCAGCCAGCAGCATCTGCTGCCATCAGAATTTCAGAGGCAGTTACGTTTGCTGAGATCTCAGGCTGCAATCTTGCCATCACTCCACAGATAAAACAGCATGAGCAACAACAGCATTCCAAGCCAGTTGATGTCAGCAGGGGTCTGTTATTGTTGCTCTCAGCACAGAGGAGTTGGCAGACTGACACACGAGCCACCAGACATTGATTCCAGCCCTTGTCCTGAATGAGGCATTTGACAAATAATGAGGAGGAGCACATAAATCTGACTGGGCCATGCAACCAAAAAAAGAAAAAAAAAATTATATATATATATATATATCGCCCCCCATAAAACCAAACCCAACAAATTCAAAACCTGGAGCAATAAAAATTCTCCTCTTCCTTTTTGCTTCTACCACTTTTTTGAAGCTAGAGAGACAGCCTCATGGGTTACTGTGATCCTAACCTCAGAAATACTTTGCATTTTCTTAGAATAAGGAGTGACTCACCCCAGTCACTTACTCATAATCATTGTTGATTGTTGCTGGTGGAAATACATGCTGCCAACAGAGCTCACTGGTGGATAGGCTGAACACATTTTTCTTGGATAAAAACATAGTCTCAGGCCCCAGAAAGTTAATTATTAAGCCACTGAGATGTCAGGCATCTAAATATTTTGCAGTGTTCTATTATTATCTCAATACATTGGACAAATCAGAAGTAATTAAAAAAAAAAAAAAGAAATAGAAACAACACTATTGAACAAGTGTTCTGCATTTACTATCCAGGCACAAAAGCCAAATTACTTGCATATGCTAAAGAGCTATTAAAGGAGTTGTGTTTTGAAGTAACAGTACTTTGATTTTAAAGGGGCTTTTAAAAGGTTGTATCTTATATTCGATGTTTAGTCTGGCTGAACATTCGGGAGTTAGCACATAGATGTTCTGTGTAACCACACTGAGTGCCCCAAAGCCATAGCTCTGTGGGGTTGGTTTTTTTTTTTTTTTTTTTTTTGAAAATGGAGCATTTTTTTGGAAAATGGAGCATTTTGAAGATCTTACCTGAGTGTTGCCGGCGGGATTATCCCACCTCCGGCACCGCCCTCTGCCGGCCCCTGGGCCGCTTTACAGGGTACAAACCCCGGAGTCCTCACACCCCGGGCTCCTCACAGCTCTGACCCGTAAAAACTGTACAAACGCCGGGCTCCTCAAACCCCGGGCTCCTCAAACCCCGGGCTCCTCACAGCTCTGACCCCAAAAAAACAGTACAAATCCCGGGCTCCTCACAGCCCTGACCCCAAAACTACAAACCCCGGGCTCCTCACAGCTCTGCCCCCAAAACTGTACAAACCCCGGGCTCCTCACAGCTCTGCCCCGCTAAAGGGTACAAAACCTGGGCTCCTCACAGCTCTGCCCCCCAAAAAACTGTACAAACCCCGGGCTCCTCACAGCTCTGGCCTCCAAAAACTGTACAAAACCCTGGCTCCTCACAGCTCTGACCCGCTTTACACGGTACAAACCCAGGGCTCCTCACAGCTCTGCCCAGCAAAATTCTACAAAACCCGGGCTCCTCACAGCTCTGCCCCGCTAAAGGGTACAAAACCTGGGCTCCTCACAGCTCTGCCCTCCAAAAACAGTACAAACCCCGGGCTCCTCACAGCTCTGATCCGTAAAAACAGTACAAAACCCGGGCTCCTCACAGCTCTGCCCCCCAAAAACTGTACAAACCCCGGGCTCCTCACAGCTCTGACCCAAAAAACGGTACAAAACCCTGGCTCCTCACAGCTCTGACCCGCTTTACACGGTACAAACCCGGGCTCCTCACATCTCTGCCCTCAAAAAACTGTACAAAACCTGGGCTCCTCACAGTTCTGCCCAGCAAACCCTGACAGCAAATCCGAGGAGGCAACGGCTCAGTTATTAAGGGTGACTCGGTACGATTGCTTTTATAGAGGTTAATTCTTTTAGTTCTCTAGTCACGCAGGAAATCATGATTTTTTTCAACTGATGCTTTTAGGTCAAGGGTGGAAGTTTGACAAGAGAGGAAAGGACACAGGAGGCTTCACTGCAGGTGCATAAAATAGCATAAAATGCCCTGTTCAGTTGTTTTTCCCCTCAGAAAAGGCTCCAGCATTGCAAGGTAGGTGGTCCTTGTCCCTGTGCAAGACCAAGGGGAGCTGTGGTGGCACTGTTGGCACTTTGGCACTGCCCACAGCTGCTTCTAGGGGCCCTGGGTTCCACCTGCAGCCTCAGCCCTCAGCCCAGGGGCAGGCAGAGCTGGGAACAGAGCACAGACACAGTTCAGCCTCTTCAGAGACACCCACAGTGAGGCTTAGTACATGCTACAGCTTTTCTGGAGCTAAAGAAAAACAGCTAAAGTGGTACAGGTCGAAGTAGGAAGGTCATCATGAATCAGTTCAGGACAGTGTGGTTTTTACAAGTCAGTCTCCTATTGACAGGTAAATCTGCAACCCCTGCTGATACACCAGTGACAGCAGTGTGCCACCAGGACCATGTTCTGAGCTGGATGCAGGAACTCCCACAGCTTTAATAGCCCAGCAGGACAATCATTATGGCAGTGACTCACCGAGATCGCTCTGCACAAAACAGTATTGTTACTAACAGGATGTATAGGAGTGTAGATACAGACAAATTATCTGCTGCCATTTGTAACTTTAACAATCCAGCAATATCCAAGCTCCAGAGAGGTCCCATGGATGGATGCCATCACCAGCCTCCAATCAGGGAGGGAACCATTTGCCAGCAAGTGGGGAAGAGGGAACAGCAGACCTGCCCCACACTAATGAAAGCAAGAATGACATCTACATTAGCAATAACCCAGTTAAAGAGATCTTTGTTAGCAGCACACAACAGTGAATTCTTCATGAAGCACACCTGATCTTTGTGGATTGCCAAAGAGTTACACCCAAATCCACTTTTCTACGCATCTGCACTTCAAAATAAACTTGGAAGCACACAAAAGGTGACTAATACAGGAGACAAAACCAGATTGTCCTAATAGGTTCACCTAGCAGAATGAAGGAGTTATTTTTGTTTTGCATGAGTTTTTTATTGCCCTACACCCACAAAGGTGGAAGCAAAGCCGATGGGAACTCTTGGAGAATTGCCTATATATCAGAATTTGCCCCCTCCAACTTTTATTAATAAAAGTGACATGCTGTGGTCCATTTAAGTCATGTTTATGAAACATCCAGCCCTGAACTCTGACCTCTCCTGCACCATCATTGGAGCTAGAGACACTCAGTGAGCTGAGACAATACAGTTATTCCAGCACATTCGACTCCTGGGAGGTTCAAGTTAAGTAGCTCAATCCAAGTTTTTCCAAAAAGCTGGAAAACAGAACATCAGTCCTTCCTCTCCACTCAATACTCCTCCCCCTCCAAGCCCCAGCCTGCACAACCCCTGTGAGGGACAAAATGGGTTCCTGTAAGCAGTGACTCTAGAAATAAAGGGACAGCTGTGTCCAAGACAGAGCCTTCATTTTTGCTCTCTAGCACAGGCAACTGCCTCAAAGCATTTCCTGTGCTTTATCCTAAGGGTACCTGAACACATATAGAGCTGGTTAACTGCTGTACTTACACCTTCTCCAAACTACTACTTACAGTTAAGTAGCACTACTAGTCTTCAAATATTTCTCCAAGAGGCTAAAGCTAGTTTAGCTCAGTTATGCACAGGGTAAAATGAATCAGATTCCTATAGGAAGTACCTGGAGAAAAGCAGCAGTTCCTTGGTCCTGTAATAGAAGGCTGCTGTATGCAGAAATCAGAGCTGTTTTAAATCCACTGTCTTCAGCATTGAATCTGTCATGGTTTAGACTTGCATTCATGCCATTATCTACTTTTGATTAAGTTTACTTACCCCATCAGTCAGCTTTTAAGAGAGCAAGTGACACAGTTCAATTTGATGGACTGATAACACTTTATTTAACTTCAAGTAAATTTTCCTTAAAAGCCTGTTCAGTGTATTTATTACTGCAACAGGACACGTAGAAGGTAAGAGGTTAAAGGGAGGCCTGCAGAGCAGTGGCTCAATGCTTTGTGAGAGGCCTGAATTGCTCATATGCATTCTTTCCCCAGACAAGGACAGAAACAAGAAATATTTACAAAGAATGAGGTTTACACTTAGAAATTCACAGATACATATAGAGTTTGAACTGTTCAAGTATGTTTCAGTTGGACAAAGTGCTACAGGACACAGAAAAACCAGTCAAGACAAGAGGAACTATTAAGACAAAGAGGTGGCAGTCATTTGTGTGCTACACCACTTGTAGGTCGTTGCAGTACATGCAAGACCTAGAAGTTGAAAGAATTTGGGGTACTGTCCTGGATTTGGAAAGTGTAGCTGTCAGCAGTGGAGTCTGGTACAACGTTTTGGTCTTCCTCCTCCTAGAAAGAAAGAAGAATGTTGAAATAACAGCAGCATTTGAATCTAGTAGTCAGTGCTGGAATAGAAAATAAAATGGAAAAGACCCCCAAAGCTGCTTACTTCTGCTGAGAAATACTTCTCAATGATGGTGGATGAGGCTCTGTACACTTGTTCATTTTCATGTGACTGGAGGGCTTCAATTCTGTCTAGACCCCCACACTCTTCAATCATGAGGCAAAGCTTTTCAGTCTCATTAATCTTCTCAGCAGCCTGCAACAGAAAACTGTGGAATAATCTCTGGAAAGATTTATGGCAGCAGCTACTGGAGAGCCAATAGCAACAACATGGACAATAATCAAATACACTGCATCCACATACCAAGAATATGTTGGAAACTGCATCGAGGATAACGAGCACAGTTTTGCTGTCTTTAGTTGAGAGAAGATTCAGCAGGGGTTCGAGAACACCAGCCTGAACAAGGTACACAATCTGGTCAATTGTTCCACCACTTGTGTAGTTTGTCACAGCCCACACAGCTTCCTTCTGAGATTTGAAATCCCCCTGCAAAGGTAAAAGCAGAGTGTTTGAACGCAGAGAAGTAATAGCAAAAGGCTCAACATAGTAAATATAGGCTTTGTTTACCTTCCTCAGAATACCAATGAGATAAGGCACAAGGCCATGGTCTACAACTCGTTGGATCTGATCCTGACGCCCAGCAGTGATGTTGGACATTGTCCAGGCTGCCTCTTTCTGGATGTTGTTTTTATGATGGGAAAGGAGACTTGGAAAGACAGCCAGCGCTCCTGAGTCAATAACAATCTGTGTCTGCTCATCAGTACCAGTGACAATATTTCCTATGGCTCTTAGTGAAGGAGTCTGAAACAAAGATGAATGGAATACTCAGGAAAATTGTTCAAAACCAGATTAGATTACAGCAAACACAGCTATACCTGATGGCCATCCACTATAACCTTCCCAGTTAACAGCATGACCTGCTATGTACAGTGGGGTTGGGCTCCTGGTTAGCATTCCACAGGCAGACACCAATGTCTGCATGCACAGACTGCACACCTTCCAAGGCAGTCTGCAAACAGCCACCCATGACACAGCTTAGGGAAACTACCTGCTAAATACTAATGCAGCTTTATTATGCTCTAATTACAGCGTGTACAGAGCACACTGGTGAACACTGTCCCTAGAATTTGGATCTGCAACAGCAATTTAAAGTCAAGCTTTAGTGAATGTTGACTGTTGTGCTGGCCTGTGAGGTAAATCCAATGATTATATAAAGCAGCTTGATAGTCATCAGCAGCAGCAGTCTGTCTTGTGTGAGACAGCAACCAGGCAAGAGAGAAACTAATGTCTCACTTCACAGAAATTACAACAGGCACCTGACTCACGTATGAAAAGAACCATTCAGTTCCATGGACACCACTCTCCCAAACTGCAGTTCTAGCCACGATTCAAATCAAGCAACAGCAGTCTGCAATACCCAATCACTTACCATTATTGGCAGTTCACTGCACCCCAAGAGTCTCACAAGCTGTGGCACCAATCCAGTTTTCACAACAACTTCTATCCTGTCATTGGAACCGTCTGTGAGGTAGGAAATGGCCCAGCACGTGTCTGCCAACACCTCGGGGTCATCGTGGTGCAGGAGCCGGACCAGGGTGGGGAGGATCTGCTGGATGGCTTCTATGGGAGGGGCAGGGTTCTTGTTGCGACACAGGTTTGAGAGGGTCCACGTAACATTGCGTAAATATCCAGACTGAAAAGGTTGAAATAAATGGTTAGCAATAGTTTAGCCAGGCCCTGCTCAGTAATTGAAACTTGAATCATTCTGAACACTCACAGCCAGGGAAGACAGGTCAGGAACAGCAAGGAGACTCAGCAGTGGCTCGATTGCACCATATTTAATAACCAGGTCTCTGTAGGCAGAACCATCCCCTGGGAAAAAAACCCCAAAAAGCCAGGTGAAGACCAGAATAAGAGAGACATGTGTGCACAGAACCACTGTGTGTTAGAGGATTAGTTCTTCTACTCGTTAAGAAAGGCTGGATAAATTAAGAAGAAACAGGAGGACAAAAGGCCTACTGCCATGGGTAAGTCACGTGACAAGCATGTTCAAGCAAGCCACTGAGCTTCACCTTTTGTGTTGGAAGAAGAGGTAATGCCAAGTGTTCTCTATACAGCTTTTCCCAGGAGTTCATAACCATAAAAGCCTTGCATGTCTCTTTGGAGACAACTCTAAGCCCTACAGTAGAACAGAGCTTTCCCCACGATATGGGACTTGAAATGCATTATAATCACCAGCTGCATGATTGAGTGCTACAGAATAATGCTGATGGCACCTCAGAGTTTGACTATTCTTTGCAAGTATAATAAATACTTTACAATTTATTTTAAAACTGTAAGGACAAACTTTAAGAAAACCTCAATCAAACAAAGCTTTTAAACAAGATAATATTCTTTGTGTGAAGATTCACTGTTCTCTAAGGCACAGTCAATTGGAAAGCCTAATATGGCAGGTACAATATGTAACTATATTGTTTACTTTGACCAATTTTTAAAGACTGGATCCAACACTGGCAGATCAAGTAATCCTGAAAGAAGCATGAGAAACTTCAGTGTATCAGTACTTTCCCATCAGCAAGCAGCTGTTTCAAAGCAAGGAATATTGGCCATCACATACACAAATATTTCAGTCACTGCTTCCTGCCTTTCCCCTTTTAGTCAACACACAGAGCAGAGCTCATTGCTGAGTCACAAAAACACTGAGATGTCTGAAAAAGGTTTGTGTCATAGCACGACTAGAGATTGATCAAACCTGAGCTGAAATCTGCAAGCAGTGCCCACAACACAACCCCACAGGCTGTGGCAGGCATTGCATGAGGTCTGAAGACAAAGAGGCTTGTGCAGCTTGCTCTGCAATGCAGGGCATGCCATGACTGGAAAGGCATTGGGGAAGAGCTCCCGAGCAGCTCAGCACAGAGCATGGCACAGGTCTGGATTAGAGCTGTGCAGCACGTGGACATACCTGCAATATTCCCCAAGGCCCACACAGCCTGCTCACTGATGTGGGAGTGTGGGGAGGCCAGCAGGGAGATGAAGGCTGGAATTGCCCCTCCATCCACCACGGCCCTGGTTTGCTCTGACGTGCCAGAGGCGATGTTGGTGAGTGCCCAGGCAGATTCAAACTGGATGGGACTGCACTCTGCTCTGCCCAGGAACGAGACAAACTTTGGGATCAAACCAGCCCGGATTATGCTGTCTATGGGGGGTTGCTTCTCCCTTGAGAGGAGTTTCCTAAGGAGGAAGGCAAACAGGAAACATTATTTTTACCTGCAGACACCTGAACAACAAATTAAAGTCTTAAAAGCACCACATAAAAAAAGTTTAGCATTGTCTTAACATTCAGAGAAGGCCACACAACACAGCATGTGAGAGAAATGCAGACAAGATGAACAGTGGCTTCCCAGGCCTCTGTTAACATTGGGTTTGGCATGTATTCACTCCGTGAGAGGTTCTGTTCAGACTCTTAAGTAAAGCAGACCTGCAGGAGCCATAACACATCTGAACTGCTAGAGGCTCCTCAGCACAGAGTGGTTAATGACCCTGCTGAGACTCTAATGAAGAGGCAGCACTGCAGCAATATGCAAACTTATTAAAGGATATTTTAGATTTGTGAGGAGAAAAGGTTGGCAGACTCCAAACTCCCCAGTCATTTTACTGTTCACATTATTCTAAGGTGGATTGCCACACTCATACATATCAGACCTAAGTGTTAGCACAGCTTAAAAGGTACCTTACTTTGCTGTAACAAAGGGTTTACTATAATTACTCCTTCAATTCAAAGGTGACTACTGTTAAATTTGCTAACACTAGAACAAATTAATTCTTCCTACTAAAATATTCAGGCACTTTTAATATTCAAAAGTCACAGGGTTTCAATAAAATTATGCCTAAGTTATGGGTATCTCAACATTGCATATAAATGTGTTTGTTGAAATACTGCCTGATAAGAAAGACATCAGCAGCCACTTAGGCTCATAAGTCAGTTCTCTCACCTTGCCTAGTTATTGGCTTGCACAGCTGAGTTGGTTTCCTCTGCACTGCTTACCTGGCAGCTTGAGTAGCCTGTAGCTGAAGCTCCATATTATTACTATTAACGCCTTTGACTATTTCTTCAACTGACCAGTGTGCCAAAACCTGTACAAGAAAACATTACATGAGTCCTTCACTGGGAGAATCATGTGTATTCCTGACCACAGAGAGCTCTTACATAACACCATTAATAGGCCCCAATTTACAGCCACTTCCCTTAGTACCACCCACCATGTAATAGCTCAAAACCCCTTTAACTACAGCTTCATCTACAGTTAACTGAACTGCTGCAAGCTTTTTTTACCAAGTGCTCCACACCAGTTATGCTAGGCTTAAAACCTAACTGCAGCCAGTTGTGTGCAAGGGTGTTTGTCCATCAGAGGTGACAGTACAGGCCTCAGTCGTTAGTTAATGCAGATGTAGTAGTGCTGTCCTGCCCTCAGATGGGATTCATGCTGGCCTGGCTGCAGGCCACTTTAAAACCCTCCAAGTGTGTCTATTCCCACTCACCTGGTTGCCTTTGTTTTCCTGAAGGGGAGAAGTAGCATCATCTGGTAAAGTGCTCACATTTCTTCTTTTAAGCATCTGGTCATCTTTCTTAGCTTTTCTCAGCTCCACATTGACTTCAATGCGCCGCCTTCTCATTTCCTGGAGGATAAACACTTAGAGTAAGTCCTTGGCTTTCAAAACTTAGATTTAAAGAGACAATGGTTGGCTAAAGTACTAATTGCACCCAGAGTACTCACTGTGCTGTCCTTTCCTTTGTTCTTGAATCTGTTCAATCGAGCTGACGGTGTATTAGCATTTTCATTAGTAGACATCTTGCTTGTTATATTTTTGAGCGAGACAGACAGAAACAAGCCTGAAAACAGAGCAAAGAAACAGCAAGTTAGCTCCACAAAAGTTAAATCCTAAAAACTGGACCCACAGTCAAGAATGAGAAGCACTTGTTTGTATTAATACTATAACAACTGTCTTAATCAGCAGCTGCCTCTTTAAACACCCAGATGTTACAACAAGCTCTAGCATCAACACAAAGGCAGAAGACGCAGTCACACGATATTAACACACATTAAACCAAATGCTATTAGTTATAACTTACAGGAGCAAAATAGATTATTCTTTCCCCAGTCAACACACATATGCTGGTGAATACTATTGTCACTGTCACATACCTGTGCTGCACAGGATCCCACTCAGAACCACCTCAACCTTTTTGGACAAGAACAGCAAGCTCTCGCACTAGGGAAGACCCCGGGGGGCGTTTGCCGTGAGGGTACAGCCAGCAGCACAAAACAACGGCTACAGAGTAACGAAGAAAACCCCTGCACCTCGGCCACCCCCAGCGTAACCCATTGCATAAGAAGTGGCTTCGCTCCGGCCACAGCCCGGCCAGAGCGACAACCCGCGCTGGGATACGCCAGCCCTATCAGCCCCAGTGCAGACAGCGGAGACCCGAGACGCTCCAGGGTGAGGGCCTGGCAGGGACGGCAGGCAAAGCACGGCCCTTTCCAAAAGAGCAGCGCAAGGCCTACATCCCCTACATCCCCGACACCCCGGTCCCGGCCCCCGGCCCCCGCACCTCAAAGAAGGACACCGCCAGTCACTCCGCTGCTGCCGCACACTGCCACTGCCCACGGCCGCCCCACGCGGCATTTAAATTTCCCGCGGCCGCGCCCTGCCATTGGCCAGTTCGAGCCAAAGCAGCCTTCTGATTGGCTGGTTTGAAAGCAGCCAGGCTCGCGATGACGGGAAACGCCCTCCCGGAAGAGCCGGTCGGACGTGACGTCCTCACAAGGCCCGGTACTACAGCTCCCGGCGTGCCGCGCGCCGCCCCACGGAGGCTTTCGGGGACTACCCGCGCGGGGCACGCCGGGAGCTGTAGTGCACGGGGCCGGGGCCAGTGATATCCCGGGACGGGAGTGGGCGATCGCAGTGCGGGAATTGTGTCCCTGGAGGGGTCTGGCTCTGAGCCACAGAGAAACAGCCAGAGTTTGGGGTAGAAACACTCATTCCCTCATGTAGAGCGCAGGTTCTGCCTCAGTAACCAGCAGGGCACTGCAGGCTTCCCCTGGGACAGGGGCGTGTAGTGACAAGAACGAGAGGGAATGGCTTTAAGGTCCCTTCCACCCCAAACCATTTTGTGATTCCATGCCTCACTTATTGTCTCCTAAAAATGTGGTGCACAAAAGTGCAAAGAAAAGGGGATATGAGATTGCAGCTGAAAGCAGTTCTACAGCTGTAAGAGCAGATAAAAACTAAATCATACAGAATAACAAAAGAAAAGGATTTCTGCCCTTGTGGTATGGCCTGAAAAGGATGGGTTTGGCCTGCTCATGAGGGATGGAATACAAAGAAACACTGATTTTCACAGGAGATACAATTCAAACCATAAAACTGTAGGGAAAACACGACTCTGACAGCAACTCTGGCATTTTGAGATACCTATAAGGTGCAACACAGAGAAGGGTCAGGTATGCACATCAATATGTCTGTGTGCTAACTCATCACATTTAACCACTTACACCAATGTGTAGGTGCACACAGGTGTGGAGGATGTCTGCGAGGAGTTGGAATTACCAGTGACATCTCATATAGCGGGTTTTGGGCCTTACAGTGCTGAGCTTTCGAAAAACCATCCACAAAACACAATAGCAGAGAAGCCAAGAGAAGAGAAAGCACATTACTAACAAGTGGAGATATTAAACAAGAGTAGTTTGACAGATAAAAAAGGCAGTTCAAAAGCTGAAATGGAGGTAAAGCACCTGCTCTCCTGAAGAATCGGAGGGTTAGCACGAAGAAATTCCATTGGGTCATGAATCGCTGGCAGTGCATGGTCTGGAGCAATGAAATCTGGGCGCAGGGATGGGTATTGAGGGCAGGGAGAGTGCTGGCAGTGCCTGAGGAGCTGTGTGTGAGGTGCAGGCGGTATGGGCTGTGAGGGAGGTGACAGATCCGAAGGTTCTTACCAGCACAGTGAAGCGACAGAGAGGTGGGGGGAGACTGGGCAGCTGGGGCAGGACAGCGGCCACGCTGCGGGCGAGGTTAGGGGGCAGAGGAGGGCGGCGGTGGCCGGGGGTCCCTGGGACAGAGGGGCGGCTTTAGGCGGGTCCCCTCAGGCGGGTCCCCTCAGGCGGGTCCCCTCAGGCGGCCCCGGGCGGGTCTCACAGCGACGCGCTCACCCGACGGCGGGACCCCTCTGTGAGGCGCGGGCGGGGCCCCGGGCACGCGCTGCGGGGGCGGAGCCTGGGGGACAGTGACCAATGGTGTGCGGGGAGAGAGGGGCGTAGCCCGCCCGCCGCCAGCGGAGGGAACACCACAACCCACAGGGGGCGGGGCCGGCCGGGCGGGGCTCTTACCAGGCGGCGCGCGCAAGCTCCGCTGGGTGACCCAGTGGCCTAATGGATAAGGCATCAGCCTCCGGAGCTGGGGATTGTGGGTTCGAGTCCCATCTGGGTCGTGCCTGTTTGTTTTTGTGGCGCTGCCGCGGGGTGAGCATCGCCCCGATTCTTTTACCCCGGGCCTGGCCCACGGGCCCTTCTCTGCCTCGGAACCGCGTCCCGCCTGGAGCCGCCGCCCTCTCCGCGGGGATCGTGCCAGTGGGTCCCGCTCGCCCCCCGGGACCTCCGGGAGAGCCGCAGCCGGGGAACAGCCGGGCCCGGATGTGGGCACGGCGCTGTCCGGCCGTGTTTGGCCCAGGCCCGCTGGGAAAGCTTCTCCGTCTCTGCTGCTCGAGCATCCCGGGGCTGCTGGAATGCTGGGAACACGCCAAACACCACTACTGTGCTCTTAATGGAGATCCTGGCCAGGGAGAGTCTGGGGAAACAGTGCAGACACAGCCGTACGTGAATGAGGGTTGAATTGCACCACCAGCTAATTCAGCAGAAAAATCCTTGGAATACGGTTGGGATACTTATGTGTGTGTGTATCCATCCATCCTTCCATCCATCCATCCCTCCATCCATCCATCCATCCATCCTCCTCCCTCCCCACTGCCAGCACTCATACTCCAGCTTCCCCTGCTTGCTGCAGGCACCTGCTGGTCGCCAAAGCAGTGTAGGAACCCTCCTCTTCCTCATCCTCAGTTTTACATTCCTATTCCTTTAATAGGTATCTTGGGGTAGTTCTGGAATTAAAGTGTTTCGGATAACAGAGGAAAATAAGGATTAGAAAGTGCTGCAGTAGAAATGTAACTCCTTGAGTCACAGATGTGGTGAAATGTCATTTATTTTCCACAATATTCTGATGAATTTTCTGTATCTTCACCCATCCTTCTGGAAAAAAAAAAAAAAAAAGCCCTGAGCTTTTCGAAATCCTATTGAAATGCTTAATTAAGGCAGGACAAAACAAACTGCTTAAACTAAGCAACACTGAATCCCATGCCACAGGCATTGCTGAGGGTTAGATTTTCTGTCAGGGCTGGGTTTCAGGAGCCTTTCAGTGCCTTTATGGAGTTTTAAAGTTGTTTGTCCCTTAAAGTCATGAGCAGCTTCCACAGCACCCGGCAGCAGCTGGTGAGTTAAACTGTCACAATGGAAATCTTGTCTAGCAATAAGGTCACTCAGAAGTAAGCCTTCTTAATTCAGTAATCCAAATCAGGGTTGGCTTGCTGTGTGAAAATTTGCAGAGTTCTTAATGATGGTAATGAGAGATTTAAAAATAAAGCTGTGTGGGATCAGCAGAGCTTTCCCTTGGACTGGACAGTCACTACTGCATTTTTCAGTCTGAAAAGAATCACTGAAACTGGTTCCTGAAACTAAAAGAGAGATTAGCAGCTGTATCACTGGAGGTGGCCAGAAATCCCCAGATAAGTTCCATTGTCATGCACATCCTTTACAGACCCTGCATCCCAGGGATGTGGAGTGTTCCAGCATCTCCCAATTCCCCTCCAGAATACAGTTCTCCATCGTCAGGAAAACCAGGCTTGTTCCCTATGATTTTTTTTATCCTTCCCCAAAATAAAACTCTGCTGCCAAAAGCACGTGCGGCTGTGTTACTCCCAGGACACAGGTGATGCAGCCGGGGGATTGTTCCCGATGGGAAGGAGCAAATTCCTCCCAGGCAGGGCTGCTGGAGGCAGCAGCTTGGTCCTGCTCCAGTGGGTTGTCCAGCGAGTGATTCCCGTTTCCCCTCAGGCTGCCTCTCATTAGCATGAATCGGGGGAAGGGCATAAAAGCCTCCAGTTCATTTTGAGTCTGGAAAAACTTGACTTCAAAATGACAACCCAAGTGTTCTGGCTCCTCTGCTTTGTCATTAGATCATCTTCTGGTAAGTCTCTTACCTTGGGAGCCGGGCTGGGGCACGTCTGCCTTGGGAATCAGGGGAGGCTGAAGACATTCCTACAAATCCTTGTCCCAGCAGCCCCCCAGCCTCTGCAGCAAGGGCTCAAGAAAGAAACATTTCAACGTGTTCGTGGGATGGGAGTGTAAATTACAATATTTAATTTGCCAGCATTGGGAAGAATTAAGAGCACCTGGCAGAAGCAGGCAGGGAGCTGGTCCTGCCAGCCACCAGCAGGTGAAGTTGGATTTGCTCCTGCATCTGGGATTTTTGTAATTTATGTGTGACCTTCCTCTTTCAGTCCCCTTCACCTGTAACTCCAAGTGTCTGACTGACTTTGATATGTTCAGTGTGCCCTGTGTGCCTGCAGCAAGCTGTCCTGAGTGGATTTATTTGGGGTTTAGTGCCTCACTGACAGAACAGAAATAGCATTTACATCTGTTCCACTGGGATTTGGTTATGTTGCAGTTATATTTCTTAGGTTGCAGCAACTATACAAGAATATGCTAGTACAGGAGGAGGAACCTCAAGGTCCTGAACAGATTGAGTAGAGAAAAATGAACTATTTCTTGATACAATCCGTGACTGAGAAGGCGTGATAAAGTGGTAGAAGAGTTTCATTTACACACCCAAGTCTGAGACACCTGTTCAGAGGGCACACTGAACCATCTCCAACCCCCCCTTGCCTGCTGCTTTCAGCAGCTTGGACTTCTTCCACCCTTCTCTCCATGGACATTCTTTTGACTTTATGTGTGGCCAGCCCAAATATCAGGGAATCTTTCCCATGACAGCAGCTGGTGAGAGCACAGGGGGAGAAGTGGCAAGGTCAGCAGTTGAGTCAGTTATAGGAGATAAACCAGGATGTTGTTCATCTGTGTATGTCAAATCTCTCTTTTCACACAAGGAGCTGGGATCAGCCTCCTACACAGAATAACCACGCCGTGAACACCAGACAGAGGCTGTGTGTGGGTGAGCTGTGTGAAAACTCTGCTGGCTCACTCCAGGCATGCAGGGAAGGGCTAAAGGAAAAGGCAAACAGACTGCCAGGGGAAATTTCTCTCCTGCCAGGCTAAACATTTTTTGTCATTTTGCTTTGTGATGTTCAAGAGATTAAAGTGAAGGTATAAATGAAAGTGTAGGTGACTGCCTAGCTTGTGTGAACAGTGCCATTAAGTTATTTCTTTCCCCGCTGGATTCCCAGATACTTCCTCTCTTTTCCAACCCTTGTCCTCTCACATTAAGCAAAGCCTTGAAATAATTGTTAGTCAGCAGCACTAGCCTAATTACTGCTACAATATGCTCAAGTCAGAGATCCAAAACTGTGGATAGAGACCTTACCAGTAGCATCCAAAGCTGCTGAAGAGTCGGGATGACATTGTCAACAGGCATCCCATGGATGGGAAAACCAAATATTTCTGCTGTCACGGTCTTTTAAACAAGCATCCCAAATGGCAACGTGAACCTTGTTTCCTCAGATGCTCCCTGGAGATTCAGGGGTTTGAGAGAAGGGTTTGTTTTTAATTTGCAACAATAATAAAGTAAAAAATGCAAATCTCCTGTTTTGCTCACACAGCTGCATTCCCTGTACTGGACCTTCAATATCTGAGCAGAGCAACACGGAGCTCTCCTTATGCTCCACCTATTGAGCTATTTATTAGTTCCTTTGTCTTATCGTTGAAGGCCTCACTTGTGGATTAGAGCCTCAAATCTTCCTGGAGGACTTGGAATAAAATGAATACTTGGAATAAAATAAAACAAAACACTGATTCTCTCTCTCTTTTTTTTTTTTGGTGGTTTTTTTTTGTTTGGTTTTTTTTTGGGTTTTTTTTTGGGGGGGGGTTTGGTTGGGTTGTTTTATTTTTGTTTTTGTTTTGTTTGGGGTTTTTTTGTTTGTTTTTTTTATTTTTTGTGGGGTTTTTTTTTCGTTTGTTTTTGGTTTGTTTTTGGTTTTTATTTGTTTGTTTTTGTGGGTTTTTTTGGTTTGGTTTTTTTTGGGGGGGTTTTGTTTTTTTTGGTTGGTTTTTTGTTGTTGTTTTTGGGTTTTTGTTTTGTTTTTTGTGGGGTTTTTTTTGGTTGTTTCTTTTGTTTTTGGTTTGTTTTTGGTTTTTTATTTGTTTGTTTTTGTGGGTTTTTTTGGTTTGATTTTGGGGGGGGTTTGGTTTTTTTGGTTGGTTTTTTGTTGTTGTTTTTGGGTTTTTGTTTTGTTTTTTTGTGGGGGTTTTTTTGGTTGGTTTTTTTTTTGTTTGTTTTGTTTTGTTTTTGATTTTTGTTTTTGTTTTGGCCTGCAGGATCGCTGCCCCACGCCGCGAAGCCGCAGCAGGCTGCCGCCAAGGCCGCGCTTCCCTCAGCGGCGGCGGCGAAGGCGCGGGCAATGGCGGGCAATGGCGGGCAATGGGCGCTGCCCATGGCGGCCCCCGGGCACCCGCCGCAGGCCCCGGCCCCGCCGGCCCACAAGAAAGGCGCGGAGCCCTCCCTGGAGAACAGCACGGGGCTGCGGAAGCTCCGGCAGCACGGAGGGATGGTGGCGGCGGGCAGCCCGGCTCGGGGGGCCGCTCCCGGCCCGCGGGACGCGGCCCAGGCCAACAGCGGACACACGGACCGGCGGCGGGACGGGGCCGCCAACAGCGTGTGGGCCCGCGGGCTGCCGGCCCTGCTCGGGGCTCGGCCTTTACCGCACTCCGCACCGCTGGAGATGGATGAGCCTAATGCACTGCACCGCTTCAACAGAGCGGGGAAGGCAATCCCCCACACACAGCCCCAGCCCTTGGCCAGGAGCCCCGAGCCCTCCTGGGTCACCAACCGCTGGTCGCCCGGCTCCATGGCCCCGGGAGCGCTGAGGGCAGGTGAGGGACAGGCTGCCCAGAGCTGCGGCCACCGTGCCGCAGAGATCCCCAGAGGGCCCGGGCTGCCCCTCAGGCTGCCCCTCAGGCTGTGTTCTGTTGTAGATGGTGACGAGGACAAGGTGTGTCTGACCGAGTGCGGCAAGGAGCGCGATGAAGTGGAGGCGTTCTGTGCCAGCGAGTTTGGTAGGTGCTGTCCCCCTCAACCCTGGCCACTTGTCATTGATACTGCACTTCGACTTTTCAAATACTGTGATTAAGACACGGTAATTATGTTAAGTAATTACCAAGTAGTCAAAAAGGACCCATCATAGCTCTTCATAAACATACTTACATTATCCTTTCCCTACCTTGGGCTAGCGCTGCCCCCTTGTTTTTCTGTTTCCTCTGGAGGAGCAGTGTCCTTGGGAGTGGTCAATGGAACTGAAAAGACCAATTGGTTTAGATACTTTCAGATTAAACATTACAGCTGGGTTATTTATCTCTTACTATTTAGACCAGGTTTGATTTTGGGGGTGGAAGTTTGAAATTAAAATACAATGGCAAACCAAATAGAAATAAGACTGTGATCCTCTCTCTAGAGAGGATTCTTCTTGAAGTTCCTTAGGATTCAGTGTCTTTAGTCCTTTTGTTCATACTGATGTAACTAAAGGTGGCAGGAAACAACCTGGTATATTTTTCCAGACTGTTTAAGGACAAGCATTTTCTGACTGAAACCCTGCCTTGTGCTTACAGAGTTGTGAAACAGATACCAACTTTTTCTCACAGTATTTTAAGAGATAAGAAAAATACAAGCCCAGTGGTAACAGATGTTTCCATTTGTAGAACATAAACACGTTAGGAGACATCTGTTTTCTCTAAATGGAGAAGTCAGGAAGTGCTTTCTACAATTGCTCTCCTGCTTTGGTTTTTACCACTCTCACACATTCCTGTCCAACATGGGCTTCATAGCAACCTGACCTCTGTGTTTTACCCCTTAACCAACAGCTCTGCTCCTAAACTGAAAGCATAGGTAGGAAAAAGTCTGAACAACAGATGAGCCAAGGTTCCACGGCAGTAATTAGAGAGAGCTTTTCCTTTCTTTACATTTACAGTGCAGATAAAAGAATCAATTCAGAGTTCTCCCCCTGAGGCAGGTGTAACACCAGGTGCAGTAGCTGCACTAACGTGGTGCTGTTTTCCTATCCCTGCACTCAGCTCAGCACCTGCCAGAGCCAGAAGCTGGGAGAGCAGCATGAAGTGATTGTCTGAGCTCCCAACACAACCTGCCTGGTATTTCAAACCTACCAAATTGTTTCATTGGCTTTGTACTTCGATGGGAAGTTTTAAATTTGAAATTTTTACTTTGTTAGGTAAATACGCCCACTTTTTATATATCAGGATAGAAAATGGTACTAAGCCCATTGCTTTCTTCGCCAAGAAACAGCTCAAACCTGTAAACCACAAGGTATGCAAAGCAGCAAAACTTAAGGCAACAACCTCACCAAATGTGATTATTTGAAGCAATTCCTACTGCCCGCTCCTGAGCCAAAGGATTCCTGCTGACACTTCCTTCACAGCATTTTAAATGGCAGCCTTCACACATACCCTGAACATTGCCACAGTATAAAATCTGATCCTATTTTCCCCTCTCCCTTCAAACAGCAGTGAATGGAATTGTTTATAACCTGGAAAGCCTGGGGAGTGGAGTGCAGTGTGTTACCCTCCTGGCAGACAGTGATGGACTGTACAAGATGAGTCACCTGTATGTCACTCCTGACGCCGCCTTCTTCCGAGTTCACATCCTGGCTGTGGATACTTTAAACTGCAGTAAACCGTGTCCAGACTTTAAACTTGGTAAATCATTCCAGCTAAATCCATTCTGCTGTTCCTCTGCATGAGCTGCAACCTTAGCCTGCCCTGCTTTAACAGGCTTAGCCTGGATTGTTGGGGAAATTTGGGAGAGAAGTATTTACTCAAAGTTGAGGCCTTGTTTCCATCCAAGTTTCTCAAAACTTTCACAAGAGAACCAACTGCATGAAGAAGTCGGGTACCATTGTAGCCCTTTCTGAATTCTGTCCAGTTCCAAAACGATGGCAAGTTTTGGAATTCCTAAAACAATACAAGCAAGAGCTTAAGCTGGTGTCTTTGTAAGTCATCCAGTTTTCCTTTAAAGTGCAAGTTTATCAAATACCAGCATTTTCCCCAACAGTAAAGCATCATTTCCATGCCAGCACCACGCCCAGGTCCCAGCAGAGCTCAGGGTGCTGCTGTGGAAGCCCCATGTTCAGGATGTTTCCACAGACACAACTTCAGGTCTGTTCCCAACCTGGTGCCCTCAGAGTGACCACCCCATCTGTCCCTTTGGGTCAGCAGCCCTGAGTTAGTTCTGTTTCTGTTGTTGCAGGCAGCAGGTACAAACCCTGTTTGCTGTGTTTGTTGTTGCAGGCAGCAGGTACAAACCCCGTTTGCTGTTTCTGTTGTTGCAGGGAGCAGGTACAAACCCTGTATTTGTTCTGTTGTGGCAGGCAGCAGGTACAAACCCCGTTTGCTGTGTTTGTTGTTGCAGGCAGCAGGTACAAACCCCGTTTGCTGTTTCTGTTGTTGCAGGGAGCAGGTACAAACCCTGTATTTGTTCTGTTGTGGCAGGCAGCAGGTACAAACCCCGTTTGCTGTGTTTGTTGTTGCAGGGAGCAGGTACAAACCCCGTTTGCTGTTTCTGTTGTTGCAGGCAGCAGGTACATCGTGATGGGGCACATTTACCACAGGCGCCGGCAGGTGCCGGCCGAGCTGCTGCGGGCGCTGCGCGGGCGCCTGCGGCCGGGGGATGGCTGGCTCGGGAGCAGCAGCAGCTACGTGAGGAGATTCAACAGGAAAAGGGATCTCCGGGTGAGGGCAGCGCGCTCCAAGTGTCCGTAAGGCTCCGGGGGCTCCGTCCGGGCTGTGGGAGCAGCGGGGTCCACCTCGGAGCACACCTGGCCGTGGGCGGCGCTCCCGTCTGGAGCCGCAATCCAACCCCTGCTTCTGTGCTTTCACAAACGCCGGCACCTTTGGTGAGGTTCGGCACAGGAGTCAGCCTAGGGAATGCAAACTGGCCGTGGGTTTGCTCCAGCTGCTTTCAGAGCCACAGGTGATTGTTGCTTCCCCTGCTGCAGCGTGCCCTGAATAATCTGTAAGTAACTGTAATGCAAAATTCTGGCAGCTTCATCCTCGGTACACAACAACTGCACTTTGAACCCTTCACCTTGAACAGGTTAGGTAGTACCACAGCTTTATCTACACAGGATGTTCACTGTGCTTTCACAGTTCTGCCTAAAGGATCACATGCATTTGATTTCAGAGAAACCAACACCATTAACTACCATTTGTATTATTTTTGTCTCCTCATCCATGTCCATGGTATTTCTGAAAATGACACCATTCTTCCACCAGAGCTGGGTGTTCACACAAAGCATACAGAACAGAGTATAATAATTTGAGCATATGAATGCACTGACTGAAAGCAAATCAAGAACTGCAAAACACAAATGCCCAGTTGAGTTTACAGCACAGGGAATGCAAAATGAGCACGGGCTGCACACACTGGGTGTGTCTGGGCACTTCATCCCAGAGCTTTGCTGAATGCCATTCCCCAGGAGAAATATTGCCAAGCTTGTACTTGCACAAGAGTAAAGTTACTTTTTAAATCAAAAAGACAATATTTTAGTACCTTTAATGTGGTGAAATTGAGATGTTTGTTGTTCCCAGTCAGTATTCACAGATAAGTCTGTAAAATAAACTAATAAAATGCTCATGAGGTTCTGCTTTCACTGGCTCCTGGGTTTTGGAAGACCCAAAAAGCTTATGTAATGATACTGCACAAAGACACCTCCTTGTGTGACAAGCTGGCTGAGGATTTGATACATATTTATATTAAGAAATGTAAAATATACCGTACAGCTTAAACCCCCACATACACAGAGACATGTGACCTCCCACAGGAAGCAGTGACTCCTATAGAAGCATTTTCTGTTTTGAAACAAGGTGGTTCTGACACAGTGTACACTTGTCACTCATCTCTGCAGCTTCATTTGGTGTCACTGCAAAGCCATGGAGCAGGGGATGGGATGGGCTACACTGCATCAAGTTTTTCTTGACATGGAGCCAAATACCAAGAGCAAACATCCTGCATTTGGGACCCAAAAGGCTCTTACTGGAGGACAGAAATCTTCTCATAGCATGAGTCTACCTAAAAAAATGCCATGTCTCACTTTTGGTATGTGAAAGGCTTTGCATGGAGCACAGCAATGCCCATCCATGGCTTGATGGAATTTTCCTGAGAAGATCTGAGGGGGTTTTGATTTGGCAGAAGGACTGTTCTGGCAATGAATCAAAGCTCTGGAGTGACTGGGAGGGACAGAAGGAGGAAGGGTTACACGTGCATCTCGAGTTTGTTTCTATTTTCAGGGGAAGTGCAGGGCCTAAGCAGCCACTCCTCAGACATCCATCCCCCTGCCCAGAGCAGCAGCCCAGCCCCATTCCCATCCTCCTGCTCCAGGCCAGGGAAGTGTGGCTACAAACCCAGCACGTTCCTCCCTGTGCCTGTCTCTGGGAAGACAAGCACAGGACACAGTGCTAAGGACATCCCAAACCCGAGCTCAGTGCCCATAACTCACACAAAACACTGCGATACAGATGTTGCTCTGGGAGCCTGAAAAGTCATTTATCCCATGTTCCCTTCCCATGTTTCCAAGTCCTCTGACCTTTCCTTTCATGATTGGAAGGTCCCTCCTTTTAAAATGTTCCCACAGCAGCTGAGCAACGAATCCCTGTCACAGCCCATATTAACACACCTCCTGAACAACAACAACTCCTAGATCGAGAGGATTTCCAGTCGTGCACTAGTTATTCCAAACCCCTCCCAGCAATACCCACACCGGCAATGGGATGGCACTCACGTGCAACAGCTGCCACGGTGGTTTTGGTACCTCACAGCAATTTCCTTTCCAGCAGGGTGAGTATGGAAAGTTCTGCTGCCACCACACAGAAGTCTGGGTGTCAAGGAATAACTGTTCTCACCCCATCTGGTCCAGGGGTTTACTCAAGGCTTTTGGGTAAGCCCAACTTCTTACTGTACTTTAAATCTCCAGTAACTTCTGCATCAACTAAATTGAGATTGAGGATAATTGCTTCAAATTTGAGGAGACAGAAAAGAAAATCAAGCTGGCACAGCTGACATTATCAGTATCTTACAACATATAAGCATTTTAAAACAACTGTTGCAATAATTTATAAAATACAAAGAGGATAAGGACTGAGCAGAGATCACAAACCTTATGAACTTTATGCTTGATGACAGGTGGGGATTAACTACAAGTGATTTATTTGCTGTAACACCATTTAACTATAAAACATTACTACTACTAAAACCAGAGAAGTACCTTGACCTGCCAATGGCAACTGAAACCACAACATGGAATCACAGAGTGGTTTGGGTTGGGTGATCAATCAGCAGCATTATTTCCCTAATCAACCTGATTCAGTTACATATGGCAAAGCCAAGACCTATCTCCTACAACATTATCAATGTTTCATTAGAAACACCACCAAATCCATGTCAAACACATTACTTTATTTGTCTAGGTTGATGTGTCCTATAAGGTACAAAAAAGTTACTCTTCAGTTTGCCACAATTTGTTAAAAACAGCAATCTATTGCCTACAAGTAGGAAAGGTTTAAATCATGTCAATACGGATTTAGGGATGAATAAATAGTACAGAAATGCTGAGAAGGTGGGATGAGATGCAGGATATGTCCCAGTGCTGTTAAAGGTGAGATTTTTCTCCTTGTCCCAATAAAACACAATGCTTACAATATGCAGCATTTTTTAAAAAAAACGTCAAAGGACAACATAACCTAAATGCAACTACTCTTCTTTGACTTTCAGAAGCATAAATGGATTATTGTTTCCACACTGAACAATTAGTAATTTTCACAGATAGGTTAAATGACAACATTTGCATGTACAAAAACACACGGGTTTTTAGTAGATCAAATCCCCCCAGAAGAACCTGAACACCTGAGCTGGAAGTGTAAGAAAGGGTGGTCAGTAGCAACTTTTTTTTTTTAAGAAAAATAACAGAGAAGGTTCTTGCATAGCAAGGTGCGAGGTTAAACCCAAAAGGAGCTTATCCATAAATCAGGTAAATCCCAGACCACTGTGGAACAGAAGATGACTGTGAGTTAGTGCAAAAGCTGCTCAGGTGAGTGAGGAGCTGCAGAGAAACCAAGGCTGGGAACTACAGCCAGGTACCAGAGCAAGTCAGTCACACACAGCCAAAGAAAAGCCTCCTCATCTGCAATTTGCCTCTTCTTGGGCTCCAGTTCATCCCTTCCGGCAGCGCTGCTCCCACAGGAGACACGGAGGCAGCCAGGAGCCTCCAGGGATATGATTACAGCTGGGACTCCACATTCCCAGAGCACTGGGCAAAGAGCACGGACACCTCCTGCCCTGCCACAGCTGCAGGAGTCCTTTTGGCACCACTGGGGGAGGGTTTGTGGGGACAATGGTTCTGGGGAGCTCCTGCTCCCTCGGCCATTCCCACCCCTGCTCCTGCACAGATCCCCAAAGTGTCTCACACACGTGGCAGCGCACACTCAAACACACCTACGGCTGTGGGGAGAACAATGATCTCCATTTATTTCATTTCATATACATCCATATTTTGAATTTTAATACAAAAGAAAAAAAAATTAGAATCTGACAAATGTTTACAAACAAGATACCTTCAAATAGATTTTACTCAGTTCAGTCTGGTGCAGAGTAAATGACAAATTGTACTGTTTGTTATATTCAAGGCAACAGAGTCTGTAGTCCATGACCACTCAGCCCAACTTTTATGCAAGCTTGTTTTTATCTACCATGAATGATAAACTCCTTGTTGATTCCCAGTCCTGTGTGTGTGCACATGTGTACATAGCAGCTCCTTTCATAGAAAGAAAAGACATCTAGAGGTCTTCTTGTACTTTTACCTACAGGAATCATGTTAAGATACAGAATGGATTACATGGAACTGGGGCTGGATTTTATAAGAAAAAATAATTAGCTGACAAATGAGGGCAGCAATAAAAAAGCGTCTTTTTTGCAACAATAAATAAATACAGTCAAAGTTTTCTGTGTGGACTTTAAACCAGCTTCTTCACTGAAGAACAGACGTGGCATTTCCATGGAGTTAAACGTGACCCCATTTACTGTATCTTTTTTTCTTGCTCTCTTTCTCTCTCTCCTTCAACAAAACAAAGTTTTCCTGCTTCTGCCACAATAGTACAACAATTTGATCTTGACAAGAAAGTGGTGCTGCTGATTTTTATTTCTTTGTCCTTTGGACAAAATAAGCCAAGAATATAATCTGACTGTTGTGACCAATAAAAACGCAGTTTACATCAAGTCTTGTCAGGATAACCTGACTAAAAACATCTGGCTCCTTAATTAAAAATTGTCAGACAACCAGATCCTTGCTCGTGTGTTTGGTTAACACGCTGAACTCTAGGAAGCTGTAGACTGCAGTTTGTTGTTATGGGACCTGCAGAATACAGAAGAAAGTTAAGAATTAAGCACCCTTCAGTTTGGAGAACACAGTTGCTGCAAGGTGTTGTCAAAAATAAACCACAATGAGGGAATTACCACCACGTTGCTTTCACTTCTCTTTTTCCCCCTTCAGAAAAAATAATAATTCTTGCTCTGAATTTTAAGCCTATTTTCTCCTCCAGAATACAAATATTGCACTACTTGGAAAATGCAGTGTGTCACTGGGATATTCCAAAATGCCTGAAATCAAGTTTTACTCACATATTTACATAATAGTAGTCCATCAAAAGGAAAGGAAAAGGCCATTTTTAGTTGTGAACATTTATCATAAGGTCAATTTTGCTTAAATTTATTCAGTAAGTGTTTGGATTAACTTTATAGAAAAAGAAAACTGAACGGGCATGTTAAAATCACATTTCTGCTAAGTAGAGTTCAGCAAAACTCCTCTTTGACATTCATGGTTTTATTAGTGACTTAAACAATAAAATACAAAGTTTCCATGATGAATTTTTCATTTTTCTTGATACAGTGTTTGAGGAACAGAACCATTTTTTGTTAATACAGTTATTGTCACCAGTGTGACTGCTGGCAATAAAAACAACATTTACTTTTTAGACAAATGATCTGGATTTTTAGGGCAGTTTAATGTCATTGGATTGTACAATAAAAGAAAGTGACCCCAACATCCAGTTCTGATTCCAGTTAAAAAGTTCAGACTAAAGATATCACAATCTGCAAGAAAAGAAAGAAGATGGATGGTATAAATGAAAAACAATAACAAATAAGATGCAGTAATGAAATCAGTGTGCAAGCACAGGGACTGCTGGGGACCCAGCTAATGGCAGTGACACAGACAGGGGCTGAAAACCACCTGACAAAAATCATTACTACACTATTGAACTGGACAGAAAAATGCATATTCTTTTTCAGGAATATCTACAAAAGAGAAACACTCTGCATTAGCCCTTTGGCAGAAAAAAAATTAAAAGTTTAATTTTGAAAAGGTAAATTTTGAATTTTGTTTCATTTTCCATATCCTACTTTAAACCTTACTTACTCCCCTGTTGCAAAGGTGGTAAATTATAAAAAGATGAGAGAAGGAGTACCACTGAAGTATTTTAATTTTTTTCACTGGATTCTAAGCTTCAGAGCAGAATTGTCTCTTATTAGCATGAGAAGTGTTTACTGCAGAGCAGAACACCAGCACAACTCAGATGCAGTATTTGTCCTCAGCAGAAATTATTAAGTTTTCCGCAGCAATGAGTTGAAGTATCACTCAAATTTTGCAAATTTATGATGCCACTCAAATTTTTAACAATTCCTTTTGAATAAACACTCCGAAGTAACCTTTACAAAATCGTATTTAAACCTTAATTTTGACAAAATTTTTCCAGGAAAGTGCACTGAGCAAATCCCTGTGTGAGTGTAAGACAAGCTCAGAAAGGAGATTTCAGGGGCCAACACAACACCTGTGGTTAGGAACACTCCAGCTTACCTGCTTGCCTTAAATCCTTTTAATTTCTGTACAAAGAAAGACTCGAGAACTTCTGCACACTGGTAAAAAGGGGAGTCACTTGGATTGTAGTAACGGCAGTTATCAAAAATTTTGGTCATGTCTGCCACAAACTCCGTGACCTTTTTGTAGTAGCGTTTCAGGATTCTTTCTTCCATGGTAGCAAGGTCTTTAAAAGAAACCAAAGATTATTGAAATGAGAGGCTTTCATCCTGAACAGAAATCTACACTTATCAAGACTGTGGAAACAAAGCATGATCCAGGTTAGAGGCTTTTCCAGGAGTGCTGGTTGTGACTGGGGACAGCAGCAGGGGTCCCTCAGAACAGACACTCAGGCACGACACGTGTTGTGTAAATTCAATACAGGACAAGAATCACAAGGACCAAGGAAAACCTTTGCAAGGAGCTCCCTGCTTTTTTTTCGTGCAAAATGCCAGAGCCTCCATTCTTACTGACCACACACAGTAAGGAGACAGGAATGGTGATGTCAGTAGTTAACTGTCCTATTTTAATGCAAATATCAATTAAAAACAGGGAGAGGAACAAAACCTAATATAAATATAGCTGTGTAAGTGTCTAGTGGCACTTTTAGCCAGAAAAACAACTGTCTGCCCTTGGAAAATGCCTTAAGGTGCTTATTTTGAAATACCAGTGATGCCAGAATGTGTGCAAACAACTGCAGATGGGTCTGGATTCCTTGGTGTATTTTACTCAGACTTGTATTACAAATGACTTCTCCTCCTATTTAAGTCAGAAAGAGCTAAATGCACTTTTGTTTACTCCATCAATAATAACTGTTATTTGAGCTTTCCTTTTAAACTTTAACCCATCCATCATGGAATAATATTGTTCAGCCTTGTCATAACAGCACAGTCCAAAACTTTGGAACAGGAAAGGACACAATTCCTAAACAAAATATTATTTCCAGTCCATGTACCACAACATATTGCCAAGAAATTAAACTGAACTTTCCTATTTCCAGGGTGAGCAAGGAGTAGGTGAGAAAGCTCAAATGACACACTGCCTCTCATTTAGAGATCTGAAGAGGTATTGGTTCAATCCTGGAAGGCAAGGAATAACATTCCCCACACCATTTCTGTCAGGAGATCGATTTTCCCAGGGGGTTTCACATCCAAGTGTTTATCCAGTTTAACTGGTGAGCTCTAAGATCAGAGTCAAGCACTGGAAAGATGCAGCAGCTCCGCTTCCACTTTGCCCACATTCATAACATCTGAATCCTTTTTGTTCCTGCAGCTTTAGAGATAAATTACACCTAATACAAAATTTCTTATACTATCAAGTCAGATGAAGATAATTTTGAACTCCACCTTAAGGTTCATGTCACATTTCCAAAGCATCACCTTCTCCTCAGCCTCTGGAGTACATATCCTGATCTTTGGAGGAAGAGCTCATTCCAAAGGCAGAAAAAAAAATTTGTCCTCTTTAAATAAAGAAATTTAAACCCATGAATTCTATCCTATTCTGACTTCCACATTCTTCTGCAAGACTGGCAATATTTAGGGTGTAGGAGTCAGCCTAGAATTAGGCAAAACAGCCCTCATGAACTGCTGAATAGATCAGTGAGAAATCACAGTGTTTCACCTGCCTCATCTGTGTATTTTGCAAAATATGGCTGGAAGTGGTCAGCAGGAAATTAATTGCTATTCCCAAGCCCAAACCCACTCCCTCAGGCTGTTCTCAAACACTTACCCATCGGTTCTTTGATGACACCATAATAATCTGGTGCATCATTGGGATCTACTGGTTCTAGGAAGGGCCATGCCATCTTGTGAGCCTGCCAGGGAAACAGCAGAGAATGGAAACAGAAAACTAAGTTAAATCAGGCACTCTTAATAGGTAAATATTTTCATCCTTTTATCTGTTGGGGTCTGCAGTTGAATTTCAGGAAGAAGTGCAGCATTATATGAAAAAGGAACCAGCTCTCATTTGATGGCTGGGTAAAGTTTTAAATGTCAGTGACCCAGTAGCTGGGCTTCAAAACAGGAAACTGAAATTCAGACATAACAGGATACTGTGCTGAACAGGCTGCATGAAAAGTATGGAATGAATTTACTGAGAGTGCTTTTAAGTACCCTGAAATTAATATGCTTTTATAAATGTATGTAAAAATACAGGACAATGCAAAATATTACTTACAAGATTTCTGTTATCATAATTTTAAGAATTTTACCAGAATTCTTAAAAATTCTTTATAGTTGTAGCAGAAAAAGCCTATTTGGGAGTGACAGACAAACCAGAAATATCAGTGTACATAATTCTTATTATCAGGATGTCATCATTTA
Source organism: Sylvia borin (assembly GCA_014839755.1). Classification (NCBI taxonomy): domain Eukaryota; kingdom Metazoa; phylum Chordata; class Aves; order Passeriformes; family Sylviidae; genus Sylvia; species Sylvia borin. The sequence continues at coordinate 848,137 of CM025974.1, forward strand.
CATGCTAATAATGATGCCCTGTGAGAATATTCCTGAAATCTGGTAACACTCAAAGGAAGGAAGTGTGGATCACAACCACAGAAAACTGATCTGAGAACAGAATTCTGCACCTTCCATACCCTGTGCAGCTAGGCTCCCACTCTGCCTTTTGGGATCCCAAATCTGCTTCCTTTAAAAGCCTTTCACTGAAGTGATTGTTTAGTTTCACCCACTCAAAAGCCACGATTTACTAATCATTGTAAATATTCCTGAGCACAATAACCCCAAGCAAGTTGCAGCTGACACAGTGGCACAGTTCTGCTGTTCCCTCAAAGCTCATGGCTAAGGAGGAGAAATCACCGTTTCCTCCCTGATCTGTCACAGTCCCTGGTGCTCAGGGTGCTGCCACAGCCTTGTCCTCACCTGCAGGGAGCGCAGGACCCTCCTCAGCCCTTCGTAGTCCTTGTCTGTGAGAGGGCTGAGCACAGTCATGGCATCCTCAGTGGACTGGCACTGGGGACACACGTACTCGTCGATGAGGTCGGCCTCGCTCTGCAGGATGCCCACGCAGCGCCCGTGGTACCAGTTCTGGCAGCGGTCACAGCCAATGTAGAACCTGCAAGAGCCAAAGCAAACCTCAGCGCCCTTCGTCCGCCTCCAGGGCAGGTTTGCATTTCAAACACACGAGCCTGCCATCCCCTGCACACAGGCTGATACTCGGCGTGATTAAAGACAACGGGTAACGTCGGGTTTCAGAGTGACAAATTCTGCTCCGACTGCTTTTATATTTACAGACCGTTTCAAAACGTGTGCCTAAATTTTGTACTTGCAAGCAATCGAGATTTCAAAAATAATTCCTCTGCATTAGAGATGAAAGGAACAGTGTAAAGCCAGAAGTCTCACCCAGCCAGTATCCAAACCAAGTCAAGATGCATCTGGCACAAACTGGACTACAACTAGGGCTTGTTTCACTCCACACAAGCACTTTTCATATGGAAGCTTTAGTCTTGTAACTGAATACAGAGGGAGTACTCTATGACACAAAGCCTTACAATAAAAGATGTATATAATTCACATATATACATAATCACATACCAACCATATACCCCCAAACTAAAATTATGTTCTCCAGCCAGATCAGTTTAAAGCACAAAAAAAAAATTCCACTAAATATAGTCTTTTAGTCTTTCTAACCACCCCCTGTTAAAGAAAATAAAGAAAAAGAAAAGAAAAAAAAAAAGGGGGGGGGGAAAGAAATCCCAATTTAAAGTACATGGCATTTTAGTAGTTTGTTGTTAAAAATAAAAAAAAACAAAACACAATACATTTTGACCACCCTGAGGAACTTCACTTTTCCTAAACATTTACTGAACAGAAACATTCAGGAGGGGGAAGACAATTACTGGAAAGCAATTTGTATTACGAACGAATACAATATATGCAGAATAACTGTTTTTTTTTACTCTTGGCAAGGAACAGGAAAGCACAGTCAGAGCAGTTTTGCTACCTAGACATGGAATAAGAGGTTCTGATCCGAACTCACTGCGACTCATCATAAGGTGTTCTGCAGATACAGTACAACTCCTCACTGCTGCCCTCTTGTGCCCGTTTACACTCATTACAGATGTACACATCCATTTTCTTAGCCTCCTTTTCTGTGATGCCAACACATTCTCCATGATACCAGTTAGTACAAAGATCACAGCCAATATAGAACCTAAAAGTGTTCACAATGAAAATGACAATGTAATTGTCATTTCAAATGGCATGGCACTTTTCCCTGCATTTCTCTCTGATGTACTTGATGCTGGGTTACTTTCTGTCTCAGCTTCCCTGCTCCCTTATCCTTACAAACTAACATCTCATGCTGCAGCTAGAGCGGCAGTAAGGTCACTTGGGTCAATTTTAATTGGACAAGTCATCAAAATGCACATGTATTAATATGTACATATCAATACGTAATCAGACTTTGACAAAGCTATGGGCTAAAAATCTACTGTCTTCAACATGTGTGTGAAAAACTGTCAAAGGCACAAAAAGACAAGGCCAAAGGAAAAGGTTTTTTACATTTTCAAAATTGCAGCTCAAAAGCCACTGAAACATTTCCTTAAGGTTTGAAAATGTAGGTCTCAGTTAATTTAAAAAACAAAAGCAAAGCGCAAACACCAACTAGGAGTTACGAGTACACTACAAGAACATGCAACCAGCAGTGTGTAGGTACATCTTGGTGTAAAATGATACCAAAGAAAATGGGGCCAGGGCATGATTGTCAATTTTAAATCTTGGTGGGGTTTTTTTCTGGGTGGGTGGGTGGGGAATGTACACTGAAAAAGTGACAATAACCTACTAAAAACTGTGACAAAGTGGAATTTTGAGTGAATAATGTCTCCTCTCAGACACAGCTGTGTGACAGAACCAGGTATGGTATGACACAAAGTGAAGGGAACCAGGGACAGAATCATGGGGATGGGACCTTGCACAGAATGATGTGACAAGAGTGTAAAATATTATGCCAGGATGTTTGTAACTCGTGTATGGATCTCTCAGAACACACCTATGACCAGTGACAACCACATGGGCGACGCTCACATCCATTCTCTCTGCCTAAGCAAAAGCAAGCACACTTGGAACCTCCATCCTCCTGCATTTTGGAGACCTCAACCCCCTGCCAGGTGCTGCTGTAGTTCCTGCCACCCTGTCACCCTGCAGGCAACACCCTGGGGACACCACAGCACCAACAGGGCAGCGGCCACCCCGTGTTCCACAGGAAGCATCTCTGATTTCCTGGGCCTCTGCACACAACCCTGGACACTCAGATCCTGCCTTTTCTCTTCTTCTTTCGTCAGGCAAATCCTAAAATAAATATCACACCACCCAATTTCCATAAAGAATGGCTAGAAAAAGATTGTGACAACTCTCAGCAACTCAGCCTGGGCCCCCTTCCCCAGAGGGGTGTGTCTGCTCCTGGTGATGTGGGAGCACATTTTGCACCCAGGCAGAGATGCCAAACCTCACCACTGCAATGTGGAGCAGGTGCCACATTGTCATTTAACAAATAAGCTGGAATCTAAGCAGGAATCTTAGGAAGATATATCCTTACTGCCCATCCTTGAAAACAGTATCAGCAAATCCCTATAATCCTGGAGAATCATGAATGAGAACTAAACATAAGAGATTTGCCATAGAATACACAGCACAAAACAACTTACAAGGTCTTACTAAATAAAAAAAAATGCACAGGATATTAATAAAATACCACAACTTGGCTTTTCAGCTTGCACATCTATCTTTTCTGAAGAAGAAAAGAGACAACAGCACAAGGAGGATGACCCAATGCCTACATATAAATGAAAATATTTTAAAAATTTCTCAGAAAACTGTTTTAAAACTTCACTAATTCCTTTCCAAACGGCAAAAGGATTATATATTTCAACAGTACAGGCATCATTTGTAGGAACACCGAATTTAAAATTCACAAAAAGCAAAGCAGCAGAGCTCAACCATATTGCTAAGGATACTACTGAGTTAACATTTTATTTTCAGTGCACTGAAGCACAGTTCTCAATTCAAGCTACCAAAATTCACTCTAGGACCACTGGAGCCCACACAAACTCTGCCAAACAAATCCCTTTGCTCACTCACTAAGTCCAGAGGCAGTAACACACGGACCTCTGGTGTCCAGAGAACAGGGGCCCTCCTAAGTACACTGGATGACAGAAAACCTGACACAAACACCAAATTAAGTGAGGCTGGGGACACCCCTCAGAGGTGACAGTGACATAACAGCCAGAGCATCCAAAAAAGCAGCCCCATCTCCCACACTCAAGTCATAGTGCAATGGCCAGAGCTACTCAAAATCAAGGTGAAAAAACCCTCAAATACCCCAACTTTGTTAAAAGACATAATTAAAACCCAAAAAAGGCTAGAAGGAACCTCAAGAGGTCCCCTAATCCTGGTCCTAAACTTGGAATGAAGAACCATGACCCACAGAGTGAATGCACCACTCCAGATCTATGGTTTCCCTGTTATCAGCTCTTAAAGTACCATCAAATGGCACCAGTTCATACTTTTGGGTATTGTCACTTGGAATGGGTCTAAAGTCAAATCTATCATGCAATACATCTCTACACAGCTCTCAGATGTAAACCACTGCTAACCACTGCTGTTAGTCACCTCTAGCTCAAGCAGAACATGTAGCACTATCCCCTGGAATTCACTGGATTCTCCACCCTAGCTCTTACACCATTTCTTCACAAGTGCTGAACGTAGCACAAACACTTCTCCTCATTCACAGTCAGAATCAAACTACAGAGAACTGCAGTTTTCACTTTGTCAAATGCTTAAATATTCATTTTTATCAACCCTGGCATGCAAATAATAAGGCATGGAAACCATTTCTCCCTGGGACATTGTCCAAAGTGAACTGCAGTCCAGTGACTCGAGCCCCCTTTACTGGGTACTGCCTTACAAAAAAAAGCCATTTATTGGAAGACGGTACCAAAGCTATTTCTGAAGAACATCAGCTGCTTCTCCACAGGAAATTGCTCAAACCAAATTGTCACTTGCTTCTGAGGCAGAGGCAAAACAGCAAAAGAAAGAGTAAGAGAGTGGAGGGGAAAAAAAGAAAAGAGTATGTGCATGTGAGACAGGAAGGTCACACAATGGAGACATGCAAACGAGTAAAATATAAACCACGCACAGTAACAGTATCAATCGAGTATGTTAATATTTGTAACTGCTAGTGGAAAACAGGAATTTTATTCTCTACACCTCAGCGATCCCTGCAATAATCTGCCACTAGCTCCACTTCTAGCACTACCTGCTGCTAAGGGCTGACACTAACCCTAAAGCTAAGGACATGCAGGAGGGGCTGTGGCACGGCTACTCACTTGGACTCGTCGTAAGGCGTTTTACAGATGCAGTAAAGCTTTGTGTCCTTCTTCGTTTCCTTTGAGGTAGTAGAAATCATTTTCTTCTTCTTGGACTTGGAAGCCGAGGAATCTTTCTCCTCCTCTCGTTTCCTCTTCTGGGAGGAGACTGGCACGGGGACGGTGGTGGAGGAGGAGGAGGTGACACTGGCTGCTGGCAGCTGTGGTGGTGCTGGTGGCACTGGTGGTGGCGGTGGTGGCGGGGCAGCGGCGGCGGCTGCGGCGGCGGCGGCTGCTGCTGCAGCAGCTGCTGCCTGGGCTCGCTCTTTTTCTTTCTTAATTTTACTCAAGTCTTTCTTTAGCTCCTCCTGAAGTGTATTAAATGAATAAATAGAGGGAGGCACTTCGTATGATTATTGCAAGGCAGGGTTAAAATCTAGGCAAAAATCCACAAGCTTAACCAAAAGAAAACAATTAAATCCATGCAAATACGCATTTTTTTTCATGTTCTGAACCTACAATTCACATATTAAGGGATGACATTCTTGGGCTACAATAGCCCACTGGCTGTCACTTATCAGAAGCTGTTTCATTAAAGAAGGTAATTTCAGTCCAGAAGAAAACCAAGAGGCCCCCAAAGGACATATGAGTAGCTTTGCAGAGATCCACATCCACAGCTTCTTCCTGTAAATTTCCTAAAAATCTCACTGAGCAAACCAAGATTAACACAGAAATGTTACCCCCAGCTTAACATCAAATTAGCCTTTGAGACTCTGTCCTTACCTGCACTTCAATCTGTAGATCTTTGTCCAGAAGTGCTCTTTTTTTCAGTATTTCAGCTTTCAGCTGCTCTTTATGCTTGAAAAGCAGAGCTGAGAGCTTGGTGGCGTTCTGTTTGCTCCGCTTCTGCTCCACGCTCTCCTCCCGCTTCCGTTTCTTAGCTGCCTGCTTTTCCTCTTTGTCTATCTTATCCAGAATATATTTCATCACTTGGTTGCACACAATCATTCTGGGGATGGAATAGAGGAAAAGGACATTGTGCTGAGCTGCCTGTTTATTCCCAGTTGAGAATGCAGAATCAATTCTCCAGTCACTGCAAGCTCGTTATTGTATTTCCTAAGACGCACAAGGTAAATTTAGCAACATCCAGTGCTTCCACTCCTGCTTACTTACTACAGCACTGCTGGGAGAGATCAAGTCCCTTGTCAGGCTCAAGAGGGCCAGTCCCAATTTCACTTAAATGATCTGAGTACTAATTGTTCCTCCCCTCCCCCACCTGACTCCCAACAAAGCTTTGGCTTTCGTAGCATAAGAGAGATTTTGTGTCCACAATTCGTTTGAAAGAGCTGGATTTTTATTCTGATGTAGGATGAAAGTCAGTTGGAAGCCTGTAACTTCTTCAAAACCAGACATTTCTATGCTCCAGTGACCACGAAATACTACTAAGATTTTGTGTTTTGGCATAAGGAGTGGTAAACACTTTTCCCTGTACAGAATTCACTATAAACAGCTCCCAATTTCTTCACTAATGACAGTTCAAGATTAGTTTTTTGTGTGCTCATTGTACCTTCACCTACAAATCTATTTTCCTGCTCACTTATTTTGCACCTTTCATTTTTTTGCTTTATATTTCAATTAGAAAATGAATGTATTTCGGTTCTTCTGAATTTACTTTCCCCTTCCCCATTCTTTTCCAAAACCATTAGAAAACCAAATGCTTCTCGTTGCCAGAGTGACCATGAGAAACAACTCCCATTGAGCTGAGAGGAAACAGCAGAATAGCAATGGCCAGGACAAGCAGCTGTTTGCAACTCTGTGGTCTCAGACATTTCATCCTTTGACAGACAACTGGATTTTGCTGACAAATGGAAGATGTAGATAAATATTTATAGGGCCATACAATTTTGTTTAGTTTGCCCTTTATACCTGCACCGTGTCTACTTGGTTTACTCTGTTTTTTTCACAGACTAAAGGTCCCCACATTGTATTTCTGAGGAAGAATAAATCAGAGAGATGGAAAGGCAGCTGCACCACGAACTAAGCCAGTTAGAACTATTTTTTTCATCTTTCTCTTCAATTGGACTTTTGTCAGTCGAAACACCTATTTGGCTGTCTGGCACCACAAAATGAAGAGCACATCCAAGACATCCTTTTCTTTATGCAACTGTGAACAGTAAAGGAGTGGCACCCAGGGATAGTGTTGTAATCAACTGAGCTTGTGATTTGATGATCAAAATTTTATAGAACATACTCTTCTTTTTCTCAGTATGTGACACACACTTGTGATTATCTAATTGGAGCAACTGCATGTGTGAAAAGGAGTCAAAATAATTCTAAGACAAATGACAAACACTCCAAATTTCTGTTTAGCAGCTTCAAGCATAAAATCTCTCAGTTTGTCAATCTGTCTTCCAACTCTTCAGCTCCTTCTGTAGAGTGGGATGTGAAGGGACAAGAATGGAAACACATGGCCATGATAAAGGACAAACAAAACCCAGCAGAAGCATTAATTTGCCATTCTCTGCTCCTTCACTTGAGTTTAAAAACTCTGGTCAGCTTCAAACTCAATATGTAACATTACTTAAAAAACATATTATCAAAATAAAATTGAGGTTATACAAGATGAAATAAAGGTCATTATGAAAGTTACTTTTAAGTGTTACTCTAATCAATTTTAAATAGCAACACTTCTTTAAGCAGGTTTTTACAAACCAGCATTTCAGTATGACACCATTAAAAGCTGTAATAAATGAAAAATTTGACATCTATGGATGCACTGTGATGCACATTCACCTCTGATTTTCTTCCCTTTCAGCTGGAGTCAGTGTCTTCTTCTGTTTCAAATGTTCAATGACAGCATTCTGCTTCATAACCACCTGTAGGATGATAGAAAATCCAAAATAAAAGATGAAAACTCAGCCAGTATTTCACAGTATTATGGGGAGAACCAGGACATTTCCCAAGTTAAAGTGTCATTTATTTCACTAAGTAACAAAATAAAGCTGATTTTATCAGGGAAGCACTGCTTATTTAAAACAATTATTTGAAAATTGAGAAAGAAATTGAAAAAGAACACCACCACCGCCAGAGTAGGATATTTTGCTTACGTCAAGTTTGAACCCAGGAACTAAATGTAAATTGACTGTATTTCCTCAGTGACTGGTTGTTTTATTTTAAAAGTGGTAAGAGCCCATTATATATTTCTGAAGCCCCGCAGCCATCCAACAGCATCACATTTCAGATACCTCTGTGGAACCTCAGTTTTCAGGTAATGAAAGTACTGCAGGTGTGTTCTGTCCATCAGCCCTCCTAGTTCTGACCTATCTTTCCTGAATTGAGAATAGAGATGGGTTTGTCCCAGCAGCTACTGGTAAGCTGAATCAAGGTGACAGAAGAATGTAAACATGGTACAAGTGACTTGATGTGCTGAATTAACTTGGAACGTGTCATTAAATTGCCAATAGCAATCACGCACTATCTTTGAAAGAATCAAATTAACTGTCTATCAAATGTATTAACATTGTTCACAAGAACAGGCATTTCAAATTAGATCTCTTTCATTCATTAAGTGTCAATTTCCCTCGGTTAACTTTACCTGTTTCTGGATAATATCACTTTGATTAGAAGCCTGAAGGGTGTGCTCACGTTTAATTTCTATCTGCTGCTGCTCCCTGAGCTGCTGGACTCTGTGCAGCTGCTCCTGCACACTAGCTGCTTGCACTGTCACCACACTGCCAACCCGCTGTGCCTGTGCTGGGCTGCTGTGCTGGAGCTCAAGGGGGAACTGCAGCTGGAGCTGGGGCACGCTGCCCTGCTGGGCTGGCACCTGAGCCACAGCACGGGGCTGCAGCTGCCAGAGGCACTGCACTAACACCTGTTGGAGGCTGCTGAAGCTGCAGCTGAGGATGAGCTGGGCACTGCACAGGAGCCTGATTTAAACTTTGAGTACTGGCAAGGGCTGGGCCCGAGGTGTGCCCCTGAGGCTGTGATGGCACTGGAGTTTGTACGGGAGTGTGGGGCCGCAGTGGACAGGGCAGTGGGGCTGGAGTTTGCACCTGAGCTGGATGCTGAGCCTGGGCCTGGGCCTGGCCTGGGGGTGGCAGCTGCATCGGGCCTGGTGCTGCAGAGAGCCCCGGAGCCTGGGCTGGAGACTGAGCTGGAGACTTGGAGGGCTGAGCTTCGGGGGCCGCCGCCTCAGCGGGAGCCTCGGGCTGGCTGGGGGCCTCGGGCTGGGCACCCTGGGGCTGGGCACCCTGGGGCTGGGCCCCCGCGGGCTGTGCTGAGCCAGGCTGGCCCTGGCCCTGGCCCTGGGGCTGAGGCTGGCCCTGGCCCTGGCCCTGGCCCTGGCCCGTGGCTGGTGGTGCCTGCAGAGCCGGCTTCGCCTCCCCTGCGCCTGCCAACGACACAAACACAAACGAGGAGTCCATTAACGGCAAATCCACACCCTCTGCAACCACTGCAAAACTCTGTGCAGGAGCTCAACACACTCTGCAACACACTTCTGTCGCTGTTAGAACCAGCAGGCAGCAGAAAGCTCAGCAGGAAAGCTCTCTGATCTTTATTTTCTGACTCCATGTGTCTACACTTGTACAAGAAGCCCAAAGATTGGCTGCACAGGTCGCCAGCTCTTCGACCTCGTTGGTGAACATCACCATCAGTCATCTTTCTCCTCCCAGAGGAGAAATATGTAAACAAAATAGGTAAGTTTTAAAAAGATACAGAGTTTTCTTGAAGCTGCCTGAGAATAAAATTCGAACAGTAAAAAGCAGGCAAACTTGGGTGACACACTTCCAACAAATTTACCGCAATAAGAGACAACCTCCAGCTGCATAAATACTCCCATTCAATTGAAATGGAGGTTTCTTTTCTGCTGAACAGAACAATGCTTACCTGAGGTCGAAGTAGAAACGGTGGTTGTAGTTGTGCTAGCTGTGGTAGCAGCTGCTGGTAGTGGGGTGAAGAGAAATCTCTGAATTGTACCATTTGGCATAGCTGCTTGCATAAGCTGCTGTCCTGGACCAGGTATTACAGTCACACCCTGAGGGATTAATTGTAACTGACCAGTAGTTTGACCTTGTCCCTGAATTACCACAGTTAAGCCTTGATTGCCACCCTAAAAAAAAAAAAAGTTAATATTGATTTATTAGTGACATAATTCTTAGACTTCGCTGAAAATTAGGGGCTTGGATATCAGAATTCAACATTTTTATCACATACCATACTCCTAAAATACAAAACTAGCATCTGAGATCATGAAATGCTCACGGATTCTTTCAACAATTTGACTGCCAACAGATGACTGGGTTGGAGTTACACGTTTTGTGAACCCACAGAAAAGAATACAAAAAGTCTGAGTCTTTGGTGTAGAAACTCAAAGAATCACAGAATGGTTTAGGTTGGGAGGGATGTTAAAGCTCACCCAGTTCCACCATCCACAGGTTGCTCCAAGCCCCATCCAACCTGGGGCCTCAGACACTTCCAGGGATGGGGCAGCCACAGGTTCTCTGGGCCCCCTGTGCCAGGGTCTCCTCCCCACCTTCACAGGGAAGAATTTCCTCCCAGTATCTAATCTAAACCTACCCACCTCTTCAGCTTAAACTCCAAGTCTTGTCCCACCTACAAAATACCTTATCTGACAACCAGCACTCTGTACATTGCAATAATTTATATATATTACAGTTTGAAGGATAGATCTTTTGATTCTGAACTGATTTTTTGCCAACAGACCTTCATGATCTGAGCAGAAGTTGTAAGAACTTTTTCCTCCTCTGCTTACAGATATTGCAACTTTTCCTCTGAGATTCTGGATAGCAGGATGGAAAACTAAATCTTCATATCAAATCAAAAGACAAGTAATCAAAATTATGATCTGAATGTCTACAAAACAGGCCATACAGAATAATTATGTCCCTTATGGTTAATAAAGATTTTTTTTTCCATGCTGCTGAACACTCTTGATGCCAGTTACCTCACTGAGAAATACAACAGGAAGCAAGAATTAAAATTTTACTATTAAAAAGACTTACTTTGTATTTACTATTTATTATATTTATTTACTATTTATTTATTTACTATTTAAAGCTGCTTTCAGCCTGTAATTATGCCAGTGCTCATCCTAAATGAAGCCACACACATAAATTTAAGGGCACAGGCACCATACTGCTGAAATGCAAAGGCAGGATGGGTGTCAGCACATTTCCCCAGCCAGGGCTGGTCCAGTCCTTTACCTGTCCTTGTGTGAGCTGGGTGAGCTGGGCCATTGTCAGCTTCACCTGGCCCTGCTGAGGGCGAGGGGGTGGCGCTGGGGCCTGTGCCTGAACTTGTTGAGGGGCTGTTCCAGAACTTGTGATGGTTTTCTGCCCACTGCTAGAAGAAGCTGTGCTGGTACTAGAAACTGCTGTTGAGACAGGCTGACCCCTGATTATCTGGGTCACCACTTGCTGTGTCTGACCTGTAAGAGAAGAATTTGAGCTAAGAAATATATTTTCAGCTTTTTAGCCATAAGCACAGCAAACCTCCAAGTCACAGATTGCAATGGGGTGTGATGGTGATCAGACAGGTGAAGCAAACACTGCAGTTTTCTTTACAAACCATTTGTGTGATTGAAAAATATCTGAAAAAATGTTTCCCATTTTAACTAAGGTTGCATGCATATGGAGTACTTCAAAACTGAGCTCTCCTTTAAGAAAAAAACATACAAAAAAAGGCTTTCTCAATGCACAATTACTCTGTGTTTTTAGGGTTTTTCAGGTTTGTTTTCTTTTTTCCCCCCTCAAACGAATGGACTTAAAAGGAAGTACTATATTTCCCAGTGTCAGTGATGAATGACATTGACAAAGCCTCCAACCAACACATCCAAAAGCTGAAAGAAACATCGAGTCAAGCACCAAAACGAGGGATTGTTGCGTGGGGAACACAACGACACACAAGGCATCCATGAAGAAACAAACCACGGAATTCAGACTGGGGATTGAAATATTAAAGTGAACCTACTGGCTGGCAGAATACCTTGCTGCACCACTACAGGTGTTCTGATGATGGCCTTGCCCAGGGTGGACTGCTGCAGCGGTGTCCGGATCACCGTCATGCCGGGCCGCAGCGGCGTCCCCTGCACCACCTGTGACACCAAACAGGACACAGCACCTGTGAGCTTCAGGGGAAAAAGCCCCTGCAATAGGCCCTCTGAATGTTCTTCCACGTGTGTTTTAATCTTCCCAGCTGGAGGGAACTGTTGTACCGCTTTGGAATAAAGGATCCATGCACATCGTTGCTGAGATGAGCCAAAAACACTGAAAAGTGATTAGCCAGAACTTTTGATATCTGCCAATAGCTTAAAGTCTATGCACCCACTTTTTTTTTTTTTTTTTTTGAGTTAAATAACCAGGAAAACATCTTACTTGTGAAGTGCTTGTTGTTCCTAATGTCCCTGTGGTGTTTGGCCTAATGGTTACAGTTGCTGTCCTTGGCTGGAATGAAGTAAAGGTTTGACTTGCACCTGTAGTTGATGGAATGATACCCAATACCTTTTGCTGAACTTGAACCACACCTAATTAAAGAAAAATTGAGAATTCATTAATGACATAATGGCCAGCAGAAGAAGTAAATGCAACTCCAAGGTGGCATTTAGAATTCAAGTCTCCAGGTTTCTAGAACACCTCTGAGCCTTTCAACATTTCTTGGGAAAGCCTTTGTTATATTATAAAAAGAAGCAGCATTATATTTTGTCAATAGTCCAACTACATTTTAAGTTAAGAAACAGATATTTCAGAAAAGATTAAGGAAAGTGTGAATCTTCATAAAGATCAGTTTGATAGCAATTGCAAAGAAGTCCTTGCATTGACAGGGTGCCACAAATTAGTGTCATACAACCATTAAAAGCTGTAATCTGATAAATTTCAAACGTAGGAGAGCAGTTTAAACACCTTTCACCTAGAATACTGTGGTGCTGAAGAAAATGGGCAATGCTTCTGTCACCTAAGAAATTTCAATACAAAATCTGCAGCCTTCATGATTTGCTCGGATGCTAAACATAATGGAGACAGAGAATTGAGCTTTTCTATTCAGTACACATTCACAAATCTCAAAATATTAAGTCCTCTTCTTGAGGCATCAATCAAAAATGCTAATCTTAGTCTGGAGCCAAACTCCTGCTCATCAGTGAAGAGCAGCTGTAGGCATTAATATTTTTGTGAAGAAAGTTGCTTTGTTGATTGAGATAACCAAAAAATAAGCATGCTTCATTCCACATTGTTCAAAATAAAGCTCCTAATTTTATGCTAGGAAATGCAGAATAATTTATAGGCAAAAAACTTGCATTTTTCCCCTTACAGACACAAATATGCAACACAGGGGGAACAAGCTGTAGAAACTTGTATTTTTATATATATATATATCTACATACTAAAAAAAAAAAAAAATTCCCCCTTCACATCACAGTTTACTTCACTGGGAAAATAGTGTCAAAGGAGAATTAAGCAGCAAGCTGGAATAAAGTTTTTATTCAGTTCCCTTTGCCCTACCTCCTTGAGTTGATGGCACATTGACGGCAACAATCTTGCTGTTTGCAGGGAGTGGCAGCTTAGTTATCACTTTCCCTGCCATCGTTACTGGGCTGCCTGAGAGCTGGAAGGTCTGCCCTGTGCTGGCAATGGTTGTGGCTGAGGTGGCAGCTGTGCTAGTGGCTATTAAGGCACACAGAACAGGCAGGTTTAGAGCAGAATAATTAGTCCATGAAATGACTGTTTTTCAAGTATGAAACACCAAACTACAGGATTACTTTTTTTATTTTTTTTAATGTGTCATGCTTTCTTTGGTAAAGGTTCTTTTTTTTGGCAACAGTATGTTACACCACAGAATGCTTTCATGAATGATTACTAGTACAAAAACTGCCAGTAATTAATGAGACAGGTCAGAAATGAGACTTCCTAGCAAGCTGGAAGAAGGAAAAACTAGACAGGTATAATCTCAGAAATGTCCTTCTGGCACAGCAAGATTTAAGAGCAAAGATAAGCAGAAGTGTAAGAATGCTGCATATCTGGAGAAGATGTGATGTGTACATAGGATGTGATGCACACACAGGATGAACTCCAGCAATGTTCCTTCCATGACAAATGACTCCTTACCCGTTGAAGACTGGCCTTGTTTAACCCAAGTAGCAAAAGTTTGATGGAAATTCTTGTTCTGTTGGAATGTTACTGTAGCTGGAGACCCCACTTTGGTGGTGAGCACGACTTTGGTTCCCGTGGGGACAGGGCCTGTCAGAGAGCCCACCACCACCTTCTGTGGTGTGGAGACTGTGGTGGCAGTGCTGCTGGCTGTGGTGGCTGCAGGGACCACACCTCCTGCAGGGAGCTGCTTCTGCTGCTCCAGTCGTTTCTATTCAGAAAAGAAATGGAATAAAGACACAATTAGTATTTTCGGAATTTACAACGTAAAGATTGTCTCTACCCAGTGTTGAGAGATAAAGGCCTGTGGTAGGATTTTAGTTCAAATTGTAGAGGGTTGAAGGATAGGCTCCTTGACCTCCAGAACTATGAATCTGCTTAGAATACACAGCCAGAAATTTTCCTCTACAGCAACTTCAAAATCCTTGGCTTACGTTAATTTTGCTGCACATTTTACTTTAAAAAAACCTGTCCAACATATTGATTTGTCTGAGATTAATCAGAAAGATTAAAAAAAACTTCAAAAAATATCCATCTATATTTGGCTTTGACCATGTGCATGCATCTATGTCAGTAATTGGTACATCATCATCAACACAGAGTTTACTATTAGCATTCCTAAATTTAGAGCTTCCTGCACTGAGATCCTGCCAGTTGCAGAAAAAACCCAGACTGTATCATTCTGCTTCACCACTGAGAATGCAATTTAAAAAAACATTCTTTTAAATGTAAATCCAGTTTGCAGCCTGCTTAAAAAAATATTAGGTTCAAAATCCCTTACCTTACAGCACAGAAAATCGCTGGGTAACTGTTGAAAAAGCACATTTAATCTAGAAAGCCCCTTAGTGAAGGGATGTATCAGCAGGCTCTTCTACAATGTCAACTAATCTAACATTTTTCCCATGTTACTGGAATTATCTCTGTATTTATCTAATTTCAATTCCAGCACTATATTGCAGTAATGCCTACAAATCAGAAGAACTTCTTCACTACTAATCAGGGTTTTTACCAGGGAAGATGAAATGAAGAAGTTGAGAAAAAGCACAGTTCTTAATAATGTCTACAAAATACCAACATGGCATTGGGTTTCCTAATTTTAATCGAACACATTTAAATATAAATACATATCTACATACATTTAAATAAAATTAACAATGGGCTTAACTCAGATAAGATAGACTAAAATCACAAGATTCAATTTGAGTGAAGCATGAAATGCAGTTGCATTCCCAAGTCAGCTGGATTTTGAAGGCAGCTTTCCATCACACACAGAACACTGAGAACCTTACCTGCAGATGGGTGCTTCCCAGCCTTCTTTAACATGGAAACAAACTAAACCTTTCTAAAGTGTCATAAATGACGTGGGGGGAAAACAGGCAATCCAGAACAAACCTTTGCTTTAACCCCTGTTTCAAAATAACAAATGCATACAGTGGCAGCAGCATTGTTTGATGGCTTAACCTGCAGTTGGAACTATTTGAGAAATGGTGTAAGCAAGGGATAACTCCATCTCCCAGGCTGTGATGCATGTGGTGAGCAGTGCAGTTGGGACGACCAACAGCTCCCCACCTGCTGGGCAGCCAAACGTTGGTGTTTTAGCTGAGCCTCCAATTGGGCCTTGAACTCCTCTGCCTTCTTCTGTTCACTAACCTTAGCCTGTTGTTCAACTGCCTGTGCCTTTTCCTTCTCCACCCTGCCAAAGACACAACCAACAGTAAGTTATCCCACCACAATATAAGTACAATCCAACCATCAAACTATATTTTGTTTTATCCAGTTTAACTGCTCTTGTAAGAGCAACCATTGAGACAGAAGATCACTGAAAAACTGGTCACGGCTTTAAAAATATTTCAAAATAAACTACTGAAGCTGCATGCAACATCCCCAAAACATCCTGATGCTAAACTACTGCAACATCTTACAGGAAACTATTAATCAAAACTGGAATTTATAATTACATCTGAGACCGCAAGGAACCCACGTAATAATATATACATTTAAAATTATTCTTTCTGAGAGACTCAAAAATGTTGTTCCAACTGTAAGCACATGATACTGAAAATATGCATCTTATGACTTGAGTATTCTCAGGCTCAATTTACTTGTACACAGTAATTTTCTTTGGATTATAGAAGTATTTAACAAATACTCAACAAAGTCAAGTCAAAACAGCCTACAGCTTTTCCAGGCATTACAGTAAAAACCTTTTAGCATTTAACAGTGGTTAAGTTCATAAGCATGGGAAAATTAATATACTATTAGTTCTAACAAATCTGAAATATCTGCATATCTTAGTTTTGGTACCAGCCAATATTTCAGCTTTGTAACTTTAAGCTTGCCTATCAGTATCAAAGGCCAGTAACAATACAACACAGATGTATTTCTGGTGATCATAGTGACCACGTTTGTGTTCTCTAGAGGAACTTTTATTTAACAATCACAGAAATGAAGACTATTTCTTTAAAAGCTCACTTTACCTTTCAGCAAATGCCCTGATCTCCCACAGCTCCAACTCCTCCTCTGCTACCCAAGTTTCCATTATAACAGGGCCTGTTTGCTTGGGGGTCTCTGGCCTTTTTGGCCTGAGGGCACTTGATCGCAGTCCCTTCCTCTGGGGTGTTGGAGTTTCTTTAGAGAACAGTCAAAACACACACATTAAGTTATACTGTAAAACGAAATTGAAGTGTAAACCAAGATTCAGTGATGTCTTCAGTCCCATTTTATAAACAGGGAAGCCTTTCAGCTTCAGATAAATCATGCCCATTTGTTAAATGCAGCGTTTGTTTCCTGTAGGTAAATTAATATTGCCAAGCTGCATTTGCATAAAGAATTAGCATAAAGATCCAGTTACCTTAATTTCTCTAGATGACAGGGAGGGGGGGAAAGGTTTAAACAAACAAAGCAACCAACCTTTTGGAGCCTCTGGTACACCAATGGGACAAATGATTTTTCTTATACAATACTCTGAGCGGATCCCATACGGACCAACATCTCTCCGCTTGATTATTTCTGTGGTTGTAATTTCAGTTTCAGTTGTTTCTGCAACGAATTAGTCCCAGTACATTAATAACAGAAAGCAACAAAGCTAAATCTCCAATCAACCCAATATACTAGAGGCAAAGAAAACAGCAAACTGAATTCAAATGCCACAGCTGACAGCCAGCCTTTATAGAAATGTTTCGAGGGAGTGTAATACTCAGAATTTACAGCAAAAGCTTTTGCAAAGAAAACCAGGAATTGAAAATAACAATACCTGTCCTTGTGGTTCCTCCCCCAGGTGGAGCCTTTGCTGCCATATCATCCCACTTGAGACATGCCCACAACAACCTCAACATCAGGCTCACTCCAGCCAACGATTTGACTGTTTGGAGTCGGTACCTAATGACACAATATGAATTCTATTTTAGAATCAAAATACCAACCAAACCAAAAGGACAAAGGTTTTCCATTCTACTTTTACTGAACAAGGTAGAAAACTGAATCATAAGTAGCAGGATTTGCATGTTTGGCTACAAATGTGTATCATCTGTATTTTAAAAATCAATTAATTTCATCATATCCTAGACTTTTTCTCAAAAATGTAAAGTACGTACCTCCAGGTAATCCCAAAAGTTGGTCTTGGTGATGGATATGGCCAGATATCCAAGGCAGGCTTTGCATTGTAATTGAAATAAGGAACCTCTCTGATCCCTCCTCTCCTGGCCAGCTTTTTTAAGTCATCATTGGGTAAAACAAATATGCTTTTTTTACTGCTTTTGGTAACAAATTTCCTGTAAGACGGTAAGGCAGTTCCAGAACGAGTTTTTTTGGGTCTCGCAAATTTCATTAACTTCACTTTATCTTTCGTGGAATATTCTTTGCTGACAGTCATGGAAGTCACCAGTGTGCCCTCTGGGGTGGTCAGCGAGTCGGTGACTGTCGTTGTAACCACTGTTTTACTGTGCTCCTGGACAGAGATGACATCAGAGGTACTGTCCGTGGCTGGAGTGCTGAGCTTGGTCACAGTGGTGGTGGTGGTGACAGTGGAGATGGCACAGTTTTCTGTAGAGGAAACAACTGTGGTTTTCTCATTGCTGGCAGCTCCAGTCTCCGCAACCTTAAACACTGTTTTGGACTCCGTGGACACAGTTGAGGTTGTGGTAGTCACTTCGGTAATAACAGTTTTTATTTTACTCTCTCCATTAATATTTTCCGTTTTATATGTCTGCACCCCATTCTGGTCAGCAAAGTGACTGCTCAAGCTGGATTCCTCACATGAGGTTACAGGTGATGGAGCAACTTTCTTCTCCTCAATTGCTTCAGTTTCCATGGATTCTGTTTCACTGCTCAGGTTATTTTCTTTACAGACAGGCTGTGTTGGCGGAGAGGCAGAGCCAACACTGGCACATCTCTCAGGAGAAAGCTGGTTTCCTTCAGTTTTCTGCATACACTTGGGAACTTCATCTGGTGGCTGAAGGCTCTCTCCAGACTCAGGTGAACTCTGCAGACGTGTCTTTGAGTCCATGTTATTTTTATCCTTTGGGTCCTGTCCCATGATGTCCCCATTCATGAATGGTTTTACTGAAGATTCCTTAAAAGTCAATGGTTTTATTTCATGTTCTGGAATGGATTTATTAATATTATTAACTTTTGCTTCGATATCACTCCCTGCCTTAGCTTCACAGGTATTTTTCACTAAGCAGCCATCATTTGATAATGCTTTAATGTCACTGTCTTTTCCATTCATTTGAAGTGATGATTTTTCTTTTTCTGTCTCAGTTTCTTCATCTTTATTATTCTTTTTGTCAGTAACAGTATTTACATTTGTCTGATCAAGATATTTGTTCATGGTACCTGTCTCCACTTCCAGTTCCTGACCTTTCTTTTGACCATTAGCCTCTGTTAGCTTAGAGCCCAGTAAATCCTCATTATCATCTTCCCCATCCACATGTTCCAGAGTTTGACTTTCAAGGTTTCTTTCAGAAATCAGCCCTGTTTTAAATGATTCTAGCTCTTTATTAGCTGATTTTTGGTGAAATATAATCTTTTCAGTCTTTACAGGAGCAATTTCTTCCTCCATTTCACTTTCTTGAGAGGATGTGGTTTCCATATGGCTTTTTATGGTACAATTGTTCTCTGGATCTTTGCTTTGCTGTTCGGGATTCCCTTCTGAGTCTGTTTTTTCAAGAGTGGCCACAGCATCTCTTCTACAGCTGCTTTCAGATACCACTGACCCTAAGTTTTCAAGCTCTTGCTGAGACACTCTAGTAATAGGTAGCTTTTGTTTGAAGGGTTTTTCATTTGTCTCTGAAACATCCCATTTGATTCTGCCTTCTGCACTGGTTTGTTTCAAGCCATCCACCAAAGAGCTCTCAGACTCTCCAAGAGCCTCTTGTCTTTGACATTTATCAGCAGTTGAAGAATGTTCAGGGTTATTTTCTCTGCCATCATTCTGAATGGAACTGTCTCCTTCAGAGGACTGAGGGGAGTCTTCATCCAGCAGCTGCCCTTCTTTTGGGAGCCTGTTTGACAAAGGCAAAGGAGGTTCATCTTCATCCCCAGTTTTGGTACAGGAGATGCTGCTGATGGGCAAACAGTCCTGTTCCACATCTTCGCCTTGGCTCTTATCTGAAATGTAGCTTTGCTCTTGGGAAGAGGAGTCAAACTGGCTTCCTTCTTTTCCCTTCCTCATTTGTAGCTCATCTGTGTTTTTCTGGGGGCTCACAGATTGAATGCCCCCAGTTTTAGCACCAGCCTCCAGCTTCATCTTTTCTAGACGTTGTTTTTCTTCCAGTGTAAACTGTTTTATTCGCCGCTCCAGGAGTCCATCCAATTTTGATGATTTTACTTTCCTTTTGTAGCAAGTCCTTAAATGAAATCCCTCACTGACATTGATTATATCCCGCTTGCAATGACTCTCCTGATCTTTTATGGAGGATTCAATTTTCATATCATCCACATCCATAGGTTCTTCCTTGATGACTTTATCATTTTCACCATCGATGTCTCTTTCCACTGTGAAGAAGGAGTAACTCTGAGTCAGTGAGCTCCCCAACAACGAATAAAAATGATATTTTTACATTAAGTGCTAAGAAATAAATGGACCTTTTAGCATATTAATAGATTTCAATTAAAAAAGGAACAAAAGCTTCAGACACTACTACAATGGATAACAGGCAATCATTTAACTGAGGCATTTTAGATGTCTTGACAAAATCTGTTACAGTTTTTCACTAGTTATTTCTGAGGTTCTATGCTTTTACTCATGCAGTCACATGAGTTTCACAATAACAAAAGATTATCACCTGTGTCTTTCGCATGATCTAAGTTCACAGAAATTGTGTCGACTTCTAATTTGTCTTCATGCAACTTTTCTTCTTTTACTTGTACTTTCTCCAAGGTTTCTGAAACATCTGCTTTGTCTTTTGCTTGCAGATCTCGAGAATCCTTTGCTCTGTCTTTCTCTGTTTTTACCTTACTTGGACCTTTCCGTTTATCCAAGTTGCATTTTTCATCTTCGCTCTTTGCTATTAAAAAATTAAATTATTTCAATTATCCAGAGTATTTTTTGTACTCTGCCACATTTAAATGTATGTTAGTTTACCTCTCAAATCATTTGCACACCATTAGTGAAATTCAGAAAGAGAATTAAGCATCCAGTGGTAACACCATAGATTAAACAGTGCACTACTGAATATCTTTTTATACATCCCCTCAATATTTAAGATTTTTTTTGGTTTTGATGCTCTACATAACTTTTATGTACCTTTAATTTAAATAAGGTTATACAAAGATGCACAAGTATTACACACTAAAAAATTGAAGCAAATTAATGTAGCTACAAAATGTCTATGACAGCTGAACAGGTTACACTGAACAAGATTACCAGATAGCCACAAAAGCTTTGCTGGAACATTACTCCTAAAGTCTCCCTAAGATATACCGCACACAAATTAACTACAATTAAAAAAATGTAAGCAATGCAGACACTTACCTGACAGCAATTTTCTGTAATTTGCATTAGTATTTCCTGGCAGTTTGGGCATAAACCTGTGGACATGGGTTTTACTAATCCAGCTCCAGCCACCATATCCTGTTACTCTGTATTCCTCTCCTTTTTGCTTCCAAACCTGTAAATATTTTTTAAAATTAGTATTAATGATGCTATTTGCTGCATTATTAATGTTTACATTTAAAAAAACAAAGATAGTTTTTAAAAACTCCACATTTTTACACACTTTTCCAAGCAAGTCGAAATATATTTGTGAAATAATGTACTAAAACTGAAGCTATATCTGCTGATAATTAAACTGAGTTATCACAGCAGCATCTAAAAGCCTCATTGACTTAATGTAATTGTGAGAATCTATTTATCTAAAAGCTGAAAGATGACAGGAGGTTTTGAATCAACCTGTATGCTTGCTATAACAAGTGTAGAGCAAAGAATGACTCCAACAAAAGCAGTTAATATCTACTGTAGGAGGATATAAAGAGGTTTCTACAGTAGTTCCCATCATATTATACAACTTTTCAAAGGCTGGATTTTTTGGGGAGAGGGAGTGGGACAGGGACAGACACACAGACAAGATTCCAATAAGCCCCTAGAACCTTCCATGAGGAAAGGCTGCATTTGCAGACCAGAATCTGACACTCAGGCAGTGTCAATAAGAGCATGGCACAGATCAAATTCAGGAGTAACACAAGGAAAGAACACTGTACGCTTAAATGAAAACAGAGAAAGAATTAGAGATCAACAGTTCCTGTGTTTTCTTTGTTCTTCCCACAAAAGAAACCCTCACCTGGTGTTTGACAGGAAATGTGTATTTCACCCATGTAGCTTGCTGCATTGTTTCTTCTTCTTCTTGTTTTCTCTCTTTTTTTTTCACTTTCTCCTTTTCTTCTCTTTCTATTGCTGTCATCCTGCGTAATCTAATCCATACAGATTTAAGTGCATTTAAGTGCAGAATCTTGCCAGTAAATATAAGAAGTCAACAGCACATAATACCCCTTCGAATAAGTTTAAATATCTGAAGAGGAATGCCCATTGTCAGGTTTTAGGTATTACTTGTAACAGGAACATCACTTTTGCTATTTCAGTGAGGAAAACACAGCTGGATGCAATTGTGTCTAACACCAGACACATCTATTTTCTGCTCCTGTGACAAAATGAAAGACAAAACCCAGACTCCACTGAACTGAAAGTGTTGAAATTTGCTCTTCTACTCTCCCAGAGTTTTAGTAGTTTTGAGACTGTGGCTCAGATAAAACAAATGCAGGGGCAAAGATACTATAAAAATATTGTCATGGTTTTTCAGTGTTTCTGTTTGAGAAAATACACTTCAAGTGCTGAATGACTATCTCAATTTAAATGTAATTCTTACAGGCTCAGAGGAACTAGCAATTGCAAACCAAAGTAAAATCCTCATATTCAACGATATTTTGATATTTATTAATTTTACCTTGTATGCCCCAAGGATTCCCTCCAGATGGGCAGCATGACAACTGGTTTGATTGCACACTCCAATATAGCCAGTGCTAGTGCAAATTCTCTGGGTTTGCTGCACATCTGAACAGCCTTGATCCAGTTAGACCTAAATCGGAAAAAAGACAATGATCTGAAACATACACATGCACTCATATGGCTTGCCATTTTCCCAAGATTTAATGGTAGGATAAAAACTCCTGTAGTAATACTCAGTAATTACTCAAATGTACAACCTTTTAGCCTCCATCATAAGCAACACATGATGTTTTACTACAGTGAAGCACAGTGCTTGGAAATCACAGATTTGAGAAAACAGAGACCACTGTTCATTAACACTGCTAACAAAACCACAAATAAAACACGAGACGACGTATTTCCATTTATTCACTTACCTGTGGGAAGCCCAATTAGGGTGAAGGAAGGATGCTGGGATATTGTTTTCTAGCTGAATAATGGTCAGCCTCAGGGTGGATATGGTGAGAACTTTGGAGCCATGCACAGACCCATTCCACTTGAACTCTCCAGCTGGAGTCAGGCAGAATTTGTGTGAGAGGTGTCGCCTCTTGTCGTGGTCCTCCCTGTGCTGGTGCTTGTTCAAAGCGAAGGAATTGGTGGCATATTGATTGTGATAAACACGGTACTTCCCCTCCTGCCCCAGTTTGAAATAGTTGTTCATGTTTCCTTTAATCACAACGTCCTTTTTGGTGTTCACTCGGGAGATTTCGCCTTGAGAGTTGACCACCAGAACCTGATATTGGAAAGAAATATTGGAAACTTTCCAGTAAATCTGTAAAATAATTCCTTTTATTTACTTATATATGATTTAGGCTTCGAATGTCTATCTATAAAAGAATAAAAATACCCTGCACCAGTTTACAGAGGCAAATAATTGTTTATTCAATACACCAGTATGCGTCCTTCATCACTGCCTGCCTACAGAGTCAGGATATTCCCAGATGGACTTTAACATTAAAAATTCACCATGCAGGCTCCTCAGACCAAACAGGAACCTGTTCTGCTGCTCTGATTGTGCCTGTGGAAGGAGAGAGCTTTGGGAAAGCAGCTTCACTAAACTCAGGTAAGGTCTCTGTGAACTCCCTCCTGGGTACATCACAGAATTCAGACATGCAGCTTTGCAAACAAATATCCTGCACTTGGAAAACATGGCAGGGATAACATCACTGAACTAATTTGTTTGTGAATAAATGCATGAAATGTTAACTTACAAGGAAAATCAGGTAACAAAAATAGATTTGATACACCAAATAGTATGGAGACAATTAACTGCAAAGAAGTCCAAACACTTCCTTCCTGGATAAACCAGGCTACTTAAAAACACCTGAACCAAAACAACAAACCACCCAGTCAAACCAAACAATTATACCAGTGCACTGGGTCACTATCATATCACTTCGTAGAGAGCACTCAAGAGAACAAGAGCAAAGGAGAAGGGGGAAAAAAAGCTTGCTGTGATATACAATTTCACCATTTGCTCATTTATTATTATTGCCTCTTTTTTAAAAGTACCTCCATTGCCTGAAAAAATAACTTTTTAAAACTTCTAAATAAAATTTAGTATCATTTAAAGAAATTATCATTTTTCCAGAACATTTTTTTTGTAGTTAAGTTTTCCAAGATGTACACAAACCTCTCTGGTTTCTTTATACAACTTATTTGCTTCATTTGCTGCAGCAGCAACCTGCTGGCTTTTCATCTGGCTCAGTTTGCTATCTGGATTTCTCAGTCTGGTGAGCATCCGTGTGGAGCCTGGTGTGCCCTTCCCTGCACCTGGAGAGTCACTTCTGTCACCGTTGGATTTCTCTCCTGCCCAGGAATAAAAAGGCTTTAAAAACAAACTTCAGAATTGGAAGTTTCCTTTTGATGTATGGAAGTTACTAACAAAACAGAAAGTTTAGTGAAAAGACGCCTAAAATGGAAGTTGGAGACATCTTTATCCTTATTATCATCATCATCATTATTATTATTATTATTACCTATGTCCTCTGAAGCCTGGGATCCCCTCTCTGCATTTTCAGCATCATCAAGAGTCCTAATGGAATCATTCTGGCCAGAGCCCAGCTCGCTGCCACTGCTGTTCTCAACATCAGCCTGTGGAGGTGCAGCAGAACCACTGCTGGGGATCATCTGACCAGTTTCTTCTACAAAAGAACAACTTCGGTTTTAGTTTTTTGAATTGGATAAATGCAACTTTTTTAAGTTTTCATCAGAAAAAGGCAGATGAACATGTTTTGCTGGATTGGAGGGAAACACATAAAATATTAATTCCCTTCAGAACACTGTATCCATTAAAGTATTTTGTTCTGTTTCAAGCAGTTTCAACTTCTACATCTCTGAAAAACTGAATTTCATACCTGTATTTAAAATATATTTGTATTTCATCCAAGACAATTTTTTTCTACAGATGCACACACAGATAACCCTGAGACTGTTTTGCATTTAGAATTCATAAAATCTGGTCTTCCTGAAACATCTGATTTTCTCTTTTCATTTCCTTGTGCTCTAGCTGTTCCTCAGAGCACACACTTTTCAGTCTGTTTTCCATGGAGTCTTTTACTGTCTCTTCCTCAGCACCTTAATTCTCAGGAATCCCACAGATTTCTGTTCCACTGGCACCACTCTAAATATTAGTCCACATAAAACACCAGCCCCTTGCTGATCTGATGGGCCTTGATGTGGCTTCAAACGGGTTCCTGGTCCTCAGCTGTCCTTGTTACTGTGTCCTGACATCTCTGAATTTTGTTGTCACCTCACCTGTTGTGCTGCCAGTAGGAATTTTTTGACTAAATACCGACTGAATTGCAGCTACCTTGAAATAAATCCCTCCAGCCTTCCAGGAGGAACAAGCCCCAGTCCCTCGAAACAGCAAACCCAGCAATGTCTTCTGGGCTCAGTGCCAAAGGGAGACACTTCAGCTGGTTAAAATCTAGAATTCTTCCAAAGCATCAGACATTCTGATGTTGTTAAGAAAAGTGACAGAACAAAACCTTTTCATAGTGAAATATTCACTCCTAGCAGAAGGATGGAGAAGGTAAATATTCTGGAATTCTTACAGGATCCCTAATTTGAATGCATCTCTTCATTTCTGACTGTGCCAAATAGGTAACCACCACTGTTTGATCCATTCCCCTTTTTATTATGAGGAAAAATGGACCTGTTGCCATGGCTGCTGTTTGGAGGAGAGTGGAAGCACCCAAACCAAACTCTTAATAAAGATTAATATCCAAACTGCATTTAACAGACATTCTCATCTACCTCTGCATCTTACTCGTATTTCCCCCTCTTTAGGGAGTAACTGCCTCACTGATCCTGGTTCAGTCTCTCTGTCTCTGAGAGTCTTGAACTGAAATTTCATAGTAAGAATATAAACATTGCTGTGAATACAGTGAATTAGACACGAGGAAAAACCCTCTCCACACAAACTTTCCTACTAAAAAAAGCTCACTAATTTATAACTCACGTAGAAGCTTTGGAAGGAGAAAAGTACTTGTGAAAGCATAATAAATAATGATCAATATGTAAGTGAATCTTTAAAATAAAATACAAACCCATTAAGTTGTCAGAAACAAAATTATACTATATGGATCCTTTCCATTAAACCTCTACACACTTATTTTAACTTAAAAAGGGAATAAAAAATAGGAGACCTGGCAAAAATATACGGTCTTTGTCTCATACATGAGAACTTTTTCTGTACTTAAAAAGCATATTATGAGGCTTGCAGATTACAGATTAATCTTAGTTTTCATTTTGTTCTCCTGTTCAGAAAGTTTATTACAAGTTTTGGATGCATTGACTTTCCTAAGTTGAAAAGCTGTAGACTGTGACTGCATGGAGAACTATTTCTGCAGGAGAGAAAATATCTTCTGCCCCTTTTTAAAACATAACACATCGAATATCTTCATGTTTAGATTTTTAAGAACTGAGAATAAAACTGAGAATAAAATCCTGATTGTTTTAACGGTGATCAGCTGTTCAGAACAACATTTGGTTATGTAGTTAATGCTGTAACAGACTATAATTCTAAATGTAATGTAAAGTAATTCTAGAATAGTACACTCATAGTTTATGTTACACCTAATCAACTCCCACTCATTCCTAAAGCAAAAGTAAGTTTGTCTGGTTTTAAACAGTGTATATTATTACCTTTGAGTCACTGACACAGCAGAACAAAACATGTTAAAATACAATAACCCTTGTGCTTACAATTCTGAAATCTGTTTAGAATTTCCAGCATGACAATTTTACTCTTGACATTTCAGTGCAATGGTTTATTCACATGAATGAAAATGCTTTGTTAGTAATTTACACAGTAAATGAGAGGTTAAAATAATAAACGAGCCAGCAGCAAATTAGATTTGAAATAAACTTTGAGAGGATGCTAACGATCATTACGGATCACTATGGAAAAATAAAATATACAGAAAATAGAAAATAAAAAGTTTAGCCATAGTTGTCTTTGGAAGGCATGGAAACAAATGCTAATGTCATGGAAGACCACAAATTTCAAGCACTAGTTTCAAGAAAATTAACTCTGAAATGTTAATAATGACAACGTAGCAGTAAAGGATGGCACTGCAAGCAAACAGCATGAGTGATATATGCTGGGAATGGTTTTAGTGGACAAATCAGAGAGAAAAACAGATTCCCCAAATTACAGAGGCAGTGGTGACAGTGCCTTCTGTACCTGAGAGTTCCAGAGGGAGCTCTGATGCCACCTTCTTCTCTGCCACGTTGTTGCTATCAAGGGTTTCTGACTGACACCCCACTGCGTCCTTCCCTTCAGAGCAACTATTCTCTCCTGCAGAAGGATTTGTGGTGTTGTCATCAGTGCTTGAGGTCACAGAGTTACTTTTATCCCCAACGACTGTTGCCTCTACAGTAAAATGCACAACAAAACTTCAGGGGTGTTCTTTATTATGCCTTAGGATGTCATCTGGCATCATCCATAGAAAGCAACTTCAGCAGCTTTGTTTGATAATGCTGAAAAATAATGAGCTTTTTCTTTTCCTTTTTTTTTCCCTATGAGATGGTATTGTCTCAGAATCAAAGAACAAACCAGTTGTCAGCAGGAAAAAGTTAAAAATTCTGTAATGTGGCTTACTACAAACATGTTGATCACAACCTGTAAGTGACACCTGTACCTCGAGGCAGGATATCCAGGAGCCAGCTGTATAGAAGTAGGGAAATTGGTGAAATTACTTAAGAACAATTCCAATATACAAGCACAAAGAAACTGACAAATATCACCTATTACAGAAATATCTTGGAGAATCTTACAAAGAAAGTATTGCATTAACACTTAATGAAATATGGGGTTCACTTCACTCAAAAGGAGCTGTTAAAGCACAGTCAGTTTCTTTACCTTCTGTTTTCTCTTTTTCCACATCTTGCTCACTGTGTGTTTCCTCAATTTTATCCTGGTCTCCAGATTCTTCCTTGTCTCTCTCAGCATCTATCTGGTCATTATCAACATCACTTTTGGCCTTTTCAGCTTCCTCATCTCCTGTGTTTTTATCTTCCACTATTTCTCCTTTTCTTGCTCTGATAATGTCCAAAATTTCATCTACAATATAAAGCATGTTGTCAGCACGAAACAACAAACCACCTGCAGAGTCACGGAGCACAAACAACATGACATAAATCCTGCTTCTGATGTAAGATAAACTAGATTTGATTCAAAGTGCAGCATCTAGTCCCATTACACAAAAATATTCCTACCATTTGCTGCAGAAAGGAAAGACTTGTTGTTGCCCCTTGCTTTGTTTGTGAGGTCTTCTGTCACATCCATGTGCCGATGAACTTCTTCACGCATCTCCTCCAGGGTTTTGCATAGGTCAGCTTCCCAGTAATCCTTGTCCAGGCATTCAATTAATTCTGCCAGCTGGATCTTTGTGCTGTAGTACCAGATTTTCTTATCCTTCTCACTTTCTGAATCTTCCTCTCTGTAGCAGTATTTAAAAAATATTGATTTTAAAGTATCTGGATAAATGACAAAAATTGCTATCAGCCTGCTTTCTGCACAGCACTACAAAATGTCAATACCTGAGTGTGAATAAACAAATCCCATTGCTCACATGCATCCAGTTTAATACCAATATTCCTTTCTTGTTTCCTTCCCTTTCTTCATCCCCTCAGCTCTCATGACAACTTCCTCAGGAAAGCTTTGAAGTCTCCTTAAAACTGGTTTATCCAATCTGACAACAAGGTTTATTCTCATTATATCTCTGTAACCAGTAATTTACTACTAAGTCTGAAATAATTTGTGTAAGTCCAGAATCCTTAATGGTAGTTTCTGACAGCGTATTTGGGAAAAAAAACAACCACAGTTAGAAAATTCAAAGTATATAGTATGTCACATTCATGAAATATTTTATATTGGCATCCTACAATATCCACCTGTGAGAGTACCAGTAAGGGATGAGTCATAATACAATGTCTTTGAAAAGCTCAAAGGATTTCCACATTTTTAATGTGCAGTACTCCATGACCCCATGAGGCCAGAATTACTGGTGCCAACAGCACCTCAGCAGAGCTGCAGATCCAAGGGAGCTCCATCAAAACCCCAGGTCCCAGGCTCTCCTGGAGGCTGCAGAGCACAGGGAGGAAGCTCCAAGTGGTTCTGCAGCTGCTGGATTTCACCTTGGCATGATCCATCCTGTGGAGCAGCAGCAGCAGCCAGATCCAGGCTGTCCACTCATTTATCTCCACAGCATGTCCCAGTGCTCCCCACACCGTGTGGGTGCCACTGACTGCCCAGCCTGGCCTCCACCTGGCAAAGGAGACAAACTACTGCTGCACCTGCAGTTCCAGCACTGCAGGCCTGTGTGGCTCACTGAGAGCCCTAACCCAGAGGGCTGGCAGCAATGGGAAGCTGTAAATCTCAAAGATCTGCCCTTGTGGGGTTTGTTGCAGGTTCCTCTCTACTGGTTCCCTTCCTGTAGTTTATACACTAAAAATGACACAAATTGGCCTCAGGGGTTCAGAAAGAAAAACAACCTTAAGGGAACTTGATCGTTGTTGATCTACTGCCTCCCACCCTGTATTTGTGAAACAATTAATATTTGCAACTCAACCAGAACACTACTGAAATAAGGTGGTTGTGAAGTTAATAACGGCAGTATTACACAAAATTCAGCTACTAACTTGTCACAACCATTATTACAAAACATTTGGTTTTGATGATAAAACCTGGTGTATTGCAAAGAAACTAGCATCTCTCTCATAAAGGCCTTTGCTCATGAAAAGCAACTAATTCTGCTTTACCCATTTATTCCCCTAAACTGCCAGCATTCCATTAGTTTTAACCATGCCAACCTGTTAAGTTTGACAAGCTCTCTCAGGAAAAAGCTCATTTCAGGAAGGCTGTCACATACAACACACCAAAATGTAACAGCTGAACGCTGACAGTCATTTGACTCTATGGAATATTCTAGGCCTGTAAACTTCCATGTGAAATAAAATGACTGTTTAAATCACGTTTCCTCTAAACCAAGAGTTATTTACTAACAACAATAGGAATGAGAGCACTTCCATTACCGGTGGTGAACAAAAGGCACTGAGGAGGAAGATAAAGGCAAGTACCCAAAGACCAAGATGGAAGGAGAGATGAGAATGCGAGAATAGGGCTTTACACACTGAGAGGAAATAGAAGGATGAAATAAAATTTAACTAGAAAGGACAGGGAATGGGTGTCTTCTGAGCTTTCTCTGGCAAGTGTCCAAGGGAAATGCAAGTGCAAGACCCTGGCAGAGCAGCAGTTGTAAGGGTGCTGTGCTCCAGACAAACACGATTGTAGAATATGATGCTGTTATTACTCTATTTCTTAACTGACCCAGAAGGGAACCTGAACCTTTCATTTTGTAGCTGTTACAGCATTATTTGCTAGAGAGATAATGCCATTTATACGTCCTCTTACATGACCTAGATATGCAACAATATAGAATATACACTTCATATAGAATCAGAGAGTCACTTCAGCTGGAAGAGACCTTTGAGATCAAGTCTGACAATATATTCTCATCTCTCCATGAGGAAAGGCTGTGCCTGCATCCATCTGCCAGACAAGCAGCTTGTACACATTGCTTCTATTTTGACGGTGATCATTCAAGTGTTTTCTCACTTTCATGTTTCTCCTCCCATTCAGCAAACCTGAGACTGCTCCAGCTGCACTAATGCAGCCAGGGTGAGTACGTGTGTCACCTGAGCATCCCAAGCAGCTTTTCCCTCCCTGTCAGCCCTTTCTAGTCTAGGTTCCATTGGACTGAAAAACAATTAACTGCTGTTTTCAGTTTCCCTGGATAAGTCAAGCAAAAGCCTTCAGCACCAGTAAGGTTTGCTGTATTGCAGGCCAGTAAACCCCGAGGCTCAGTGTGCAGAGCTGACATCAGACCACCAAGAGTATTCTGCAGAAAGCACTTGGAGCTGATCCTTCCACGTGTGATTTGAGTCCTGCCATTAAAGAACTGCTCAGATAATATTCTAGAAACAGACAATGAGGTTATCCAAGGGTATTTCAATATCCCTCTGCTTCATTTATATCAGGGTTTGAGCATAAAGTTTGTTTTCAACAGAAGACTGTCTCAAGAGAATTTCAGGAATTAAAGAGTTTTCTCTTGAAAAAGCACAGACAGAATGTGAAGCGGCACAAACTGGTTGTTCTGTGTGCTCACACCAAACTCATCTCTGGCCAGACTTCTTTCCAAGATTCAGATGTGTGCCAGGGGAAGACTTGGAGCACACAGCAGAAATCATTCCACGCAATCCATTTGGGCCAACTTAGATAAGACTTAAATTAGCAATTATATAATCCCAGCTAACATTCCCTTAACATCCTTTTCATGTTTACTAAAGGGGCACGACTTTCACCTTCTGAAGAAATCAGAGGGGCTGTCATAAAAACATGGAAAGATGCAAGGCTGCACAGGGACCAGGTCCCAATGTTTTTCTCCAGTCCAGATTTGCCAGCCTGGGGCTGGACAGGTCTGCAGAGACTCCGGGGGACTCAGCTGACTCACACACAATATGTGAGGCCAAGGAGGGAGAAAAGAATCACATGACTATTTCCTACCTCTTTCAGCCTTCTTGGCTGACAGGAACTATTCACTGGCAGGCTGCAGAGACAAGTTTAAAGGCTGATAAAAGCAACAGAGAAGATACTCGAAACTTTCAAGTAAGGTGATAACAAAATATTTAGTACTAGTAGTAGCAGATACTTCCTGAATTCTATGATGATGCAGTTGGAAACTGAAGAATTCAGGAAATTGTTTAAAGCAATCTGTTCAAATGAAGACCCAAACCCTTGTTAATTAACTGGAGAAAATAGAGGAGGACCCCCTAAGAACATAAACAGCATGGCAAATCTTGCAGAAAACAAAGCTGAAACTGCTTTTGACTGTCGAGGAAGAGCCATACAATCCAGGAATAATAATGGGTGTCCTATTTTTGCTATCAAAATGAAAGCCAGTGTTTCATTATCTTCTTTCACAGATAATTGATAAATCCAAAAGCATTTCAGTATTGCTATAAAGATAAACTTGTTAAAACACAGCAGCAGTTCACAAACACAATGCAAGTCTAAGTCCCAAATTTCCTGAGTTAATAACTTGCAGAAATCATCTTCACGAGTAAAACAAATGCAACTGACCCAGAGGCATCATCCTTAATTTGTAAACAGCTTGAAACGAAAATGTCAGGAACTAATTTGCTCTTGGCCTGTTTTTTGTTTTAATCTTGTTGATATTTGTTCATGAGGAGACTCCTTCAGTGTCTACTTTTCCATCTTTGTGGAACAGAAGAGGTGGAAAAGAGAAACAAACCCACAATGATGAGCTTAAAAAACGCAAATGATGGAAATAAAAGTATCAGGGAACAAGTCTAGAAAACCCTTTAAAAGGTACAAAAACCATCAGTAGGTTGGATTTCTGACATTTAAAGGGGAAGAGAGGAGAAGAAGTAAAGAGCCCTAAAAACCCTTTTGAGAAACAAAACCACCAAGAATTCAGGATTTCAGTTCTCTAATCCTCCTGGGCAGGATTTCAACTCGGTATTTGTGGAGATTATTTTTAGATCTATTAGTTTCCTCTGATGCATTTGATCACATGGCATTGGGGAATACACTCTCTTCATTTTAATAAAGTTGATATAATAATATAATTTCACAGATCTCGGGTTTTAGCATTTGGCAGTTATCCCTTAAGTTACCCTTCAGTTATCCAAGACATCAGGTGTGGTTTGCTCCCGTTCAGTGTGAATAAACAAATAAATCAGTAAATATATGCATAAAGTTGGGTTTGCAACACAGCACGCTTACTGAACTTAAAAACTGTAAGTACAGAGTTCAATGTCTATGAGAGTTATTAAAGTTGCATTTCTCTAGAATTAAGTGTTGTAATATTTTGCCCCCTTATGAAATAATTTGTGCAGAGAACACTTAAAAGGAATGCAAAATACTGGTTTTAAAAACTCAATACATTTAACTTTTGAAGATGTCTCTTCCAAGTGCAGTTAAAATGACTACCAGTGTGCAAGAAAGAAACAACTCTCACATGTGCAGATTTCAAAGGCTCACGAAGCACCTGCATGATTCATTTTAGTTATAAATATGTTGAAGTACTGTCTATATCAAAACCTTGTGAACATCAAATGCTCCACTTCACCGGGAAAAGAACATTGTTTCATAGATCAAGTTCAGTTAAAAATAATTACCTAGCTGGCTACATACAGAGAGGAAACAAAGTTTGCACATTTATCTCAAAATCAACTCCTGAGTGATCTGGATTTTTTAATGTTAATTCCCAGATCTCTGCCAGCACAGGAGGGCAGTGAAGACAAACCCATCTTTCCAGCAGCCTTTTCCTCAAGAGTTTTGAGGGGAAAGACATAAAAACAAGGTAGAGGAAACCATAAGTTATTAAAGCACAAGTAACTAGAGCAAAAATAATCCCAGCTATGTGTCCTTCACAAACAGGCCTTTTGTTGCTGAAAATCAAGATGTCAACACATTTTCTGAAAACAAAAGGTAGGAAATTCTGTATGAAGCAATGTAATAATTGAGATATGAACAGCTTCAGGTGCCCATCACATCCTGCTGAAGCACCTGAATGATCCACCCCTTACTGTGGAGCATGTGACTTCAGTATAAACACAGAGCACATATATAGGGGGAAAAAAAAAGAGTATAAAAGACTCCCTGCACCCTTTGAAAGGTTACTCGGCACTACTGTGACATTTATAACCCAGAGAAACTAAAAAAGATCAAACATGGACTCTTTTTTTTACAAATATGAAAGAAGAACACAGGAAACAGAGCAGAGATAATTAATACTTCAACCATCAGCTGACAATACCCCAGAGAAACAGCCCCACATTTTAAAGGAATACCAGGAGCCCTTAGAAGTGTCTTCTTTGCAAGATGTTACACTACCAGCAGACCTCACAGTCCCTTTTAAACATGCTGGCTACTGTCTTACACATTCACTGTAACCTGCTTTGTATGAAATTCTGTTAAGGTACCCAGCTGTGGTTTATTTTCTCCATAACACTGAATGGAAAACTGTGTTTCTGTGTTTTCAGAGCTCTTCTAAAATCTCTATTTCTCCTATTTTAACAATAGCACTGATTTCACTTAAATATTTTTTCTCCTCCCTTATGAGAACAATTAGATAAGAACAGTCTTTTATGAGAAAACCAATCTTTAGCCATTTTCCTGGGAAAAATGGATTTCAGATTCAACTCCTCAGGTAAAATCCAGGGCACAATGCCCTCACTAGCAAGGGTTTGATTCCTATTAATATTTTGAGGTACATTTGTGTCCTGAGACCAATCAGTAACATGTAATTGAGTGAAACACACACAATACCTCCCTCAAAGACAGGCGTGACTTGCTCTGGTGACTTTCTCTGCACTACAGAACAATGTTCAATGCAATATTTTGTGCATTTCTAGTAACAGTGAATCCCTTTGAGCATCTCTGAAAGTTTCAACTTCAAAGGCAGAGCATCAAAACAGCACCAGACCTTGGCCAGCCAAACACTGCTCGAGCAGGTGACAGACCACAGGTACTGTCCTTCACACCACGTGATTGTAAAAAGAATCAAACTTCTCTTCAGTCACTTCTACAAGAAACTGGGAGGTTATCATTAATATTCCCTTTCTTTTCGTCACATTCAAGTGTTTTAGGTACATTAACATTAAGCTTGAGGTCTTGTTTTTATGTCCTTTTAATCTATAGATTATGAGAATATTAATTTTGGATTAATATGGATTATTTACATGGTCTTTAGTAATCTCCTTACAAAACAGCAAGCAGCAGCCTGATCTAGAAAGGAGGAACGATCTGAAGATGAAAACAGCAATTTAAACCCACAGCAGTGCTCAGAGATGATGAGCTGACTTACATGATGATTCTCCTGTTCAGGAACCAGTATTTCCGCCGGTGCCTGTCGTATCCAATGGGCTCGTGGCGGATGTAGGGTTTGTTTTTTTGGATTTCAGCCACACAGTCAGTCACTCCAGGCACCTTGTGTGCCACGCAGACCTCGCACTGCCACTCGTCCTCGGGCACCTCCTCCAGAGGGGGCTTCACACACTCCAAGTGGTAAACGGCCGAGCAAGTCTCACAGCAAAGCAAATCCCCAAGTTTGTGACAAACCCTACAGTGATCATCGTACTGAATGACACCTTCTGACATTAACTCCTCGCGTGCAATGTTTGTGGTAAGGAACTGATCCACTAAGAACTGCAGAACTTTGATTTTATTCTCTACTGGTCCATAAGGATAGTCCTCTGTCTCTTGGTAAGGAAGAACATGATGGTATTCCTTGTCACTCTCACAATATACCCGCAGAACCTCTGGCCACGTCATTCCATCTATGAAATACAAAGTGGAATTAACGCTATCTTTGAGGTCAGCAGGTCCAAAGGTAGTATTTGAAGTGTCTTCTTCACGTAAAACTGCTTTTAACAGCACTATATGCATCTCTGCCATAAGTGTGCACTGCTCTTGACTTACCAGAGCTGCACAGAAGTCCTCAAAACGAAAAGGAGAGAGGCGCAAAACAGTGCCAAAGTTCCTTAGTACCTCATAGATGGCAATAACATTCATTATATGCTCACTAGGCACCATTAAGTCCTCTGAGGATTTAGGAAACTCCAAGGGTGGGATATCTTTTTCTTCCAATATTGGAGAACGAGGACGATGTGCTCTTTGTCTTCTCCTACCTGGAATAAAAAAACAACAGTAAGAATTTTGCTGTTTCACAGGTCAACACATGTTTAAACATCTATCATCAATCACTGTGTTAACATTCTGAACTAATGCAAATTAAGGCTTCACAAGCTTCACAGTTATATAAATGTGTTAACTCAGCTAACCATCTCATACTTTAACTAACAGTATGAAAATATGACACAAGATACCTGAAGTTTTGCTTTAGACACATACAGGAATTGCATTTCCCATACAATATACATCTACTGAAGCTTTAAAATGAAACCTAGAAATGTAATTGTTTAAACTACTTAAAAAGAAAGACATTTCCCTGCAGCCAAAATAGTATTTTTTCTCATTTTTATTCAGCATGACTAGTTTAAACATCAAACATCAAGCTCCAAACAGATATTTGGTATTAATGATTGCAAGTTATTCTCCTATATAGCAAGGGCATCCAGGAAAGCTCATTTCCAGCAGATGTTTTAGGAGATCAATTTCAACCAAATTAAAGTACAAAAGGGAACCTAAAGCACGCTGCTCACTGCTTTCCAACTAGAATATTTCTCCTGACTACCTACAAACCAAGGCTAGAAGGTAAATGTGATGTTTTACAGAAACATTTCAAAAATTCTCTGTTTCTCAAAACAAACAAAAACCTACCCTCATGCTTCAATAAAACAGGAGCCATAGCCACAGAATGAGGAGGCAAAATTATAGAAGGACAAAGTTTTACCAATAAAAGATAATCTAAAAAGCTGTTTTACTATCTAAAAGAAAAGACAGTGAGCATAATTTATTCAGTCTCAGCTGCCAATTCAGATAAGATGCTACACTTCCTTCCCTTGGATTCCACCATCCTTGATGCCAAGCAAAAGGAAAAACAAAAGAGGAAAGTTTTTGTAAATGACACTACCTGACAGATGAACTATTTTAATCTTCTATCAAAATAACCAGCTACATGCAACTATTTCTCAGCTATCAGTTCAAAGTTTTAGATGGACTCATTAAACTTACTTCTTTCTTTAGAAAAAAACAAGTTTAAAAAGATCTCATAAAACATAAGACATCATAAAACATCTCA
This sequence comes from Sylvia borin, assembly GCA_014839755.1. Classification (NCBI taxonomy): domain Eukaryota; kingdom Metazoa; phylum Chordata; class Aves; order Passeriformes; family Sylviidae; genus Sylvia; species Sylvia borin. Next base: position 884,924 of record CM025974.1, read on the forward strand.
TAAAACATCATCTAGGTTTAATCCAAGAACTGAGATGAAAACCTGTTTTAGATCCTCTTACTAAGCATACTAATATTCTGGTCAACACCTAAATTTCAAAATTATCCACTGTCCAGAGACAAGTGTCAGCAGGATGCACAGAGAAAATCCAAAGAAAAATTACAGCTATCCATTTCCCACACACACCTCATTAAAATGGGACGTGTGTTAAATTTTGTGTGTTCTGACACTGAGGAGTGACACAACCAATAGTCTGGAATTTTAAGATTCACATTCATAATCTCTTAACCAAATTCTGCACGTAACAGACCTCCCCAAAAACTGGTTCTAGGAAATTAAGAGAGAAAGTGAGTTCCAGTCAGCTTGGATGTTCCCATTAAATGGAAATGGATCTCTGTGGCATTTGTTCAACCCACCCTACTCCCTTGGATACTCCCAGAAATACAGAAAATAAGTCTAATGTGGGAGAAAACCTCCTAAGGCAGATCCTGCTGAACCTGATACACCATCACTAAAACATTAATGCACTGAAAAGGGGAAAAAAAAGTTACCAGAAAGAAAAACTACCTCAAAGAAACATCTTGATACACAACAAATGATTCCAGAAAAAGAAATCAACCCTTCGACTGGTATGGCAAGAAGGCACCAGACACAACTCTCCCCTTCCAAAGTCAAAGAATGAAATCTTATACAACAAATTACACACCCAAACAATATAGAAGATGAACTGCAAGATGTTTCCATTACAGAAGTAACAAGTCAACCTCATCTGTGGGTAAAAATAACTTTCCAAGTTTAGTGAAGTTAGAGTTCTGACTGTGGAAAATGAAGGAATGCTTCTGTGACTGTCTTCCAACATGCCTCTGCACTAATCAGTGGAAAATGTTTAATCATGGCAAACACACAAAGACAAAGGAGCTCCACAGCCAGGCACACAGCAAGGGCTCTCTAGATTAAACTCAACTTTTCTATTACCATCATCCAAAATCATATATACGTAAGCCACAGCTGGTTTCATTAAAAGACCCCAAAGCAAAAGGAGACTCTCACACAATAAACTACTTTGGGGTCCTGAAGCTTCCTTCAACATTGCAGTCCTGGTTGGCCCTGCAGGACAACACCATCAGCACAGAACAGATACTCTGAAATCACTGATGGCCCTCACAGAGGCCAAATACCACAAAGGCCAGCAGAGCCATCAACCAGGATTATTTCTGCAGCACAAAAATGTGTCTGTCACACAGTAAAGCCATAAAACAGCCCTTCAAAAAGAGAGCAGCAGGGACGTTAACCCTGCTTTACCTGAATTAATGAGAGCTGACAAATCCCCCCAGTAATTTCAGACAAAAATAAACCAGAGTGAAGGACCACTGCTGGAAAAAAACGGACTCCAAATACCAATTTTGCTGATGTCTCCTTCACACGAGATAATTATGGTATGGAACCACAAAATCATCAAGGTTGGAAACACCTTCCAAGATCAAGTCCAACCATCTCAGCCCCACCACCAGGTTCTCAAGTGACATATCCACACACGTCAGGACACCTCCAGGGGTGGTGACCTACACCAGTCTCCTGAGCAGCCTGTCCCAGTGCTTCATCACCCTTCAGCAAAAAACCTTTCCAAACAGATACACTAAACATCTACCAGTGCAACTTTAAGCCACTTGTGTATTTGTCACATGAAATTAATAGGGGACTAAACCCCAGGACTTTAAAACAAGGCACTCCTAATGTGTTCTGAAGAAGTTAACCTCTAACACTTCCTCTTACAAAGGAAGCACATTGGTACACTCAGAGATCTAGAAGCAATGTGTTATCAGGATATAAATGTGTCATAACAGCATAATAAAGAACTGTACCTCGGTGCAAGCATTAGTCACACAATTCCATCTCCTACTTAAATCAATTTATGTATTGTCATGTTTGCTTTGGTATAAAGAACAGAAATTTCAAAAGCAATAATAAAATAGACAATAGGAGAAGCAGACTGCATTATAAAATGTGTGCTTCATTTGTGTTAGGCCTCACAGTTGCAGCACATTACAATATCATGCACCTTGACACTCCCAATCCACACTGGAAACCACACACCACAGCTCCAGAGCTCAAATAATTTCTCTTTTCGGACACTGAACTGCTCTGAACAATTCTCAACTAAATATAAACTGGTTTCCAGAGCTAAAAAAGGCAAGTGTTCAAAGATGCAGAATATTTTAGAAAGAAACTGTATTTTTCTTGAATGACTTGATGGCACAGTATTTAAAATCTTTTTAATGCCTTTTTTTTTTCTTTCCAATTTCCCTTTCAATTCGTTATTAATATTCTCTGCACTAGGGTTGAAGAGAATTTGAAGTTGAGGACAGAGTCACAAAGTGTGATTTGGAAATTCAGAAATTCCAAGTAATTTGTGCTTGAACGTATCACTGGCCAGTACATCACCTGTCATCTCAAGAAATACTCAGGTGCCTTTAAAAAAAAACCTCAAAAGCCCAAAGTAACAGACCCAAGCAGTCTAAAAACCTCCAGTGAAAAGGATGGACATTCTCTGCCAAGGTGCTCATAAATCTTGAAGCACTGCAAGTGGCTGCTGAACTGAAATCAAAAGTGCAGGTCAATGGAACACGATATAATGATGCCAAAGTACAACAAGTCTCTTTTTCGAGCAGAAATGTTGGTATTTTACTGGTTGGGTGGGTAACCTTTCTTCACTGCTGATTTTTCAGTGTGCTGACAACCCACACAGCTCGCCCTGCTTTTGGAGCAGTTCCACCTCCTGTGTGAGGGTTTTTGAAGATCACAGTCCATGTTTACCCAACTGTGCCTCATAAACACACACACACAGAAAAATACCCCTCAAATGTTGAAAAATGTCTCCCTACAATAAGCACGTACAATTTTTCAAGCTCTTCTCTTTCGAGAACAATCTTCTTTTTCACGAGGAAAGAGGGCCAATATTTAAATTCAACATTCAGGGGCAGACACAAAAAACCCACCGTCCAACAAAGAACTCTGGCCACTTCAAACATTTCAGCTTAAATTACTTTAGAGATACTAGGGTTGGACAATCTTTTTTCTTTTTTGTACTTGTCATTTGTCAAGGATTTGGGCCCCACAGAGAATTTTTGTTTCAGACAGAAATTGCAGTGTGTACTGTTTTGTTTAACCCCAAAAGCAGCAAGAGGGCTGCAGAGCAGGTGCACTGGCAAGTTACTTCTCCTTTACGCACCACCACCTGACTGAGCAGACTTCAAACTAAATTGTCATGTAACTCCTCTAAATTCAAGAAAACTACTCTCAATTTACCCACACTGAAGTTTCCCAAAACATACTCAAGTTTTATTACATGCAAATTAGATACTTCTGAGATCGTTTCTGCAAGTTAACTCAGTCTCTGAATCAAATTTCACCTTCAAGTTTGAGGCAGTACAAAGGCAGGAAATGTCCACTTCTACACCACTCAAATTCCATAGCTTTATTTGGTGGAAAAGAATTGATTTGCCAATAGCCTCCTGCTGCCACAGCTGGGATATTGACAGGATCCACATCCCCTGGAGTGTTTGAGCACTACATTTCTATCTAGCATAAGCTTCTTTTAAATGGCAACTCCTTCATGGTTGCCTCTTCCCAAGTGCTAAAGCAGTCTGCAGTGGTTACCTGGCCCTGTTTTAAATTCTCTAGTTGAAGAGCTGCCTGTAATTAAGATTAAAGAGTAAACAATTCTATTCCCATGGCACATTTAATTACAGATACTGATAATTGTAGTCTACACTTAGGATAATCTGCTAAAATAATTTATTTTACAAATTTAAGCAAGCACACTAATGATATTTGAAATAAAACAAGAAACAGTCTGAACACCCAAAATCAGAATTTACTTTAAAAAACTCAAAGCATTATTTTTTTCATTTGCATCTATTCAACCAACTTGGTTCAAATACTGACCCTTTCAGAATTTAGAAATTAAAAAGAGTTTAAAAAGACCAAAAACCTTATCTCCATTTTCATTCACAGACTGCAAGAAAAAAGGGAAAGTTACATCTACTCTTTACCACAGACAAATACAGAATTTAAACTACTTTAGCCATCTTTAACACACCTGCTGGTTAATGTAAACAGAGTATCTAAATTAACTACAGATTAATACAGAATACAGAAAGACTATCACGACTAAATATGACTTTGATGCTCTTCAGCTTTAGTTGTATTCAACCCCCATACACATGCAGGCTAAGAAAACCCAAAAAAATCCAGTTTTGCCTTGTCTCACTGATGTTAAATATCCCTCTCCTCCAGCAAACACAGACTCTCATCTCAGCCCAAAATATTTCAGATTTCAGGTACTGGACTGGTGGATGGAGGTCCTACAAAACAAATATTCTGCCAGAACCACTGTCTGGGTTCTGGCAGGGACACAGTGGTGGCTGCATTGGTCTGGCCTGAAAAACAAACACTGCTTCCAGTCTCTCTTGATCTGAAAATTCACAAGTGGTCTCATTTCAGTTCTCAGAACTTTCTCTTCCTCATCATTTCTCAGCACTTGGGCTCTCTGGCTCAGAGCTCCTGCTCACGGTTGCCATGGAGAGGAAGAGCTTGGTAGGAGCATTGGGGAGAGAAAAGAGACCCAGGAGTTTCAGATACTCCAGCAACCTGTCACAGGAGGGGGGAAAACAGAGAACAAACCCCCACCCCTCCAGTCACACTGCACTAACTGACCCCAGAAAAGACTTTCAATTTTCCCCCCCCAAAAAAAATTTAAATTTTGGCTTCAAGTTCCACAAGCCAAGTCAAACCACACTACTCTGACATGAAAGCCCATCTTTAGTAAAGTAGAACTGGGCTGGTTTTCTTTTCCAGATCATGAGTCACTGCACAAACTTTTCAACATAAAGACCAGCTGGCAGTTATATATGATGTCCTGGGAGCAAGAGCACTCCTTAGAGAAGGTGCCTCTCCTACATCTTCCTTCCTCCTGGAAACTGTGCCTTTTGCCTGCCCTCAGACTCCCTGAGACCCTCCTAGTTTGGTTTGGTTTGAATAAACACACATTTGCTGTCCCATATTATTGCTCTGCACCAGGCACGCTTCAGTAACTCATGAGTTTTTGTTAGATGTCACTGAGAAAACTGCAAACAGTTAAAAATGTGTAAAAGAACCTTTTTCTGGTGTTCTTTCCCTCCTTTCACAGCAGAATGCAGAAACTGGGTAGAGCTGCATGTTTGCCACAGCAATATCCAAACTGGTTCTTTAATTAAAAGTCAACCTCTTGGGAGAACATTTGCTCTGCTTCCACCAAAGAAAAAACAGCAGTAAAATGAATGAGTTTAACATAAAATAAGAATATATTATGAAAAGCAGTGCCAAAATAGAAAAATATAAATCCTTTTCTTTGGATGGGCTAAAATTAAAGGCTTTGACTTTTACAAAACACTTTCTTCCCTTTTAAAAATGCCAGCATGATAATCATGTTTCTAATATTCACAAATCAAATATTCTCTTCCAGAAAAAATTTCTGAAAGAATAAGATGCATTTGGAACTACTTGTAGGTGCAGTTTCAATTTGAATATTACTCTGCAGTAATCACACCTAACCCAAATTTATTTATTTAGTCTGGAGAAAAGAAAAAAATCAGCCATCAATAAAACTTATAAACTAAACTAACATTAAAAATGAGGCATTCCAAAAGAGCTTTGGAAGTTGAAACACAAAAGAAAAAAATCACGGGTTATTAGACTAGATCCTGAGTGCACTCACATCACACAAATCCTCACACATGTTCCTAAGCAAAGTTTGACTCTGGCCTTGTCTCGTACAAAAGGAGATCTTTATGTTCTTTTAAAACTGTAAAACTTTAGGATGCTTTTTTTTTTTTTTTTTCCCAGTTTGCACACCAAAAGCAGTACACTTTTACACCAAACTAGAGTTCTTGACTGATTTTACATGAAGAATTTAATTTCCCAACATTATGGCCATCAGCACTCCCTCAGGAGCCGGGAATACAAACCCTCCGATGTTCTATGGAACCAATTTAACATTTGGATAACTAATGCAAATGCAAGGCATGCAGCAGGTGAGATCACTCTGACAAGGACTCAGAGGCACAACCCTTTTGTGCCTAGAACTCTGGCAAAGAAAAAAACCCAACAACAAAAACCACAGGTAGCACAAACAAAATGATTGCCCGGAACTGTTAGACAATTTCTTGGGACACACTCAGAATAAGCTGTAACTAATTTAAGAAGTTAGTGAGGCCTGAGAGCCAGCCCCAACCTACTAAAATCCACATTTATTCACCCTACACCTGTTCTATGAAACACAGTGAGCACTTACAGAATTTTCCTGCAGACCTAGAAAAAGTTTGCTGGATAAAGTCATCGGCAGCCCACTACCTTTTACTACACACATACTTTGATAAGGGCCAGGTATTTGCTGCTCAGAGCTTCTGAGGTGACTGACAAAGCTCCCTTCAGATAAGCTGCCAATTTACAAGTCAATGCAGCAGGATCACCCTCAGATTTACTCCTCTGGCCTTCTACACAATTTCTTTGTTAAGAATCATCTCCTACATTTTTCAGGACTGGCATGAGACTGGTGATCCCTCCCTCTAGAGCACAAATCAAAGTGCAGATCACTAATTGGTAAAATAAGAGCATGCCAGTTTAATTTAGAGAAGAGGGTACTGCAGGTAAGGTGTTTGGGAGGCTGGTAAATCTTCTCCCACGGCAGACAAAAGAGGCTGCATATCTTAATGTCATATCTCAGTGTCTCCACTCAGACAATTCTTCAAGAGCATGAAAACGTGTTCAGAGAAAAAATTACTACACACACACCAAATGCAGCACCTGGTTCCCAGCTAAATTCTTTCACTCTGAATATAAAAGCACACTGTGAAATAACTGGTTAAGAGAAGCAGTGGTCAATCCCTGCAAATGCTCAGACAAGTAAAATCCAACTAAAGTATTACTTCATGTATTTTTAAAATAAATATTTTGTCTCCCAACTCCAGTGTTGTGTATTTGTTTGTTTGACAGACTGATGAGGATCTCTGCTGAAATCTAGATGTATAGCCCTTCCCAAAACTAGTTTTCTAATGAAGAAAAATCAATAAACAAAAAATGAAGGACTTCCAGGCATCCTGATTAAACCCTTCTCTCAAAATTCTGCAACATATGAAAAATACTTAGTAACTATAATGCAACAGTGACAACCCTCAAGTGGACAGGGAATGGCAAAAAATGTTTAGTGATACAAGATAAACAGGCTACCTATCCCAACAGTTCATCCACCTGCTGGGGATGCAGAGGGGTGAGAGGGAAGGGACATTACACACATGCAAAATCCCTCTACCAAAAGCACATCCAAAAGAATAATAACAATAAAAAAATTGTTATTCACAAAGTATGTTTTTAGTGTACCATGACTAAGTGGTATATTAAAGACATTCTATCTTTTCTAAGGTTCTGCTTCTTTAAATAATTAATAATATTATTTTATATAATAATAATAATAATTTTACTATCATATTATAGTAGAAAGTACTCCTACATCTAAGTTCAAGATAAATCACAAGCTCCCTATGAGAGCACAAAAAAAACCTGAGGCTTTCTTGGCCACAGACATTGCTCTGTGATCTTTTAATTCATTGTTCAACGTTAAGTTAGAAGAAACTGAATCAGGTCCATCCCCTATTTAAGTGGGATGTGATTCACGTGTAAAAGCTTGGTTGGCAGGAGAGTTTGACTGGGATGGCAATTATTCAATACCCTGCTCTCAAAAGCACTCTTGAGCCCCTCAGAGCACATCCTGGAAGTGGCTGTAACTCAGGTTGCACTGACCGAGGGAAGGTAAAGGGGACAAGGATCGTTCATCATCTCTTCTGCTAAAAAACCCTGCACAGTTCTGTCAGGAGCCACCGGGAGCCAAGGGAGGAGACGCTCCTTGGAGCCCTGCAGCCCAGCACAGGAACTTTGTCACTGTGTTACACTTCGCCTGGCTCCAAGACAAGGAGATGAAATAACCCCTCCCCTGTATCTAAACACAGCTAAGGACAACTGTGGCTCGGGGTGCACCGAGTGCAAGAGCTCTGGAGCCCCTGAGGAACAGCACAGACACAGCCCTGCCACCCTGCCCTACACAGAGATACTGATGGGACACAACCCTGCCCTGCTCTGACCTGCTCCAGACTCAGAGATATTGATGGGACACAACCCCTGACCTGCTCCAGACACAGAGATATTGATGGGACACAACCCCTGACCTGCTCCAGACACAGAGATACTGATGGGACACAACCCTGCCCTGCTCTGACCTGCTCCAGACTCAGAGATATTGATGGGACACAACCCTGACCTGCTCTGACCTGCTCCAGACACAGAGATATTGATGGGACACAAACCTGCCCTGCTCTGACCTGCTCCAGACTCAGAGATGCTGATGGGACACAACCCTGCCCTGCTCTGACCTGCTCCAGACTCAGAGATATTGATGGGACACAGCCCTGACCTGCTCTGACCTGCTCCAGACACAGAGATATTGATGGGACACAAACCTGCCCTGCTCTGACCTGCTCCAGACTCAGAGATATTGATGGGACACAACCCCTGACCTGCTCCAGACACAGAGATGCTGATGGGACACAACCCCTGACCTGCTCCAGACACAGAGACGCTGATGGGACACAACCCTGACCTGCTCTGACCTGCTCCAGACTCAGAGATGCTGATGGGACACAAACCTTGCCCTGCCCAGCAGCGCTGCTCTGATGAGCTCTCCTCAATTAAATCCTGACAAGACTTGGATTCCCACCAGTGCCACGCTCCCAACAGCAGCTGTTGGTCCATGCTGAGCTGCCTGAATGAAAAGTTTGTACTTTCTTTGCAGAAGGGCAAGAGCATGTGTGTGGGACAGAGGGAAGGAGGGAGAGAGACCTTCAGGCAAACGCTGAACTGATGAGAACCACCAGTAAACTGCCAAAATAACAACACAAACGTCTTAACTATCAACAACTCAGGATAGAGAAAAAGAACCTAAGGATAAAAATGCTTACATTTACACTCCTCTTAAGTAAGTTAACTGAAATCATCCTGACCAAGTGAGAAATAAACAGATAAATTATCAAAATGGTTTCTGATACACCTAAATACCACATAAAACCTGTCTATGCTTGTACAACAATGCACAGAGAGCTATCTTGTGATTTGCCAAAACACTTAGCACATTTGGAAAATGGTATACACCCATTCTCTGCAGAACTCATTCTAAACCTGGATGCTCATGTAAAAAATATTATCCTGACCTAGCCAGTTAAAATCATAAAAATATTATTTCCCTGACATAAGCACTCTCAAAAAAGTAATAAAAATGAAAGTTATTAGAACTAAGCAGAAAATGGAGAGTTAAAAGTCAGGAGAGTATATTAGAGCTTTTTTTCTTCTGTGAAGCCAGATATCAATCTTTACTAAAAAAAATTCAATTTGATTGCAGCACATTCCTTCGACAGGTAAACTAACATCTTTTAAAAATTATCTCTAAATAAATTTAGTAATGTATGTACTCATTGTGATTCATTTAGGTTCTGGAGCATATGGATATAAGTTTTAAAAAAACATATAGACAAACATACAGAGCTTTCTAAAGTACTATCATGAAGTCATAGAATGAGCTGATACCATTAAGTCACCAAAATAAAAACAAATGACACATTTAGCAGCCAGTACTTCCTCCTTTTAAAAAGCCATCAGCTAACTACTCGGAACTACATTCCTTTTTTAATTAAGATGCAATGCGTTCACACCAACAACCTGTTCCTCCCCCCTTCCAAACCGGCCAGATACTGGAACAGCAGCAGTGCCTGCCATCCTACAGCCCAAATCATACCAGGTTGTCGAGAAGTTGAACTACTCTCCTGGTTCAGAGAGTTAAAAAAAAAAAATTCTAAGATTGAACTCCATTCTGGAACGAGTTCAAATAAATCCAAAGTGCTCAAGTTTAAATAAAAGAATTTTTGAAGCTTGGTGAATGAACCAATTAAGGACAAACATAAATGCAGGCCTTAAAAATTTCCTAAATTTTCCACTAGAATGTTAAAAAAAAAATCACAAATGCGTTTAATGAATTTTAACCCCAACATGAGTTTTATAGGTTACCATACCTTAAGATAAACGAGGTATTTAAATGTAAGACCTCCGACTCAACCTCCACCTTTGAATCTTTGTGTTAAACTAGGTTTACATCCTTGCAATGAGGCCCTGTGCACTTTTCCCCAAACTCTAACAATGCAATCTCCATTTTGAACAATGCACCTAATTTCCCTCCTTGGAAAGCTACTTTTGTTTTAAAGCCAGTAGATCTTGGATCCAGTTATAGCTCTGATCGCAAGAGCCTAAAAATTCTCGGTGCTCATAGGTTTTTGGTTTTTTAAGCCACCTCAACTTACATGTGCTTCCTTTCCTTTCAACATCAAGTTGTATTTGCAAGCACAAGCCAGCCCTTCCTGTATTTAATTGAAAAGATCCCTTTGCAAGGCATGCCTCTCCTTTCCCTTGTTTTTAAATCCAAAGCGAATGCCCCACAACACTTTTGACATTGTTTGCAGCACGTCCTGGCGGATCGCGCATTTCTGCGGTCACCAGGTTCCCCGGGAATATTTGCAAAGCATCCCCTTGTTCCAGCAAGTGCCGCCCGCCCTCCCTGCTCCTCTCCGCGGATGCGTTTGTGAGCATCCTCCGGTGCTCCCCGGGGCTGCCGGTGCTGATCCGCACACCCCTCTCCGCGGGAGCGCCTGCGGGCATCTCTCACATCCTCGCATGGGAGCGCGGACCGCATTTGCCAACCCAGAGGGAGCATGTGGGGTGCCCTCGACTTGTGTGAGTTCGCCCACGGACTCTCTACCTGGCGTGCTGCTGTAGGTGCTGTGGCTCCTGAAGCTGCTCTCAGTGCAATAACTGGCATCGTCTTCATCCTCCATCTCCTCGGGGTAGTCAGAGTCGTCGTCGTCCTCCTCCTCCATTATCTCCTCCTCTTCTTCCTCCTCGGAGTCCTGGTTATCCTCGGGGTCTCCCTCGTCCTCCTCCTCGGACACCATGCTCTCCTCCTCCTCCTCCTCGCTCTCATGATCGTCGTACACCACTTTGCTGATGCTCCTCCTGGACGAGGCAGCCCTGCCTTGGCTGTTGCAGCTGCCTCCTGCGCCTCCTCCTCCCCCTGCTCCTGCCGCCCCGGCCCTGCCCCTGCCCTTACCGCCGCTGCCTCCCCCACCGGGGGTGCCGCCGCCGCCGCCGCCCGCCTTCCTCTTGCCGCCCCCCCTGGGCGAGGCGGCGGCGGGCGACGAGGCCTGGGCAGCGCCGGCTCCCTTCTGCTTGGGCCCCGTCGTCTCCGCCTGGGCCGCGGCCGCCCACCTGCCGCGGCTGCTGCCGCGCTGCCGGGAGCGCAGCCCGCCGATGGGGCCCGCCGGGGCCGGGGCGCTCGCCGGAGCGGCGGCCGCCGCCGGCTGCTGCTGCTTGGGCGGCCTGCCGCGCCGGCCCCGCATCGCTGGGCGCTGGCCGAGGGGGAAGGGAGGGGAAGGGCGGCTCGGGAGGGCGCTCGGAGTCCGGACAGGCGGCTACGGGCAAGCTCCGCGGCCCGCGGAGGGCGCGGGGCCGGGGCGGGGGGGGGGCCGGGCCGAGCGGGCCGCGGCTCAACACGAATCGCCGGCGCCCCGCTCCGGATCGCCGCCGGCCGCCATCTTGTTCCCCGCCTGCGCCTCGGCCGCTCCGCGCTGACTGGGGGAAGCGGCACCAGGCCCCGAGCGCCTCACGTGACCGCCGCGCCCGCCGCCGCCGCCAGGGGGCGCGCCCGCCGCCGCCGTGAGGGAAGCGCCGCGACGGGGCGGCCCCGAGAGCCCCGAGCGAACCGGGCACCGACACCAAACCCGGGGCGAGCCCGAACTCGGCACCGACCCCGGTACCCACATCGACCCCCGGTATCGACAACGGCGCCGACCCCCAACCCGAGTCCGAGCCCGGCGCCGACCGCAGGCATGGGCGCCGCTCCTCGCCCCTGTATGCTCTGCTGGTCCCTTTCCCCTCCGCCGGCAGCCGGCTCGACCCCCGGCCCAGCTCACGGTGCCGGCACCGCCGCTCCCTCAGCCGGCCCTCCCCGGACTCACCCTCTCCCCACAGCACAGTCGCTGGGCCCATGGCCGGGTCTCTCCCCGAGGGAGCCCCCGGGCCCGTCGGGAGCTGCTCGGAGCGAGGTGCGGCCAGGGGCTGCCCACGGGGGTCTCCATTCCCCGCCCCAGTCAGAGCCCCGGGTGTCCCCTCAGGAGGGGCTTCTCTCGGCCAGCAGCTCCCCTGAGCGCTGTCGCTCATCTCCGGCCGCGCTTTGGCACCTCGCCCGTTAAACCCCTTTAACAGCTCACCCTTCCACAGCCAGCACCCGTGTACAGCAAACGCTGAGATCACACGGGGACCCACCATCACCGTTTTTGTCCATCCGCTTTCTCTATTCTTTGTTTCCACAGTTCTCTGGAACACTAGGAAAGAGATGGGCTCCGTCTGCTTTGTATTCCCTCTGGTTGTCTCATTTGCCAGAGCCCACAAAGACCTAAAAATCAACCAAAACCAGTTGCACAGTTGGGTTTCCAAAGCCACCACTCGAATTCAGGGTGTCAGTTTCAGAAGCAAAAGCAGTACAAACTGAAAGCCCAAGGCATACAAACATCTTGTATTTCTTACAACCACCCTTCCTTTTCATTGTTAGATTGAGACAGCTTCAGGATTTCAGAAAGCCAGAAGTCTTACCATTAGAAAATCAGTCTATTTGCATGTTAATTTCTTTCAGTCCCTTGCTTCTACTTCTGAGCAAGGTAAAACCCAACCCTGGTCATGCCACAAACATGGCAGCGACATGTCCAATGTGTCATTTAATTCCCATTCTTCTGTAGTAATTTTTGAAGTCCTTTTGTTCATTAACTTGTTGCTCAGGCTGAGCACCTCATTAAACCCTGAAACCTGCCAGCGTATCAAGCACACAACAATGGCAGCAGGGTTTAGCCCAATTTGCACTCTGTATCCAGCTTTTTATCTGCAGCTCTTTCATATTCAGTGTTGCAGCTGCACAGGCTCAAAGCCGGTCTGAACACAGGATGACACACACAGCAGCAGCCAACACTGCCCAACCCCATCGACACCTTTCTACTCTATTTGTATTCTGAACCTTTCCAAGTTACCTTTAGATTGCTTCTGTCGGGCTGATTTTTGCTACCTCTTAGAAGGCTGCAGAGGATTGTGGTAACTCTTTAAATACATGAATACACAGACACACGTTTTCCATTATCTCCTTCTGGTGTCATGGGAAAACCACCTATGCGTTCTGCCACTCTCTGTCCACTGAGAATCAAGCAAAGGTACCTAGTGCACCTACTGCACCAATCACACAGCCTGCAGCATTGTTGGAGCATTAACACCTCTGAAATACAGCAGCTTCTGTGTATTTGTGGTAGCTCAAAGGTGCAGAGAACCATGTGCTTTTGAACTGTGAACCTGAGTACCTCGTCTCTTAATTCCATCCCTTATCATTTGGTGATGTGGAAGTGCCTACGGAATAGGACGTGATAATTTTAATAGTTTTACAGGTGGAGAAATGGGTGCACAGTGAGGTATGTTACCTTCAGGGACAGGGTATGTATCAGTTCTTTCCACTACACAGCTCAGTACAGAGAAATCAACCCCAACCCCAACAGCTGCCCACTCCACTCACAGTAGAACATACCGATTTGGAACTTAGAGTTCCTATTTGGAGTCTGCTGGTAGAGTTAAATGAGCCTATCTATAAGTGAATTGAATACAGCAGGAAGAGGAGTTTTTGGGTGGAGGCCCTACCCTGCTTCCATCCTTGGGACAGAGGGAGAAAAAGCCTCCTTTCACAAGGCACTTTGGAGAAGATGAATAGCCCAGTTGTTCCAAGCTGTTGTCTGGGTGGGCTCCTTTCTACAAGGATAAGGAAAGGAACTTAACCTACAGCTGGATGGCATGCAGCACAAGTAAGCACATGCTCTCACTCAAATGACTGAGATACTTTTGTCCAGTCCTTCACTCCAAACTATTTCATAACTTGTGTTAGGAATTGCATTCAGGTGTTCAGCTCTCAGATCAGTTCCACTAACACTTTTCTAAGACACCACAGCATTGCTGAGTCATGGTACACTAGAGCTCAGCAATAGGGTGGAAGTCAGGTGTAGGAATGAAGGGCTTACATGACTTCTGCTGAGGTAATTCAATATAGTCCCAACTGCCATTTTATTTAATGATGAAAACCAAAGTATATCAATATACTGATATGCTGAATTCTACTAATAGTCAATCACATCATTAGTAAAAATAACATTGTATTTGCTGTTCTGAAAATGTACTGATTATCTTGACCCAAACAATCCGTCTTGTACTTAACTCCAGGAAATCCAGCAGTATGTTTCTGTCCCATTTCTCCCTATTCCAGATGAACAGTCCCACAAGTATCTTGTAACAAGTCAGCTCTAAGTGAATGCCTCATCAGAAGAATAATTCAACAGATACCTGTAAAATCTTCACAGATGTTGTTTACATAAAACTTGAGTTCATCACTGTATTTCAAAGAGTCAAAACCAATCTAAGATATACTTTGAAATGCTAGAATTCAAGCAGTACAGGTGACATTAACGAAGTTGAGGTGTTCAGTAGTTGAAAAAGTACTTACAGAAAACAAACTGATGTACGTAAGAATGTTCTTATTTTAAATTCAAGACAGGTTTTCTTGTCCAAAATACTGAAAGCAGCCAGTGCCAAGAAGCCCCACTCTGTATAAACCTTCAGCTGCCACTGTAGGGTTGTTTTTTTTTTAGACTTCTACATACATTTGGTATGACAATGTATAAATACAACTGAAACATGTCACCTTCCAAGGTGACTCGAGCCTTTTAACTGTGTGTGCAGCTCTTTCCAAGTTATACAGCCCAAAGGAGCAAGTCATGTCCCCAGCACTTCTGCCACAACCATCTCGTGTTCAGCCAAGAAGCATGTGGTACTTTAGGAAGTTTTCATGATCACAGATCAAAATTCTACATGAAAATATAAGCAAACATCCAGCTTCTCATCCAGTCAAAAAGAGAGATTTTAATACACAAGGTTCAAACTTACAACTCCCGTGTAGCTACAGAGTAACCAGGCTCCTCCTATGTAGAAAACAACTTTTGACAGCCCCAATATGGAGTGCTAATACATCCTTGTCATAAAAGGAATCAATACAAAATAAATGTGTTAATGAATTTCAAATTCAAATGATTTCCAGCACTTCAATGGAATAGGTCTGAGATTCTCTCAGGAGGTTCTGTCTTTGTAATTCCCGCAAACTTCCCTCAATCTTGTTGAGTTCTGAGTAGAACCGTACCTGAAAAGAAGAAAACAGAGACATTTATAGCACAATACATTTAAATTCTTTTCGTATTTCAGCATACTCTGGAACTATCTGTGGTTCTGCACAGTTTAAGATACTTAAACCAAACGAAGCAGCTTCTGAAATCCAAAGGAGACAGAGGCAACTGCAATTCATGTTCAGGAAGGCACATACAGAGGAGGACAAACATTATTAGATTCACTATATAATTCGTTGTTTGTCTCCTTCCTTTCTCAACAGCCATATTCTGGATCCAACTGAAAATCCAATAATTATCCCAGAAGATGCAACTTACTTGGGCTCTCACAAACTTATGCAGGTTTGAAAGCAATTCCTTTGCTTCTGGCAGCATCACCATGACAGTGAATTGAGCATCAAGCAACAGGCACATCCAATCCATGATCTGAAGACAAACAAGAAAAGTACATTTACACTTTCCAGTCTGGAAATAACACACAACATTTGGCTTTAAAAGCTCAACTCTGAGATATTAACTTCTAATGCAAAACGCATTGGTTCATATTTTAAAGTATATTTGGGTTTTGATTGTTCAAGTGTTACATCTGACTTCATACATGTTACACTGACTGTCAGTACTTTGTAGAATGAATGTAGATGTCAGTTGATTTTGGATATTCCCAACTACTCACAGTTACACACCCCAGAAAGGAAAGGAAGTAGAGGTCTTAGAATGAGCTGCTCACCTGATTTATTGTGGGAGAGCGTATCCCAGGAAGAGTGGTGTTAACTTTTTCACTGCATTTCACATACAGGTAATATAAATATCTGAGAAACAGCTGAAAGTAGAGAAGTCAGAACATTTGTAAAGGACAAACGTTACCAGACCAAGGGGTTTTGTCCTGCACATGGCAATAGTCATAAGGATGTTTATAAACTTATTTTTCTTTTTGAATGCAACACAGATGCCTGTATAGACACAATAAAACAAGTTGTATGGTTCTCTTACACCAGCCATAGCTGGAGGTTTGAATATTCTCAGCAATATTCAGTGTAAATTACATTCAGGGGTAATCACTGCTCCAGGAGATGTGTCAGAGCTAAGATCAGCTTTGTTTTGATGAGTGGGGTTTTCTGAAATCACTGAAATCACACATATGCTCATACACACAATTCCTGAAGCTATATTTCAGATTTTGAGGAACAGGTGAGTTTGGTGGGGATTTTCCCGAAACTGAGGGGATCTTGATTTGTATTACATTTGGGATTATACTGAGTCTGTTTCTCGTATTTTCTAAATTCCTGTTTCTGACAGAACTGACTAAATTACCATGTCTTTTTCCTTTCTTAAAAAACATCTAAATCAAGCAAAGGTATTCTTACTTGCTAACAGAATATGAACATTTTCCAGGTATGCTGGGTCATAAAGAGTTTCTTACTTACATCTTCTATAATAAGCAAGGACTACAAATATCAGGAAAATTACTTAAGTATGTAGAAAAATGTGATATTCCTTAATATTAAATCTTATTAGGCATCCTAATTTCATTTTTGTGCATTAGTTTGTTATTCAGACTCCTGAAAGAATGGTGAATTTCTCATTCACAATAGAAAAACTCTCTTGCCTTTCCTTCACCACAGAATAGTAAGTGCTTTTACACTTTTTAACATTAAAATACTTACAATAGCTTGTTGAGCTGGAAGGTTTTTCAGGTGAGGCAAAAGAAATGTTTCAGTGTAAGCTGAATGGAGAACAGCATTTCTGTGCAGTGCTATTAAGGGAATAACATGGCAGGGAAAATACCAGTTTCTACAAAGCAGAGTGAATTCTAAAGAAAATATTTCTCCAGGTTTTTGAGACAAGTTCTATTTGAATCTTATTTCTACCAGGAAATATCTACAGCAACTGAACCATCAAGATAGATTTAACTTGAACAGTTGTGTCCACTACAAGGCTGTAACTGCCTGATGTGTTTTAACAGGCAAATATCCAAACCACTGATATCTCTTAAGTAGAGAAAAAATATTGCAGAAGTGTAATAAACCTAAGTTTAAATTGCTGTAGATACATTCCAAAAGCTAAACGCTTCTATTTATATTTTGAACAGTTTTTTCACTGAGTAGGAACTGCTCTCACGAGAACTCAAACTTTCAGCAATGACAGAGGATGTGCCTTTGGGCAATCCCAGATATAAACAGCCACAGCCCAGGCAATGCTCTGCCCTCCCCTCCCCACGCTGAGGATACAGCAGTGCTGCCTTCTGGAGCCCCACGGGGCAGGAGCCACCATCACCCCTGCAATGGCTTTCCTTTGGGAGTTTGGTGTCACACATGTCCTGGTCCATCTCTGCACTGAAACCGTTTTCTACAATTTCACTCTTGACTTCTTCATCGTCCATTTCAACGTCAATGTAACAGATCACAGAATCCACGTTTACGTCTAAAGTTTGAAGATGGGCTTCACTTATGCTGTGGAAGAAAATTTCAGACATTTAACACTTTTAATCAGTTGCTTTAGAATCAGCAATGCCATCAACACACATAATGAGCTCTTTGAAGCTTATTATGAAAATAAAAGCAGACTAAAATTTGGTGAAGAATAAAAGGAAAATCTGATTTCAAGTTACCTTAAAAAGGCTTTCAGGCAGGTATAAGTAACTTCTTCAGGAATATCTGGAAACCGTTCTAGGCACATTTGTAAGAGAGGCAGATCTTTTTTCTCCAAAGCAACAGCCATTAAATCTGGACACAAACTACAAGAATATGAAATTAATAGGTTGCACAGTCCACACTGAGAACTACACTGACGACTAAGGTAATAGCACCAATTTTCCTCCCCAGATAGATTTTGATGTAAAACATCAACTTCATCAGAAAATAAGCACCTTTGGTATTAAATTCTGATAATTCAAGAGCAGCTTATAAAGAACTTCATTTCTACTTATTTTGATTTTAAAGACTACTCCTTACAATTTAAAAAATGCAGAATCACTACCTGTAGGAGAACTCGTGGGTTTCAATGATCTGCTGCAGGAAATTTTGAGGGTAGTACTTTGGATTTCTTTTACATCTGTCTGTGAGGGCAGTGACCACACAGCCAATGGTGGCCTGCAGGTCTGCGGTCGGAGCTCTTGCCATCAGTTTTTTCAGTTCGTTTTCCAACACATAATTAGAAGCATTCTGGAAAAGACAAATACTGTGCAACTTAGAAGTACAAGGCACATGTTTGAGAACTGTAGAAGCAGACCTATTTTGGGATTCATTTACAGTAATCCCTCAGCACTCAGTGTTTTGAAAGGATAGTTTCTCTCAAGCATGAAAGAACCAAATGAGGAAATTCCTCACTCTGAATTCAGGTGAGCAGTAACTGCTCATGGATTTCACCTGTTACATCAGGGACAACACAAAGGTGTCCAGCCACAGGTGAACTGTAGATAAGCTTCCCTTCCTGTGTGACCTATCACAGCACTTACAGCAAGTTCTAGAAAGCAACTAAAGAGCTTATTGCTGTCTTGCAGAATTCCTGACAATTCCTCCAACTTCCTATAGCCAAAATGCCTTCAGCAAAATTAAAGCCATAAAAAAGAACCTAAACAAGCAAAGTTCAGGTGAAATATCCTCTCTTATTTACTGTAAGAGACTCTCATTAAAAAATGAACACATTCGTGCAACTTTCCAGAAGTCAGCTGTTATAAACCCTGTATTGTACAGTTCTCAAAACGCTCCTGTGACAAAACTCAATTTCATCATGCCCAAATGCTGTTCTTGCACAATAATGACAATAACAACATTCTTCACCTCATCTGTTCGAGGCACCTTGGTGAACCTGCAATGTGCAAGAGGACATGGAAAGAGGTAACAGCTTAAGAGACCCCTAGAATATTCTGAGAGTGTCTAAACACTACTTGAGGATATCTGAGTGACTTACTTTGAAATTTATTAAGAACTGCCCAACTGGTAAGGTCGCTGGCTTTTCTCCAGCCACACTGCTCCTTCTTGATCTTAACTGTGGTAAAGAAGAACACAGAGTTATTATCCAGCTCCAAAATATTTAAGAATTTCAAGCAAGATAGTGAGACACTTTATGTGTCAACTTGCTGTCCAGACTATGATTACTAACTCCAATTCCAGAAATAATGTTAAAAACAATCAGTAACAGATAAAGTGAAATCTCTTTCTGCTGAAACACCTAAAAGTAGCAGCATGGGGCAAAGACAAGAGAAAAACAACCTCTAACGACCCTACTGCTAACTTACATTCATTCTGGACTCTTCTTTCAGAGCTACAGACTCCTGGGACTGAAAGGAAACCACCAGCTCCTCATCTTCCAGGGTATTCCAGTTCAAAAACAAGGACACATCTGGGAACACACAAATGAAACTACATGAAGATAACACTTAGAGCACATTTATTGAAGTATGAATATTGCATCAACTTCTTATGCTAATAGATACTTTCTAAGCTATAATGCAAGTGATTTTATGCCAAGAAAGTTGCCAGTTTTATTTCAGCAGCAAGTAATTTTATGACCTTTTTTATACTGTTTTTCCATTTTGCCTCTGGGAGCAAGGGAGGCAAGTTATTACACAATTTATCCTAAGCACTACTTGCAATGTTTTACCAATGCAGTGTTTAATTAGAACCACCATGACAGCACAATTTTGAAGTGAAGTTCACAGACTAAGGTTTGACATTGCCATATCCAATTACAAACTCTTCGAAAATACTTTTTAGGAAACAGCACTTCACTTGGTTTTCAGTATTCATCACCAGAATTCCTGTGTTCTCAGTAATTCCAGTATCTGAATGACAACCCAGGTTAAGTTAAGCTACAATAAATTCAGACATTTGTGTGCTTGGTGTTCCCAGCACCAGTAAATGTAACAGGCAGGAACACAGCACAGTGGCAAGTTGCTTCAAGCTGTTTAGATTCAATTAATTTTACAGGACTGTGTTAAAATAATTTTTATACAATTTCAGACACCTTCTTTTTACAAGATCTTTGCACTGTAATTTAAAAAAAAGAAAATCTTACCAGGGGTTTGACTGTCCTTGAGCTTTCCCACAGCAGCTGCCAAGGAGGATGTTTCACACTTATACAAAATTACAGTCAGCACTTTCCCATGGATTAGGAAAAATTTTTCTTCATAACACCACAACTGCAAAAATATTAAAATGTATCATTACTGAGATGAGCAGAAAAGTGAGTTCCTGCACTGATGTGTAGCTCCTTACTGTAAACTTCAACTGGAAGTCAGTGATCAGATTATTTTAAATGATTTTCAGTAGGTTTAACATTTTTTAGCAAACCTTCATTAACTGCTGATTTTAAATACAGAAATTAAAAGGTGAGTACTTTTCCAGGGATGTCCTAAAATACAGTGGCTGCTCCAAGGCATTAAGTCCACTGAATTTTTCTCTTTTTAAGTTTCCTCTGGTGCAATTTTAAGACAAAAGCAGTCAGCTGTTCTGGTTCACTAGTGCATTTATTCCTTCGGTGTCATTTCACCTATTTGACTCTTGAATAGTTCCAAGTGCTGTTCAGATGTTCATAAAATCATTTAGGCTTCAACTGCAAATTGCCCGAGCAGAACAGACACTGCTGGGTTTTCTGTTGGGTGATTTTATTCACACCAAATAACCAGTGACCATAAGAAGTGACAAAGTGCTAAATTATCACAGAAATTCCTACAGGTCACCATTCTCCCAATGAATATTCTGCCAGAAGCTGCTCAGTATTAATTTTGGTGCAGATGTTGCAATTCCTGCTCCTCCAGCAGCAGCAGAGCTCTGCAGCCCAACACTCCCTTCCCTGCTGTCAAATGCACAAAGCTCAAGGATCCCAGACCCAGGGCTGAGCTTTACCTGGCCACTGGTCCCCAGGGGCAGCTCCTTGGAGGTTTGCAAGGTCTGAAATTTTGTATTCCATATGGTCAGGCACTCTGAGGGAAGGAAGAGACAGATGAGATCAAAAAGCAACACAAGAGCTACATTTGCCTTTGCTACTTTGAGTTACAAACGCTGCAGGAAACAGAAATAACTGTTTCAAAACAGCTCAGGCAGTATTTAGCATTAGGAATTACACCACTCAGGGTAAATCTCATCTTAAAGAACAGTTGGTTTTCCAACCAACTTTCAAACGTGAAGAGCTTTAACTCAGGAGAGGGGGACAAGAGGGACAGCACAATTTTCCCACCTACTGTTTTGCCCAAAGAAATTTTAGACCTTACAATGTCTTAATATGATTTTTCCAGTTACCTCTGGGTTCATTCCCAGGTGCAGCAAGACTGCCCAACACTGCAACGTGGTCTTTGTCCAGGACAACTAAAGATGTTCCCTTCAGAACAGCTCCAGATACCTGAAAGGTTTAGTAGTAGTGACTTGGACAAAATTTCTTCTTCTTTTTCTTCCTCTTCTTCTTCTTCAGTATCTTGCTGCAGAGGTATCAGAACCTGGTACACAGAGTCATTGGAATCTGTCAAAAGAAAAATAATCATCACTCTTTTACAATTGTTTTTTGTGGAAAAAAATCTGTTTGATATCATATGGCAAAAGGACATCCAAAAAGAACAATATCCAGTGAATGCTAAAAGAAGAATTACCACAGGATAATTAAAGGACTTACTATGATCCAAAGCAGCAAAATAAAGGTACAACAAAAAAGGTGTAGTGAGACCTGCAATGTACAAGTGATCACAGGTAGGAACAGTTGTCCTTTGCAACAATTAAAATACCAGGAATCTTTAATTACTACTTGTAGCTGTTTCAAGAAGTTTAAAAAACTAAAAATATTAAACAGCAATTCATAAATATGAACATTTTATGCCCTTTCATACAATTCTTTGCTTCATTATCACAACCCATTAACAAATATAACTTACACAAACACAGAAGGGTGACAGTTTGGTTTGTTATATGTGCTGTGAAACACAGTGGCTTGGCTGATTCCTGTTGTTCCAGCTTGTATTTGTGTAGACTACTCAGCTTAGGTTTCTGTACATAGACAAAAAAATCTCCATCCTAAAATAAAAAAAAAAGAAAATAAAATTTTCCTTTAATTTACACAAAGAAGATGTAACAAATTCAGGTATCAGTACTGCTTAACCTTGGCTGTTGTTCAAAATTAGGAAACTGTGTTTTCTACAGGACATACAGAACGATTTGGAACAGTCTGCAGACTCTAACAAGCAAAGAAAAATCTTACTTGATGCAAAAAAAATAGATTTACAGGAAAAAGCATTTGCATAAAGACAGATTAATGTGTATTTCCTTTTTTTAAAATCATACATCTTATTGAGCAGTTCTTCACAATGAGCAGTGAGGAATCACACAATATCTACTGTAGTTCATCTTATTAAATGTTCTCTGCAGCTCTGAGAACTCAGCTTCTCAGCCCTGAATGCAGCACAACTTCTATTTAACTGCTGTAGTGATTAAATCAGGATAAATGATTCCACTAAGAGCTCTCAAAATCAAACGAAATCAGCAATGGATTTTGTAATAAAGTACTCAGGTTTCCTGCTATGAGAGTTTTAAAAATAAAAAGTATTCAACTCACTTTCTCAGTAGTGAAAATTAAGACAGGTTCTTGGCCTTCCATAAAAGCTCCACTCCACCTAAAACCAGAAAGCCATATGAACATCCTCCAAATTCTAGGTTTATACATAAGAGTCTACTTATGTATAGTCCACTATTCCTTAGGCACCTTCTAATTTTCAGGAAATCTCTATAAATAACTCTAAGATTTTAATAACAATGTGTTGGAAGAAAACACCCAACCCCATGATCTCGGTCTTTGACTTCCCCCCCATCTCCTCAAAAGAGGGAACAACTTTCATGACCACAGTCAATTCCTCTGAGCAAGAGTCATCCCAGAGTGGCCTCACTCACCTGATGGCTTCACCTGAGACCACGTTTTCAATGTCCTGCTGAGGAGCCTCCAGGAGCACATCCAGGGTCCTGACTGCCCCGCCCTGGAACAGCACCACGGGCCCCCCCTGGGGCAGGGAATGGATCCTGTACACATCTGCTGACAGCTGCAAGAGCAGAAACACACCTCTCCTCTGCTTCACTGCCCTGAAAACTCAGGGCTCTAGTCATTACTCTAACTGTTTTCCACTGAACTTTCAACAGAGAATGATGAACCTTTAAGATTCTTAATGATGTAGATCTAGTAGTTGCTGGTTTGCTGAAAAGCCACAAATAATGCAAATCACCACCCAAGAAAAAGGCAGGAAAATGTCCTGATGAGCACCACGTGCCTGAATCACATCAGAAAAAACATGACCTGGTCAGCAGATCACACAACTGCTCTACAGCAACACACAAAGTGATGTTTAACACATCAGCCAGCAGAACACAAAGATCTGTAACTGAACACAATTCATCATCTTCAGAAAGTCCTCAGAAATACTGCCCTTGGCATAACAATCACCTTAAGAGAAATACTCTGATGATAAAATCAGTGCAAGTGGACTCCTTGCAATAGTCTACAACATCATGAAGCACAAGTTAAGCTGAAATATAATATGGCCAATGGTACAAAAATCAGGGAACTCTTTCCCTCCACCAGGATCCAAAAATCATAGAAGAGAACATATGAAGGAGACTTACTGTTGCTTTAAAGGCTTTGTCCAAGTTAATGTCCTCATTCTTCCATATTCTTAAAACCTTTAAGAAAAGCATCATTTTTAGGTAAACCAGTAACACAGAGACTTCTCAGCACTCAAAATACCAGCAAGTGCAACAGGAGGAAAAGACACAGGGAGTATTCACAGTGACCTGAGTGGGAACTGTCCCAGGAGGGAGCAGAAACAGCAGGAATAGAAACCAAGCTCAGAAATCCTGAATTGGAAAGAAAGGACTGGAAAGAAAAAAAGAAGACAACACATCAGAACTCTGAATGAAAGTAGATCAAAGTGCTGGAGACAGGTGAGACACAGAAGGCCTGATTTTCACAGGCAGTGCAAGGCCAGCAGTGATATTTCATCAACAACAATGAAAAGCCAAAGGCTTGGCATGATCTAAGCAAATGCTACATGGACAGAGAGAAACTTTTAACTGTGAAACAAGAGCAGAAAAACAAGGATGGGAATGTGAATTACTATAACATTCCAGTACCACGATCAGGCAGCTGTAAATGTCCCCCAGGCTGCAGCAGGGGAGATAACTCACCCTTAGGGAGTGTGTGCACGAGGCACTGAGAACCCCCTGTGTTTAAAGGGACTCCAGACCACGGAGCTCAGCACAGAAGCTGCTCCCATCACCAGTGTGCCCACACTTTCAACCAGAAATGTCACAGTGCTGCTTTTCCCTACCTACATTCCCTCAGGAGGAGCCACCCAATCCTTTTCCCCCCTAAAGAAGAACGAAGGCTCTCACCCTGTCGTCATGAACCGCGATGTACTCGTGGGTTTCAAAGTTGCACACGACAGGACAGGTGAGAATCTGCCCGTGTTTGACCGACCAACAGCCCAGGGGCTTCTGATCCGAAATCTGCACTCAGAACAAAGACACTGCAATTAAAATGGAACAGATGAAAGGCCACTCGGGGGACTTCTCTCATGACAGAAAGGAAAGGGGAGGCAGCCACATCCGACCTGAATGAGAATATTAAAATATACAAACTGCCACACTCAGAGATTCCTCTTGAGCATTCTTGTTTCCCTCCCTAACACCAACAATTTCAGAATAACAGGAAAGAGCTCTACATTAATTAGATTTCTCTTCATGTAAGAATAACTTTGACCTGTAACAGTCAGAAGGGCTTATGCCATGAAGCACAGGTACAGGGCATGGCTTTTTCAAAGGGCAGATATTCACTTTATCACTACTGTCATTTGTTTTTACTGATTAATACAATCACACACAGACTTGTGCTTTTTCTATTTCAAGGTGAGTTGTTGAGACCAAGAGCAGTGGATTTCACAGCCTGAACTCCTGTTCTGTGCGATTCACACCTGACAGCTCTGAGGGCACTCAGCCCCCTCTCCTCGCTCTGGAGCACAGCGGGTGTATCTACAACACACTCGTGCTGTCACACGTGGTCTTGGCAGTGGGAACAACAACCCAAAGGAGGCTGTACCATCAACCCGCTCAGATCATGGAATGCTCTGGGTTGGAGGGACTCTAGATCACCAAGTGCCACCCCCTGCCATGGGCAGGGACACCTCCCACTGCCCCAGGTGCTCCAAGCCCCAATGTCCCACCTGGCCCGGGACACTCCAGGGATCCAGGGGCAGCCCCAGCTGCTCTGGGCACCCTGTGCCAGGGCCTGGCCTCCCGCACAGGGGAGAATTTCTTCCCAATATCTAATCTAAACCTCCTCTCTGTCAGTTTAAACCCATTACTGCTTCTCCTGCCACTACAATCCCCAACCGCATGGATGTGACAGCCAACTAAGCACATAAACTCAAATATTTGCCTTCAAATTTCCTGTTATGGTCCACTGAATAACAGAGACCAGAACACTCAGGCGCTGCGGGAGGGCAGCTGACACCGAGCTGACAGCCAGAACCTGGCAGTGCGCGGAGCACGGACCTGTGGCTTCGGCAAAGTGTTTAGGGACAGAGAAATCAGCAAAAGGAGAAATACGCGAACAAGCGGCCCGGTGTTCCCGAGCAGGGGAGCGGGGGCAGCGCGGAGCGCCGGCGGCAGAGCACTGCCGGGGCCAGCGGGGCCTGGCCCGGACGGGCCGGCACAGGGAACAGGGCCCGGGACACCCCCCAAGCCGGGGCTGCCCGAGACGGCGCTGCCGGCCCCGAGCCCGCGCGGGCGGTACCTTGAAGAGCGTGGCGGCGCGGCCGCGCTCGGTGAGCAGCACGAGGTCGCGGCCCGGGCCCGGCTCCAGGCACAGCCCGGGGCCGCCGCCGCCGGGGCCCGGCCCGCGCAGCGTGAAGCTCTCGCACAGCGCCGCCATCTTGGCCAGCCCCGGCTCTCGCGAGCGTTGGCGCGGCGCGCGCGCCCCTGCGTCACGCGGGGCGGGGCCGGCCGGGGTCGCGACAGGCGCGGCGCTGTCGCGACAGGGAGCGCGCGCTGCTGTGGCGCGGCCCTGCCCCGCCCGGCCTCGCCGCCGTCCCCCGAGCGCGCAGGGCGGCTCTGCCGCGGCTGGGGGTGTGCGGCATCGCTGCCCCCGAACGTGTCACACAGTCGTTACTCAGGTGTTGTAACAGCTGAGGAGAGCGATTGTGTCAGCACAGCGCCACACGGCGGGGCAGCCGCGCTCCTGGGCACTGCCCTTCCCCCGGCACCCGCGGGGCGCCTCCGCACTGCGCCCACCGCTCCTGGGCACTGCCCTGCCCCCGGTACCCGCGGGGCACCTCCGCGCTGCACCCACCGCTCCTGGGGACTGCCCTTAACCCCGGCACCCGCGGGGCACCTCCCGCACTGCGCCCACCGCTCCCGGGCACTGCCCTTAGCCCTTAACCCGCGGGGCGCCTCCGCACTGCGCCCACCGCGATCCCCACGGCCCGTGCGGCGCTGCCCGCTCTGTGCTAATGAGGGGTCAGGATTGTGCTAATGAGGGGTCACGGCTCTGCTAATGAAGGTCACGTGTGTGTTAATGAGGCGGTCACTGCGCGGGGCCGCGCCGTGGAGGCGCCTCTGGGCTGAGGGTGGGCACAGGCCCGGCGGGTTTGGGGTGTCTGTGCGGCACCGGGGAGTGTTCCCTTTGCAGGGGCACAGGGGCACAGAGGGATGTCCCCTCGGCAGGGACACAGGGGGATTGTCCCCATGGCAGGGGCACAGGGGCACAGGGGGATGTCCCCTCGGATGGGGCACAGAGGGATATCCCCTCGGCAGGGGCACAAGGGATTGTCCCCTCAGCAGGGGCACAGGGGATTGTCCCCTCGGCAGGGGCACAGGGGATTGTCCCCTCGGCAGGGGCACAGAGGGGTTGTCCCCTCAGCAGGGGCACAGGGGATTGTCCCCATGGCAGGGGCACAGGGACACAGGGGCACTGTCCCCTCGGCAGGGGCACAGGGGATTGTCCCCTCGGCAGGGGCACAGAGGGATGTCCCCTCGGCAGGGGCATAGGGGCACTGTCCCCTCCTGAATGAGCGCCGCCGTCCTCCGGAGCAGGGACAGCTCCGTTTCTATGGAGAAGGTCTCTGTGTAAAGGCTTACAAAGAATCCTTGTGCAGGGGAAATTTCTGTTGACTAAAATTAACTGACTTGGAGACGAGCCTGAGAGGATTCGAGTGGTCTCTTTTCCCGTATTTTCCAGTGGTTTTTACACTGAGCTGCCAAACCCTGCATAAGGAATTAGATTCCCACTGAAAAACTTCCTTGCCAAGCAAATGGTCATTTACAAGTGAATGGGCTAACGCCGAGTGATGGGGCACCTGCCTCGGGAAAACCTTTACAGAGCTGGGGCACAACAGAACCCAGGAGAGGCTGGAAGTGCTGGAAATTTTCCTCACAAAGCGAATTCTCTGTGCTGTTTAATTTTGAGGAAGTGACTTGCAGAGCTGGGGTAGAAATGTCAGTGGTACATGTTAATGAGGAGGTTCCTGCCTACAGGAGCCCCAGCAAGAGAAAACGGCCACCGTTGTAAAGAATAGTTGTTGGTAGTTTATTTACAACAAAATGCAACGAAAAATACAATATTAAAAATAATAAATAACTTGGAAAAAAACCCAGAAACTAAGTGATCTGAGAGAAATGACTGTCAAATCCTCCTGCTGAGCTTTGCACTATTGAATGTGCAGAGCAAATCAAGACTTGGTCCTTCTTTGATGGTGGTGATGCATTGTCTGATGTTGCCATCAGTTCTCTAAATAAAAGAAATTAATTACTGGACATAAAAGAATCACGTGGAATTATCACAGAAATGAAATAAACCAATAAAACCTGTTTTAGTGACACCACAAAACTACAGGAGATCATAATTCAATGACCATGCTGTTCATTTAAAGCAAAACATTGTTAGACTTGTTTAGCAATTTTAACTTGCACATAGAAAACCAAGTCCAAACAATGGCAACAGAAAATCTCCTATCAACAAGATCTTGAATTCTCTCTTACTGCACTCACTAATTCATAAAAAGCATATACATTTGGCTTATTTCAAAGGATAACACATTGTTTTGAAGTTATAGTGCAGCAAGCTTCAAAGCAGTTTTAACAAAGTACAGCGGTCTTGTTACAAACTGAAATCCAAGGAACAAACATTTCAGTTTCAAAGTCTCTACAGCAGCAATTAATGCAAATTGGCTACTAGATGTCACAAAATCACCTTCCAGAATAATCAAAAAAGCCAAAGAACAAGGTCAAATAGTTTCTTTCCATAGGATTTATCCAGTCCTTTACAAAATTAACCATTACATTCATAAGAAATCCCATTAAGTCCATGTTTCAGGAATGTGCTGCTCCTCACAACTTTTGTGGGTCCCTCCCTTTTTGATTTTTTTAGGAGATTGACCCTTCTGAAGCTGCACTGAATTGCCAGTTGTTTTGTAATGATTGTTCTATCCAAAATACACAAAAGTAAAAGCAAAGCCTGGAGGTTTTCACAGAAACCTGAACAAACTCATCACAGTTTTTGCTCTGAACTGTATTCTCCTTGATAAAAAATTCCTTGCCAAGTCCTGGCAGAGCTGCACCACGGAGTTCTTGTCACTGTGGCAGAGAGGAGGAACACGGCTGTGCTCACCGTGCTCTGAGGCTCTGCTCACTAAATCATCACAGCATTTATTTTTGCAAACCAAGGGAGCAACACCTGCAAAACTCTCTATTTTAAATGTGTCTGAAAATACAACAGAAATGGAAAAATCAGTACTGAAAACAGCCCCTTCTCCTCCAGGTGCTGCACTGAAAGACCTTCCCTCTCATTTAATTTCATTTCCTGTGTGCCCACTGGGAATATTCAAGAAAAAGCTATCTTACCCTAAATAGCAGCCAACCAAACAGAAAAAGGCATTGAAAGATCGTATTGAGCAGATGGGTGATGACTGCTGGGGCAAGCAAGGCAGAACTCAGCACTGGGCATCTCCACAGTGAAAACCTGGCGTGTTGTTATCCAAAGCAGGGACACATTACACATCTTTTGATTGGCCTCGATGGGGCAGCAGCACGAGCCAGAGAGGCTGTTCCTGATCCTGCAGTGGGGAGCCCAGAGTGGGGACACTAAAGCTGTCACTCTGTCACTCTGACACTGCAGGATCTCTTACATCTCCACCAGGCAGATTTTCAAATCTGTCCAGTTCAGGTAGGCTAATGGTTTTCACAAATTACTTATCCCCAGACCTACGGAATATCATCATCAATGTATTGGAAATCAATCAGTTAAATCAATCAGTTAAACACGAGTGAAGGTGAGACTGCTGGTCTAATAATCTGTGTCAAACCCAGATTCACAAATGTGGATGGAAACAGTCACGTGTGAGCCCCAGGACACTGAACAGACCTGAGCAAATTTGTCTTGGACAAATGAAAAATCCACTGGAACAGACTTTCAGGTGGAGCAGACCTGAACTCTTTCTGTATGGGCCAAAGTCAGGCAATGAGAAAACCACCAATGTTTTATGTTTTCAAAGGTTTCCCTTTGCTGCCAATGTTCCAATCTTGATACTAAATCAACAATAACAATAAAAAGATTACACATGATCCCATGATTCTATAATGTGTACTCTTGTTAAGCCAAAATCATAAAGCAATGTGGGAAAGTTTTGTTTTCAGTATTACAGCAGCTTCTTTTTAAACAAAAGAGCATCACCCATCAGGTCACCAAAGACTCGGAATCACCAGCTCTGGGCAGAAAAGCAAAGCCAAGCACGGGCAGGACATGGGAGAATGCAGGAAGTCAGACCACAGCAAACCTACAAAGAGCTCCTGGATTTTGCTGGCTGCAGGACTTTCACTATCAGACAAATGAACAGTTGTTTCAGTGCAGGTTGGCGGTGGAATTACTTCTGCTCCCAAAACTTCCCCCTAAATACCACACATTCCACAAACCTTGTGCTGCAGCTGCAGCCAGCGAGGAGCTCAGGGCGTTTCAGCCACTGTGCCCCTGCTTTGGGCCACCCCAAACTGAGTGTTCAGCGTTCAGTGACAGCTCAGCTCTGGAGGAGTCTTCTTTTCTCAATCCATGAACTGCCAGCGGTGGCACAAAGCACCACCCACTGGGATCATGACTCAGGTAGGAGCTGCCATTCCCTGGGAATTGCACAGGGCTCATTGCTGTCACCAAGAGAACAGCAGCTTGTGTGGAAGAGAGCCAAGTGCCCCAAAGCAGGGGCAGCAGGGAGAGGCTCTCAGCAGTTCATGCCCTGAAGAGGAAGGAAGGAAAAGACCACTCCTAAAATTTATTTTTCTCCGTCTTCCACCATCTCCACTTCCCTCTGGGAAACCTCCTTGTCTACAATGGAATTCCTGAGATTGAAGAGTGATTTCACACACAGACCAGGAAGAGCACTTCTGGTTCCTCAACATCCCCCAGGATTCATTTGCTTTTTGAAGTGACTGATTCTGTCCCCCTTCCCCAAACGAGGCAGTGCCTGGCCCCAGCTCTGTCAGATCGGTCTGTTTAGCAAAGACGTGAGGCAGGAAAGAAAAAGGAGTCTCCTGTTCTCTTCCCTTTACATTCAAGGTCTCCCAGCCTGACTACCACTCTTCTCCCAGCCAGGAAAAGACAGAATTCTTTGTTTTTGTTTCTCAACTGGCACAATTCAGCTGCTTTTTTCAACGTCACAGAACACCACTGATGAACACCAACACTCCGAGCTCACAAAAGGGCAGGGGAAAGCCAGTAAAATACATTATCTACAAGAAATAGGTGGTTCCTTTTACAAATTCTGTGCAAGGTAGAAATAGTTCAATGGCCTCAAAGTCAGTATAACTAATTACAGCTGGGGCTTTGATACAGTGATATTTTAGGTTTGAAAAGATTTGTGTTTTGTGTTTTAGGCCCCAAATCCTGAGTCATATTAAGCGAAATGTGGATCTGTTGGTGTTCAAGTACAATGAGTTACTGGTCAAAGGTTTATGAACACACAGGAGAAGCCTGAGAGTGGGAAAGATTTTAAAATCGATTATAAAAGAAGAAAATGGGAGGAGTTTTTTTCTGTTAACCCTGCAGTCTAGTTGGCACTAATTTGCCTCAGAAGTCCTTGGCAGATTTACTTAATACTTACTCCTAATTATAAATGCTGTGACCTAGATGAGGGTTTGCAGGCAGAAAGATTGGTTTTCGTTTATAGCATCCCCTCAGACTGTTCCATTGATGTCAGTAAGATGCACCATATGGCTTGAAGCACTACTTTAGTAATATATAAACTACTTTCTCTTGCATGCACTTTTCAGAACGTTTTAAGGATCAAGTCTGAGGAAAGGAATCATCTTTCCACATCGGAAAGATTATTTGAAACAAACAAAAAACCCCAACCAACAAACCACCGCGACCTTTGTGGCAATTGAGTTATGTCACTCTTGCTGTGGCAGACATGGCTTATCAGGAGGAAACATGCAGGGTTAATTTAAAAGTGTTTTTTCGATGGATCTGGAAGAGTGAGAGTTTCTGGAGCAGACTTTTTCCGAGGCCGATCTTTGGGAACTGTTAGGAAATCAGGAGCATCTGTGGAGAGAGGAGTGGATGGAGCACTAGATGGAGCACTGCGGGTTGAGGAAGGCATGGAAATGTTAGAGATAGATATTGCCGGGGGGAAAATCCCAATCTTCTTGTTGGTAGCTTCCTGAGTGGCTCGTTCAAACTCTCGGACTTCATCCATTGTCATGTCTTCAACGAGAAGGAACGAAAGACAAAGGCATGTTAGAATAATTTCAAATAATCATTTCATTAACTCAGTTAAACTACTTCCATCCAAATCCTGAATCAGGGAATGATTGCTTATCATGCATCTCATTAAGTGATTCTCCACATGAATGCCTCCCCTTTGTAAGGCGCTGACTGGAGCACAATGAGCACAATGTAAAGGAAACCAAGTTTTAAGTACATTAATCACGTACTAATGGTTCCTCTGCCTGGCTCTGAGCTGAATAAAGATTACTGCCTCTGTAATTGCTGGGGAAATCCAACTATTTCACAGGCAACTAAGGGGTATGTTTGGATACAGTCAGCAGGTAGCATTTTTCAGAACTTCAAACAAAATATAACTGAAAGGGGTTTTAAATTTTTCATTTAGATTATGAGCCCAAGTGAGCAAGGGGTTGTCATGATTTGTTCATCTGCTGTAATTAAAGGGATGGAAAATTCTCTCTCCTTCCTTTGGCTTATAGCTGTAGCTTCATGCACAGGACCGAACCTGTTTTGCTTTCCGAGTAAAAAAAGCCTAAAGGATTCCCTCTGACTTGACAAAGCCACAACATTCAAAGCCGCGCTTCCCAACTTTCCATCGGGAAAGTGCACTTAAAGCCCGCTTTAAGTGACAAATGCAGCGCTCAGTTCCCTGCCGGTCCCCGCAGGACAGTGACACAAAGGCACTCGGGGATGAGCCCCACAAGAGGGCAGCTCCATCCCGGCGTGGATCTGCCGAAAGCTCCATAAAACCCCCCGGGATTTCAGAACATCTGCTCCAAACGGGGAATTGAGCAGAAAATCAGCACGGCTCCTGAGGAAGCTGCTGCTCCGTGTCTGCGGTGCCGCAAGACGCCCACCGAGCCAGCTGAAGGCGATGGTAAGGTTTCTGCTGAATGTCAAGTGAAATTCATAAATTTGAAGTGTTTCATTTGACCGTTTATAGATTCTTTGAGCCACGAAAGCTCAAAAACCTAGAAATAAAATCAGTCTTTTAATCAATGAAGAAGTCTCACATATTCGATGTCTGAAGCACAGGACTGGCAGTGGGAATTAGCAAACGTGTGACACCAAATGCTGTCCCTTGCAGGGCACTGATGCTTTTACCCGTACCCAGGTGCAGACAGTGTAACCTGGGCTGTCACAGCTCTCTGCTGGCTGCAGACATCGCAGGAAAGGAACAAAAGCGGGCCCTGGCTGCCTTCACCCGCCCCGATTCCAGGGACCTTTGCAGCCCACGGGCACTGAGCAGAACGAGCGACAAGGACAAGATCTTTCAGAGTGACAGAAGTGCTGCCACAAACAGATGGTCCCAGGGGGATTTACCTACTGCTGGTGTAGGTACACAGAGGTTTGAACCTGCTTTGCTGCTTTATGTTTCACACCCTGTTACAGTGGGTGGGCTGCACTCAAAGGGTCCCAAATCCCCCTGAAATCCCAGGGATTTTGATTGAGGAATTCTGCATGACATGAACCAAAAGCTGTCTTGGACAAATGAAGGGGACAGGAAGGTTTCTCAGTCCTTTGAGGTGAAGTCTTGCTGAGTGGAGCCTCCAAGACTCTTCGTTTTCAATTCAGACGTGAAACACTTCAGTTGACTTTTACTTTTTATCTTATATTTGCTTTAATTTCCTTCTGCTGTGATACACACTCAAGTGAAACAGTCCTTACACTGAGCTAGGAAGACTCGGATTCACTTTTTTTTTTTTCATTAAAAACAGCTTCTGTTCTGACCTCAATGACAATTTTTCACTTGGAAACTACTGACTTCATTCAGAACCAAATCCTGAAGTGTGGAGCCAAAATCTGAACTAATTCTCTGCTAAGGAGTAACCTTGATGTCAGTGAAGCTGCTGTGCCACAACCACAAGAATTACCTCCCTGGGCACTACACAGACAGCATCTCCTCAGGCTGGGGACAGCTGGCACTGAGCAGGAGCCAAGGAGACACTGGGAGCCCTTCAAGCCTTGTCCCACACTGATTCCAGGACTAAAGCCAGCACTGAGTTCCACAGCAGCAGAAATAAAGGAATCATGACATTTCAGGAGCAAAGGCTCCTGCATCTTCTCTATTTGCAGAGAGCATCAATCTCTAATTTTAGACCTCTACTTGTGGAGCCCAGATTAGGTAATTAGGTACTTAATGAAATCTCCAGACTGTGAACCAGAGAACCTACACAGAAACCTGGCCCTTTCCACAAACCACTGTTACATACCTCTGAAAATACTTCACACTGGTTGGTAGATACTCAATAACAGTGACATTAAAGTTACCTTGACAAGAGTGAATAACTCATTAGGTATTTTTTTTCCTGGTGAAAGGAAGAATTTTGTGAGTCCCATAGAAGTTTTCCACTCCCCATGTTCTTGGCTTTTTGACTGGACCACTGTCAACTCCTGCATTTTTTAACTATTCGAAGAATAAAATGTAAAAATCCTCTTTAACTTCCTCTTTATGCATCCAACTGAAATTTGAGCATTGTGTTTTCCTGGAAGCCAGAGAGCTGTATATGAGCCCAACCCCACCCTCCCTTACACGACTGGCAGGGTTACAGTGCAAACCAAAGGCAGGACTGCACTTCATAGAGCAAGATTTGTTCTTACTGAAGCAAAACCTCCCCAAAATTTCACTGACTGATCAGCAATTGGTTCCTCTTCTCTGGTCTGTGCAGGTGAATTGGCTGAGGATGGGCAATATGTTTTAAAAATTGACATACTCTTGCTTTGGCATGGCTCTCTATTTCATCCACAGTAGATGAATGTTGGTTGCAAACTTTAATGTTGGTTTTTTCATGCATATTTTTCTCGTATTCTCGAACATCATCCATAGTCATATCTGTAAAAAGTTCAAAATTGTTGGCATTTTCCATTGATTCAGTGCAAACTTCATTTTTTTTTTCCCTAAGGAGAAGGTTCTAGGAACACAAAGTCTTTCAGCAGAAGCCAACAAAGGTTTTTTTTTTAAAAAAGCAAGGAGCAACTAGCTTTATGAAAATTGCCTCATAAAGGTAGTTGTGTCAGCCAAGGAAGGTGCCAGGTTAAGTCAAAGGGAGTCAGAGAACAGGAAGGAGTGGAAATTGTTTAGGAGTATCTGTGTAATGTAAGGTAGGCAGGAGATACTGAAGTGCAGGCCTCGGCAAAGGCCAAGATCTTCTAAAGAGATTTTAGAAGATCCTTTGGAATAAAGGATAGATACAGAAATATTATAAATATTTACTTACCTTTCCAGCACTTGCAAGAAGAATTTTTGTTAACTTTGCATTGTACATCTTATAACCAGCAAAACTCTTAGTGTTAGAGCCCACACCAGTTTAGATTCCAGAAACCAACACTTAAACTGATGAGTGAATTAATAGTGACTATGTTAGTGGTTGTGTAGCCTCAGGCAATCGAATGAATGATGAAAATTAGAAATATCCCTGTTTCTAATGAGGCTGATCCCAGCAGCAGAAGCACTGAGCAGTGCCCAGCCTGGCTGGGGGAGCCCACCCAGCAGAGCCTGGCAGCTGCTGTGGTTAACACCTTTAACAGCATCTGTCATCAACCACAACTCGAGAAAATACAGAATTGACCTGTGACTCTTCTGAGTATTGCCATGCTTTCCATAAATCCACTGGGGAGTGAGGAGTCAGAACAGGAGCAGTGTCAGAGTCTGGTCTGTTCTTTGCTTTGGTAACTCCAGAGCCTCGTAAAAACGACCATCAACTTTTTACTCCAAACACTTAAAGAGCATTTTATTAGCACAGTCTGTTTGCAAATGGTGCCCCTTTGGTCATGCACTGTGACCCGCTCCTGAGGCTCCCATTTTCCTCAAGTTTATGATGTGCCACAGGGATTTGGGGATTCTTGTATCACAGCACTCCCTGTTCTGGGCTGTGAGGCTCCTGCTGCATTTTACGAGGCAGCTTTTAAGGCAAGGTACAACTTCAGCTGTTGTGGTGGCAGCACAATGTCATAACTCATCAGGAAAAAGAAATGCAGTCTAAAATTTTGATCGAAAGGAAACATGGAATACCCCTAACTCATACTCCTCCAGTCTTTTACTGTTGTCTAGAATACTGTTAGAATGAGAAACAAGCTCAGAAGCTGTGTCAGTAACATGCTGGGATGCATTTTGCCAAGCAGAGAACATGCTTTTTATTAGTAACACTGAGAAAATAGAATTTCTTAATAATAAAGCTAAATACAGTTTAGTAAATTAAATGATAAAACACCTTCATACTTACAGGGTCAGTAACAGCAACCAGTCATTAACATAACACATTGTTTATTACGCTGGTTATTTGATTCAATTTAGCTGACTACCATCATCTCCAGGTCCTCCTCAAACTTGCATTTTAAAAGGTGTTGTTAGACATTTAAAATTTATATTTTTGATGTTAGATTATCCTATTTTATTAAGCCCAGATTTCTTACGTTTTGTACTTAGGCTGATAATTAAGCTCTAAAAATACACTGTATTAGTTAGTAAAAAGGCTCACTCTGAGAGGAAAAATCCACATGATAACTGTATATCACAATATTTCATTTCTGGAGAGAGTATTTTTGGCAGGGAGATTTCAGACTTAGGAGAGGAAAATCTATAGTGAAATGTTTTTGAGCTAAACCTGTTTGGTATGTTTAACTTTCTGGCTCTTCATTTGTCATCATTATCAGTAACTCTGCTGAAGTGCAGCTGACACTTTGCTCCTCAGTAACACTCTCCATCTCTCACTGGATAGGTATTTTGGGTAGACTAGGAGCAAATTTATGGGCTCAATTTTTACATGAAGTCAGGCTGGTTTATTTAAAGTTACCAGTTTCCCTGACTTGGTACAGAAAAAAGAATAGATTGGTCTATTTCAGGTAAAAAAGGAAACAAATCTAAAATAAAAAAAAAATAGCTGTGAAGAACTCTCTCACTGGATATAAAATTCTCTTACAAGTTTACAGCTATCCCAATAGAAAAAGATATTTTTAGCAGTTTCAGTATTTTATGACCATTACAGCACAAGATTTTCATGCAGTATTAAATTTATAAGAACTGTGATTTCAAAAGCAATTTTTTCTCTATTTCCAAGCAATGAGCCCACTGAGTTCATGGTTAAATTCCAGTGCAGGGCTCTGACACCTCTGAGATGTGTTTGCAGCAGTGACTGTTCCTGAGCAGTGCCCAATGGTTCTGAGCTCTGATGAGAGAGGTCTCCTTCACCCATGAAATACCCCAAACTGGTGTTTCCTGAAGCTTGAGGAGGGTCTAAATAAGCATTCTAAACATATTGCCAAATTCCCATGATCCGTTACAGGCCTGTCTCAGAACCTGTTTACAGAGTGGCTGTGATTATGGATGTATCTTACAGAAAGCCCATGTAAAAGGTACAAACCCAGGGAGCTTGTTTCAGACCACGGTTTGATATTCAGATTGCTTTGTCCTGCTGCAAGGGCCCATATTCCCACAGCTGCCTCATGGATTGCCAACACTTTTCACATGCAGCTGCTGCTGAATCAGAGCCTGCAGGATTTATGCTTATGTACATCTTTTTTTCAGAAAAGCTCCATCTTTTCTTTGTTGCAATCCATATCAGTAGTTTACAAGTTTCCTAAAAAGCTGGAAATGTGTTGGATCAGAGGCCTTAGGAGTCTGCAGTATGGAAATGGCTGCAAGTTAAGGCAGCCCTAAGAAGGAGCTTTATTCAAACCTGCAGAGGTTCTCCATACAGGTGACTGCTGCCTGCAGTGCAGGTGAGGCCACTGGTGCAGGTCCATTGACATGCTGGGATGGAAAGGATCCCTCTGCCTAGATCCAGCATCCCTGGAAGTGCCCAAGGCCAGGCTGGATGGGGCTTGGGGCAACCTGGTCTAGTGGAAGGTGTCCCTGCCCATGGAAGGAGAGGAACTTTGACATGGTTCCATCTCCTCCATGAACAACTCACACTAGGACCTGATGATCCATGAAATCAAGTGGAAACCTGCTGTTCATTGTCTGAGGCTTTGCATCAGCCCTTTGAAAGGGGCTGGCCCTGGAGGACACTCACCATACCACTCATCCACCCAGGCAAAGGCCTGCCGGTGCCCGATCAGGAGGATGTCTCTGACCACCTGCAAACAAGGAAAGGGTTAAAGGCCTCAGCAGCAACAAAACATCTCAGCTGTGTCTTTCAACAGGATTGAAGGTGAGAAAGCCTCTGACATGTTGTGTCTAAAAAGTCGTGCTGGCTTTGAAGGGCTCCTAGTGCAGCTTCCTGCTGGAGGTGGATCTGTTGCCAGCACTGAACCATGGCTGTGACTAGCATGGCAATCCATTTGGGAATGTGTACAGACACCACTAATCTTTGGCCAGTTAGACATTCTGGATCTCTTCTTTTCCCTTCTCAGTTTTGCAAACATGTAGACAGTCAATACTATGAAAAATTTGATCAACTCGTAGTTATGCTATTCATTAATTATAT
Source organism: Sylvia borin (assembly GCA_014839755.1). NCBI lineage: Eukaryota > Metazoa > Chordata > Aves > Passeriformes > Sylviidae > Sylvia > Sylvia borin. The sequence goes on from CM025974.1 coordinate 923,469, forward strand.
TTCAGTAGACTGCTTGGAAAACTTTCCCACTATCTGTTCCTGAGGAATTCTTCACCTCTCTGCTATGTGTAAGGGAGCCCTGTGTACTCAGAAATATTTCAGCTCATCAATTGGTCACAGCACTGAAAGTGTTATTGATACTTCTTCTCAACCCTAGTCCCGAGCAGCTCTGGGCTTTGTCACATTTGTACCCAGAGTGAAGTGCTGGGCTCTGCTCCAGCTCTTTCAGACCTTGTGAGAGCTCTGAGCAGACTGGGCCAAGCTCCCAGGCTTCTCCACAGCCCTAGCCACATCCCTGTGAGTGCTCGAGTTCTGCTGCTGTGAAGGATAAGAAACAGCTCCTGTTTCACTGACCTTGTGAACAAATTGCTCCACTCTGGTTTGGAGTCCCCAGACTTCAAATTTCACAGTCACAAGTTTGTAGGAACACATAATTGGCTGATGGGTCTCTCTCCAGCCTTCTTTCAATTGGCCTCTCCCAGTTTTCTGTGACTTGAAGTATTTGGGATCCTGCAAAACAAAGAAAACATTCAGGGAAATGCAGGAGGGGAAGTGTTTGTCAGTTTGCTAAAGTAAAGGTTCTGATAAGACACAAAACCTGCTAATAAATATTATGTAAAAGTAATAGGAAATTGACTTTTAAAATGCACTAGGATATCCTAAAATTGAAGTAAGACAGTGAATCAATGGCAGCACATTCATGGAGATGCACTGACAATCATATAACCCAGGACGTTTTCTGCTATAAGAACATCTGTTATTGCAAGTCATTACAGTGCAGTGCACTCCAAGGGTTATTTATAGCCTTTGAGAAAAAAAAGTGTCCTCTTTAGAGCCTGCTTTTCCACTGCCCCTCGGTGTGAACTGCTCGTGCTTTCCACCCTGCCTGTCTCCTGAAATCGTGTCCAGCTGACACCTCAACACTGACCCTGACAATGCCATTTGCAGTTTTAAGTGAACCTGTTCACCCTAAGCTAAGTAGGAAACTCCTGCAGTTTATCCATCTCTGGTTATAACTGAGTTATGAGCAAACACTGAGTAATCCCAACTCTGTTTCTCTTTTGGGAACTGGGAAATCAAAGGAACTACAACATTGAAATTACAGCATATTTTCATAAAACCATTAAAGGCATTCATTCATATATTTAAAGCTTACTTTCATCTTTACAAGATACAGTTTTATCTATGAAAGTGTCATTTTCCATATTGGTATAATTCTATTTCTCTTTATGTCCAATCCTGCTAATTATATCTTGTAAATAGAAATAATTTATGGTTAAACACTGATTGTCAGAACTTGAAAATTATGTCATTTCAGAAAATTCATAGTGCAGCTTCTAAAATCTGTCCTGAAGAGTAACCAGCAGTGCTCAGCTGTGCTCTTTCCCCAGTGCTGAGGTCTGGGAAGATCCTTTGTTATAAAAGCAGTTAAACATCTACTTAAATAATGCTTAAATTATGCATTAAATGGATGACAATGAGGAGAAAAAACAAAAAATTGATAATTACTCTGATCTTCATTTTGCTTCATTCAGTATGATCTTATTAATGTTTCCTACTGTTTAGTTATCTCTTGACTTCTGGTTTTATCCTTAACTGCAGCTCTGCCATTAAGGCTTCTCTCCAAAGCCCTAATGAGGTGATAGTCTTTCCTCCCTGTGAAAGTCACTGCTTTTATTGCTGACACAGCCTTTGGAAAGGGGAGACTTTGAGCTCACAGTATAATAAGGTTTCAATGTTAAGTCACCATAAAAACAGTTCAGCATCATCATTTATCTGAGCAACGCCCCCCTGAATGGCACAGCTCATGGGCACAGGCTGCTGCCAATCCTCTCAGCCAACAAAGCTCAGCCACTGATGGATCTACACACCTTCAGGTTGAAAGAGTTGTTTAATAATTGATCATTGCCTGAAGCAATCTATATAATAATAATACAAAGAAAAAGAAAAAAAAAAAAAAAAAGGAAAGAAGACATAATATTCAGAAAGATGTAAAATTCTAGTTGGAGGTTCCTTAAAAAAAGAAATCACAACAGAAAATAGGATTTGAAATATGCCTGCAAAATATTCCAGTGTGAAATAAAAATCTCTAAAAAGTGAAAGTTTTCTCTAAGTCAGAGTCTGCTATTTCTTACACATACACAGTGCTGGTGTGATGGGGCCATTGCCTTGATTCAGCATTTCAGACACACACTTCAATAATTCTGAGTATTATACTCTACAGTCCTTCAGAGATAAACAGATCTGTAATGGAATAACTTCAGTGCAGTCAAAAGGATTTAATGGAATCAGTTTGAGTCGGTATCAAATATTAAGAAATTCTAACTAGAAATGAAATAATGAATAACTGCCCTGCAATCACTGCTTGGCCCCAGGTTTCATGGGTTGGGTCTGGTTTGGTTTGGTGGGTTTAATCCAGCAGACAAGGGGCCACAGAGTGGGAATCACTCTGAACTTGGCAGCCCCCAAATCACCCACTGACTGTGATGCAACGGATCCGTGACCACTGCCAGGTGCAAATTCCCTTAACAGCACCTAGAGATGGCACCTCTGCAGCCCTTAATCCTGTCCCTTGTTCTCGAAGGACACCAGGATTAGTCACAAATTGGCTGCAGAGCTCCATGGGAAGAGCCAGCTGAGGATGCACGTTTGGGCAACTCCCATCAAACAGCACCTCGGGAAATTCCTGCCTCTCTGCAAACATTAACATATTGATACTATAAAACTGCACATGAATGGAAGCCAGACCTCCGAGGAACAGATTTCCAGCCTGCTGTATGAAAGATCAAGGTGTTAAAGACTTTCCTGAGTGCTTGCTCAGGAGCCTGAGACTCAAAGGCTGCACAGGAGCCAGGCAGGGGGATGTAAGGCACACTGTGACATTGGGCAAAGTCAGCTTGAGAACTCAATGTCTGGGCTGTCAATTCAAAGGGCACAAATGTTTGACAGAGGTGAGTTGTTGCAAGGAAAACTAATATCCCTGGGCTTTAACCCAGCTACTAAAAAATTACATGTTTAACAACATCTTGACTGTTACAGAAAGACACAAATTCTGTCTCAGCAGTTGCTTGTGCTATGGATCATTCAAGGAAGCCTTCAGGACAAAAATCTCTGCATTCACCTCGATATTTTCACACTTTTCCTAGGCCTCTGCTATTGACCATAGCCCTGGGCAGCAGGCCATGCCACAGCCACTTTGGTGGGACCAGGACTGCTCATCTCTTGCTCTTCAGTGCCTGACCCAGAGCCTACTGAAATTAATGAGAACTTGGAGAAGAACGATTTTATATGCCTAACTCATGGGTTCAAACTGCCAGATTAAAACTCACAACCTGGAATTCTTTCTGCAATTAGGCACATAAGGTCCTTCTATAACAAAAAAATGAAGCAGGGCTGATAATTTACCATTAAAGCAAGTAGAAATGATATTGGTACTCAGCACTTCTTCTCTCAGCAGCACTCGTGGCACACGTACTTGAAGGTTTTCTTTCTGTGACTGGGCAAGCTGAACTTTGCTCTGACCCCACTTTTATGTTATTATTGAGATAATTAATTCTGTGTGTTCCTTATTTTTGCTTTTAGACACCCATGCCTTTCTTCCTAGAGATGGCATCATCCAAAGAATACTTTGTCTATTCACTATTTCCCCCTTGATTTATCTACTGGCAAAATCCTCAATCTGTTTTAAATGTAATGGCATAGCTAAAATCTTTTTGTTTAAATAACCTTCTTGTCCTTTTATCAGACACAATTTATTAGGAAAGCCCATCTGGCAAATCCTTTTGCTAGAGGAGCAAAACCTACTCTGTATTTGCAATACATTATTGCCAGGTGCAGAGTGATTTAAAAATAGCACTTCTGCCAACAGAGCAGAAACATCATAACCCGTGAGCTGGTCTTGGTTGAGAATGAAATGTAAAATTACAATGAAATAAAAACCTCCGCATTTGGGATATGGATTCAAACCTAGCACTCTCCCAGGATTTATTACTTAGACCACGAGTCAATGTGGTTATTGATGGGGTCTATTATTTAGCATTTAGCATTTATTTACTTACATTTCCTTGTGGACGTCACGGGCATCAGACGTGGAGTGGTAACGCCCTTTCCAGGAAGCAAACACAGCCCTGCCTTGTTGCAATGCCTTTTCCAATTAATTCTGAGCTCTTACTTTGTACTGGGAGTTAAATAATGAAATGCATTTGTTGTTTACAGAAAACCTCCAAGTCTGCCTGGCACACTTGCCCTGGGCTCTGCCACGGTACCAGGCCTGATTGGAAGCTGCCACCCCACCCTGGAGCCTGCAGCATCTCTTTGTGTGTGCTGGGAGCCTGCACGGGACACCTTGGCAGCTTTGTCACCCTTCTGTCACCCCCTGCTGCTTGTGTGGCCATTCCAGCATGGCCAAAGGTCCCCAGGCTGAACCTGCTGCCAGAGGTGAAAGTGCAGCCTGCTTGTGCCACCCATCCTGGTCTCTCCCTGGAAGTCCCCAGATGTCCCTGAAACAGATCCTTCCTTATTTTTAATGCCTGGATTAATTTTTTCAGGCTGCTATGGCAATATCGTGGTGCTTTTGAAGTGCAATCATTTGTTCCCTCTTTATGCTGAAGACCATTTTGTTTGATCTTGAATTTCAGAACCAATCATGGGTTTAATACCTGTCATCTGGCATATCAGCATCAGCTGTAGTTGCTAGGTTTTGGATTTCAGCTTTTACAGCCAGGGCTCAGGAAAGATTTATTGTTGTAAGGATGCTACCACAGACATTTATGTGGAGTCATTTTTTAAAGACTTTAAAAAAAAATTCCATTAAATGGTATTTTCTGGAAGATCCAGCTAAATACTTAAGAACTGGAAATATTGGGACAGTTCTGAGGTGTTAAAATATGATAATCCAGCCAGCCTTTCTGTAAACTCACACACTAAGTGAGGAAGGAAAAGGAAATGCTCATACTTTTTCCTATCCTGCACTGAGCTCCTGTGCTGACATGGTGCCCACACTCACTGGGGGCAGCTGGAGTGTTTCAGCTCCCATCATTCAGTGACGTGACAGAGGTTTTGTTACTCTGAAAACACTTGGACAGGCATAAGGTGGACCCATCAGAGAGCAGCTGTGCTAAAGGAAGAAAGCTAGCAATGGAAGAAGAAAACTTCAGCAGCTGCATGGAATCTGTTTAGAAGCAGCCTGAAAAGTTTATTCCATTTGTCCAGCTCTCGGTTGCTTTGTTATAAACAGGAAATGAAATGTTAATTCTGAGAACTTGAATATGTTTGCACTGAACATTTTGCTCAGTAGCTCACAGCTATGGTAAATGTTTCATTTCATGAATGATTCACTGGAGGCCCTCACTCCTCAGCATAGCTCAGCTTTGTTCTTTTTTATGTTTCAGACAAATATATCTGTCTATATAGCTGGTGATACATATTCATTGATGCTAAAGTCACAAGGAAATGACTTCACAAAATGTACAGTTACTTTTACCTGGCTGGTACATTCTCTGTACAGACATACAAAATTCTGTACTTGATGCAATATGTACATCCAGATGTGGAGACACATGTGGCTCCTTACAGACAAACTTGTTAGCTGGGATCTAGAATCAGCCTTTCTCCATTTGGAACCTCACATTTCAACTTCTTACAACTTCATGGGTTGGACCCACACTTATGAAGAAGCCCTGCATTTAGGATGAGCCTACTTCACAATGGAGTTTATAGATGGTCATAAAGCCAAAGAGAGGTCATGTGCTTTGGGATACCTGAATTGCTGCAGTTTCACCTCCTCCAGCCTTCCACAAAGGCAGAAACCAGCTCAGCCCCACGATAGAAGTGGACTCTGTAAGTGTTTTTAAGAGCTCACAAAACTGTTTTCTGACTCCCTCTGAAATCACTGGCCTGGTGATTTCAGTCCTGCACACACTGCCAGGTAAGCCCTTTGGCCTTAAGGGAATCCCAATCACTTGGAGGATTCTTCTCAAGAGATCCTTCAGTATTACTGCTAGAGGCTCCCTTAAAGTGTCCTGCAATGAAGCCTCCAGCTAACTGGATTCTTCACTTTTCAATTTTAGTTAATATTTAGAAAGAGAGAAAAGCAAATATGCACCAAGTTGAATTCAATCATTTTCCCTTCAGCCAGGACATTTTGATGGAAGGCATTTCCTCTCTCAGCAGCGGTGAGAATGAGCTGTTCAATTCAAATGGAATATTATACATCCCAGGATTATAGATATATATATTTTGTCTTTTTATGTGTGAATCACTATTATGGAAATGAAAATGGAATCTGTTTTTAAGATTCGTGTCAGGACAACTGAAAAACTACTTTTTAGATCACAGGTGGGAGGACACAGTGGCTTTGTCCTTCTACCATCAGCCTCATGAGTCCCAGCCCAGAGCAAGCAGAGGAAGTAGTGTGTGAAGGCTTCAAATGATTTAAGCCATTTAAGCCACTCCCTAGCATGCAGTATGACAGCTAAATAATATTGTTTGCTATTAAATCTGAAGTATATTTTTAATTGAAGAGAATGTGCTTTTGTCAGGATGTAAAGAAAATTAAAGCTCATTTCTAGAAGCTGCCGAACATGCTGACCCTGATAAGGAACTTGCTTTATTTTAAGCCTGTGAAAGAGCCACTGAAATGAAGAGATTACTGACATGCCTGAAGTTAAAATTGTTCTCACTGGTCTTTCTGGATGGGAGGCAGGACATTTATCCTGTGGGATCTAATGGTTAAATCCTGAGGATTGCACTTCACTTTTAATCTTTAAACTTAGTATCAGTTCAGATTACATGATCCAAAAGCAGCCAAATTGTTGTTATTAGTGCAACTAAAATACCTTTCAAAAGCTTACAGTAACTGGGTTTATCCAAAGCTGCTATTTGGGAAACACAAACCCCTTCTCATTTGCATAGAATTACTGTTCTGATTGAAAACAGACAGAAATTACATTTAAAAACATTAAAAATCTTTTTATAGTCTCTATAATGTGTAAGAGGCCTCATCAGGAATGGGAATTTGGCCTCATGTTCGTCATATGGCAGCATAAAAACCCCCATAGTGTGTAAACTTTGGAAGATCCACTATTGCAACTATTATTAATTCAGTATCAATTACAGCATGTGCACAGTTAAATGCTAAAGGTGTTCTTACTGCTCTATATGAATTCTGAAACAGAATTTGGTAGTCAACAGAAAAATCATCCATCAGTACAGAAAAAAAACAACAGATGCTGGGCTATTTTTGTTGTTTAAACCCATATAAAATTCCATTTCATTTGGAATTTAGATTTGTCTTTGAAATAGCAACACGAAGCTTCTGAAATGCTTTTCTTCTTTAAGATGAGCCTGTTTTTCTGTACCAGGAGATTAATCATAGGGAAATTATGCTTAATAGTTGGCTATTAAAATGAGCAGGAAAGTTGCAAAACTGGTTGTCACCTTTGTGTTCACAATTTCTGAAGTGCAGAGATTGAGATGAAAAATCTCACAGGATTTCTTTAAAGTACAGTCAAATGCTGACCCCTTCCATTAGCAGCTCATTCCTAAATGGAGCCAGAAGCCATGGAGCTCAGATGAGATGATGGGACCAATAAGCTGTTTCATGAGGTGTTATATAATTTTTGGTACTAAACAGATGGGTTTCATTACCTAAGGAAAGGAATAAAATTACTTTTCATTCTACTGTAGGCTCAGTTTTGGTTTATGACCCGTACATAACATTCAAAATAGGATCTATATAAATGGAAGATAACAAGTACTTGACTTTTTTAGTCCAAAAATCATGTCTCCTATAGTATAGAAATATATTCCTTGGCAAGTCCTCACTTTCTATCCTAAAAATGATTATGTAGTCTCATTTTAGATAGTTAAACAGCTGCCATACTCACTGCCAGCTATGAATATAGACTTGGCTTCAGAGGCAAATCATATATCCCAAATTAAATGCGAGCATAGATCTGATCATTCCTCTCCAGCTGCTTGTTGTGAACCATCATTTATCAACTCTGAGATTAAAACATTGAGACCTCATCTTCATTTGCATGGTGGCTGCTGATTTCAAACCGTGAATTGCATTGACCTAGAAGAAGCATGCTCTTCAGAGATGTGCTCCATCAAATATACATGGGAGCAATTTCCAAGGGAGTTTTCAGAGTGACTCTGCCTGCTGCCATTGATGCTTTTTGGCAGATCTGCTGCAGTCTGCAGTGTGCTTCAGTCTCTCTTGGTCTTGTGTCATTGTTCCCTTCAAGCAATTGTGCACCAGCCCCTTGTCAGTGCAGCACAGCTGTCCTTTGCTGGGCTTGGGCACTTGGGGCAGGACTCACTGATCAGGCTGAGATCAAGCAAGGACAGCAGGGGTGGGGTGTTTAAAAGTGCTCAGATCTGCAAACTCCTCACTGAGCTTCATAATGCAAAGGAAAAGCCTTTCCTAGTTTGGACAAATTCAGCTGAATATCAAAGGGCTGGTACAGGATGTGTTCTGATAAGGGTAGGAAAGCATTTCAAAGACTCATCTGCAAAAGAAAGTGTCGGGCAGTCTATACAGAGAGGCTGCTCTCTGCTTCCCCTCTGACCAAATGCTCTTGAAATATTACTGACCAGCAGGATTTTCTACAAAAATAAAACGGTTTTGATTCCTATCCAGGCTCTTCTAAGGCCTCTTCCCTTCCACACCAGTTCACAGACAAGCTGCCTCTTACCTCTGATTCCTTGTAATAGCGCTCGGGAATCTCATCGCTGGCAATGTCAATAAAGCAGACTTCTCGCTCCAGATCTTTAGCCTCTTTGTCAAAAATCTGCAAGAGTTAAAGAAATTCAAGGCTGTTACAGAACAACACCCTCGCAAACTCCACCTGGAATAACTGCTACTTGTGCAACACAATCTATTTTAGCTTGTGCCTGAACAGCTTTGTGTAAAGCACTCGAGTTTTTGCAGGAACACGGTCACGTTCTCCATCCTACTCATGTTCAGCACTTCCTGCTCTCACTGCTGTACTTCCTTGGATTTTTTTGGATTGAGGACTTTGATGACAAACAGCAAAGTCAACAATTTGCATTGGTTTTACTGTACTCTCCAATTTTTGTACTAGAGTCTGTCACTGTGTAAAACCCCCGACTCCCTGGACTCAGGGTGTTTTCACCCTCTAAGGACTACAGCAATGTGCAGGTGTTTTCTGGGAACAGTCAGCCTGAGTTGTTGTTACACTGAGAATCAAAAGTTTGGTTGAGCTGCCCCAGTGGATGCAGCAAATTTCCACAACCCATCTGTGCACACACATCTCAATCCTTTAGGACCTTGTTTGGGACAGCAAGGCTCCTGTTCTGTGCAAGACAAACGATGGAGAGATGTTGAAAATCCAGGTCATTTGCAGCTGCAGCACAGTTTCCTTCTGTGCCTGTGTCCATAATTGAATTATTTAGGCATCTCAGTGACCCATGTGACTTACACTGTGTCTGCAATACATTTCCCTCATGATTCTGAGACTTGGAAACAGCGCTGAGCTAAAAGGCTACCATGAATTAGTGCCATGAAATTCAGGGAAGTTGTGCATCCACTGTCAGGAGCAGTAATAAGCTCACAATGTGCTTTTTCCTTTGGGGCACAATGTTCTATAGCTGACATTTCCAGGAAGCAAAAATATTTTAGTTTTCTTTTTTTTTTCTTTTAATAAATGCAGTGAATGCTCTCTTGATTTAATTAAATTCTAGAGGAACAGTTAAAAATACAAAATGCCAGTAACTCTTTAGTACAAGAAATGCTGCTTCATTATTTCTGAAAGCATTGGGGCTGCCCATTTAAAGCCATGGCCTCCAGTGAACACAGGAACCAGCTGGTAGGAAGAACATTGCTCAGGAAATCATCTTTCAAATGCAGGAAAAGCTGAAGTTTGACTCTACAATTTTAACCTGTCTTGGTAGTGAATAAAACAGGCAGCACTGAACACTCACTGAGCTGGATGTAACATGTTCATACTTCTGAAACTGCAGAAGAACTGAGAAACTCCAACCTGATTTTATTTGTATTATTATCCTTCTCCAACCGTTGTTTTGCAAAAGATTATGTTGATTATTTGAACCAATTGGAACTGGGAAGCCCTTCTCCTGTAGTGTTCCTTCTCTGAATTGGGTACATTGATGTAAATCACTTCTGTGTTTATATATATAATATAGGTCACCTTTTATAAGCTTCCTCGTCTGCTTTTTTCCTAAACAAATTCAGAAATACAGAGCAGCCCCTGATGAAATCAGTTGAACTATTTCTGGAATAAGATGCATTTCACCACAATCTGTCTAAAATAATGGAAATTGCACTTAAATGGACATTTCCAGGTCAGCTGAGGCTTTGAATCTGTCCATGGTTTAGGTACAAGCCCCATAAATTCAAGCACATGCAAATCCCTGCCCATTTGCAAGGGCCTTAATGGAGATTATTACCCAGTATCTTATCCAAAGAAATGTGCCCTGCTCTGTCCCAGGCCTGATCCACATATTTCACCTCGTATGAAAATTGCTCAAATTCATTTTCTCTCTTTAAAATGCTGTGATGGAAGTGGGGATGACAGATGCCTTTGCCAATCTGTCAAAACCAGGAGGGATTTTTCAACCATTGCAATGATGCTTTATTTGCTGCCGAGACTGTCTGTGACCATTTCCTTTATTCCAGAAGTTTGCTGAATGATATTCTCACTTCCCTTTGCCAGCAGAACTTGTTGTCTAATCATTTATGCTTCTCCCTTTCTCAGATTGTCCTCACAAGATTTGCAGCTAGAGATTTAATCTTCTCATTCTATCAGCAGTCGAAAATAAGAAGTCATTAGAGAACAAGACTGATTTCTTTCTTAGCTCTAATTCTCTTATTGCCTCTCCTAGCCACAGAATCTTAGATTGCCTGAAACCCTGTAGGGAGGATGGGTTTATTGTAGTTGGGATCAAAGAGACTAAAAAAAACTTTAAAAGTTTTAAAGGAAAGATTAAAGGCCACAAAAAGAAGCATAAGGCTCCCAATCTGTGCAACTGTATTTGCAAATGTGCAGAAACTGAATGGTGAGAACAATCTGTATCCTTAAGAAGATGATGTAGAAAGACAGAATATTAAATATTATATTGGAAAGAACTGGACAGGCTTCACATTTGGAAGCCAAGTAATTAATTGAGATTAAAGTAATCAAATGGAAAACAAAGAGCAACATTCAGGCTGGAGTGGCCTTTTTGCCATAGGTTTTGGTTTTATTTTGGGGGGAGTAACGTGACAGCTTTTTTTGCAAGAAACATTTACATACTTCCCCTTCCTAAGAGGAATGAAAACTCAGCACAATTTACACTACATCACCCACAGAATGACAGAAAGTGGGAGAAAGGTTTCAACTGAGTCTTTATGATTGTCAGTGGTTTCTTCTAGTGAAAATTCAAAACCCAAAAACAACTTAAAAAATCCCCCAAATCAACCAGCCAACCAACCAACCAACCATCAAACCCAACCAATTGACCAACAAGAAACCAAAAGAGAAGTGCACAAAACCCCACCAGGCAGATTCCAGAACCTCAGGAAAGACAGTTCATACATGATACTGCAGAAATAGAAGTCCTGGTGAACTTAAATTTAATTCCTTTGTTTCCCTCCTGCCCTATAAGGACATGTCCTGGCACATCCTTTGCAAGTTACTTCCCTTCTGGTAGCCACAGTCAGAATAGAAAGTCAGGTTAGGGAAATTTGATATCCTCTTTTCTACAAGCATTTTTTCCTATTTTTTTCCTTCTTTTTCTATTTTCAGGCTAAGTTGCTGGCTTCAAATTTATTGAGATGTAGGTAATCTAAAATGTAACTTTTATGGGCAGTCTCCACAGCTGGATTTAAACCTGGACTGGATTTAAACAGCATAAAGCCAGTTTCTGCTGAAAGCATTGATTCCATCTGCACTGGCAAACTCCTCACTCATCTGCACCACCAGGACTCTGAGGGTCACATCTGTGCCTCTGCCTTGGCTTTGTTTCATAATACATGATTCTCTCTTGTGATGTTTGTTTTCCATCTTCAAGAGCAAAGGAACCATCCAAGGGATTACCAGCTGGAAAGGTGTTTGGCTCTGTCATTATTACAAAATGCTTTTTTTTTTTCCAGCCTAAAAATGAGGAGTTTGTCATCAGAAGGCTGTAAAGAGACAGCTAATTCATGGTAGGGCTGTAATTTTGGTAAGGACTGCAAGGATTATCCTTTTCTTCCATTAGAAAAATGCACAAAATACACTTTCCACCTTGAGATCCTCATCTCTGCAGATTGCCATGGCCAGAACCACTGGCTGCTCCCCAAGTTGTGTCGCCTGCTCCACTGGAGCTCTCATTTTTCTGAAGGAAAACTCTAACTCAGAACTCAAGCCATGGAGTTTATTCAGTGTGGAACTTTTCAGTAAGTCACGCTCCAGCCTCAGCTACTTCCAAATTCCCTCGTTTCCTTTTGAGATTTATTCAGGCACAGATTACAGGAATTGACCAATTTCCAAACGGTTCATGGCATAAAACTATTTATGTGGACACTCATAATTGGGAGTAATTTTTCTGTGGAAAAAGATTGACTCTCTCTTTGAGAAGAGAAAATTTGGCTCCCTGAACTGGCTGGGAACATCCCTGTGTGCCACAGAGTGGGAGGGGCAGTGTCATATTTATCTGCAGCCTTGCTCCCTGCTCCTTTTGATCTCCATGTCACAACTCCCCTATTATTTCATCTCTTATAAAATATCTCATTAAGATTTGTACTTTCTGGACAGAGAACTGGATTTTTATGTAATTATGTCCAAGTAGCTGTGCTTCCAAGACCGCAATAGCCTATCTATAATATTTGCTGGGATTAGGTTTTTAGAAAATCACATCTAGTTCAAGTGCCAGATTTACTGACTAACTTCAGTAGTTCATTTAGAAAAATCAAGAAGTAGAGGCACAACCATATCACTTGTTCACACTCTGTCAGTGTGGGCCTTGGCATATGTTCTGTGATGGCCATATGTGCTCGGGACATACGATCTGCAGTTCAACCAAGAGAGCTCTTCCCTCACGAGGAATTCCAGACTAACCTTTCCACTTGTTTGCCTTTATCTTTTCAGACTTCTTAGAGGGGGGGAAAGCATCACAAAATCATTATATATTTTTTTTCATTGTAAATTATGGGTTACTCAGTATCATCATACAGGAAAATCCAGGTACCAATAGAATCACCCCAAAGGTGTCCCTTTGCCATGTTTTGAGTGATGCCCAGCAATCCTTTTGACAGTTTCCAGACTGCAATCCTGTGGTGCAGTGAGGCTAAACCAGGGCACAGCTGAATCCTTTTCAGCTGAAATCAGTGTTTCATGGCAGTTGCCTTAAATAGTAAATTTACATTTAATTTCCATGTGCTATATTCAAGTTTGTTACAACCTAGTTCCACATTACTAAGATAGGAGATAAAAATAGAGAAAAAACACCCTAAACTCAACCAAACTAGAAATGGATTTTCTTGTTAGATGCCATACCTAAAATTTATTTTACTTTAGTTTCACAATCAGTTTCTAGCCACTGAGTTTTCTAGAGAAAAATGCTGTGCTACAAGGAACAAGGCACTGGAAGTTTTACATACAGTGAATTTTCATTATTGACAACCTTTGAATTATTTGCCAAGCTGTACTTTTTTTGCTTTCCCCAGACACCATCAGATGGCAAAAAAAAAAAAAAAAAAAAAAAAAAAAAAAAAAAAAAAAAAAATCACTGTCCAAATATCAGCAGCAATTAATTCTGTGACTAAAAACCAAACCAAAACAAACCAACAGAAATCAGTCAAACATAATGATCCTTGTGGAACAAATAGGAAAATTGAATGTCTCTGTGATTTGCTTGAGCAGTGTCTGTCCCCACTCTGCCTTTCCTGTACCTTCAGCTGCTTTTGCAGACATTCTGCCCGGCAGCAGAGTGTGACATGCAGGGACAGCCATGTGTGACATGGCTGGGCACTGATGACAGCAGCCACTCAGCCATATGGTGGGGCCCTGGAATCAACACAGCTGAGTGCAATGCACAGTTGGTGCATTCCCCACTAAAACAGAAAAAAACCCAAAGTTTGTGTCTCTAGTGCACACTGAAATAGTAAGAAAAAGAGACAGGAGAGAAGTGAGAGCACGACACAGTTCGACTAAATTAGTCCTTTGTGACACAAATACTGACCAGTCAATGGACTGTTGAAAGAAAATGCCTGTCCAAATAAAAGAAGAGCTTAAGGAAGTTTTGTCATGGAAAGCACACACCCAATTTATTGACACAGGAGCAGTCAGTCCCACCCTCCTGCCCGGATTTCTACCATTTCATCCAGTAGATACCCGTAAGAATTCTCTCGGATGTCCCTTATGTTTTTAATATTCAGAATACAGACTTTATCTATCTATATTCAAATGCCCAAAGAGCTACTTTTCCTTAGGGAGAAGGATGTGATTACTTTGTGCCCTTTTACACTGGTCTGTGCCCACTTGCCCCTGGCCAGCACTGCCCAACACCACCCTGAGCAATGGAAGCAGCTCAGGAAGCTCAAAGGGAAGCAATATTTTCATGAATTCTACATGAAAGGAGGTGCCGCCTCCCATGTCAATTTACATCTCACAAAACATCTTCGTTTTTTTAAAATTCCATCTTTTAATTTAAAATAAAAGTAAAATGAAAATAAAATCTCTCTTTCAGAAGTTGACTTTTAATTCAAAAGATCTGCAAGAGGAAACACCGACTGGCCTGACTGACTGGTCCAGTTTCTGACAGCGTTAATGAGGCTGTAAAGCTGCGAGGTAGCAGGGACAATATTTGATGTACTCACATGTTCATCCAACACTGGCTCTGTTTTTCTAAGAATAGAGTTGCCATGGAACATCTACATGAGATACATCAAAATCAGCTGCTCTGAGCACTGAAATCACAGCTCAGTGGATTTATGGTTCTGCACTATTACACAAGGTTACCTAAATAAAGACGTTTATTGTCCATTGTTCTTTCTGTCGGTGTTAATATTTGTGCAAATCAACTGCAAACTTTGACAGATTGGAAGAAAAATGCTTTAGCACATTTAAAATAGCTGGAAAGGATAATGAAGTCTTAGACATAGAAAAATCAGGTTCCAGAGCAGATCCTATCTTTCACTAGTATCACTACTCTCTTCCATCATGCCGAATGGGAAGAAAAATCAGTAGGAACTTAGCATCAAGATATATTGCAATAATTAAGTAGAATTATGCCAGACAACACAACATTTAGCAACATGTTAAATAAAATAATTCTAATAACATCCCAGCCTGCCAAATGACAGGAAACCAAGACCATTTATATTGCTTTCTTCCATGGATCAGTGGAATTAGTTTTAGCATCCTTATGTCTAAGTATTGCTTTTTACCATCAATATCTACTTTATCAGACAGTATGGAAATGAAGAACAGATTAGAGGGCAAAGACTTCAAAAAACCTGTATGATCGAAAAAAATACACTGAGAAATAGCTGAATTAAAATCAGATTTGTATTATTGCCCTCATTACTATAACATTCATTCAGTCTATTTTGCATTACAACTGCAAAATTTACACAAGTATTTTTTGGATTAATTATTTCTTCATCAGACAAGGCTGATAGTTGCAACAAAGGAAAATACAGTGTATCTGTGGAAATGTGTAGGAATGGGTGCTGTGCTTCCTGTTGCTTTCTACCCAGACAAACAGTGATATTTAATCTAAACTCGTCTGACACAAAGGAGAAATGCACTTTGCAAGTTCTTAAGGGAAGTTTAAGCCTGCCCACTGAGTAATGGAAAAGAGGTTGACTCCTACTCCTGGTTCCAAGGTGTTTGGATGAAGGGAAGCCTCTCCATATTTAGGAACCTTCCAGCATTTCAGTGCTGTGCCAGTCAGGCCTGTGGGCCCAGACAAAGGTCATGGGAGCACAAAAATGTAGATGTTCCATTGGTTTATTGTGTTTACACCAGGGAACAGCACAGATCTCAGAATTACAAAATCAAGGAAATTAGTGCTGGAGTGCAACCCCTAATTCAGCTGCTCTTTCTCCTCCTCAGTTCAAGTAGGGGTCAGTGAAATCTTAATCTAGGCAAACACAGGCTTAGTCTGTGACTCAGGTGCTGCAATAGAAAAGTAATATGATATTACCCCACTGGCAATCTGGTAAAAACGACATTGGAAGAGCTGGATTCAAGCAGAATAGAGTTTCTTTGATTTACATCACTGGAGTATCCCACCTCTGTGCCACTTTCATCTGAATTCCCTGGCTGGATACTGTTCAGGGCTTGATTCACAGTATTTTAGCCACAAGCTGACACACTGAAAGAATTCACTCTGCTTAAACAGCTTCAGTTCTTCCTCTGTCAGACAGCAGCCCAGATCATGTCTGCTCACTGCTGACTTTATAATGCACCAGAAAATTAGTCTGCACCTCCCAAAACCAAAGGTGTGGGCTTGCTCTGAATTAAAGTGCTGCCAAAAAGCAGAAGTGAACATTAAAAAGTGCATAAATTACCCCATGGTCATCTAGCTGGTAATGTAATACACTTTTTTTTAACTCACTCAGTGATCTGGCTTGGAGCAGCAGCCACTTTGAGTGGTTGGTATCTGGTGGTTAATAGATGATCCCTGTCATGTTCCAAGTGGGAAAGTGTCAGCATGCCAAAAACATTATTCCAAATTCCACCTTGTTCTTGTACATGTAATTATTCTGCCATAAGCAGTGCAACAGCTGTCAGCCTCATGAACAGGCAGCCCCAGGGGGCTGAGGGAGATGTTCCTCCCACCTGGAGAACAGAACACTTTCCTCTTACCAAGGCTGCTGGAGAGACACCCCAAAACACGGGAAGGCTGTGCTCAGACCCCATAAAACATGCTTGACTGCCTTTTCCCTTCTCAAGAATGAGTTCAAACACCCCATCACCGGGTCTCTGTTTGACAGATCTAATTTCCAGATATTTAAACATTATCTCATGCCTACAAGAAACTTCTTCCCATAGGTCTGCAGCCAATGCATACCAAAACGAAACAGGGAGAACCATATTTGTGTATGAACCCAAGGGTTCAATCTTTACATGCTGGGCTTTATTGAAAGTTTGGTTTTTTTCACGGTGTATGAGTCTGCTTTGCTCTCTCTCTGCACAAGCAAGTCTGACTGACCACCTGCCTTCTGCTTCTGAGCCTCTCTGATAAGCAGCTGTTGGCTGCTCACTCCCACCCTTCCTCTAAAGAGGATTTTACATATTTAATTGTCCTTCTCATCTCTAAGCTTTAACTCTGAAAATTTTTAACTTCGGGTAAGTGACTGCCAAAAGCATCACCTGAGTGCACAGCCATTGTTCCCGAAGCTGCTTACTGAGATCTCTCATCTCTGACCATTGTTTAGTTTCCTGTTAGTTCTTCCTGACACCTCCTTGGAATTCAACCTCCTTTATTCAGAGATAATAATGTGAAACAAAGAAAGGGGAATACAAGCACACCAACAAAACCTCAGTCATCTTTTCTTTGCTTTCCATAAATGCTCATCACTACTAAATTGGCATATGTAAATGATGTTGTGTTTAGAGAAGGAGCAAACAGAATAGAAGAGGCAGAAAGGAAGATGTGCACACAGGCAACTCCTCTGCAGCTGCTCAAGCCCAGGACACCCAGGGAAGGGCAAAGGCACAAGTTTGATGGGGCCTTTTCCCCAAACTGAGAGACCTCCAGGCCCCAGACACAGACTGTGGTTAACAAAGAGGATTAAATCAACATTTGCACAAGGTGTCATACTTACACTGTCATTGCTTCCTTTGTTGTCCTCATATTTTGTCTCTATATGAATGGAGAATTTAGGCAAAAATGAACACTGCAACGAAAGAGAAGTATGTTTAACACAAGAAATACACTTTGCTTCATCAGCTGACACATTCAGTACATCCCTTTTGGTATCACCATTCTTATTGTTTTTTCAGATTACTTCAAGAAAAAGAGTTTATGTTCACAGAATGTAAACCTGAAAGGTTTGATGATTCTGGAGAGATCCAGAGATTCTATCTAAAACCTAAAAATTATAATGAAGATCTAAATAAATCACTAGAAGCAGTCTGGAATAATTAGATGCAATGCCCAGGAGTCTGAATGCCCTGAAGGTCTTGTTAGAACTTCAATTCACTAAGATCTTGAGAGCAACTCAATATCCCTCATCACAAACCAGTCTCTGCCTCATACAGAAAAACCCAAGGACACTTCACCAGATGCAGGTCCAGACCAAACAGACAGCAATGCTTTCATATGTGAGGGGTTTTTCTTCATTTTCAGTGAGAAATTAATTTTAGCATACTTTCCTATTAATAAAATTAAGCTGGATTATGAGCCCGTGTGAAAATTCCTTTATACTAAATCCAAATAAATCTTTAGACAATAATGCCACAAAAAAAACCCCAAAACCCCAACCCACCAATGTTTTTCTGTTAAAGATTAATATTCTGTATTTACATAGGAATAAATTTATTTTTCTGAGGATTGCTTAGCTTAGTTGACTCACGAAGACTAGAATTTGTAATACTAGGCAACATAATCCCATCATAATCAATATTTCAAATATATTTTATTTATCACTTCACAGTTCTTTCAAAGCAAGTTTTCAGACAGGCAGCTAGAGCAGCTGTCTAACCAGCTCTAAATGACTCTAGTTCAGTGTCTTTCCTATTAGTCACCGAGGCTTTCCTTGCATTAAGTGCCAGTTCCTTGTGTGACACATCACTAATCCCCTGTGGCAAATGACTCTTTCCTGGGCTGTACATCCAGGTTATACAATGAGGAGGTTTGGATGCCTCGGTGCTCACACTGCTGCTGGTCCAAGTTCAGGCTTGACAAGTTTGAGAGAGTTTTTCTAAGGGAGGGGCTGGTGTAAGGGAAGAGGGCATTTAGGAGGCCAGGTGAGGAGGCAGCTCCTTGGAGAGTGCAGCAAGTTCATCCCTCCTTCAGTTGGTGTCACCCAACAAGGCATCCTTCAGTCTTCTGATCCCAGGACAGCCACTATCAATAAGCTCATCTAGAATCAATCCTTGTTGAAAAAAACGAGACAGATTCCTCAAAATCAGGTTCTGGTGCCATGGAAAGCAAAACCCCCTTCCTGCTGTTGATGTGAAGAGTGTCTGCAGTTTCAGAGAGAGTCATGAATAAAGCCAAATGCCAGATTCCCCTTTTACCTTGGTATTAAATAGATGCCTGCTATTTTCAGTCACTGTCCAGAGGTTGCCAGCAATGAGTCGGGTCATGGCACTGAAATGTCACCAAGCCATGGACTGAACGTGAGGCTGCATGGGGCTGCCTGTAGCAGCTCAGCAAGCCCTGCTTGAGTCTAGTTGTTGATTCCTGTGACCCAGAATCTAAGCTCTAATTAAAACAAGAGATCTTCTAACCTTGCATTTCAAAAAGAAGCATTAAGGAAAGACCAAGGATCCTTAGAATAGGATAGAAGAATGGTGCCATTTACCTCAAGCCACCTCATTAGAGAGCCACTTTCTGTAAAGCCACCCACAGGCAGCCTCCCTCTGTGTTTAGTATGAAGGAGAGAACAGTAACAACCTAATTTGAGATGATAATGGTAACATGCGTTTACCCCGAATGAAAATTCAAATTCACCAAGTCCTCCACCGCAAAAATCTGTCTCAGAACCTCCACTGGCTGGCAACCACTGCTCCACAGCTGTGGGGGGTCTCGCTGCCTTACAGGAACACTTAGCAGGGTCCAAACTGTTGAACATTTCACAGACTGTGTCTCATGATTCATCAGCTGCACTCTGACTAATTGGCAGAGGGCTCTGACAGAACCAGAAAACTGTTTATGTGCATCATTCAAAAGACTATTATTCATCGTGCAAAAAGTTGGGTTTTTTCCCCTCGAGTGGCCGCGTATTAACTGGGGATTAAAATTGTTATGCAACAGTCAGAATCAAAGTGGGGAGTGAATAGCAGGTAATAAATCTTTTAGGAGATTCTTATTTTCTTCTGAGCACCACTCCCTTTCTGCTGTGCCTCCTGTGGGGCCCGTGTTCTGGCAGTGCTGACCTGCAGACGATCGATCCCGAGCACACACAGGAATGCACAGGGCACTGCTTCCATTGTCACACGGAATATGATTTCAC
This sequence comes from Sylvia borin, assembly GCA_014839755.1. Classification (NCBI taxonomy): domain Eukaryota; kingdom Metazoa; phylum Chordata; class Aves; order Passeriformes; family Sylviidae; genus Sylvia; species Sylvia borin. The sequence goes on from CM025974.1 coordinate 943,606, forward strand.
TGCCTCTACAGCTTGCAAGGTTCCTCTTGGGAACAAAACAGTGGCAAATTCAATCTTTAATTTGAAATTAAACTTCAGTTCTACGGAATAATTCAAAATCTTCAGTCCCAGTGTCTTCAGTGATAGGGTGTCTTTGTGTAAAGCTCTCAAAGGAGGCATCTTAGGTATTGTCACCTCCAGATATTTCAGATATCTCATATGCTCCTTGAAAAATTGTTACACCCCAGCACACCCGTGACACTCAAAAACAAGTAAAGCGAATATTCAGGGATTTTTCTTTCTTAAACTTTCTATATTTGGCACCTCAGTTTTGGAAGAGCCAGGAGAGGTTTAAGGCTCAAGAGAGCGGCCAGTGCAGTAAGAGAACGTGCACCAGCAATCACCAGCCGTGAGCAGGGGCATTTCCACCCTCAAACGAAGGGGAAGAAAGCAGCATATGGAAAGCACAGCTCGCAGTGGCGTTTGCAATTCCCTACATATCATCTCTTGAAAAACGAAAGGCCTATTTTTAGCACCATGATTGATTAGCGTTGCCATAGCAATAAGCAACACTTACAAGAACAGGGGAGAACCGAAGTGTGCCAAAACACTTGCCAAAGTCTTAAAGAGACAGTCAAACACATGCAGGGCGTGACAATCATTTAATGGAGAGGGCTGTCAAATGAACCTTTGTGTAGTAATTACACCTGAGGTGGCTGTGGGAATTACTGGAGTTGTCAGCAAATATGTTGATCTGAGAGAGGTTTCTCCATCCTCTGGAACCTGCTTTGTGTGAATGATGCCAGTTCATCAATACTGTTGCAGCTGCTTTCATTTTCCATGTGGTTTCTGCCTGCAGAATGTTCAAAGACCTGCTAGAGACCTCATCCTTGCTCCTCACCTTTCTTGCTCCTTGTGAATATTAATCCACAAGCCTTGGCAGTTATTTCTGGACAGTAATTTTTTTTCTTTTTTTTTTTTTTTTGAAGCAGCAGAAGCATATTTCCCTAAGTCTTAACATAAAAGCCCAGCAAGGCAGACATTTCATGTCAATATTCTCTCTCATCTTCCATCACTTCTCAGACTGACGATTTTTTTAATATGGTCACACAGGCATTATTTTGACAACACAGGTGGAACTGGATTCTTTAGAGCCTACAAAGCACACAGTGACTGCTACAGTGAGGGGTGAGAGCGTTCAACTAATGAAACCTTTTCCATAGGGAAACTTCCATGTATCACATCCTTTAAATTCCAAAGTTTTAGACACTGTTTTGGCACTCAGGTTGTAACAACAGCATTTCTTTATTGAAGATCAAGAACCTGGGAAAGAGAAAGAGTCCCAACTTTGTTGTAAGCAACAAAGGCGCTGTGGGACTGTGGGGTGATGGAAGGTGGAATAGCCAATGTCTTTTGGAAAATGGAGAGTGGGGAGTTATTGACTCCCCTCAGATTGCTCCAGACAGCTCTGCATGTGAGCCCCCAGAGCTGCTGTGTGCTCAGGTCACCGGGCACAAAGCAGCATCAATCAAGGTGACAAGGCTGGAAGAGAATGGACGGAAAGGGCTGGGCAGGGCGATGGCATTTGAAAGGTGTGACTCAGTGAGAGGGAGGAGAATTTGGAACGCAAGATAAGCACAGGAAGGTGGTGAACAGCAAACAAAAGAGCTGTGGAGTGGAAAGGAAAAGAACAATGCAAAAACAGGGCTTGAAAATAAACAAGGGAGCAAAACTCTCCTAAACAAACCTAAAAGAAACCCACCGTTTGTATTGTATACAATAACCTGGAGATGGAACGATGAGTAACAAGTTGCCTCCAACCGCTATAAAACTCTTATCTCTGCCTTTGCCTCCCCTTAGGATCTCTTTCTTTGATACATGGGAACAGTAAACTGCTTATTGAAGAAGAAAGAAAGTGAAAAGCAGCGTGCACAAGTGGAAATGACAGTCTCATCCATCAGAGAGAGGGCTGGGTTGCTCTGGAATAAGCCAGTGCTGGAAAAAGGGGAATTCTCTCAAACAGTTTGAGTTACTCGTTTCAATGGGATTAAGCTATTAAATGAGAATACAAGTTTGCAGCTCTCTGAAAAAAAAATATATTCTTACAGATACTACAGAAGTCTTTCCTTTTCCTAGAACCTCTAAGGGAAACAAATCTGTGTTTTCCCAGGACAATGGCACCAGTGGCCTGTTTTCTGAGTTGGGAGGGTAAGATGGGAGGATGCTGGTAGTAACTTTGTATTAAATCTCATCCTGCAGTACAGATTCTGCTGCATTTTCGATGCAGGCTCTTCAAATCCTCAAACTGCAGAAAAGTTTCAGCACTGAAGAGTGAGGGGTGAGATCCAGATTTCAAGGGCTGGTAATCCAATAAAGAGAACACAGGAAAAGACTCTACAGCAATGTTTATCTGAAACAACTGTTTTCCTTCTCAAGTCATGTCATTATAAAAATAACAATACAAAAACATTCCTTCCAGATAATTTACTTCATGGATAAACCAGCAGCTAAGTGAAGCACAAAACATGCCTGTTCTCAAAAGTAATCAGAAACCAGCAGGTCAGTAATGGACCATTTAGCAACTCTCACTCTGGGGCCTTGACACATACCAGATGACATAATTTTATTTTCCTCAGTCATTTGCTGTAGAAGAATAAATGTCATTGTGATAAATCATCAAAGGAGTTGTTGTCTCCTGCTTTCTGTTCCATAACTGTTTTTCATAAATATTCTGGATTTATATTCTATTCATAAGTTAATTTGGGACATTGGCATGTTGAAGGAATGCTGCTCCTCCTTGTACAAAGCAAACAATGCCATTTTAATATTTGTTTTGTCTATATAATTGTGAAACTAACAATTGCCTGTAAATTATGCACAAAAAATTATCCAGCTGTTTTTAAATTTTAGCCCCAGAACTGAAATACTCCTAACAATACCAAAGCCATTCAGCTCAGGTGGCAAAACTATTTGAACTGATCCCTGGTAAACACTTGAACTGTACTTTCAAACCCAGAAGAGTTTGCTTAAATTCTCTGTATTTTTCCTAACCACTTTCTACACCAGCTTGAGAGCTAAACTTTGGCTCATTTTCACTGTACTTCAATCACATGAAGATTTTGTACCATGGTTTAGTCACCAAACATTAATGATTTGATTATTTGTTTGCTTGAGGCTCCTTTCTTTTTTTGTCCAGAATCTCCCCTGTCACTCGAGCAGGTGCAATGGACATTAGCTGTTTGTTTTCTAACAATATCCCAATGCAGGAAAAGAAATGTAGTTCTATGCAATTCTTTGTTGTTGGTTTGCAATAGACACAAGTTTGCTTTCTAGTTAATTATTTCTAATCTTGCTGGGCGACCTCAGAAATAAAAATAACAAAGCCTCCTAAAAGTTCAGTTGTTCTTGCCACTGTGAACAGCATAAATATTTTCCACTAAAGATACATACTTGCAAGGGCTGTGATAAGCTGGCACACAAGGGAGAGCTGCAAGGCACCTTGTCTCCATCCTCCAAGAGAAAAAGGCCCCAGCCCCTGAGCAGCAAAGGAATTCTTCCCAAAGCCAGCAGCTCAGAGCACCCAGTCCCCAGGAGCAGGAGGAGCTGGGCAAGAGGCCCCTGACCATGCCAAAGCCTGGGAATTACAGAATCCACTGGAGTTACTCCCACAGGGCTCCCTTTCTGCTGCAGCCTAAATATGCTATCCCAGGTTTATTATCTTAACAGCAACCTGACCACAATATAAATGGATTTTTAGATAAAACCTAAACGTGTATTTTAGCATGATATCTTTGTAAGATCAAGATCAAAACCGAAGCAGCTCCAGTGTCTAACTTGAATAGTTTCTCACATACAGTTCTGAAGTAACACCCCAACCACTAAAACGTCGAACTTTACAGGAATATCTGATTCCCAAAATAGTACCCCCAAATCTGGATGACTTCCTTTGGCTTCAGCTTTGACAGTATTTTTTGACTTCCTCCTCCCTCTCAATGTCAGCAGGAAGCTTTCAAGGATTAGCTCCAGCTCTTGATACAGCACTTCTTGGGACAGTCCCCATGTGTCACCTTCCAGAGAGGAAGTCTTTTATACAGCAGCTTTAACGAGGTGTGTTTGCAAATGCTCTCTGACATGACCCCAAAGCACAAATTACACGCCAAAAAGCATCACTTGTGCAAAAGTTCTGTTCAACTCATTCTCTCCAGTGTGTCAGTTGCTTTACACGCTGTTAACATGGTTGTCAATAGCCAGTGGCAGACGTGGGGTTTGCTGTCAAATTTAGGGGGTTGCTGTGTAACAAATGCCATTGCTTAAAGCAGATGCCACCGTAACTGGCTCCAGATTACAGAGGACTAACATCATGACAGGATAATTTCCATTCCTGTCCTCATGCAGCTAATCGCTCTTGACTTTTTAAACAGAACACAGAACAATATTCTGAAAATTATTTCTCAATGCCTGATGAGCATTTTTTCTTAGGTGTCCTAATTTCAGGTCTTTAAGAAGGTCATATTTATGAATTCCATAATATTCACAGGAGAACCACATTGATGAAATTATTCCATACTGCATTTCTGAATGTCAGAGTATGAGCTTGAATGCAATTTCTCAACAGCCTTCGTGTTTTGGAACTGAAAAACCTTCAGACTATCAGTAAGGTTCAGTCTGCTGTTCACATCCTCTTCCAAATCACTACCAAACACTGCAATAACATGCTGAGCCTTTAAGGTCCTTCTCTTTATTTAGAGTGGGGCTTACAAGGTTAATAAGGTGTGAACATACCACAGAGCAGTATGTACTTGATAAGATTATGCTTTATTTATCCAATAATTGGCTTGCCTTTAGAATGAGTTTTCCTTGAAATGAGGCTCCATTTGACTCTCACCATGTCCCACAGACCCTTCAGAGAGAATTTATGATCTTTAAGAAAAGGCTTTCCAAGCTATCTAACATATTTTGGGCAACGTCTGTGGGCTTATTCTTTCTTTCAGAATTCTCTAATGAATACAGAAGATCAAATTTAGAGAAACATTCCAGACAAGGATAGCAATTATTCCCAGTGGTATGTTTAACATTTTTGTTCTAGATTCAACAGTTTGAGGCAAAGGCACTGTCTCTGTTTTCCATGAAGATAAATTCATAGCCTATCAGCTCCATTAATACATATTTCAGATTTTTGTCAGAAGTACAGTTTCCCTGAGCTCTTCCCAGTATTTCTAGTTGTGTTTTTTTGCACCACGATGAGTAATTAGTCCCCAGCTCCCCAAGGCAGTTACACTGTCACTTAGTGATTGCTTTGCCTAACTTCTACATTTCTGGACTGATTTAATTTTTCTCTACATGCCTCTTCAACGCTTCAATCACTTTTGCTGCTGCTCTGGAACATTTCTGCAGCTGTACCTACAGCAGGTGTTGTGTCACCAGATTAGACAGAGATCACCTCCTGATTCAGCCTCTGAGTATGGCACTGCGGTTTGGGTTTAATAATGGATTGCATTTCAAATTTAGATACATGTTTCTGTCTGCCACCACCCTTTGCATCATCCCCGCTTGTCTATTTCAGTTAAAGAAAAAAAAATCATATTATTTCAGTTAAAAGATTCAAATTTACTTTCAGTTAAAATAAAGATTTTTCCATGGAGAGATACCAGCGCAACACAGCAAATGTCAACTTCCCAGCCTACAACTGCACGTGCTATCAAAGGTAAACCTTAATTAATGTGAACTGTGACACACCCTACTGAGTGTCTTCTGGTAGAACGAGCTGAGAATCTGTCCCTCGTCACTACTGTCCATCCTGGGACATTTGGGTGTCCTCTGACAATCAAAGGAATATTCTAAATACCTGCAGCACGTATTGAAAAGCACAGTTTGTTGCTTTGGGTTTTCAAACCTGGCCATCACAGCTTCAACTCTCCAGCTTTCAGATCTGAACCTTTAAATCCCTTTGTTTACTTTTTTTTTATCACACACACAAATTTTTTTTTCTCTTTTTGCTTTATGAGCTTTTAAAAAATCTGCACAAACACTTTGAGCACTGCAGAATTGAGAGAGACATCTGCATTATGTTTTACCTGCAGTCAGAAGTTCAAGCTAAATCAAAGCAGGAGTTTCTGAAAGGTCCCTTCACCTGCAACCTCCTCCTCAACCTCCCCATCCCCTCCTCTCCTTCCAAAGGCTGCTGGAAACTTATTGTGATTATTGAAGCAAGCACATTAAAACAATTTGTCTCATGATTTATGTGCTATATTTTGCCTTAGCTCTGCGAGAGGGAATAGATGATTTTTCTGGGCACTGTGCCCAGATTATCTTTAATTTTGTCTACAGATTGTACAGTTTCCCAGATACTATACCAGAGATGAGCATTTTATAAGTTAATAAAACAATAAATAAAATCTGTTCTCATGTCTCCATGTAACAACTGGAACCTCAAAAGCCTCACCCTTTTTTATAGAAGCTTCTCTTTCTTACAGTCAGTAAGTAAAAACATATCAAATTATTTTGAAGTGATAAAGAAAAATAATTTATAGGATTCCCTTAGAATGACTTCAAATTTCCCTTTAAATTGCTAAAACAAGTAACTAAAATAAAGTTTACTATCGAATGCATTATGGATAAGTTATATTAAGAAGGAATCAGATTGGAATCCACTACTATATTCTACATATTTTTTCTATTTTTAGAATAAAAAGAGGAAGAAAAACTTACTGTGTATTCTGGTTTCCAATCGTCCATTTGTATAAAAAAGAGGGAAAGGAAAGAAAAAAGAAATGTGAAATAAAACAATTATGCAAGATTCTTACAGTAAACACACATTAACAATAAAAATGATTGTGTCAGATAGTCTGCAGATTTGTATTTCCCCAAAGTGTCAGGGACAGTAAAGGACACAACTCAGACAGGATCCAAGCACCTGATATTTTCTTTGCCAGCAAGAAATTGCATAGATACAACGCTCCAGTTTTTACCTATCCTTAGCCTATAATCTTCATTTTCTGATACCAGTAAATATAAGGTGAACAAATACATGCAGTTCAACAGGAGCTGTTAAAAAGACTTGGTGCTTGTAGTTTAATATCTGACTTGGAGCTTCTGAAGATAAACGAAACTGTCTCCAAACCACAAGGCAGTAATCATTTCTGCCACATTCCTTACCTGTGATTGTGTAAGGATAATAATTCCAGGCCTTCTCTGTAACGTAAAATATTTTGGGGACAACTGCTCTAGCCCAGCTAGGCAGTTTGCTGAAAGTAAAAAAAATATATTGAATCAGAATATATTATGACATGTCTATTGTAGAAATAAAGACACTTCCAAGTGTGCCCATCATTTGTGAGGTGTTTGGGGGACACAGCAAGAGCCAGAACCCCTCAGAGTATTTTCATTTTCTCTCAGCTGTGCTCCCCTGGCAGAGGGAGCAGGCTGTGCCAGCCTTCCAGTGGGCTGAAGTGAGGCTGCTCGTTTTGGGAATTCCTGGCCTGCAGCCTCGGCTCAGCCTCCCCAGGTGAGGCCAGGCCAGGTGTGAGGGTGGCCCCGTGTGCTCAGCCACAGGGAGGCACTCTCTAACCAGAGGTCACGAGGGAATGTGACCATTATTGCTTCTTAGGGATTCTTTTTTCTTCCCTCGTGTTCTCTGCCAGCACTGAAAGCCCCAAGCTCAGCTCACCTGGCACACAGCTGTTCCCACACCACCAACAGCAACCCCTGAGTAGGAGGCTTTTCTATTAAAATTACCAGATCACTCAAAACACCTCGTGAGGCTGGTAGGCAGCAATAGTCCCGTTCTGCTGATGGGAAAAGTAAATAACAAAAGCGAGGAGAATCGATGGAACTGAAGTTACAGCTCAGAGCTCATTCTGTCAAGAGAACTCACCAATGCAGTGGTACAAAGGCAGCAGAATGAGAAATCAAAGCCATAGATACACCATTTGAATGGATCATTAAAGGGTAATTGAATAATACCATGGAAGAGGGGCAGCATTCTTTTACCATGGCTCTTAGGTCTCTCATTTTCAGCACTCTGGTCACGGGGGGTACCAAAAATTGATGAATAAAGAAACATTTTAAACAGCAAGTTCATTATAATTCATCTTTCAACCCTCTCTAAATGACTTCAGTTATAAGCACCGAGGCTGCCAGGAACAAAGATGCAGAACTAGTTATTCCAAGGACAGCAGACCTTGGACACCACCAATATCCCTGTACTTGGGGGACTCAGTTCAAATGGTGTTGGTCTGGCAGAGCACTGAGCAGAGCAGCCTGGCCAAGCCTGGATCTGCCCTGAGCTGCAGGAGATGCTTCCAAACCTCAATTTCCCAAGTGTAAATGTTTGCAATAGTTCTGTTTAGAGAACTGTGTGCAGAAAGTAAATTAACTTTCAATATTAGCAAACTTCTGAAGAAAATACGTTTGGGATCATTAAGGCTTATTTAGCCATGATCTGGCTACATATAAATATTTTATTTGTCCAGAGGCAAAATGCAGACGTTAGTACATTATCTACAGATTCAAAGCCAAGTGCATCAACTTTTGCTCTTTGATGACATTGCTCAAAACTGGATTCTTTTCTTTACATAAACCTTGTGTACAGATTTTTAAGCAGCATTTTACATCTTGCATAACAGACTTCCCTGTATCAGACCTTCTGGGTTTTTTTTTTGTCAGCCTCTGTCAGTGTTTTTGTGACTGCTTCCCTTACTCCTGCTAAACTTTACTCTGAAGCCCAAATTATAAATACCAGAGGATGCAGACTTTCAGCTTCTGAAAACATTGCTCCAGCAGGAGAGAAGAGGCAATAAACAATCCTAAATATAACTAAGGTTACACTGACACTAGAAAACATACATCTGCTCATTTTGCACTTTTTTTGGTTATTGTTGTTTTTAGCATATTTGCCCCTCTGCCTATCTTTACCCAGCACAGCACATCCTGAAAAAAATAACTTTATGAGCACAACACAGATTATACTCAGAATTGCTAGCAAGTCCCAGTCCCAGACTACATGAATTCTTCCAAGGGCCACTCAAAGAGAAGATAATATCTCTATTTCAGCAGCACAAGTATGAGGATCACATTTGCCTTTTTCCCTTATTTCCTTATTTCTCCTCCATCCAGATGAAGTTCAGTCTCAAATTTCTTTAAGACATACCAGTTCAGATCAAAATAGAACAAAGCAAAGTTTGTCAGGGCAGTGGACTCAGGAAGAAGAAAAGCTGAGGGAGAGAAATGTGCTGGTGGAAGTCGTGTTCCTCAGCAAGGCAGGCAGAGGAGAAGTTTCCAGCACATCCTATAAGGAAGCATGTCTCCTTGAGTGAAATCCTCCAGAGACATCCTGGCCTCCCAGCAAAATCCACAGTGGCCTGAAAACCTCCTGATCCTTTCCACAAAGCTCTAACAGTACTGCAATATCTGGCGGCACTGTGACACCACAGCAAGATTCAAATAGCAAATCTGGTGATGGAGGATTCAGAATTATCATTAAACTCGGTGAACCTGACTTCAAACATCCACCACAGCTTTAGGTAACTGTCCTGAGTTGTTGCAGGCACAAAGATCTACTTTGCCCATGTTTTACCCCTCTTTGGCTAAGAAATCCAGTGTTCCATTGCCTGCACTACCAAGAATCACGTGCTTCCCAATCTGGTTTGTCCAGGGCTTCTAGGCTTTTGTGGTCATTCTGAATTGCCCTGAAGTGGCAATTCCAAATACTCTCTTCAGGGCTTAAAGCCTTATTTTGAACATGCAGGAAAGAAATACCCAGAAACATTTTTTAAAACCCCACAACCTGTGGGAGCTGTACAATGGGAGCACATTTATTGATTTTTCCCATGTCCTGTGTCTAGCCTGTGAGAGAACACTTACAATCACAGGAATATTAAATGTTGGCAAGATACATATTATTGAGCTCCTGTGTGTGTGTATGTGTGTGTGACACCACTGGTGATTCAATTTGGCCTGAATTAAGGTGAGATATCTCAGGTTTGCAGGGCAGGAGGAACTTGCAATGTAGAAGCAATAGCTCCAGTGTTGTATGCCCACTCCAAAATGCTGCAGAGCATAAATTTAATAAAATGAAACAGGCTCAAGGGAAAAGAAGAACTTCAGAAAAAACAGTGGTATTCAATTAAATCAGAAGTAGTAAAAATGGGAACAGATTGTGCAATAGATCTCATATTGCACAAATACATATATCTAAACATCTCCAGCCTGTGAGTGTGGAGACATTGATTCTCAGCAGTATCATGTCAGCTTAGGAAGACAAACACTTCACTCTAAGAAATGATGGAACTTCAGGAAGAAACCTCCCAAATTTTCCACCATTTCTTTAAGCCTAATAGTCCAGAAGGCTGACATTGTACAATGGTCATTCATAATGTCAATGCACTTTGCTGAGACAAAATATAGTCAGCAAAAATGCTGGCTTTGTGACAGGACTATGAGGTGAGAGAAACTTAAATCTTTTTAATGGTTTGGTTTTGCTTTTCTTGGAGGGTGGGACTTTGCTGGTTTTGTTGTTCAGTTTTTTGGCTTCCCCTCCCAGACGATTTTGGAAAACAAAACGACAACAATTAAGCGCAAAAGAAAACAAAAGTTCTGATTTTCAGTATATCATTAACTTCAAATTATAATTCCTTCTCCTGGAGAAGATGCTCTAGAAGGAATAACAGCTACTCTCTGTATTTCAAACCACAGATCCATCCCACCTCCCCGTGGCTACCAGGAGGCAGCATGTATTCATGGGAGCATCTTCCTTTGAAACAGAAAGGCTGTTGCCTGCATTCCTTACAAATTTCTCTTACAGTCCACGCTGGGAGAACAGTTTGACTGCACTTGCCTGTTGAGATAGACACGTTTTTCTGTTAGCTGACCATTGCCATGGTTGGGATCTTCATAGGGTTCGTTCTGCACCACTTCCACACCCTCCCCTCGGTCACTCTGCTCATGGCTGTGCTTGCTGATCATGTACAGCTGTCCAATTCTGTACTGCAAGGCAAAACCGAGGACAAAGTGTATTAGTTTCATGTTGCACACGTATTCAAAGGCCAATCTTAGTCAATGATATACTGCTGTGTGTAAATAAAAGGTAGTTTGAAGGTGAAAACCAATATTTTTGGGGTCCTCCCATCACCTTATGAAGCCCATGGTGTCACTTGTGGAAAAAATAACAAAAGCTGTGTGCATATAAATGTTAAGAATTAGGCCAGTCCTCTATTATTAGACTTTGTATTTGTAAGTATATCAGTTAAGAATAAGTAAACAATTAATCTAGTGCTTCCACATGCTGAAATGTAAAGGGACTTGAACCAGCAGGTGAACTCCAGAAGTTCTGTGGGACACAGCATTCTCCTGCCCTGCCAACACAACGAAGTCCTGCAATCAGATTTGGGGTAACTGTGGCTGGTCCACAGAGACACAAGCACCAGCTCTTAAGAAAAAAGTTCTTTGAAAAAACAAGTTTGAGTGACTTGAACATATTATTAAAAGACATTTAAGCACTTTAATGATCATTTTTCTACTGACTCCCAAGTAGCTTAGGAAGCCAAACACAGTGAGGATTGGCCTAACTTTGCTATCATGGAACAATAAATCGTTGCACTCGATTTTTTCTCACTGTGTCTCAGATCTACAACAGGACTTTTGCCTCCAAAGAAATCTAACAAAAATACATCCTTGAGCTTTCATTAACAAAGATTTTAGAGTAAAGTTGTACTTTCCCTAATCATTTTCTGGTCAGAACTTTTATTCTCAAGCCCTTTGCACACTCTTGAACATACCAGGGGTTCTTCCAACAAACCCTTTGGACCTATCCAGTTCTCTTGACTGGATCCCTCTCTCCCCCAGAGCAATTTGTTTAGGCATACACATGCTAATCACTTCAATCACATCAATCCCCCCTCAAATACAAAGAACAACCTGTTAATTTAGAGAATGGCTGAGCTACCACACAAGATGCCAAGTACTAGCTCAGCATAAGCAAACAAAAGCATTGTGACATTCTGGCCTCAGAAAACTCCATGAGATTCTTGTGGTTATTGCATATCATAAACAGCAATCCCATCCTATACTTTAAAAAGCCCAAGTCAAAAGAGCAATTAGCTCAGGAAAAAACCCCAACCACCACAAACCTCATTAGCAACAGGCAGCAAGTCAGTCTTACTGAACAAAATGATAAGGAGTAGGAGGATGGAGGGCACCCTACATTAGTGCCTCAATTCGACATAATCCAAATTTATTCCCCTACAGCAATCAGGCTACGAGAAGGTAAGAAATTTGGAGCTGCATCTTGATTTGAGAGAGTAAGTCCTAACACTGTTTTACTTGCTAATCCACTTCTCTACCTTTGTCTCTACTGAATCCTTTTTCTCTACCTCATCATATTTGAACATTTTGTCCTAATCTCAACGGCTCTGAAGAGCTGCAGACCTCACACATAGCTTTTAACTAGATCCATGACAAATTGTCCTCTTTTGCTCTAACAAAAATGAATGTATTGGTGCACGGTGAAGGCAAAGTTTGTAGTACATTTGATTTGATCAATTAGTACAGTTTGAAAAAGAGTGACTTTCAGGCACACAAAGCTGTTCTTCAGGTCTGAAATCAAAGCAACACACTTCAAAGCTGAATACAAGTTGAGAAAAAATGCTTTGCCTTTAATTAGATATGTATCAATTAGACCACCTGGGAGCACAGACTTCCTGCCTGGGGAGTGATAAGGATGGCAGAAAAGAGGAAAGGTCCTTATATTCTAATGGCAAGGAAGAGGTCAGTGATTTGTATCCTGCGGAACATGAAAAGGTTAGATGAGGAGTAGAGAGAGGAATTGCAGTTTGACATAAAGTCAATATTTTGATCATGATCTCTATTGGGGTTTTTATTATCCCATAAAGTTATGAATTTTAGTTGCCATGGACACCTCTGGAAAGTGTTTCATAATCACACATATCAATTTCCTGTGTCCACGTAGCCCTTTGCAATTTTGCTCTCAGTTTTAATGGTCAAATACAAACACCTCAGTTTCTGTCGGAAATGTTGGCACAGAAATATCAAGGTGAATGTACTTTCACACTGACAACCAACTGTGGGATTGTACTGACACCTTCATTTCCTCCAGCATCATGAACCAGAGACACCTTCCCCACACCACATTTTGTTAACAGAGGTTGTTGTTCTTTCACGGACCCAGCCCACCACAAAACACTTGCAAGATCTGAAATCCCAAAGACTGTAAATGAATCTGAGCAGAAGTTTGAGGGGGCTAAGCCTTGTGCCCACTGCAGATGAGGGTCAGTGCTGCCAAACAGCAGCTGCTTTCCAGATGCTGCACAGTCAGTGCTCAAAGGAAGGTTCTCCTCTGCTGAAGCTCTAATCACACGTGTTCCAGTCGTACCCAGGATCTCACAGAAGGTCTCCCAGGCAGCTCAGCATGCTGCCTTCCTTTGGAAGAGGCTGAAGAGAACAGAAGGCACCACTGCTGGCCAGCTCTCCTGCAGGAACCCCACAGCTCCTCGCCTTCTGCAGGCAACGACTTCCCATGGCTATGGATGTGACACCAGCCCAGCAGAAATATCCACCCTCAAAGGCAGCTTGGATGGGGCCCTGAGCAGCCTGCTCCAGGGAGTGACATCCCTGCCCACAGCACGGCTTGGAACAAGAGGAGCTTGGAGGTCCCTTCCAACCCAGCCCATCCTGTGACCTCTCATAACTCCTGAAGTGACTGGGCAGTCCTGCTGGAAAGCAGCTGCATTCTGCCAAAGAAACATATTTGTACCTGTACTTGAAAGTAGCTAACTTAGCTCTTTTATGTGCTATTCGTTCGTTTCTATCTGCTCTACAAAAGGTTCAAATCATTCTAGAGCAGAATGGAAAATGTTAATTTCCAAAATAATAGTACTTTACTAAATCAGAGAGTGAACAACTATTATTTCAGACAAAATAGCATTTTTCAAGTGTATGTTTCTATTTACATGAATAAAATCCAAGGCAAAGATGTATCTTTTGGAACTTGCTGGAATTTAAATGCCTGAATAAAAAGTCACAGCTTTTTCTTAGCTCCTATGGATATTGTGGAGAAATAGCACTTAAGAATCATTTAACAACACTAAATGATACACATTATTCCTGCAAGTGTAAACTGATACACCACTACTATTTATGTTGCTCTATTACAACCTGAATTTCTGTGCTCTTAGCTGTAAGATAATTTTCCAAGACCATCTACTGTTTCAAGGAGTTCAGTAAAATTTCACACAGTGGCACCTGACAGGAATTTGGATCTGGAGCAAAACTCTTTGTAAATTCTTCAGTTTAACAGGGGAAAATTTATTCGATATCAGAGCAAGAACTTCAATAAACAAATGCACAGAATGTGGAATTAGAGATTTCTAAGGGAAGTAGCCCTGATGTTTCCCAAGCCCTAATGAGTGAGGCTTGGTCCTGGTAGTGACTCACCTGCTCCTTCAACAGGCAGATGGTGTTTGCTGCTGGGATTTAGTCATACAAGAAACAACAGCATAAGGATGGTCAATCTGATTTTGTTTAGAATTAAAAGTGGGACCAGAAGCATTTTTATCCTTCAGATAGGAGAGGGAAAAAAAAAATTAAAAGGCTTTCACCCCACCCATCTTTTATTTGTAGAGCTCCCACCATCTCCAGCAAGAGCTGCACAAGAAATCTTTGTACAAACATGTCTGAATTTTTTTCAGCCTGACTGCCTATTGCTCAGGTTTTGATTTAATGCAAGTCTCAGAGTACAATTTTTCAAACTTCAGGTGGAATATAAAAAATAAAACCCTCTCAAAGGAGAAATTATGCCAAAATGATCTTGTATCTTAAATTTTCATACCACTCCTTGAAGTTTTTATCTGAATGCTCACAGAAAATGTAACAGATTCATCACTGGCTTCGTCTTACATAATTCTCATATTCAAAAGAAAGGTTGAACACTTTCATCTACATTTACTTCTCTGCAACTAGACTGAACCATCAAGGATGGTGCTGCCATTTCAATTTGTTCATTTTTTTGTTCTAAGCCAGTAGTGAGACCCCTTCCTGCAGAGAGGAGCTTAAGTCCAGAAGACACTGAGTGTCTTTTCTGCCTGCTTAAGGTAACAACTGTTTGGTGAGCTGCATTTTGACAGTGGAAAGCATTTCTCACAAAGGTTCATGCTAAAACATGCCAGTGCCTTCTCGTCCTGTTCTCAGAAAATTGTAAAGGTAAAACAGAAAAAAAGAAGAAAAGCAGCAACGACTAAAATGAAATAGATCTGTCCTTATGCACAAAGGCAGCTCTGAAGGTTCAGCCCTGCCTCCACTGATGGCAATAGTTGTTTTGTCATTGACCTCAATTTAGTTAAGATTTATTTCTAGCAAGAAAATACAATGAATCAGCTTCATCATCAGTTTTATCTGTCCAGCTACACTGAAACCAAGGGCATTGATTATGGCAAAAGAGTAGCAATTTTATTACAAACTTCTGATTTATAGAATGCTGTCTCATTCACAGAAAACAATCTAAAAATTGATTGATACGTTTCTGATGTATTTTCAAGTCTGACTCTTTGCAAGATGCTCTGTGTGCTCCTGGTGAATGTGTTCCAGGACTTAATTCTATTTTTCTACTAAAAAGACTATAGGAATATTATTCATCACTTTTTCATGTTTTGAATTATTAAAAACAACTGCTGATTATTGCTCAGAGGAACCACCATGAGACAAACATGGTGATCCCCAGGTAAGTTCCTTGTCCAAACACCCCCAGCTCATCACTCCCAGCTATCTCTTCCCAGCAGTTTTACAGAGATATTTTACTTCTGGAGTAAATTGTTTGGAAATGTACTTGCTTGAGTAAATATCTTTGTTTAGGAGGATACACTGAGGTTTCCTATTGTGTTTGTTTTGATGTTGAGGGCATTGTTTTCAGGTCCTGATCAAGACCTAAGCCCTACACTGCTATAGACATGAAAAGCTTCCAGTTAGCTACTGAACACAGGCAAAGAAAGCATTAACCTTATTTTATATTTGATTAATTGAAACAGAAATTAATACATCAACCTTAAAAAAGATGTCTGTGGTAGAACAGGGAATTTAGCCTCAATCTAGTGCTTCCAGCTCAGTACTGTTACCACAAGACACACCTGTAATTTCTTTTTCATTCTTAATGATAATTACTTAAAGAGAAGTGGTTTCTCTCGTCTCCCTTGCTAACCATAAATCCTTCATGTTAGTATTATTAGGCCTCATTTCATCTGCAATGGGTGAATCCTGATGCCTCCTCGTGCTGCTGTGGCTGTGGGAGCAGAGCCCTCACGTGTGGGCAATTACAGCTCTGGCTGATGGAGCACTGAGGTTGTGCCCTCTGATCCCCAAACTCCTGGAGGTGATGATTCATGGCTATTAACAATAATTTCAGGAACTCTTTTCCATGACACGAGCTCCAGCTTCTGACACAGTGATTTGTTTGCCTTGTTATTAACATTCCTCGATTGGTTTTAACAAGAAATAGAGGAATGTGCAGGGTGCTGGTATTTGATTTTTCATGTGTGGATGGGTTTGTGTTGGCTCCTCCTTGGCTGCTTTTTGAATTAGGGATTTGGTTTGGTTTCAGCTGGGGCACAGAGCCACTGCTTTGCAAGCCATGGAGGTGGGTATCTCTTGATAACCACCAGCTCAAGGTTTTCCTGCAGTGAAAAGTTTCAGCTCTCATGTTTTTCACATTCTGTGGTGCTCAGGGGAGCAGCTCTGAGCTCACAGTCAGTGTCACTCAGCTCTGCACAGAACAGGGAGACAAAACAAATCCTTCCCCTGCTGCACACCAAGGACAACTTTCAGCCCCAAAAGCACAAACAAGGGTGGGCTGAAGGGAGGAACAAGAAGGATGAGACCTCACAGCCTGGGGCTAGAATTGGACAATTAAACCCCAATATGCAAATGGACCCAAACTTAAAAATGTAAGCTCTCAGGATGGGTCAGCCATTTGGTGACCATTCTAAATCTACCTTGGGTGTAGCCCTGGCCAGGCTCTTGTCCTGCCCAAGGTTATCCTAAAGGCCTTTCAATACATACCTACTTTACTCTCTAGCCCTGTCCAGTCTGTTTCAGGTCAGCCTCCCTAAGGCATTAGCAGGACATTGCTATGGAGAGAAATCAGTCAGACTTGTAATCACTACAGAGTAAGAAAATTTGCCACTGAAACAATCCTTTTTCCCTAGTGAGGCAGGAAAGAAAGCAGGAAGAAAATAAACTCAATGTAAATTTGAACTAGGAAGTCTCTCTTATGTAGCACAATTTACCAGTGTGAAAGTAGTACTTTGTATTTCTAAAACAGTGATTTTCCTGGTAAAATAATGACATTGTAGGCCAGGATCCTGTGAAAAGAAGACTGCTGGGTTTGACTGCTTGGGAAAATCTGCAAGGAAAGCATGAACAGTAAACAGAGAAGGCAGAAAGGGGGTGGTTCTTCCAGGCCAGTGCAGAGATTCCCAGCCTGCTGACCTGACCCTGGATCTCCCTCAGCCTGGCCAAACAGCACTGTGCAGTCTGCACTAACACATTGTTTTTCTTGTTTCTAAGCTAAGATGTTTAGAGCAAACCAGGCACCTCTGCACTGCATTCTCTTTGTCATGTAGAAACATCTGAAGGGCAAAGAAGGTTTTTATGAACTGGTATTTTAAATGGCTGTCTCCAAGGCACAAATAAGAGAAAGTAGATCCAGGAGCAAAGGTAGACTTCTAAATTACTGTCCTCAAAAGGAAATCTGTCTTTATCTGTACAAAAGATCAATCAAGGATTAACACCAAATATCTGGGTCTTAAAGTCTGAATGTTAGCATAATTCACTGTCGTGATGTGGGCCCTCAGCAAATCATGCAAATTATTTGGTGGTCTAAATGTCACTCCCTGCAGTAATATATAAAGAATCTGACCAGTCAGAGTTTAGAGTTGAGCCTGAAATTTTTCTTTCAACTAATTCTTGCATGCATCTGTGAATCACAAAGCACTACACATCTGCTGACTTGCATCAGCAGTATTCTTTTCTGTTGCCCAAATTCATGGGAACATGCTTTTGTAGCCTCACAAACAAACAGTTGCAGTGGGAACAGTTGACTTTTGCATGCTGTGAAGTGCCATTATAACTGCTTTCATGTTTGCTTTGCCTTTTCAAGGAAGAAATTACATCCTTAAGATACTTTATCTGCCTAAATTGCCGTGAATGACAGTTCAGCAACGACAGGGTGGATGCTGAAAGTCAGTAACCTCCTCTAGTATTTCCAGCTGAAGAAACAGGGCCCACTCTAAGTTTACAATACCCTGGCACACAGTGGCTTACAACCAAACAAGTGCTGCTGAAACCAATAGGAGCAGGTCTAGTTCTCTGGTTAATAGGTGTACAATGAAAATTTTTAAAAAATGAAAATTGAGTTGCAAATGTTCAGCTTTCATGCAAATAGTTTGCCAAATATAGCTCATGTCCTGTTCAAATTGTAGTCATTTTATGCTTCTACACCAGCTGTGCTATTGAGAAAAGCCAGCTGTTGATCTGGAGTGTACAAGCTCATACAATTTTTAAGAATCAGTTTTTATTAACAATGTTTTACAGTGAGTCAGCTGGTTACATTTTTCAACCACGTACACTGTGTGCTTTGTACATAAATACCATGATGTCCTATTATGTGGATTTATCCGTGTGTTTCCTGCAAGGAATGCAGATACAGCTCCGGAGGCTGCCTCCAAAGTCCTCTGTGCACATAAAGGATGGCCACAAGGGATTTACTGTGTGTCCTGAGCAGTGTGTCAGTGCTGCACACTGACCCCTCCCCACATGTCAGCCCTGGTTATCAGTACCTGCTCTGATTGCAAACGTGCCCTGCCTTGATCCCAGCTGCCTGCTTTTCATGCACAGTTCACTCTGCCTTACAGTGCACAATCACTTTGATAACTATCAAACATTACTGAAGCTTTTTCTAAGGCAAAAGCATATTTCATTTGTTTGCCACAACCCATTCATGAGGTTGTTGTTAATTTAAAGCGAGAAGCTCAAGGAGCTGTTCAGTAAATATCTTAAAATTTTAACTCAGGATGCAGTAAAATGAAGTAAAACTGCAACATAATTTTTGTAGAGGTTACTAAAGGTTTTTCAGTGACATAAACTCTTTTCCTGATATTCCAGGAAAACACTATTTCCATTTCAGATATTCCAAGAACAGTCAGAATGGAAAAGCATGGGCATCCTTCTTGATCCCTGTCACCAATCTCTTTCCAGCAGCAGGCACGAGCCCTGCACATGGAGGGGCACAGGACCCTATTTCTCTCCCCGTGAGATGTAACATTCTTCACAGACCAGTGATGGTGATGGGGAAACTTGGTCTATCACATCTGACAGCAAAAGCTGTCACCTGTTCTTCCATCAAAACCAGCAGGATTTGTGGGGAGGAAGAGAAGAAACTAACTCTGTGCCACACATATTAAACACATTTGATCTGGCCAGGGCTGGGACGTGCTGTGGGATGTGCTGTGGGACGTGCTGTGGGATGTGCTGTGGGATGGGCTGTGGGATGGGCTGTGGGGGTGTGCTGTGGGGTGTGCTGTGGGGTGTGCTGTGGGGTGTGCTGTGGGATGTGCTGTGGGATGTGCTGTGGGGTGTGCTGTGGGGTGTGCTGTGGGACGTGCTGTGGGGTGTGCTGTGGGATGTGCTGTGGGATGTGCTGTGGGGTGTGCTGTGGGGTGTGCTGTGGGATGTGCTGTGGGATGTGCTGTGGGATGTGCTGTGGGGTGTGCTGTGGGATGTGCTGTGGGATGTGCTGTGGGGTGTGCTGTGGGGTGTGCTGTGGGATGGGCTGTGGGATGGGCTGTGGGGGTGTGCTGTGGGGTGTGCTGTGGGATGTGCTGTGGCCAGGCAGCCACACAAAGCAGCAAAGGGCTGGGCTGCAAAGCTGCCTTTGAACAGGAAGGCTGACTTCTGTGAAGTGCAGGATTTAAAAAATTTCCTTATGTTAGTTCAGTTTAGTTTAAGCTGGGATTATTGAGAGTCTCATATGTCCTTTGACCCTTTCAAAATTCAATGAAGTGCCCAAAGAGACTTGAGACTTAGGTTTATCTTTAACTAGAAGTGGACCAAACACGTGTGCATCTATTCACGCTTTTAGAAATTATGTTCTCTTTTTGCATGGCTAATGGTATTCGCTTAATGTTTAAGTAGATCTTCTTTCCCCTCAGGCTCCTTTTCTCTAATTACTCTTCTTCAGTAATTACTCATTTTTATGACTTAAAAAAATCTCTCTCAGACCAACACCATCAACTTTTACGTGCAGACAATTCAATGCTTTCAGAAAAAAATTGGAGTAAACTTTGAGTTTAGAAGCACCAAAGAGACTACAAAGGATTCCATAAACTTTGTCAGAATCACAGCAGGGAATAATTCTGCAATTACATTTTTTGGCAAGCAAATTCCTTACAGCACATTTTAGGCAATATAATTCTGCTTATAAATATGAAAAAATGAGAACTTTCTTAGTATGCACAATCTACAATGAATAAAACAGCATCAGAATTTAGTACTTAGTAGTAACAAGCTGAACAAGACAAATCCAATCTGCCTTCTGATATTTTATTCAGAAGAAAATGAAATTTTGTTTGCTACTTACAGTGAAATAAAAATACGTTCACAGTCCAGAATATTTCATTTGATTATCACAAATACTTCATCCTACTTTCTGATCTTCTAAAACTGACTTCAATTTAATTTTTGAAATGCACTTGTTTTATTCCTGCATCCTGTAGATAAAAATAATGTTATAAAAACCCAGTGTCTGTAAATAGTTTAGGTCACTGTTGCATCTCTGCATCTAACCCACGGATCAGGATGATGAAAATATTAAGGTTATCTGAAGTCATCTGATGGAAGGAAGCACATGAGAGCAATTGCATAAGAAGGAAATGAAGACATACTTTCCTCTCTAGATTTTTGAGATACTCTGAAGTCTCAAAACTTGTACTGAAAGAAGATACAATTTTTCCGTTTTGGTTAATCAGAACAAGCATTTGCAATTTAAGTACCTACTCTATCTACCTGTGACAAAATCCCCCCGTGCTGAAATGAATCACTACTGTAGGAACTTATCACTTTTGTCCCTATGCCTCTGTTACAGGCATCAATCTGTAATAAATGTTGGGAGCCCATTTAGGGGAGAAATCTGTTTGCCTGCTACTGACTTATGGAGAATCAAAACTGCAGCCAAATCAACTCCCTGGCAGGTCACCTGGGTTTTGCTGCAGAACAAAGAGCCCCTGTGACACCTGGGGGTGCACACACTGCAGGGGTCAGGGTGCTTGTGTGCTTGCCTAGAGTTAGAGCACACAACCCTTCATTTCAAACTTCTCCACCTTGAAGATGCAAGTCCTTTGACAATGTACAGCTGGGCAGAATTGCTGCCTTCCAGCACTACACACAACAGGAGCTCTTACGTAAGTATAAGCAAAATTTCCAGGAAAGACCACATTCCTGGCTGAAAAGCTTCCAGAGCAGACATTCTTTCAATACCACATGTAGACTAAAGGGAGGATGAAGGCAAAGAATTCCTGACAAGGGACTCTATAGGCTTAATTCAATTTTATCATAATCCAGGAATGTGAAGCTCTATGGTCTCCAGATGTTTTTGCCAGATGGGGCCACAGCATTAGGCATTCCACCAGTGCTAATCTGGTTTCAGTGTTCTGTAAGGGAAGTCTAGAACATTACACAAACACAGCATCTCCTCTGGGACACAACCTGGAAACAGTGCAGAGGGAGGTGCAGGAAACTACAACCTGCAGATTTTAACCCACAGAGAAGAATTACATGGGTTCATCACAGTCTTCCTAAGAAGACTAAAGAAGGTGACAAAGTTTGGGTAAAATGGGATATAGTTTCTCAAGCTTATACAACAAATACATATCTCTATATTCCACAGAGCTACCTACAGTCTGATTATGTATGACACAACTGTCAATTTTTCAGTGCAGATATCAGCATCTGAGAGAATCCAGTGCGACTAATGGAGCCTTGACCATGAGCCAGGGAACTAAAAAAACTCTTCTAAGGACACATATCCTTGCCTCACCCCTTTGGATACCAAAACCAGAGGTAATGATCACCAGGAACAGCAGAGAGGGAACGAGCAGCTCCTGGTTCTGTGCTGGACTGTGCACCCTTCTGAAGTAGCTTGTACACCACCAGTAACAGATAAATCAATTTCTCAATACCTCTAAGTGGCAATATCTTTCTCTCCACCGTGAGAATTTTGTTTGTGTTGTTTTGTTCCAAGTACAAAGAAGTTTCCAAAAGGCCACTTCAGCTGGAACAGATCCTGTTGAGCCCAATGGAAAGCCTCTCCTGTTGACTGCAGAGAGCTTTGGACGTAAGTGAACAAAGAGCTTTCCTGCACTCCCTGCTCCAGTTAACCACTTCCTCATTAGCTGCAGCCAGCTGCGTCACTTGGAACGGATCCTTTGGGTATAAGAGTTCATGGTGTACAGTAGCACCAGGGAATAGAGCTGAAAGCCACAACAACAAAATGTATAAATAGATAAGAGTTCTGTGTAGAGAACCTGGTTTTCTTGCTGCAGCCCCCCAGCACAGTTCTCTGGGGCAGTCTTGGGAGCCCCGTTCACGTGAGTACTCCAGGCTGGAATCTGCTATCTAAGACACATGTTTGAAATGGAAAACACGTAGCTCAAAGACTTGAAGTGCACCCACCCTGTAAAAAGCTGGGTTTGGAAAAAGTCAGAGAATTAATCTAAAGCATTCTGCTGTAGACTTCAATAATTGACAAAACCCCAAACAAAAACCACACACACGCAAGCCGAACAAAACCCTCTCCTCAACAGAGTCTAAAAATACAGTTACACAGAGATCATGGCTTCCTTTCCTGCCACCCAGGGCCTTCTGCTCCCCAAACACTCCTGTCATTGGTTCAGGCTCAGAGAGGAAGTGGTTGCTGCAGCAATGGCAACCCAATGAAAGCTCTTTATCTCCTACATTCTTGATGTTTTTATAGCATGCAGAAAGACCCGACAGCAAGACCACAAACTGGTTGCATGGCAACACAGCTTGACCTTCCCTAGTACTTTTCAGAAAAATAAAGAATTCAGAGGAACTTCGAGAATTCTTTGACATATGTCATGTGCCTGTAAATTATTCCTTGGGAAACACAACAAGCTATAATTAAGGAAAAGAATGGAAGAAAATATTAAAACATGAATGAAACTCACTAAAAATGTCCATGGCCAAACAGGTCTCACAGGTTGGTCAGTAATCTAATTTCAGTCATATTTTAACTGCTGACAAACTTTTACAGCAGTACATATCTGCATTACTTTTAAGTTAAAACATTGCTTTTTTAGTGGTTTCTAATAATTTCTACTATTTCTACAGGCTTATGACTTTGAAACATTTATGACAAATGTTTTTATTCTAAAAGCTTCATGAACTCTCAGCTTTGTTAAGCAGACAACGCCATGCCTCAATGGGAATACTCAGGGATTTCTCCAAGAGCTCAAAGGCAGGGTAAATGCCTCTTGAAGAATTTGCTCACTAACAAATCAAGTGCTCTTGTGGACAGTGTCTCAGATTTGTTTTAAATCTCTCTCCCTTATCTGAAAAGTTTGGGGTGGGAAGAGAGGGAGAGGATGTCACACTGCCTGATAGGTGTTACCAAAACAGTGAAACCTCTAACATGTGGCATTTCATGCTGGGCCTGGGAGCTTGACTAGGAAGATTTTAGCAAAGTAGTTCAGGGAACAGCTTTAGTGGAAGCTCATGGCAAACTGTTCCTGCACTGTCACTTTCCAGCCACTCGTTAATCTTTCAAATATTCCATTCCTCCATCTCTCACATTCATTCCCAGGATGAATACATATAAGGAATGTTAATGGTTAATGATCCAACCTGGAAACCTGAATTCTCTATTTCCCCTTTTTTTTGTGGTGGTTGTTTTGCCTTGTGTTCTGTCTGGACTGCAGGATCCTCCTGAGAGGCAGATAACCATCTGGGCACTCTGAATTCCTCACTGCCACGGCTGAACTGTCTCCAGCACCTCAGCCACACAGATGAGTTACACAGTGGAACAGTAGAGCAGGGATATTCCTCAGCTGCACCTTCCTTCATCCTCAGCATCCAATACACCCACATCCCAGTCTTGGACTAGCAAAGCCACCACAGACAACCAAGCTAAGCAGTGCTTCTTTAATATTTTCTTCTATCCAGGCCACAAACAATTAGTTAAACCCAAATAAATTAATGCTGCTAATTCTACTCTTTGATTGAAAGGATGGTAATGAGCAATTTGCTGCCTCAGCTGGTCACAACTGTCACCAAGAGGCAGCCACTGGTTTGGCTCAGTGGGAAGCTCACAGTGTCATTTCTGTTGGAGCCAAGTGCTCATCTTGCTGTGAGCACAAATGCTGGCAAGTAGGGCAATAGGTGGGGAGAATTCTGGCATTTCCAGTGGGATCCATCAATATGGTTTATATTTTTATATTTATGTATAAACCATACACAAGGTTTCTGTAGATATTCTAGTATCCACTATATTCTTTGTATCCTCTAGCTGACCATACTAAATCTGCTGTCTGCCCATTCTCTTGTCATGACTCTGAGCTAACAGCCACCTGATATAATCTGGACCTCCAAAAACTCATACTAAATAAACAAATAACACCCAGGAATTAAGTTGCTTTAGAAAAGAAAAAGCACCCCAGCTATACAATAAAATAGAACACATAACGCAGTGCTCTTAAGAAAAAATATTTAGTGCCAAAAAAGAGGGCAGAAATGAAAAAATCAAAAGAAACTTTTTATTCCAACTTGTTTCTTTAAATTTAAACTGCAAAACCAATAATTATGATTGAAAAATATTTAAGGTGTTTAAAGTGAGGCCTAAACACAGAAGAGAACATAGTGTTGTAAACCAAGCTCTTTTAGGGCAAGGCAAGGTGCAAGGTTGTATTTAGGGCTGCTGGATGACAAGCCATGTCATTTTCCCATGGCACTCAGTGACATTAAAACTACAGAGTCTGGCAAGCATGACTGATCATTGCTTTATTTTCTCATTCTTCCAGTAATTTCTAACACACAAACATATAATGACCATCAACAGAGAATACAAAAGCTTAGATCTGATGACCAACCAGGGCTTCCAAAAGGGCAAACTGTGTGTTCAATTCAGTGGTTTTAGTGACGGGTCAGGGCTCTTCTTTCACAACTCAGAGGATTCCCATTGCCCAGTTCTTCCTGAGCTACTGAGAACAAATAAAAGATTGGCATTCTAGCACCTGAATTTTAGTGTGTGGAAGAGAGAAAATGAAGTGTGAGTTTCAGCCTTGGTTCATACAGTATTTCCTATGTTATCTGTCAGTGCTGCCTTCATGAAAGCCAGAAAATTCCACATGGAGCAAATCTGCATCACAGTTCCCCCCAAAGGTACAAATCCAGCAGATCTAGTCTCATGGCAGTCTTCTATAGTCCTCTATTCTTTTTTTATGGGCAAAATAGGTTAGAAGAAGAAGGGTGACTATGCAGCATTATGGATCTGCTGGCTCTTGGTGAGCTCCTAACAAGATTCAGGAGCAGCACTGAGCACAGGACTGGTACAGAACACACTGACTGCAGGTGACTCCCTGAAAGTCACTTCATTTTTGGTGCCAGAGCTCACCAACTGAGACCCAAACTCTCATGTAGCTGCCTTAACTTGGGAAGGCTCTTTTTCTTAAAAATAGACCTTCCATTTTTCCTCTCAGCCCTGATGTGTGCTACAGAGACACAACACGTTCTTCTACAGCCAGAAGGTTTGAATTGGAGGCTTGCTATTTATATAGTTATTCCAGTCCTTGACTGTGCCACAAAGCCCTGACAGCCCCAACTACTGAACAACTGACTTCCCTGACACAAAGACAGCCAGGGTGGCCAAAGGTCATTCAGACCAATAAATGCCCATGAACGATCAAGTTTCTCTTCTTTTGTTTTATGTGAGGACATGAAAGGATAATTCAGTAATTTCATTACAACAGAAAGATCAAACTAGCATTGGTGTTTCACTTGCTGTTAAAGCCAGTCCTGCAGGGCTGAAACACTACACTATTCCTTGCCCTTCCATTTGTAGTTCCTTTTCTTTCCTTCCCTTTTCTATCTAGTGGTGAGATTCACATTACAAAACTCTCAACCTTTACAAAATGGATGCTTTCATCTTTGCAGTGAGGTGCCTGTGAAGTCAGTATGATGTGAAAGGTTTTCTGCAGTTTACTGCCTTTGCCACATGAGTGACTGGCAGATGTCACTGTGGTGTCACTGTCCCACCTTTGGGAGGACACACATTTGGGGCAACAAAAACACAAAACACACTTTCTCAAGCCTAGAAATGCAAATCTGAAGGGAAACTTGCAGAGACACACTTGTCTCTCCACTCATCCACAGACCAAACGTTTCCTCAAGGCCATTTGAGTGATATTTCTTCTTCCAATGACATCAGAAGAAAAAAGTGACATTAAATGAATTCTCAGTTACCATCAGACATCATCCTCAAAATAATTTTCTACACGTCACAACAACTTCATTGAAACTCCTAAAATTGCAATTGCCCCCGCAAGAATTCAAACCCATGAACAAAAATGGGCTGTTTTGTCCTTTCAGAAATGCAGTAAAAGACAGGAGTCCATCTCAGCCTCTCAGAGAATATCATCAGCCTAAAGACTTGTATGAGTAGTTATTGAGAAGCTCAAAGAAGCAGAACTGCCTTATAGTTTCTTTAAATGAAAGATTTGATGTGGTTTAGAAAGTTATATGAAAAAGGTGCTGAAAGAAGATGAGGTAAGAGCTATCCAATAATTAACCTGTGAAACAAGATGAAAATAATAAAGAATAACCCAGACATGGCCTGCAGTGTGAGCTCAGTGTGGGCTGAGCTGCTCTGAGCTCCCACAGTGAGATTGTTTCCAACACCCAGGCCAACGTTTGCAGGTAATCCCAGTGGAGACAACCAACCCAATATTGCCCTCAGGACTGTCCCTATTTTCTCTCAGCTTTTCTTAACCAGAACTTCTCATTTATTACTGTTTTTTGGAACAAAAGCTGAAGGGACTTATAACTGAAGCCAAATAACCATTCTCATCTCCTGCTGCTGAGTGTTTCACTTGATCCAGCCACTGTCTTGCTGCATCTGGACTGAAATATTAAAAGCAGCAGTAGTTTGACTTAATCCAGTCTTGCTCTGACAGTGATTCCGACGGAGGCACTTGAGTGCATGTGTTGTCTATTTACTGGCTGTCTGTTTATATTGCTAACAATGATGTTGATACTGCAGCAGGTCATTGCCAGTTAAGTAAAACACAAGTTTATGTTACCATCAACTATTTATTTTAACACTGACATAAGCAGTGCATTGTGTAAATATGTAGTGGTATTTTTCTGTTAACAGAATTGTATTTAAAATTCGTGTTATCAGTAACAGCAATATGAAAATGAACCAGTTACAGTGAAGAGATTTGTATCTGAAGTAGATTTGTATCTAAATCTAATCTAAAGTAGATTTGTACCTAATGAGCAGAGACATTAACTGACTAACAAGTGCCATTACAAGAGATTCTTCTCTTGCTGGTAAAAACTCCACTGAATTTTAGTTGCATGTTTTACTGTGTCTACTTTAGGCTCAGAAAGCCACAATGAAAATGGCTCCAGAATGTTTTAGTTGCTGATAAAAATAATAGCAATTATTAAATAAAAATGATTCATTGTATTGGAAATAAATGTCAGAATTTTTTTTCTTTGGAAGGCTCTTATGCCTACAGGGAGCTAGGGAAGGGACTTGAAATTCAACAGACATGTAGTCTTTGCATAAATACTTATGCATGAAAATCCCTTGGCTAAATATAAACCTTTAAATTTAAGTCTTTGCAAATACAGCTCCATATTCTCAAAGAAGCTTTTTTAGGGCTTTCCAGAAGAATTATCAAAATACTCTGTTCTTACTGCACACTCTCACAGATCCTACTATATTTAGGATGTATGTTTCTTGTGTTCTTTATCACAGATTTTTTTTGTATTGCTTATTCTCTTCTATCATATGGCACCGT
Organism: Sylvia borin; assembly: GCA_014839755.1. Lineage (NCBI taxonomy): Eukaryota > Metazoa > Chordata > Aves > Passeriformes > Sylviidae > Sylvia > Sylvia borin. Next base: position 971,682 of record CM025974.1, read on the forward strand.
GTCCATTTGAAATGCTCATTTTATCCATGACTCCCATTATCTCGAGTGCAGCAGCCTGTGCAGTGCATCCCAAGGTTCCAGCACTGGTGAGAAGAGGCAGCAGCTCACGTGAGGCTGGATGATCACACAGCACATGATGGCCCTGCCCGTGGCAAGGGCTGGGACCAGGTGACCTTTAAAGGTCCTTCCCAACCCAAACCAATCTGCCATTCTGTGATAGTCAAGCTGTTTTGTTTTTTTTTTCTCAGAAGTTTGCAAAATCCCCCCAAGATAATTACAATCAAAAACTATGCTGAAGGAAATCTTACTCAGCTTGGAAAGGCAGGCAGCCAGGAGCTATGGAAAGGGATGGGTGCCTGATTGGATCTGAATGCACTTGGGTACCTAAACACTGGCACAATTAAATAATCATGCACAACTTTTTCTCCCTATTCGAGGCAGTTGCATACTAATGTGGATGGTTTTACGTAGGGCTTCTGCTCCATTTGCTGAAGTGCTGAAAAACACTCTGGGAAGGGCAAACAGTGGCAGCTCAAGGTCACATGAAGTGAAGGCTCCACATGAACACACGTATCCTCTGGGCATCAGCAGCCCGAGGCCCTGCCTCTGATGCAGAAGGGTGAGGAATGACCACATTTAAGCAATGGAGGTGACACAAAGCAAATCACTTAATCCCAAGTTTTTCACAAGCAATTGCTATTGTCTCGCTCCTCATCGTCTGGGTACCCCACTGGACACAGGAGACCTGGTTTGGAGAAATGGTAACTAGTTACAAGATTGCCAGCTGCTAAAGTCTGTGAGAATTGTGTTTCCAGTTCCACCCTGGAAAATCAAGCTCCAAGTGTTAAATACTCAAAAAAGGTGAATATTTTCAACTATTGTCTCAATACAGACTTTCATCATCTGCAAAATTATAGAACTTGTTTATTTATGGAAGTGTAATGAAAATAAATTGATTAATGTTTAAACATTCAGATACTTTAGTGGTGAGCATCACTCAAAACCATGGTAGACACTGGTTCCCATTTGAGAGATGTAAGTTAGTGGGAAAAAAGACAAAAAAATTGTCTCATGAAAACATGGTGCTCACACCAGCTTCACCCAGCCTTTTCAGGAGCCAGTTTTATAGAAGATGTATTCAAAAAGCAGGCAAACCAAAACTGTATGGGCAACATTAATTCTGGCACCTCCTAATTCTCAGTGCCCTTGAACTCCTAAATAACGATTTTGAAATCAGTCTACATTGATACCAAAATTATAATTTCCCTGCTGTCTTGGAATCTCTGCAAAAGGACAGAGGCGACTGAAATCTTTGCAGACAGGTGAAAATGAAGTGAGGTGGTTCTGAGCTCAGAGTAGCAGCTTGCAGACGTACTTTTTCCTGTTTGTGCTTTTATTTGTGGTTAAATAAAAGCATTCAGCTTTCAGTTCTTATCTTTTCAATGCATTATATTCATGCTACAGGAAACAAACATCAGTATTTTGACCCTGTGGGTTTTTTTTTTTTTTCTGAAAACAAGACATTAATACAGGATAGAGCAAGCAACAGCAAAACTTCAGTTTTTAAATTGGAGAAGCAGCAAAATTCATTTTGAAAGCTTCTTGGTTCACAGCTGAAAGGCTTTGTACAAAACTTCATCGTGGAGTGATATTTTCAGCTGTAATATAGGGGTTAGGAATGGAAATGCTGACAGGCCCATAATTACAGAAGCGGAGCGGGCACCACTATGAAGTAGATCAGATAGGCAACTGCTTAAATTCAGTACAAGGTATCAAAAGATGTTCCTGTCTGTCCTCATTAAAGTGGCACTTGAAATTCCTTTTAACCTCTGTGACTCAAATTATTAATTTGATGTTCATCAGGACACACAGACCAGGACTGGTACTCGCATGAATACACCTCATTTTGTGCTTCAAACCAAATTGGTGGATCATCCTCTATGGTTAAGCTCATAGAAACTGCAAAAATAAATGGCAAGGCTCAGAACATTTTATTTTACAGGACACAAGCAGAAGCCATGTAAAGTAACATAAAAATGACTCACCCATTCCAGTGTTCTGTGAGGTTTTAAAGCTTCTCTATAGATACAGATAAACAATGATATATTTGTGTGCAATTACACTTTGGGATACTGAGGGGGAAAAAGTGCCAACACCTCTGTTCACTGGATTCTGCTTGACAGCCACCTCATATATTGGCATGAAACTCTTGATGCCTGCACAAATTCCATGCATTCTATCGTGTATGAAAGAAGATCAAGCCTGGAGGTCCAAGAAGGCAGCTGGGTGAATAATATGCTCATAGTCTGTATAGATTTTAATTTATGTTGTTATTTCCAGCAAAAACATTCATTACATTGGTAGCATGATTATAATGTGCACAGTATATTCTATTTCTGCAATATATAAATTCTGAGATTTCATCTGACAGTTGTCTGATGTTATAATGTTCTTTTCTTCAACAAACACAGAAAGAGCAGCAGGAGGTTACTTTGAATTATTTCCAGCCATATACTCTATATCATGACTCCAGCAAACTCACTCCTATTCCCTTCTCTGCACTAAGGTGCATAAAAATGACAGAAACAGTGAATTTACCTCTCTTGCATCTAGCCAGAAAATCAAACTTTTGATGCCAAAACTCTTCTGAACAAGCCCTTTTTCAAGCATAAAGAAATACCTTTCTTTAACAAAGTGTGTGTTGCATTCTGTACAAATCTAGGTCTACAGCTCTTATCAAGTAAGGGAAATAATGAATGTCACATTCCACAGAAGCTTGCCTCACTGGAAATGGGATTGATGGTGTTTTTGATGACTAGGTAGAGAAAGAAAACATCTCACTGAACAGAAAGTACTTTCCCATGGAAAGCTGGAATAGTACTATTTTGAGTAATGCCCTACTTAAGCACAGGGACACCCTCACTGTGTCACTCACACAAACGTGATTTGCATGTTTTGATGGTTTATAATTCTGCCTCAGACTCCAGCAATGCCTTCTACAAGATGATTCATAAGATTATTATATTTGCATATTTCCCCCATTCCTGGCAGCAAAAGCTTCCAGGGGCCATCAGTTCCAGGAGTGCACCACGACAGGAGAGCACGAGCAGCAAAACAAAAAGGTCCCAATGCCTACTGGTGTCACTCCTCACTGAATGTGGAGCAAACTGGGGCTGCCAGGATTCCTGCACTTGTAGTCATGGGATGTTTTCATTTTCTGAAGGGGAAAACACGTTTTCTCCTGAGGAGGTCAGGATTTCAGATATCAACAGAGGACGATGGAATTTTGTAGTTCCAGAAGAAGGGGCCAGATGAAGAAGATTTTTGACTGCTAACTCACTCGCTGAAGAAGATGAAGCAGCAAAGCAACAAATGCCAGAACAGAACCATGTACTGTCTTACCAAGCCAGGCTCATTCCTCTGATATCTACTGACCAGAGAAAACCTTGCTTCATCTTGTGCCGTTGTGTCCATATTATATAGCATTTAGCAAATAAACAGGTTTACAATTTTATTAGAAGTCCCTAGGAAACAGTTGAAATTTTCTAACATAATTTGGTCCTCTGGTAGCACAGTTTAAAGAACACATAAATGTGAATGTCATCTGCAAAAATGCGGAGAGTAAGACAAAGCACTTTACCTAAAGCCAGCAGAGTTCTATAGAGTGCCTTCAGGACAGAATTGTCTTGCATGTCACACACAGCTCCTCATTCAGTGAATTCTCTCTTAGGTTCATATTTTTGCATTCTTAGTGCAAAAGAAGAGGAACTCCCACTGGCTTTGCTGTGTGGAAGGGGACCTGAGAAGGGCATTAATCTTGCTGGCCAGCATGTATAGGAATGCTGTCAATTAATTACAAGCATATCAAATGCTTGACTGCAGATCGTGTCCGTGGTGTGCTTTTCACTTACTGATTTACAGTCACTGGGAGGAGGTTAGAGCGAAAATGTAACTACAAATCAAAGTTAAACATGGACAAGGAAATTTATCTCTGTTTTCAAGACAGACACTTCTGTGTGCTGGGCATCAACCAGGGCTGTGGTGATGAAACAGCAGAACTGTGTTTGCTCCTGGCAGTGACAAAGTGGGGAATCGCTCCTGGAGCACAGGACTCTGTTAGTTTAGATGCTCTGCATCCTATAAAAGCCAGGATCTAAAATAAAGCAAATGTTCACTACTTTCAGAGATAAAACATTCAGAAGAGTTCACATCTCCAAATGGAAACCAAGGAACATGACATCCTGCCAAACAGCACTTGGCAAAACAACTTCTAACAAAATATGCATATACTGGTGCACTGATAAATATTACTTGCAAAAAGTATTAATAAACCACCTGAAATCCTAACTATTAGCATTATTGCTAGCTCTGTGATTCTCCTTAAGAAACAATCCCCAAATAGTCGATGGTTTAAAAGAATAAAAATTTTAAAAATAGTTATCAAAAATCCTCTATTGAAGTTTTGTGCTTACATGCATTGTTTACAAGGTACAACAAAAAGTGAAATAAATAGACAAGTAATTTTTAACACTGGAGAGAGGGCATCAGTAAAGTTCCAGAGGAATTTGTGCTGGGTCTGAAAGCGTTCCACTTGTCATTAACGACAGTTGTAGCAACTTCAGATCGTTTGAACCCAACAAAGATGGAAAGCTACATTTTTGAAATTAACCTCCCACAAAAAGGATTCAAAAGAGGGAGTGGGAGGCATATTACAGAGAGTACAAAGAGAGAAAAGGAGAGAACAGAGGATACAGTTACAGTGATCACTTGCAGCCTGCGAGGCTCAGAGAGCAACTCTTGATTAGATGTAAAGCTCAGTAACTTTATCTCCTTGACCTTAGAGGGAATGAACACCTGGGACGTCAGCTTAAAATTCTTTAGCCCAAATTCACCACAGGGTCACCTCAGCACTGCGGATGGAAGAGGTGAGGGAGGAAAACTCTGGCTTCACCATGATCTTCTACACAGAGAGGAACCAGAGCTCCCAGTCTGCTGCTGCTCAGCCTGTGTCACACAGCTCTGGTTCTGAAACAGAGAGGTGCAGCTTCTGCACAGAGAGGTACAGGGCTGAGCAGTGTGAAATTATCTCAGGAGGCCAGCTGAGAGTAAAGCAGACCTCCCTCTTGGCAGTGCAGGAATAAAGGGAACAGAGGACATGAGCCTTCAATCCTGGGCGAGTTATTTCTCACTCTTATGCAAGTGCAGTGCACATCCCAGGGCTGTCCTGTCCTAAGGTAACCATTGATTTGTGGAGTTGTTCAGAGTCTGCCTGAAAAGGATCCTGCACTCAGGATGTCAGAATGGCTTTATGCCACCCACAGGTCTTTGCATTTTTCTGACAGCCATTCCCCAGGCAGCTTCATTAGACAGATATGCTCAAACACTGGCTTCTGTCAAGAAACCTTTCACAGAAGAGTTTGCATATTTTTTGAGATTATAAAAAATGCTAAAGATTATTTATCAGGAAAAAAACCCCAGTAACTCTTTATTCTATCAGTATAAACGCAACATATGAAGAAATAATCAGTCTTTGAAGCCTAAGAAATTGTTTTAAACTAGCACCAATATGCAGATATGTGAAATAGTAAAAAAAAAAAAAGTCTACTGATGCTCTACACCTTTTAGACTTTGCTGTTATAGTTTTTCTTTTCCTATTTTCTAGAATATCATAAGCAGATGCAGTGCACTAATTTGCTGCAGAAAGAACACAAGGAATGAAATTTTCAGCTGGCTTACTGAGGTGAACTTTATATGTCAACTTGCAAAGTTTGCTTGCCTCCAGAACAGTTTTTGTTTAAATCTGACATATGCAAACAATTTGCACACCTAAGTCAGTGGGGTGATGAAATGTTGATAGAGCTGAAAGTCCTTTTGCTTTGAAACTCTTGACTGGAAGATGTCAAAGGTCCAAAAGTAAAAGAAGGATTTGCAAGATACGACAGGCAAAAATGAACCTCAACAGCTCTGTCATTATTTTTATGCCAGTGATTGCATGATAACATATTTAATCAGCAAGTCTATTTCTTTTCCTATATGGTTTCCTTGTATTTCCAGTTTCCAAAAAATGGAAAATACTTTTAAATGTCACCTGATGAAGCAAGTGATTTCCATTGCTATAAACCTTATTACTTAAATTCCTTTCTCTGAAGAATGCATTCTGTGTCCTTCCTTTTTCCCTTACTTTTCACTTCTTTTCTTCTAACTGACAAAATGGGTAAAAATGTTTTAAACCAAGAGCGTTTCCACTGTGGTGTAACCTGTATTTAAAAAGCAAGATCCCAGAGAAATGAGCGCTCGGCGCAGGAGGGGGGAGGATCAGGCACCACCCCTCGGCACCAAGAGAAAAAATTCATGCTACAATTTCACACAGAGAATCGTGACTGGTAAGAATGAATATTCATAGAGAACTGCTTAAGGGAAGTGTGAATAACCTGATATAAACTCAACAAAATGAAGCCTGGTAAAGCACAGTGGCAAAGCTTTAATCAACTTCAAGACTAAATTCTGGTTGTGGCTGCTGAAGACCTTGCTGAAGCAGCTTCACTGCAGCCTCTTGCTCTTGCACCCACACGGGTAACACTGCTCAGAAGGGTGAGGCAGTGATTTCCCAGGTCAATATCGACTGAGATGAGATTTAGGCAGCTCCAAGGCACAGGTTTACACAGGGACTCTGGGACTTTCAAACAGCACCAGCACCAAAACGAAGCAGAGGTCCTACATCTTCCAAAAGACCAGGTGAAGGGACAGCTGAGCTGCACAAACTCAGAAAGGCCAAACAAACCCCAAGCTGGAGACTGAATTTCCATTAGATCTGTGAATCAAAGACATTGTCCTTAAAACACATGATCTACTAATCTACATTAATCATCTTCAGCAATGTTTTTTTTATTTCCTTTGATCACAAATATCTTGCAACCTCATTTTTTTTCCCCTTAACTCACTGTTCTTGTCAAAGGTTTGGATTGGCTACAATGCTGAGTTCTCTCCTTCCCCTACCATTAAATATGCATGAATACTTCAAAGCCTAATGCTTTACTGCACACTTACTGTTACATGGAAGTTTGTGAGTGGCCCTAGGGAATGTCCTCAGCTTTTCTGTAACAATAAACTCAATCAAGTGCTACCTATAACATAAGCTTAAAGCAGCTCACTTCATTTGCAAGTCTAACTTCCAAAACTGTGGAAAAGGCCTGCAAACAAAGATGTTAAGTATAACAACCCATGGAAAGGAATGCAATTGCTGAGAGCCTGTAAACGGCCTCCTTGCAAAGCTTGAAGACATTCTCTGACTCTTGGTCTTGTGTACAAAGCAAGTGACACTGGTTTAAATAACAGGAATATTTCCAGCCAATGTAAACCAGCTTAAAAACCAAAATATGACAAAACATAGCATCCGTGAAACACTTTTGTTTGGCTTTGCTTTACAAAATGGTAAAATGTGAAAGGAAAATTGAGAAACAAGAAACAACCCGAAACTGAGTTAGGAGAAAACTTGGTGTATGCACACATCTCCTGCTCCTGAAAATTCATTTCATGTATTATAGCTGTAGGAAAAATTGGAGGGCACAATTAGCTAAACTTAATAAAGACCAGAATCCGACAGCTGCTTCCAAAAATGGTGCAAAACTCCTCAACAGGAGACTGCTGTGCAGAACTCAGGCAGCAAGCTCCACTCTGCACTTCACTGCTCACCAACTGCACCAATTAGACAGCCCTGGTATGGTCCCATTAACACGTATTTTAGAAATGCATTTGATAATAACCACATACCCTGACTGAAGTATTTGCACCTGGGTACTTTATACTCCTGGGCATATGGCTTTTTGCAGTAAACACAGAGCGTGAAATTATTTTGAATAATTTAATTTTCACATCTTAGAGTATTTTAGGGAGAAAATATCTACAACATCTTTTTTTTCCCCCCACCTCAATGTTGAGTAAATTAGGATAGTATCTGTGTCTTTTTACTCTGAAGAACGGAAAAATATATACGTATTCACATGTGAAGATACATATTTATATCTTATGTGATTAATGTATGATGTATTATAGATATACCATTTAACTGATTCTATTAGAGTTGACAAAATTTAATCAAAAGCTATTCTTATGGTAATGAGAGGGAGATGCTTTGAATAGTTGTGATAGTAGGATGTGTCTTGCCTACATGGAAAATCGGGAAAACTTCAGTGGAAAACTTCAGGAAAAGAAGAGTTGAGATGAGGTAAAGGGCTGATGTGTGGAGATCACAAGCAGGCAGCAGTCACTGCTCCTCAGATGCTGCTCAGGAATCAGAGCTTTGCCCAGAGCTCAGAGCCCAGGGCAAGGATGAGGCAGAGACCTGTCCCCGTGCATCAGAGCAGCTCCTTCCCTGCTGCAGAAGAACATTTTCTTCTGACGTCTCAAGTGGAGGATGCTCCTTGCTGGCCACTGACATTCCTTGGCCTGTCACAAGACAAATCACTCATGTTGTTTACTTCAGTCCTGGCCACTGAAGACAAACTGGCGTGTCTGAAAATGCCTTGGCAAAGAGGTAGGAGTAGAGGTATCTACATTTAACTTGTAATATGCTTGCAGCATGATTAAATAAAAACATTACCACCTGTTACCCTTAATTCAGTGGGAGTATCTATTTTCAATTATAGCATTTACTATCCACCCTCGAGTATGGCAAGGAACACCATGGCAACATAAACACAGTCGTGGCTGCTTGAGAAAGTTAAATTATAAATAGCAATGTATAGCCCATGAGGTCCTGGAAATAAACGAACTAATCCATAGGCATTTGTTACTATGACATAACATTTCCACTCAAATGCTGTTTGCCTCATCTCAAACTCCCTCAGAACAGATTTAGAAGTTCGGCATCACTTGACTCCAAGCAAGTTCAAGTTCAGACATGAAAAAAACCCGAGATAGTGGAGAAAATAAGCTATAGCAGAACAGTGGAGAACAAATTAACAACAACGATAAAATCCCCATTTAGGCTTTATTCTGTTTCCACTGAAGTTAATGGGGAAAAATATCCCAACACATTCCTAATGTATAACAGAATCCCCTTAACACAGACAAACGTGTTTTTATACTGAATCATCCCTGAGGAGAAAAAAAGAAGAAACAAGAAAAAAAAAAAAAGAAAAAGAAACAAAAAACTGGACTTAACTGAGTAGCAAATAGTTTAGAAATGCAAATAAACTTAGCAACCCTCTAAGACACTGGAGAAATTTTGGAACTTGGTGCTCTCTTTAGCTTCATTCTGGAGAAAGATCCATGGCAACTGTGGGAATGCAGGGATTCAATGTGAGCCCAGCACTCAAGAGGGAGCTGAATTATCAATTGTTCCAGTCTGCTGTGCACTTCCTTATTCCCTGCAAAGGCCAGGCCAAGCAAGAGCAGCAGCTTTTTGCCAGCTGGCCACTGGCCTGCTGGGGCTGGAGAGGCTTCCTCCCTTTGGAGAGACCACGGGCTCAGAAATGGAAGAAAGGAAAGGAAATCAAAGGTTCTATAAAACCAGGAGTGAACATTGAGAGCGAAGAGGTAACTGAGGAGTCTGTGGTGTGAGGACAGCAAGGTTAATGTGGGCTCACAGGCATCACAGGGGTTTGACACAAATCTGGGGCCTTAGTCTAAACATGTGATAATGTTATTTAGGTTAGGCAAGAATAAAAAAGTAAAGATTTAGAGACTTCAGCTTGGTCTCTTTCTTGTTCAGAACAATGGATTGAGAAACTTCTGTTTTCTTCTAGTTTACAGCCATTGGTTAAAGTCCACTTTTGATCAAAATCTGTATTGGATCTCCTGAGGTCAATGGAATTATTTCAGATTTACACCATGCAATTAAAATGGAATGTAAATTCTCAACATTTCTTTCTAAAAAACATGCTGTGTTTTATCACACATATTTGGTGAAATCTTGGTCTCTTTGACATCAGAGACAGCACTCATTGGTATTACTGTGGTCTAATTTCCACAGAGTGTTTTTCCATTCACACAGAGTGAAGCAAAACAAAACCTGCCTACTGAAGGAAGATTTAAATCAATTTTATATCAAGTCTATGGGATAAAATAATCAGGTAGGTTATTTAAGACTGTAATCACGTGTGTATTTAATGTGCTTCATTTGACTTGTTGCAAGTCATTGTACAATTAATTTAGTAAATGAAAATGTTTCTTAGAGGTCAGCTAATTTGCACTTTTGAAGAAAACCTGACAAAATCAGAGAAGTAGCTGGATGAGTTTAAATTTGTCAAGCATCTTTCAGAAGATAAGATTATACATACTAGGACCAGTGTTCAAATGGAGCTAACAAGTGAGACTATTTAAAATGTCTGTGTGTGACCAGGAGAGATCCAAACTTGGCATGGGTAAGAACTTCAAGAGAATTATCATTGTCTTTACCATTCTGAAAAAGACAATTTTTTGGTTCATGGTAGACTTCTGTATTTTGGGAACCTCTCAAGCAAGATGGTGCCACTAGCACAAAAGGTTATTTTAATAACCTTTTTATGAAATGAGAGCAAAAACCTGAAAATATATTCAAGAATTTGTTGTGTTTGTCTTCAGTGGCTGATTGTTAATCAAGCACTTGAGCAACAGTGTGTGTCACACTGGAGTGTCATTATCACACAATTGTTGTGTCATGCATTGTAATAATATTTTTACAGAAAAATCCCTGAACACAGTCATTAAACACATTAAACCTAAGATGACATTCAGTGTGATGAAATGGAAAATAAGGCATTCTCAGCATGCTCACAGAAAACAATTCCCACAGAGCCCAAGTATCCCTAAATCACTTGGGCAAGACTAATCTTAGAACAGACACGTAAAAACTCCTAAATAAAGGCCATGATTTTTCTGGAGAGCATATGAACAAGTCTTTTACTACAGCCATAAACATTCATGTCCTGTGACTCACATGTCCTGGTGCTTCAAATTAAGCGTGTGTGCAAGTTATGGATGTGCTGGAGCTTGGAGGGTGCACAGCAAAACCAGCTTTGGAACTGCAAAAGTACAAAACCAATAAAAGCCAAAGCTGCTTCAGCATTTTCTAACCATGAACAAGAAAAAAGATGGAAGATGCTTTTTTTTTTTTTCCCACAAGAAGAGCCACTTAATTGTCATTCCTACAATTTAGCACCCTGCATTGTACTTTAGAAAATTAAAAATAGTATTTTGATCCATATCCAAGGATTCAAAATTGGCTGATAACTTATGACCAAACTTGGAAAGAAATTATGAACTTAGGAGGAGATAAACAAGACTGAACCCAGACTAAAAGCATTATATATAAACACAGGTGAAGTTCAAATGGGGTTTCTCCCACCTACAGACTGTAAATCCATCTGTCAACCCAACTTGAAATCCAAATTACCTTTTCTTCACTCCTTTTTGAACACAGTCAATAATCCTGGGGAGCACCTTTCTCCTTGCTTTTTAGATGCCTGCAGACACTGGCAATTACACTTAAATACACGCACAATATTCCTACAGAGAGTTCTTCAGGCTGCACTGGAGGGCTCTCACAGCAAATTTGCATGAAATGTCATTATTTGTTTTATTTGGGTATAATGTCTCACAATATCTACTGCTGGTCATCAGAGATGCTCTATGAACCAAAGAAGATAAAGATAAATACAAGGAAAATTATAACTCCGTGAAAAAAACCCCGAAATTCCAAGTGAGTTTTCCATTAATAAGGACACAAATGATTATTCCTTACCCACAATGACTGAGAATATTCAAGGGTTTGCATGTGTGTGTTATCTAACCCCATCCTCAGAGTATATAATGGTTGGTTGTGTGTTAGGTTGGACAGCCAAAATGGAAAGCCTGCGTGGGTTTTAGCATCCACAACCGAGTCACTTCTGTAAGAACAGCCTGGGGAACACATTTGTCAGCTCAGCAGTCACACAGAGGAATTTAGTGAATGAATCATTGTTAGAAACGATGGGTTTTCCATTCTCTGACTAGGCAGCGTTTCGTACCCGAGAACACGATCTCTAACAGATTTGAACAATGCAGATGTCTATCAAGTGAATACTCCTGAAGGAAAAGATAATTCGTAACCTTTCCCAGTGAGTAGAGAAACTTTGTCTTCCTCTAATCTAAAGGGGCTTTATAGACTTTAAGAGCTATTAATCACCTCACTTTTTTATATCGTATGCAGCCAAGCACATGAGAATTGGTGCAGTTATATTATTTCTAACCCAGAAGTATGATGAATGAAGAAATGAAATAGACTGGACTATGGGAAAATGTATTTGACGTATCAGAGCCATCAAACATCAAGGTGCCAATATAGACATCTACACTCATTATTAGGTGCATAAACAGAAGTTGTCAGAATTTCAAAAGCACTGATCATTTGACATTAACATCAACTCTTACAAGATTTCATGTTCTCAGCAAGACAAAGTTCACCCCAAAATAAAAAAAAAACAGAAAACTCTAAGTTTTAAAAGCCAATATTGACATTCTGTGTTTTTCTTTCCCTGTTCTTTTGTTTCCAAACCTACATTATCCTTCAAAAACAAACACAGCTCATGGAGTTCTTGATAGCATCAAGGTTCTGTAGAGTGCTTTAGCTAGAAAATGTCCTAAACCAAGAGGCTGCATTTTCCTTTATGGTAAATGCAAAACTGGGCCTGTACTTTGCTAACAAAGCCCTCAAATCAAATGTGTGGTATTATTCACTCTATGTGGATACATATATATCTCTCTCTCTATATATACCTTGGAGAAAACAATTGTTGATAGTGAAAGACAGAACAAGGGAGATAAAGAGAGATGGATATCAGCCTGGTGTTCCTTGGGTAATATCTAACCCTTTCCACTGAAAGATTTTTTTAATGATTTACACTGAAGTCTGCAGAACAAAGATTGCCTTGTTTCGTTCACAGAGTTATACTGAAATGTGCAAACAGGAGTAAGGGAGAAAACGGCATATTTTTGGATTTCCATTTGCAGTGGAATTCAGTGAAGGTTTGACATCTGCTCTGCATTGCTGTACCTTTACAGCTGACCACAACTAATGTAAGGTGGCCAAACCAAATCAAGGTGTTTATTTTTTTCCAGTGCTAAAAACCAGCTCTCACGTTCATCTATTCCTTCCTGCAACAAGATCGTGCAGCAAAAGAAAATTGAATAGGTATTCTTCCCTGGTGCTAATAGTCAACTTCTGGTGCTTTCTCTCATAGGTTTTATCTGTTACAATGATTCTTCCCAGGCCATAAGATTTAAGGTGAATTTAAGGTCACACTGTAGGTGGCAAAGGTGCTGTGAGGAGAGTAGACATGACCACCCACCAAAGACCACGTCCAGCCCCTTTGCTGACAAGAGACATACACAAGGAATTCTTTGAAAGGGTAAAAAGATGCTCAGAATGGTGCAAAGAGGTTTTCTAGCTCAATAATTAACTCTGAATCCTCCTCAGACAAATACAGTGTCAGTTCCTCCACCATATTAAGTGCAAAAGGCAAGTGAGGCTGATGATGTTCTCAGAAGGCATCTCCTGACAGAATGATTAACTACAGCAGAAGGTCCTTTATGCTTCACAGTAATTCAGTATATTGTAAATGAATTGGTGTGAGATGCATGAGAGTTGTTGATAGCTTAAATTAAAATTGCACAGTAAGCCTCTGTTTTTGCTGGACAACCTCAGCTCAAAAATGCCAGATAAACGTTTTCTGCAGGGGTCATGGACATGACATGGTCCAACTATAATTTTATTTAGAAGTAATTAAAATAAATTAAATTTGATAAGATGACTTCAGCTTAAGTTTGTTTACAGTCCTCTTGCTCATGACCAACATACTGCTTTTAAAAGTGTTCCATACCTTCATATATTCCTGAAAATATGTTCTGTGGCTATGGTTGGGAAATGAAGGAAATGGACACAGCTGACCATTATTTAATCCATCTGTTTGCAGGATGAGTAGATGTAGTCTGCTCTGCAGCAGATCACTGTCCTTGAGAAAAGAATTATTTTACACTTTATACCCTACTAAAGGCGTTGCTCTACTACATACATAGAGTTATGTCCAAATATTGTAACACCTGCTGACTCTCAGGGCATAACAACCCTTCCTCAAATGCTTTCAATGAGCTGTAAATCTGCCTGAATAAAACATGTTATAACATGTACCCTTTGTACACAAAATGGGAGACTATGAAATCTTTGAAAGAAGAAGTGTACACGAAATTCAGAGGATACAAATGCTGTTTACCCATACTGTTAAAATAATTTTACATAAATAACCCACACTGGGAGAAATAATAATGCTTGAAACAAGTACTAAACAATGGATATTTTTATAAAGCAGCGAGGATAACACCTCTAAAACCAGAATTTGTTAATGCTGAAAGGACTTTTTGTTGAAAAACCATGATCTGCATTTACAGACATTCTGCAGGTCTCTGCTTGTTTGTATTCATGACAATACAGCTGCTCCTCCACACCTCATGCAGGCAGTGCTCCCCACAGATCCAACTTGGCTTTGGTTTAAACCACAGAGTGGGAGTGATTCCACCAGCCTCGGCAGAGATAATCTTGGTTGAAATAAAGAACAAAGGAAGGAAAAACCTCTCAGGACTTTAGGTACTGGTCATGCACCTACAGAAACATTAATGGTCATCCCTATTTCCAAGGAAAAAAACCCCATGACTCCTGTAGTTTATTTGAAGTTCAGCTTTCAAATTTACACAACCCAGCCTCATATCACTCATAGAATTTTACAGCAGTAACAACTCAATTTTCAGCGGGATCCAGCAAAAATGTCTTTCCATCTATTTCCCTAAAGAATAACCCCTTTCCTCACAAATCAGGAATTTCACTGTACTTCACCTCTTCCAGAAGAGTTCAATACCACACCAACCTATCACATTGGGTTTACATTTTCAGATAAAGGTATCTCTAAAGCACAAACTCATGTAATCCTTCCTGTGAAAAATTGTGGAATTCTGACTGCAGTGATCTCCAAGCCTCAGAATTTTCAGCATCTCCACTCTCTCCAATTGCTTGGTGCTCTTTTCACTTGCTTAGGAATGTGTTTTTTTAACTGATGATATTTAAAACCCACAATGCAGACTATTATAATGTTCTCTCATGTGATGTAACAAGCTATTTGTAAGAATGAACTAACACATGAAAATGCAAGGGGAAAAATAACCAAGCAGAAGGCTCATTTATTAATTGCAGCTGGAATGAAGACTGGTAACATATCCTATGGAATTACTGGAACAGATTTTACTTGCTTTATATACTAATGCAAAAAAATAGCTTTTTCTAATTTATAACATCTCAACGTTAACAAACAGATTGAATTTGCCAAAAGTACCACAAATGAGGTAAAGAATGACTTCTCATTGGCAATCACATCGGTTTTGTCAACCAACAGTTCCATCCTGACCTTATTTGCAAAGCTCTTACAGCAGATGTTATTATTTTGCTCAGCAGTTAACACGGCACTTCCTTTCTCAAATTATTTTAAAGCTGATCAGGCAGCTTGTGACTATGCACACGTAACAGACCTAAACAGCTGTCAAAAATTCAATTTACTGAGAAAGGCTCAGCCTTGAATAAGAACTGGAGTGTGCTGCCACTGCACCTCAGCAAGAACTCTTAGAACAACTCATCTCTCCTGGTGCTTATGGACGAGGAACAAATATGCATCTCCAACTCCTGTATCCTGGCTCAAAATACACCACAACAGTTCAGTCTGTAGCAAACAGCATTTCTTAGGAGATGTTTTCTTTGCAAGAAAGCATTTGGTCTCCAAGCAGACAGGTAGATAAACAAACCTCCTATAAATATTTGGGCATCTTATCTAATAAGGGCATCAAGGAAAGAAGGCCTCAGGAACAGGATCTGCAGTAGCTAATGAAGGAATTTCCTATCCACAGCAGTGCCAGAGACTCTTTAAACCTGGAGACAGCGCTGCTGTTACACTGACATCCATCAGTTTTTCCCTGTTCTCTAGAGATAAATTTAGGTTGTAATAGTCAGCCAGAGCAGCACAAACTCCCACACTGCTGCACGCACAGGTATTTACATGCAAGGTCACGACTTCCAGTTACCTGCCTGGACCTTACACAACATTTTACTGCACGTTTTTTCACAGCACACACAAAATCTGACAACAGAAGATTGGATACAGGTGCTTTGCTGACAGAGGCAACACTTCATCCTCCTGCCTGTGCCAGATTATTTTCACAGGGATGATATGGAAACCACTCTAGTGTTGGTGACAACACCACAAATTTAGGACATAGTTCTTTCTCATTCATGTCGTGAGACTTCTATGGATGGATAACTGGCAAGGCACTGCTAAAAAAAGAAAGCTGCCCAAGAAAATACTTGTGGATGTAGGTACAAAGTGCACAGGATGAAAGGTGGAAAATCGAAACAAGAGAAAAACCAGAATTTGTTAAGTCTCCATAAGAGAAACAGCACAAAAAGAGAATCTGTGCTGTTGCATAAGAAAGAACTGCATTTTTCCCACACCTGTTGAGACAAGACCACAAAAATTCTCGGGTGCTTAACTGCCATGGTGTCCAGCAGGGCAGGTACCTGAGTGTCACTGCACATCAGAGCCCAAGAGCCCGACCCTGAGAAACTGCAGCTCCTGGGGAAACTGCCCTTCCCTCAGCTGAACTTCAGAGGGACTTTGCACCCTGCAGAAGGCAGTCTGGCCTTCTCAGGAGCACAATGCTCCTGGCTTTTGAAGGGTGAGCATTGCCTCATGAGGACGGCACAGTGCAGCACCTTGTTCTACACAAATGGCAAGAAGTATCACTGTGTTGATAGTTAACGGGCAACTGAGGGTAAAAGTAAGATAACCCCACCTTCCTAGGACTGTAAGAAATGTCACAAAGATGAGCCACGATGAGAAAGACAGTGTAGGACTTCTTTAGCATGCAAATACTGTAAGGAAAAAAAGGTATTTGCTAATTTCAAAATTTTATCCGGGTTCATTTCATAATTAATAATTAAATTGATGTTAAACATCAGACATTCTAGGTTCCTCATTCAGGCATCTAAGCTACAGTGCTTGGATTAAATAATGGGTGATTCAACATAAGAGAAACGAAAAAATCGAGCATCTTTACTAATTTTGTTAACATTCTAGAGAACAAATGACATCCAACATTGCCTTCTGCCTCATCATGAATCAACCATTCCTGTTTTGGAAGAATTTTGAATTTTCTGCATCTGGAAATCTTGTTTAACAATAATGTTTCAAAATAAATTAGATCTGCTCCCTTCTGATGATGTAATGAACTGTTATTAACTAAGTGTGGTAGTCTAAGCACATCAGGAACTAGCTTGGATAAAATGTTGTCTACATTAGGGTAATGCAATAAACAAAGAAAATTATGTATTGAAAGAATAATGCCATTCAATATCACAGCATATGATATAACTTGGATGGAAACATGCTAGAATTAAACCTATGTCTATTTAACTACATGTAAATGGTGGGTTTAGCTCCGGCCTCCACCAGAAGGAATTTCCTGAGCAGCCTGAAGCAAATATTTGGTAGTTCCAGTTCTGAGGTTCAGAGAACTGTTAATTTGCCAAATGTGAAGACATGGACAAAACGACCATTGAGATTACTAGTCTGTCACACCCGCGAGGACTTCTACACACATATTGCAAAAAACCACAACTGTGTGGGAAAACACTCCCCTGGATGGAGCCAAAGAACAAATGTGTATATTCATTAGCGGATTAATGAGCGAACTGGGGCGCTCCGCCCGGGACCCTGGGCCGGGACCCTCCGGGGGAGCCGTGACATGACCGTGGCAGGGCTGTGACATGACCGGAGTGGGGCCGTGACATGACCGGAGCGGGGCCGTGACATGACCAGCCCAGGGCCGTGACATGACCGGAGCGGGGCCGTGACATGACCATGGCAGGGCCGTGACATGACCGGAGTGGGGCTGTGACATGACCAGCCCGGGGCCGTGACATGACCGTGGCAGGGCCGTGACATGACCGGAGTGGGGCCATGACATGACCGGAGCGGGGCTGTGACATGACCGGAGCGGGGCCGTGACATGACCGTGGCAGGGCTGTGACATGACCAGAGTGGGGCCGTGACATGACCAGCCCGGGGCCGTGACACGACCGGAGTGGGGCCGTGACATGACCGGAGTGGGGCTGTGACATGACCAGAACGGGGCTGTGACATGACCAGAACGGGGCCGTGACATGACCGTGGCAGAGCCATGACGTGACCGGAGTGGGGCCGTGACATGACCAGCCCGGGGCCGTGACATGACCGGAGCGTGGCCGTGACATGACCGGAGTGGGGCCGTGATATGACCGGAGTGGGGCTGTGACATGACTGTGGCAGGGCCGTGACATGACCGGAGTGGGGCTGTGACATGACCAGCCCGGGGCCGTGACATGACTGTGGCAGGGCCGTGACATGACCGGAGTGGGGCTGTGACATGACCGGAGCGGGGCCGTGACATGACCGGAGTGGGGCCGTGACATGACCAGACCGGGGCCGTGACATGACCGGAGCGGGGCCGTGACATGACCGGAGTGGGGCCGTGACATGACCGGAGTGGGGCCGTGACATGACCAGACCGGGGCCGTGACATGACCGGAGCGGGGCCGTGACATGACCGGAGTGGGGCCGTGACATGACCGGAGTGGGGCTGTGACATGACCAGCCCGGGGCCGTGACATGACCGGAGCGGGGCCGGAGAAGGGCGCCCCCTGGCGGGACCGGCGGACCTTCGCGCGCAGCTCGGCGCAAATTGCGCGCCCATAGAGCGCTCGTTCCCCTCCGCGATGCCCAATCCGCGGCAGAAATAACCAAATAAGACAACGCCGAGGTTTTTTTAGTACTCGCAGGACACTAAAGCATAAAGCACCATCTCCTTTCCAAACGCCATCAGGCCTTTGGGCACCTAATTGCGCCCACAAACACTTCATGAGCAGCAGTAACTCCAGAGCACGTGTACTCCGCGTAGGTATTACTGTCTTAAACAGTGAGCAGGTGGCATGTCTGCAGATAAATCAAAACCATAACGTTCCTAACACAGAGCTCAGAACACCGACAAAGAGCTGTTTGACTTTCAATCACTTCTTTAAATGACAACAAAGTTTTACTAATAAATGATCACCTCTCTTCCCTACCTGTGCTGGAGTTTCAGGCCATGTTCAGCTGCAAGGGTATTTTAAGCAAAGGTGAAACACATTCAGAATCTGGGTTTTGGACAAACGCTGTATCAGACATAAATTTCAGCACAAAGCATTCCCTTACAAATATGCATAAAATTCCTCTGAAAAGTCTGGTCGGAAATTCTTTATAATCAATATTTTGACGACACAATGCTTTTGATGTACTTAAGTTACCTTCGTTCCTGCAGGATTCCTATATTTTCCAATAAAAACATTCCTCTCTAACCAGTCATCTCCGACTAAGTTCATTACACGAAGAAAAAATATTCAGCAAAACAAATATAACCTCAATTCGCCTTGCAAGAGAAAAGGCTCGGTAAGGAACAGCGGCTCCGGTACGAGCGCGGATCTTACCTCTTCAACTGTCAGAGGCATACAGATCCGGTACTCCTTCATGAGCATATTCCTGCTGCTCAGTGCGGACCGGCGAACTGGGAGAAAAGTGGTGATTTCTGCACAGAGATCGCGACGGAAACCAAACACGGGGGGAAATAACGAAGCCTCTTTCTCTGTGCGCGCTTGACAATGTGTCCACAAGTCAGTAATGCAACCATCCAGGAAGGCTGACCCAGCAAGAAGAGAAGCCACCACAACCGCCTCTTTCTCCCAGTTCTTCCTCCTTCACACTGCGATCATGGGAACCTCACTCACGGACGCTCGCACCGAGATACGCTACAAAGTCTCAAACCCCCACCGCTGTCGCCCCAGCCGAAGACATCCGTCGGAAGTGCATGGAAACGCCGGGCTCTCTCGCGGCTGTGTCAAGACATGCCTGGGGCGGCGAAAAGAACAAACGAGCCGAAAATGTGGCTCTCGCCCCCGCCGGCAGCACGTCGGGCGGCAGGAGAGATGCGACGCTGATTCCCAAGACAAAGGCTTTTTATAACGTCGCCTTCCCCGGCCGCCAAACGCGGCTCCCACCTCCCCGCCGCAACGCGGCTGCGGCCGCCGCGGCTCCCGCTGGGCTCGGGGCGGGATCCGGGGGGGCAGCTCGGGCGGGCGGCCGCGGGTTCCCCGGCGCAGCCGCGGCCGGCGCTGCTCACGGGAGCGGCTGCAGCGGCGGCGGCCCCGGCGGGGCTGGGCTGACATCAGCGGGGCGGCAGGAAGGAGGGAGGGGGCCGCCGGGGGAGCGGGGGCCGCCGCCGCTCGGGCGGCTTCACAACGGGGCCGGGCCGCGGGGCTCCCGGCGAGGGGACACCGGCACCGCTGAGCCCCAAGGGTTCGCGATTTCAGTTTAATCGCGCCGTGAACACTTCTCGGGGTTCGGAAGTTTATTGCCCTACGTGTGGCAAGGCACCTTGCAAAGCATGTGCACCGCGGTGCAGGAGCAGGGAGCCCGTGAGGCTCGGGCTCGCACTCGCCTCCTTGGTACAAAAGGAAAGGAAAGGAAAGGAAAGGACAGCGTGCGCTCGGTGCGGACATACACAGGATGTGGAGGCCTCACCCATTTCCCTTCTGGTCAGCCCTCCGTTATCAGCCAGCACAATTTGCAGCACAAATAAACCCCTTTTTTTTTCCATATCGTTTTTTTACTTTCAAATGACATGCAGAAAGTTCAGTGAAAAAACACCTCCTTCCTAGCTGAACTATAAAGGCAAAACCGTTTTAGGAGGTCTCCCCCACTCCATTAGTGAGGAATTTGTTAAGTGAAATAGTTTTTTAATATGCTTGGGGGTTGTGTTTTTCAGAGAAGTTTACCCATCATTAAGTTACAACTTGAAACGCACAGGAGCCCAATCCTGAAACTACCTGGGAACCCTGAACTGTTACACAACCTCAGCATTTCATGTTTAAAATGCTCATCCTGCTGTTTCTCCTGTGCTCCTAGTGGCTAAAAAGCCACTCACTGGATTGCAGAGAAGCACAGTAAGGAGCAAAACACAGGCACTGCACAGATAACGATAAAATATACATCTGCACTTACATACCAGCTATTGAGGAAAAGAAAAAGCTATAAAATACTGTATTTGGGACAGTTAAAGAGGAATTCAGGTCTACAATGAAATGTGTGTTTCATAACAAGAAAGAGCAAAAGCCCCTCAGAATTTCATTGGTTCTGGATGTACATTTCAGAGCTGTGGGTCTAATTCTCAGCCCAGAGGACACAGTGCCATCTCCTGGAGCCAAGAACGTCTGTTTGCCAGCCCCTTGCAATAATGGCACAATATTTCACATCCCTGCCTTCCCAGGGAAGTGCAAACACCTACACAAAGAAATAAAAAATCGGAGAGCTCTATTAACAGTCTGGATTTTCAACTGAGGTATGAACAATGTGTTTAATGAGACTTCTGTCTCAAATCTGACACAGCCATTTATAAATATGGAAACTGCGACTGTAATTCATAATGTTGGTACTGTATGTTCCTGGAATTCCAAGCAAAACAGCAAAACCAAGGCAGCACCTTGTGATATCTCACTGCAGGAAGGACATGGAGATGCTGGAGGGTGTCCAGAGAAGGGAATGGAGCTGGAGAAGTCTGAGGGAGCTGGAGCTGGAGCTGGGAGCTGGAGGGAGCTGGAGCTGGAGAAAAGGAGGCTCAGGGGCAAACTTTTGGCTCTCCACAACTCCCTGACAGGAGGGGACAGCCGGTGGAGGGGTCAGGCTCTGCTCCCAGGGAACAAGCCATGAGAGGAAATGGCCTCAAGCAGTGCCAGGGGAGGTTTAGATTGGATATTGGAAAAATTTCTTCACAGGGTTGTGAGGCACTGGAACAGGCTGCCTAGGGAGGTGATGGAGTCATCATCCCCAGAACTGTCCAAAAAATGTTGCTTGGATGTGACACCTGGGGACATGGTTTAGTGGTGAACATGGTGGTGGTGCTAGACTGACAGTTGGACTTGAAGATCTTAAAAGTCTTTTAAACTGTAAAGGTTCTGTGATTCTGCGGTGTCACCCACAGATAAGGGACAATCCAAATTCACATCTAAAACATTCTTCAGTTTTCAATGATCTTCTAGTGGTTTCTTCCACCAGGAACAATACTTCTGGTTTCTGCTAAAATGCATTGCAAAAGAACCTGAACTTCTTGGCATAGGGCCTTGATGCTACTCAACTATAGACAAGGACACTGACTTCACTAAAACCAGGAGAAAGACTTAAACTGGTTTATGACCTATCACGTGATTTCAGCTTAAAGAAAACCTTACAGCTCTGTGTACATTAACAAAGCAGATCTGCAGAAAGCAGTGTGTCAAGTATACAGAACCTGCTTAAAATGGAAACCAAGACTAACTCCCATACCTGCAGCAAAACATTCTCCAGTCACCCCAAACCACAGCTCTGATTGCACATGGGGAAAACAGTGACCCCAAGGATATCCCTTAAGAGTCTCCACTGGGAGTGGCCAGACTCTTTCCTGAGCACACTCCCCAAAAGCTTCCCAGGGGACATGCTGAGACAGAAAAGTTCCAGCTCTGAAGCCAGGCAGTGCCTGCCAAGCATGCCTGCCTCAGTTCTGGGGTTTGATTTCCATGAATTGGCAGAAAGTTTTACTCTTACCTCTGCAACATGCTCTCAAGGCTCTGTTGTGAAAACGAGACATTTCTCACTCATTTTTCATTTCTGACCTGGGGGAAAAAAGCCCATATGTTAAATTATGCTGAGTATGAACTCCAGATGGACTTGTGTCAGCAAAGTGTCACTTCAGAGTAAGAGGCAGTAAGAGCCAAGCTGTTTCTTTGGGTGTCTCACTAAGGACTTTTGAATAAGAATTTAGTTTTTTTAGCCACTCAGGGATTCTATATTGGAGGCAGCAGCTACCTCCTCATTTCCCAGTGTACCCATGCAGGTAAAGGAAAACAACAATTGCAGAAGGCATTTGTTTTCTTCCTCTTTTACTCACTTGTCTGAACCAAATTACTGTGTATGGGACTATGCTCAATTAAATTTGCATGTGAATTTAACCTCCCTGGAAGCCATCACTCCCAATCCATCACCTGTAAAAATATACTAATATTACCATGACCTAAAAGAATGAGACTGTAAAAATAAAAGCTCCATAAAAATTTGTAAATGGCCAGAGTTAGGGAAGAACTCTGTGTGATACCTGCATGTATTTTTAGTACTTAAGTCAACTGAAATTAAGTAAAAAAATATTAAGGATAATGGATAAATTCTGTTAGCAGACTTTTCAAATCAAGTTTGTGTTCAAACAGAAAGTGATTCAAAGCCCATGGTCTGTGCTGTGCTAACTGGAAGGCATGTATCCCAGTTCCAAAATACAGTATTGGAGCTCTGAATGCACTTAATTGAATTATTCTGAATTTACACCAGTGCAGCAGATGTAGGAACTCAGTCTTAATTCTGTCAACCAAAGATTTAAACCAGTTATCTCAAACACCCCTTGGTCACGTTAACATGTTGGTCAGTAAAGAGTATGATCTGAAAGTAACACAACACAAAATGTAATTTCATGGCAACTTCTTTCTGGAAATCCTAAATAGCATCCAAAGGTTCCCATGGTGGGTGGGAACCAGGTGATCCTAAAGTACCTTCCAACCTAAACCACTCTGTGATTCTGATTCAGGGTGTTCCCTGAGTACTTGAGGTGTTTGCTTGCCCACACGAGGGAGTTTGTCTGAATTTCCCCTGTGAATGAAACTTCTGTAGTGTATGAAATTGTGTTAGGGGATGATGGCAACTTGCACGCAAGGCGTTGCACCAACATCTCACCACTTATCAAACACACTGATGGTGCAACACTGTCTAGATCAGGATTCTTGTGCTCTTAAAAACCATCCGGTGTTGTACCTTTCCCCTAGCTCTTCAGCAATGCCAGATGATCCAAAGACTCAAGGCTGGAATGAGATGCAGTGAAATCGCCAAGGTGAAATCAGCAGCTACAGAACCCAGAGCGCTCCACACCTGACGTGTCTTCACAGGGGCCTGGCTGTCCCCAAATGCGGGGGAAGAGCACAAACCCACCATCGTCCTGTGCCAACTGCGCCCAGCCCCGTGGCCGTGCTGAGGGACACACTGGGGCCGTGACTGCCCTCTCTCATCGGGAGCTGTCACTGCGGGATGTCACCGGGAGATGTCACCCACCACATCTGGCACCAACTCACAGCTGCCCTTCCTGGGTGCCGAGGAGTCCCCCCGGCCACACTGGGGCCAAGAGGCGCGGATTGAGGGGCACATCCATTGAGAGGCGCAGATCGCCGCCCGGGTCCCTTGAGAGGGGCGGAACGAGGGAGGAGCGGCCCGAGGGGCAGATGCCCTCAGAGGAGCGGATCCCGTCAAAAGGGCGGCCAGAGGGGCAGATCCCGTCAAAAGGGCGGGCGGAGGGGCAGACCCCCTCAGAGGAGCGGCCCGAGGGGCAGATCCCGTCAAAAGGGCGGATCGAGGGGCACATCCCCTCAGAGCAGCGGCCCGAGGGGCACATCCCATCAAAAGGGCGGGCCGAGGGGCACATCCCCTCAGAGCAGCGGCCCGAGGGGCACATCCCATCAAAAGGGCGGGCTGAGGGGCAGATCCCGTCAAAAGGGCGGGCCGAGGGGCAGATCCCCTCAGAGGAGCGGATCCCATCAAAAGGGCGGCCAGAGGGGCAGACCCCCTCAGAGGAGCGGCCCGAGGGGCAGATCCCGTCAAAAGGGCGGGCCGAGGGGCAGATGCCCTCAGGGGAGCGGATCCCGTCAAAAGCGCAGACCGCCCACCCCGTGCCCCCGAGCGGGGCCGTGGGCGGGGCGGGTCCCCTCGGAGGCGGCACCTCCCCTCCCGGGTCCTGCGGCGGCCGGGGGTGCCCAGGGCAGTGCCTGCCGCTTGCCGCGGCGCGGGGCCCTTCGGCGGGGCTGCCCCCGGCGCGCCTGCGCGCGGGCCCGGCCGGTTCCGGTGAGCGCTGAGGCGACGGAGCGGGCGGACATGGCGGAGGGCGGCGCGGAGCGGGCCGATGGCCGCATCGTCAAAATGGAGGTGGATTACAGCGCGACCGTGGACCAGAGGCTGCCCGAGTGCGAGCGGCTGGCGCAGGTGAGGCGGGAGAGAAGCCTGGCGGGGCGGACGGGCTGAGTCATGGCGCGCTAGGCCGCGCGTGGAGGCGGCGCGGAGCCGACCCGCGGCCGCATCCTGCCCCACGGTGCGGTGCTGAGGGGTCCGGTCGCGGGCTCTCCGTGCCGTGCTGAGGAAGGGAAGGAGTGGACGGCTCTGCTGTTTTCTGGGCTGTGTGGAAGTGTGGACAGAAGGGAGGTCGGTGGCCGACCACTGGAACTGCTTTCCGAGGCAGTGCTCACGGCCCTAACCCTGCCAGAGCTCATAGAATGTTTAGACAACGCTCTCAAACACATGGATTCTTAGGGATGTCCTGTGCAAAACCAAGGCCAAGGGATGGACTCGATGATCCTTACGGGTTCCGTCCGACTCAGCCTATTCTGTGATTTTGAGGCGGTGCGAGGTTTCGGGGCGCAGCCTCGCCGGGTGAGGGAAGCACAGGGCCCCAGGCCACCACAAGGGCCCAGGCTCTTCCCTGCTGGCCTTGCAGCGCCCAGTTGCTTGTTCATCCCGGGCTCTGTGCGCCGGAGCTGCCTCCGTGTCCCCGGTCCCGCTCAGGTGGGCCAGGCAGTGCGGGGAGCCTTGGACACGGTGCCGTGCGAGCCCAGGGACTGGAACGGAGGGCCAGAGCCCGGACGGGCCGCTGGGGCTGGCTCTGCTCCGCCGGCTCGGTAAACACCGGCTGTGAGCACGCCCTGGGTCACCGCAGGATGTGTTCCACATGGGCTCATAGCCATGGAGCATCGGTGGTTTTTAGAAAAGTTCTTCTGCGGGCTGGAGATTCTTGTGCAGCTCAGGTCTCAGAAAAGACAGAACCACGGAATCACAGATTGGTTGGGGTTGGAAGAGGCCTTAAGCCTATCTCATTCCACCCTCTGCCCTGGGCAGGAACACCTTCCACTAGTCCAAATTGCCCTTGAACACATCCAGGGATGGAGCAACCCCAGGCTCCCTGTTGTTGCTGTCATTTGTTGTCCCAGCAGGGTGATGTCTGACTCTACATGCTGCAAATGCTCTGCTTGACCCACGTTTCTCAGTGTGAAAAACACACATACTGTACAGTTCTGAAGACAGTGACATAAATACATTTCAGCTTAGATTATTCTAAGGCTATTGTATGGAGAGCAGGCAAAGGGATTTTATCCCACAGGCACAGCTCTACAAAGAAATGAACACCATGGCCATGTTTATTCTGCAAAACACATAAACTCTTGGGCAGTAAGAGCACATGCTTGACAAACTATTGTATGTAGTCTAAAATATTTCAGCTGGGATGTTTTAGAAACAAATTTCATTTTCTTTGGTTTCTTACTGATTTTCTAACCTTTTTTATTGTTTCTAGCTTTTTGCAGCCCCACTCTTGCCATGGGGTGTTACAAAGTCACCCATAATAACTTTTTTTTTTTTTTACTAGATATTTGCAGCTTAGGACTAAAAGGATATTATAGTATCTTACACTCCTCTAAACAAAGTCAAGTACCTTTCTCAAAACCTCTCCAAAACCAGAACTATTATAATTCTATGCTTAGCCCGTAAAGCTTGTAGTTAATGCTTTGTATAATACACTGTAATTAAGATATGAATATGGGTGAAAGTAATAGGAGAAGAATTTTTTTGGCCAAGGTGTTTAATTGCATATCTGATCTCACTGAAAACTCTGTTTTGGCCAGAGAAGAAATGAGTCTTCCACGCAGCTCAGTGAACGGGAGCTCACCAAACCTGTCTGAAACTTGCCAGGTTTCTCTCCCAAGGCAGACAACTTAGAGCATGTGTGAAAATGAAACTAGCACCTCTCCAGTTTTATCTGTGTAGAACCATGTGTTTAAAGTAAGTGCTATGCAGACATTATCTTAAGGAAAATAAATCTAAAAATTAGTGTATAGACTGGTTTATGTTTTTCTTTATGAGGGAATTTGAGCTACTCTCAGTTTAAACTGAATTATGTTCTTAACTCATGGACATAATTGTTTGCCTGTCTTATTAGGAAGGAAGATTGCAAGAAGTCATTGAAAACCTTCTCTCCCTGGAAAAACAAACACGGACGGTGAGTGGTGCCTGGTGCTGCTGGGATGTGCTACACACCTCAGGTTCCACTGGTTACACTGAAGGGACGTGGAGTATCCTTGGAATATCAGTCTTGTCTTTAAAAAGCAGATTAGTGGGACCAAACACAATGATGTTTTCCCCTCTGTGCTGGGAGGCTGGGGGTTGTTTGTCCCATCTCTGACACACTCTTGGTTTGTTCCAGGCTTCTGACATGGTCTCCACATCCCGAATCTTAGTTGCCATAGTGAAAATGTGTTACGAAGCTAAAGACTGGGATGCCCTTAATGAAAATATTATTCTTCTATCGAAGAGAAGGAGTCAGTTAAAACAGGTGAAACAAAAAATAAAACTGTATTTTGGAGTTGTATTACGTGGCTGATTCTCCCGTGTGTGTAAGGACTCTCTGTGTGAAGATGGTA
This sequence comes from Sylvia borin, assembly GCA_014839755.1. NCBI lineage: Eukaryota > Metazoa > Chordata > Aves > Passeriformes > Sylviidae > Sylvia > Sylvia borin. Next base: position 999,328 of record CM025974.1, read on the forward strand.
GTTCATCCTTGCACTCTTCTGCAGTGTGTATTGTAGACATATTCATTATTCATGTTCAGATGTGTATAAAACTGAGTTACTGCAGTTTATTGTGCCCATCTGAAATGTGTGCTTTGCATGCTTGCTTTTGAATCTGGCATACTTGGGCATAAAGCACTTGCATTTAAGGAAGTGCAAAGTTTATTGCACTCTGTGTGTTCAGTTTGAGCAACAGATAATTTTAGTGGCATCATTGCTCTAGGAAGGAAGAAGTTACCTATTGTTTAGTGTGCAGAATCATCACTAGTGTGTGTAAAGTAGGAGTACAGTTTAGTTCTCTGACTTGCACAGACTGTAGCTGAAGGCGTGGCTCATTCCAGCTGAATTTTGAGAATGTTCTTAAGAAAGACATCTCTCAAAGTTTAAATCTGGTTTTTTTTTAGAAGTAGATATTTTAATACCAATTTGGCCAGCTTTTTCAGCATTGTTACCAGAAATGCACGTTCCCATACCTGTGCTTGTTGCTGAAGGAGGAAATGCTCCCTCTTCCTTCTCTTGCTGAGGAATGTGCAGCTCTTCCAGGGAGAGAGGGCAGTGCACACAGTTAAGAGAAGGTGCAGGTCCCTTCAGCCCTGCAGGTCTTAGGGCAAGCAGAGAAGTTCTGCCAGTCCATGGGAGTCCTGTGGGTTTGTCAGAAGAGGAGTTGCTCCTCAGGACAGAACTCCATGGTATGGATTATTTTCAATATTGGAAAAACTGGGATGAAAAAATGACAGAACAGCATCACATTTGCCTTGTAGCATCAGTGTATAGCATCACTGTGCACATCTTCATGACTCAAAGAGAGGAGATGTGCCTTGTGTGCTCTTTGCTGAAATGAGTCTCTTTAGTGTGATGTGAAACTTTGTTACTCACCTCTGAGTGTTACAGCTTGAATTCCTTAGGGAAATCTAAAACCACAGTATGTTTTTCTGCTCTGTTTTCCTACCAGGCAGTGGCCAAAATGGTCCAGCAGTGCTGCACTTACGTTGAAGAAATCACAGACTTACCAGTGAAACTGCGCTTAATCGACACGTTGCGGATGGTCACAGAAGGAAAAGTAAGGCTTTGGTTTAAGACTTAGTGTCTAAAAGGTAGAATAAGAATGTTCACCTTCTTCAAAAAGCGTAGTTTCTAAGTTTTTTTTTTTTTTAATCTTGTCCAAGTAAGACTAAAACTGATTTTTAAATTACCCTGAGAAGCCAAGTAGTTTATTTCCTTCCAAAGGACTGCAGATATTTTCCATGTTTAAATCATAGGCTGAAACGCTGGTCAGGTTCCTGTGATGCTGGTATCTGGTTGTGGTATTAATGTAGTTAGTAACCCATTTCAAAATTCTAAAACACCATTTCCTTTCACTTTTTAAAATGTTATATATTTGAATTTGTTAGGGAAGTCGGCAGGTTTAATTTAATTTCTCCTGCACTTAGTAAGGTATTACATATAGTTATGATAACCAGAAGGTGATACTGAGTGAGTTACTTATATTGCATTCCTTTTCCTTTAAGGAAAGAAGGAATCCTGAATTAGGCAAGTTTGTGTCAATGTTATGACTTCTGTTAGACTAAATTGTTAGTAATCAAGTCTTGTTGATTGGTGGCTGGTTAGGAGTAAGAGGAGCAATTCAATAGCTAGTGCTTACTACACATTAGCCATTAAAGTGTAACTTCCCATCTATTTTGATATGTTCTAGCAGACAGAATATGCAAGACTTTATTCACAGTGCATATCCCTTTGTGTTTGCTTAAAGAATCAGGTCATTGTAGACATTGTTTTTTAGATTAATTTGAGCCAAAGAAGTTTGATGTGTCAGTTATTAATTCTATTTCCTCAGTGTATATTGTGGACAGTGGCAGTGTAGTGGATGGACACACAACAAATTAAGGGGTTGTGTGATGGCAGCATCAATGTATTTCCCAGAAAGGGCTGCAGCCTCAGGGTTTGCACTCCTCTTTAGAAAACCCCAGTGGTTAAACCCTTCCTTCTGCCCCAGATCTACGTGGAAATCGAACGCGCGCGCCTGACAAAGACACTGGCCACAATAAAGGAGCAGAACGGGGAGGTGAAAGAGGCTGCCTCCATTCTGCAAGAGCTGCAGGTAACACCTGGGAACTCAGAAGTGCATCAGCAATAGCAATGAATTCTGACTGTTCTGAGATTGTTTAGAAACTGAATCAGTTTGCAGAAATGCCTGGAGTGAGAGGAACTGTTACTAGTTCAGCTTAAACTGCTTTTGTTAATCTTGTGGTTGGGTTACATAGAATATTTCCCACTTGGAAAGTACATTTCAATTCTTTGTCTAGTGCATTGAGTTTAGTGTTGGTGGGTTCTTTGGTGTAAGTGGAGGCAATAATTAAAATGGAATAACCTTTATTCCATTTGCACTTGCTCTGTAATAGATTTTCTTCTGTTGTTTGTTTTGTTGTGTTCTCCCTGCAGACAGCCTCTCGCTCTTCTGGCACACATAAGCCTTCAATTGATTTGGCTTTGACAACATTAAGTAGTTATAATTTCATTTCAGGTGGAAACCTACGGTTCAATGGAGAAGAAAGAACGTGTAGAATTTATCTTGGAGCAGATGAGACTCTGTCTAGCTGTAAAAGACTATATTCGGACTCAAATTATCAGCAAAAAAATTAATACAAAATTTTTTCAAGAAGAAAACACAGAAGTAAGTAATTGGAGAATTTCTCTCTCTTTCTCCCTCTCCCACCCAAATTTTAATCTGACTTGCCTCTCTTCAGGTCCAGTGTATTTATTTAAATCCCTCTGTTTTCTGGGGTAGGCTGAATTTCGTTTACCTGTCATGGAGCCCTGTTAATTCAACTTCTTGATACTGTTTCAGAAACTAAAGTTGAAATACTACAACCTAATGATCCAGCTGGATCAACATGAAGGCTCCTACCTCTCCATCTGTAAGCACTACAGAGCCATTTATGACACTCCCTGTATCCAGGCTGAAAGTGAAAAGTGGCAACAGGTAAAAAAACTTTACATACCAAATGCCTTTATTTCCATGTGATAAATCCCCATTTCTCACCACATCAGTGAGCAGTGGATGAAATAACTCATCAGTCTGTTTTTATTTAAATGGCTGTATTAACAAATTGGTTAGTTGGAAACAGATATGATAGAGCTGATTTCAAAAGAAGGTTTATGACCAACATTTTCATTATATTACCTTTGAAATTGGGAATGTCTCAACTGTTTCATACAAGTGTAGAGATTACAAACAGCTGTGCAAATGTGCTCTCAGTGGTGCTGTTGTGTGTGCAGTACAGATGTCTTGCATGTTTGAAAAGTTGTTTTTCTTCATGTATTTATTTGAATTACTGGAATTATGGTTAACCTGTGTAAATTTAAATGTACCACAATTCACTTCTGAAAGATGCCATCAATTTCACCTTTATTTCTTAATACACTGAGCTTAAATCTTTGACATATTCAGCTCTAAGCTCTGTATCAGTTTTGGAATTCCTCTGTTTAATCATGGGAAAAAACCCACTCTTTCCTCTTAAACAGGCACTGAAGAGCGTTGTTCTTTATGTTATTCTTTCACCTTATGACAATGAACAGTCTGATTTGGTGCACAGAATTAGTAGTGACAAAAAGCTAGAAGAAATCCCCAAGTATAAGTAAGTATCCTTTCTAGTAACCAATTCTTAGATTAAAAAGTGTCTCTCTTTATGCTGAGTCTGCTGTAAGCAACTCTGAATTTAATATGCTGCATTAAGGATGCTGCAAAAATACCATGGTTGTTTTATGTGAAAATAAATCTCTCTTGTAAGAGAATGATCTTTGTTTGAAAAACAGTCTGACTTGAGCTGCCCCCATTGTTTATGGTAACAAGAATAAACCATTTCAGATTATGCCTTTGATTTGTTTTAAGTATGAACCAGGCCTTACTAATACAGGATTGTAACCCAACTGTACTACAAATTTAGAGACCTCCTAAAACTATTCACCACCATGGAACTGATGAGGTGGAGTGCCCTAGTTGAAGAATATGGGAAGGAGTTGAGAGAAGGATCCCTTGACAGTCCTGCAACAGATGTTTTTGGCTGTACAGAGGAAGGTGAAAAGAGATGGAAAGATTTAAAGAACAGAGTTGTGGAACATGTAAGTATCAGTGTCTGTAAACGGGAGCTGTTTGCTCAGTGCCTCAGCTAAAAATGCTTTTTGCTTGCTGCATTTTAATCACAAAGAGGACAAAAAAGCAGCTAATAAAGCAGCTGGTGAAGTGGCTTTTCTGTTGTGTTGTATTTCAAGATTTTATTTTCTTGTATATCTTCAATGTGTGTTTCTATTTGGTGTAGTTATCACCAAAAAGCATATTCCACTCAAGGAGATTTAGCCTTCATGTTTCAATAAAGCATAAATCTAATAGTCTTGCTATATATTAAAATTCATTATTGGTTGGTTTCTTTTCCTAATAATTTATCATGTACAGACTTTTGTACCTTCCACCAGCAAAAGAGCTGTTCACAACCCCTCACGTCCCCCATGCTGGACTGCCATTACAGCACTGCAGCTCCTAATCTGCTTTTAACATGGACTTTTATATTTTTGCAGCCTGCTTCAATTATTTTTTGCACATAACCCTCTACTCTGAACACTTTTATTCCAGAATATTAGAATAATGGCTAAATATTATACCAGAATTACAATGAAGAGAATGGCACAACTCCTGGATCTGTCTGTGGATGTAAGTCTTGCTTTGCTTCTCCTTTGATAAGGGGGGAGTGTGTTTGTGGCAGAGATGTGAGTATTCAGCAAATGTTCTTGTTTGATTTCATTTTCTGTCTTTCTGGGAGTTAGAAAACTATTCATTAAACCTTAAACTCGGTTTCCTGATGCACATGCCCAGAAGGCAAAAGCTGCTCTTAGAAGTTCATTTATGTTCAAGGCCCTTGTGTAAATGCTGGAGCTTCTTGTCTGGTGTTTCAGTGTTCCAAAGTTGCTGCCAGTGGGTGATGAAAACCGACTGAAGAGAGGGTCCTTCAGCTGTTCCTGTCCCTGTTCATAGATGGTGGCACTTTGGGAACGTGGGTGGGGAAGGGTCTCCTGCCACCACCCTTTGTGTTCTCCAGCAGCTTTCCAAGTAGAATGATACTTCCTGGTATTTTGAGTGCAAATGAAAAGCTTTGCCCTTTTAATGGAATCTGTTTTTCACACAAAAAGAAATATTTCAGAAATAACTCTTTTTGGCAGTGGTCAGTAATTCACTGGGATTTTCCCAAGCCTTGTTTGCCACGTGACTTACTCTGGTGTCTGTGTAGCCAAGTACTGCAAAGTGTAAAAGTCTGTTGGGGTTGTATATTAAACTTTAGTTTTGTGAAAGATAGTCAGATATAGGTCAATTGAAAACAAAAAGTTGTTGTTTTGATAGCTTGTGCTTGTACCTTGCATTGCCAGCATGTATGACATTAAAGTATCCTGCATTTTTTAAAGTACACTATTGTTTCAGCTGTACTTGTGTATAAAGAAAATCTTGTTCCTGGTGCTTTTGTGGTGTTTGGGAGAAATTCTGGTGTTCTCTAGGTCCAAATGCTGTTTTCTTGACGTGGTGCTGTTTGTCTTTACAGGAGTCGGAGGAGTTCTTGTCTAACCTCGTAGTTAATAAAACCATCTTTGCTAAAGTAGACAGGCTGGCAGGAATTATCAATTTCCAGAGGCCTAAGGACCCAAACAACATTCTCAATGACTGGTCTCACAAGCTCAACTCCCTCATGGCCCTAGTTAACAAAACCACACATCTCATTGCCAAAGAAGAGATGATCCATAACCTGCAGTAAGGTGCCTCAATAATCTCAGTGCTTTTAAAGAAGGCATTAAATCTTCATAATAGAGACTATTATTACAAGTGTGTATATGGTTTGTTTTCTCCCTGTCAAGCCTTCCTGGTCTAAAATTTAGAACATAATTCTGAAATTCCTGTTGACAATTAAATTTCCTTGATTATTCATTCAGTTGTTAAATGTTTTTGCTACACTTGGTGAAAGAACAGAATAAAACTGTATTGCCTGTATAATAATAGTCTGGTGATTTCTTTTTTCCAATGAGTACCCTTACCTGACATATAATTCTGGGGTTATTTCATTGCAGGACTACTTTTCAGGCTGTGATTGAGAGGATATACTGTAAGTAATAAAATCCTAGGGTTTTACAAAGGGGTAACTTAAAATGATAATAGAGTAAAGTTATGTCAAGATACTCTTTGAAGAAAATTCTGGATGTTTTTGCTTAAGAGTTATGCTATTTCTTATAATTTGGTACTACAGTTGGAATTTATTAATTTATTCTGTACAGCCAAAGCAATCAATATATGAGTAAGTACCTAAACCTTTGTCTGCTTGGTGCAAGTCACTCACTTTGCCTGTCTTGTTACAGTTTGTAGGGGCTACAGTGGCAGTTAATCAGTTAGCCAAGCTGGTACCTGGGAGCTGCTGCTTCTCAGCATGAGTGTGTTATATTCTGAGCACATAATGCCCTGTTATTTACTTTAACCTCCTTGTAATAGCAGGAAGCTGTGGACTTTTTCCCCTAGTCTGGTTTTTTAAGGAAGTAAAATAGTAGAACAAATAGTGTAACAAATACTGTGGTAAGAATCAGTGGAACTTCTACTGAGTTTGCTCTGGGTAATGATGTTTAATGTTAGCTATAACCATTCTGTTCATAATTAATTAAGTAGGGACTGGAATTGTAAATGATGTATTGAGACATGTATAAATCCCATCTCTTCACAAGCACACTGAGTTTCATTCAGACTGATGCTCTTTTCATGTGAATACACAGAAACTGGGAAACTCCAAACGGGGATTTTGAGTGACGGAAGTCTGAAGGGACAGGAAAAGATGGAAGCTTGTAAACAGCGATTTGCATTTGAAATGCAGACTTTGGATGTAGCTGATGGGAAACTTGGGAATGATTTGGAAGGCTTGTAACTTTCACAGCCTTACCAACCCAGCTCGCTGCATTTGAAGAACAGACAGACAGCTGAACTATCAGTAAGGGAAGGAAGAGGAGCAGGTATTCAGAATGCACAGAATGTTTACCATCTAACTTCCTAAACTGTATTATAATCCCAGCTGTACGAGTTGTTTAAAATCCTGTCATGAGCGTTTCTGAGCATGGGATGTTCTGGCCATTGTGGGAGGCTTCAGTAGCATCCAAAACTGGCTGCTGTCAACAATGGACAAAGTAGCTTAAAAACAATCTATCATCTGGAAACTGAGGCAAGAGCTACCAGAGAGGGGAACAATGGGTCATCATGGGAAGTGGGAACTTGCCTCTCCCTGTTCTTATCATAAACGTTTCCCTTCCAGTTGCAGTCTGGTCTGGAATCTTCAACCCCAAGCATCTGATGCGTCTACCAGATATGTTGGACCTGTTTCCTCAGCCAACCCTCTTTTCCTTTTTATGCCAGAGTGGAATGTTTCAGTGGTTCCCTGGCTCTTCTTTCAGGATGTCTTGCAGATTCTCCTCCCTCTCTGTCTGGGCTCTATCCATCCCTCTCTGCTGCCTTTGGCTGCATTTAGAGCAGGAGAGAGGAAGTGGTTTATCTCCCCTCACAATCACCTTTTGCTGTCAGCATTAGGAGGAACATGGAAGAACTCTTTATCTTGCAACAGCTCAGGTATCTCCTTAAAAGTCACTTCAGAAGGATTGTGAAGGTTCACTTTCGTGGTCTGTGTTTGTGCCACAATGATCAAGCACTCTGCCTTTCGATCTGAAAGAGATTTTTGTTCACACTTGGAACACCTTAGTCTTGGTTTAGAACATACTGCCCAAGGGAGACTCTCTCCCTGTCCTCAGAGTGAGACTTCTGTGATCTGAGGACTTGTTGCCAGAAGCAAGAATCCCTCAGGGTTTCCCTCCTCATACATCACAAAGTTAAAACAGAAGTTTTAAAACAAAACTCTGGAATTATTATGCTATAGGGTAACTCCAAGTGAGTGGAAAATAACCTATTTAGCCTGAAGTTTGTGTTTGGTGTGGTTGTGTTTTGGGTGTGGTTTTTTGTTGTTTTGCTGGGGTTTTATTTGGGTTTTTTTTCGCTTGCACACTACCATTGGTGCAAATGGAAGTGTATTCTGAGTCTGTCTCAGGCTGTCACGTTCAGGTTGCTAGGAAAAAAAGCTCTACATTTTTGGTGCCAGTTCATCTCAAGAATGTCTATCAAGTCCGACAGAACTCCATGAGCAATTCAAAGGTCAGCATAAAGATGCCAGCTTCTGAAAGTAATGCACAGGGACTGGAGGTCTTTGATCTTGACAGTGTGGGATCAACCCATCACATTACTCTGACCTTTGTAGTTTCTATCTCCTCAGTGTACCCTCAAGATCCCCTTGTTGCTGGTTGCTTCTCAACGCTCTCATTTTGTGGATCAAAGGAGAAATGAATTAGTTTGAATATTACTTGCTCTAGAAATTGCATGTGCTTAAGGAGTCCAGTTGAAATGCTACCCTTGGATAATTATGAAGTAAGATTAAAGTTGAGATCATCTGTTCATTAGAGGACTCTGGAGGAATTCCAGGGGAATTTTCATGCTGGAAAATCAAAACTTGCTACTCTTCAGCCTAATAACCAGATATCAGTGGCTGCCTAGAAAGGGTTTGCTTTATTGTTTACCAAGACTAAGAACTACTGTTGCTATCTAATCCCAGGTCTACCACTGCCTTGTTTGTGGCAGAGGCTAAAGCACTTAACTTCTGTTACTCTCCCATGATTGCTGCTTCTGAGGGAGTTCAAAAATTTCTAAAGGTCCAGTGTGCTAAGACAATCAAAACATTGCTCCTGTTGCTGCAATCTGTCTGGCACTTCCATTGAGAAAGGCCTCCTGTTGTTTTGTTGCTCAGGGGTGAATGATCTGTTCGAGGAGCCTGCTGGGATGCTGGGCTGCAGGGTCAGGGAGGCAATTCCCTGCTGAATGTGTTCTGTTGTGTCCTCATTACTCTTACATGTTAATTGTAATGGTTTTTCCTGCATTCTGGTTAGTCATTATGAGTGGAGCTGATTGAAAATGGATTTTTCTGTATTCACGAAATACCAGTTCCCAGAAATGGGAGTGAACTTGAGCGTAGAATGGAAATTGATTTTTTGAATTTCCTGTGAAAGCAGAAGAGAAAGAAAAGAGTAGCAGTATAAGTTTCAAATAATTAGAATAGTTTTGTTTGGAAAATGTAGAAACCAAGCTGCACTTGTGTTTCCAAGTGTGCAGCTCATGGCTGAGCCAGGACTCCAGGGCTTTTTGGCTACCAAGTCTCCATTAGGCCTGGAGCAAGCGAGGGTTTGAGAGTTCCCAACTCTGCCAGAATCTGTGCCACACCTTTCAGCGCTCTGCTCAGAGCTCTGCTTCATGGCAGGGAGCCATGCAGCCCTGAGTGGCCCAGGTTTTCAAACCCCTGGCTTTTGGCAAGAGCCTGGATTCTCCAAGGACCAGGGCATGGCTCCTTGGAGAATAGGGGGAAGCCCTGTAAGCCAGCACCACTGACAGAATCCTGACTGAAGAGCAAGGAGACAGGATATCTTAGGGCTTCTGAACAGGGATTCCTTGCACACATGGCCCCTGCCAAGGTGGGCTTTCTAAACATCCAGTCAGAAATTGCTGTTTTCAGATTTGAAAGATTTCAAGAGCCTAAAAAATGTACAAGTGGAATTGAGTTTGATATTACTGGAGGGTTTTTTTAAATTTTACCATTATAATGAATGCCTAGAAATGTCCCTGTTAGGCTTCTGAGGATCTGAATCCTGTCAAGTCTCATGATGCTGAGTGGGAATTCCTTGTCTTTGTTTGCCTTTTTGCTTCCCCATTATGCCTTTGGCATTTCTTACATTTCCAGCATCCACTGTTGCCTCTTCTCTGCCCCAGACTCCGTGTCACCCCCTGCTCCCAGTCTCTTTGGGCAGAAGTCTAGCTAGCACTGCAAGCTCTCCTCTTGCCATGAAACCCCATTGGGTTCCAGGAATTTAGGAAGTGTGGCCAATTCTGGAAATGCAAGGCAGTAGGAAGAAGGCAGAGTGTTCTGTGGCTGAGCCAGTGCTCAGTGAGAGCCTGGCTTTGGCTTGTCAGCTCATCCTGGGGAGTTGGGAATGATGTGTTGGAGAGCAGAGGCTGGAAGGCAAAATTGCAGCTTCCACTGGGGGAATGCACACCAAGGAAAGAAAAGATGTCTCCTATAGGTACTAAGTATCTCTCACGGCAGTAGGAATATAATAATAAGATATATTATATATTCTTATTTGGTTAAATTATCCTTTAATTCTGTATTGAAACATGTCAGTGAATGCTACAAGAAGTCTCTTTGCAGGTAATTGGTAACCAGTTCCTGGGCCATTCTCTGCCTCCTGGGATGTTACCATAGAAGTGGCTCTGAAGTCAAATTAAATTTTTTTAGGCCCTTTGGATTTGGGATCTCATCCCTTAAGCTGGATGCTACGAATTTGAGCAGAATTTCCATGGTTAATGAGCCCTTGGAAACCCCATTTGTTTTGGACCAAGGCTTCATCTTTCTATCTGGTAACAAGGACCTTTGAGAGAACTTGGAGGGAACAGCACAAGAAAACAGGAGAGCTGTTCCAGGCCCTGCTTGAACAGGGCAGTGCTTGGCAGCCAGCCCCAGCCCAGAGCTGCTGCCTCTGTCCAGCCTCTGCCTCTCCTCTGAGGGTTTATGCAATACACTTGACCAGCCCACAAAATTGACTGAAACCCCCTTCACATGGAAGCTAGAAGGGTTAAAGTGCCCAGATCATTAAAAGCTGTGGGTGCAAGGGCACATCTCCATGTTCTGTCCCCTGCTGCCATGGGCCTCCCCAGCTCCTTTCTGGGCTCTCCCTACAGGGCAGAGCTGCCACCTTTTCACAGCAGCCTGTGCCTCTTGGTACATCCAATCTGGAACTTTAAATCAGCAGAGACAGAGTGACAAGAATGGGGTCTGGCACTGAACAGAGCCTCCAAAACTCAGTCGTTGCCATACAGTTTTCTTCTTAGCACATTCTAAAAAAATAGAACAAATGGACTCAAAAAAGGGTTATGTGAAAAATAAACCCAACTAAATTTGTCTTCTCCAAATTGAACTTCAGAGGATATATGTGTTTATATCTCAAAATCTGCATACATTGATAATTCCATCTTCCACTGCTTTTTCTAATTATCATTTATTTTGAAGAAAACCTCTGCATTATGACCAGTAAAATAAAGCTCACTAGGAACCAAAGACAACCAGTCTCAAAAGTAAACTCCATTTCAACAACCCGGACTGAATGACATAAAGTTAGCTGGATCCTAAACGTGGTTTCAGCTTTCTTTGATCCTTGTTCCTTGCACAGAGCCCATGGAAAACACAAGTCACAGCACTAGGAAAGGTGTCAGGCTGAGGTGGCCTGTGGCAAATTCCACGGGAGGGTTTCATCTTGAAATGACATCTCCTGGGTTGAGGCTGGACCACCCACACTCCCCTCTGCCACAGCACAACTGCACTCCCAACCCACTTAGGAAGTTGAATTAAAAAGTAGACTGATTTAAGACTGGGGTGGCAAATGCAAAGGATCTATTTAGATTTATTTCCTCCTGTATTTACATTGTTGCAAGGAGCTCTCTCTTTATAAATGCATCACTGATGAATATTGAAAACCTTCTTGGGCACAAGTAGCTTCTTGCAGTGGCAGTGCATCAGAGGCTTGGCTGGTGGTTATTCTTCAAAGAGTTACGAGGCATTAGACGTAAATTTAAATATAAATGTAAATACATTTTACAGGAAGATCCAATACTAAAATCATCTGGATCTTTTTTCAATTAAAGGGGAAGGAAAAGTTTTTTTACAACACTGGAATCCTGTTTTGGTGATAAACTTTCCTAACATCCTGAAGTAAGCTGCTTTTCCCCAATTTTTTGTCCACTTTGCCCTGAAGCACAAGAGGCTCTGAGGAGCACAGGGCACCCATCCACGGCAGCTAAGCCTTGAAAAAGCCAGTTTGCAAAACAGCGGACGTATTAAGAACTGATTGCCAAAGAGTCTGAAAACACAGCTAACAGGGAAGATTACTGCGTGAAAATAAAACTGTTCTGCAAAGCAGTTTCTGGGATTCGTGAGCAGCCAGCAAGGCGTTAGCAGCAGCCCCTGAGCACGGGCAGATGGGTTTGGAAAACACGGTTTGGAAAACACGGGAAAACTGCTCCAGCACCTGCCGCAGCCTCGGCACCCGCACACGGCCTCCCCCGAGCTTCTTCGAGGGAAGGAACTTTAAAAAGCCACAGGAAAAAAACAACAACTCAAAAAAACCCAACCCCCCAAACCAAACAGATCGGGAAAAAAAAAAATCCAACTCACGCAGGAGAAAAACCTTGAGAAAAAGGAATTTCCAAGCTTTTTTCACAGGTGGGCATCGTGTCCGGCTCTCGCAGCTGCCGGTAGCGGCCCCGCCAGCGACCCTCGGGCTCCGCAGCTGCGCTCCGAGCCCAGGGAAGGGGAACAAAAAAGGGAAAAAATAAAGAAAACGCGGAAAACCCCCCGAAGTTGCCGGTTTCCAGCGCGGGCGGCGCGGAGTGGCCCCGGACACTGTTCCGTGAGGGGACCCCGAGCTGCGCTTCAGCGGCCGCCGGGCTGAGGGGCCACGGGTCCCGGTCCCCATCCTCATCCCGACCCCGGGCCGCGACCCTGGCCCATGGCCGCTCCTGAGCCCCGCCTGGAACCCATCGCCGCTCCGTCCCGCTCCTCATCCCCGCCCGGAGCCCATCGCCGTCCCCGTCCCGTCCCCTCACACCGCCACTGTCCCCATTGCTGTCCCCATTGCCGCCCCCGTCCCGTCCCGTCCCCTCACACCGCCGCCGTTCCCATTGCCGCCCCCGTCCCGTCCCCGTCCCCTCACACCGCCACTGTCCCCATTGCTGTCCCCATTGCTGTCCCCGTCCCGTCCCGTCCCCTCACACCGCCACTGTCCCCATTGCTGTCCCCACTGCCGTCCCCGTCCCGTCCCCTCACACCGCCACTGTCCCCATTGCTGTCCCCATTGCCGCCCCCGTCCCGTCCCGTCCCCTCACACCACCGCTGTCCCCACAGCTGTCCCCTTTGCCGTCCCCGTCCCGTCCCGTCCCGTCACACCGCCGCTGTCCCCACAGCTGTCCCCATTGCCGCCCCCGTCCCGTCCCCTCACACCGCCACTGTCCCCACAGCTGTCCCCATTGCCGCCCCCGTCCCGTCCCGTCCCCTCACACCGCCGCCGTTCCCATTGCCGTCCCGGCCCCTCACACCGCCGCTGTCCCCATTGCTGTCCCCATTGCCGTCCCCGTCCCGTCCCCTCACACCGCCGCTGTCCCCATTGCTGTCCCCATCGCCGTCCCCGTCCCGTCCCCTCACACCGCCGCCGTCCCCATTGCTGTCCCCATTGCTGTCCCCGTCCCGTCCCCTCACACCGCCGCTGTCCCCATTACTGTCCCCATTACTATCCCCATTGCTGTCCCCATTGCCGTCCCCGTCCCGTCCCCTCACACCGCCACTGTCCCCATTGCCATCCCCGTCCCGTCCCCTCACACCGCCGCTGTCCCCATTGCCGTCCCCGTCCCGTCCCCTCACACCGCCGCCCTCCGCCTTCCGGGCCGCGCGGAGGGCCGGCCTTTCCCACAATGCTTTGTGGGACGTTGACAAGTGGATCCAAGATGGCGTAGAAAGTAATGACAGGTAAGTCGGGACTTCCCCGTCCGCCCCCGCGGGCACCGAGCGCGGCCCTCACCGGCCGCCCGCGGCCTCGCCGCGCCCTCGGGAGACCCGCGGGGCCCCGCGGCCGGCGGTGCGGGCGGGGCGGGCCGCGGGGGCCGCGCGGTGCCGGCGGGAGCGGGCCCTGTGTCCGCGGAGGGCCTGCGGCGGCCGCCGCTCGCGGGGTGTTTACGGGGCGCTCGGCCGGAGCCCGGCGCCGCCGCGCTCCCCGGGGCCCGCGGGCGGACGGAGCGGCCCCGCGCTCGGCTGGGCCCCGGGGGCCGGCCCGGAGAGCCGGGGATGCCTGGCGGCAGCCGGGGGGGGATGCAGGGGGGGTGGGAGGCAGCTTTGTTTTTGTACCGGGCGGGGCGGGAGGGGACGGGAGAGATGGCCGGGAAATAACAATGGTGAAATAGAAGTGAAAAATAAAAATCGGGGTAGGTAGGGTTTGTGGAGGGATGGAAAAATAAACTGGGAGAATTTAACAGCTGTTGGAAAATTACCCCCTCGGAGCGGTTGAAGGGTGGGCAGATGAGCTTATGTTTTTGTTTTCTGCAGGAGGCTTTGGCAGGGAGAGTGGAGTGAAATTGGGAGGTTTAACACAGGTCCCGAGAGCAGCTTTTATACCCTGGATCAGCTCTGAAACTGCAAACTGGAGAGTTTCCACTGCACACTGTAACACAGCCCTTCCAGCAGACACTTCCATGTGTGTTTTTAGGGCAGAGCCCAGGCAGGAGAAGAAGCTGTGTTACCCCTCCTGCGGTGGGACACGTCCTTTTGTTAAAATTTCCAGAGGAGTGCAGTTGTTTTGGCTTCAGCGCTTTGTTAGGCAATTGTTTGATTAGAGTAACGTGATTAAACATATCATTGATGGAAACTAAGAAATCACTGCGGGGAAACAGTTGCAAGGCTGCATCCCAGTTAATGACAAAATGAGTAAAAGTTAACGAGATAATACAATTTTTGCATTATCAAAGGTACAGCGAGCTTGAGAGGAAGTTTTAAAATAACGCATTTCACTTCTCATTGAAAAAATAAAAGAGTTCAGTTGTGAGACAGAAAACTACCCTGAAAAGGGATATCCCCACTGACAGATTGAGTGTATCACCGTGGCTGGTCCTGTCGGGATGGTTTGGATTGTTGACATTGTCTAATGTTGTTGTTCTTAATAATTAGTGTAATTGAAGCAAGGCAAAGGATAAAATACACCACCTGCCATTCTTTCTATAAGAAAATACGTGTTCCTTTATAAAAAGTAAAAAACCAAGCCAGTGATACTGGGCAAGTTTGCATTATTTTCCAAGACTGACAGGTAGAACAGGGAGGCTTTAAAATACTGTGTGTTAAATTCAATTGTTTCAGTCCTTTTGAGCCATAGCAGATTGTGAATGAAAATTCCTTTTCTTTATTTTTTTTTCCTTTTAATGGCAAAGCTGTTGTGTTGGGGGCAGTCTGGGGGTGCTGGGCAGGTCTGCAGGGAGGAGCTGGTTTTGAACATTCACTTCAAACTTAGAGGAGGGGAAAGTGGACGAGGGGCCACCACATTCCCTCCACCTCCTTGGGGTGCACACCCAGGGAATCAGACTTTTACAGTGCAGAAATTGTGAGTGGCAGAAGCTGAGTTAAGCTTTTTTTTTTTTTTTTTTTTTAAACTTTAATTAGCAGAGCAGTTTTTCTTTATTGGTAAGTGAAGGAACATTTTATGTGTTATTACTGATAAATTGAGTTCTCTTTGTAATTTGTTCTGAAAGCAGAAATTACTTCTTTATTTGTCCTAGCTGAAATGACATTTCCTTTATCACTCCTCACCTCTGTGATTTTTTTGGACTAACAAAATGTACAGTGTGTATTTTCCCTCTTTTAATTCATACAGGCACTGTGCCTTTTTAGGTGAGCCAGATGAATTTTTCTGTGGTAGAGGCTTGTAGAAGTCATGGCTTAAAGACTTGAAAGGTTGTAATAGCTGATTATTTTTTTTTTGTTTGTTTGTTTGCTTGTTTGGGGGCTTGTTTTTACCTCTTCCCATCAAACTAAAAATTAAAACTTAAATGGAGATGTGGAAGGAGCATCTTATTCTCTAATTTGTCCCAGTCCTGCTGCTTGGTGTGTCATGGAGGCTCCTTTTGCTTTGTGAAGTCTCTCTGGTTTCAGAGAAGTTCCTCTGGGCTTTGGGATCAGTGTGAGTAGATCTGGTTGTAGAAGGGCTGTGATTTGGGGAGAACTTCTGCTTAAGGGCTGGATTCATGGAGAAATTCTCAGCTCAAAGAGGGGCTATTCCCAGGTGGGTAAGGTCTGGTGCTTGGGAGGTGTGGGGAGCCTGATGCCTGTTGGTGCTGTTCACTGTTTGTGCTTCCTTTTGGAAGAATTTAAAACAGGGATAGTGAATCTTACTGACTTGTGAGTTGTGAGTCCTGGTGCCTGTGGATGAAAGAGCCCATGTAGGAGCTGGGCACTAATATTCCTGATGTTTTCCAACTCTGTTCATTTAATAGTCTGATGGAATACTTTCTCCACTGTTGACAATTATTTTTCTTAGTCAAATCCCCTTTGCATTTATAGCTGGATATTCTTTCTGACTTTCAGTGTCTTGGTTTGTTTTGCTTTTTATTTGTTATTTACTACCATCTTTCATTTGCCACTGAACCTTATTCTTGGTGTTTTCATTTTAGTAATGGCAGAAACATTTGCTGGAGCAGTCCAGGTTTTCAAAGCCCTTGAATCTCTCACCTCACTGGCATCCCCTCCTGAGGTCAGGGGGACCTCACAGGTCTGGTAGCACGAGTGAAATCTAAATTCAAGAAGTCTTTGGAATGAATTTAAATCCATCCCCAGTGTAAGTAGGGAAAGTTGGGAGCTGGCTGGGGGCAGAAAGAAGGCTGCTGTGACACTGCTGCAGCCCAGGGGTGGAGTGAGTGGACAGCTGGAATCCCCTGCCTGGGGGATCAGTAGGCCAAGAATCCCAGAGAGCCTCAAGCCTGTCCTGACGTTTCTCCTGGCATTGCTGGAGCTTTCTTCCTGGAAGGAAGCAGATCCCCAGTGTTCCTCTCTCTGCTGTGCTGCCAGTGGCTCATCATGGGGGGGAGAATTCCAAATTTTGTAATCCCAAGCCTCCCTCCTGCTCGTATTGCAGCTGTTGAATCCTTTCTCATTTCTTTCACTGAGATGCTGTGGCAAAATCTCATTTTCACTGTATGGAATATGCATTTTTTCCCCCATAAATGGAAGGATTATGAGTTAGATTTTCAGAACAAACAAGACCTTCCTTTTTCATTCTTGTTTATCTTGCTATCTGTTCCGTGGCCTTTGGCAGCAAGGCAGCACTTGTGTTTATATGTATCAATGACATATATTTAAAGACATGATCCTTCATGTGTTGGATTTCTTCCTTTCCTTAGTGCAGAATTCTGTGATTGCCATTCTTTTTCAACAAGAAAGAGAGAATGTTGTAAAAGAGACTGGTTTTTCAAAAGTTTCCACACAGCATTTGGTATGGAATTAAAATCTGAAGGAATGCTTGGTCTTCTGGAGATACTGATTGGGAAAATAAACATTTGTTTTCCTCGAATGTTTTGGGGTGGGAGAAAATAACTAAACTTCATAGACAGAGAAATTTGGATTCTGCAAGGTCAGAGGCTGCTCCACAGGATGGGGATTTCATTCTGGTGACACTGATATGTGACTCAGGTTTCTTCTTCCAGGAGAGTCCTGCTTACTGAGCTTTTCACTTCACACGAATCTTTACAACATGAGGCTTCCAACAGAAGCAGTCACTTATGTCTGAGAAACACAGGGAAGTGAATATTACTGTAGGAAAAGAAGGGATTGGGAATTTAAGCAGTGAGATTGTAATTACCCATGGGTGAGAATTTGTTTTTCTGTTGTATTTCTATTGCTCTACCAGTTGAAGTCAAGGGATACTTAATGGAGCTATAACGTAGTACCCAAATATTCCTCTGTAATTTTTTATGCAAATTCATTGTTGTAAATGAGAAATGGACTGGTTATTTATCCAGTCTTTTCTCAGAGTCTTCCATAATACCAAATTACAGCCTTATTACAGGAAAGCCAGATACAAAATGATAGATTTCAATCTTTTTCCTCCTTAAATGTAATTTTACTACACTGAGAGGTTCCATTTTGTGACTACAGATTTGAGTGGTGATGTGGCCCCATCCTGCTTCCAAATGAGTAGAAACTAGCAGGTTTTCTGGCTGGCATGGAGTCTTTGTCAGATGTTAGAAGGCTTGAACTGTAGCAGGAAGGTAATTTCGAATTAATAGCTCTGAACTACACAGGTTTTCCAAGAAGCAGTGGATACACAGTGCTGCTGAGCTGATGGCAAGAAGTTTTGTAGGTGATGTTCTTTAGAGATCTGTTTTGGAGATGTGACTGGGAGCTGTTTTGCCACTTGTTGCTGTTAGTCCTGGGAAATCTCACTTGCATGAAGAATGATGTGTCTGAGGTGAGTGTGTTGAATCTTTGGCTTGTGTGTGGTTTGGGGAAGTAAGTTCATGCTCCTGTTTGTAAGCAGTAGCAAGGCTAGTGATTCTTGGAGCTCTAATGATGAAATATTGGAAAAAAAGTAACAGTAGGTTTGTGTTTGCTATGAAATTTTGAATGTTGCAGCGGCAGGAAGTGAAGGATGGAAATGTGAGCACTGTGTGGACTCGTCTGAGCTGGTTTTATGGTAGTTAGGGTAAGTGTTACTTAGAAATGATCTTTCAGTCTGTGAATTTCACGGTCTGGGTTTTTTCTCCCCCATAGTTATATATAGCAAAAATACTGTATTCATCAAAACACTAAAAACTACGGTGCTTAAATATGCTTAAAAGGTCTTTCATAGCCCTTCAGACCCCACTGGCAAGAGGGAAATCTGAAACATGAGCTGTTTTTGAGAATCTTGGTTGTTAGTAATGTGGCACAAGTGTTTAATTTGCTGGAAAATGTTTAGTGGTTCAGCAAACCAAGAAGGTAACAAATCTTTGTGGCCATCATAAATGGAGAATGCCACAAATGAAAAGTGTAATGGTTTTGGCAGCGTGTAAAATAACACTTCTCCCCTATGTATCTTTTCACTTCATGTAAGGTCATCTCTATTTTTTTTTAAGTGAAAATTTTGTTTTGTCCCGGGGTAATTTTGGGAGGACAGGGATGGGCAGTTGGCCTCTGTTCTCAAGTAATGTTCCTTCATCGGTCTCAGGTAAATTCCCCTTCAGCTGGGATTCCCAAATAGTGCTGGACCAGCCAGGCTAGCTGCCTTGCATCCACTCCTCTGCTGTCTTGGGAGCCAGAACTTGTTGGATTTCTCTCATTATCTACATGGGGAGGTCACTGAGGGGAAAGTTTTTTGCAGAGTTTGGAATGTGTGCTGACACAGTGCTGTGGGTCTTTTATTGCAGTGATGTCTCTGATTGTAGTTGTTTGTGGGAATAGTTTTGGAGTAACTGTGCTCTGGCCATATCTTGAGCCACTCACACGTTTGGAATGGTGCAGGACGTTTGTTTTGTCGTTTGAACTGACTGCTCTTACTTGGCTGCAGCTTTGTTTATGTTTGTTTGGCTGGGCTAGACACCGCTCCTCTGCCTCCCAAGTTTCGTCAGGATCGTGCCCTTAACCACAGCAGGATCATTGCTCATTGCTGCTGATGCAGTTCTTTGAGGGGGGTTTCAGATACGTGACTGAATCACTGATGTTCCTGTCAAAAGGCAGGAGGAGGGCGAGTTCCATGGGGAAATGTGCTCTGGATGCACGGTGTGCTGTCACTCGTAGGGTTTGCTGTGGGGGAAGAATTGGGAATCCATATTCTGTTCTTGAAAGAGGCTAAAAATTGAACCTGTTGGTACTACCATAGTCAGGCATTTGAGGAGAGGAAACAAGGACATTATAAAAGCATTATCCTTATGCAGAAAAGTTAATGTAATTAAAATACAGAGTTACAAGACCACTCACCAAATGAGCCTTAGCTATATTATGCTGAACTATTTGAAGCACGGTCATGTAAAAATGAATTTCAAAGGTTATTTACAACCAAGATAGCAGTTTTTAGAGGTGGAGGGTTAGTTACTGCTTTGAACTTTCAAAACTGTGCACAAAAATACCATGTACAGTTACATAATAGGCATGGTTTGGGGAAAGATGTGTTTGGAGGATCTGTGGGTGGCATGATTGTGTTATTAAATCTGTTACGGTGGGACCCTTTTGTGCTAAGCACTGTGTAAATGCCTAACAAAAAACTCAGTCACAGTGTTATTCACTACTATAATAAATTAAACTTCATTATAAAGCTGCAATGAAGGCTGAGGTATATTGAAAGAAATTTGTTTTGTGCCACAATGTTCTGGCTGATTCCTGTGCTCAGTTTGTGACCTGTGCAATGTACCTGATATTCAGCCTGAAGATTTTTTACTATCTTCTGCCTTTTGAACAGATTGGAGGAGTAATTCATATATTTTCATCTTAAATATAATTCAAAATGTAATTCATATTTTGCATCTCAAACAGCAAATGAACTTGGGGGCTTTAAGTTTTTCCCCCATTTATCCAACCATGATAAAACTGTGAAGATAGCTGTAGCATCTGCACTTGCCCTGGGGATGAGAGCTGTGCTTTTCAGGTAGATCTGCTCCCAGGAGGGTGTTGCCTTGCAGTACCAGGTCACGTCAGGAGGGGAGAAAGTTCTGGTGTGGAAGTTTGACCTTTGAGGAAAGACTGTTTCAGCATTGCTACAATATCCTGTTAAGAAGAGAAAATGTGGATTGAACCACTGAGCTTTGGAGCTGCTGGGGGTGGAGAAGAATTTGCATGGGGTTTTTGAAACGGGAATGTGCTGTGATAAATAATTTCCTAGTTTAAAAACACTTTTATGTCTGAAATCCAAATACAGCTGTATTAGATGAAGCTGTGAATTGAACATGAGACGTAGAGTTAGGAACTGCTAATTTTGTTTCTGTCTCTGAGACTGATTAAATTGGTGATTTTGGCAAATGAACTATGGTCAAGTGCTCTCTGCAGACATTGCTGCACGAGTGGTAGGTTCAGTGAGCACTGGGAAACTTTGTGACGTGTTTTTGCATTTAAACTTCTGAAATATATTTGTAGATCTAGTGATATGTGTCCTGTGTTGAAATGATGCTTGGGAATCTTTGACTCCCCTTTGCATTCCTTGGGAGCACAGCTTGGCATTTTGGAAATGCTGTGACACGTTTAGTCACATCGACACAGATGTGACTGTATCATAGAGCAGACATTTCTCAGAGAGGACTTCTGGCACGACCTCATGACTCAGTGGAGAACAATATTAGGGACTGCAGGACTGGGTAGGTCCTTAAGATGAGTAGTGTTCATTGTTTGGTCAAAATTATTACCGAACACTAGTGCAAAGACAGGAACAAGGCCGTGTTCTGTTACTCAAGGGTTGAGAAGAGAGGTTCTGACACAAGTAAGGCACGGTTTGGAAAGCTGTGGACTATGATGTTTAAACCAGCTTTTAGAATATGGATATTGTTCTGTGAAGTGTGTTTGAGTTTGAGTCCTGTAGGTTCTTTGGAGAGCTGGCTGGTTGTGCAGTGTTGATTCTTGCCTTTGTTTTTCTCTGGCAAATTTCATTAAGAGAAGCAAAGATTAAATTACTTTTCTAATGCATTTTTTTTAAAGTAAGTAATTGGTGATGTTGTTATGGGGATAAAATGGTAACCATGGGACAATGCCTCAGTTAAAATGCCCTCATCTTGGTTAAGTGTGAGAAACTCTATTCTCAAAAAGTGGTGTGAGCACAGAGGTTACCAACTCCTGTTATTGTGAAAGATTGTTTACGTAAAGATTTTCTAGGAAGGAGCCAAAAACTTTAGGTGGGGCAGAAGCACCACCTATTATTATGTTACCTGATGCTTACTATGACATACTCCTCATTTCACTTGGTTATTGCTTGCCAGATTTTAATTATTTGGGTTGAAATTTCCCATGGTAGGTGTCTTTCATAGTCTGACTTTTTGGGTGCTGTCGAGGAGAGAAAGGTTCTGCCAACATGATTCCATCTTTTCTAGAAATTGGGCAAAATACTTTCTTATGTTTGTGATGAATTAGAAAAGAAATGATCTAATGAACTGTAGTGCTGCTTTGTGAGAGGTTGAGATGTGTTATTGTATAATGTTTCTGCCAAGGATGTACTTGTGAGCAACCTTGTGAAAATCTTCTCAGCGTTGGTCAAATCAGCATTAAGTACAAATGTAAAAGATAATCCCTGCAGTGAATATGCTTCAGCCTCAGCTAAACAGGATTTCTCTGTAATTTGAAGGCTGGGGCTCCTGCATTCCTCCCTGGTGTGATTTTTGGATAAAAATGAGAAAATTCCCTTTCTGTTCTCCTGATCCCAAGTTCCTCATCCCTCTGCAGCTCTACCTTCCTGCAGCGCAGAGGAAGCAGCCACTGGATTTAAACAGAAGGTGCAAAATGCAGATTTTTGCAGAATTATGTACAATAAATGGAGAGATGGGGGTGGCTGAATGAGAAGAAAGAGATTGAAAAATATTATTATTTGAAAGAAATAGAAGGAAGGCTGTGCAGTGTGGGTACAGATGATTTATTTTATAATGCTAATACAGTTGTTTGTTGGAATACAGTTTTGCTATCTGCATAAATTAGAAAGTGTTTCTGAAATGGAGTAGGGAATAGCAAAAATGGAGAAGGCAAATCCTACTTAAGCCTCATCTTTGCTACACTTCATTTTCTGTATTTGTAATGAGTTTTCCCGTGTTGTGATAGAGAGAAATGCTGGATGCTCCCGAGTCACTCTGCAGACACCAGGTGCTCTGTGTTGGTCATGTAAAAGGGCTGTGCTCTACAGGCAGAGCACAATGGGGAGAAATCACTTCTACAGCTCTTAATGTGAATACAAGAAGTTGATAGAAACTTTTGCCTTGTGTGTTCTTATCTGAATTCTCTGTGAAATGGGAATGTTGTCAGAATGACAAAGATATTTTTTTAATTCTTGTAAAGTGGTCGGTCGCAATATTGTAGGCACTACTGAAAAGTTAATGAAAACATTCAAGTGCTGCCTTTTGAATGAGATTTGAGTGGCATGCAGTAAATAAGGCCCCAAGCCCTGTGCTGAAGTATTTCACTGGATATCCATTAAGGAGCAGCCTCCGTTCTGCCCACTCATTTCACCAGGTAGCCCTTGGAAAATGTGCTCTGAGAGTAACACAGTTAAAGGCAATATCATGATAATGCAGGACACAGGAGGCCAGCACAAGCTTGTACAGATGCTTTTGTCCTCACACAACCTCGGAGTATTGAACTTTACAACCCAGTGTTTGTTCTGTGAAGTTAATGAATGTGATATGTGTGTATGTATTTGCTTTGTTTAAATAGGAACCTTGTATCTGTTTGCTGTGAGTGGCTTTCAGACAGCACCAGCACATCACCTAGATGCAGTGCTTTGACTTGCTTGGTTTCTTAGTTTCTTCTTAGTTTTCGGGTGTCTTTGCTTAGTTTCATCAGGACAGGTGATGTTTTCAGACAGCTGTGTGAAAAAGGATCTTTTTAAAGGCAGGATGTGAAGGTATTAGGGATGTGGTGGATGGGATGCTTGCAAGTGCTGAGGCCATGAGTTATTTCCAGATTTTAAGCCAAAGATAGCCAGTCTGTCCATGTCTGAGTGTTGCTGCTGCTGGCTGCACAGATTGTCCTTTTGCTGCTATTTCCAAAATGAAAATAAAAGAGATTAGTAAAGGTAATAAAGTGTTAATAATCACTTAGTAGTCTGTACTGAAGTCATAACTGGCATGCAAAAAAATGTAACTTGTACTATCTGTGATGTATGTTAAGTGGTTTAAAGCCTGCAGAGGACCCAGATGCAGAAGGCATTTGCTCTTAATCTCAGTTGCCTCTGTTCTGTGAGTGATAAAGCACCCACAGGCTCTTGTTCCTTTTTCAGTAAACGTGCTTGTGTTTATCCTGTACTTTAAGTTTACAGGATCTGACTCAAAGCTTCGTTTACGTGGCCAGAGATCACTTGCCCTCCTCATTTCTGGTGCTGTCTCTGAGTTTTCAGTGTGGAAGGATAAGGCTCAGCACTTAGCAGTGGAGGGCATCATGAACCTCTTCTTTCCCCTTTTTCCCCTCCCCAAAGAGGCATATCATGTTCCTCAGAGGCCTTGGAGCAGGATTCTTGCTGCTGTTATGCTATAGGAGAAAACCTTGAAATGTGCCTGCCTCATTCTGTATGCTCCATTTCAGATTGAACATCATTTTTGGAATTGAAAGTAGGATCATTTTGCCTGGAGTTGTACAACATTAGCCAAAGTAATTCAGTTACTTCAGAAAACTGATTAGATTGTCCTCTCTCAAGGGTGGAGGCTTTTGTATTTGTTCTGTAAGGTGTGCAGTGCATTTCTGAGAACTCCTTAACTGCTATTACGGACTTCAGCCATAATTGCAATAAATGAGTGCGTGAAATCTCTGCTGTTTCATTTTTCCTAAAAGAAAAAACAAAGCCAAAAGCACCTTTCATATAATTCTTTCTTGCACCCTGGCTATGAAAGATGCACCATCCTTCTCCTCTCTGTTATGTTGGCAGAGTGCACTGTCATTATTTACTCTCATTTTATTAAATGATTTTTTTGTACTGGGATTATTTATGATGTGTGTGTCATGACACTAGGAAAGTGCATTTTTTTTCTGTATGTCTCTGTAAGTCATTTTTGTATTTTGTGCAGCTCTATTTTATTCCATCCTGGAGGCTTGAATAAAGGGGGTTTGGGTTATTTAATTTTTTTATCTCAAGGCAAAGATTGGGTTATTTTACCACAATAGGTAAGGAAATTAAATGGATATTTAATTTTATTTTACTGATCTAGAGGTATTTTAGTGGTATTTGGTAATAATAGAAAACCAGTTGACATGTAGAGATGCAGATTTGCCTTAAGATGGGATCACAGGAGATGCCAGAGCAGCTCTATAATATGATTCAACAGTGGACAGATGTACTCTTCACTGTTTTAGTGTGTAGACCCACAAATGTGGTTTATTTGCAGAGTTTTGATGGTTGAATTCCAGTGGCCCATGATTTCTAACTGTAATGTTGACATGTTCACAGTAGCCAACTTTTTAATTTCATATTCAATATATTAATTCAGTTTACACCCTGGATCTTTCCCTACTGTATAAACTAAAGTATTGTGTCACTTTTTTGTGATAATTTGAAGTGAGAGGGAAACTATTACTCAGAGGGATTGTGGCCATACCAACTTTGTGAATCCCCAAGTATTACTTGGATATATGATGGAAATAATACATTTTTGATGTGTGAATTGCTTACATCTCAGTTCACCAGTAGCAACTTTGAGACAGGGATGGGATGTACACTGCTTGGGTCTGTGGTCTAAAAACTTTGGAAACTCTGCTTTAGTGAAACCTGGAGACTGTGGGATGGATCCTGGAGCAGTTAAACTGATGGATGCAGCTTCTGACATTGACTGTTATGGGCAAGAAAAATAAATCAGACTTTTCTTTTACTGGTGAGTGATACTTTGCTACATCTCTTGATGGTAAATGGCAGCACGTGGCAGTAATTGATGGGGTAACTGATGTCTTGGTATCAGCAAGAGGCTGAGTTATAACTTAACCTTTCCTAGGGTCTGTTATCTGTCTTGTTACACATTTTTCATGAAACCTGCAGCATCTTCAAGACCCTTCAGACTTCTGGGAAATTCAGTTCCAATTGACTTGAAGCTCAGAAGTTACTGAGGAAGGACAGAGCAACCAGCCTTGTAAATGAATCTAGTAGGTCTCTTCTTGCTCTTAAAAGGGATTGCTGGGAAGTTCTGATAAACCAGCTGTCTTTTCTTGAGCATTGCCTGAATTTATTACGTGTTTAGAACTTCTCCCCAGTATGGTGGCCAGCCTTTCCAGTCTGTGAGATGGGCTGAAAAAATCCCAGAGGGTTGGGGAACAGAGTGCTTGTGTTTGTGTAGAGAGGGGCAGGATGAGTGGAATTCCTGCCCTGCTCTCTCTCGGGGCCTGCTCCAGCTTGACCACAACAGGCAGTGGAAGGGCAAATCCATCTCCTGCTTCCCTCTCCCGCAGGACAGCGAGCTGCTAGCAGCAGGACACGGCTCAATGGCCTTGGCAAGGAATATTTTGTGCTTATTTCCCTCAGCAGAACTGTTGGGAGGGTTATGGATTGTAATGGGAGGCAGCTGGAGAGGCTCTTCCCCTGCGTGTTCCCCATGGCAGAGGGTCTCATTCATTTGCTCCACTCTGTGATTCCCAGGATGTGGCTCTTGAAGTAAATTCAATTGACAGTAAATCCCTACCAGTCTCACTGTAGGACTGCAAGTTGAACATCATTGCTTTAGCATAAATCTTTACAAGAGATGTTAATGTTTGGTTAAAATATGCAAATATTTACTGACTTGTCTACTGTTTGTCAGCTTGGCATGCGAGACCTTGGATCTGATCCTTCTGTCTTGGCAGACATTGGGAATTTTGCCAGTAACATTAATAGGAGCAGCATTGTGCCCTCTAATCTGTTTGTTTATGAAGTACAGCGAGAGTTATCTGGCTAGATGCTTTACAGTGAATTGAAAAAGCATCTGTTTGAAATTTTTTTAGGAACTGTCACATGCTTTAACTTATTATTATCTTAGTGTATGGACCCTTTGATTCCATGGAACACGTCAGGGAGACGTGGAGCATGGAAGCGCACAGTTACGAGTTAAACTGCTGTGAAACACTGGAATTTTAGTTCATGATGTTCTCTCCTCCTACATCGATTTTAATTTGAAGTTGGACTCATCAGACTGTGGAGTAGTTCTTCAGAGCCTCCTGTGCACCAAGCAGGCGTAGTGTTTACTTGGGAATAAATGACTGTGTGGATCACGTTGTTTATCACTCTTCCTCCTCAAGCTGTCCCTTCTGCCTTTCCCAGCCCCTTCTGCAGCTCTGGAGGGGAAAGCTGCAGCTTTATTTGGAGATTGGATTTGAGTTACTCTTTTCATGTTTGCTTACAGAACCCCTTTGGCA
This sequence comes from Sylvia borin, assembly GCA_014839755.1. Classification (NCBI taxonomy): domain Eukaryota; kingdom Metazoa; phylum Chordata; class Aves; order Passeriformes; family Sylviidae; genus Sylvia; species Sylvia borin. Next base: position 1,026,060 of record CM025974.1, read on the forward strand.
AGAAGGTGGAGTACTCATTAGGAATATTGAGCCTGAAAATCATTAATTGTAGGGGGAGAAAAAAAAAGTCATGGTTAGTTGTAAAAGCCACCAAGGTTTACGTTACACCAGTTGGAACTAACCACGTCTTTGAAATAGAATTTTTTGGAAGATAAGCTGAGTACCACTTGGCTTTCAATGAAATGCAAGTTCAGTGAGTTCTCTTCTACTTAAGGGCAGGAGTATTTTCGTGGTACAAAGTGTGAGGCCAGATTATATGTTTATGTATATTATTTCTTAGGTATGTCCACCTATTTTAGATATGCAACTTTAGGTGGTGGGAATCTGCCTCTTTACTGGTTCTTAAATATTTTGAAGATGTGTTAAACTTCACTAGAGGATAAATTATTCCTCAGAATTGAATTTAGAACTCTTTTGGCATATGGTTTTCCAAGTCTCTTTGAGAAAATGAATAATCCTGATGTTTGTTCTGTTACATGTTAGTATTTTAATTTCAGTTTTGCAGGCAGAAGTGAAGCCCACAAGTAATTTGCTCGATTTTGCAAAGAGAGTTGGGAATATAGCACAGGCCTTGTGACACTTCAGCTTTCAGTTCTAATCTGTAATAAATTCCACTCTCAGAGCAAATGTAGAAATTCCAATTTTATGCCTGAAATCTTGAAAATAAAGATCTGTAGAACTGAAAATAAATTTCTTTTACCAAGTACCTTCGCTCCTTGGCTGTTAATGATTCCATGAATACTTAGAGTTTGGAAAAGACCTCGAATGTTGAGTCCAGCCTTTGACCAAATACCACTGTGCCACCTACTCTAGATTGTGAAGTGCCCTTGTATTTTGGGCACTTCCAGGGATGGTGATTCCATCACTTCCCTGGGTAGCCCATTCCAATGCTTAGCCACTCTTCCAGTGATGAAATTTGTCCTCATATCCAACCTAAACCTCTCCTGGTGCAGCTTGAGGCCATTTCCACTTGTCCTGTCACTCGTTCCCAGGAGCAGAGCCCAGCCCAGAACCCACTTTGAGACAATTGTAGGGACTGAGAAGGTCCCCCCTGAGCCTCCTTTTGTCCAGGCTGAGTCCCAGCAGCTCATGCTGGTGCTCCAGCCCCTTCCCCAGCTCTGTCCCCTTCTCTGGGCTTAATGCCCTTCTTGAAGGGAGGAGCCCAGAGCTGGGCACTGGACTTGAGCTGAGGCATCAGCAGAGAGGAGCAGTCACATTCCTGCTCCTGCTGGGGCTTAGCAACTGCTCTCAATGACTTCAGATGTAGGTAAGTCAGGTGCTTTAACCGACTAGATTTTAAGAATTGGTTGTTGGAATTCACCTTCACAAGTCTCAGTTGCTGATTTCGAGTACCAAAACTAGGAAAAAAAGGTTTCTGAAGTCAGTAGGAAAAGTCAGGTGGTCTCCAAGGAACAGTCTAGAGCACCTGGAGTCTGAGGTAGATGGTACAAATACCTAATAAATGTGCATGTTTGAGTCTCATGTATGGCTGTAGATGGGATTGGAATGAAATCTGAGAGCCTGAGTACATAATTTTCTATATGTTGTTTCTGTATGTTTCTATATATTGGTTTTGTTTGTTAAAATTTGATTTTTTCCCAAACAACTTACACTGCAGTGGCTCCTTATCTATCAGTGTGTCCTGTGCACTGTGATTTCAGTGGATTTTTTAATATCACTCTGAAATATCATTGGTGGGACTCAGTTTAGCCAGTTATCCAACAGCTTGCTCCTTACTGTTCTTGCTTTCAATTAATTGACAGGATTTTGCTCAGGGTCAGTTATGTCCTCTGAAGTGCTCTGGAGTCTTCAGATTGACCAAAGAAGTTGTGTGGGCACTGCTGGGTGTGTAAAATCCAGCTTCTGAAACAGATGAGTTCTGTGTTCCTCCAACCAGTCAGCACAGGGCAATTGATAAGGAACATCTTTGTCTTTTACATGGTGCCTTGTTGGAGGAGAAGGGCTTTCAAATGTGTCAGCTGTGCTGGCCAGGTCACTGAGGATGGGATCTGTGTTTAATCAGCTCTTGGGGAATAAACACACAGAAGCTCTGCTCAGCCTTTTGGTCAAAGGAATTTTGGTTATATGTCAGCCAGGAAGTGAGGAAATCAGAAGTACAGCAGAGTTCATGGAGTCCTCTGTTTTCAGTCCCTTAGGAGGAAAACAGAATGTACATGAGAAAAACATCAATTAACTGTTGTGTCACTGTGGCAGCAGATCCTAGATTTGTGAAATACACAGTGGCCTAAAATGGTAGTGCAGTGGAAACCAGTGCAATTTTTAGCTGTATCTAGAAAAGATCCTTGCATACACAGCTTAAGAATACCTACCATTTATGTAATTGAAAATACGTGCTTAAGTGATCCAGCAGAATCCTTAATAGAATTACCTCGTGAATGAATTTACTCATATGTATGGAAATGCAAAACCTCCTTGCCTGTTCCTATTGTTTGAAAATGATGACTTATTTTTAGCAGAAAAAGAAATATCTGGATGAATGAGGTAATATTTTGTAAGGCTGTTATTAAGAAAGAGGCACACATCACAGGTTCGTACCGAGATAACTGCAAAATATTCATGCTTATGTTCCTTCATTTTAGAGAAGATGTTTTGTTGTTGTTGTATATGAGAGATTTTTATATCAGTGTTGTAAAAGGAAAGCTGTTTTAAGTGTTGAAAAATCAGTATTCCTTCAGGTAAATATTTTGATGCTGAATGGAATTTTCAGAATAGAAGGGAGCACATAGGACACTGTGTGTACAATATATGAAAACACTTTACATTTCTTCTGAATGTTTGCTTAGGCACGTGTTGGTGGGAAAAGTGAGGTAATGATTTTTTTTATATGAGGAAAATACATTTATTTGACTTTAAATTCTTGAAGTTACTTTACCTTTTGTTGAAAATCTGAAAATACCAAGTATAAAGAAAGCTTTTAACAGTGATTTTTTAAAGTGGACTAGAAGTATTTGAGACAATTTTAATAGTTAATCTCTAATTACAAATATTGACAATATGCTGCTTGCTAAAACAAAAATGAGAACTCTTAAGATTTTCTCTCTTTCAGTTATCAGAACCCATTTTTGTGAAGTCAGCTTTTATGCACAGTGTCTCTAGGGCTGTGTATCATGCATTTAAATATGTCAATGAAGGGAGAATGTGCACAGGGTTTATAGAAGTGCTTTACTCTTCTGCTGCTGGTTCAGATGTGGATAACCATTTGTCTTAGTTTATTGGCAGACAGTGTCTGTCTGTGGATAGATTTTTTTTAATAACTGTCTCAATCCTCCCCCAGTATTTACTTTAAAATGATTTCAGAGGTTCTGCACAAAGGTGGTGGTGTGGCGGGGGTATGTAGACTTTCTCAGCCATAAATGTAGCTAAAGCAGCAGAAGGAAGAGGCAAGTGGTTGGTTTGCTGTTGATCCTCTGCTCTTTCCTGTCCTTCCCTGTCCATCCTTGCTGTGATTCACCCAGAGGAAACAAATCCTCCTCCTCCCGAGTGTAGGTGAGAAGTGCTTGGAAGAGAAGGTGGTGTGGAGTTGATGGCTGCAAGCTCAGAGACAGCACTTAGAAGATGAGTTGTGTTCCTCCCAAAGCCAAGGTTGTGTTGCCATTGAAGACCCAAAATCCTCTGCTTAAATCCATGCTGACTTGAACATTTGGAACCCCTACTTGCATTCTTAAAATCAGTCGTGGGCTTTAAGTACCTTCTTGAATTAGAATCCAAACAGGGCTGGGAGCGATGGAGAAAAGCCTGGGAAGAAATGAGTTAGTGAGAGGCTTGGTTTAGGAAATGTGGCTGGCATAGCACGAGGGGGATGTGATACAGCACCTTGAGATGGGAATGGAAGTTGGTTGGCAAGTTGTCAGTGCCATTCCACAGCTAACCAACGTTTTATCGTCCCCTCTGCCCCCGCTCTAGGATTTCTGTCCCTGAGTCATGGCAGACAGAAGACCAGAGAAGGCATGTGAACAAGCATGTGAATCCCTTAAGCAGCAGGATTATGAAGTGGCAGTGAAGCATTGCACAGAGGCTCTCCTTTCCCTCAGCCAGTACCCCCCAGCTCACCTCCTGGAGCCCTGCCAGGCAGAACTCGACCGCATCAAAATCGAGACTCTTCTGTATAGAATTGCTTCCTTTTTACAACTTGTGAGTGTGACTCTTTATAGTATCTAGTGAACTGGAAAGAAAAGTCAAATATCTTGTATTGTCAAGATTTAATTATAACCCAGCATTTTTGGCGTGTTGCTCTGCCCACAGAATCCCTCTTGCTGTAGCATCTACGAGGTTTCTGTCTTGTAGCTCTCCCCAATCTGTTTATTTTTCAGGATTGGAACCTCTTGGTTTGGGTCTCAATCACAGTTTTCTACACAAATAAGGAAAAATACTTGAAACATTTAAAATATATATTCCAGGAAGGCAGAGTAGCTGGGTTTAGGGTACATATGCTGAATTACATACCAAATTACCTTATCTTTTAACAACATGAAATTAAAGTTTCCACAAATAAAACCACTCAAGAAACAAAGTTAAGAAATGTCAGAATCTAGGAAGCTGGTTCATACCTGCTTTAGTTCCATTTGCATAGGCCTAAAATTAGTCTTTTAATGCTTAATCCCAGCTTTCCAGGATGAGGCTAGAGCATATCTGGTGAAAGATGTAACTTTTAGACTCTGCCTAATATTTAGTGGAAAGGTGAAAATGGGTCTTGTAAAGGTTTGTAAATGCAAAGTGAGAGGCATTACCCTGAATTACAGGTGACCCCATTGCCAAAATTGTGTCCTTCCTTTAAAGCATCACAACTACAGTTTCATCCCAGGTGGAAAAAGTTTGGCCAAGTCACAAGACCTTGCTGGGCAGCTTTAATGCAAATCTTGCCCATCTGATGAAGGGAGTGTTTTTAAGCATTCTTCAAATAAATAGCTGGATTGGACTGTTCAGTGTCCAAAACAAGAATTGGGAAAACTCTGAAATGAAGAAACAAACTATGTTATGGCTCCTCAGGGGAAGAGATTCACAAATAAGTGAGGTTGGTTTTTATAACAGAAGTTGTGTTACCACAGACTTGACCTCTCAAAATTATTTCTGTAAGCCAATGTGCAGATTTGTGCTTGGATTATTTAATATATTTCTGACATTGCTCTTTGAAAATCCTCTGAGGCACCTATCTGGATGTTGATCATAGTGATATTGTTGCAGTGAGTCTGCAGGGACTTTGGAAAAATACTTGAGATCAAAACCTTCCTATTAAAAGACTTGAATTATATAGATGCATAAAATCTTAAAAGAGGAAAACAATCCAAATTTTCCTTCTTGTTTTACTAAACAAAATCATCTTTAAAATCGCTACTGAAAAGACAGAATAAAATAATGTGCATATCTTAAAATTTCAACATAATAATATTAGTGCAAGGTTAAAAAATAAACAGCATCTTGAAAGTTAAGTTTTATATTTTTCCTAGGTGTTGTGAGCTGCCCACAAACATATAACACACACATGTTTGACCATTCAGGCTCCTCTTTTAAAATGTCCACGTGCTGAGAATTTGAGAAAAAGTCAGCATCCTAAGAATTAATTATATTATAACTGACATGTGACTTATGTTCTTTACATGTTCCACCCAGGAAAAGACAAGGTAATGGTTTCTAAAAAGTTTTAAAAAACTTGTAATTCAAGCATGTAGTTGTTTATTCGAACTGGAATAATGCTATTTTTAAACTTTTCATGTTTTACCTTTCAGAAAAAGTATGGGCAAGCAGATGAAGACTGTAGGCATGGTATGCTTATTTCTTTTTTTTATTACATAGTGTTATGAATTGCAGTCAGTTGTCTGAATTTTTAAAACTGATGCCCAGATTTGTTAGTTTGCTAACAGTGGTTCTTTCCTATTTAAACTTATGTATCTGCTTTATGATACTTTTTCTGCTTTCCCCCCCCCTCCTTTTTTTGTTTTTCCCCCTGAAGGAGAGGTCTCACAATTTTTTCACCTCTTACTCAAGTATGAGGACTCAAATACATGTCTTTGGCTCAGTGGTGATATTTGACTAATAGTTGTTTTAGGGCCCAAATGTAGGAAGAGTGGCTGATTGTGACAAAGATAAAGACACACAGCCAGCTGATGTTCTGCCTTTCTTCCCAGGGACGTGGTGGATATTTTGGTTTGCATTTGGGACTTAGCTCAGAGGAAATCAAGATGATGCACATTAGTTAAAGCTTCCCAATGTGCCTATGTCACACTGAAGTCGAGCTTTTTATGTGCCACTGCCTCGTTCAGTTTGGGTGTTTTTGAAGGAATGAACCATCTTTCCTAAACCTCTGTTGTTCATCTATAACACAAATTATTCAGAATTTGCTGAGAACTGACTGAGTTTGGAAAGGGTTGAAACAGAATTTATCAGTTAGATTTGGAAAGAAAAGGTGGGTAGATGCCACCTTTTGGTTTTAATTCTTTAGCTACTCTTGAATGTTAAAGGAAGTTTTTTCAGGTCACAGTTTTGTTACACACAGTCTGTGATCTCTTCTGATGTTCCTATGCTAGCAATGATAATCTTTAAATTGTTCCTTTCTGGGTTTGTGGATTTTATATTGTTTTGGGTTTTTTTTAACGGGTCTTCACTGATAGTCAAGTCATAGTTTGGAGAATTTGTGTGTCTCTGGAGCCTGCTGGTAAAGGTCCATAAAAATTGACTAAGAAAAATAAACTTGATTTCTGTAGGTGTAAAATTAAAGTTTAATACCTTTAAAAAGTCTGACTGTTGCTTAATCAGCACCATCCTTGAAATAGTCTGAAATATTTAAAGTAATTCTTTTACCTTCTTGATGCATTTGTGTATTATTCTAACTTCAGAGTTGTCTTTTATGATGGCAAATAAAAGCAAGAGACATATGGAAAGCTGAATGATGGTTGAAGGAGGTAGGAGGGAGAAGGCTGTTTTTAATGAACAGTGTTCTCATCAATGAGCTCTGAAGGGTTTGTCAGAGGGGCCAGGGGTGACTTTCATCTGTGGAACTTTTCCTTGGTGTGTGTGTCAGTTGTCAGTATCTCAAAGGAACTGTCATGGTAACTGCTTGTCATCTCTCCCTGGACAGGCTTAGAAGTGGGTGCAATAGGACCACTGATCTCTTCTCTTATTTTTTAAAATTAAGTAGAAAAAGCAGCCTTTAAATGTATATTAGTTAACAAAGAAATAGCATCCAGATGAATGTTAATTTACTTTATTCATGCCAATATATTCTGCACATACATACTATTTTCCAGATCTAAAACTGAGGACATTTTTGAACTTACTAATGCCTTATTTATGTATGTATATAAAAATGCTGTGTATGTATTTATATACATATATACACATATATGCACACGTACCATATTTTTATGGCTCTTTGAATGGATGATTTGGTTGTAGTTCTCCATGATGTGTGGTTATCAATTGTAGCCCAGCACATTTAGAATATTTGCATTTACCATCCCGGAAGGTCTTAGTTTTGGTTTTATGTTTGAATTACTGTTGGGAAGAAACAACTTTAGCATGGACTACTTGATACTCACACTCCTTGATATTCACAAGCTTTTTATAATGGGCAAGGCTTTATTCAAGCTGCTCTTCTGCCTTTTTACAAGACTTGACATGTTGCACAGCTGTGATGGTTTTACTTGAACCTGAATGATCAGTGTGTTCTGAATAGCTGGAGAAATACCTGTTCTTTGTAGTATGCTGCTTGCAGTGTTACAGGGAATGATGAGAACTTAAAATCTCTTAAATTATTCCACTAATCTTTTGGAAGAGAGAGTGGTTAATGTGTTGCCAGTTTTTTTGTGCAACCGTCTGTTTTAGCTCGGTGGTACTATGCAGATAGTGATATGAAGTATAATAATTGGAGATTTAATCTCTGAGATTAAAATAGCAGACTGTCAGACATGTTAAAGCTATTTTTGGTGCTTCTGCTTCTGATTTGGGAAGTAAGTTCTATTTTTGGCAATGTAGTCTGTACTATCAGAGTGGTGAATTCAGACTAATCTTTGAGGCACTTTATAAAAACGGATTTAGTTACCATTGCAGTTTGAAGAGATGCCTAATTGTTTTTATTTAAATGTTTTGTGGGACTATTTATTTATTGAGTCTTTCATGCAATTTCTGTTAACGAAGTGAACGTCTGTTGAGTGAGGAGTTTTGATTTATGATTCTAAAATGTAATCCTGAAGTTGTGGTGAATGTGAAATTCCTGTTAGCACTAAGAAGGGCTGTTTGCATCTGCATGAGTAGCAGTATAAACACAGATGTTGATGTTGCCTGCAATAACAGTTTTTTTATAATTCCTTCATTTTAAACAACTGTCCAGCCTTCTTTTCAATTCACACACTTAGCTTGCTAAGCTTTTTAGTCACTCTGGCGTTTCGTTTTCTGGACAGGTAATACGTGTGATTAAGTGTTGTTGCAGCTTGTCTGAAGCACGTCTGTATGGTGAAATAACTCCTGTCCCTGCTGGAAGTGTTCACAGAGTGTCTGTTTGGCACTGCCTGCTGCTGCTCCTGTGCTAGGAAGCATTCAGAAAGTTTTCTGTTCCAGGGAGCCTGTAAATTTCTGGGCTCAGACAATCGTTCCTATATGCCACACTTTGCAGCACAAGGGAATAAAAGGCCTTTTAGAGGAGCAGGAATTGCCCATGAGGAGGTTGGCTATTTTTGGAAACGACAGGGCATGTGTTTTGTGAGCATGAATGGATCTTCCTGAGCATGTTTGTGTTACTGAGAGGTTGTTGGTTGCTATTTCTTTTTTACCCTTTCTGTGAGAGGAGGTCCTTTGTGTGTGTGTCAGATATTTGAATTTACCCTTCCCATATTTAATTTATGTCCATTTTAGCATGTAAACACGACAACCTTTTTGGAGCTCATGTGCAGCATTTATTAGCTGGTGGGAGACAAGCTTCAAGTTAATATTAGGCAACAGCACAGGACACTTAATTTACACCCAACAAGCCACGGATTTAACCTGAGTTTCAGACTTTGTTTTCTTGTTGAGGGGGAAGGAGAAGTGTGTATTTGACTGAAATGGACGGTGTGCTGAGGGTAATAGTGGCTGATTTGTGTTGCAGTGCTGGGAGAGGGGCTGGCCAAGGGCGATGGATGTCTCCGGGCAGTGCTCTGCTGCATGCATCTCAAAGGGAAGCTGCAAATTGTGTCTAATGTTCTTTCCAAATCACTGATGGGGGAATCACTGGTAAGTGGGTTTGCTGCAATCTACGTGGTTTAAAAGAACAGTTTTGTACTTTCTTCTTTTAAAAAAAATCTGTTTAATAACAAACTTCCGACGTATGTTTCACTGGCAGTTTGCAACCGAAATGATTTGTGTGGAAAAGATAAATATATGGGCACACATATATCAGCAGGATGCCAAGTTGTTGCATAACCAGTGTTTCAGAGTTGTTGTGATTTTGAAAAGTTTTTTCATTGTTGGCCCTGAATCCTCAGGGAATGTAAAATAAATTTGCATATTTGTGTGATGGACAAGAATAATATAAATCTCAAACTTTTGCTTGCTTATTCTAAATTGTACCTGACTCCATTTTGTGTGGACTTCGAATTCTATCCATTAAAGCAGAAAAAATATTGATTGGACTTTTAAATAACTGGCCTGTGCTAAGTTGTAAGACAGCATAAAAAGCTTTTCAGGAAAAAACAAAAAGCTTTGCATTTCACGATGAAGATAAAGGTTTGAGTTCAAAGCTTCTATTTTACCCTTGAACTGTTAAAACTTGTAAAGATGCTTTTAACCCCAGACATGTAAGTAACTTCTGACTTCTATGTGACTACTTATAAGGGGAAATTAGGGATATATGTAAGTCTCTAGTGTCCTTTTAATTTCTGTAATCTGGGTTAAATAGGCAGTTCATCAGCATGAGCTGCTGGTCTTAACACACCCAGAACCATGGTGATAGCTTGGTCAGACTGCAGGGACCCTGTGACATCAGAAACTTGCAGGAGAACCTCTTACCTTGAGATGGGATCCTGTCTCCTGTATCTTGGTGCTGAGCTGAATCAGGAGGTTGTTTTTGAGAGTTCTGTTTGTCTGTCTGGCCTGTATCCTGAATTCCTTCCCCCTCGGCCACTGGCTATTTTTACATAAAGAAAGAGGTTTTTTTTTCTTTTTTTTTTCTTTGTTTAGCTGTTTTCTAATGAAAAAAATGTTTCATTGAAAAATTCCTGGTGAGGTTGAAGGAAACTTGCCTTCAGGAAAAATTAGTAAAATAGTCTTATTGCAGGGAATGTGGAGTGCCCTTGTTTTGAGCTGTTGTTGTGCAAATAAAGGTACCTTTGTATAGAGTTCCAGAGTGTCATCCCAAAGCAGGGTTTGAGAGGTTTTTACAAGCTTTAGGTTGTTAGACACAGTTGTTTTCAGTAGGAATATTAAAATCAGCAGCTGATTTACTGACTGTGCCATTGTCTGAAAGAAGAAGTGAAACAAAGTTTTGGAATTAATTTATTGAAAAGTTGGAATCCATCCAGTTTCCTCCCCAGTGGTTTAAGAGAATGATTCTTGGTAACATTTTTTTACTCTAATGCATTTAAGCTCAACGAGTTCAATTTTCAGCCTTCTGCTGAAAACTTCTGTGAAAAATCATTTTGGAAAAAGGCTAAGTGTGAGGATTGTTAAGTGTGTAAGTTTTCAGCAAAGAGTCATTTCTCCCACTCAGTGGCACAGTCAGAATGTGGAGAAGTCTAACAAATGTAGTAGCACTTAATTAAATCTCTGCAAGAGATTATTGAAATAAACCCCACAGGTCTGGGTTCCTTTAATCAAAGTTTTGGTTTATAAGAGTGTGAAATTGTTACAAATACCTGTGTATTTAACATAAAACCAGTTTTGAAAGATTTTTCCTTCAGTTGTACTTGACTATGCAGTTAGTCACATGGCTAATCTTTGCTTTTGAGGGGAAACTCCAAAAATGACACAGCCTACATCAGAGCAGGAAGAGTTATGGAGCTGCAGAAATTAGTGATCTGTAAAGTAGATCCTTAAAAAGAAATGAATCCATCACTGCAACAGCATTGAAAGATTGTTATGTTAATTCCTCAGAGCTGAAGTGTTGCAATAGCCATGGTATATTTTTTCCTCAAGTTCTCCTTAATATGGTGCTTTCCTGAATTGTCCTGTATTGATACTTGCTGTAAGCCTAATGCTGATTTTGGCCAGTGTAGAATTCCCTTTTTTACCTCCTTGTTTACTCAGTTTTATTTAGTGTCATTTAAAATTGGTGTTTTAAGTCAGACTCGTTTTTCCTTCTCGTGGTGTTGAGGGGGAAATGAACTTGGCTGCTGTGGTTTAATGCACATAATGAAGGTTTATGTGTTCAATAATTAATATTCTTTCTGCCCTCAGAACGGGATGGTAACTAAAGATCTCACACGACTGAAAACACTTCTTGCTGAAACAGAGGTAATAATGAGGATATTATTGGGAAAAAAATGAGCAGTGCCTGAAGCAGCTCAGGCTTTCCATGTGTCCCAGGAGATCCAGGCTCACTGGGAACAAACTGCTTCAAAAATTATTGTTTCTGCTGGTGTGTTGCTCTTTACCCACCAATCTCTTCAGGAACTTTTCATCAAAGTCTTGCAGGATGGATGAGAAAATAAAGAAATGATGCTGATAGGTTGTTGATTCCTGAAGTAGCAAATAGAAAGAATTCCAGGCATTTAGATCTACAGTATTTATTTATTTATCTATTGTATTTATTTCTTTTGGAAATTAGTCTGAAGTAATAAATATGACTTCAGAAATTTTTACATAGTATAAATACCTTCTCAGTCAGCCTTTTCTGTTTTTTATTGTACTCATGTCTGCTGTTTAAATTGTCCCCTCTCATTTTTTTTCCTTATGCTTAGTTATTTATTTGAGCTTTTATCTTGATGTAGGTGAAAGCTGAAAGACTGAAATGCAGTTTAGTTTTTGGTGTTTTAGGAATTCGCTGCAGTCCACGTTACGTTGATTGCAGGGTGGAATTTGGTCTTGTAAAAATCTCTAAAAGTTTTTTCTAACCAGTTGACTTGGTGTTCCTGTCAGAATTCCTGTCATTATCAGAATCCCTGTTATCAGCAGGGTTTGTGACTGGAAGTAATTCCAACTTATGATTGATATTTTTTAATAGTTGTTCTAAAACCCATTTTGACAGCAGTTGATGAAATTGTTTTGTGTTCCTTTGTAACTGTGGGCTTTTTTGTATAATTGTAGGCAGCTGGTAAAGTACCATCAGGATATCATGTAGAAGATTTAGAGGAAGGTATGTAACTCAATTTTAAAGCTACATAATTTCCTAGTGAGACCTGGATCCTGCTGAATGCTCAGCACTGCATTGCGGGCAAAAAGTAAAAAAGGTGCTTGAATGTGGTGATGAGCCCCGAGGAGGCAGAATTATCTCAGTGTTGACTGAATTTTGAGGCAGAAGTTTCTGTTTATTGACCAGGGGGCTGTATCAGAGCCTGCTCTGTTTTGCAGATGGCTTGAAATTCACCTTCATGCCTTCTGCTCTAAATGAGTTTGTCATGGATTGTAAATCACTTTTGAGGGGTGGGTAACTTTGCCTGTGTTCAGGTCCACCTTGGGTTGATGCTTAGAGATGTGGATCTCTGAACAGCTGCTGTCTGACTGGGAAAGTGAGAATTGTGAAATAACTGTGCTTGTGTCCCAGCAGGGTCACAGGATGGTTGGCACTTCCGTCCCCCGCCCCGGGGCGTCACGAGCAGTGAGGAGTACACCCTCTGTAAAAGGTAATGCACCCCCTGGAAAAGGTATTGCACCCTCTGGAAAAGGTAATGCACCCCCTGGAAAAGGTATTGCACCCTCTGGAAAAGGTAATTCACCCTCTGGAAAAGGTAATGCAGCCCCTGGAAAAGGTAATACATCCCCTGGAAAAGGTGATTCACCCCCTGGAAAAGGTAATAACCCCTCTGGAAAAGGTATTGCACCCCTCTGGAAAAGGTATTATGCCCTCTGGAAAAGGTATTATGCCCTCTGGAAAAGGTATTGCAGCCCCTGGAAAAGGTAATGCAGCCCCTGGAAAAGGTAATGCAGCCCCTGGAAAAGGTAATGTAGCCCCTGGAAAAGGTAATTCACCCTCTGGAAAAGGTAATGCACTCTCTGGAAAAAATAATACACCCCCTGGAAAAGGTAATTCACCCCCTGGAAACTGTAAACTCTTTGCTTGATGCTAACCCCCTCCAAGGGAGCAGAAGGGTTCCTCTTTCATTTACCTGCTGACACAAGGAGGAATGGGCCAGGAAAGCAAAGGTGCTTGTTAGAAGAGGAGTTGACCTGTTCACAGGTTTTTGGAAGGGTCAGTTTATCCAGCAGCACTTCAGTTTCTAGAATGCAATCACTGGCTCAGTTTTTATAATACAGGGGTTTGAGGGGCATTTTTCTAGTGACAAGTCAGCATCTGTCTTTCTCCCCTACCTTTTCTAATTTGGATGATTTCAGAGGTGTGAAAAGTTCCCCAGGCTGCAGTGTAAGCAGACTGAACCACAGTCAGCTTAGTGCTGATAAATGAACTTTGTTGGTAGTGGACTTTGTCTTCAGATAAAAAATACCAGAATTTCCATCAGATCTCATTATTTCCCCTTTTGCATAAACACTGATACACAGAGAAGATCCAATGGCTTTTATTAGTGTTCCTCCTTGTCTCTTCCAGTCATCTGGTCAATATTGTGTTAATTGTCATTGCTCTACAGAAAAATACATTAATGTATATGAGGAGGAACCATCATTATGCACTTGATCCTGCCATTTATGTAACTAATGCAAATTATTTTCAAAAGCTCTGACCTGCTTTTTAAATGACATGACTGAATTGCTGATTTTGAGCTGCTTTTGGCATGATTTTCTAGAGATGCTAAATCTTGGCAACTCTTCTTGACTCTTAATCATGTCTGGTGCTTATTCAGCAATTAAAAAAAGAAAGGCAGCTATTTACAGTATTTAGCTTGTGGTGATCTTTTATTGAGTAACATGTATCCCATGTTTCCTACCATTGCTCTGAAACATTCCTCCACTGAAACTGTCCTGAGCTTTATGCACCCTGTTAACCCTTCCAGTGAGAAGGATGTGCTTTGCTCAGCAAATCCCTGTGAACAGCATTGTTCTGACCAGGGACTGAAGATTTTAGTGCCTTATGAGGAGGCAGTTGCAGGTACTGAATATGAATTTTTGAAGCTCTGGTTGATTTTTCCCCTGTGTGCCATAAAGCAGTAGGAGTGCAGCATATTTATTCTAGATAATGAAGCTATGGAATTGCAGGAGGTATTAAATAAGAAAGTAAAATTGAGGGGGGAAAAAAAAGTGTTAAAAATATGAACAATGAGATCTTGGAAAACCTGTATAATGATGACAAATTTTAAAGTCATATGCTTTCCTGTTAAATAATGAAAAGGAAACTCACTTGATTTTAAATCTGTTATGTAGGTTATAAGAACAGGTCAGCAGTTTTTTATGCTTGCACTCCATTTACTTTAGGAAGTGAAAAATCATAATTGTCCTTTAGCATTCTAATGCAGTGGTGAATTGGAAAATTGACAGTAAGAATACTGAAATTGACTGCCAAGAAAAACATTTTAATTTAAAATATATTAAGAAACACAACCTGAGAAGGCCTTTAGCCACATGGTGTTATATGTCATATTCATTTTGTTTACAATTTGGGCATGCAAACTTTGAAGTACACTTCTTAAAGGAAAAGTGTGTGCTAAATGAAATTATAGCCACTGATGCAAGTGTGACCTAGATGTGCAGGTCCTTGTGCTGCAAGGTTTTCATGTCACAGTCAGGTGTGGCTTGCTTTTGTCTCACAGCTCAAAGTTCACAGTTTAATTCACATTATATAACACATGTACTGTGGAAATAAAAATATATGGTGTTTGTATTAACTTTTTATAGTCTCCTTTTGCAAAACAAACAGACAAACAACAGTCTCCTGGCCTAATTTTATTCTGCATAACCAATGCTCTCCTGGTAGCTTCAGAACTTAAGCCTCTCCTCCTTTTTAATTTTCGTTTTGTCATCTATTTTTTAAGTGCCTCAGTTTTGAAGAATGATGGGGCTGCAGCTGCTGCCTCGTGGTTTACAATTATAATGCAAAGTTATATTATAAAAATAATTCCCAAGTTATACAAGCATTTGCCCAGACTTGCAGTAAATTCTGAGAACTAGAATGCTTCAATTGTGTACAGGCCTTTGGAACAGCATTAATTCAATGCATCAGCACATGCCACTAAGTGGAAAATGTATTTCTTTAAGAAATTCTTAGTGTCTGCAAGAATAGATCCTTTTAGACTGATACACCTTTTCCAAAGAAGAGGATTGAAGCTTTTCCTAGAGGTTTCTGTGTAGGTGTACTTGGTCGAAGGGACCATGTGATGTCACTGTTGCTCCAGGAAGAACTGCTGATTATATATCAGCTAATAATGTAATCACTGGAAGAAATCATGCTGCATCTTTCCTTTGCCCTTGATTAACAGGGGACTTTGTGCATATTAATGCAGTGCCTAGTCATTTCAGGGATGCTCTGTGATCTCCTTGTGTTAATTGCTGTACAAACACTTGATTCTGTTTTCTTTAAAGCTGGACATTTCTTAGGACTCCCATCCCCTGTATTTCTAAGGAATTTGATAATCTTTTCTGGGCTCTGCAATGAGAGAAGCTGCTGCCCCTCTTAGAAAATGCTGTATAAATATGTAAATTTTCAAATCAGTTCACATGGACTAAACTGCCTTTAGTTTTGTGAAAGAAACTTCAGGAATGTCCATATGTCCTTCTGGCTTGACAAGTAAAATTTTGATAAATTTCTATTAAAAAAAAATAATTGGAGGCTGAAAAGTTCAAGGCATAATTTTTTTTTCTCTTTGCTGTAGATTTTTAGAGCAGGGGATCTGCAGGTATGGTGCCCAGTGTACCTCAGCCCATTCCCAGGAGGAGCTGACGGAGTGGCAGAAGCGATACGCGTCGCGCCTCATCCGATTGAAACAGCAGAAGGAGAACAAGCAGTGCTCAGGCAGTTACATGGAAACCCTGATTGAGAAATGGATGAACTCCTTATCTCCTGAGAAAGTGGTAAGGAAATATCTTGCTTCTCTATGCACTTATGTTTAAAACTAACAGAAGCCTGGGTTTGGCCCTGACTGTCAGGGCTGGTCACATCACTCCTCGCCAAATAATTGTCCAACCAATTTGCTCCCCTTTCATCTTGCCCTGGGTCTTCTTGCAAAGAGACTTAGGCTGGTTTGTGAGTTAATCACAGCTTGTTCATTTTGCATATTCACTATTCCCAGTGTAGGACGGGTCAGGCAAGTCCCATGGTATTGTTCCTGTTCCTTGACTAGATGGCAGAACTTCTTAAACTGGAGAATACATGATAAAGGTTTCACAGCTTAGTGGGGAATACTCTTGTGTGTGGCTCCTTTTCTTTGCTTGCAGCTGCAGGCACTGGTATGAGGAACAGCCAGTCCCCCAAATAACTCAGAAGTGTTTGAGTACCAAGGAGTGTGGGATATGGATATGATCAAAGTTAGCAGCTCTTTGGAAGTAGAAAGAACATTTTTTGTGGCATTCGACCAGCTCTACTTACCATTGATGCTAAGGAGTTTTCAGTCCATCTATTGTTGATTAAAATCTGGAAAAAGTGGACTTCATGCAAGATGCATTGATGAGTAGAAAGCCTGATTCTCATTTCCTGTTGTCTCAGTAGTCTCATTGATGTCAGTGAGATCTGGGGTCGTCTGGGCCTCATTGTATCAAAGATCCCTTTTTCCAAATGAAATTCTGTTCTACTTTAAACATTTACAATTAAATGGTCTATTGAAAATCCAGTCTTGTGGTTAATTGTCCCTAAATGATTCTATTCTTCACTTACACAGTGTGATCTGATAGATCTAACTTGCTTGTCGCTGCATTAGCACATATTTACATTAATTCCTGAGTGGGACTTGCATCAGTCTTGCACAATCTGGGAAGCCACTCTTTCCTCTCTCTATTAAACAAAATGCTACCTTTCCCTGAATGTTTGTGTTTTGATGCTGCCTGTAGAAGTTTAATTTATTTTCTTTTTCTTTTAATCCAGCTTAGTGAATGTGTAGAAGGAGTGAGAGTAGAACATAATCCCGAGCTCTCAGTAACTGTCACCACCAAAAAGTCTCACCAGACATGGACATTTGCTCTCACGTGTAAGGTAGGACTACTTAGTTTTTGAAAATGAGTCAGCAGTAACTAGAATGCAACCCATAACCTTTTGCAATTAAGACTTCAGTGGCATCATTCTTAAAATAGAGAAACTTCCCAGCACCATCCCTTCTCTCTCTGTTTTTCCCAGCAGCTCTAGTGATTATGTATCAACTGCCCAGATTTCTGGAAATCAGGCAGGACCTGTACCTGCTCTGAGAAACTTACAATTCTTATTAACCCTCTTTATCTGATTGCAATTGAAAATGCTCCTGGAAGAATTGCAGTATTTCAGCTTTGCATTTCTTTCCCAGCCTGCAAGAATGCTGTATCGAGTGGCATTGCTTTACGATGCCCATCGACCACACTTCAGTATCGTTGCAATATCTGCTGGAGACAGCACTACCCAGGTATCACAGGAAGTTCCAGAGAACTGTCAGGAATGGATTGGAGGAAAGATGGTCCAGAATGGAATAGATCACTATATATACAAAGTCAGTATAGCCTTTAACACAGAAATCTTTGGGACTTTTCGCCAAACTGTGGTGTTTGACTTTGGATTAGAACCAGTCCTCATGCAACGAGTGATGATTGATGCTGCTTCAACTGAAGGTAATGTACTAAAACTTGTATTTTTTTTTGTATAGAGGTCATTCGTGCCATCTCTTTCCTTTTCAGTTTTGGGCAGAACAACATCTCTGTCAACTGCTCATGAATGTTTTGTACTGTGTGTTCTGTTCTTCATAGGTAGAATAGAAATAGTGGGCAAAAGCTTCAGAGGGTGTAAATCAGGCAGATGAATGGAATAAGACTTACTCTTTGTCAGGATAGGGCTCCTAAGCATGATAAAATGCTGAGAATTTCTAGTTTGGTGTGTGTCTGAGTGCAGCACTGGAAGTTCTGCCTTTATAAGAACGTGTTTATATTTTTATAAACACTCTTATATTGAATACATTAAATATGTCAGAAAAGGTCATTAGAGAAATGAAATGTTTCTGTATAAGAACACACAGGGTAATAGACCCAGTAATTAAAGCAGACTATCTGAGAAGTTGGTTTGCATTTTTTTCTTCACTTACTATACCTGACTAGGACTGTCAAAGGCAAGAGGCTGAGTATAGGCTTGTAACTCACTAATTTGCTGCTGACATGAATTTTGAAAATGTAAAGGAAGTGTAAGTATATTTGTGTTTTCAAGTAAAAAAAATGAGCTACAAGTTACTGTGTTTAATCTGTTTCTTAAACTGATCTATGTCTCTCAGTTCAAACCTGAAATAACTCCAGGATGAGAAAAATGTCAGGAAATGGAAAGATGTTCGAAGAGGTGCAAAAAAAGAAGGAAGGCCTTTGATTTATGGTGTAAGAGAGCTAAATATAGGTCACTGTATCACTTGGCAGAAAGCCACTGGGTGGGATACAGGATCTTAATTTTTAATGAAAATTTGAGAGATAAAAACACCAATGAAACAGAATTGTAGCACTGGGATTTAAGCAGAAAGAAGAAGAAAATGGGAAAAGAAGGAAAGAAGATGAGGCTGAGAAAACAGCAGTTCTCTGTTCCTGGCCTTTATTTCCTTATAACAGATTAATGTTCACAGCACTCGTGGAACAAAGCTGTAAATAGCAAACACCAAAGATGATGATGTTTTGAGATGCCCCAAGTGTTTTGTGGGCAGGAGCAGGACCTTGCTTGGTGTAGCACCGCTGGGAACAGAGGCTATGACCCTGCCAGGGAGTGGCAGCTGTTCCATGGTCTCCATGGGTCATCTCAGATCTCCTGAGCCTCTGGGCCTGTGGAGAACATCCTTGCCTTGTAAACCTGGGGAAGACCAAGGGAAACCAGCCATGAGAGTTGGAGTTCTGTCAAACCAATCTGTGATCTGGGGCTTTTTAAACCAAGTTGTGACCACAGGGATCCCAGGAGCAGCCAACTGAGCTCCACATGGAGGTGATGGGTGAGGTGATGTGTAATGGGAAAGGGATAACAACATTGGATCTGTCCAGTTCCTGAATTTCTTTTAATTTTTGGTATATATATGAATTGAGATCTTCTGGAAATGCTTTTCTAACAGAAAGATGCCTGAAGTCTTTGTGTTTGTGTGTAATTCAGGACCCTGTTGAGTTGTTTAGGCAGGAATGAAAGGTCAACATTAAAATATTTTAATAGAGGAGCCTCCATATTCTGCCTTTTGAAATCTTTATTTACAGCAGAAAAAAGGGAGCTGTAGGAAGTTTTCTGTGCACTGATTATGTACTAACTGCTCTTTAAGAAAGTGTCACTGTGTGTGCAATCTGTGCCAGGAGCTGTTTATGTCAACTTCCAGGGAAAGCCTCTCCAGTGCTGGGAATTAAATGGCTGTTGTTCCAGCAAGGAAGGAGTCAGTCCCAGCATAATTACTGAGCTTTTGGGATCTGAGGTGTGATTTGTAGCAGAGAAAGCTTCATTTTATGGTGATGTTATTTCAGACACACAAACCACACAAACTTGGACTTTTTCTTGCTGTACAACTGTAGCTACTGATATGATTCAGGCTTGAGGGATATATTTAAATGTGTCTTCTTAGTGAACACATGAGATCAGTGAGTAAGATAAGCCATGTTCCTGTAGTCATAGTCAAGCTGAACAGAGATTTCTTTTGCTAAAATTCTGGGGTTTTTTCTTATTTAGACTAAAGACAGTCAAGATGATGTTAAGCATTTAATTTGAATTTGAAAATGTCTTTTTTGCACATTTTCAGCGTTGGTGTGATATCCTGGATACCTATGTTAAATCTTACTCAGAGATTATACATTAAGACAGCATAGCTTGCCTATAAATGCCAAATATTTTCAGCTCTGCAATTTAACTGCAATTTTATTAACTGATTCACTGTTGTCATAGTGGTTCTGTGGTATTAAT
This sequence comes from Sylvia borin, assembly GCA_014839755.1. Taxonomy (NCBI): domain Eukaryota; kingdom Metazoa; phylum Chordata; class Aves; order Passeriformes; family Sylviidae; genus Sylvia; species Sylvia borin. The sequence continues at coordinate 1,046,164 of CM025974.1, forward strand.
GGATATATTCTAGGTGGCTGTAGACAAGTGCTTGGTCTTCTCTCTCTCATCTAAGCTATGCAGTCCCCGAAACCAGAGAATGCTGAAAAATTAATTTCCTTTGAATTTTCTCATTTTATATCATGTCAGGTTGCATTTCCCAAGTTTAGCTTGGTAAAGTAGCTACTTCATGTAACTGTCTGCACCACACATGGATTCGGGGGCTGCAGAGCTTTTTAAAAGGCTTTCACAGTGTTGCAAGTGTGCTAATTCCTTACCAGGTGATTTATCAACTTGCTTTTATGACCTTCTAAATTTTATAATATGCATTGTAGGGCTCCTCACTATTGGATGGTTTTGAAATGAGGGGACTTTGCAGTTGGGTTTTGAAGAGTATTGCAATGCCAAGTCTTTCAGAGCTGGTGATTATTGAAATAAAAGCACTTTTTTGTCTTTATTAATTCTAATCACCATCTCTAGAATGTTTTATTTTCTGATACTCCTGGAGAGCCTGGTTGCTCTCTGTGCACACCTGAAAAGTGGGGACAGCAAATACCAGCAGTGACCTTCCTAAAAGCCTCGTGGGCAGAGGAGACTCTGCCTGTGTTTAGGGATTTCTGCAGGGATTGCTTTTACCGGCGGGTTTTGATTGATTGGGATTTTTTATTTTGAAATAAAACCAAGCCAGCTGGGGGTTCTAAAACCAAACCACACTGCCCTGCTCTGTGTGTCCATGCAGACCTTGAATACCTGATGCACGCACGGCAACAGCTCTTGACCACAGCCAAGCGTTGGGACTCCACGTCTAAGACTATTGTGGAGTTTGAGCCTAATGAAACTACTGAATTGGAGAAGAGCCTTCTCACCAGATACCAAATCCCTCTGTCTGCTGACCAGCTGTTCACACAGTCTGTCCTGGACAAATCATTGACCAAGGCCAACTATCAGTCACGGCTCCACGACCTCCTTTACATTGAGGAAATAGCACAGTATAAGGAAGTTAGCAAGTAAGTGATTCCTTTATAAAGATATTGCTGTTGAAATGAGGTTGACAGCTTTTGTTCATTGAAGCTGCCTGCTTCTTTAAGATACTGAGGCTTTCTGTTTCTTTGAAGTGAACCTGAACGAGTCTGGGAATGGTAATGTTTGGTAAAGGTCACTAGCACTTAAATATGAATTCCTGCTAATTCATTGAAAACAAACAGTGTGTATCAGTCGGTGCTAACAGTTGCAGGCACTAAGCAGCTGTTGGGCATGGCTTTGTTAATTATTTTTGTTTCTGGTATTTGTCTGTCTATACAAAAATACATTAATAAGAGTTATATTTTGGTTCCTGTGTGAAAGTAGGTTATAGCCAAGGAATATATAAAATCTTTGTAAAAAGCATTGAATTGTGGGTGGATCAGACTGATCTTGTGATGATGTGGCAGCTGACTCTGTTTATTTCCTAAATAGGTTGACACCCAGTTCCTGAATAAAATTTCCTAATAAAAGGCATAATAATACATTGTTTGGTTTGTTGTGTCTTTAGGTGTTATGTACAAATTACTCAGCTGGTGTGGATGCTTGAAAAAATTTAGGGAAAAGATGTGAAATTCACCCTTACAGACCTTCATGTGGAATTTTTATTTCCTGTAGTTTAATATTTGTGGTCAAAATTTTTTCCTGCATTCATGTGGTACTTAAGTGTCTTAGAGTTTTGTCACTACTCAGAATGGAAAGTCTAAAAGGTACAACATGATTTTAGCCTAATTTAGTAGCAAATTTAGTTTTATCAATTACTTGAAGTTCCAAATCAGGAAGTCTTTTTTGAGATGAAGAACCATTCCTGGAGCTACAGAGGTTCAGTTGAACCAACCCTCTAGAACACAGAAAGAAAATACTATGGGTAGTTGTATTTCCTTTGCTTTTAAAGCAGAAAAATGGTTCAATTTCTTTTTTATATCTCAGCTGAAGTATTTGAGCTGTTTCTTATCTTTTATCACTGCTGCACTCTGCTCTTGAGCTGGAGTCTAACACATGGAGGAATCATGCTTGAACACTGTTTTCAGCTTACAGAAATATTCTTCATCATCCATATTTATAAACAGATTGACTCTTCTAAGGCCTTTTGAAATAAAAGTGGATTTAAAGTAAATATTATGAAATGCCATTAAAACACGAGCAGTATTTTTACTGATAGAATTTTCACCTTGGGAGTTGCACTCTCATGCCTCATAGGAAACCAAGGAGTAGCAAACCTGGAGAAATGAAAGAAAAGGAAGCATGACAGTGTATGTAATGCTTCCCCTTTGGACTGTTCGGTGCAGCAGTAATTTATTGCTTGATAAGTTGTAAGTAAGTGTTAATAATGTTCTTGAAATCTGTTTTGATAGTGTTGATGACAAATATTCTTTTGATCTTGTAGCTGACCCACTTTATTGCAACAAGCCTCAAACCAGCAGACATTTCCACTCTTCTGTGGCTGAGATCACAGGCCTGGTATTCTCTAGTGAGGTGTCAGGGTTGCAAGCCTGGAAATGGGCTGAGAAATCTGGATGCAAGTGGGTTGTAACACCTCTGAAGTGGTGCCACAGTGGCAGTGTTGCTGAGCTGCTGCCCTTTGAAGGGTTTGTTAATGTACATTGTACACGTGGTAGGATTGGCAGCAGGGTCCTCTGACAGCACTGGAGTGACAGGAGTGTCTGCAGTTCAGAGGGAAGTGCATCCTTCGCTTTGAAGAGTGTTGGTGGTTTCTCACTTTATAGGAAGTGCTGGTTCAGAGTCAGTGTGGAATCACCTGAGTGGAACTGGACAGCATTGGGTGAAGGTTGCAGTAGCTTGAACATACCTTGAATTCAGTTATAAGGGAGTTCTGGACAGTCTCAGAGAACTGTCCCTTTAAATTGTGTTTATTTTCATATTTCAAGAGACCTTTATACTCCACAGGAGTATCACAGAATAGAATAATAAGGGAATCCCTGTTGTCAAATTTCCAAGTGCAAACACACTGTTTTCGAGGAAAAGCAGAGCAGCATTCCAGTCCTGATAGTAGTTGGGTTTTGGAGAGTGTAAATATCTCTTCATGGTTTTAAAACTCTTCCTTTCTCTCTTGCATACTGAAGAGAAAAGCAATATATACTCATTGGAGTGACTAGAACGTTTTCTTGTATGAACTTTAAAGGCTGTGAGGTGACAGACAGCTCCTTCCATGCTCCCAGAATTACAGAGCACATTTATCCTCGAGGCTGTGAACACATGAAGCACTGCCTCTGATGGCAAATAAATTTGCTTTTGTCATGACTGTGTGTTCCACTGATCACTCCCCAGGCAGGTGTCCCAGTGCACACCCTGACCCCTGCAGGTGTCAGTGTCACAGCAAATGTGCTGAATGTGCTTTTTGCAAAGTGCCACCTGGGGCTTTGGCCAGGATGGCTTTGTTTGCCTTTGGGGAATTTATTGTTTGCGTAGGTACTGGATGATTACTGATTTATGCAGTCATTCTTCATAATTATTCTGTGGTTTTAAAATGTGAGTAACAGGTTTTCTTGTAGCTGCTTCATGAACACTGCAGGTAGGCTGCCATTTGCAGTGCTTAGGAGGAAATCAGAGTTTTCAGGGGTTTTTTATGAGTCTCACTGAAAACCTTATTTTGTATAACCCTGCAAAGCAAGGGTGAGAAATGGATGAAAGAAGCAACTTCTGCTTTTTCAAAAATCAAATCCTGAGAGGATTTGTAGTTTTGTAGTTTGCCAGAAGGTGTCAGCTTGCACAATGGAAATTGCTCAATAATCTAAGCTTGAGATTCCCTTTAGCACAGCAGATGCAGTTCAGTCATTTATGAAGACACTAACCTGTGCCTTGTCTCAGAAATGCAATAAAACTGTTTTGCAGCACGTTTTTATAAACCTGAATTTCAGCTGATACATATTCAGCAGCACAGGGATCAACTTTAGGGAAGTTTCAACAAAATAAATTCACAGAAGCAAATGATTGTATCTCAGTGAGAATTCCCAGCCCTTGTTACTCACTTAAATGTTTTATATAGTGTTTTAAGAAGGAGATATGAGATATGTTTCAGATGTTGCTGACTTGCTGATAGCACCTTTGGAATAGTGCAGCACTTCAATAGAAGAAATCTATTGTCACAAAACTCTTGGGTTTTTGTTGTGAGGTTTTTATTGGTACAGATTGGGTGAATGCTTTTGCTGTAGTTTATGCTATAACCTTTGTGGTCAGTGAGAACCAACCAGATCCCTGTTAGATTCCCTTGCTTTTGGAGAGTGGAGGACTGGGAAATTCAGATCTCACAATGTCCATGTTCTTTAAAAGAGCAGCTGTTACCACACGGGGGCAAACTTGCTGTTCTTGTGTAAGACTCCTGATTTGCCAGATCTGAAAAAATATATTTGATTGGTTTGGTAGATGTTTAATTACCAAGCTGAAATGTTGGAATTGTTAGAGGCTTATGGTTATTGATACTGCAGGGCTTAAATGAGCAATTACCAGTTTATTAGGTTAAAATAGAAATGATGAGAAGAACAGATCAAATAAAATCAGTAGGAGTATGAAAAGTATTCTAAGAAAAGAATGTATTTTTCCAAGAATGTGAATGGGTTTTACTTTTTTCTGTAATTTGTTGCAAATTTAGGAAAAAGTTGGTGATGAGAAAAGAACTGAATATTGTTACTCTGTTGTCAGATTTTCTTTCCCCTTTGTTCATTTTAAAACCAGGTTGAAGCAATCTGTTTAAAAACCCCCAACACACTAGGAAGAGATTACTTTTTATTGGTGAGAGGTCACTAAAGTGTGCTAATGAGTCACTTTAATGTGTTGTGCATGTGACTTCTGGAAAATGGTAACTGCAAAGGATGAGTTTGTTACATCTCTGATTACAGGAGGAAGCTGCTGCTAACAGGAGTTCTGTGGATAGATGGTTTGTAGGGCTGAGCCTGTGATGCCATTCCCTCATTTCAAATAAAACTACATCAGTTTAATGCCTACAATCTGATTTGTTTCAACACATTTTAATCAATCCCTCTGAATGATGGGTAAAATACCATTTACTTTTTAAGGTGGAGATTGCCCTCTTTGGTGTGCAGCCTGGAAGAGGCAGATGGGATGGATAAACAGGAATCTTTGCCTGCTTGTCCCCCCTTGCATACCTACCATAAGATTACAGACTGTTTAAATAGGAATTTTTACTGGTTTGGGACATGTAATTCATTCACTCTAAGCTTTTATTGGTATCTAGTATTTGTTTTCTCTCTTGTGAGGGTTCTTTCTTTAGACTTCATATTCTTTCAAATATACACTTTATAGGCAACAGTCAAAAGGAACAAGTGTGGATATTTGGCAGCTGCATACTTAAAAGGGGCCAGTTTGACTGTACTTGTTCATACCTAAAAATTAATTACCAAAGTGAACCTTCACTCGGGGCGCCTGGAATTCCAGAACCTTAAGAGCATTTTTGTGCACTGACTCGATGCTTTCTCACTTAGGTTCAACATAAAAGTGCAATTGCAGATTGTAGCAAGCTTCATGCTCACTGGTGTTTCTGGAGGTGCAAAATATGCCCAAAATGGACAACTGTTTGGCCGCTTCAAGCTCACGGAGACGCTCTCTGAAGACACCTTGGCTGGACGGCTGGTGATGACCAAAGTCAATGCTGTTTATTTATTGCCTGTCACTAAAGAAAAGTCAGCCCAGACCCAAGGAACCAAAGAGAAGGTTTATGAAGCAGCTATCGAGGAGAAGACAAAGGATTATATCTTCTTGAGGGTCTCCAGGGAATGCTGTGAGGAGCTGAATCTTCGGGCAGACTGTGAAATGCAGGTGGGTCTGCTGGTGTCACAACTCTTGGCCTTGTGGTTGTTTCACCTCCATCATTCATCTGCTTATTTCTGACCAAACAGGAATAACCTCAGATTTGGAATTGCCTGGAATGAATGCATTTTCACCCAGGGTTTATCTCATCCCCATTTATTTTGTTTTGGGGAAACATATGCAAGAATCCTGATGTCTTAATTTAACATGGATAATTGGTCTGGGAAAACGTGTGTTGTTCTGAGCTCTTGGGTTTGTGTTTGTTTTCTTAAAACAATAATTAAACTTACTAATTGATTGTATTTGAAACTTGACTGGAATGCAAAATGAGCTGGGGCTTCAGGAACTGGCTGATTTTTCCTTTAGTGTCTTTATAAATCTTGGCCCGAGGCAGGAGATCTATTCTGCATCAGAAATTGGGTTCTAAGGTTGTTTGTAAAATCATTTAGTACTTTATATGTTTATCACTGAACTGGTGGTCAGATTCTCCAAACATTACCTGAATTTGAATGAATTTTAATTATGAGGAATTTTTTAATGGCTAACTCTTAACTGCAGTTTTGGAAAGCCATCCTCAGTTTAGATCTGAGGAGGTTGTCATTTGGATATACAGAGTTTTTGTTAAAGGTGCTGGAGGTTTTGCTGTTCTCTTCAGTGGAGTTGATGTTCCCTATGGGATTCTCAAACACTGATAAAACTACTTTGATTTCTGTGGGTTTTGGATAAGTTGGGTAGTTTCTTTCCTTTTCCTCTTATAATTAGCCTCAGAAACTTGGTGGTGCCTTGTTTACCTGCTGGCTTAACTATAATAAATTCACAATTCTGCTTTTATCAGGTAAACTATAAAGTTTATGGTTTAAACCATTCCTAAAGGTGGGGTGGAGTGAACTTTAAAGCACTGTGGCTGCTGCCACGCTTGTTTTTGGAGTGGTTCCTTGTTCTGGGTCCTGCCTGCTCTGTGAACCTGGCAATGGATTGACTTCCTTTCCCACAGTTTCCTGATGTGGGATGTAGATTAAAGCAGGTTCCATGCCTCTCCTTCCCAGATGGCCTCCTTCAGTGCTCTGCAACAGCAAATGGGACTATTTGAGTCCATCCGTGCAGCGGTAAAAGGAAAACAAATCACAAGCTGTTAAGAAAGTGGTGAATGCAGGTAGATAATAGGAGGTATTGAATGCCAAGAACCTTGCTTAGACTCCCAGAAGGGGCTGGTAAAGTGTCACCCAGATGAGCATCACAGCTTTTCTGCATTGAAATTCCCCATGTTAGGTTGTGTGGTCTTTTGTCAGCCTTGGGTCTGTCTGGGCAAAGAGGTTTTTCCCTTTCTCTGGGACAAAAGAGAGCTGGGACCACATTCAGCTCACCTTTGCTCTTCTGTTCTTCTCATCTCCTCATTGGTAGGACAGAACCAGCCCCTGTCAGGTGGTTGTGAAATCTCTGGTACAGATGTCCATGGAAATTGGTAAATAATTGACATTTCCATGTGAATGAGGGGTGCTTTTCCACACAGGTTGCAGTCATGTGGCTGCTGTTGGTAACATGTTCACACTCCTTGTAAATCTCAGAAAGAGACTTATTTACCCCTCTTTAATCAAAAATGCTGATTAGATTTGTAGGACAGTAATTACATAAATATATAGTGACAGCAGTGCTTTGGAAATAAACCCAAAAATGTGTATTAGTCCCTTGAAGTCCTTCAGCAGCTTTTGGTGTTTTTATGCTGGTTTTTATTAGTGCAGATGTGTGTCAAATTTTGTCTAAAGGCTTGTGTTCTGTTGTGAACATGGAGTTCTTTGACATGATACTCTGCTCAGATTCATTTGTTTCTGGAGAGATTAATTATTGCAAATTTAAATACGTGTAAATGATAATCTGAGTGAACTGTTTTTATAAATAATTTCTCCAGGAGCTGCTTTTATATCTTGTTCAAATTTAGAATGTGCTTTTCTCTTTACCCCTTCAGTGTGTGTGTGGATGTGTCAGCTCCTTTCACTCTCCATTGTTCTGTTCTGAATTGAATCAGGAATGTTAAGTGCTCTGCATGATGTTTCTGGCTTTGTACCAGAATTTATGTTGGCAATATCTTTTATTTACTAGCATTGAAACACCTGTAATTGAGAGAACAAAACCAAGAATGTATTGGTAAGCAGCTAATTGTTAGAGATTAATTTTTGGGGAGTCCTAATAATTGACCAAAAATGACAAATGATGCTGTTCCAGGGTATTTGACTAGAAATAATGTTTGGGGTTTATCTTTGCTGATTTATGTCATCTGTTGATCTGGTAAAATTTCTGGTCTGGCATTTTATTAAGGTTGTTCTACAATAAGAGATGAAGGTTATATTTGTATGTTATAGGACAATAGTATTTTCCAGGAGTGTTTTTTGTATTTAAAAAAAAATCCCAAGAATGCTTTTCCTTTAATTTTTTTTCTGAAAGTACAGTGGAATCTAATCTTAGAAGTCAAACAACAAAATTAAGTTAGAGAAAATGCTGTATTTATGCTTTGATTCGAAACAGCAACAACAAAAAAGTAAGTTAATTTTATCACAAATCTTTGGATTGAATGCAGTTTGCTGTTTTCTTCTGAGAGCCAGTGGTGTGCAGGGAGATAAAAATGTGTCACATACAGCAAAGTCTAATGAGCATTTTCTAAAGAAATCCTTTTTGTTGACCTGTCTGTTGATCCATTGGTGTGTTGTGCAGGTTGAACTCCAGTTCCAGTTGAACCGTTTACCCCTCTGTGAAATGCATTATGCCTTGGACAGGATTAAGGACAACAGCATTTTGTTTCCAGATGTCAGCATGACTCCCACCATACCCTGGAGTCCCAACAGGTACAGGAGCACTTGGAAATCAGAGGTTGGGTGGGAATGCAGCACTGGATTTCTCCGAGCAGAGGGCTGAGATCTGTCCTGGCACAGGAGACAAGCCCTGCTCCTCCTCAGTGCTCAGGGCTTCAGAGGGGACAGTGAAACTGCTCAATGAAACAAGAGCAGTGATCCTCCCAGGGCCAGCCCCCACTGAGTGCAGTTTCCCTGGGGCTGAGCTGGGGCTTTGGAGGCATCACAGTTCTGCTGTGGCTGCAGAAAACAAACCTGCTGCTGGTGATTTCTGTGCTGCTCTCCTCCTCTGAGAACATGATACTTCCAGGACTGTCAGTGGCAGCTCCAGGAGTGCTGGGCAGGCTCCTGTTTGCAAGGGCTGATCCAGTTGTGCTGCAGTGAGCCCAGATTTGGGCATATCCCAGAGGGTGTGCCTGTGGAAGGTGTGGCAATGACTCTTAAAGGACCAGCCCTATGCTTGCCAGCAGCCCAGAGATTCTGTCTGTACATGTCTCACATTTTCCTTCATGAAATTATAAACCCTTGTGTTATATAAAGACTTCTAGAGAAACTTCAGGCTGATGCAGTGAAAATAGTTTGTGTGGCAGAGGAAGCTGAGGGAGGAGAAACGTGAGGCTGTGTGGCTCAGGGGATCTGGTCAGAGTTCTTGCGTTTGATAAAAGAGGCATGAGGTTTCTGTGCCTGGAGAGCAGGGAAATGAGAGGAATGTGGAACTGATAGTCTGCACAGCCTGGGAAGAGTCATGTGGGGTCCTGAGGGTGAGAATTAGCAGTGTGGTTGTGATGCAGGACAAATCAGGAGATAGGCCAGGCATTAAAAGGAAAACGATCTGTCAGAAAGCTGAGACAGAGAGATATTGTAAGACAAAAAAGAAAAAACACTGCAAAAATTGTGGTTTGTCTCTGGAGGTAAAACAGATCCAGTACAAGGGTGGATCAGTGTTCTGAGCACTGTGTGCATCAGAGCTTTGGCAGTACTGAGAAGGAAGAAGGGAATAGGTTCTGTTTGGAGTTACACTACAAAGCTAATGGAGGTCGGTGACAATCTGTTCACTGGCTTAATTAGCTTTGGAGTAAATCTTACAAGGAAATAGTGTTTAAGAATAGTTTGGAAGTCAGCAGTGATTTCAGTAAAGAGGAGGCAAGTCAAGTTGGATGGAACTTCTCTCTGCTCTGTTCATACCAGTTGGAGTTGATATGTAGGTGTAATGTTTTGTATTTTTTGTATACATAAATAAAATACACAATGATTCTAGTTCAGTATAAGGCAGTTCCATCTGGTGGCTTGATTTGTCCTTCCTTGAGAATCAAACTAACTCCAAACTGTCTTTCCTGTTTTTCTTCTATTTCTGTTTTATGTCCCTGTTCCTTTCCTGGATTTCTTAGTTTCTTGCCAGCTCATTGTTCGTAGGCATCTTAAAAGTTAAAATTCAGTCAATTCCCTCTTGATCTTGCTCCCTGTTGCTAACTACTTCTGAACAGAAACTTTCCCAGGCTGTAAGAAGTGTGGTGCTTGTACCAGAGCAGATCACATTACTGAAGTATGGCCATATGTGCAGCAGTGACAGGTGTTTGTTACTATGCATGTCTACTTTTAAATCTGTCAGTGGGAATATTAAAAACTCTGTCTAGAAATCTTTTAACTTCTTATACTCATTGGAATTTTCTGAAAGCATCTTCCTCTCAGTGCTGGCTGCTTACAACAAAAATCCTTTTTTATCACTGCTTTTCCATTAGAGGTATGTACCCTGATGATCTTAAAAAAAAAAAAAAAAAAGGTAAAGAGAAGTTTGTGGTTAATTGGTAGCCAGTAGTTTTTAAATTTGATTTTAGATAACTATTTACTTTTAAAGTTGACAGTGTAAATGGTGCAGGGAAGAAACATAACTAATGGAACTCTTATTTGCATGATAATAGTAGAAGAATCATTGTATGTTTACCTCCTTTGTTTTCAGGGAATGGTGCAGTGTGTCCCTCTTCTAAAACGTGTGCTCTGCAGGTTGACTGTTGTTAGGTGGGATGATGTAAATTGAGGATAGCTTGAGCCCCCCTCCACAACTGATTTATTACAAATAGCAAATTTTCATGATTAAAGCCTGTGATTGTTCTGCTGGATTTGCTGACTTGTTTCACGTGCCTCAGTGACACAAACCATACACCAGCTCTGTAAAAGGCTCTTCAATTTCTTTCTTGAAAATCATCCCTCCTTTAATTTAATTTCAGCCTGGCAGTGGCTGGTGAGAGTTTGTAACCTCTGTGGGCTCCTTTTGACAGACAATGGGATGAGCAGTTGGACCCTCGGCTGAACGCGAAGCAGAAGGAGGCTGTTCTGGCCATCACCACCCCCCTCTCCATACAACTGCCTCCTGTTCTCATCATCGGTCCCTATGGGACAGGGAAAACCTTCACTCTGGCTCAGGCAGTCAAGCACATCCTCCAGCAGCAGGACACCAGGTGAGAGGGGGCACTGAGCACAGAGCAGGAGCCCGCCCAGCAGAGAGGGTGGGAGGTTGTGCAAAAATTCAAGTCAAAGGGAGAAATACAGAATTTTCACCCAGAGGATGGGAGGTTTTGTGCTACAATTCAAGTCAAAAGTAGAAATATAGAATTTTCACCCAGAGGATGTGAGGTTTTTTTGCTACAATTCAGGTCAAAAGTAGAAATATAGAATTTTCACCCAGAGGATGTGAGGTTTTCTCTAAAATTCAAGTCAAAGGTAGAAATACAGAATTTCCACCCAGAGGATGGGAGGTTTTTTTGCTTGACAATTCAAGTCAAAGGTAGAAATGCAGAATTTCCACCCAGCTTAGAAACCAATAGACCCAAGCCATCCATCATGGTTTGGGATGATACAGCAGTTTTATAACCTTGGCCTGTGTTTGCCATTTAGAAGAAAACTCATTAAAATGGAGGTTTATGTAGGATGGCTGGGATTGGCTCAGCATGGGAAGTTTTGCAGCGCCGTAGATAACAAAAGCTGGTCTTTAAAAATCAAGTCTTGATTAATAATTACCAAATGATTATTGAAAACCTGTTTGATAACTGGAGGGTTTGAGCTGAGAGCTGAATCCTGGGGAGTGCAGCAGGTCAGGGAGTAGTTCCATGAGGAGGAATGTGCAGGAAGATGGCCACTGTTTCCTTTTTTTTGTATTCTACTGCTTTGAATTGTTTTCTGTTTCTTCATTGCTTTTTTATTTGCATCCATTTATTCCAGCAGGATTCTCATTTGCACCCATTCTAATAGTGCTGCTGATCTCTACATAAAGGATTATTTACATCCATATGTAGAAGCAGGCAATCCCCAGGCAAGACCTCTCAGGTATTTTTTTAAGGCTTATTATGTATCTATAAAATACTAATCTTAAGAAAAGGTGTCTATAAAAAAAAAGGTTAAAGAACTTTTAAAACATAAAAGTGTGTTGGCATTACCAGCAGTGCTTTTAAAAACAGCCTAAAAGGAATGTGAAATATTGTACCATAATTTTTGGTCATTTGTTCAATAAAAATAAAGACATCCTTTTTTAAGCTTCTATTATTCTGTTGATAAATGTGTCTTTCCTAATGAGCAAGCTTTTGATACGCTCCTCTAAAAGTTACTATGATAAAGTAAAATGGACTTTAATTGTGTTTTAATTTCTGAAAATGTTGACACGCAATTGCAAGGCTGATTTGCAAACTGGGGACTCCCCACCTGGCTTCTTGGAGAAACCTTTTGGTGTCACAGGAGCCACTTACTTAGAGAATGGTGTGATTTATCTTCTGATAAATCCGTGTGAAGTGATTGTTTGTGTGTTGAAATGTACTTACCATTGGTGTTTTGGGGAAATTGGTGTAGGAAATAAAAAAGAAGTGGAATCTTAAGAGCAAGGAGGGTAAACTTGCATGGAAATAGTTCAGGAGGATTTATTTATGGGCATAAATCTGCTCCTGGGAACATTTTGCCCAGTAATCACAATGTATACTTTATACTGCTAACTTGGTGTAGATATATATATATATATATTTTAAATTATGGGCATCATTTTCTGAATGCCAGTGGGTGAATTTATAATATTGCTAAGAAAATGACTCTGTGTTTACTTGCTAGCTATTAAAAGCCATGCTGGACTTATATTTTATGCAATGTCAGTGAAGGCAGTGAAGTTATGTGAAAGGGCTACATCTGCAACAGGTGTAAATTCCCTTGCTTCTGTTGGCTTTGGGTGCCATGTGACATTTTACAGACACTGAGGGTCTGGCCAAGGGAAAGAAGGCAGGGTTATTTTTTAAAAGGTATCTTTGATCTGGTTGTGTTTTAACACAGATTATCTTAAGGCGATTTGTAAAGCACTTTGGGATGAAAAACATTATGGAGCCTTCATTTTTCTGAAGGGAATAAAAATGTGTGTGATCGACCCTTTTGGGAATATTGAAATGTGATTTAACAGTGCAAAGAGGTTAAATCTAGTTTTACTGTTGCCAGGTTTGTGCTGCCTTGTTTTCAGTTGTGTAGTCCAGGCCCAGAAATACAAAAAACATAAAAAGTGCTATTTTTCTTATGCTTAAAATTTATGTGCTGATTTTCCAGAGAATCAGAGGACATACTTAAAAATCACTGAATGTTTGAATTTAAGTTTAATTGTTGTAGTGTTTGTTATGAAGCCTTCAGGAAGTGTTGCTGTAAATTGTCTGATGCTGTTCAAATAGTCAGGACACCTCGATAAAAAATGGAAGTTTGTGAAAATGGAGACACCTCTGGAGTTGTGTATATGCATTAATGCATCCAGAAGTATGTGTGGTTCAAAGAAAAAACCTGACAGATAGCTGTTGTTTGAACACAAAGTGCATTCACCTGCACTGGCAGGAGTTAAAGGTCAATTTTTCTGAATCCAAACTGGAGCTGTGTGAGACTCCCAGTTCAAAATGGTTTATGGATGTACCTCCCTTATTGACTGTTGTAAAGGTGTGTTTTCAAATTAAAATCATTACTGTTACATTAGACAGGGGGATGTGAACCTCTTGCAGTATTTTAAAGGAAACATCAAGTGGAGCAGAAGAAGTTAATTATTCAAGGCAGATGTGCTGCTTGCAGAGTTCATTGTGTTTCTGAATAACTGAACACTTTGCTGGAGATTTTATCCCTTATTTACTCTACAAGTTATGAGTTGGCTTAGTGGGGAGCAGCATAACATTTTATAATATTTATGTTGTTTTTAGGGAAGGAAAGCTAAATTATTTAACATTTTGTACTGAAAACCGTGTAGATATTTCTGTGGGTAAGATGTACATTAAATAAATTATCCTGTCAGTGATGTCACATAAAAGTTTGAAAAGTAGAGTTTGTGAGGCTTTTTGTTTAAATATCATGTTATAAATTTGTATTTTCTCTTAATAAAATAACTCCCTATGCCCTTTGGAAAACACAAAGTCAGAGGGAACAGTGAGAATTTATGTTAAATCTAACTTCTGCACCTAAATGAAATACCAGTGAAGCCTGAAGGCCAAATTCTCATAGTCCTGATGCCCATAAACAAATTATTACCCAGAAAAAAACCCTGTGCCCCTGGGTTTGATTAGATGAGTCAACTATATTAGGGACACACTCCAAAGCCTGCTTTTTACTGGAGAAACTTGACACTGAAACAATTTCATACACGTCTTTAAACGAATGCAGAAATGTTTCTGAAGGAATGAAACCCAAACCCAAGCTGGGAGGAGAGAGCCTCGATTAAGTGCTTCTGTTTGATGGTGAGACACCTGAATTTAGTGTGCAGGAGCAGCCAGGCACCTTCAGGTGATGAGTCAGAGCTGTAAGAGGGAGTAATTGGCTCCTAATTTGTATCTTCTTTTCCTCTGTGGATGTGCCATCAGCTGCTAGAACCTTCTGGAGGTGATGCTGAGGTAGGAGAGCACTGGAAAATTCAGATTATCACCTAAAAATTCAGATTATCACCTAAAAACTCCAGGAAGCAGAGAGCAGCAGTTCCTCTGTATGTTCCTGGGCAGTGGTTGAGGTATTATTTTAATATTGATTTGGTATTATTTTAGTTGCATATTTCAGGTTCAGTTGTTTCCATACCCTGGTTTTATCTGGAATACTGAGGGAAAAGGAAAGAGGTCGAAACAGCCTTTACCTGTATATTATTTTTATTTATTCCTAAGCATGTTCTTGCTTAGGAATAAATAAAACTAATATCATCAGTTCAGCAGTGTCAAAAAAGAAGTTGATTCTGTTAAAAGTATCTCACTGAAACCCCTTCAGTTCATTTTTTCCTACTTTGATCATAACATCCATGGGTAAGTCCTGCATATATCCTGGGACCAGGTAGCTTTGGTATGTGGCTGCTGGCTAAGAATTACCCAGCTTATAAAAAATAATCCATAGGAGCTAGAGTTGAATTAAAAAAGAAAGCAAATGGCAACCCAGACCAAAAACCCTGAGCAGGTTTTAAAAGACTATTGGCCCTTTTTCCAAATAAGTTCTTGTACTGAAAATGGAATTAATTCATCTTATCAAAGCTTAGTTTGGAAAATAAATGACTCTTCTGCTAATTACTTTTTTCTTGAAACTCCGGCTTCCATCTTATCCATCCTTAAAGGAAAAAGGGATTAAAAAAAGAGAACTTTCAAGTTGTAGGACAGGTTTTTCACATGTTTTCTGCATCCCAAGGAACCTACTTGTTTGTGAGAATGAGCCTCTCTTTGGAGATGGATCTAAAGAAATGGAAGAGGGAAATCAGGTGCTTTTAAAGCTTTCTTCAGGCTTCTTGGGATTAGTTAGATTTTTTTTAATGGTCTTTTAACAGAGACATGAAATTAGCCTGCTAGATTCCTTTCCCTCTGAGTTTCTGTGCTCTTTTCACTTGAGGGATTTCATGTGAGAAGTAACAGCACAAAAGCTGAGGAGGTGGGATGTATCCAAGAAGAATTTATTGAGCACAGCCTGAAGGGGAGAGTTCTGGCCTTTCTATTCTGAACTGAGAGGAGTCAAGTTCAGAGCAGGGAAAAAGAAGTTTTGAAGAAATGAAGTTTAGTCCCCACTCACTTTCTTGTAAGGAGTCACCAGGAGAAGTCACTGTTGTAGGACAGGAGTGCAAATGAAGCTTTTTAGCCTCCCTCAGAGGTTCTGACTCCAGACTCCCCCTTTATTAAAATTTAGCAGTGTATTTTAAGTGGCTAGAAACAATCCCAGCCTGGAACTCCTTGATTTAACTGAGACTTAGTCGAAATAGTTGGGGGAAATTTCTTTTTTGACGTCGTGGCAGGGAAAATGATGGAAGCACAGGTCAGCTGACAGCTTGTGCTGGAGATGCACAGAAATTAAGGCTTCTCTTGTTGGTATCCAGATGCCACACTTAGAGATAAAGGTGAGCTGAATTTCCACAGGAAATGCAGACTCCTTGCGTGTTAAGCAAGCATGAAATACAGAGGATATATTCAGTGCCTTCGTTTGCAGAAGATTGAGGCCCTAATCTATAATCTTCTGGGATTTCCATTTTGAGGCAGTGCTCCACGTATGTGCCAGTGATCTCACTGCCTGTGGTTTGGGTGAACCTTCCCCTGCAGGTTTTCATTTCTCTAGAGTTAAGGCCCTGATGTGAGGCACGGGATGGGAAGAATCTCTCCTGTAAGCTCTGGGTTCTGTGGCTGCAGCTTTTGCCCACTTTGTACCCAAATAATACTAAAATGTGTTGTGGGTACCAATGAGTGTTTGATTAGTAACTGCCTGACTCTGCTGGAGTTAAGGGACTCTGCTCATGCAGGTTTAAGACTAAACATTTTAGAAGTTTAGTCTTATGTTTAGTCAGAAGTTAAGAGTGTGTTGCAGGGTGAAATGTTATGATTTGTGTTCAGCTGGTAAGAACCCATTTTTGTAATTGGTTCTTGCAACTTTGAGGAAAAAAAACATGTAATAATGAAATTATGGTGATTTTATTAGCCCGAGTTGCACCTGAGAAAGAAAGTCCTTGTTCAGTGAGGCTTAACTTCTCTCATGACATTTTCGAAGTAGTCACATCTGTCAGGTGTTTTTATGCCAGTGGTGAATAATAGCTCTGGGATACCTATTTGATCTCACATCAAAATAAAAGAAATTAATGGGTAAGCAGCAATGCAGTTTGAAATGCTGTCAGCCAATCTGTGAGTCACCCACAGTTGAATTTTTGTAATAAAAGACAGTGCATGGTATAATAATGTCTAATAACCATAATATTTTGCATTTCAATAGCACCTTTCATCCAAGAATCTCAAAGTGCTTTACAAACATAAACTCCCAATAAACTCAGGAATTCTCACAGTATCCTATGAGGTGGTGGGGAAGTATTAACCTCAGTTAAGGTTGGGAAGGTGAAGCACACAAAAGCTGAGGGTAGGTGGAGCAGGGGTTATCTTGCTCCCTTGTTGTGGGTGTTAGGCCATGATTTGGTGTAATAACAGTTTATCAAATAAAATTCATCCATTTGAGAGCTGAGAAGAAATAAGTATCTGAGGGTAACGTTAGAAGCCTCCTGTTCTGAGGATGACTCAGGAGTGTGGGGGTTGTTCCTGTGCTGAACCCACTTTTACCTGGAGTTACCTTTGCTCTCCACGTGTGGATCTGCCTTGGTTGTGTTGTCAAATAAAAAGTCATTCAGGTACTGAAGTGCTTTTGCATGTCATTTTGTCCAAAATGGGCATTGTATCTTCTCAAACCAGATTTATTAATCCTGGTACTTGTTTCTCTCACATTACGTGGAGCTCAGCTGTGATTTTCAGACGTGGGTGGACAAGTCCAGAGTCCAGCCAGTGCAATCATGCTCTGCAATTAGGTGCATAATTACACTTTTCCAAACACTTTATTCATGATTTGGGATTTGAACTATGGGTGCAGGAGAAATAAAATAATGAATAGATAAAGCAAACAGTATTAAATCCCATATTTAGAACTGAAATTAATTTAATTCATCTTAATTTCCTTTGGAAATAAATTTAAAAACTTTAATTCCAAACTTTAATTTCTGTACAATAATTTCTTGTTGTTTAAAGGTTCTACTTCAGATTTATAGTTCTTGATAGAGATAATAGTGGTGAGGAGCACCTGATGGAGGTGTTACAGGGCACCTTTATCCAGCTCCTTGCTGGGTGTGTTCACCCCTGTGCAGTTACTTGTGCTCTGTGTCCTCTGTGTTTCTCTCTCAGGTGGCTAAACTGGCTGTAAGAGGCCATCCCTTCCTGAGAAAAATTCATCCCTGATCCCATGGGAAGGTGGTTACAATGACCTGGTGTGTCCTGGAAGGGTGTCTGACACCCAGAAAATGTCCTTATACTTTAGACTCCAGCCAAACCTCTGGCACTGTTTTCTCATTCTTTTATCCAGAGCATCACAGTTCTTGCCCTGTATCATAAAAAAGATGAATCCACTTCAAGTTTGATTTGTAGAATTCAGACAACACATGGGCTGGGGGAAGGGAACAAAGGGATTTGAATATATTTCATATATCAGCTGCAGTGGCTGAGATGTGCAGACCACTGTCAGCTCCACACTCTGGGCTATGCTCACATTTCAGGTCAGGAGGTATTTATTCTAAATGAGTTTCTTGGAAGTTTAAAATTAAATAGGCATTGATGTGAGGATCACAGGACGTAAGTGTATGAAGAATTTACAGATTTCTGCATGTGAATCAAAACCTGCTAACTGTTCATGTGTGTAAAACTGCATGCAATAATAGAAGGTGAATCCAAGACATTTGAGCGTGTAATTCTGCATAGTTGTGGCATTTTGCTTCTTGAAGATGATGTTTATTTACCAGAAAACAGAATATTAGTATTTGAAACATTGGCAATCTTAGGTTGTCGCTGTGTTCAAAGCTCATGGAAAATAAGCCCCTTTTTTCTTTCCTAGGGTATATTTCCGAAATCGCTGGGTAAAGACTGTTCACCCAGTTGTGCATCAGTACTGTTTGATTTCAAGCACACATTCCACCTTTCAGATGCCACAGAAAGAGGACATTCTAAAGCAAAGAGTAGTAGTTGTTACTTTAAATACATCACAGTATCTATGTCAGCTGGATCTTGAACCAGGTAAGATAATTTCTAGACAAGAAGTGTCCATGCTTGGGAAATACCTTCCTCTTACCCAATTCTTGCAACTGTTAAAAAATAAAGTAAACAATGATAATATTAAAATGCTCTTTTGTTTTTTTTAATGAATAAATGGTTATTACAAAGCTATAAACTGTTGGCATTTTAACTAACCTTTTGCTTGTTCTTTTTGTTTTTTTCCTTCTTAAAATAAAATAAATAAAGAAGCAGTACTATCTATGATCTGGTGTTTGTGAGCTCCAAGAGGGAAAATTCTGTTTGAGATTCTGACTTTGAATATTATGCTCATTAAGGTCATTACTCAGTGGAGCATGTAAGCATAAATAACAGGGAGCCTTCTTCCCTTGTTTTGTGAATTGTTTAGCTTTGCAAACAACTCCCACACACACAAGCCCTGTCTTTGTTAACATGATACATTTAGGGTTGTTTTCTAAACTGAAATATATTAGACTGATTTTTTTGGGGCAGAGGCTGCTTAGGGTTTATGATTTTCCTGATCTCCAAATTGAGTCCATCTGCTTTTTGGAGAACATGGAATTTCTTTACATAAGTTGTTAGGGTTAGTTTTTTATGGCTACATTTAAGCATTTGTTGCAGCAGAGCAAACTAATATGGAATTTATGGTAAATATTTTTGAGTCTTTAGATAGAAATAGCTGCTTTGTTTGGCACGGACTGTGTACAGTCATGCCATAGCAATGTGTGTGCAGCTGGATGAAATTCATATTTTCCAAAGAAAATTGCTACATTTTTATGTATGTAATCTGAATTGGATGGTGCACTAAGTCCTCTAATATTTTGTTTTAAACGTTAATATACCACAGACATCAATGTATAAAACCACTTCTATACCTATCTTGAGTTTAGATTTCATCAAATATAAGTCTACAGTGGCCAAGTTTTTTTTTTCAAGTGCATGTTCTCCAGTGCATAGATTCCCACCAAACCTTTGGTCCGGTGTTATCATAAGACTGAATTTAAATTTTCCTTCAACTTCTGTTCCTTTTTCCCCCCCAACATTCCTTTAAACCCATAGCCAGCAAGGTGCTCAGGTATGTGTGCAATTTTCATGGGAAATTTAGTATCTAAGATAGTTCCTAGGACTCAAATACATGAGGAATTCCTTGGCATTGTCACTGTCCAAAGCTCTTCAAGTCTCATGGTGGCGAAATGACTTTGAGATTTGAGAAACCTCTTGAGGGGTGGTCTGCCAAGAGATAATTCCTCTTGGTGTAAGGAGGGCTCAGATAAAACACGTTTAATTTCATGTGTATCACAAGAAAGAGGCAGACCTGGGGGCCCCTGCTAATGGCACTGGCAGCCAGGTGACCACTGTTGGTCATTTGATGGGTTTGAAAATCGTGTGGTTTTCAGCAGTTGCTAGAAATTAATTTGTGTAAGCCATACTTTTTTTTTTCATTCTGGTTTTGGTCACTATCAGAATACAGAACGTTATGTTCCAGTTCTTGTTTTGTTATCAATATTCATTTTATCATATTTCGAGTTTCATTCATTTGCTGATGTCTCTGTTTTACAGGGTTTTTTACACACATTCTGTTAGATGAAGCTGCTCAAGCTATGGAGTGTGAAACGATTATGCCTCTAGCATTAGCTAATAAAAACACAAGAATTGTCTTGGCTGGAGACCACATGCAGGTAAGAGCTGTGCAGGTTTGAGTATGAAGTGCATATGTGTAATATTTGTATTTATCTATTCAAGTTATTTATCTGCACCAACCCATATAATAGATGGGGAAGCCAAGGAGAACTCCAGGGATGTTATTTGAGTAAGATATGAGGATATTTGTTACACTCAGGAGCTTAGGACTGATATTCCCTGAGGATTTTTACAAGAACTCAAGAATGTGGATTAGGAATATGGATTCAGATTAACAAAATTAGGATTGAAAGTGCTTTAAATGTTTATTTGAAGCATCTAAACTGATGAAGATTTGAGCAAGTGAGAAATGGGAAACTGAAACTAGCCAGTACTTTCATGTCTCTGCAAAGTGCCTGGGAGCTGCTTGGTTTGGAGAGCTGGAAACACTGATTCTGCCTGTCATTTTGCAGCCTGGAGGCATGAGAAAGCATGCTTGGAAGAGTCAGCTTTACTTGCTTTATTGATTTAGGCCAGATTTATTTGTTTTTATAGATTTACCTTTAATTCTCTTTGCATCTCCCAGTAGCAGTAGAGTGGATTGCTTTGGTACGGTGGCAAACTCGGAATGGTGTTGTCACCTATGATTTAATACCAGTGGATAATTTCAATGATATTAGTAATGCCAAGGACTGGGGTAGTGCTTTTTGAATGCTGCTCTCAAAATGCTTTTCAAGAGCTCGGGATTTTTGCTTTAGGCTTGATGTCATCAGCCCAGCTGGGTGGCTGAAGTCCTCCCTGGGCCTGTGAGCCTCAGGCTGCTCTGTAGCTCAGGGTCTTACAGAAGATTCTCTATCAGGTGTCCAGTATTTCAATTTCAAAAACTAGTATTTAGCTGAAGTGAAACTCAGAATCTGAATCATATGAATTCAGAATGACAAAACGAATTGGTTTTATTTCTACACTTGGAAATTTTATTTTAAAAATCTCGTTTTCATCATCTTTGGTTCTGTTTTTCCTGCTGTAATAGATGGTGATTGTAGTGTTAAACAACCCTAGTAGGAGTTTAATGTAACAGTAAATAGGTCACTGGGTTTTTGTTTTCCCAACAACATTTCTATTTAACTTTTTAAAAATGGTACTAAAATTGCTTTATTTTTTGATTTGAACTATTTGTGGTAATAACTTAATTGTAAAAGTGGTTGTCAGAATAACGGTGTAAGGTCATTCTAAACACAGTTTGGAGTGTTAAACTTAGATAGAAGGGCTCTTTGCATAGTTATTGAGTGTTTTATTGTTCCTTTAAGACCATGCTGGTCTTCTGTTACTTTTCTGGTGGGAAGGAGCATTTCTGTGGAATAGCCATGATCTGTGTCTTCCAATGATGAATGTCCAATAAAAGGGAGCTTTCATTTTTGGGTTTGATGCAAATACGTATGTTTGGGGGCATGAAATTCCGAGTCCACCCATTCAGTTACATTTTCTTTGTGTGTGTGTGTGTCTATTACAGCTCAGTCCTTTTGTCTACAGTGAATTTGCCAGGGAGAGGAACCTTCACGTTTCCTTGCTCGACCGCCTCTACGAGCACTACCCTGCTGAATTCCCCTGCAGGATCCTGCTGTGTGAGAACTATCGCTCCCATGAAGCAATCATCAAGTAGGTGTGAACTTTTTCACTGTATCACCTGCTTCTTCTGACTGCTGCCAGTGAGCAAAAGAGCCAAGCAGGGCCGAAGGGTTTTCTGTCGTGAAATCTTGCTCGCTTCGAAGTTAATTAGTGATCCTGGGTTGCAATTTGGTTTCCTAGAGCAGCTGCCAGGGCTGTGGGACAGACACCTCGTTCAGGTGGGGATGGACAAGCCAGCTCTCCCTTTTTAACCACCCAGCAGTCTGTTCTATAGGCTCTGTGCTTCTTTGAACCATCTCAGAATATTGGATTTACTGGGGTGGATTAGCTTGGAAGGGTAAGCTTTGGGCAATGGAAGGAACATATGGATATACAACTGTGAATGGAAAAAATAGGTCAAATTTTGAGCGTGCTTCTTTACTGTTGACATCTTTTATTACTTCTTTCAAGACACATTAATCAGTGGGTTTGCATTTTTATGCTATGATAAACTAATGGCTGCCAGTGTAATGAGCTCATCCATGAGCTGTGCTGGAAAGAATAAGTGCAATCATGGGGAAAAATGCTAAAGTTTAAATCCTGGCTCAAATATGTACTGAGGAATATTATGTTGGTATCCAGTCATACTAATTAGGTTATCACTGTGTTCAAAGCAAAAGCAGAAATATTTAAGTGCTCTGGGGAATCAAAAGTGAGAATGTAAAATATTTTTTTTACATAGCTTGATCTGTCTTCACTTTATGGACTTTGTAAATATAGGCTGAGTGCTGCTAAATTTCTTACCCATTTTTTGAGATTCTGAGTTTGAAATGAGAGAATGTCTGTAAAGGAAGGGATTGTTTTAGCTTTTCTTTAGAGATCACTTCCATGTCATTTGCCTCAGAAAGATCATGAAAATTCACTTCAGCAGGGGTAGTTCAGACAGGGAGTTCCAAGAAAGATCCAGTGTGTTGAACATGGAGATGAGGGCACAGAAACACCATTGGGGTGGTTGTCTCTCTGATGGAAGTCCAGTGTGCCCAGTTCCACTGGGAAGCCTTGCTGTGTGAGGTGAAACCAGCTGAACACTCTCATGGTGGTCCCTTTAGGAGATGTCTCACGTCTCCTTTTTTGTATAATGTGGAATTTCCCCTGACAAATGGGACCATGACACTTAGGACAGAAGTGTAGGAAGATGAAGGGCTCATTAATCATCTCTACCTCACTGAAGTAGAGACACCATGAGAAATTCAGGAAAGAACGAGCCCTTAGTTCAGCCTGACTTTGGAGCTGTAATTGGAAAAAAACCAGCCCATACAGAAAAGTTTTGTTGTTTAATAAGATCTCATTACTAAAAGTTAATTTGCAGAAGAGATGGTTAGTTTTGCCCCCTGGCTGTTGTGGAGTGACTGCTGCAGCCCAACCCAGAGAGGAGCCCAGTGTTCTTCAGGGTTCTTCCAGGGTAATTCAGCTCAGCTCAGGGCTGGGCTGCAGTGCTTCCAGGGTGGTTTGGTAGCAGACAAGTTTCTGTGGCTTTTCCACGAGCACCTGTTTCCATCTTAGGCTGCAGTAGCTGGAATTCTGGAAGAACTCGATGGATCCTCCAGCTGCAGTCTCCTGCTTTGGTTGTCTTATGTCAGGCTGTACTCAGATTACTGCAGCCTCTGAGTGATAGCCAGAGAACACTGAGGTTGGAGGCTGAGCATTCAAAGTGAGATGATACCAAAATGCACTAATTACTGGAAGCCAGAGCATTAATTTAGCTCTACTGTGCAGCAGCATACAGCATTTACAGCCTTCTCCAGTCTTTCCTTGCTGCCTTTTTGCCTCATTCCATTCAGTTTGCCTTTTCCCCTCCTGCTTTTCACCATGAAGTACTTCTTGCCTCATTTCTTTTTCAGTCAGCCAGCTGCTGGAATGGCTGCTGCCAGCAGAGGAACTCTGTTCTGGTTGTGTTTCTGGTCTCTAGCAGCACAGATCAGCCCAGAGTAGAAGTCACAGAAGAAAAGCTTGGTTGACAGCTGAACGCTTGGCCTGCGTCGTGCTCAGTGCGCACGAAATCTGTAGTAAATTTATCTTCCAAGTTCAATAACTCTTAACTGACACGAGCAAGCTCATTGTCCAGCCTGGGGAATAACCAGTGCCAGACAGCAAGTGTTCTTTTTTGCCCAGTTTCCAGCCATCAGAACTTCTAAGTGAAACATCAGTGAGAATGTTCATAACTTTGTCGAGCTTTAGATGAGAAGAAAAAACAGCCTTTGTAGAAAAAGTGTTGGAGAAGCATATTTTTAGTGCCTTCTGCTGTGTCTGTAGTAGGGAAATATCAGTTCAGAGAAATCATTTGAAGATGCTGAATAGTAATCAGTGGTTCTGTTTTCCTTATGAAGTATTTTGTGGTTGCATATTTCATCAGGGAGATTTGCATATTTTATCAGTGAGCTCCCGTGTAGACTCCACATTTTACCCTGTTTTGCCTCGTTACAGTTACACATCCGAACTTTTCTATGAAGGCAAACTGATGGCAAGTGGAAAGCAGCCAGCACACAAAGATTTCTACCCTTTGACTTTCTTCACAGCACGTGGAGAGGATGTGCAAGAAAAAAACAGTACAGCTTTTTACAATAATGCAGAGGTAACTCTTTGGTGCTTTTACTGTTGATTGTTTTCCTGAAGCTCCACTGCACTGAATTGACTGGTTTGTGCTCAGTGTGGGTGGAAGACAAAAATTGCCCTCTGCCAGGAGAGAGGAACGTGGAACACACTAAACATGATGTAATGAAAATTGTAATTGTAGTAAACATTTCCACTAATTTACCTTCTTTTTTTCCTTTGCAAATTATAAGCTGCGTCTCATTCTCCCAGGCTCATTCTTCAGGATGTCTTTCCTGATAATTTATGTGACATTCTGATAGATGTATCTTAGCAACTGAGAGTAACTGCAATTTGAAGTAAAACTTAGATTTCTTTGACTGTTGTAGAAATGTTCCCACTCAGATAAGAGTCCTCTGGAGTAACATTTCACATTTCCTTTCATATGTTTAGGATCAGTGTCTAACTGATAATGTGCAGATGAGATTCTTTTAGGTGAGAACTTATCCTCCGTGTGTTTGTTTTGCATAGATTTATTGGTATTCTTCAAAAATTACTTTCATTCTCGTTCCTTCCCTTGTGTTTAAAAGAACCAAACAACCCAAGCCCACAAAAAACAAACACATGCAGCAGCAGCCACCTCCCACCTTCTGACTTGATAACACTTCTCAGAGTGGAAGATGCCTTTTTCCAGTCACCTCCAGTTAGGGGAGGGAGAGAAAATCAAAGAAATAGCAGTAATTTTCATAAGCTTTGGAGGAATTTCTGGTTAGTGCTTGTTATGAAGCACTGCAGAGCTGCCTGTTCCCCTTCTTGATCATGGGGGGGTTTCATCTGCTGCACAATTTGAAACCTCTTTGTTGTTGTTGTGCTGCACTTGTTAAATGTTCTTTGCTGTGGTAAAATATCTTCTTAAATAAGAAGCTCCAATGACTTCTGGACACCTGACTGCTTTCATTAATCTACTTGGATTGCTTTGCCATTTAAAAAAAGTTGTAAAAGACCTAAAAATATCTTCAGTGGCCAAGTAACTGTCTGAAAACTGTGAGTCATTAATGGCCACAGGCAGAAATGAAGGACAACGGCTCCTTAAACACCAGCAGGAAAAACTGAAATTACATGATGAAGGAGATTTTTTTGGTTTGACCCTTAATGGATGTTTGCACTGGGGCATCTTGTGCTTCATTGATGCCTGTAATAAGAATTATTCTGGGAAATAAACTTTCCCTTGTTGGTCTTAATTTAAAAATTTCCCTATGTGGTATTAATTCTAAACACATACCCAGAAGCTATATACTTTCAGAGAATCTTGCCAAAATACTTACAAAAGATCATTATTTTCGTGCTATGGTTTTTGTAGGTATCAAAGTTTATTCTAATATCCTTTGTCAGTAGAGCTGGCTTTTAAATGCAAGAATTGATGTCACAAAAACATTCAGGACTTGCTTAAAAGCAGTTGCATATTTTCACTGTCCTCTGAAATTGCCAAAAATAAACTATTTGTGACTTTTTAAGGATTAGCAGATTTTTTTTTTTCTTTAAGAGGCTGAGCTTGCATTTGTGATGCTGTAGGAAAGGAGCATCATGAATTACCATGCTTTAAATAGCTGGAGAAATATCTATTGAATGTAAATTTAAAAAAAAAGGAGTCACAAACCTTCTCTAAAGTTACTCAGGAATGCCTTGTGCAGTGCAGTCCCTCTGGAACTGAGGAGGCTGTCTCCTCACAGGGGGAGGTTTTCAGGTTTTATTACACGTTAGTCTTCTCAGGTAGCACATTTCATAGCATTTCACAGAGAAGAGAAGAACCAGCAGTTGCTGTATGATCTGAATCTCCCAGTGGTGTCCTTTGGAATGGCAGATGATTGTGCTCTGCTATACGGACTCTGTGCCTAGACTTATCAGACTCTAAGATGACATTTATCAAATCCAGAATAAAAATTAAATTACATCTATTTAGGCAGTACATTGACTTACAGAAAGAAGTTGAAGCATGCCAAGAAAGGCCCTAGTGCACTTGACATTTTTGCAAGAGCCTAAGAACCAAAGCCAAGATTATGAATGTAATTTTGAAGTTCGTAATTTTAACTGTGGCTTCTGTAAGGAAACAAATTTCAAGATCAGAAAGGGTGCTGTATAGTGAATACAGAATAGTGAATACATTGTTTTAATCCAGGCTGCTTTTGAGTATCACTGCAGGGTGCAGTAGTATCATTGCTTGTGTAACACTTTGTCATGTTACCCTTTCAAAGCTCCATATCAAAGAGTGACGCTGGGTGGGACGTAACTTTTAAGACTCCTGCTTTTCTTTCGGCAGGTGTTTGAGGTGGTGGAGCGTGTGGAGGAGCTGAGGAGGAAGTGGCCCGTGGCCTGGGGCAAGCTGGACGATGGCAGCATCGGGGTGGTGACCCCCTACGCTGACCAGGTGTTCCGCATCCGCGCCGAGCTGCGCAAGAAGCGCCTGTCCGACGTCAGCGTGGAGAGGGTGCTCAACGTGCAGGGTGAGCAGCAGGGCAGGGCTGGCCCCCACAGCTGCCTGAGCCAGGGAAACCTGTCTGCTGCAGTCAGAACTTAATCAAATTGCCCTCTCATTTATTGAAATTACCCTAAAGGTAAAAGGAGAGCGGTGATGCCGATGTTGCCGCGATGTTGGCTGTAAACCCGTGGGTGTGAGATTGGTCTTTTCTTTGAAGGATATCTTTGATTTTCTCAAAATCAAGTTCAGCCTTACTTAAAAAATAAGTTGAGTGGAAATTGTGGAAACGGATAGATTTTTTATGTAATTTTAACGTTTTTAACGAGCTGATGGGTTTTAGAGTTCCGAATACAAATGGAACAGAACTTTAGCCTCAAAATGTTTTACTGATTTCTTTTCCATCTGAGGAATAAACTGTAGGGAGTCTAAAAATTTAGGTGTTTCTTCCTGAAATCACATTGATAACAAGGAGTTTGTGTAGGCATAGCCTGTTGCTAGGTTGCACTTCTAGTCAGTAATAAACAAAGGCAGATGATAAAGTAACTGAGTGACAGTGAGTGGTTTGCTCTGTTTTTTCATGGTGGATATTCATGTATTTGAGAAATTTAGAAACAAGAATCAAGAATGTCCAGAATTCCTTTTGAAGGTGGAATAAATAAATTGAAGGTTTGTTATTGACCGATAGGCAATGCTGTAAAGATAATTAACACTTCAGAAAGTTCAGGAGTGATTAATATCAAGGTGAAAAAGTAAGTTTTTTGAAGAGGAAATATTCTTGTAATGGAATATGCTATTTATAGTGCATCTTTTAAAATTTTAAATCTTATTATTCTTGCATAAAGCTCTTCATGTGAAGGGTAGCTTTGAGTTCAGAACATCGAGGTGTGAAATGTGGCTGGCAAGGACAGGGATCTGGCCATAGTATGAGCAGAGATAGCAACAGTTATCTCAGAGATGTTTTTTGTTTCATTTTAGGAAAACAGTTCCGAGTTTTGTTCCTCAGCACAGTACGAACACGGCACACGTGCAAACATAAGCAAACTCCAATTAAAAGGAAAGAGCAGTTACTGGAGGATTCAACAGAAGACTTGGATTATGGTTTTCTGTCTAATTACAAACTTCTCAACACTGCCATTACAAGAGCACAATCCTTGGTAGCTGTGGTGGGAGATCCAATTGCTTTGTGTTCCATTGGAAGATGCAGGTACTTTCTCTGTGTTCCTTGATTAATCAGGGCTAAGGGGACTGGGAAATGTGTTTATCTGTGACTGGTGGCTTTGGAAAAGTGATGGTTGTCATCATGTATGACAGGGAAAAATGTGACATACCTACACCTGGCCATTGGTCACCTCTCTTTTCATGTCTTTACAGTTGCTCAGATTTTCACTTCATTTTACTTTCTAGCAGGGTTTTTTTGTATACCTGTTACAATTTTATATACAAATAAAAGTAGCACGTGATGTGGAGTTTTAAACTGTGATGTAATGTGGTATTTTAGAAACGAATGTTATGGCAGTTGTAGGATGGCAGAAGACTTGAAAAACATTATTTATGTTTTGGTAAGGCTTCATGACACTAGGAAAAAACTCGTTGAGATTTGAGTGAATTTACATTTTATAGACCTAAATGAAGAAATGAGAAAAGTGCTGAGATATGTAAACACTTTCGTTAAAGGTTCCAAGTTCTTGTTCTTCAAAGGGTTTTTTTTCCGATGGAAGAGCTGAAATTTTGAGATGATCAGAGATAAACCCTGCAGCTTATTCTCGAAGAGAGGAAACAGTGCACTGACTACATTATTAAAATAAAGCTAAAAATACATGTTAGTTGTTATATCTGTGTTGTGTTCTACTTTCCTGAGCGATGCTGCTTCCACTGTATTGAAAAGGGGTGTGCTTTTCAAAGATTGGAGTTGAAAAAGCCAAATGGAGCTCAAGCCTTTGTTTACTGTATTTATGAGCTATAACCTGAATTTCACCACTTCCCTGCTGGGACGGTGCCAGGAGTATGAATGCAGTGATCTGCTTTAAGGGGCTTCTAACATCTTACTGACAGAGAAATAATTGTTGTCAGTTTAGTTAAGTTTTCCCTTTACCTGGTTGGGTTTTTCAGGCATGGGCTGGTTTATGTAATGAACTGATGAGAAAGAGCCTCTCTGCCTCCTGAGTGCTCCTTCGAAAGATCTGAAATAGGGTGTGCAAAAACTTCATAAAACAAAAACATAGGCTGTCAGCGTGGTAAATAAATTACAGTGCTGGCAGTTAAGGGTTGAGTTTGCATTCTGAAGGCCAGCAGCTGTTTATAGACACAGAGCTGTTCCAAATTATAAAACCCAAAGATAATTAAGAAACAAGGAGCACTGAAACTTTATTAAGATGTATCTCAAGCTTTCCCTTTAATACACCATTGTCTTGTTTCACTGAATAATTGAACATTCAGTCTTTGAAAATAGTGCTGGAGGGGCTCAGGGAGGCTGCTGGGAAGATGGTTCTTTTTTAGTACAACAGGAGTGGAGAAGTCTGAAAGAAGTGACATTTCCTTAGCAAAAACAGACCTCAAAAAAAGTTTAGAGCGTATTTGAATTTTATAAATATTCTAATACCTGTCAAAATGAGTCAAGGCTGTAATGATAGCTGTAGTGAGATTTGTGAAGTGTGCCCAGGGTGATCATTGCATTCCTGTGTGCTCCAGCTGGACTAGACAGGGCTGTTTTGGCAGACACCCCCCTGAAACTCCTGAGCACACTCAGACAGACACAGCAGGGTTTTATTCTCTGTTCTTACAGCCCAGAACAAGTGTTCCACGTGTAGGGAGGCTGCTTGGGGCGTTCTCAGCAAAAGTGGATGGGTCTCAGTAGATTTGTGGTGCTTGGCAGAAGGTTTGGTGACTGAATTGATTAATCAGAGGGAATTCCATCGTTAAGGCATCCCGGTGATGCATTTAATTTTGGTTTTTTAATTCTCATTTAAAACCTTGCAAGATTTATTTGCCTTAGAGCAGAATGGAGAAAAAGGGCCAGCTTGCATCCTGAATTTTAAAGGAGCATTTCTTGCCTCTATAAAATCACAGCAGAAATGGGCTTTTAGGGAAAACTATTTTGAATTCTTAAAAACATCGCTAGCATCACGGCATTCTTGCAAGACAGACACTTGTTCTTCCTCACCAAGTCAGCTACTCAGCAAAATGTGACACTGCTGGTACAATTAGTGTGCAGCAATCTCTCCTTTTGCAGGTTTTGGGGAAAGAACAGTGCTTGCTGATAGGCCAGGCCTTATTACTGAAGGGTGAACAAGCAGGAGTTACAGCCAAGCACACCTTTTACTCTTGATGTTTTTGAAAGAGACAGCTCAGTCAAGTTTGTTCGTTTTTTTTTTTTGTTTTAAGTGACATCTTCAGACCTTTTAAAATTATTTTTAAGCTTCAGTAACTTCACCCAAAAAGTTCCTTTGAGGTTAAAAAAATCATAAGTGTAGAATTTTGGATAGATCCTGCTGTGGATGTTAACAAAAAAAAAAAAAAAGGATCTTTTTTTATAAAGTAGAAAGATGTGTCATGAGAAAGCAGAAGACAGGGAGGAATGATCTTTTATTACATAGTTTAAATAATCCCTTCATCTTCCAAAAAGTTGGAAGCAGAATTTTCATAGACAAGTCATGCATCATCTGATGGTTGTTTTCCTAGCTCAAAAACACTTCTCCTGTATGTTATAGAAAAATCTGACATGCACTAAAACTTCTGGTTTTGTTTGTTTTCCACTAGAGGATCTCAAAGAATCTCTAGAAACTCCCCAAAATATTAGTTTTCACATGCCTTTGAAGTGTTTCACAGGAGTGGTTTGGAGGGCATATCTGAAAACCCTTTTATATTTGGGTTTTGTTACGCTGAAGGATCTGCCTAAATTCAGAGAATGTTCTTGACATCTTCTGGGCCCGAGAATCTGTGTAATTCCTGTGACTGTTTGAGCTTCAATAAATGCCTTAAATCGCATGCATTTCTGAATTTTAAGCATTGAGTTTGCTGTTTTTAGTTTTCTAGGAAAAAGCTCTGAGTTGGAGCTGTCGGTGGCACAGATGTGAGGTGTGGTACCCAGGCAGAGCTGTGTGTCCATTTGGAATGGCTGGGCAGCTCTGCACTGTGCTGTGGGGTTCAGCTGCAGGGAGCAGCTTCAGGGTGGGCGGGTTGGTGTGTAAAACGAGCACACACAAAAAAATAAACATGTCCCACAGTTGCATGAAATCCGTTTTCATTTTAATAACAGCCATTGAACCTTCCTCACTGTTTCTAAAAATCGTTTCCGTAGGAAATTCTGGGAAAGGTTTATTGCCCTGTGCCACGAGAATGAAAGTCTTCATGGCATCACGTTTGAGCAGATCAAAGCTCAGCTGGAAGCTCTGGAGTTGAAGAAAACCTACGTGTTGAACCCTCTGGCCCCCGAGTTCATCCCCCGAGCGCTGCGGCACCAGCACTCAGCCAGTGCCACCAAACAGCAGCAGTCACCTCCAAAGGTAATGCTGGGGGCTCCTGTCACAAACTGCAAGTGGATCTAGAGAAGTAACGTGAAAGCTTGGTGGGACAAGCTGTTTGGGTTAAAATTGCATCACTGCAAGCACACAGGAATGCAAATTCCAGAGGGATCCTCAGTGTTTTCTAGTGAAAGCTCCAGACTTGTATCGCTGTAAAGTTTTTAGCAATATTAGGTTGGGGTTGTCTGAGCCTTGTTTCCTTGCTAAAACACACCTTGGCTCACTCTGGCATGTTCATTGGCAGTTTTGCAGTGACCCTGGAGAACTTCAGCTATGGAAACTCAGGGTTTAGATAAAGCAGATTAAAGCTTCTGAGCAAGAGGCAGTCCCTGTCCCAAGCTGTGCTGTGACTGCACCCTGAGAAACAATAGGCTCATACAGACAGTGACAAGGAGTGAAAGAAGCCAACAAAATAATAGCCAAAAGGGATTTGGTTTGGTTTAAAAGACACATTTAAAATTCAAGGGCTTAAATTATGTAAGATAATTTTTGATGTAATTAAAAATATGTTGTAAACTGGTTTATTGCATAGATTAGCTCAGTGATAATGTCCTTCAGAAGACCAGATTTCATTAGCATCAAGAGGGCAGAGAGATAAAATTACCTCTGAGTGGTAATTTCATCAGCTCTTTTTATAAAAGCAGGTGAAGAAGTGATGAAAATATGTATCTTCCTTAGGATGATAAAGAACAACACTGAATTTTAAAGCTTTCTTGGGGAGTGATATATTAGTAATGAATTCTATTTTAATAGTTCTTTGTAGTTTATATCAAAATCATTTGGGTTGTAATTTAACTGAATTGTATTTAGAGATGGAACTGAAATGCAGGTTGTCAGCTTTGTGATGAACTCAGTGTACAGGAAGGGAGAACTGCACATATTCCCGTGGCTTTGCATTTTTGTTCCAGGCTGTATCACTGAAATGAAATTTTTACAACAGGTTTTTTTTTTTTTTTAATACAAAAAGGAAAGCCTTCCCTTTGGCAGCCCCTCCTAAAAGGGAGCTTATGAGTGAGAACATTTGGTTTCTTCATCAAGATGCATGCATTACTTTCTGAAACAAACACCAGATTTCTAAAGCTTCTAGTCGTGTGTCAAAACAGTGGGCCTACAGAAAACCAGAAATTACAAAATTGTCTTTAAAAGCCACTGCTGTACTCTCATTTTTCATGAGCTCCTCAGTCTTTTCCTTAATAATAGAACATCATTATTAATACTTTTAGTTTCCTAAATGAAAAAAAAAAGAAGTACTTGAAAATGCAGGTTTAGTACATTTAGGAAAAAAGGGGGAGTGAGTGTTGGGGAAAGTGAGAGTCTTGTAAGTAGACAGCTCTGTTTATTTTGCTTTAGTTTGTTGGTAAACTAAGCCCTTGTGCTGTTCAAACTGCCAGCACTCTATTTTCAGCTTAAGATCTGATGTGTTTAAACCACCTATATCACAATTCTAAATAAAATCTTCCCTCTGAATGCCACTGAGAGGTGGTGAGTGTGTGCAGTAACAGCAGAGCAGTGAGCAGCTAATGATCAAATACTCTGAGAATGCAGCTGGGACCAGGGATAGACATTTCCCTTTGCTCAAGTTTTAAAAGCAGATGGCTGGTTTTGCTTATTATAGATGTCCTAAGCACAGTATTTTACATTAAAAATGAAGGATTAAAACCTAGTGCTGGTGTATTTTGTAGCAAAAAAAAAAAAAAATAAGGACAGTCTTGAATACCATGTTTTGTGGGGAGTTTATGGACACTGTGCAAGGCAGAGCTTGTCTTTCACATGTGCTGAGAAGTGGTTTTGTACAAACAGCACTTCTTACTCAGCAGAATTGCTCCTGGATTTATGTAGGGACATTAAAAACCTCTCTGCTGTTTAGATTTTAAAGAAGGGAAAATGTTTCAGTCTTGTCTTGAGTGTGAGAGGCCAGCAGCCAGCATGGAGCTGTGAGGGCACTGCCTTCTCCTGAGCTCGTGTGCCTGGCCAGGCGTGGCAGTGGGGAAGGAGTGCTGGAGTTGGATGGGGACAGCCTTGATTGAAGGTGATGATGTGGAAAGGGAAAGTTTCCAGAACTCGGAGCTTCCCTCGGGGTACTTCACGTACAGTAAATTAAGCTCTGAGTTAACAACTTTCCTGCCTCCCACTCGCTGCCTGCCAGCTTTTGGTCTGGATTCAGACACTTCAATCAGGGTGCATCATCATCCCAGACGTTTCCTGCGCTCACTGAGGACCACTGAGGTTGGAAGGAATCTCTGGAGAACCCTCACTGCTGACTAAAGGGGGATCCAGGGAATGATGAGGCTGTTAACTGCCTGCACTCACCCAAATCCTGGTCTGGGCTTCCTCTGGGAGCTTTTATGTAATGCAGATTTTTATATTCCAAAGGTGGGGTGAGTTTTTAGAGGAAGCTGCGTGCATTTGTGCTCCAGTGTTGGCAGTCACTGTCAGTTCTGGGGTAGGTTTAGGTGTTCTGGAGATGGGTGGGGACATGAGCCTTGGTGTGAAAATCTTGGAGAAATGGGAACAATTGAGTTCATAACAGACTGTTATAAAATCCTTAAGCCTTCAAAACTGTGAAGTGAAAAAGGAAAAAGAAAGGCAGCAGCTGCCTTCCCCAGCTTGCTGGTGGCCCCAGTTGACTTCTATTTACCAATCTGAAGAGGGACATACTGAAGCTTCCATTGGGCAGGACAGCTCCTCTTCCAAACTTACCTCATTGTTTTCTTATGAACTTTGGTAATTATTTGCTATTTCAGCTTGAAAAATATGGCACCTATAAAATACAGGTCTGGTGGGTCAGAGCAGAGGTTTGTCAGACTTGTGCACAGGCTGCTGGCCTCTGACCCTGGAACAGATACAGAAATGCTGTGTGCTGTCCAGGAGTGATTAAGGCTGTAGCTCCCCCACGTTTTTAGATTGAATCTTGCTCTGTTGAATAAACAGGCTTCCTTTGTTTAAGTGCTGCAATGAAAAGCAATTATTATTTTATTTTTCCATAATTCATTTTTCAAATGAGAGGAAAATTTGGAGACCAGTTCTTTAATCTGGTTTATGCATGAGTCAACATTGTCAAACAACCTGTCTTTGTACCCTGACTAATTTGCTCAGAGTGCTGGAAAACTGCCTAGACTTATCTCCTGGGCAAGAAAAGTTTTGCAGCATCAAAGCCTTTTTAGATTTATTTAAAATTTGTGAGCGTACTTAGGTCCAGATTAAGTAAAGTATTTCTGTGCTGCAAAGGACTCAAGAGCATACTGGCAATGGAATATGTGCTCACAGTTTATGAATATTATAATTAGTTGATGCTGCAAACTCATGAGAAAGTAGGAGGGATAACTGAGGTCTGTTAAAACCCTTCTCTAATGCACAGTTCACCGAGGAAGAAGAGTTTGCCCTGAGTTGGGGTTCTTTACTCTCCTGTTTTGTACTTCTGGGGAGCAGGCACAGCCCAGAAGCTGCTAAATGAGATGGGGCAGGGAGACAGTGTCCCGTGGGGCTGGGTGAGCAACTCAGTAAAACTGGGAGCAGCTCCTTGAGCTGGGAACTGGAGCAGAAAGTGGATCATGCTTCCACTAAAGCTGCCACGGCAGAGGAGTACTGAGGGTTACATTGGTCCTGGAAAGATGTGGGACAGTGGCAAATAAAATGGGGAGAAAAGAAACTCAAAATATCTGCTGTAACTCTCTTTGCATCTGAAAATGGGCCTTGGGTGAGAGTTTTCCCAGAGGGAGTTGTAATGACCCACTGGTTAATTGAATTAATGGTGTTTTATGTCCAGCTTTGTGAATTCATAGTCAGGTGGTGGAACTGGATGGTTGAGTGTGTAAGAATAAACTGTTGGTCTGACTCCTTCCAAACTCTGTTTTATGTTTAATTATCCTGTTCACTTGAAATAAAAAGCTTTGCTTTGTGTAAGAATCCAAAAATCACTATTATTGTTTTTTTTCCTTTCAAGGGCAAGGTCCATCATCATAACCAGAATGACCATTTCCCACCTGATGGAATTGGTGAGTGCCTCTGCAGTTCCTGGGGGAACTCCTGAGCCCAGTGAAGCTGACAGTTGTTTGACATAGATGGAAGATCTGCTCTCTTCTCTGTTTGAAAGCCATTGACTTGTTGTTTGCATGTGGGAATCAGCTCATAGACTGTTAAGTGGACATTTGATATTTCCGAGGCTCTCCCTTTTATAGGTGTTGTGTGCACATATTTTTAAGCCTTAACACAAACACAGTTGTTGGCCTTTGAAAAATAGCTGTGTTTGAAATTCATCATGTACAGCCCTGTACCAGGGTATTTGCACTAAAAGGGTTTGGACATTATTTTACATGCACTGTTTTCTGAGGGACTTTGAAGTTAAATTGTGCTGTCAACCATCCAGATATCACTGAGCATACCTTTGCAAGGTAGCATGCAACAGCTGAATAATTTTGTTATTAACTTGGAAAAGCATTAGTTTAGAGCTTGTCTTCCCTGCT
This sequence comes from Sylvia borin, assembly GCA_014839755.1. NCBI lineage: Eukaryota > Metazoa > Chordata > Aves > Passeriformes > Sylviidae > Sylvia > Sylvia borin. The sequence continues at coordinate 1,082,101 of CM025974.1, forward strand.
GAAGGAAGGAGGGTTATTTTAGTTTTTGATGCAGTGCTTAACAGCAGCTCTGACTTGTCAGCATATTTAATTGGTTTGGGACATTCTTTCATTAATGCACTTACCAGCTCCTGGTTTCTCTGTATCTCAACTCGTATTTTCTGCCTCTTCAAATTTTTGAAATGGAATACTGGATTTGATTAATGCTTCCTCTTGGTGTGTGAGACCTGTGCTGTTAGAGAGCTGCACACATACTTTACAAAGATAGATGCTGTTGGGATGAAAAAAACCAAAGAAATGGTCATGTTCTTTTTTGGTGTGTATATCTTCTTTTTTTTTTGTATGTATATATCTTTTATTTTTGTCTTTATTTTCAGTTCAGCCCAATCCTTCTGTTCTAATTGGAAATCCTATCCGAGCATATACTCCTCCCCCTCCTCCTCTGGGACCTCACCCCAATCTGGGGAAATCTCCAAGTCCTGTCCAAAGGATAGATCCACACACTGGGACAAGTATTCTCTATGTACCTGCTGTCTATGGAGGAAATATGGTCATGTCTGTGCCTTTGCCTGTAAGAAATCATTTTCTGTTTCTCTCCCCTCCCCACCTCAGTTATTGCATGCACATAAATGTATGAAAAAATCAGATAGTGAATATTGCAAGGTTTTTTTTTTTCTTCCAGCATTCCAAATATCTGTGGGCTCTGCTGGCTTTAGGAGTGGCAGTGCAGAGGACCACCAGAAAATAAGGACCTGAAAGCTTTGCTCCCCCAGATAACTCCAGGCAGGCTAAAAGCAATTTCATGTTCATGTAATTTGGTGTGTTTCAGGCACACCAAATCTGTCTCATCTGACTTGAGACACCTGCCTCTGAATTATTTGCCTGGTTCACTTCTTAATCATTGGAGAGACTTCAGTGATTCACACCGAGTTTGTTTCTCTTTATTGGCATCACACAGCCTAAATTACAAGTTTTGGATGTCTGCAGTGCAAGGTGTCTGAAGTGAAGTGATAAGAAAAATAAGCATAATGGAATGTTTTTCCCTTCCAGAACCTCACAGTGAACCAGTTTTCCTCTCCAATCCCTTCCCTTAATGACATTTGGGAACAGAATGAAGATCCCTAATCAGGTCTTTTAGGCTACATTTATGCATGGAATTTTGGATTACAAATAAAACTGTCCCACCAAAATTTACACGCATTAAAGAAGCAGCCTCTGCTTTATTTTTATCCTTCACTGTCAACATTTTCCAGGAGAAAAATGCAAGGAAAGAACCAAGGCTGCAGAAGCTTGTGGAGTAACATGTCTGTGTTGTACACAGCTCCTGAAGACTGTGGCAAGGATGTGGAACCCACACATGCACATGTGTTTAATTCCATTCATCATGCTGAATGTTGTAATACAGCTAATTGGGTTTTTTCAATAATTATGAGTCCTCTGTTGTAATTTGGGTTATGGATGCTGAAGAGGGGACTTGCTGTAGTTTCAGTTTTGTGTCTTAGATCAGCTGGCAGCTGTAAATTGGTTTTCTTTGCTGGGCCAAGGAATTTTCCTTTTTCCAAGCTTACTAGAAATCTGCATTTGATGGATAAATTTAAATGCAGTGAGAAGGCCAGCAGCTGTATCTTTGTCATGCTTGCTCACATTATATTAATATCAAACCAAGGTAATTTTAAAAGCTCTGTCTTATTGTTCCAAGGTTAATATATTTTTTATGTGTTTCCAATCAAAAGAAATATATTAAAAACAAGTATTTTGAACTCACCTTCCCTGAGGATGGATTTTTAAATAATTAAGTGGGAAGACTGAGGTACTAATGAGACTGCTACTTTTAAAAAGAAGCTTGGAGATGATTTGGGGTTGTACAGATGCCACAGTAGCCTAAAGCTGAAGTTCAGAGTGCACATTTCAAGGACAAATAGTAATTTAAACAAAGAATTGGATGAAAGTTGTTGCACTTGAAACAAGCAGGGACTGAGGTAAAATGTGTTTATGTTCGTGGCAGATAAAATGATGTCTTTGTTTAATGCAGTTTCCATGCTCAAGGTAAAAGCCAGAGGAGGTTGTCTGCTGCCATCACTAAAGGATGCTTTGGCAGCCTGAGTGTTGGGGACAACTTTCCCTGCACTCTCCTCTGGTTCATACGTTTCCCTTCTTTTAATAAATTCCCCACAGGATGAGGTTGGACTCGTTTGATGCTGAGCTGTCTTCTTTTGCATTCCTTTTAGGAACAAAATTGAAGCAGTTGTAAAAAACCCTGACTTTTTACCTTCTTTCAGGAGGAGGATTTGGCTTTGACTTTGCAATACGCACGTGTCATGTAGCACAGACACTTTGGAGTGTCACTCCCTGTCACTGCTCACCTGGGGACACTCCCTGGGCTCCACCAATAGTCCTGGGAGCTTCACTGAGTGTCCTGTGGCTGCAGAGGTGGGCACAGACCCTCCTGCTGTGGCTCACAATCCCTGAGTGCTGCAAGATCTGGTCCTCACCCTTGTTCCCCCCAAGCCACAGCCCAATGTCTCATAGCCACCAGGAGACAGGGCTTTGTATTTGCTTAAACTTTACCCATTTCTGTTTAATTAGAGAGGAGATTAAGCTGAAGTTTATTAAACTACAATTTTTCCATCAGTCTTTTCTCTCTGGACTTTGAAACCATGAAAACAAGAATGGGTTTTGATAGAAGAATTTTTTGCCCTGGGGGTTCTGCTCGAAAATCTGTGCCCCTTGTGTTACCTGCCCTTGGAGCTCTCCCCTCCCAGCACCAGCTGTAGTTGTGTGCAAGTGTGTCAGGCCATGAAAAACTCCTGTCACTGACCTAATATCAGCATGCTCATTATCACTGCCTTTAATTTAACGTACCTTAACAGATCACATCTCTCTCTTTTCTTTTTTTTTTTTTTTCTTCTTTTTGATTTTTCTTTTGGTTTTTGTCTCCCACGTAGGTACCGTGGACGGGGTATCAGGGTAGGTTTGCAGTCGACCCTCGACTCATTACTCACCAAGCAGCCATGGCATATAACATGAACCTGTTACAGGCACATGGGCGAGGGTCTCCGATCCCGTATGGCCTGGGCCACCACTCCCCTGTTAGCATAGGACAGCAGCAGCTCCCACACCAGGACAAGGAGCAGCACGAACAAACCCGAAATGGTCAGTGCTTGGAATGCCTCTGCAGCCTGCTCTGCTTTGGGGGCAGCCTGGGCCTGAAGCAGGGGCTTGTGGAAAGGACTTTTCCTTCCTCTGTCCTTTCTCCCTAATCCCTAATCTCTCTCTTCCTTTCCTTTCCCTGTCCTTTGCCCTTTCCTCCCTGATCAAGGGATCCACAGACTGGGGGAATGACTTGGGATTTGCCATTACAGATAGAATAACTGGGATATTGCGAGGTTCAGAAGGAGTGGGAATTTGGGGAGGGGTGTTGAGGGTGTAACTGTTTCTTCTCCGTTCCACAGTACTGCTGATGTTATTTGCAGTTAAGTTGGAAGGACTATTTAATGATTAATGAACAAAGTGTAGAGATGAGAGGGGAAATGTTATTTCAGTAGATGATACTAAGTGTCTGTGGTGCTGTAAATGAATGCCATACTAATAAGGTGGTTTTCCTGTGTCTGGGGGGAAAAAGAAATTCCCAAATAATAATTTTTTTATTGAAATGAAATAATTTTGTAAATGTTTTTAGGTAAAAGTGAAAACACTGCTGGACCTGAAATCAATAAAATTCGAACACCTGAGAAGAAACCTCTGGAATCCAAGCAGGTGGGTTTCTCTTGTCTGGGTTTCTGGTTTGGTTGGTTTGTTTATTTTTAGGGATTCGAGTATTTTTGTTTGCTTGTTAGTTATTTCCTACTCTCTCTTAACGAATTTAATCATTGTGTCGAGCCACTCATTCAGTCAAACCGAAACGTTTTTTTAAAAATGCCAATTTTCAAAACCTTTCCATCTCCTCCCGCAGGTGGATTTAGAAGCCAACCCTCAGCAGAGGAGCCCCGAGTCCCGTGGCAGCGTTGCTTACCCCAACGCTAAATTCCACCGCAAAGACAACCCCAACCCCCGGCAGCTGAACCTGCACCTCACCCCGCCCCACTCCCAGTTCGCGCTCCCCACCCGCCACTTCCAGCACCTCTCCCAGCTCCCGAGGCAGCCCTACCCTCTGCAGCAGCAGCAGCAGCAGCAGCAAAACCTCTTAAGTCAACAGCAAAATCACTTGCCTGAGCAACCCAACCAAATGGCACCCCAGCAGAGCCAGGTAGTCCAGCAGCATAATCACTTGAATCAGCAGCCTCCGCCACCTTCGCAGCTTTCCCCTGCTTTCCAGGCAGGCCCCGGCCAGTCCTTTTTTAATAATCCCCTTCCCCACCGACCACATTCTCCTGCTGTAGATGCTGTGATTTCAGAGCAACACCCCCCACCACCTCTGTTACAAGAAGTCAATAATCCTTTGAGGCCTATTGCACAGCACAACCCAGTTCTGCCAACCCACTTGAACAACTTCATTGAAGAGAATCCGTCAGGAATGCCCTTAGGGGACGCTTTAGGTAGGTGACTTTTCTTTATTTAAATTCCGAGTGTGCAATTATTAGCTACATTGAAGTGAAAATGAAGGAGGTATTTACCTTTTTCAGGCATATTGCTCTGAATTGGGTCATTGTTGGGTTAGTTTCCATAAGTAATGTCATTGGGCATAATTTGCTGCTTGAGGCATGTTTGAATATTCAGCACTTTATTAGAAGATTCGTGTTTATATGATTTTCCATATGATTTAAATAACCAGGTTATGCACTGCAATGCAGTTAGTGTATAATAGACCCTAGAATAAACTGTATAAAAAGTATTATTATTTTTTTTTCTGACATAAAGATCTTTAAAGAGGGGCATTAGATAAATTTTTTTTTCAAAACTATTTTTATAGATCGTATGCATGGAAATGTAGCTTTGGAAACAATAAGGCAGCAACAACAAGCCAGGTTACAGCAATGGAATGAACATAATGCCTATCTCAGTCAAGGCACTATTCCATATCAACACCATCACCATCCTCATCTACCACATCTTCCTCAGCAACCAATTGGATTGCATCAACAGCAGCAAGTTAGGGCAAACTGGAAACTTGCCAGTAATACAGAAGATGAAACAGAGGCAACATATTCAAGGTATTTGTTTACTGAGTCATCAGAGCTTGTGTAAAATTGAGCAGTGGGCACCTATCTGTAACACTGTGATCAAGTGCAAGGCACTTAAAGGTATTGCTTTTTGCTGCTGTTATTATGAAGGTTAAAATAGCTGGCAGGCTGACTTACAACTATGCTTTTATTATGTGTTATGCTTTATTCTGTTAGTATATTGGGTAGTAAAGCTGTAGTGGAAAAATATTTTTATGGAGCTTTTCACTGCTGTATTTATGGAATAAGGGATGGATAGAGAGTAACAACCATGTGTTTTTATGAAAGAGGTGTCTGAGTGTAGTTAAGGCCTATTTAAGTTGTAAATTCTTCAGTTTGAAGTAGCAGTCTGAGATTTGTGTGCTTGAAAAGAAACAAAACGGCCCCTCCCTGAACACTGCTCCCCAGTGAAACCTAAACTTTTCTTCCTTTTCAAAAAGCCTTTGCTTTTAAAAGCAGATTTAAAAAAAAAAATGCTTGTATTTGAGATGGAGCTTTAGGAGGCAAGAAAGGAAGCTGTTGAACATCAACAGAAAAATGGTTCCAGTGGTCATCAACTTTAATCATGTATATTGGAAAGGCTGGATTTTGAAATTGCCTCTGTTTACTGTCATCTCCCACTATGCTTTCTTTTCCATCTGGTTTGTTATAGACATGATAAAGCATCTAAATGCCCTCTTAGCTGACTCTTTGAAGTGCTGAATTGAATTGGCCTTTTGAACAAGTTCAGAAGTATATTGTGCAAGTGAGGGGAGTCCCTGATTGTCCTGGCTTTTGCCTTGAAAGGGGTTAAAATTTTCTTTAACTATGTGAACTCTTTACTTTGTGTAGTAAAGCGGGGAAATCCTTACCTTTAGTTGTGTCTTGAGAGATAACAAAAAATTGATTCTTCTGACTGGAAAGGAAATCTCAAGAGTTATTAAAACTTTGAGATGATTCAGGTGGGTATTTCATCCAGTTAATCCTCCTGTGCCTAATTTCTGATTACTCAGCCACATCCTTTGAAGTTAGGGTCAGTAAGCGCAAAGACGAGAATATTTAAACTCAGTGTTGCGCTCTCTCTGAGTTTTCCCAAAAAGAAAACTTTTTTTACACCTCAAAAGAAAACAGGTTTTTTACACCTCAAAAAGAGTGAGATTTCAGCAAAACTTTTTTTTTTTCCCCCCCTCTTTCCTTTGCTCCACTGTGGCCGTGCAGATTCCAGGACTTGCTGCGGGAGCTGTCGCAGCGCGAGCCCAGCGAGAGCCGCGACGTGGCCGAGATGCCTCCCCCCCAGTCCAGGCTGCTGCAGTACAGACAGGTCCAGCCCCGAAGCCCACCAGCACTCCCTTCTCCTTCCTGCAACTCCAACCACTTCCCCAACTTCACCGAGAGCAGCAGAGACATTGAACTGCCCGCTAACCCAGCGTTCCAGCAGCATTTACCCCAAATGTACAACCCCCCTTTCTCGATGCCATCCGAACACATAACCCCGTCTCCCTTGAAATACCTGCAGCCTGATGGCTCCTGGACTTACGCTAACCTACAGCAGAACCACCTCCTGGGGCAGGGCTTTCACTATGGAATACCTCCACTGCCCCACAGGTCGCAGCAAAGCCCTTTTATACAAATCCAGAATCATCAGCACGCGGTCGGTCAGGAGCCATTTCATCCACTCGCCTCTCGAGCAGTTTCTGCTTCTTCGCTCCACAGCCTAGAAGAGGTGGGTGTTCTGTGTGCTCTGCACTCGTCCCGTCCTTTCAGTATCAGATCATGGTGTGAAGTGGTCATGATTGCAAAACACAGTGGGGATTTTATGAGGTGGAATTGTTCTCTCTGTTTCTGCTGTTCACCCCGAGCAGATCCCTGGTTCTTGTCGCTGCGGGTGGAACATTTTCTCTGTTAAGTGGGAAACCTGGGCTTTTGGGGTGTCACTCTGAGTTTTTGTGCAGTCATTGCTCTGTGTCTTCATGTCATTTATGTGCAGTGAAAATCCACCACAGCCCAGGTGGAAGCTCTGGACAGTCAGCTGGAATGACCCAGCCAGTGGACTCAGTGCTGAGCTGTGAATGTGCTTGAGTTACTTCTCATAGGAGAGCAGAGGTGTCCTAATCCCACCCTCCCTGCATGAACTCGATACAAATACTCAATCCCGTGTATTTTGGGGGCTGTGTTAGAAATCAGACACCCAGCTGTGCTGCCTGAGGCTGCCTCCAGCACACACCCTGCCACACACTGCTGCCTCTGTCCCTCTCCATCTTCTCTTGCCCTGGCCTCTGAGGGGGTGTGCCAGCACATCCACCTAGGACAGGTCACCTTTGGAACAGGAGGTTTTAATCCCTCTTGGAATTTGAGGTGCTGAGGAGTGGATGATGTGCAAGCACAGAGTATTCTGATGCCAGGTTGCATTCCAGCAGTGTGAGAATTAATATTATCACTGACTGCACGTTTTCCAATATTTGTACATAAGTGACTTGTTCTGTGATGTGTTTCTGTTAAGGTTTTTACAGAAGCTGGGGAGGGAGCTTTGCTCATTGCTGTCTCACACAATATATATTTAATTTGTCTTTCACCTTCTGAAAACAGAAAATATTTAGTTTTTGAGCCTGAGAAAATTCAATTCTAGGTTTTTTTTTTTTTTACTAAAATGGAATCCCAGTGCAGAAATTTTACAAATTTCTGTCTTACATACATCCAGAGAGGTTAATGGAGTCCTCAGGCCCAGCCTGAGCTGTAGTAAGGTTTGGGTTTATAGACATTTAGAAATTTGATGTCTCAGTCCATTAAGTCATACCACCCTGTATAAAATCAAATACTTTGTGACAACAGTTAATGCTGTCAGTACAGCAGGACGTAGGAACAATGGCTTTTCAGCAGTAATAAACCAATAAATATTCCTATAGAGCTTGTGACAGCTCCTGCTATCTGAAGACAAATAGAGTGAGCCTTTATGTAATTAGTGCAAATTCAGTTTAGTTCTTATTTCTTCTTCCTTTCAAAATATGTGACAGAAATGCCAAATGCAGTAAAAGTGTTACAAGACAGACACTTGCTTCTAAACTTTCCAAAACTGCTGCTCCAGCTGGTAGATAGGACTGAATGCACAAAGAAATCAAAATGGGGCTTTAGGTGTGTTTTTAACAGATGTCCCTCAGACAAGGCACTTGTCAGGGCAGATTTCTTGACTCTTGGTATCCTTGCTAAACTGTTTCTTCAATCACTATTTATAAAGCTGTTAATTGACTTGATACTTGAAAGCTTTTTGCATGTGTTTAGTCAAACCAGATCTGAACTGCACATCAAAGGGAATCCTGGAGTTATTCTGTCTGGTTTCTGTACTTGCAAGTGTCCAGGACTTTGATAAATTCCTGATTGCTTACCAAAATAGCCCTTTTAAACTCAACGAATGTATACTTTTTGGTTGATTTGGGCAATAATTTATGAGACTATTTTTTGTTGTTGTTGTTGAAGAATATCCTTAGGGGAGAGGATTGTCAGGATATCCAAGTGTTGATCCCTTGATTGTGTTGACTGAAATAAGATAGAACAGTTTCCTTTCATGCACTTTCCTCCTGTTTTTTTGTAGATGATATAGTAACAATAGTTGGACTCTGCAAGCAAATTATTTGATGTTTGTTTAGCTAATTTCTTGTGACATTTCATTAGGATGTTCTTTTTTTCCCCTTTACCAAGTCTAGATTTACCTGAATGACTTTTCTGTTATTGGTGCTCCTGTTAGTCAGTGCAGATGGGAGTAAATACTTTATTTATTGGTAAAAAGAAACTGTGCAACAGACTTGCTTTGAATCTTGAGAAAGCTTAGAGGGCCCTTAAATCTGAACTCTTGAAGCCCACAGGTTAATTGATGGAGCTCCTGCTGTTTTCATCTACATGATCTACAGGGTTTATGGAAGCAAGTAATTTCTGTGGTTTCAGATAAAATTCTCTGCATTATTTCTCCCGAGGGCACTCGCTTCTCCAGAGCATTTGCTTTGTGTGTACAAAATCCAGTATACAAATGTATCCTGCTTCCCCAGATCCTGGTGTACAAGGCACTAATTTATCCTTTGGAAAAGGAAAAGCCATTTTTTTTCCTAGCTGCATTGTAAAAACATTTTTTTTTCTTGCTCTTATGTGTTTCTGTGGTTCCTTTGCTTCGTCTGTAAATGCTGGGTATCTTCCTCCTCACTGTATGATCCAACACCCACAGAGGAGTGTGAGATGGAAAGGTGGATAAGAATTAAGAAATCTCAGTTGTTGTTCTTTGCTCTTCCTTTAAAATTCTCTATTCTGTGTGATCAAAATCTGTTATCAGTGACTGCAGTATACGACATAGAGCTTGAAATATATTACTTTTTTTGTAAATGCAAAGAACTAGGTGGGGTTTTTTGTAACTATATTTCAGGGAAAATGTTGAATGGGGAAATGGCATTTGATACATGCAGTTGAATCAAAAGAGCAAAAGGCAATTTTATGGTTTGGTGTTTTTTTTTTTGTTCCCAGTATGAACCAAGAGGACCAGGCAGGCCGTTGTACCAAAGAAGAATTTCCTCTAGTTCAGTCCAGGCTTGTTCTGAAGAATTAAACACTCCTCAAGACAGTCTTGGTCAGTGTAAAGAGCTTCAGGACCACAGTAACCAGTCATCATTCAACTACTCCTCCCCTGAGCTGTGGGTGAACTCCTCCTCCTCTGCCCCATACCCCAACATTCCATGCAATGGAGCCAGCAGAGCTGTTCCACCCCGGGAGCTGCTAGGTGGGTACAGCTGCACCTGCTTCTGCCCCAAAACCCATTGAAGCCAAGATTTTGGAAGTGTTTGTTGTTTCAGTTGTTATAGGTTTGCTTGGAATAATCCCATTTCTTGTTAACATCCTGCTTTTCAGCTTAACAAAGTGCTGCATCTCAGTCTTCTCCAAAAGCTCCACTAAACCCAGGGAGTCTCTTGCAGTGCCTTCAAGTGCAGTTGAATTTGTGCTGCAGGGAGCTAAGGTGACTGGTGGGATTTATCTGCAAGACAGATTATTTGTTTCCAGAATCAGTGATATTTTGTGGTGGTATTACAGTCTGAGGGAGCAGCACATAAACTGAATTAGTGCTCTCAGCGTTTCTCTAGTAAATTCTGGTACTTCATCAAAGGAGTGACGAGTTTAAAGTCTCTCTCACCGTGGAAGGATCTCAGTGGAATGTGGCTTCCCTGGTGGTAGCAGCAGTGCTGATTGATTGAGCAGACAGAAACTAAATTAACTTTTCAGAGATGACAAAAAGCTGCAAGGAGAGAGCTGGAGCAGTTCAACTGCTCTTCTTCTGTTCTCCGTATTTCTTGTGTTTTTGAAAAACAAAGTGATCAGGAGAGTAGAGTTTCTTCCCTGTGATTTTGCTTTAAGAATCTCCAGTGGGAATTTAAAAACAAAATTAATAAAAATGCAAACAGTATTCCAGTGTGGATATTAAAACCACTTAATAATGTGGAAAAATATTTATAAGCTGGTTTTATTTGCCTTAAAAGATTTAATTGCTTTTCATCAAACTTTATAAACGTAAAACATCTTGTAATTTCATAGTAATTCTGAAGTAGGAACATGCAGTGTAGAATGAATGAGAAAAGCTCTTTATATCAGAGACAGCACTCGAGAATTAAATTCCTAATGTGCCTTTTAATTTCCAAAATGTGAAAACGTTATTTTGCAAACCCATATTTATGGCAGCATCTTTCATGCTAAGTTCAAAGCTTCAAGCTCGGGGCACCTCCTTCAATCTCTTTCTATTTTTACTGAAAATCAAGGAGCTGAATGCACAGTATTATGTGGCATTCATCACTGAATTGCTCACACAGAGTTGCTCTCCAAACTCCGTGGTTATCTAAGAGGAGCTCAGGAACTCTGGCACGTTTGTGTTGGGATCAGCCAGTCCCACATTTCTTTGCTTTAATGAAAAGCTTGAGAACCTGTTTGTGAGTAAAGCCCTCGGAGGACAGATGTGTATGTAAAAAGTACCATATACACACATTTGCTGTCAGATACTAAATTTTAAGTGAAAATGTCAAGTTCTCACTGCATTTGCAGTGAAATGTTTTTCTGTTGTAGTTAAGCACGGTTTCTGTTTTGTCAATAATTGGATATGAGACAGAGCCCTTGATCTAATGGTTCATGCAAACACATCCCCGTTTGATGGCTGCTGTGGCTTTCCACGTTTACAGCTCACTGCCTGTGATCATATTTACAGCCCAAATGTGTTTTATAGAGCTAAGGGTTAATGACCAGTAACTGCACTGCTCTCCTTACTGTTGGTTTTTATCCACGAAATAAAACCCCTGGGAATGTGATGCTGTGGGAGCCCTGTGCCTGTGTTTGCTGCTGAGAGGAGTGCCCCTGGCTCCAGGCTGCCCAGGGCTGATCTCTCCTGCCCCTCAGCAGAGGCTGTGGCACCGCTGTTGGGTGGGATCAGGAGGGATTTATGGAGCACAGGGAGAGCTGCTGCCAACTGCTCAGGGCTCTTCTGTGCAGGCACTTCCCAAAATTGCAGTTTGGGAGTTGGATGTGCGTTGCTTTTTCTGTTGATGGAAAGAAAATTATTTAAGTTCTTATTTGAGATACGTATTTCATATTTTTCCTTGTCTTAGACACCTCTACCACACACAGCTTTCACCTCTGGCCCTGCTTGTCATTACTTGTCTTCTCTTGAGTGCTGTGGTTATTTTGGGAGGTTTTTTGCTCGTGTTCTGGGCTGTTTGTTTTTTGTTGAATCATAGCAACCCTAGCAAAATTGCTTTGCTTGTGTTCTTTCCATATCCCTTCTTCTATGGGTTGGTTTTGGGGTTTGGGTTTGGTTTTTTTTTTTGAGTGCTCTATAAAAAGCAGAAGCCTGTGTGTGACCCTTCCAGTGAGAAACTTTGTTTTTCTACTTTTGCACTCATTTGGTGGTACATTTTTGTATGTGCACTTTAAAAATAACATTATATGATTAAAGCCTGAAATGATTACAGAATATATCTGCTGCCCAGTTCCTAGACTATTGCAGATAGAGCATGTTTCAGTGTAGTGTCTCTCTGGCTGTGCAACACAGCACAATTCTCCAGACAAAAGTAAGGGACCTCATTAGGATTCAGGAAATCCACTTGAAAGCAGTTTTATACCTATGGTTTAAAGCACCATTTTTTCTGATAGTTACAGGAGTTGTTAAATGTGGAGCAAGAACATATCAATTAGCAGGAATGCATTCAGCCTGAAATACCAATAATTAGTTGGTTGGCATTCAGGACTCTGAATTGCTGTTGGAGAATGAATTATATATGGTGCTGTAAATTTTAATTTTAGCCTATTAAGCTGTAAAGCAAGAAGAATGAAATACTCTTTGTGCTGTCTGGGTGGATAAAGTGCTTAAATTAGAGTAGATCCCATTGGGAAGCAGCTCCCCTTCGGAGAATCCGCTGTGAGGAATTGCAGCTTTGGGGTTTCAGCTGTGGGGCACAAACAAACCAAGGATGTGTTTAGTGATGTCAGTCTTGTGCTGCTGCTGCACGAGGCAAGAGCTGGGAGTGAACTTGGAGCACTTCAAGGGTTGGATGGGGCTTGGAGCACGCTGGTCAGGGGGAAGTGTCTCTGCCTGTGGCAGGGGATGGAGAAGGATGAGCTTTAAGATCCCTCCCAGCCCAGCCCATCCTGGGCCTGTGCCATTCCACGGAGTTCATTTTCTACCCACGGCAGATGGGTGCTGTGGGAGGAGGTTCCCCAGAGGGCTGGTGGCAGCTCAGCCTTTGGCCTTGCTGCAGGTGGCACTGGCTGAGTCAGAGCCCTTCCTTTGCTCCAACTCTGCTTTCTCCTTCGCAGCTCCACCCAAGGCTGCCAAGCCTTCCCCGGAGGAACACCTGAAGAGCGACAACATGCAGCTCACCAACTCCTTCAACTACAACGTGCTCCAGCATCTGGGCCAGTTCCCCCCTCTGATGCCCAACAAGCAGCTGGTGGAGTCCAACAGCAGCAGCCCCCAGCCCGCGGGCGGCACCAAACCCGTCATGTCGTACGCCAGCGCCCTGCGGGCTCCCCCCAAGCCCAAACCTCCTCCTGAGCAGACAAAAAAGAACAGCGACCCCCTGTCCTTGTTTCAGGAACTTAGCCTAGGTAGTTCATCAGGTAGCAATGGCTTTTACTCCTATTTTAAATAAGCAGATTATTTTTTTTAGAGAGAAATTTAATTTTTATTTGTGTCGGTAGATCGAAGGTAGTCGGGGCTTCTTCACCTGTAGTTGCAAATATTCCCTTTTGTTTATATTGGTAAATATATCCTCACTTAATTGCTTTGCTGCTAGACTTGCAACTAATTTTTTTTTTTTTAATTATATTCCATTATTTTGCAATTTTTTTTTTGATGTGGGTCGGGTTTTTGGAAGCTTCTCTGTAGGAAGACACACACGTGTTATTTTTTAATTTGTGTAATGTTAATGATATGTTGCATTAAACTAGCAGCTGAGAGATTACCTGTCTAACTTGAAAAAAAAAGGAAAAAAAAAAAGGAAAAAGAAAAAAAGGAAAAAAAAAAGTTTGTCTAAATTGTATTTAAGAAGATTGTAAGTAGCATTTACATTTATTCAATAACATTAGCATACTATGCTGGGTTTCTGTACCAGAAATGGCCAGTTAATGTAAAAATGTATGTTATTTCTGCTTAAATTCATTTAATTTTTTTTTTTTTAATAAAGGTGCAGCATCTTCTAAATAATTTCAGTTTTATCAGCTTTTTTGTGAAGGGATGCTGCATTCTCAGACTTTTATAGTTTTAGATTCTGTATGATGTGGTATTGTATTTTCCATCCACTGTAGGGTAAAGTAAAGGCATTCTTTGCAGACACCTATGCCATTGTTTGGAAACATTCAGATAAAAGTATTGGTATACTTTAAAAAAATACTAAAAAAATCGAAAAAAGAAGAAAAAAAAATAACAAAAAACCCAAAAAACTCTACATTTTATTTTTGGACAAGCTAATAATATAAGCTTGTTTGAAAAGTTAATTTGATAGGTTTTTTAAATGAATCATGAAGCTGAAAATAAATTTTTAGGTATGTTGGTGCTTAGTAGATTTAATAACTATTTTAAAAAAAAATGCGTGAATTTAGTAAAATACTTTTTTTTGTTTGTTTGTTTAAATTTTTTTTTTCCACTATGCATGTGTAAATGTTTGTAATCTGGCTTTTTCCTCCCCTCTTCTCCAGTGGTATAAAGAATTGTGCCGCTTTAATTTTCTTTTTTTTTTTTTTCTTTTTTTTTTTTTTTTTTTCCCGGTAAAACTTTTGGTACATTATTTGATGTTTACATTAAAATGTGACATTATACAAGGAAATTCAGATATTTTGCTAACTGTTTTTGTTTGAGGAACATCATTAAAGAAGAGATTTAATGTTTGTCAAAGCTGTATCCAAATTAATCTAAATCTTCTGGGGATCAGAGTGGTTACCACGTTGTTTATCTCCATGAACCTGGCCCTGAAGGAATCCAGGCTGAAAAATTAATTATGGGATATGAAAAAAAAAAAAAATTAAAAGAAACAAATACGAATGAAAATTGAGAAGATAAAAACTTTGTGGATAAAGATTCTGGTCTTGCACACTGTCCCTGCTTTGTGGCTCCAGGGTGGGGGTGTAGAGTTTTCTCTTTTTTTTCTCCTTCATCTTCCTTTTACACTTGAAAGAATTTGAAGTCTGGGAACTGGTTTACAGGAATGAGCTGGGTGTAGTTCCGAATTCCTCCACTTACTAACTGCAGGAATTGAAACTGTAGAGCTGTGAGGGGGTGATTCAGATCTCTGCACCTGCCTGGGGAGCAGTGGCTGCTGGTCTGCTCAGTCAGATTTTTGCTCTAGTTACAATCAATCAGCTTCTTTTTTTTTTTTTTGTGTTTGACTTCATGTGTTAAGACAAGGGTCATTATGTAATGAGGGTTGATTTAAACTCAGTACACTGCAGAGGGTTGCATATAAATTTTTTATGATAAATCTTTGCTGGGTTATGATTCAGAAACTTATCTGAGAACCTTTTTCCTTCTTTTTGCTGTAAAGCAAAGCTCGTGTAACTCCTTAATTTATTTCCTAATGTTATACCAAACAAGCAGTGCTGGGGAGGGGACAAGCTCTGCCAGGTTCTGCTCAGCACTTCAGCACAGGGCATGGAACCCAGACGACCCAAAAACGAGGAGAGGCCAAATTCTGCAACCTTGACTCAAGCAAAGCTGCTGTTCAGTGGGTTTTTGCCAAGCTGCTGCCTGCAGGAATCAGTCCATGGGAAATTCACTGGCAGAGCTGAGGTGGGGATCCAAAGCACTTCACTTCCCCAGGTCAGCATTTTGTAATTTCAGGGGTTTCAAAGTCACTCAGTTCTATGGAGCAGCCTTTTGATTCTGTTCACCATTTAATATTGAACATTGAACTAATAAACATCACTTGTTAATTTACTGCTATCTGTCGATCAGTTAAGGGGGAGATGGTCACATCTCACTGTATTTTATTCTGGTTTACACTGGTATTTTATTTACACTGAAAACATTACAGATAAAATCCCATTTTCTCTCTGACTTAGAATTTCAGTTCTTTGACTTTATGAAAACCCCAGGTGGTTTTGGTGCTAAATTTTCATAAGTGCTCTCACCCAGGAATTTGAGGATGGTATGATGGAGATGATCTGAGTTAACAGCTTTGGCATGAATCATTTGGATTTCTTAGATTTGGATTTCTTCTTTTCCAAAAGATTATATATTTTTTTAAATCTCTTGTCTGGCTGTTTTATGTCATATATACAGCCCTGAGTGAGATCTTTGGTTTTTGCAGCCAATTATCCAATGTTTATTGAAGTCATGTTTAGAAAACCCCAAAACTGTATTTTCAACACTCCTAGGGCTTCAATCAAATTCTTATTAAAATGAAATTAGGCCTTACAGATGGCTCCAGTGGGCATTGCTCAGGCTGCACTGTAAATATGGACCTGTTGCAATTACAGGGAAAATTCAGAATTGAGTTTGTGTAAATTACCTCAATTTTGGGGGAAATGAGTGGAGGCTGGGGCATATGCACCAACTGGGTATTTGGCTCCTTGACTTTTTTAATGCTTCAGTTAGTGCCAAATCCCCTGCTCCTTGTCCAGGATAAACTCCCCATTGTTGTCTGTGGAAAATTTAAATGACAGATCTAAATTTAGTCAGCTTCTATTTGATATCAAGAATAATTTCTGGTTTTGTTTTCTTTAATTTCAGTTTTGATGAGAAAAATCTGGATGCCTCATGGGAGGTTGTCAGCGTGGTGATAAGAACTAATGAAGAATGAAGGGAAAGATTTAAAAAAAGAAATTATTTGGATTCCAAGAAAAAGAATTTTTTTTTTTTTTACAATTCAGTTAGACCCTCTGCCTTTTAAAAAGCCCCTTGGTGAATGCAGCTGGCATGTTTTCCTGTGTGTAGCTGAGGACTGAGTTCTTAGGAAGCTGTGACTTTGCACTTGGCCATCCTGGGTCAGGAGCAGCCGGAGGAGCTGCCGCTCTGCAGCCAGCTCAGCCTGACCTGCAGCTGCATTCCGAGGTAACACTCACCCCTCCCGAGGCTGCAGGAGCTGCCCTGCCTCGGCTGGGTTATGCTGTGGGATGTGGCAGTGCTTGTCCCCAGCCTGGCTTGCTCGTGGTGCTGCAGCCTGTGCTGAAGGAGCCGTGCTGCTGTGGCACATCCCTGTCCCTCTGTGTTAGTGCTCTGGCTGCTGGGGGCTCTCCCTGCAGTGCAGTGGGTGTCCCCAGCATGTGGCTCAGGTGTCTCAGCAGTGCCAGGCTCCTCAGAGCCCAGGGTGGGTCGTAGGGACTGTTCCCCTCCATCTCCCTTTGTGCTCACGTGGCAGCTTTCAGTGTTTCCACAAGACACCTCATAAATTGCTGTTTGGCATAAAGCTGGCGGGTTAGAACCAAGCCCCCAGTGTCCATATTTTCTCCTGGAGGTTGTCATCTGATGCAGTTTGTCCTGGGTTTTTAATTGCATGGGCTGTGGTGTTGCTGGCTCTTTGCAGGGTGTGAGTCCTGCCACTGACTGTGAACTCCGTGAGTGCCGTTCCCTACTTTGATTAATTAAGGTTTTGTTCCCAGATTTGTCAAGTTCAGCTGGTTTTTTTGCAGAGATCGTGCTCTATAAGCAATTCTTTTGCTCTGTATGTAGTACCTCAGTGCTATAAGTAGCACCAAGAGCAATATTTGACCACTCCAAATTTTCTTTTTAGACTGAACTCCGGCATATCAGAACCTGCACATTTCCAGGGCAGTGAGCCCACCATGCTTCATGCTCTGCCCATAGCATCCTTCAACTCATTTGTTTTGTTAGTTTTTTAAAGGTTCTAGTTTTCCTGGAAAAACTGCAGACAATTAACTTGTCAAGACAGATGGTGATGATCTATGGTGCCTATAAAAATTTGCACATCGTATTCCTTGACATGAAATATGGGCTATTTCTGTTGGTGTAGCAATACTTGCACTAGTCTCTTTTTGCTGGCTGTGTCAGGGAGCAAGGGCTGAATACTTCTAAATTTGTTTTTTTCCTTCCATTCAAGAGAAGTACAAGGATTTGCAGCAGCAGCAGTGGAAATGTCAATTCGGTGTGGGGGTTTTTTTGGCAACTTTAGCTGAGAAATGTTGAGGAATTTTTTTACCTCATTAAGGATTAATAGATGCTTCTGACAAATTACAGAATGCTTGGCGACATGAATTATCCAAGACTGGTTAAAAGATGTTGTCAGGCCCTTTTTCAGCCTTCCTGCTGGAGGGTAAACACCTCGACAAGACCAGCTGTGAGGCCACTGAGGTGCTCCCAGGGAGACTGGTGATACTGGGCACGAAGCTGAGCCTCAGCCTTGCCTCACAGAATTGTGCTGCTGGTTCTGTCACGTAGAAAACAGTCCAGAAATTCCAGTTTATTCCCTGCTCTGCATTTCTTTGAAGAAAGCAGCAAAGCAGCTCAGAGTCTGATGCAGAGTGGGCATGTGTGATGTCTGCATGCCTTGAATTTATGTTCAGTAGCTACAGTGGAGCCCGAGCATCGATCAACTGTGACAAAGCAACGACAGTCTCATCGTCTACTTCAGTCAAAACAAAGTTGTGACGCTCTTTTCTTGTCCCTTGGTGACAGTGGAAAGGGGAAATAATTGGAATGGATGCTTTTAGAGCAGGTCCCACTGCTGTGTGTGTTTTATGGTACAGAGCAGCCTAAAACCCCTGTAGTTAAGTTATAAAGCACTACAGTGTTCCAAGGGGCACAGTCCCACTGTGGACAGCGGAGGCTTGTTCTAAATTAAGTTTAGGCTGAGGTTTATTCTCTAATAGTTTCTGCCCATAGTCAGGTTCCTGGCATGTGACTGCAGCTCTGGATGGAGCCCAGGGGCTCTGTGTGAATCCCCAGGGCTGGCAGTGCTGCAAACTTCTCCTGGCTCCTGTGTCAGGTGTGTTCCTCAAGAGCTGTCAGGCCCAGGTGAGAAAGTGTCCCTCTGCAGCAGGGCCAGGGATCTCATTGTAGGGGGGACAATCCCCAGATCTTTGGGACTTTCTGGAAATCATTTCCACAGCTCCTCGAGTGAGAAGAAAAAGGTGATGGCCACAAGGAAGTCACAGAGTGGAAAGGGATCAGTGAAAAAAACAAATCAGTGAATACCTGTGCTTTTGTAAACTGTGTCAGGGTGATCACACACCTGAGCATCCTGCACTGGTGCTGGCTCTCTCTGGGTTTGGACTAAAGGAGAAACAGTGGTGTGTGCCAGGATTTCTGGGTGAAATCCTCTCTCGTGCACCCATCTGTGGTGCCTTGTGTGCTGAGCTCTTCTCCCCCCACCCGCTGGTGCTGGGCTGTGCCTGCAGAACCTCCTTGCAGATGAAGGGTGTTCAAGAGCTCAGCCTGCTGCTAAACAGGCAGTTTTCTTCTTCAGGGTTGCTTGTCTGACACCTTTTCTGCACATTAAATTCACACAGCACAGCATTTAAAAACAAGGGAAGCAGATTCTCTCCACGCCTCACGGCAAATCTTACATAAACAAAACCCTTCACGTCTTCTGTTGCGTTGACTGTGATTTAACACTTGGGCTTTGGCAGACTGGAGCAGCCCAGATCTCAGCACCGATCTTGGGCAGTGCCCTGGGACCCCTCTGTGTGTCTGAGGAGGGGACAGGCACTGGTGTAGGATTAGGGAGTGGCAAATGCCCCGAGGCTGAAGGTGTCTGTGGGTCTGGATTTCATGCTCAGGATTTCATGGTGGTTGGTTGGTCCTTGTTCTGTAAATTGATTTGCCTCTCACTCTCTCTGGTGCCTGTTTCCCACTCAGTTCTTTGGCTGTGTCCCAAAGCCAGGAGTGCTCTTGTTGGGTGTGCAGCAGCCAGGTTCCCATCCCTGTTTGGCTCTGGTGACTCCCTGCTGGTCAGGACATTTCCTTCACGTTTTCATGGTACGTTCCTGAGGTTCTGGTGCCTCTTCCCTGCTGTTTGCTCAGCTGAGAGAATGAAAACTGAAACTGGTCACAGCTCCCCCCTCCAACATTATATTCCTTTTCCTTTATGAAGGCCAATTACTTTTATTAACTCTCTTAAAGCACATTATCAGCTCTCTGGCAGAACAAACCTGCTGCAGGAGCAGAGCCCTTCCTACTGTGAATACCAATGGCTGATTTAATGGACGGGTCCCTCTTCAGCACTTCTTAATATCTGGAAGAAGAAAATGAAGTTATCCACGTGTTTCTCAGTCTGGCAGGGAATGGTCACAAAGCCTCAGCCTGGAGCAGAAAGGGAATAAAACTCAACAAGACTTAAGGGCTTTAGGAGGCATCTGGCTGAGCTGCCTGAGCTCTGGCTGTGGGTGTAGGATCTCGGTGCTGTGAGCTGTGTGTTTTCTCTGCCTCGTGAGTAAAGTGATCCCAGAGAGGCTGTAAAACCTTGGATCCAGGCCAAAGCTCAGCACTCACCAGGAATCTTTCCAGTGCCCTCACTGGGGCTTGGGTGAAGAGGATCAGGAGCGTGCAGGAGGTGGGTGAGACCTTCCAGAGTGTGTTTATCTGAAATGTGCTCTTGAATATCCGGAAGGGAACTAAGCAGCATCTTGGCTGGGCTAAAAGTTGGCCCATCAGGATAAGAACCCACCTAGAAGTTACTGTCTCCCAGCAGAGGTACTGAAAGAGAGAGATGGCACTTCAGGGAAGGTGTGGGTGTGTGAAGGGCTTCCCAGGGACACAGGATGTGCCACTGCTCTGTGTGGGGTGACAAACTCAGACCCTGTCCCCAAACCCTGCTCATCTCAACCCATGGCGTGTCTGAGTGATGATGATGATGATGACTGGGCTGGAAGTGCTGCTGTTCTTCCTGGTGCTCTGCTTACATTAATCTTTGCTGTGTAGGTTTGGATGTGCCAGCCCAGGGTCAGCCCCCTCGGTGGTCACACTGACTACTTTCATTTCTGTTGTTGCAAGTAAAGGTTCTCCCTAGAAACTAGCCTCTGTTTTCCTGAACAATGAAAATGCAAATTCAGGATGTCAGCTCTGTACCCAAAAATAAGATTTCAAAACCATTTAGCATTTCAGAGTGGTTCTGTGACAACGTGAAGACTTGCAGTTGTCTCTCATGATGAGAGACAGGCAGAGCTCCTCAGCTCACACTCAGATCTGAGCACCAATGAGTGCTTTATCCCAAAACTTTATAATATATGTGTTATTTGTAGTGCTTTTCAACTTCAAAGAGCTTGGAAAACATTAATGCAACTTCACAAAAGGCTTCTGTTCTCGCTGCCACTCTGCTGATGGGGAAAATGGAGATGAGCCTGAGTCTGGCTGGGGCTGCTGGGGCTGAGCCCACCCCGACGGCGGGGCTGAGAGCAGCCCCTCGAGCCAGCACTCAATTGCTGGGGAATTTCTCCAAGTGTTTGAACATGCCATCATTTCAGACCTCTTCGAATTGACCAGAGATTTTTCTGTTAGCAATTCTGGTTTCCTTTAGTGTTGTGAACAGCTAAACACAGAGGGAAGAGCACTTGAGTTGCCTTTTCTCCTGATTTTGAAATTATTGGGTGAAAAGAGTACACTGTAAGTTCTTTTTCCTGCCTGGAGGGAAAATGCTGAGCAGATTCTGAAAACGGAACTGTCGAAAAAGAAAAGAAAAAAAGAAGAGACACCCCACCTCTTGGTGCTTGGGGGACCACGAGGGTGAAAAGGGCTTGGCTGGAAGGGCTGGGTGAGCGTGTGGGGCTGGGGGATCCCCAGTGCTGCTGATGCTTGGATTGGGGGACCCCCAGCCCTCGAATTGCCCCAGGCAGCTGTGGCAGAGCCCTGCAGGCTCTCAGCAGCAAAGCATTGCCTGCAGCATCCCCAGCACTGCCTGCGGTCTGTGATCCTGCAGCAGCAGGCCACTCTCAGGGCTGCCTCTCTGGCCCTTCCAGACAGAATCCTTTCCCTGTCGGCAGCTGCTTTGAAGGATTTCCCCTGATTTTGTGTACACGTGTGCAGTGAGCAGAGCAGGGCGCTGTAAAAAGCCCCCTCAGGAGGAACAAAGGAGAGCTCCGTGCAGCAAACACCACCCAGCGCTGCTCTGTCTCGTGGACCCGGCACAATCTGATGGGCCAAGTGATTCATCCATCAAAATAATTCTCCAGAAGATCATGCTACCAGAAGATTATGCTTTTTATTAAAGGAAAATATCACTCTTCACGTTCAGTACTTCTTGGCTTCGCCGCTGAAGTTTAAGCAAAACACAAGACTCTGTTTTGTGGGGTTTCACGCTTGATTTGAAAGAATGGGACTGCAGGGTGTACATTGGGAGGGGGATTTTTCTGCCAACGCCATGCAAAGTTCTGTTTTTTATCAAATGTTAATGTCTTAATAGAAGAGCATAAGGATCTCCAGCTTACCCTGGGGAGGCAGGCTAACCCTTCTGAGGGAAGGAGAGGAGTGTGGCATAAATGGGGACACTGAGTCCCCAGAGTCTCTCTCTGACCAAGTGAGGTACAAAAGCCTGATATCCCTCATGGATCTATGCCCAGCTACACCAAACATCTTAACAAAGCTGTCTCCTCTGTGGCCTGAGCTGTGTCAGATACAGATTTCCCCTCAACTGCGTCAGCACAGGGCAACCCCAAATCGGCACAGAGCAGTGCCATTCCCACACAGCCGTGATGGTGCTGAGTGGTCGTTCTGCTTTCTTTAAAAAAGGAAAAGAAAGAAAAAAAAATCAAAAAAGAGAGGAAAAAAAAAAAGAACTGAAAAAGAGAGGAAAAAAAAAAAGAACTGAAAAAGAGAGGAAAAGAGAAAGCAACAATTGCAATCGAACACGCCTTGGTTCAGCAATGGCTCACGATGGAGAGCACATTGCGTAGTGAGACCCAGGCATTTTAAAAAATACCAATCTTCTCAGGAGAACACTTGGCGGATGTTTCCCGTGGGTGCAGGGCACATCAGTGCTCTGGCTCTGCATCCATGCAGCTCTCCCAGGCGTTCTGGGGGAAGCGGGGCAGCGCGATGAGGAGGAGGGCGAGGCCGCAGACGAAGAGCAGCACGAAGGAGGCGCAGGCACAGGCGAAGGACCAGGAGTAACTGTACTTGATCCAGGCTGTCTCCTTGCTGTCAATCATCCTCTTCACGGATTGTCTCATGACTTCAACAGAGATGATGATGCAGAGACCTGAAGGAAGATGGGAGCAGTGGGTTGAATAACCAGCTGTCAATTTTTCATCCTTAATTAACCGCCTCATCTGTTGTTTTGCATACAGGAACTGCAGTGAGACTCACAGGTGAGTCACTGACTTCGGTGCTTGAAGGAACCAGTGCTCAGAACTGCCAGGAGCTCTGCCATAACTGAGGTCAGCCACTGACTTGTTGAGTGTGATCTTTTAGGCAGGCTTGGATGGGAAATTCAAAGCGGGGGAGGAATAATTGCATTCCCCGGGGAGTTTTTTCAGAGGTTGAGGACGATTTTATATTGAGGTGACAATTTGCACCTCTGTCTTGTGCTCATTGTGGCATGTCAAAGTGTTCCTGGCTCATGTGCAAGTGCAGTCTTCGTGTGTTTGGGAGACAGTTGTGTATTTTGGGCCTGGCTCAGCCATTTTGTTGGTTTGAAACCTAATAAATGAGATGGAATATTGTGTGTCCCTGGCTCAGACTGGGACTGACAGTGCATATACTAGAAAGGAGTGAATAAGGGAGTGAATATTCTTTAAAAGGGGGTTGGAGAAAACACAGACCAGCTGCTGAACAGGACCTTCTCACACCACACAGGGACCTGTAGCCCATGGCCAAAACAAAATCCTTTCAGGGCATTTTTGGAAGTGTCTCTGTCCCCTTGGGATCTACCTTCAGTTTCTTTGTGTTTCCCTGTGAACCAAGTGCAGAAATGTGAGCAGCCCTCCTTGTACCTGCGAAGGTGTAGAACATGGAGGCTGGCTTCAGCAGATAATCCCTCTTCTTCCTGAAGGACAGGAGGACGCAGATCGTCCCGATGATGGCAAAGCCAACGCTGAAGATGGCAATGGCTGCAGCTGAAATGCTGTATTCTGCCAAAGGGAAAAAAAAAAAACCCACCAAAAATGACACAGTGTGCACATTTTGAGCCTACTGCCATCAGCTGTGGGGACGTTGCAGTAACTCACTGTGAGGAGTATGTGCACCCCTGACGCCAGGGTGAGGTGGCTTTGGTGAATTATTTCCCTCCAGTGAAAATGGGGGCAAGTATTGACCATGTGTCTTTTGAATGTGAAGGGTATAATAGCAGGGCAGGAAGGGGAAATTCTTTCTGAACACCTCCTGAGTCAGCCCAGGGTACCTTTGCTCATCAGCCACCTGTATGAGGCTGCTGGAGCACCAGCCTGGAGCTGCTTTGGCTCTGCCATGGAAGTGTTGTTATCAAAGCCTTGCTGGGCTCCATGCTCTGTTCCTTCCATCACCCCACACTTGGCTCCCAGAGTAAACAGACAGCTCTCTGCTGCTTTTATTCCCTGCTTTCTGCAGAGCCCAGGTGCTGTTCCAGTGCAGGGAGAGCTGAGTCCTCCGTGGGCCAGGCCCCTGAGTGAGCACAGCAGGCTGGGGGGAAGAGTTTGCACAACTTTTATTCCTTTGCCTTCACAGCTGTGACTTGCAGCTCTGTGAAAACCCAGCTTCTTCAGGGCACGAGATCAAACCCTGCCCAAAAGTCCTGGTTTTTGCTAAACCACGTGTTGGACACTTCCCCCAGCCCAGCACTGCTCAGTGCCTGGATGGAGGGGGAAGAGTTGCTAATTGAGTAATTCAGGCCTTCATTTGCATGTTATGTTCGTTTTCAGATGAGTTAAATATTTAACACATGTAGCCATGCATGAACATTACAGTGCCTGATGATATTTGCCTTTCAAGCCATTAAAAAAAATATCTCCCAGGCAAAATCATGAAGGATTTTTTTGCCTGTTACTAATTAGCTCCCATCCAAATGAGCTATTTCTGCGAAGGGGAACAGCAGATCTCTCTTTGTTCTCACTGCTTTTCATATCACTGTTTTATTATCATTTTCTAAATGTTTCTCTTTTCTCTGTGCTGGAATTGCCTGGAAGTGTTCGTTTCATTGTAAAATCTTCTGCCGGGCTTAAGATTTTCTTTTTGCCCCGAAGAAAAGAAGTTCTTCCTGATTTTTTTTCTGAAGAAGAAATTATTCCTGATTTTTCTCCGCGTTTCCCTGAGGGCATTGGGTGCGTTTTGAAGATCAGGTGGCTGAATCAGATAGCAGATAAGAGAGCAAAAGCAGGTGTCTCAGATACGTGCTTTTCTACCCAGTTACAATTCCTGTCTTTCCTGTCTTAGGAAACTACTTTTTTTTGGGAACCTATCTTCAGGGTTTTCCACCAACTGCAATTTCTACTAGAAGCAAAGCAGATTAACACATGTGATGTGTCCAATGGCTCACATTTTCAACAGTCAATCTGTTGTGTTGCAAGCTATGAAGGAGTTTGTCCCCAAAGAGAGGATGAGAAAGAGAGGAGCATGTTTAGGGGAGCCCTCGAAATACTTGGACTTATTAAAACTGTGGGATTTGTCCATGAAAGACAGTTTTGCTGTAAACACTGACAGTTCATGCCTTTGTAGGATCCCTGTTCCTGCCATTCATCGATCGCTCTATTTTTTTACATGACTTTCATATAAAATCAATATGGAGCATAAAATTCCTAATGGTCTTCAGAGAGCCTCTGCGCTTCTTTTCAGGGTCAAGACTCTGCTTGGGGTATGATTTATTCATTTAGGTTTTATTAATATCTTCCCCTTCAATGGCAAAGGCTGAGTGTCACGGGTAGTGCCAATGTTGTAAAGTCATTTTTGTGCTGGAAGGACTTTTTGCAGTTTTCCTGGGTATTGACATTGTTATATATTTGTGGGACAACTTATGTAAAATCATGGTTATGGGTGTGATCATATATAAAAATAATTGTCCCCAGGAAGCTGGGATTTGACCTTGTCCAGGGCATTTTCCACATTTTTCCCAGCTGATGGTGCCTGTTAGAAATTCTGCTGCTTTCAGTGGAACCAGGGCTGAACTCTCATTTTGGGGACCCCTTTCCATTAGTTCTTGTGTGCCCACCACTTCAAACAACAATAAGAAAATATTGTTTTGGAATCATTCTTACCTTTCTGGGTGGTTACTTCAAATATCTCCGAGGTCTCTCCTGGAGTGAAGTGCTTGAAGTAGGAGCAGTTGTGGTCTGAAAGAGAAAAGAAAATGCAATTCTGTGCTTTTGGAAGCCTCTGATAAAATGAAGCAAAACTGAATTAGGCTTTTATTGACATACAAACTTGCAGTGGTTTTGAGGCTCCCTACCCTTGGAGATACCCAGGAATTGGAGTTGGATCTGATTTCCCTGGGAGCAGGTGAGGACACCAGGCTCCAGCACAGACCAGGCTGCAGCCCCTCTGAAACCTTTTTGTATCCCTCTCAGAGCTGATTGCTCTGCTGTTTAAAATCTGAATTGCAGATGATTTTTCTCATTCTGTCTTTGACCATCACACGTTTCTGCCTCTCAGTGTTGCAGCATTTCCTGGGGATGGGACCTGCCATCACCAGCCCACCCCCAGTGGCATCACCCCATCGGGCTGTGGTGACCTTGGAGTGCAAACAGGGAGGATGGAGGGTCCTCATCCACCTTTCCCTCCTGACCTTCCCTTCTGCAGCTCACAGATGCCCGTGTGCCAGTGGGGAGGTTTTGCTGAATGCAGGAGGTTTGCTGATCTGGGGGTCCCAGAGATGAGGCTGCTGCAGTGCAGCAAAGCACATGGTTACTAAAATAGGGATGCTTAGAGCTTTTTTTTTTTCTTTTTTTGGGCTGTCAGTAAAACAAGAACAAAGCAAAAAAAAAAAAAAGACCAAAGCTTTTTGAAGGCCAAGCAGTTGCCCAGGGAAGGGAAGGCTGGCTGAGCCAAGGGCAAAGGGGCTCTCATGCTGGGCTTTATCTGAGTTTGATCCCATCAGAGCAGCCTATCAAGTTCATTTGATAAGATGATAAGACAGTAGAAGTTACATAGAGGGAGCTTTGTGGAGTTCCTCTGTCTGGACTTCACATGAGCACGGGTCTGGGGTGTTTGTGGTGGGGTTGAGAAGCCAGCAGGGATCAGGACTGTGGGGCAGGGGGATATGGGGAGGAGGGAAGATGTCAGCTGAGTCTCTCGATGGCCACAATTCCTTTTTGCTGCTCATCCTGGCCGGGGTGAGCCAGGGGAGCACTGTCCCTGCTGTCAGCAGACACACAGGACACTCCCAGCGGGATGGGGAGGGTCTGCTGAGGACCTGCTGACTCGGAGCTTTGGCAGCAGCAGGCTCAGGGTGGAGGGTGTTCTTTGCTATTTATAACTGATTTAATTGAGGCTTTGGAGGGCTGTGGAGCAGGGAGAACAGTTGCTTGCCAGGAATTTGGCTGGAAGGGTGCACTGGTGGGGACACGCTGAGCCAGCCCTGACTGCACCCAGCTGGGCTGGGGGACACACACTCAGCACCCACCCCGGCACCCAGGGGCACCCAGGGGCACCCAGGAAACAGAGCCAGGGCTGCCTGAAACACGAAAAGAGGGGCATCTTTCCTTAGGGGCATCTCTTTTGCTAAATAATGGAGCTAGCACCACCTTCCAGAAGATGCTGGGAGGAAGCCTGGGAGAAGTTGTGGCCCTCTCCACAATCCACAATGGGACAGGCTGCTCCAGCCCAGGGTGAAGCCTGAGCCAGGCCAGGTGCAGGGCCACGTGGGGACTGCTGTGGGTTTCTGCCTGTGAGCATTTCAGTGGCTCCTTACAGCATTAATTTCTCTGGCAGAAGATCCCTGTGTTCTACCTGTTGGTTCTTGTGGGTTTTTTCCGTCGGGTAAATGGTGGCTGCTGGAGTTAGTGACTCAGGGAGGATTTATTTTCCCTCTCCCAGGAGATAGGTAATTGCAAAGCAGTGTTTTTGGGCCTGTTAGGGGAAGATTCCTTCGAGACACTCTTATCTACTTAAGTTTATAAGCTGACTTTTATTTCATCTGCAGATTCTCCTTGCTGGAGACGAGGTTAATGTTTAGCTCTGGCATCTCCTGACCTGCTCTTTATTATCCTTGCAAATTACTGGAAGAAATACATTTGATCTCAGCCCTCTGTGACTCCTAACTGTGAATTTTGAGCCTCAAAGCAATGGTTGTGTGCCTCCACCAGCAATTCAGTGGTGGCTGAGGCTGGGCATTGTGTCTGGGACACTTTATTTTGGGATTGTTTGGTTTAGCTGTTCATTAATTCTCTAAAAAGCTTGAACTCAAAGGAGTCCAAAGCAGTACAAAGGTGGAGGCATCCAGGCTTTGGCGTGGTGGGAGCACAGCACAGCTCTGTGTCCACTGCAGGGAAACCAAACCTCTCATGGACCTTTCAGAGGTGGGCTTGTCTGCAGGAGATGGAGCTGCCTCTGTCCCTTGTGGCCCTTATAAAAGCTCTGATGTGTGATCAAAGAGGTTTGCTGTTTTTGGAAAAGGCACTTGTGTTGGGAAAATCTAAGTGGATTTGTTTTGGTGAAATGCTGAATTGCTGTCAGTTTTCAGATGCTCCCATGCTCTGTTGAGCTGGGGATATCTGTTTCAACAAGTCTGTTGTTCAGCAGGACTGAGGCACTGCAATGACTCTGGTGCCATCATGAATAAGAGAAAAGTCCATTTGTGTCACAGCACGTTTACATAACAGATAGGATTTACACTGGGGCTGATGATGGATGAGCACTGTGGCAATCTTTGTTCCTCTCCCAATTTCTTTCTCTCTGCCTCCAGGTCACCCCAGTGTGCTGATGGGGACAGCCCAGGGACTCTGTAGTTTCATGAGTTTCAGGGCTGTAACGTGGTTAATCACAGGGTGTCCTGAGCCCTCCAGGACACCCCCTCAGAGCCATGTGCTCCCTGCCCTTCAGATCCAGCACTCCTGGAGGCAGAAGTGCCATCCCACCGAACTGTGGTTGAACCTTGAGCTGCAGTTTGGAGACTTTTTTGGGGGAAAGAAAGGCTGGAAAGACCATGAGGTGTTTGGCCATGCAGAGTTTTGGGTGGCAGCTGTCCCCTGTAAGCATTGGAGTGACAGGCTGGAGCCCACCTTGCTCTGGAGCCTGAGATGGACAGAGCAGGGTGGGTTTGTGGCAGGGGGGTGGTTGGAAAATCCTGGGGTTTAGTGTGGGGTTTCCACTTGTGATGAGCTCGGGAGAGAGGACCTTAGAGGAGGTGTTAAGGTGAGGGCTGAGCCATGGAGAGGGCCAGGCCTTGGGCTCTGACCTGCCCAAATTTGACACACACAGAGTTTTGGGGATGGTCTCTCCAGGCAGTTTCATTTCCCAGCTGCCGTGCAGGGTGTCTCCTGTAACCCAGGACAGACAGCCCTGCTGACAGCCCGTTTGCTGGAGCACTTCTCCTCTCCAGCTGCCTACACTCAGGTTCCTGTATTTACAAAGACCTGCTGAAGCTGTTGAACATCCCTGCTGCTGCCCAGATCACAGGAGCCACTTTTCAGAACAGCAGCAGCACTGGAGTTACTGGCAGTGATGCTGAACTCCGTTTACAGCTGGTGGTAAAATGCCCTGGTGCCCACGACCACAGTTAAAAATGTCTCAGTATTAATCTGAATTTGCCTGGTTTTAACAACTATCTCCCTGATCTTTTTATTTGTTACAGCAGGATGCTGAACCCTTTTCAATTTGTCAACACCCTCGGATGGGTGCTGTAAAATTTTAAAGCTCTGCCTAAATCACAGCCCTGCTTTGTGGACTGCGAGCCAAGTCGTCCTCCCCACTCTGCACTGTGCTGAGCTCAAAACCTAATAAATAACGTTAATCATGCCATCCATTTCCTCCACAGGGAGTGACTGGTAAATGGTTATTAATTCAGTGATAAATCCTGATGCCTCTTTCCCAGTCCTGGCAGTAATGTCTGGTTATATCTCATGATTTTCAGGAAAAGCAGCGCCTGCATCTGCTCTTTTACTGCGTGTTTGTTCATTCACATTTTCTCGACTGCTGCAGGTTTCACAACCCTGGTGTTTCCCTGCCGACATCCCTTCCCAGAAGTGTGAAATCAGTGTAACAGGAGCCGTGCGGCCACAGCCTCACTCCCTCAGCAGCCCCGGGGCTCTGCTCCCCTCTCCTTGCCCTGATCCTTCCCAAACAGGGATGAAGGAATTCACGTTATAAATCAGGTGCAAATTTCACCCTTTTGGGAAGGCGATTGTGAACGAGGGCTGTCATCCGAGTTCCCAAACGTCTTTCCAAAGCGGGTGAAGCAGCTCTGGTGTGGGGGACAGTCCAGCCCCTCCATAACCCCCAGTTACCCTGTGCCTGGCGGAATGCGGCGCTGGGATGCGATTCAAGGGCTGTGCAGGCACATGCTGATGTCTGTCAAAGATAGCGGCTGCCTTCCTGTGCCCTGCCTGCGAATCTGCTTTGTGCAGACAGCTGGATATTTATGAGTTTTATATTTACCCCCACGGTCGTGCAGTTTTGCTGTTTATCCACCAATTCCTATTGTTTCTCCTTTTGTGGGAGTTCTCTGTGCGTGGGGGAAGGCGTGCAGCGAGGAACACGTCTCTGGGCACGTAAGTACCTTCCTGAGAGACATTAAGCATATGGATGACACACTCCCAAGTTTGGTTAGAGGCAGATCCACACGCTGAGGCTCAGCTCCTCTCTTCACGACATGTCATTTGGCCAAAGAGATAAAGAATTGCAGTAATACAGGCAATATACAGTCAGCCCGAGCAGGAAGATTTTTCACAGGAAATTTTCAACTATGTGTTAACATATATTTCATTTCAAGCGGTGAGTCTAACACGAAGGCAATCCTGTTATTTCTGTTCTGGAAAGCATCCAATACCCTATAAGCCTTCTAAAAAAGCAGCGTGGCTCAGTCACAGAGGGAGTGTATTAGTGCAAACGGCACGGATGTTGCTGACTTGGCAATCAGCAAAACCATAATGAGCTCCTTTAACCATGGGAATGGAGCAGCCTTCCCGGAAAGCTGCTGGGCCCACTGCCCTCCCCATCGACTGAACTGGAGGTGGAGACGTGTGTGGGAGCAGGTGCCTCTGCTGAGAGCTGAGGAGGCTCCCAAGTCCTTGAGAAATTGATTCAAACTCCGTTTATGACTCTTTTTTTTCTCGAAGTTGACAAACCATCCTGCCGTGAGGAATGGCTGTTGTTGGAACAGCTCAGAGACAACCACCGTGGATGGGCTGTTCCTCTGGGACTATACTGATCTGGAAATCCTAAACATCCAGTTGAGTTTGGTGGCCCCATAAATCCTGTCTCTTGCCTGCTGCTCTCAACGTGCCTGTAGGACCCTTGGCTGGGCTCCAGCAAGATTCCCTCCATCCCCATCTCCCTTTGTGATTCCCACTGTGCCCAATCCTCCTCCCCTTCTCCCCACCGCTGTCGCTGCTGCACGGGAGACTCAAATATGGTCACAAACAGACCAAGGCAATGGAGCAAAGCAGCGCCAGCAGGAGGGATGGCAACGAGCCCCACGCACCCCATCCCAATTCAGTGCCTGTTTTCCTTCTGCCGTGGGGGACGTGGAGCCTGCTTTCCTTCGCCATGTCCTCCGACCTCCCAAGCAAAGCCTGCTGTGAGTCCTGGTGCTTTCCCCCGTGCATGCTCACGTACCTCCTGGCAGGCTGATGGGCCCACAGCTCCTCTCTTTGGCACCTTGCTCCTGCATGAAAATCCGCTTGGTGCAGAGCCTCCAGAGCCCGAAATGAGCGGCCTCGCAGGTGGTGGTGTTCTTCTCCAGGCTGGGGCTGAGCACGGCCCAGTGGTCAGTCACCACGGCAGCGAAGAGCAGCGAGATGCCCACCAGGATGACGGAGAACGTCAGCCTCACCTTCAGGGGTTTGCTGTCGTCCATCTCGCCGCTGGCGGCCAGGGGCACGGCCAAGGCTCCCGCAGTCCTGGCTCATCTGAACGCCTGGAAATGTCAGCCCCAGAGCCTCGGGCAGCTGCTGGGCCGTGTCAGGAGGCTCCCAGAGCGCAGCTCAGCTTTCGGGTTGTTTTGGATTCCCACGCCCGGCCGGGCGGGCGCTCGCCGCAGCCGCCGCTCTGCGGGCAAGGGCTGAGAGCTCTTTGACTTGCAGCATGCCCAGAAATAGGCATTAATAAGATGATTAACTTTTCAGCGAGGTTATAAAAACATCTGTGTTTATAATAGTGCTGGGCCCGAGTTCAGACTGATCCTAAACAGTTTAATAGCCCTGGAGCCCTCTCACCCCAGGCCTGCCGCTCACAGGAGCTCAGAGGTGCACCTGCCTCCAGAGCCCACAGCTGTGGCAGAGAGTGATAAAATAAGCCAACTAGTTTATTTTTATTTTTTTTATTACAGTTATTTTTATTCTAATCTTTTATTATAATAATTTTCAATTAAGCTGAACTGTTCTGAGTAGCTGAGGGGTTTTGTGGGTTCTGCTTTTGTTGGGTTCTTTCGTTTTGTTTTGCCTTTTTTTTTGTTCTTAGGGTTTTTGTATATTTTCTTTTTTTTTTCTTTTTCTAATGCAGTACCTCTCAAATACTTGTTTGCTTTCCTATCAACCAGGTTCCCCTCGATGCTTGCAGTGACTCCAGCAGCCACCCAACACATCCATTCCTTTCTCCAGAAATGAACTTCTCTTGCCTTAAGCCCAAACTGCTGGAGCTGGGCCAGCCTCTCCTTCCCTTTGATATTTCAGCTGATTGTAAAGCCAATTTGATGCTAATGTCAATGCAGAGGCCACTGTGGAGGTGACATTACAATTGTGATGTCAAACTGAGGAGGGTGACAGTAGCTGAATGTTAAAAGAATGGTTAAAAAAATGCCAGTGGAAAGCTGCAAATATCATTGTGTCAAGATAATGTCAGAGCTACTCCAGTCCTGCTTTATTAACACCCCAGTTTGATGTCAAAATAAAGGTGCAGAGGTGTCAGCTCAAGTTGATGAGGGTGATGTGGAGCAAGGAATTGAAGTGTATGGAGAGCATGGGGAAGGGAGAGAAAATAAAGTGTAAGTTAAAAAATATGGGTCCGAAATAACTGTAATTAGAGTATGGCTTGGAGGGGTTAACGTTGCTCTGCTGGATGTGTGACAGGGATGGTGTAGACACCCCTGTGGAGCACAGGGACTTGTGGGCACCCAGGATGGCACCTGGAGCCCCGTCCTTGCTGGGATGTGGGAACTGTGGGCAGGAGTGAAGGTACCTGGGGAAAATTGGAGGGGAGGGGGACCAGGGAGGGCAGTGGGGACATGGAGCAAGGCAGGGAGCAGGGACC
The DNA here is from genome assembly GCA_014839755.1 of Sylvia borin. NCBI lineage: Eukaryota > Metazoa > Chordata > Aves > Passeriformes > Sylviidae > Sylvia > Sylvia borin. Next base: position 1,114,984 of record CM025974.1, read on the forward strand.
ACAGGCACATCCGTGCTGGGGCTGGCAGGGATATCAGAGGCTTCCATTTAAACCAGAACCAAGAGCTGTCACGAAAGCAGAAAGGCCTAAAGGGAGCAGATTAAGGCAGAAAAGAAATACATTAAAGATGTAATGCTTTTTCCTTTGAAGTAGACTCTTGTTGCATTTCACCAGGCATCAGCTGATCTCAGGAGCTGCATCTTGACTTCAATTCCTTGATGCTACAAACTCCACAGGTGGAGCAGAGGGAAGTGAATGTGTGTTTGCAAATGTGGGCACAAAGCAAGGCTCTGGTTGCTGAGGCACCAAGTGCTAATGATCCTGCTTTAGACTAATTACAACCTACAAGGACTGCAGGGGTGGGAATTCATTAATTTTTTTTCTCTGGTGTTGGTCTTTGTGCCTCTTCCAGTGTTGGCAAGAATCACACTTTTCTTTCTCATTTAGATCCTTCATTCTGGAGAAGTTCTGTGGGTTTGGTCTGGCTCTGAGTTTCCTAATTTGCAGGAAACAACTGAAGTGGAATCAGAAGGGAATAACTGATCCTTCCCTAGTGCTGAGTGGAGCTGGGAGTGTGGACAGGCTTCAATGAGCCCCAGCATGGGCAGCAGTGGCTCCCCAAGCTCACATTGCTGCAGCTGAGGTGGAACACTCTCTCCAGCCCCCAAAAATGACCTAGACCTTCCAGCCCACAGGAAAAAAGGGTTTTGTGGGTTATTTGTGGGCATTTGGCAAATGCAGAGACAAAACAGATTTCTGGAGGAGCACGGGACTAAAGCAAACCCTGGAAGTTTTCTGCACATCCAGAAGACCGTGATACCCAATCCTCTGGGAATGGTTCCTGCAGCCTCCCTGTGTCAGCTGGTAAATATTCACATTTAAAACCACTATCACATGAAATATAAACAGATTATTAATCAGAACCTGTTGGAAAGCAAGGAGGGCTGCAATGAGTTGCACTTTAGCAGCAGTGAGTGGGGGGCACAATTCTGTTTCTCTTCTGGAGAGAATGCCAGGGGAGGCGTCTGAAGCCCAACTACTGTGTTGGTTTTTATTCTCTGGCAGAGGTGGCGACTTGGCTCTGCTCCCCAGCACTTGCACTCTTCTGTGTTTCTTTCAGGCCAGCCTCAGCATTGCCACAAGCAGATTACCCTCACTCTGTGCTTCCCTGCTTGCAGAACAACGCTCTGCAGAAGACCCTTCCCAGGTCAGAACAACCCAGAGACGGGGAGGCAGCAGCTGCTCTGCTCTCAGCTCAAATGGGAGTTCAGCAAAGAGCTTTCCTCAGACAGGGCATCCTCAGTAATATTTGGGCTCCCCCTGGATTGCCCCGGTGTGGTGAGACCACTGGGATCGGGATGGGGTCTGCAAACCAACACCTGGGAATGTCACCTGGGGGTGCCCTCCGAAACTCCCCGATTCTGGGGTGGAAATCATGGAGCGTGAGAGCCAAATGTGTGTGTTTCAGCTGGCTGTTTTATTTCTCAGAAGACCCCCAGCCTGCTGTGTGTCGCTGGCCATCCCTGCTGCCCCTGGGACTGACCCCCAGCTCCCAAAATACCCCCGGCCGTGGCGTGGGGAAAGCGATCCGCTGGCTCCGGGAGCAGGGCAGCCCTGCTGAGAGCTGAGCTGCATTGCAGACACAAGCACAGCCCCTCCTTTCCCCTCCAGTTTCGGCACTGCCCGTGTCTCTTGGTTCTCCCATTCCGAGGAAATGCTGCATCCTCTTCTCCCACTTTTCAAAGCCTGTCTCTGCTTCACCCCTCTTCAAACATCAGCACTTTTCCCAAACACCCTGTTCACAGCCACGGATCCTGGGCTCACCATTCCCCCACGGACCTGCTGGTAAATGTGGGGAAAAACCTTTTTATTTATTTCAATCTGAGTGAAGCAGCTTTGGGCCCGACCTTTCAATGGCTTCACCGCCTCGTGTCAGAGGCGTTTGGGAAGATGAATCCTTGGCCAATCCATCCAGAGCCTGGCAGAGGTGGTGGCCAGAGAGACAGGCAGCCCTCCTCATCCTCACAGACAGTCTGGAGGCTGAGGAGCCGGGAGGTGAAGTTAAAAAGCAGCATTTGAAGAGGAAATATGCTGTGTGTGATTCAGTTGGGGCTGTTTTGGAGCGGGGAGAGGCGCCCAGGTGCTGCCCTTCCCTTGGTGCTGCTGCTCCCTCACTGCTGGGCTCTCGTGGTGCTGATCTCAGCAAGGCTCTGTGCTGCCTCAAGTTTGCCTGCTTTTCACCGTTTGCATTTTGTTCTCATGCAGCTTCAAATCAACTACATATGTTTTTAGAAAATTATTTTTGTTGACATACTTCTCCTCTCTAGGAGGAGAAAGATGATTGATGGTGATGTTCACCAACAAGGTCGAAGAGGTAGCCAATCTTGGCCTGTCTGTAAATTTGTATATATATGGAGTCAGAAAAATAAAGTAGAAGCTTTCCTGCTTGACCTCCTGCTGCCTGCTTCATCCTTTCCTGCTCCTAACAGCAGCCACAAGTGTGACCCTCTGTCACAGCTGTGTGCAGCTGCAGCCTGTGGGCTCAGCCCTCCTTCAGGCAGAATGGGCAAGGGGCAGGAGGATGCTCCAGGTGAGTTCATAAAGAAGCTCAGAAGCTGGAGGAAAACACTTCAGAACACTCAGGGTTGTTTTTCCTCCAGGGTGGTTTGCAGTGGCCTCTGGCCACCACACAATCTGGGCACACCACAGTGTGTCTCATGTGGGACAGGTTTAAGCTGGAAATGAGAAGGTTTTTCCTAATTTCCAACCAAATAACTGAAAATGTCGTGTAGATATCTCATCTTGGAGATTTTGTGGTCTGTGGGACCACGGGAATAATTTTATCTCCTCTGAAATACTCTCTCCCAGTAACATGGCCAGCTGCAATCAACCAGTGAAAAACGTGAAAAAAATAAACAAAAATCTCAGCTCAGAGAAGTAAATTAAAAATCTATATACCTTTCTCCACGCAAAACCAAATACATTTAAAATGGTTTATTTAAAAAGTAAGGATTAAGTACATTATACATGGTTGTGATTATACCAGTAGAACTGAAGCACAGTGGAAATAACACTTTAGAACTGCAGACAGAAATGTAGCCTCAAGGGACATGATATATTAGCCCTTGTGGATATGTGATCCATACAGAGAGAAAAGGAAATAGAAAAATAGTTTATTGTTAGATGTCTGGGCAGCTGAAGTGATTTCTCCTTTTACTCCTATTGTGTATGAAAAATGAGGAAGAGAGAGCTCATGGCACACTTGAAACTTTGTTTCTTGGAAAATCAAATCTGATCCAATAGCATTTATATATTTTTATTTTTTTTTTCTGTTCTGCTGCTACAGCATGTTATATACCAAAAGGCCGATTATTGTTAATGGTGTGGTTTTATGGTATCCAGGCCTTGCTGGGAAATGGGGCTCATTTGTTCAATGCTGTCCAGGGAAACCAGAGAGATGTGGAAGAACAGATGATTTTTTTTTTTTGAACTATCACTGAGTGGTTTCAAAGTCTGAGCACAATCTCTGTTCAGATGGATCAACTGTGGAGCAAGACAGTTCATGGACAGGAATGCTGCAAACTTTTCAGTTTTGTCAGAATCAAAGTTTTTCATGGGAAGGGTCTGGGGTTTTTGTTTGTTTGTTTGTTTGTTCATTTTTTTTTTTTTTTAAACTGGAATTGTCAAATGGATTTTTTTGGTTTTGGCTTTGGTTGAACAATTTGCTGCACTGCAACTGAACTGCTGAGTTTTCAGCTGCAGCCCTCGCTGTCCCACGGGACAAAAGCTCTGGTCCTTGTTATCTCCCCATGACTTTGTTCCCTGTCCAGATCCCATGAGCATCTCATGATCCCTACTCCAGCTCCATTTCTTGAAGGTGCCTGCTGGAGAAGGAGCAGATGCTCCAGCTTGGACCAAAACAGGGGCATCACTCCTGGAGAGCTGCTGGACCCAGCCCTGCCCTGGGCGAGGAGGCTCTGGAAAAGAGCAACATCCCAAAACGCTCAGCAAGGCTTTTATTTCCTGCCAAAAACACGTGCCTCTGCAGGTCTGAGCTGGGCCGAAGGAAAACCTTGGATTTCATCCGGAATCTGATGGGTGGTTTGAAGCACATTCACTGGAGAAACGACGACAAAAAAAAGAACAAACCTCACACTGTCCACTTCCAGTTCAAGGTACATGAGTTTAGGGAAACAGCCTATATCTAACTCCTGGTTTGAGAGGGAATGGTTTTTATTCTTAATTACGGTAAACACGGATGAGGACTTAGTTCTAACTATTAGTTTTTTTTAACACAGTGGGAAACAAATAGTTCCGGGAAATTGCACTTGAAAAATACATTGACTATAATTAGATGTAAATTAATTAGCACTTAGTATGACACACTAATGAGACAGAAGGTTGTTTTTTTTTTTTTTTCATTGCAAACTTCTACTTCTATCATAGCTAATCAAAGTATTTTAATATTACGAAGTCTCAAAAAGTAGGAAATAATTTATTGTTTGAAAGCATAAAGATTCTTGTAAAAAAAACCTTTCATCAAGAACTTTAATAGTTTTAGAACCCTTTTATTTTGTCCTAGCCGAAAAGTAGGTAAAAAAGTTTTCTTTTCTGCCTCTGTTTGAATTTTTTTTAAAAAGCTTGTGTAACATCTTTCTCCATAGTGTGTTGATACAGAAAGTAGCACAACATTTTCTACTTTTAAATCGTTCCCATCGCTCCATTCGCTTTAGCTCTCAGAGTTCAGAGGTTTGAAAAAAGGATCCCAGTGGAGTTTTAACCTGAATGGAAACTCTTAATGAGCAGGGATGAAGGCTCCAACCCACCTCTGCCAAAATAACGAAGTGGCTGTGCCAGGCTGAGGGCCAGGCAGAGCTTAACAGTGACCAGGGGAAGACTCTCGCTTAAAATTGAGAATTGTGTCTTGGTTCTTGCAAGGAGAGAGGCTTGAGCGGGGTTTCTCTGGGGGGAGAGGGGGTTCAACTTCCTTTTTGGGATGTTAAGGCAGCTTCTCCAGGATTTCCCTGGAGGACTTGGTTCCAGTAGCTGAAAACCTCGGATCCAAACCACCACTGAGTCTCTGGCTCTGAGGCCATCATAGGATAAATTAAGACTAAAGAGGTTTTAACAGTTTGGTTGAGATCTCCCACTACCAGTGACCCAAACTTTTCAAATTATGGATTTTTTTTCTTGGCGCCACTCGTCTAATCTTCTTCTAGGCAAAGATGATGGGGATATTCAAAGGAATCTACAGGAATTAGATGCTCCTCTCTCACTGCATCTAATTCATATGAGGGAAATTGGGCACCTCATTCTCATATGGCTTGGTCAAGTGGTCACTAAAATCAGCATGAGTACTATTAAATTAAATTACATTTGAGTCAGGCCCTCGAGCTTTGAGATCCAAGCCAAAGTGTAAAAACTGAAAGCAGGAATTTATAAGAAAAAAAAAATATTTCAGACTCTTTTAGAAACATACAGAAGCAAAGGGCACAAATTAGTTCCCTCCTTACATGGTGCATAGAGTTTGCTGTGGGCTCTCTGCACGTTAAGTAGATGCGTTACAAAATAAATTAAATTAGGTCGAACCACCATTTCCATCTAAAAGCAACTATACCTTGCACCATGCGGCACTTAATTCATAATAAAAAGAGTTTAATAAATATCTCATAAACGGTGATTAATTTTTTTTTCTCCTTTTTCTTTTTTTTTCCTCTTTTTTTTTCTTTTTTTTTTTTTGTTGTTCCTTTTCTTGTCCTGTTTTAAAAAATACAAAGTTGTCATCTGCTCTGTTGGCGCTCCCGTTGCCGCGGGGAGCCTCGCTAGCCCGTTGGGTCCTCGCTGCTCCTCGGAGATCTCTGTTTGCAGTAGCTGTTGTTAGTGTTGCACTTGTGAAGCAGGGAAGGAAATCAGGAGTGGGGCGGCCTCTGCTCTGCCCCACAAGTCTCCAGGGGCTCCTGACAGCGCTCAGCACCTTGCCGGATCAGGCACTAGGGCTCGTCGAAATGAGAATTCAAGTTTTCTAAACGTTAGGCAAGAAATGATGTTTGCAAATAGGCTCAAGTCCCACCTGCTTCAATTTTTTTTTTTTTTTTTTTCTCTTTCCAGGTGTTCCGAGACACACCCACCCTCCTCTCCTCGGCCTGCGGTGCCCCAAGGGATGCCTTACCCCAGGAATGGGAGACCCCCTTCCCACCCCATCAGGGAGTCTGTAATGCTCAGCACGTGGGTGCTCTATGGTTTCAGTGGCACAGGTCAGTTTTAGAAAGTGTTGCCTTCAAAAATATTTTCTTTTTTTTTCTTTTTTTTCATTTTTTTTTCTTTTTTTTTTTTTTCTTTGAAAGAGGCAAAGCCTGTGCCGTGTCGAAGGAAAGTGGCTCGCTTGATGAGTAGTTCATTGTCATCCTTGGGCTTGGTTATAAATTATATTCGAAAGTTTGTATTAAGGGATCTCAATATTAGAAAAAAAAAAAAAAAAAGTACAACATTTTTTCTGTAATCCTTTAAAACACACTGGTGGCCAGTCCTTTGCAGTTTCTCCAAGACTTGTGTACACACTACAAAAGTGCAGGAACACGAACTGCCTTCATCTTGTGACACCAAGAACGGAAATAAACAAACTCCAAATAGCTTCGAAAAAAGCTACGAGCGTGTAAATATCTTTATGTCGGTCCAGAGGATCTCCACTTGCTACCTCAACACATGCCACAATTAAAGAGGTGAGAGGGTATTTTAACATCGCTCCTGACAGATCCATTCTGCTTGGGCATCTCTTCCAAAAGCACAAGGAAGGAAGGTGCTTCAAACAGGCGTCGTCCTCCTGTTGACCATGTTGACGTGGAGTCCTTCCTTGAATTCCTTCTGGAGGAAGTTGTGGACCTGCAGGAAACTGGCTTCTTGGTCTGCGTTGTAGCTGGCAGCCGTGGTGACCTTCAAAGGCTCCCTGGAAAGGGTGTACATGGAGATTTCGTTCATGGGGATGGTGCCTGCTATCTTCATGCCAACTGGAGAAATGTCCCTGGATGGAGAAGGCTCCGTGGATCGGGAGCTGGATCTGGACCTCCGCCTCCTGTACCTGTAGCTTGGCATCCTGGCATAGGGAGAGCTGGAAGAAGTCTTAAGGAATTCCCTCTTGGTCTTAAACCTCAGCTCTTTGTTCTTCTCAATATAAATGTTCACAGCCAGAACACCTATGGTTTCGGCCACAATAAAAGACAAGGCTCCAAAATAAAAAGACCAACCATAGTTGTAATGGTTTTTTTTGTCCTCATCTCGCTTGTCACTTGGGTCACCTGCATTGCTCGATATGTAGACAATGATCCCTATGATATTACTTAGACCTAGAGGAAGAGAAACAAACAAACAAAAAAATCAGTGTTTATGTGGCTGGGAAAGTAAAATTCAACCCACTGTACTTTCTGGACCTGAATGGTTCTTAGACTGGGACAAGGAAATTTTATTGCATTTATTTATTCTTCCATTTATCTCAAGGATTCGTTTATTCCTGAAAAACAACCAATAGATCAACATAAGGGCCACGTGTGCTCACATGGATCCCAAAACACTCAGCGGGACTTTTTCTCATCTCTTCCTTGCCACAGTGGAAAAACAGCAGCATGTGGGAGCTCGCTAAATATTGTGAGTGGGACTCTTAACATCCAGAAGAATGACAAAAATACATTTGGAGCTCAGGGCTATGGCTGTTCACCTTGATCAGGATAAGTTCTCTTCCACCTTGCTGAATTTTCATCTAAATGCAGCATGCTAAATACAGGCTGCAGGGAGAGCTATTAACAATGGGGCTGCCTCTCTCGGATGTTTCTAGTGTGAAAAACGGGCTCACTTATCAGAGGTGAATGTTTTCTGCCTTCATATTAAAAAAAAAAAGCCCCTAGGTGTAAGATATGCCTGATTCATCTAACATTTAATACATTTTAAATAGTGTAAAACATGCTTGTTACTGAATTTCACTTCCTTCTGCAGGAAGACCAAAAGCTTTTCTAAAATATATTTATTGTGGGGCTTCAAGAGCATAAATTTGTCTTGAGAAATTTGCCTGGCGTGGTGTTGTTAATGCCCTCAGTCCAGGAAAGGGGTGCAGGGAGAGCACTGCCAAGGAGCTTTTCCAGAGTCTTTTCCAGCTGAAAGAGGCAGCTCTGCTCAAGAACTCCATTTAAACAGAACGTACCTGCTGCAACAAAGAGAATCCCAGCGCTGAGAATAATGTTGTTTTTGCTGTTGTAAATCCTTCCTGCTCCCACACAGAGTCCTCCCAGCAGCAGCAGGATTGTGCTTAGGATGGGGAACACGCTGGAGGCACGGACAATGCCTGCAGGGACACAGGGAGGAAGGGAAGACAGAGGAATCATTCTGGGGGCCTCTTGGGGTGCAGGTGTGGAGATCAGAGTCTCAAAACCCCTCGTATTTTCCCCAAAAATCGTTAAGAAGAATGATTTAATAGAACCAGAGAACTGTAAAGGTTGAAAAAGATCTTTAAGATCATCAGATCCAACAGTGAAACCAGCACCTCCACCACGCTTCCCACTAAACCGTGTCTTTGAGTGCCAGCCACATCCACACATTTTTTGAACATATTCAGGGACACCTGTTCCAGCGCTTCATAACACTCTCAGTGAAGAAATTTTTCCTAATATCTAACTTATTACCATTTTTTTATTCCTTTTTGCCAGAATTATCGCTGATCCTGTATTTCTGGGTGTGTTTTTTGGCACGATGAAGCCATGAGGTGGCCGGTGTGACACTGACTCTCAACTGAGGGGCTTCAATCTTTGGACCTTTCTCCCAGGAAGTCCAGCCTTATTGCCATTTTCTGATGCCACCCTGTGCGGAATATTTCTGGCAAGGCACGAGGTAAGTGACAGTAAGCCCCAGCATCACACAGGGAGCAGCAGTGAAAAATTCCTGAGCTGGCCATGAACCCTACAAGGTTTGGGACAGCTGGAGCAGACAGATCTGTTCCCTGGTGCACACACAAGGGGAGCAAATTCCAGCTCTTGAAGTCAGCAGCTTCCATGTTGCCAGCAAACACAGCTAATGACCCCTTTTTCTTCTGCTGGATGTTAAGGACATCGAAACCTTTCTGATTTCTAAGGAAGGAATTTTACCAAGTGTGTGTCTTGGATGTTTGTGTTTAGTTTCCTGACAGCAAGGTAGTAATTTAAAATTCTGCATGCTTCAGTCCATTCATCAGCGTATAAAATCCCCCACAAAAAAAATATTAAAACATCCACTTCAAGGCAGCTTTCAAAGTCGGGCCACAACAAGACAGAGCAGCAATCGACAGGGAAGCGGCAGGGAGGGAACAAAAGGGCTGAGGAAAAAAATAAACAAGCATGAGAAGAGAGATGTCTGTATTGTAAAAACCAAAGGGCTAAAAGCTGGCAGGGGTTCCTGAAAGGCAGAGCGAGGAACTGAGTTTTATTGCTGTCGAGAGAGGATTTGTTTTTTGAAGAAGGGGAGGTAAGGCGCTGAATACCGCTGTGGAAAATGGGATCAACCCGGAGCTGGGGAAAGGCGAGGGCACCCAGGGGTGCCGGGATGGGGGTCCCAAGGCCAGGGAGAGTCAGAGGCGGCTGTCACAGTGGCAAGGAGCCCCCCGAGCAGACTGGGAGGCCACGGGCACCGCGGGGTGAGCGATGGGGAGCAGCAAAGGCCATCTGGGCCGGGAGCATCCTCCTGGCTGGCACGCACGGCCAGCAGCGCCCCTTCCCCCGGGAGGAACGGGCAGATGTTCCAGCTGCTGCTGTCCCATTTCGCTGTCCATGGCCGTGGCCCTGCCGAGCCGGTGAACGGCTTCCTAAGGATTCTCCTGGTAACTGGTGGCAGAGCTCCAGAGCTGCGGCAGGGATGGGGCTGGGGGTTCCTCAGCAGCATCGCTCGCTGTGCCCCGCAGGGCTGTGCACACACAAACCCAAAACCCACGGCGCCTGCCTGCGGAGCTTCTGCCTGTATGGATCTGCAACAGCGAGGAGAGTCCATCCTTTCCCAAAGGCCGCACGTGTCCTTCACAGATGGGGCATTTTTCCCGGCGGATCTGCAGCGGGGCCAGGCGGGTGCATTGCTATTCACACAGCGTCCTGCAGGAACTGCCAAATCCGACTGATGTGAGTGCGGGTAAAGCCTCTGGCCAAAGCCTGAGAGGTGAGAGCCTCTTCCCTTCTCCTGGGTGTATCCCCGCGTGCGTGGGATGAATTAACTTGGGCTTTTGAGTCGGTTTTTTCAGTCAGTTATTAGGAAAAGATTCCAAGTCACTCTCTGCTGCTGGACTTTAAGGCACCCCAAATCTCTCTGTGGTTTTTTTTTTTTTTTTTTTTTTTTTTTTTTTTTTTTTTTTTTTTTTTTTTTTTTTTTTTTTCCCCCCGGCTAAAGGCTTAAAATCTCCTCTGGCCCACTCTTTCTGGATATTGTATCCTGCACTTTATGGTCATGCTGCTTCTAATGATTTCAGTTAAATCAAAGAGCTTTCCCAAAATGCTTCAGTGATATTGGGAGGAACTTGTCAGACACACCAAATATAGGGGGTTCTATTAGTACTAATAATCTTCAGCGATAATTTTTCTACAGTAGGTAATTAATGCGAAGAGAAACAAAACACACCGTGTTCTCTTGCTGAAAAAATTCCACAGTATGTTTTTTTTTCTTTACAATGCGTACTTCTAGCCCTGAAATTTCAAAGGAAGCTCACAAGGTACCACGTAGAATTTACATATGTCTCCTGATACTGGTAATAAAATGACAGCACATCAAAAACCATTAAGGCGATCCGGTTTTTGCTTTTCTCCCTGGCTTTTCTCCCCCCCTTGTTTACTGTGCTGTCGGTTCGCATCTCCCGCTGGGCACCGCTATGTGCGGTGACACCTCCTGCGCTGGAGCCGCGGCGCTGCTCCTCCCCATGGGGCTGCAAACGCTGCTCCGCTCGGGCTTTCGCATCCCCAGAGAGGCGGGAGCCCAGGGGACGGCTTGGGGAAGAGGGAGCTCTGACACGCAGGGAGAGTGTAGAGATGCCCATGAAGCAGGGTTCTGCCCGGAGCGGCAGAGCCCCGACATCCCCGGGGATGAGATCCCCTCTGCCGAGGGACAGCGGCCGGAGCTCCGAGCAGCGCCAGGACCGGGCACATCGGGGATGGGTGCCCCAAGGAACGCGGGAGAGGAGCGGGACGGGAGATGAGGGGAACAGGGATGAAGGAAGCAGGGATGAGGGAAGCAGGAGACAGGAAAGCAGGAGATGAGGGAAGCAGGAGACAAGGAAGCAGGAGACAGGGAAACAGGAGATGAGGGAAGCAGGAGATGAGGGAGACAGGAGACAGGGAGACAGGAGACAGGGAAGCAGGAGATGAGGGAAACAGGGATGAAGGAAGCAAAAGATGAAGGAAGCAGAGACAGGGAAGCAGGAGACGGGAAAGCAGGGATGAGGGAAGCAGGAGATGAGGGAAACAGGAGACAGGGAAACAGGAGATGAAGGAAGCAGGAGATGAGGGAAACAGGGATGAAGGAAGCAAAAGATGAAGGAAGCAGGAGATGAGGAAAGCAGGAGGCAGGGAAGCAGAAGATGAAGGAAGCAGAGACAGGGAAGCAGGAGATGAGGGAAGCAGGGATGAAGGAAGGAGGATGAAGGAAGCAGGAGGCAGGGGAGCAGGAGGCAGGGAAGGTGGGGTGGGTTTGCCCCCGGGGATGCGGTGGCAGCCTGGGGACAGTGCGGGCTCTCCGTGCTGGCACTGGGACATCTGCTGCTCGCTGGGGCCCTGCTCAGGCATGTGAGGGGGATTTTTTTAGACGCACAGATGGGCGTGTGTTGCCACGGGGAAGGTTCAATAGGAAGGGTCTTGTCTGAGCTCCTCTGCACGTGTCAGCCTTGTCACCGCGCTGACGTTCGCTTGGTTTTGCAGGGAGCAGCTTGAACACCAAAGGGCAAAATCCAAACTCCTGCCTCTACCCACTCCCTGGACCAAAGTCTCCCCAAATCCATCATTTTTGTCACTGATTTCCATGGGGTTTGGAACCAGGACTCGATCCTGCTAGCTCTACAGTGTTTGCATTTGTCTGAAGCCCAAATTAAACTGGGGACTGTGGAAGAGGCTGAGACCCCTCACGCTGCTCCTTCAGGAGCATGAAATACATGAGTGTGGGTGCCTTTGTCTGAGCCAGGCAGGAAAAATAAATATGAGTCCCAACATGCCCGTCTGAGAAACTGTGCCAAGGAATGGCCAGAAATAGTGGAGAATGATATGGAGCCAGTAGACTGCAGAGGGCAAAAACAGGATGGAAGCTCTCACGTCCCTTTGAAACAGGATGCAAACATCCTGCTGTCTTAGACAATGATTTGGTCCCTATTACATATAGGTATGAGCTCATCTCCTCTGCATTTTGACACGTAACCTTTCAGTAATCTCTAAATCAACTCTGTGCATGGGAAACTGCAGTTCTTCTTATGAAAGTTAAAGGCAAGGAGCCTTGTCTCCGTGCAGACTCTGTGAGGTGAGCTCTGCTCTGCGGGGGAGACACCGGAGACTGATTTTGCAGAAGACATAAAGGGTTGGACCAACTTGTTTTTAAGATCTGTACTTAGTCACTTTTGGAAACAGCTTTTAGGAACACCCGTCACAAGCACACTTACAAACAATTTAACAGTCTCGTATCCTAACACGGAGCTGGAGACTGTTTTTCCCAGTTCTCACTTTTCTCCATATAAAGAAGGCATAATGTGCTTTTATCAAGATGCTACTTAATTCCTCTTTCCTTTTACTAATGATGTTTGTTTCCTAAAGCTGACTTGGCATCACTTTAACATTAGTTCCAAGGCTTTGTATGAAAGATAAATGCAGCTGTGCTCACACTCTGTCTTTGCCTGGGCTCTGAAATCGTGTCACCCGGGTGCTGTGACTGATCTAAATTGACAAGAGCAAAGAGGAAAAAAACATCTGGGTTTTCTGTTGAGGCAAACTTTTCAGAGATTTTTTTTCTTTCTTCATGTCTTACAGAACCACTCTGCCCTTCTGCTCACTTCTGGGCAACAACTTCCAGTTGCTAAGTGGTGTTTCAGATAATTAATACCATAATTGAGGAGTTCTCTGCCTTGCCAGCAGCATCGTTCTCAGCTCCTGATTCCCCCAACACCTTGTGAGCTGCAGTTCCTCTCCCTGGTAAAGGGCACCGCTTTCAGCTTGGCTGCTCTGCTCTTTGGTTCAGCAGGAATAAGGCAAGGAGTCCTCTGGGGAAGGGGAATCCAACTCCAGCTTTGCAGGTTTCATGGTTGGGTTCCGAGACTTGGCATCAGCTGAGAGAATGGTCACGGGGAGGGGATGAAACAACTGCCCTGATTTCAAGCACCAGGGTGGTGGGTGAAATCCCTTCTGGGGGGAGTTACATGGAGCAGCGGTGGCTGGCCAGGCAGGGAAGCCACAGCTCCTGTTCGTGCTGGGATTTTGCTGTCAGCTGCACAAATTTCAGCTTCCTCCCAACAGTGCAGTAATTTCACTCCAAGGGGAGGTGGCTCAGCAGCTGCAAAGGCTGAGGCTTGAGGAAGGGTTGGGTTTAAGCATTTGGTAAATCTTCCTAATGGGCTGGAACCCACTCCTCAAATGAATTTTGTAACACTAACTCTATAAGTAAAATACCCCTCTGTAAAATATCCTTGTCAATCTGGCCACGATAGCTGTAGTTTTCATTTGAAAACTTGTCATTTGATGTTTAGACAATCAGCACCAAAATTGTGAGCATTCCCCTGGCTGAAGGAAACCCTTGGAAAAAAACCCTTGAAACCCCATGGCAAGAGCATTGGAACTAGATGGTCTTTAAGGTCCCTTCCAACACAAACCATTCCATGATTCAATGTGAAATGAGGGTCCCCAAGGGTGATGCTGTGTCAGCTGCAGCATGAACAGGACACGTGGCACCACTGGGCTGTGCAGCCCAGTTTGGGCCAGCCTTGGCAGTGAGTTTGGGCCAGCCTGGGGTTGTTCTCTGCAGAAGAGAAGCCCAGGGGAGCCTCTGTGGCCACATCTGTGAGTCAGGCTCGCTGTTCACTTACGGAGAAGGTACTCTGAGCTGTCGTGGTCGTAGTCATTGTCTTCAGGGAAGTGGTTGATCCGGAAACAATGTCCTTTGTAGATTCCTAAATGGAAACAAAGCAAACAGAACCCATAAGGAGCAGAACCAGGTAAATATGCTTTGTTTTTTAAACCTGTCAAGAAACCATCTCTAAAGCAATGAATTTTGGGCAGATTGGGCTGAAGGAAGGGACAGCCAGGATTCCTGGGCTCTTTCCTTCAGCCACTTACATAATTCTCTTGAGTTTTTTAATCTCTAAGCACTTCACTTTATCAGCGCTGTGCTTATCTTACAAGCATACTGAGTTTGCAAAGCTTCTTTTTGTTCCCAGAGTGGCTGTCAGGCTGGGTCCCTGCTCCATGGCTGGGGCTCCAGTGCCAATCTCACTGCCATCACCCTCCCCATCTCATCCCAGTGAAGTGCAGCCTTCCCTTATCAGGGCTGCTAAATGCTGAATTGTCTGAGGCCTCTTCAATTACTCTCTAGGCTGCAAAAACAAGTCCATAAATCTCCTCGTGCTGCAGTTTGAGCCCGTATGTCCCACTCAAGGTTGGCTCAGCTTTTAATGGCATATCTGTTTAGCTAACTGGGAGCCTGGGCAGTAAAGTCAGGGTACAGTGTGGACTCCTGAGCCCTGGAGGGACAACACCAGAGCTGGCCAGACCAACCCCTCGCTCCACTGGACACCTCAGCACTTTGTCCATGCAGGTAAAGCTGTCCACGAGCATTTTGTGTCACAGTCGTTACCCACAGTGTGAGCTGCAGTTGGGTTGCTGTGGCACAGGGAGCTACACGGGCACCTCTCCCCAGAGAGCTTCCTGCAGGAGGGAGCCCTGAGCTGTGATTGTGCCGTGGTGCTTTCATTATTCATTAACCAGCACTCTCCTGCTCGGGAACACATCACCCAGGCTGAGTTATCCCTGCACAGGAGCCTCGGTGCTTACAGCCCGAGCTGGCAGAAGGATTTAAAACCCATCAGTTAATACTGCTTTAACAGAAGCGCAGCTGCAGTCTGTACGATATAAATGTGGATTTATTTCACTACCTATTACCAATGATTACAAAGATCTCAAAAGAATTACTAATCCGGAGGATTTAAATTGCACCCTGTGAGTGTCAACTGCAGGTTTGCTACTACAGCGCATTTAATTCTTCCAGTAAATGATGTATCAGCTCTAATTGCAGCAGCGGCTCAGGCTTTCTCTGCACAGCACTTCAAAGGCTGGGAACAAGATGTAAGTGGCTCATGTCACATCTGGAAGTGACACACCTGTCCTGGCTGCCAGGTGGGGAGAGCGCTTCAGCTGGGGATGCTGCTGCTGGGGCTGTGTGCTGTGCAGCCCTGTGCTGGCCCTACAGGGGCTGCTGCAACCCAAAACTCAGATTTTAAAGATCCCGGGGCTCATTCTCGTGGCAGTTCACACAATGGGACAGAATCACCCCCAGCATTACAGAGCCTCTGAGATTGGATGGTCATTTCATTGAGTCTCTCCATTTAGTTTACAGGAAATACATTCAGAATGTGACTTTTATCCTCTCTATTTATTAAGGGGAAAAAAAATCTGAATAATTTTCCCATTCTAATTTCCTGTGGAAAGAGGCTTTTCAGTGACTGTGCTTGTGAGTGTATGGGTTGGGCCATCTCTCAGTTTCACACACTCCTCTGTCTGTAGGTATTGTATTCTGAGTCCTCACGCTGACAGAAGGCAGGGGTAGAGCAGATATTAGGATGAAATTCCTCCCTGTGAGGGTTGTGCCCAGAGAATCTGTGGCTGCCCCATCCCTGGAAGTGTCCAAGGCCAGGGTGGATGGGGCAGCCTGAGATAGTGGAAGGTGTGGGTGGGACTGGGTGAGCTTTAAGGTCCCTTTGAACCCAAACCATTCAGTGATTCTCCAATAAACATGAGGGTAATTGGCTGAATTTATCCACAGCTGATATAAAAGCAGAAATATGGCAGGTCACTGTGGTGCACACAGGGACATGGCTGAAGGAGAGAGCTCTGTGCCCCCAGCACAGGCTCCTCTTGCACAGTGTGGACATGGCAACAGCCCAAACAAACACCCCACCTCCAGAAACTCCCTCAGCAGACGAGGAGTCTGCAAGACTGAGACGTTCTCAGAGCCTCCATCAGCACTGAGGGACTGATGGAGGGGTTTGGGCTCTGTGAAATGCCTCAACATAATTAAACTGCTGAGTGAAACGGGCCCTTCAGCAGAACTTTCTCAGAGGCCATGAAGTCATTCCTTCCACTGCAGGGCTGGAATGCACCAGCAGCACTGCACTGATGGGACCTTCATTTTCTGGCTTTTGTATTTCGAGCCTTTCCCATGAAAGTGTCTTACCAAGACTAGCAGAGGAAAAAAACTGGATAATCACCTCCTCCCCACCCCCTCCAAAAAAAAAAAAACAACAAAAAAAAATCTGGATGAGCTTGACAGTTCCTTTATATTTTCAGTTTTTAGGAATACTGGGATTGGTCACTATTAATTGGTCATTATTTATCTGGCTAAATTATTATAGAAATAGCAAATGACTGTGAAATTCGAACCTGCATCAAAGCCTAGGAATCCAAAATATCCTCTCTGATATTTTTTAGGTAGTTCAGACCAGAGATACTGGTGAAGGGTCCTCTTGAGTGTCTGTGATGTTTGATAGCTAATAACAGCAGCAGACTGAATAACTTTTTTCTATAAACTTAACAAGTGCAATGTAATTCAGCAACAGGTTATTAAACTCTCAGTGAGGCTTGAAGTTGCTATCAAGAACTCTGGTGATCTACAGGGTATTGAGGCCTTTTCAATCCACAAAGTATTGGAGATAAAGGCTCGCCAGGAAAAGTAACAATGCCTTTTTTCTTCATAATGATGGAGTTTGAAACTCAGACTAGGCAAAAATTTAAATTAGCTGGAGAAGTGGTCAGCTCTAAAAGCATAACAGCAGAGTCTGAGTTGTATTGATACATGAAAAATAGAAATAAAGCAAAGCTGGAATTTGGTGGAAAATCCATGTCCATGCCCTGGGATGTAAAGCAATGCAAAAAGAATAAAAGTCATGCAATGGCAGAGGTGGCAGGAAAGGAAATGCCTCAATTAAACTCAGTACAACCATTCTGCAAGCACCTGCACAAGGGCTGAGCTCCTTGAAGCTCTTCTCCAAACCTTCTCAGGAGCTGCCTTGAAGAAATGAAGAAACTCACTGAGGCACATGAAGCCATTTCCCACCCCAGGAGGGGAGGTAGGGGAGAGATTTTCTTCCTTGCTTCAGTTTGGGGATACAGTCCCTTATATCCTTGGGAGAGGAGGATGGAATATTTAACTCCTACTGCTGTACCCACTAGAGAGAGATAAATAAACTGCAATCACTGCCTAACAGATACTAAAATATTGAGAAGCACTTCTGGATACCTCTCGAGAGTGAGGCATAATATCCCACTGAGATATGTGAGTATTACTCCTTTCTTTGAATGATTACTGATATGTTTTTAATGATGCTTTTAGAAATACGAATATTAGAATGCATTTTCCCTCCTTATAATAACAATGACTTTGTTCTGAATTTTGAGCCAGGACTTCAGGATCTGCGTTAACGATAATGAAGAGGTAAATTTTCTGAAGTGTTGTTGATGGTGTAAGAACAATTTTTTTTTCCCCCCACTGGTTGCAGCATATTTAGCTGGCATTTAGGAACTAAGAAGTGTTTCTGACTTGGTTCTGCTCTGTGTTCAAGGGCTTCTCTGGCAAGGTTAGTACTTCCCAATCTCACCAAGTGTTGTTCAGACAACTATAATTAGAGTGTGATGTACTCGGATAACGTGATAAGGGAGGCAACTGTAGTCCCTGAGTGAAGCTTAAGCTTTGTTTTGGGGTTTGAGATCTCAAAATACATAGAAGTTTCAACAGCAAATCAAAGTAGTGATCCCAAATTCTGATGACATACTCCTTGCTCTTTCTCAAATAGTCCCTTAATAACCCTGCCTCTATCACTGCAAACTGCTCACCGGGTTTTTATTTTTTGATGACTGAGAGTGAAGGTTAACGCTTGGGATGCAAATGCTGATTAATTTGGTGCTCATGCACGACATGATCCTGTTACTGCCCACACCATCGGCCGTGTCTTTGAGAACAGCCATCTCCTGTGTTTATTATCAGTGACAACATCCCCTGATGCCCTGGAAGCGTTTGCACGGATCAGCACAGGGGAAACAGAGCCCTCAAACGTCTGACAACATTCGTCACTACAAGGCTCTATACTTCTGTTTCCTCCCTGCCCTATTCCCGAAAACTCTACACAACAACATCTTCCCATGGCCTTAGTGCTCTGCTGATTTAAAGGGGTTTCCAGCAGCTCTGCAGCAGAGGGTCCTGTCTGCGGGGCACTCCTGTCGATAGGAGTTTGTGTCTCCCTGTGCTGAGCAGGCACCAACGGGAGGCGATATCCGATATCTGGAGGAGAGAGGGGCTGAGCAGCTCCCTCCTTCTCCATCATCTCCATCACAGGCACTGCCTCCTTAACTCTTTCAGCCTCCAGCCCGTCTTTATGCAGAAAACACCGAGTTTGGGACCTTCAGAGAAGTTTTTCTTATTTTTTTCATGTGGCACCACACATTGGAAGGATCTTGGCTCAAACCCTCCCCTGCCAAGATGCCACATTCCTGCAGCCCTCGAGCAGCTGTGGGTGCGTGGAGCACACACATGCACACTATTAATAGTGTGGAGCAAGGGCTTCTCCCAAAGGACTTGCACCGGTGGGATGAGGGCTGGGAATGTCAGCTGCACGAGTGGTCACCTGGCTTCAGCAGTCACCTGCAGGCAGGTAAATACACCCACAGTCCTCCACCCCCCAAACCTCACCGAGCAGCTGATTGCTTTCTGACAAATGTGGGAACTTCTGGGACGGTTTGGAGACATGGAAGGAAATTATTTTCAGGATCATTTAACAACAAGTGCTTGTGGAAACAGGGAATACAAGTTGCGAGGAGCCGACTGTATATTAAAAATAAGGCAATTAGGAAGGTACCGTGGGAAATTTGGAGCGACGGTTCTGCTCCTTGCATCTATTCTGTGATTAAATACTGTGCCTCAGTTGCAGAGCTGCCTGTCAGCCTGATTTACTGCAACACATGAATATCTGAATGTTCAAATGACAAGTTTTCTGAATATCTCAGCACAGAGAGGGCTGAGTGACAGCATCACAGACCATGAGAGAAGCCTGACAAGCAGAGTGGGGCTGCTGTAACAGAAGTTGCCTGAACACAGTGTCCATCCATCCCAGCACGTCGTGCAGGACTGGGTTTCCTTAATGGCATGGCTTTACACTTCCCTTGGACATCAGTGGAGAACCTCTATTTATAGTGAGTGAGAGTGTCTCAGTGCTGGACTCTGCCAGGGGAGAAGAGAAACAGTTGTGTGTTTTTTTCCTGAGGAGGATTTCTCTGCTGACAGGTTCTGAAGCGCTTTGCTGAGTGATTTGAGCAATAGTGAGCAAAGGAGATCAGACATGCCAAAAAATGTTCATCTCCACAAAAATATCTATCTGTGCACTGTGTTCATTTGTTTGATTTTCCACCAGTACAGCTCCCCTGTCTCACTGGACTGACACCACAGCACACGCAGCTGCTGCCTTTGCTTTCTTCTCATTCCTCTTGTCAGAAAATAACCCTCGAGAAGAGAGATCAGGGGTGCACCTCCTTTTACTTTCAAAACCTGTGTTGTGCTGCTGGTCAGACAGGGGTTATTCTAGTCCTGAGCTCTCCCCTCAAACCACAAGGAGCAGCATCAGATATTTCCCTGTAGCTTGGAACTTTCTGAGTTAAACTGTCCCAGGTTCGATTATTTGTCTCCTGCTGGTTGCTAAGAGTTTTACAAGCCTGTCCTTAAGTTACTCAAACGAGCACAGATCCCATGAGCCTCTGCCTGGAGATGTTTAATGCTGTCATTATAAAAGAAATCATGAACTATTGATGCAGGTCATGTGCAAAACACACCTCATGTGAATTTGCTACTCCACAACGCTGCTGTGAGCCGCCTTCATCACCACTGAGGATGGAGCCAGCAGAGGAAGAAGCCTCAGGAGGTTAAATACACATTTATTGGGTGTCTGCCTTTGAAAAAAGTTTGGCTGTTGTGAGAGCTGGGAACTTCAAAGCACAGGCTGGTTTTGAGACAGATTCTGTCTGACACCCTCGGAGTCCTGCCAGTCCTGGAAATCCGTCCATATGACAGTTTGTGTTTTTGTCTCATCCTGAAGATGAATTTGATGAAGAACACTGCTCGTACCTGGGGTTATTGTCATACTTCTGCCATTTTCTGAGTTCAGAAGATGCTCAGGACATAAAAAGAGTAGGAGTCTATTCCCATAACTGTGGGCTACCCTGGCGCCATAAACCAGGACGAGCTGCCCGTGTGTGTCATGGTCAGGCCAAAGCAGATTCAGCTCAGCTGAGTCTCTAAAAGGAATTCATTCTTACTCCTAACCATGTTTCTCTACAGATCTTGAGACTGAGAAAAAAAAGAATCTTTTATTTCACTTACTGAAGTCCTTTCCTTCTTTCTCTGTCTTTCATTCCCTAACTCAGAACTCACTTGTTTCTCATTGCAGGGAGAGGAACTGTGTACTTTTGGGTCAGATTCTGATTTCCCTGTAGTGGACTCAAATCTGTCTCACCCAGTGATATCAGAATCTGGCCTACTCCCTTTCATTTGCTTCCCATCTACTTCCTGGGCAGAAAGAAAATTATTTTAAAATGTTGAAATGTATGAAATTTGCCCCACTTTCTTCCTTACGAGCTGTCATCTCAAACAAACCCTTTGGGTTCTTCTTTTGATCTATTTTCAATTGTCTGGTGGGCAAAGCAAAACTCCTCCTCAAGTCTCTCATTTTCTTATCTTCTGCTGTGACATGAATTTCCCCTTTTTCCAGCCCTCCCCCTTTGCTGCCTACAGCCCTTCCACTGCTCGGCAGTCCCCTCGGTGTCAGGTGAGGAGCAGCCGCTCAGGATTTTGCTGCCTGCTCCATTTTGCTCCTCTTGAAGGCTTTTAAAGGCAGAACACCTTCGTGGTGTGCCCAGCACCTGGGGAGGGCTCTGAGGAGCTGCTGGAGCAGCTGCTGCTGCCCACGCACTGCAGAGGAGCTGGGGCTGGCAGGGAGCTCTCTCCTGGCCTGTATTTAGTGCTCCCCATTCCCCTCCAGTCTGGCAGAAGCACGTTTTCTCCAGGAGCAGCTCTTTGGTTTCTCTTGTCATCTGATGTGTTCGCTCCATTCTCTCACCTCCGTGTAGTAAACGCTCCCTCCTGTGCCTGTGGTAGACTTCCAGTGAGAGAAGTGTCTTACACCACCCCTCTCCAGCACTCAGAACACCCTGGTCTGCTCTCCCCGACTTGCCTGCACTGTGCCAGTGCTTGATCTGATTCCCTTTGGCCGCCTGCAGCCTCTCCCTGGTGCTCCTGGACAAAGCCCTGTCTGTTGGAGGCAGAGGCTGCTCACAGCCCTTCTTTCAGCACAGCCCCACAGAAGGAAGGCTGTGCTGCTCTGCTCCTTGTTGCTTTTCTTACAGAGGTCACAGACTGCAGTGGGGCTCGTGCCTGGCGTGGCCAAGGAGCCACCTCCAGTGGTCTGAGTGTCAGTTCCAGGTGACTGGAGAGGTTCCTGCTTGGGCACTTCGACCTTCATGGCCCCTTTTCAAACACTCCTGAGCTTCCTGTGGCCTTAGCTGCTCTCCTCCCCGTGCCAGGGGGTTCTCACTATTTCCCAAAGGAGTTGGCCCCACAGCAGAAGGTGTACCTCTCTTGGGTGGGAATGAAATCCACTGTTCATAGAACGACAGAAGGGTTTGGGTTGGGAGGGATCTTAAAACTCATCCCAACCCCCTGCCATGGCCAGGGACACCATCCCAGGCTGCTCCAATCTCCATCCAACCTGGCCTTGGACATTTCCATGGATGGAGCACCTCTGCTGTTTGAGGGCTGAGTTCTAATTCTAGCAGGAAAAGAATTTATTTTCTGAGCGATATACTCTTCGTTATTTTGATGTTCTGCAATCCAGGAGGCACCAAGCACTTTTTTATACAGCCTGGGAAAGCATCTCCACATTCTGGATCACCTACACCAGAAAGATATCCCAGGAAACGCCTACAGAGGCTCAGTCACTTATAATTCATGTGGAAAACACACAGCCTCAGCTGCTGACCTCCTGTTTTCTGCTGGGCAAATATCATCAGAGATGTTGTGCATTTGTATTTCTGTGTAAGAAAGAAACAGATTCAGAAAAGATGCTTAGCCAAAGATGCCTTTCAAATTCTGTGACAGCTTTTTGTTCCATTATAAGATTTTGAGACCTTGAGCAATGTTAGAGAACCTGTGGCAGCAAAACTCATTTCCCAAAGATTCACCTCACCTGCACATCTGGGAGCTAATAAAACACATCAGTGTCTGGCTGCTGTCCTTTGAATTCTCTTCAGTCATTACAAAACTGCTGCCAAAAGTACTAAGTGTCCTTGTGCTACCACAGTGAATACCAATGGCACCAGGGAAGGGCAGGGCAGCTGCAGAGCAGGGGAGGGTTGTGTGTTACCTGTTGCTTTAGGCTCCTCACTTTCCAGTTCCTTCAAACATTTCCCTCATAAACCAGCACTTTGGCCATGGAATTAACCACTGAGGTTGTTCAGCAGTGCTCCTGTCCCTTCCCAGCTGCCTTTCCTTGGCCAAGCAGCAGGTAGCAGAGTGCTGTGTAATTCCACAAGCCCTGCTGATGGGTCTTCCTATGACAATTTGCAATTTTCTCCTTATCAACCACATCCTCTCATGCTGCTGCTTGGATGGCAAAGTGGGGCAAATTTCAGGGGGGTCTCTTTTAGTCCCTTTTGTTATTCTTTTTTACGGAGCTTATTGAGGGAATGACTCTGTGTTTTCTAGGGGAGAAAAACTGACACACCTCCAGCCCTGATGTTCAGTTTGCATTTTGTAAATCAACTGCTCAAGGGAAATAGGAGCAATTCCTCAGCCTGGGTCTGACGTGGTTGTTTTGGGGCCACACTGCTGATGCTGTTAGAGGAACATTTTCGAGTCAGACACGAGTCAGCCCTGCCACGGTGAGTGTTCTTACACCTGGCTCAGTCCCAAGAAACTGTCAACATTTCTAGTTTGTCGTGGGGTTGTTAACTCACTTCTCTGTGTCTGCTTTTCTCTCTCCACCACCACGTCCCACACTCGCTGTGTTCTGCCTTCACACCTCGTCTCGTCCTGCATCTCCTGCCACAGTCCTTTATCCCTGCAGCCCAGAAGTTTGTCTCACCACTCACTTCCATATTTTGCTCTGCTGCCGCTTTGCTGAGGCTGTTTCTGGGCGGCTGACATAATCCTCCTCGTCCCTTTAAAGTGAATTTGGAGCCTGGATAGAAACCTCCATTAGAGTTCTGTAGTTGGCTTTTCTACCTTAGCTAAAATTAGTCTAACCCTTGAGGAGCTCGTGTTGGCTTCTTAGGAGAGAGCCTTCATCCATCAGAGCTCTGAACTGAGAGTCATCCTCCAATGAGTTTCCAGCTCTTACTTACATTCTGGCTCCAGACACCTTAATTTAAAGAGGTACTTTAGCAACTGGCAGTGCTTTTGGCACAATATGTCAGGGACTGACTTGTTTTTCACGAGTGTGAATGGCCCCACAGTGACCATCACTGCTCCAACACCTCAGTGCAGGAAATGAACAGTGCTGGCCTGAATCTAGCCAGCATTTGGACCAAAATCTGTTCTTTGCCCCCGGTATTCTTGACCCTGACATGGATCCAGTGGTACAAAGCCTGCTCCTGCAGGGAGGCTGCTGCCAGTCCATCAGTCACTGTGAGAGGGCTGAAGTGCCAAACTGTACCTGGTGCAGTTCTGAGAACAGAACTCGTTTTGCCTGGTGAAGCTCACATGCTGAAAAATGACAAATCATGTTTATTTTCACAATGTCAAACGATGCCTTTTTCCTGCATCTGAGCTATTGGGATCAAGTTTCCCTTAAGGGGTAGTTTGGTTTTTATCCATTTCCCTTGCTTTGGTAAGCCATCAGTTCTCCCTCATTAGGGTGGTGATCAACCAAGGCTCCATGGCTTCACCTTTCAGGATCACAGCACATCTACACCTCCTGCCCCATGGCTTGGCATTTCCTGGGGCTGGAATTCGAGGATACGGACATTGATGTCTCTTCAAAGTCTCTACTGAGTTTATGATCTGAGTCACTCTCGTGGTCACCTCTGGGGTGCTTCCTGAGCTACCTGAAACAAAAGCAGTGCAATGTGTGATGCTTAATCCTCTCTTTATTTCTGCCACTTCAACGTTCACACAACCTCCAGCTGTTGCCTTCTTATTCTTAATTTATACTTTTAGACCCTCTTAAACTGCCATTTCTCCCCCATTTTCTGAAACATTTTCATTTCACACCAGGCAAGGTTTTGCAGCTGGCATACAGCAGTCTAAAATTTAAGAAACAACCCTCCAGAGCAAGGACCTGGGAAATCCTTGGGGATGTTTGGGGTAACACACACAGGGTGTCTTCTTCTCTAATGGAAAAACCTTCCACATCTAACCAGCAAGAAAAAATATTCACATTATTAACGGTTCATACTATTGATACATTTTTAATAAGGTGATGGTCGATATTATTGGTGGAATCAGTATTGAGAATTGATTACTGATGCTTCTGATTATTGATGGTGAGGTCTCTTGGGATAGCAGGAGCTTGCAAGGCACTAAATAATTACCTCTCTGCATTAATTGTCTGCTCCAATAGCAGGGAATGTCTCTAACCTGCCATCTAGAGCTGAACGTTTTTTACAAATTTTCTTTTGGCTCATTCACACATTGCAAAGTTAGGGTTTTTTAATGAAAAAAGCATGAGGTTTACACTGGAGAGTAGTGATATAGGACCTTGCTAGTGAATTGATTAGGAATGTGCAGGATATTTGGGCACTCCTGGAATCTTGTAGTGATTGCACATCTCTTCAGTCCCTGGAGATTCGTCGTAAGATGACGGCAATCAGAAAAATAGTTGGCTATTGAAGAAGCCATAGGGAAATCACACTCCATAAATCATCTTAGTTGAAAGGAATGCTCGTAGTGTGTCTGTCTTTGGAATGCAGTGACCTTGAGTTGGATCACCATGCGTTTTGGAGCACACAAATGAGTCTTCCTGGTCTCTCTGCCAGCTTGTTGAGTTATACATAGAAGCGAAGCCTCTAGAGATTGATCATGCACAATCAGTGATGCGGGACAGAAACAAGGCAGATGACAACAGGGGATCTAAAGGTTGGGAGAAAGGGGTGGAGCTGCCAAACCCTGCTGATGGCTGGATTTGGGAAATGCAAGGCAAAGGTTTCAGCAATCATCTGCATGATATAGCAGTGCAAAAGGCACTCCACCAGGAGAGATTAGTGCTGCCCGTGCTGCTGAGCTGAATACCCAGGGCTGATGTCTAACCTTGGGAACAAACAGCAGAGCTGCTGGAGAGACTGAGCAGCTTCCAGTGGGAAAAAAAAATCAAAGGAACAAAAGTATTCTGCCAATATTAAATCCTGGAAGGGAGTATAAAGGCAGGATTTAAACTTGAATTAGAGTTACTACTGCCTCGTTATTCCTGATTCCCAGCAGTGCAACCAGAAAGGTGCTGCACTTCTGTGAAGGAATGCTGAGAGCAAAAAAGAGCAAAAGAGCAGAAAAGGAGCAAAGGGGCACTTTAGGGCAGAGTGTGGAGGAATGGGAGGCAGTTCACAGAGGATGAGGAAAAGAAGCTTGGAAGAAAGAGGGAGGAAGAGAAAGCTGAGGAGGAGATGAGAAGGGTGGGCAGGGGGTGGCTGGGGGTGAGCGAGGGGCCTGGGAGGAGAGCAGGGGCTGGGCTGATTGTAGGGGCCTGTGGAGAGGTGAACCAGATGGTGAGCCAGGTTCTCCCTGAGCAGCCCTGCCTGTATCCCATCCCATCCCAGCCTGTATCCCATCCCATCCCAGCCTGTATCCCATCCCAGCCCTGCCTGTATCCCATCCCATTCCAGCCTGTATCCCAGCCCTGCCTGCATTCCAGCCCTGCCTGGCTGAGGAGTCAGTGCTCCCTCCTGCCAGAAAGGCAAAGGCATGCACAGCCACTGCCTGGTGAAAATTAAAAGCCTTAAACTTTCAAATTCCCAGGACTGATTTAAATTATTACTGCTAACAAATGACCTAATACATAAAAATGCAGATGGCTACCAAATAGATCTGTTCAAATGAACACATGCAGAAGAGATTCCATTTGGCTCCTGCACCTGAAACTTCCTATTTCCTCATGCAAACTAAGCAGTGACAAATAAAAACGAGGCTGCAAAACCAGCATGACCTCTTTAAGCTTTAATTATTCATGAGAACTGTTTTCTTCTCTGCTGAGATTCAGAGCAACACATTTAAGCGGGTTCCTCTCAGGTTTATGGGAGACGTACGTTCCTTGTTACACCAGCTAATAAATGCAACTAAACACAATGACCCAACAATATTTGTAGAAACAGCATTTGGGAAAATGTGTTTAATGAATCAGAAGAGCCTTAATCTAGTCAGTCTTGAAAAGCAAAACATATCATGCAAAATTACAATGCACCAAAGCACAGACTCATAAATATTTCATTGTTGAGGTTTCTGAGTTTACTTTCGGTATTTCAGGATTGTGTTTTACTATGAAATGTCTCTACCTGCACTGGGGAAGGACACTGGTGGTGGGAGCTTTGAGCAATCCAATTTAGAATCTCAGAATTTGCTTTAAATAATGTATTTGAGAGCCTCAGCCCTTACCATCATCAGGCACATCTGCCATTAGAACCAGAAGTGCTCATTGTCTTCTGCTGTCCTGGGATGGCATGGAAGCAGCTGGGAGTGTTGACAGCAGGGAGGAGAACACCAAAACCTTTTCCTTTTGCTGGGAAGACTGGGCAAAGGGCAGGTCCCCCGTGCCTGGCTGTGGTGCTTGTTGTGCCACTGACTCCTTCCCTTTCATGTTTCTCCCTACCCTTGCACAACAACGTCTTGGGGACCAGATTTCCCCCAGAGTTTTGGAAGCAGGGGAGGACCAGTCTGTCACCCCTTTGGTGACACCTCCTGCCAGGTCCACATCAGGAGTCAGGCAGCTGCTCCGACTGCCCGGGAACTCTGCCATGCCCAGGGGGAGATTTCCAGCTCCTTTCCCCTTCACACACCTCATCTGGCATGATGCAGAGCTGACAGCTCCTCATTCCCACCTAAGTGCAGCCTCCCCTTCCTCCTGAGCAGCCTGGGTGGGCAGTTTGGGGCTCCTCAGGCTGAGTGTCCCCGGGGCAGTGTCCCAGCCACGGCCCTGGCAGACGGGCAGAGGCAGCCAAAGGGCAGCTTTCCAAATCCTGCTCAACGGGGCCGTGCTCTGGTACTTACTCAATCTTTACAACTCAGTGATATGCTGCCAATATATATTTTTGCCAAGGAGACAAAAATACGTCTCTTCTTCCTACTCCCTCAGCCTATGAGAAATCTCAGTTGTGTGCGCGAAGAGACGCTCTGTGTGTGTGTGTGTATATTTAGAGGGGGGAAAAATAGAGTTTCTGTTAACTTATTTTCCAGTTGAAAGTCTGCCTTGTAGCCAGGGAAGCACTGTTTTCATTGGTTATAACTTTGGGCAAAAAAAAAGCCTTACTTTGTGCTGAGCAGAAATGGCAGTGAGGGAACTGGGAGCAAACCCTTTGACTTCTCCATGGCTCGTGTTCTCTGCTCAAGGATGGATGCCTGATGGCTTATTTATCATTTGGGGAGGTAGGGGTCAAACAGCCCTGTATGAGCAAAGTTGCCTAAAAACGGGCAAAGAAGAGAGACATGATCCTTGTGGAGTGGTGGTGTTCAACTCCCCAAAGACCAGAGAGGTTCCAGGTATTTCACATGTTAATTAAGACTCTTCCACCCAGCCACGGTTTGGAATTTTAGCTTTGCTTTCTGAATGGTTGGAGTCCTTTAAAACCACCTGGTACAAAAAAGAGGGACTGGGGCCTTTTTCTAAGCTTCCCAGTAACTTCCAAAAAGGTGTGTTCCTTTTGCCTCCTCCCTTTCCCCCCAGACCTTGCATGACTTCAAGGCATCAAATGTTAATGAAAGTTTGCCAGGCTTCAAAGGCTGTGAAATGGAAGTTAAAAATCCTGCACTATAGGATGGCTCTAAAAATACTCAGTCATGTTGAAACATCACCCAGGCTCCAGCAGCTCTCCTGCACCCAGCAGGATGCAGCAGGGCTTTCTCTCTCCCAAATAAGCTCTGGACAAAGTTTGCCCAGTGACTGTGGATTACTTCTGCTCTACAGACTGGAATCACCGGGTTATGGCCAGCAAATACCTGCTGGAGAGTGAGGATGTGCCACGTCACTGAGCTCTGCTGCCAGGGCAGGATGGGCTGTGCACTCCTGCCCTGCTGGCTCCAGCCAGAGGGCTCAGACATGTGATGCCTGTAGGCGAGTCCGTGGATGGCTGGGACAAGGAATTCTGCCAATCTGTATATTCTAGAACATGTGGGTTTATTGCAGGGGTTGTGGATAAAAGGGCCCTGCCTTCAGCCACCAGCCTGGGCTGAAGGGAAGTCCCAAAGAGAGAGGGAGAAAGAACAGCAGGTGAGAGCTGAGAGAGAAGGGAGGAGAGAGCAAAGGGCAGGGGGAAGACAGCAGGAGAGAGCAAGAGTAGGGGGAAGAGGAAGGGGAAGAGCAGGAGGTCCTTGTTACAATCCATTATATCTCCTTTCGTGATGAATATTCTAATTTTCAGTGACCAACCAACACAAGACACAAAATCCTATAGAATCTACATACAGCCTATAAGAACTACTATATCACCATACTGTGTTATGTTTTAAACTCTAAAAACTACTCTTTAAACTTCTGTTTTGCTACATTGACCTTTGGGTCCCTTAGCCAGCAGAAAGGGTTCTGCTCAATCCAAAGGGATTCTCCTTCAGCTGGCTAGACTGTTGTTTTCAGGTTCTATAGTAACTAAGACTCAGTATCCTACAACTCAAAGTCAGCTTTCATTTCTATCCCGATTATAAGTTTCATATTTTCAGAATCTTTTGCTAAGCAATCATATTGATAAGGTTTCCCTGATCCATCTTCCCCAACAGATGCCCATCCCTGAGGATGAGCACAGCCCCAAACGCAGCCCCGTGGCTTGTGAAGGGAAGGTCTGACATCAGCTGGCTCACCATGAGGGTCCAGCTCCTGAGCTCCGCTCCTCAGTGTCATTTGTTGTCCAGGGTGCTGGAGTTTGCAGGCTGAGCTTTGACTTTTTGGGCACAGCATCATCCAAAGCGCTCTGCAGAGCTGCTCCTGCAGCTTCTGGGGTAGGAGAGCTGAGCCCTCACGAGACAGCAGTGCTTTTCTGCAGCAGCTCCCCAGAATCCTACCCCACATATCTTGCTAACCTGCAAATGCTGGATACACCAGGGGCTCCTTCATGGACTTCAGGGGGCTCCAGCAGGGATAGTGCCATCCCCTTGTGCTTTAAATGTGTTTCTTCTTGGATTTGTTTCTTTCTAACAGCATTCTCACTCGTGAGAACCTGGGAGCTGCTTTCCCCACACCACAACCTGCTTTTCCTTCTCAGAGGAGCACAGAGTCCTCTCTCCCGGTGAAGGAAAGGAGAAGCCTGAGCACCATGACTTGGATGGAGCTTTGAAGCCCAATCCCAACACCGTGCCTGAGCCTTTCCCACCCCAGGAGGAGCCACAGGGGCTGTGACAGCTGAGTCACACAGCACCATGAGCCCCAGCTCCTGGGGGACAGCACTTTGCCTTTGGCCTCCAGTGCCTCCAAACCACAGCTCAGACCTCAGCAAGATGTCTGGACCCCAGCCCCTGGCTGTCCCCTCGTGAGCCATGCCCAGGAGGGGACAAGGGACACTCGGAGTGTGTCCCAAGCCTACAGTGCCAGATCCAAGGTGGGGTGTGTGGCCCAGCTGTGTGCAGAGAGTTTGGTGTCCCCAGGCCTGGCCAAGCTCCAGCCCTGTGTGAACACATTGCACAGCCTCAAATTGCTATTTTTGAGCCAGTCACTAGAAATAATTCATGTATGTGCAAGTTAAAATTCTGCTTAAAAATTACCCTCTGCCTCAGAAACTTAAAACCTGAGACGTCTACAGAAGCAGATGCTGAATTTTTGTTTACAAGATTGTTTTTTTTTCCCAGCTGTTATGGTAAGCTTAGAACCTCATCCTGCATTTCTTCACTTTAAGGATCTTTTCTCATTCAAATATCTCCAATTTTAGTCGTGGCAGGAGCAGGGGCACTTGTAAATGTTGTGAAGAATCTGCCTCTTTTACTGGACTTGATAAAGTCTTGCACCAATCATGGAGATCCATGATATTTCTTAAAGCAAAAATTCAAGTAATAAACATTCAACTTTAAAGGACTTAAAACCAAATTTCTGCATGTGTTATTCATTTATTTGATGAACCAAGGTTTTGGAGAGCTCAAGGTGTAGGTTTGTGTGTGTTAACTGTGAGCAACAGTGCAAAAGGAAAATGCTTTTTCATCCATATGAGCTTCTGTAAAGTGTGTTCTATTCTTAGGAGAGTAAACATAACACACACACACAAAAATATGTAATCATTTAAACCTTGCAGGAAAAGAGGCAGGAGTGATGGGAACCTCTGAAGTGATAAATGTATGAATTTATTCCACTGCCACTGTGGGGTTTTAAATTAGTTTTATTTTTCTTTTATTTCTTCTTGTTGACAAGCAGGGCTGCACGGCTCTGCAGATCTAATGTTTACAGATAAGGAAATATTGAAGGTCAAAAATTCTATTCTTAGTTATTCTTGTATAAGGTAATCTCCTTGTGCTGGTGACAATGCAGAGTGATCTCATGTCTCCATGGGTACCTGAATCATGCCTGTCTAACAGCAACATTCTCCATCCTCTGAAGTTCTTACGTAGAAAACCCAAAGATATCTCCAAGAGAAGCTTCATGTGTGATGCAAATGATGGGCTGGAGCAAACTTCCCTTTGAGACAGTGCCCTGTGCCAGCACCTCCCTCACACACAGTTGGGGTGATGAATTATTTTGCATTTGACTATGACCAGGAGGAATTTGGCCAGGAATTCAGGCTGAATCCAAGGAGTTACGAGTGCTCATTGAACGCCTGCAAATAAACACCAAAACTGATGAATCGAAAAGGGTAACTTTGTCCCTCAGACGGGTGACTCTGACCCTCACCTCAGCCAGGGGGATGAGCAGCAAACTGAGCTGAAATCCGGATTCTGGGGGATGGAGAAGTGACCCCAGCATCTGCCCAGGGCAGATCATGGCAGGGACCAGGCAGTGGGGTGAAAAGAAGGTGAAAAACAAACGTCAGAGAAACATCCATTACCTCTTGCCGTGTCTCTGTAGGTTCAGCTCAGTGCTTCAGTACCCACAGGACGGAGCTTGCCTTGACAGTCCTGTAACATCTAAAGGGAAGCAAAGAAACCAAAGAGGAAGCAAAGGGGGCCTTGGTGGTGACAGGGTGACAACTCTTGGAGTGCCAGCTCTTCTCCCTGCTGCAGCATGGAAGCTTTTGGTCTCTGCTTTGAGCCCATGGGGATGGATGAGGCCCATGGAAGACCAGCAGCAACAGCTCCTAGAGGCTGCCAGCAGGGCTGTGGATCAGGACTTCTGCCTTTTCCTACACCAACGGAAGGGACTCAAGTCTAAATCTGGGTCTTTGTGCTCACGGTCTTGGTATAAACTTCTTTCAAAGGGAAAAAATGAAACCCGAAAGAAGAAGAGCAAGAATTCTCTCTGGGAAGGAGGGATTGAGCAGTGTGAGCTGCACATTGTTCTTAACATCAGGATTCCTTTTTTACTAAACCACTTCTGACCTCAGCAGGCAGGAGAACCAGGTTGGACTTGCAGTTTCTGGGGACAGGAGAGAGGAAATCAGATAAACCAGCTCGTACCTACCACCCTGCCGTGAGTTAGGGCTCTCCTCGTGTTTCACTTTTGTACAATCAATTTGCAGAATAAAAGCCTTTCTTCTACACGGCCAAGGGGTCTAATTGAACCCTGTAATAAATGGCCTGACTAACAATGGGCCAAACTCAGCTTGGATGTTGTTCTAGTTAATTAAGAAGAGTAGCATCGGGGCGAAATTTGGCAAGGAGTGTGAAGTGACTGCCTTCAGAGGCAGGGAAGAAAAACCCTTGCTTAGCTCGCTGCATCCAGCCCTTCAAATGCAAATTAACCTGTCAACATCTGCCTGCAGCCACCACAGGACAGCTGCAAAAAGGAGCTCCCCGCACCCAAAAGAAGGGCTGGAAATGTTTAGTTCCAAACAGCTATTTTCTCCAATAATTTCTAGTAAATAAGAATACATTTAAAGTGGTAAACGGAGCATCTGCTGCACGAAATGAATGGAGGACAGCATGTGAAAAGAAACATATGTCAAGTATGCACTTCAGATGCATTGACTACTTGCCTCCAAAACAAGAGAGAATTTAAACAGATTTGCAGCAAACACACACAAAAAAAAAAAAAAAAAAAAAAAAAAAAAAAAAAAAAAAAAAAAAAGAAAAAAGAAAAGAAAAGAAAAAAAAAAGGCGCCTCTGGAACCCGAAGAAAAGCCTGGAATAACAGAGTTCAGCCTGGCCATACCTTGCCTTGTTGGATTTCAGCTGCTGCCTGGCTTCTTTTCCTCAGGCACCTGTCAGGAATGCCAAGCCCAGGTGGCTTTTGTTTGGAGCAAACAATGTCCCTTCACCAGCACACTGAAAACCCCAGAAACCGAGTCACTGCTGCAGCCCAAGCCTACCAGATCTGCTCCAGTGCAGGGAAGACAGAAAAATACCCGTGTGCCTTTTACCAAGTGCCTTGTTTGCAGAGCAGGGGAGGGTGAACTCCTGCCCGGGACGTGCTCAGGCACTGGGAGAACACTGCTGGTGACTCAAACTCTGCCTTCGGTACCCTGCAACTCAGGGAAATTGCATTTCAGTGCTTCCTTGAGCCCCTTATCCCCAGAGAAAATCTCTGCTGCCTTAACTGAAGCTCTTACTTACAAGACAAGCACAGGTAAGGAGGAGGAGAGGTTGGATTGCTGCTCCAAAGGGTGAAACTCTTCTTTGCATGTGGGAATATTTTTCAGTAGAACAGGGCATAGGATAAATGGATAAACTCTGGTGTCCCTTTTTTTTTTTTTTTTTTTTTTTTTTTTTTTGGTCAGGGGAATAATCTCTGTTCCAAAGCTGGGAGAGGTGTTCTGTCTTTCTGGCTTGTCTGTCTGCTGAGGGTTTGGTTCTGCAGCCATCTCCTGTGGTCCCCTCGGCTGGGAGAGGAAACAAGCCACGAGCAGCTTCTGCAGAAACTGCTTTGCTATGATAATGGGGTGTAATTAAACGGGACTCAAAAAAACCCCAGAGTTATAAAAACCCATGGCTTGTAGCAACACTTTTACTCATCTGTGGTTTTCAGGCTGAATCAGGGCTAAGCAAAGAGATAATGAGAGAAAGATCTTTGACTCAGTTGATGGCATTGGTCCTGTTCACCTCAGCACGTTGCAGCATCTTAATAACACAATCAAGCAGAAAAAAAAAAAAAAAAAAAGAGAAAACCCTCTGGAAGATCCAGAAGCCTGCTGGCTCTCAAGGAGAACCTCAAAATGGAGGTGTCTCTTCCTGTCCCTCCTTTGCTTGGGTTCGTTCCAGTGTTTTTCCCCCCTCTGATGCTGGGAGTCACATCCCCAGGAGCGAGGAGCTGCCGCTGTGCTGGCACTGAGCTGCCAAGGCCCAGCAGTGGGGCTGGGGCTGCACCCCCTTGCCTTGCAGGGCAGCACAGAGTTGCTATTGAGTGTTTGTCCACATGGCAAGAGCAGTGGTGCTCCAAGAATTCCATTTCCACGGTGCCCCTGAGCCTTGCTTTGACATCTTCATTGTTCCGCAGAGAAATAAAAAAAAAATAATAATAATAAAAAAAAAATAATCCACGGGTAGCATAAATGCAGTGCAAAATACAGAACACCATAGGACAGGGTTACCTATTGGTTAATTTAGAAAGGAACATATCATTAAAAACGTATGAAGGTGGCTACATATTGATGCTGTATAAATATTTAAAGGGATGCCTCTTGTAAGGGCAGAGTTCCAAGCTACACCTAAAATAACGTGCGTGAAAGAAAATTAAAAGAATATTTCACCATTTGGAAGTGTTTAATCTGCCTTGGAAAGGCTTTTTATGCCCAGCTACTGAACATTAGTGTAGGAAAGGATATCAGACAGAACTCATTTTTGGTGTAATTCTACCAAAGTCAGCAGAGTTAAACTGAAGATGATTTTTCTGGCCTTTTAAATAGAGTGTAATTTTCTCCATGGGTAGTTATTAAATGCTATTGAGAGAGACTGCTGCTGCTGTTGGAAGGGCTTTCTGGAGAGGTCACTCTGTCCCATGTGAACAGCACCAGCGAAAAAACCAGGAGCTTTGTAGTTTTTACAACTTGAAGAGCTCCTGGAGGCTCTAACTCTAGCACACGTCACTGCCTGACCCAAAGCTAAGAGCACACATCTATTCTGAGCTGAGATATCCTGGCTTGACATCCCCTCCCACATCACAAGAAAATTCTGCCCGTAGAAAATCGCTTAAAATATTGGAGGGGGCATTGCAAAAGATATCTGTGTGGACATTTGGTCCATCTCTGTCAGCGAGGACATATTCCTTAAATACATTTTCTGAGGCTCAGCTGCTCAGTCTTGATATTTCGGGGCTGTTGGCTTTTTGTGTGCTTTTCACCAGCTCTCCTAAGGGCTGAGGTGGCCATTCCCTTCCTTGTTTGTTGGGACCCAGATCCCTGCAGCCTTCTCCGCGTGTGGATCAATTTGAAGGGTGTAAAAATGCCCCAAAGGCACCTCCTGCATGGATCCAAGGCTGGATAAGCCCTAGGCTAAAAGATTTCCTATTTTGAGGGGGATTGGGAAGATGTCAGGATCTCTCAAAAGGATCTGGATCTCCCTTGGAGAGGTCTGCTCCTCACATGGAGGGCTGAGCCAGGTACCCAAAGCGTGGGATTGGGCAGGAGCCAAATGGATTTTCTTCCTGCCTGCACAGCCAAAGACTCTGCCCTCCCTTGGAGAAATTAAGCTCAATCCTCAGGCAAAGCAGCAGCAAAATTTGGATCATAAATCAAGATAAATCTTGGTTTTAATGGGGGGGCAGAACCCAGAGAATTATTTAGCCATTTTACAAAAAGCCTAACATCCTCTTGGGATGAAACGGGAACACATGAGACCTCATAATTTATATATGTATTAACTTCCCACTGGTGAAATTAAAATGCAAAATAGTGTCTCTAAACAAAACTGGGAAGCTCTGTCCCCTGAGAGAATTAAAAATGAAATGGGCAAAGCATCTCCCACAGGATCTATTCTTACCCTTGTAGGGCTTTGCGCTGGATCGTAGGTATTCTCTTTCTCACAGCCACAATGCTGAGCTCCAAGAAAGGATTTGTCTGTGCAATACAGTGGAGCTCAGCAATAATTACCCATTGTGCTCTGTGATGAGCCATCCCTTTGGTTCTCCAGTAACCCGTGCACCTGGACTTTAACTAAAACCAAATAATATGCACAGAAAACATTTTTATGTAAGAGGAGGTGAACATCACTAAAAATCAGAGAGCCTTTGTATGGCATGCCAAACTGCTGAAGCGAAAAAATGTCTTCAGTGAAAGGGCTCAGATGTGAGCATGTTTCAGTGCACAGCTCCAGGAAAAACTCTGATAATAAATGTGAGCTTGTTATCGTTGCTTTTCAGTGGGAAGTAAAGCCGGAAGCAGGGTCGTGCTGGCTAATTGAAGCTTACATTTCCATTCAAGCACTGCATTTTAATTATAAACTGGTGACACAAGTGTCACTTAGTTCCTACCCCGTTTTAAGTGTGCACGCGTATAAAAAATATTTTCGGTTATTAATTTATTCTTGTGATCATATTCATTATCCTGCATTATGTCTACCAGACACGTGTCTAATGACATGTTTGATACATGCTAATTCTTATGCCTCTTTTTAATACAGAGCTTACACAGACATTTTAGGCTGAGCGCAGTGCCAGTTGGCCACCAAAACAGGTGCACATTAATGCTATAAAATCAGCATTAGGAGCTGTGTACCCATATTCTGGCCAGCTGCAAGCACTTGCTCAGCCCTCCTGGGGCACAGCAGTCATGCCAGAAAATGGGATAACCTGTGGGAGTAGCTGCATCCAGTGCTGATGCCTGGAGATGCTGATGGTGAGGTCCAGCTGCCCAGGTCTGGCCCTGATCCTGGAAGCAGGATCCAGCTCTGGTGTGTGAGCTGAGCGTGCTGGCTCTTTGTGTGGCCAAAGCCCCGGGTTAATGCTTAAAATTCAGGTGGAAAATTTCTGGCCTGGCTTTTCCTTCCCTATGGGGTTTTTGTGCTGTGCCCAAAGAATGTCTCCGGCTCGAATGCTGCCATTTATACACAGAAATTAAAATAAAACGAGCAAAAAGGTCACTGGGAAATGGCTACCAAGAGACACCGAGTAAGTCATTAAAAAATCAGACCAGGAGCACCAGTGAAAACAAGGGAAATATCCCTAGAAAGCAAATTGTGAAGGTAAACCACTTTCAAAGGCATGGGATGGAACAGGATAGCTGTGGCTTTCCCCTCTTCATTTGCTACCAAACCATAAAGAGGGTTCTGTTTTAATAAGCAACAACCGTAGCGGGACGCTGCAAATGAATTGTTCGAAGGGCTATAATTAGAAGTGGTGCTGTGAACACCACTCCTAAATGCCACATGGTTTATTTCAGGCCTTGCATCTTTAAGGATCTCAAAGCACCTTGGAACCGTCGGCGTTTGTCAGCGCTAAAGGCAAAGGACAAGAGCACAGCCAAAGGTGCAGAGCAAAGGAGAAACTCTTCCCATCCTCTGGAGCAAAGCACGGGGTGTTTAATCTCACAGCCAGCACATATTGGCACTGTCTTGGATAAATATCTTTTTGAACTACCAAGTAAGTTTAAAAAAATGAAATCTGGTTGACTCTCAGCGCAATGCAAGCTCGGAGAGAGGTCGGAAGCCTCAGCCTTTGGAAAATCTGCTCGCTGCCTCGGAGCACATTTTGTCGACAGACAAAAATGTGTTTTCACAGTGGGCAGAGCTGAGGGGATGTGCCCCAGCTCTGATCCAAACACAAGGTGGGAACGTTCAAGCAGCTCCAAGCACGAGCCAAGAAACTCAGCCTCTTGCTACGATCATTGGCTTGGGTTCAGTGTGTGCAGAGGGGCTTTTGGACTGGAGCTGTCTGTGTCCTACTGCTCCATCTGGAAGGGGTCAGTCTGTCTGCAAAGAGCACTCTGGTGACCCCCAAATTGCTGTGATGGCAGATAACTGAGCCCCTGCTGAGTGGCAGAAGGATGAGGGTGAGGACCCAACTGGTTTGGGTTAGCAACTCAGTTGTAAGAAACATTTCCTAAATGTTACTGAGCTTCCAGATTTATTAATTGATGTTTTATCATGGTTAGGAGAGCTCTGCTTGATACTGACATTTTCCAAAAGTTCCCCTAATAAAACCCAGTTGAAATATTGTTATTATTGTTAATACTGTTCCTGACCTCCAACTGTACAGGATAAACTGCCTTCAGTCAGGTGTACATCAGGTGGCAGAGTGGGAACAGGAGATGTGAAATCTGGGAGGAAGCAGAGTCTGGAGCTCTCCCTCTGCAATGGAAATCAAATTCCTGAAGTTTTGATAGTTCACAGTTGCCTGCAAATCACCTTCCCACACTCAGCAGAGCCATATCTGGAGTTTAACAACCCATTTTGGGCTATTGGCTTCACTGGCTCCAGTAACACGGCTGTGTTCACTGAATTTCAGGGATTCAACCCTGTTCACAATCCCCGTGGATGAAAATGTGATGTGACACAATGCAACTTGCTGTTTCATCATCTGGCTAAAACCAATCTAACACACAAAGAAACCAAGTCTAGCGAATTTTGCATGAAAATATATGCATTATGTAAAGGAGCACTGCTATGGTTTACTTGAATTTAGAATATCCACTGGACAAAGACGATTAAAGCCCACTACTGCCATTAGTGAGTCATGCACGGAGGAGTATCACAAACTTTCATATCTGGATATACCTTTGAAAGCTCAGCCTAAATAGTCACAAGGTCTTCCAGCACTGAGAGTTTGTTATTTCATTTGCTTGCAGGCAGTGGAATGCTGAGGGCTGAGCTCTAAAAAACCCCAACAGCATGACAATTCTTCCAACAAAACCATCCAGAGCCTTGCTATCAGCTATCACTGATAGCCAGCGAGCTGTGAGATAGGTGTGCACAGCTCTGATAGGTATTTGCAATAAGTTATAGTTTAGATTTGATTACATTTAGGCAATGTTCCTCTGGCAAGATCCTATTTCAAGTCATAATTGTGACATGCCACGGTTCCTTTTTAATGCCTTGCAGCACCAAGAGATAAACTGTGCCTCTGGGATGCAGGAAGACAATAACAACCCCAGTGTTATTGAATGCTATATATTTGGACAGGAGAAAACATCCAGTCATCCATATTCCACACAAAACTGCATCATTTAAGAAGTATAAATGGGAGGCAACTGATCTGAAACCCCGGTAGAGAATTGGCAGTGACTTAAAAATGGTTATTAACTTAATCTGAAAAAAATAAAAAAAAGCCCTGGCAGCTAAACAAGGGTGCTAATTCCTGCCTGAGCTGGGTCCCTCTCCCACTCG
The DNA here is from genome assembly GCA_014839755.1 of Sylvia borin. Lineage (NCBI taxonomy): Eukaryota > Metazoa > Chordata > Aves > Passeriformes > Sylviidae > Sylvia > Sylvia borin. Next base: position 1,153,777 of record CM025974.1, read on the forward strand.
AGCACGGGATGTTCAGCTTCTGAATATCTCAGAAACATTTGGCATTATCAAGCTAACAGGACTGGCTAAGTGAGAAACATTCAAAGGGCACAACTAAGTGGCACAATTCCAAAACAGCAATTAAAAGGCGGAATGCTTGAAAAAGAACAATATAAGAGGTTAATTTGTATCAGGGCTTGGCAATTGGTACAGGAAATACTGTAATTCCATAACGTGCTCTCCCTTCACCCATCTCTTCCTATCCTGACTGTGTGTTTATAATCCATCATTCCTTCACGGATTGTATTTGACAAGAAATGACTCAATTCTATTGAAGAAGAATTTACAGGGTTATTTGTTAAGTAGGCAAGAACCTGGATAAATCCTGGGAAACAAGTAAAACAGGTAGAGAAAAAGAGAAGCCAGATTATACCTTTGGACAAGTAAGTGATTACATGTTTTTCATGGGCAGGATGGCACAGAGATGGTCAAGAGTTAAGGAGAGAATTTAAAAAAAATCTTAAATTTCTACCCAGGGCAGCATCTACTCATTTTTGAAAGAAGGACACGTACGCTGTCATTGAAGAGCTCATTTCAAAGGCATCTCTTTAGCAGAAGGAAGGTTACAACATTTCGGCAAGGGGAGGAAAAAAGAGGAAGAGAACAAAGATGTTTGAGCTGACAGGATGCCACGGGAAGGAGGAGAACGAGGGGCTGGACTATCTGCCAGGCTAAATCAGGAACTGCTTCAACGCTTCCACTGCATTGGACTCCCAGCATGCAACAACTGGCAAAAATGCCCCCAGATCTGAAGGGAAATCTAGCTAAGTCTGTCTAGGCTGGGCTATCCATCCTGCAGGCAGCTTGCCCGGAGGCTTGCTATTTTGAGATAGTAGAGAGGCCACTTGTCATTAATATTATGATAAATCTCAATAGAGAGAGAGAGCCTCAAATGTCGCTGTGGTCCCCAGCACCTCTGTGTGCCCCTTGAAAGAGTCACAGCCACAATGAAAGAAAAAAACACAAACTGAAGGCCAGGAAAGAGCCACCTTCCACGTCAAAATGTTGAAGATAAAATGAACTGATGTGCTTTGGGAGCGGAGACAAATAACTATAAGGGAAAGAACTATCTGGGAGTAGAAGAGGGAGGATAAAATATATTGCAATTTAACTGATCAAAACACACTGAAAAAGTGAGAGGCTTCAGAAAAAGGCAGGAAAAAAAAATGAAGTCCTGCCCAGCACTGGTGCTGTCTGCTGCAAACACCCTTTTGTTCTGAAGTCATAAATGTGTATCAGCCTCTCAGACATATGGGCAGTTGTGCATTTATCCTGTTTATTTTACTACTCCTGTGCATCCTGCCTTGCCATCTGTTGGGAAGAATTTGGATGCCGAACCATAAATCTGAGACATAATAAATAGCAGTAAACAGAAATCTAAAATGAAGATAAGCACCAAGTAATGTTTGGAAGCGGGACCGGTTTTTCAGTTTGATAGTTTGATTTATTTCCTGAGATGAGCCTTGGCTCAGAAAAGAAGGACCAGCAGGAAAAGGTCCAATTGAAGGGACAAATCCGCCATCCCTTCTCTTATATTGGCCTCATATTGGCATAACTCCACCGCCTTCCTAGAAAGCAGTTAACTTTCCGTAGGTGGAGAGAATCAGACTTAATCCTGTCCCTCAAGGAAGACATGCTTAAACACCAAATATTGCATGTATAAAACATAAGTTGCAAGCAAAACGCTTCAAACGCAGTTAAAGCCGTGTTCATGCATCTTCCCCGAGCTGGGCAGCCCTCTCCCTGTGTCCCAGTTTTCTCCACATCTCCCTTTCCATTTTATTATTAGAATGAGAGGAAAGTGGGTGGAAAGGAAGCACAGTTACCCCTCTTAGTCAGGGGCAGGAAGATGAAGTGACTGGCCCCAGATCAAGCAGAAAACCTATAAAAGCCCAGAGCCACAAGCTCTCATCATCATCCTCCTCCTCCTTCCTCCCCATTTGCAGTTTGGGGAGACAGAAATTCTACAGAAATTGCTGCTCTTTAATGCATAAACCACAGAGACACCAACTAAATACCTGGGAGCTGAGAGGTGTTAATAACAGACTTCAGATTACACTCAGTACCTAAGTACTCCTACCTCCTCAAAGGAATTAGAGATGAGATGAAAGCACTTGCTTCCCTTCCTAATATTTGTTCTTTTTTTCCCCTCTCTTTCTGGAAGAATACACAAGACTACAGGATGGAGACATCAGGTACCCTCCCATTCTCCCTGAGATTTTTTATGAGGTGTTTTTGCACCTGGCAGGACCGACTGAAGCTACAGGTGGGACAGGATGACCTGAGCAGAGGTGACACTGTGTGACCCAGCAAACGGGACAGGATGTACTGGAGGAATAATCACTGTTGAAATTTCACAGGAGCAAAAAACCCACAATGTTGTATTGACTTGTTTTACCAGTTTATGCTGGTGAGGGTCAGCAGAGCTGTCAGAAGGCAGGGCAAAGGAGCAATAAAAGCCCATGGCAGAAGGTCAGTTAAAGGTAACAGCTGCTGGACGAAGCCCAAAGACTGCATCACATCATTGCAAAGGTCCCCACAAACCCCAAAATGAGTTACTATGGCTCTGACAGATCCTACCACAAATGCCATCTGTCAAGTCCTCAGAACATGCAGCGTAACTATACACAGAATAAAACAGTGACTGCAGCACAACACAGCCACGAGGATCCTGTTTGTACAACCCAACGCCTCCCTGACTCTTCACAAAACATTCCTGAAGCCCCCCCAGAACAACCCTGAAATCGAGGTGGGGTTAATATTCTCCCCATTGCATCCTGCACAGTAGAAAGAGCTTTACTGCTGGATTACAAATGTGCTTTCACTGGTTTGCAGCCTTCGGGGAGCATCTCTAATACACAGAGTCTTTGGGGTCTAAGTTTTGCACTGGGATATCTGAGAAAAAACCAAAACCTGAATTCATGCAGCCTGATAGCTCCCTACTGGTATAGAGTAGATCGAGTTCAAGGAAGCAAATTAATTCATTAAAGTGACATATATTCAGTCAATTAGCCTCAGATCCCTGTTTCATAGAGCAGGGAAGAATGGATGTTTTGTGTCATCAATAAGATCATTTGAGAGCCTCTGTAGAAATGTTCAAAGAGGTGCATTGAGGAGACACATGCTTTTTTTTTTTTTTTTTTCATTTGAGAATAGATAATACCTTAACCCATCCTCTGCTGACAGGTCCTCCAGCACCAAATCTCTCAGTCTTTTAAAGTATTTTATACCATGGGCAATACTTTGAAGGGATTGAACTCTATGTCCATAAAGGCAGCTCCAAATTCAAAAACTCTAACAAATGGAATGCTCCTGAAAAAGAAAAAAAACAATTAACCTAAAAAGGCTGTTTAAAAAAAAAATCACTCCATCAATTGCCAGCAAAACTGCTCTGCTTCAGCGAGGATTGCAAAGCTGATATTAGAGTGCTAAGAATTGCTCCTAAAAACAGCGAGTAAGGCACATGGACCTTCTCAAGAGCGTGTGTTTTACCAAGGAAATAGGGATGGCATGAGCAGGATGGATGGAATGAAAGAGTGCAAGTGTGGTCTGAATCTCAGCAAAGCTCTTCACTGTTAGGTTTATGCTTGTGTTGAAAGATTCATGGGGGAAAGCTCACTCCTCAGGAGTGCAACAGTACCTATATATTGTCCTGGAAATAGGCTACAGCATCACCAAACAAGTTTTTCAGAGCAGAGAACACCCATTTGTGTGTTCTCCATTTGCAACCACTTTTCTTTCACGGTGTGAGCACGGGCTCACGTGCACAGACTGAGCAGAGCAACCACCTCATAATATGCCTGTGGACATAACCTCCGAGGCAGGTCATGTCTGATCTCAGAGTGATTTAACATTTGCTCTATGCCAAATAACACTTCTGCCACACAGCACTGGAGTGAAAAGTCTGCCTTGTATTCAGCTTATTGCAAAGTGGTGCTGCTGGAGCTTCATGGCTGTGCTTGGGGAATACTAAGGAATATTCATTCTTTTCGGATGAGCCATGAATTTGCAGTATTGATGGGTAGCAGCCTGCCTTTATTTGCTTGCCTCAAACATTGGTATAAGCATTTTTATTTTGTTTTCAGGAGTATCCATGGAAGCGGCGCGTGCGGGTGCCTCCGCTCCCGCGTTTGTGTGCATTCATCCGAGCTGGAAGACTTGCAAATAATTGTGCAAATGTGCATTTGTGCAAGTTTTTCAAATCATAAATGATTTACTCGGCCCTTCCTCCCCATTTATAAATGTTCCAGCCATGCAGCCAGGAAGGACACGTGGGCCCACGTGAACCAAACAGCCAATTGCGCCACTTGAAGAAGTAAATGGCAAACAGGGAATACTAAAAAACAGTAGACACAATGAGTTCAAAGAGATTCGTGTGCTGAAGTGTTTAATAAAATACTCTTTGAATAAATTTAAATTACAAGTACATTACTTGGTTTCCTATCTTGATGTCACAGAGCCTGCAGAGCGCTCTATTGTGAGCTGTCCTATTAACTCCAGCACGATTGTTCACCAAGATAAGCAGTTTCAGTGGATAAAGTGGTGTTTTTAACATTGTGTTTTTCCTAGGCAAATATTTTAATCAGATCCTCCTCGTGAGTAAGACTGTGAGAGGCTTAGGAAGCTGTGCTGCACATTTCCCACAGGAAATGAGGCTGCTGGGACATCAGAGTGGTTTAATCTCCCTTTCTGGGGTTAGCTTGACCACAGAATGGTTATTCACAGCACCTGCTCTGTTTGCAAGACCCTGCTCTGCACCCTGGCACCCAGAGCTTGTGACAGCCACCACAGCCCAAGTGTGGGCATGGCACAGAACAGCAGCCACCCAGAACGGGGCTGGTTTGCTGCTGCTGTGAATTTGTGGGCTGGGGTGCAGGTTTCAGGTTGATTGGCTGCACGGGGGCTCTGCCAGAAACTCCCTCTGGTGACACTTTAACTTCAGCTGCTAAGCTATTGTGGTTGTCTTGGGCCCAGAAACCCAAACCCCAGGGAGCCCTGGGCCATCTTCAGAGGCTCAGCCACTTCTGTTCTGCGTGTCCACACCAGGGACAATTTCACTTTCCGACCAAAGGCAATTACCTTTGGATATAACTTAAAAATCCACGCAGAAACAGTGCAATTAGTCAAAATCCACTCAATGAACCTCCTACCTCCACCTTTGACAAACGAGCTAAAAGAGCAAAACTGGGATTAGACAGGCAAGAGTTTGACTGATGCATCATTAACTCTGCTTCTTGAGTGACTAAGCTCCATAGTAGTATCAACTACTACTGAAACATGATTTCATCCCTGCAGCTCCAAACAAAGATAATATGCTTGATCCCTAAGCTGTATCACTCCAATTACGATGCCAATTTGTTGTAAAATATTGTTTCAAAGAAAAACAGGAAAACCTTGAGGAGCACCTGATAATTGAATTATAAGGTTATCCTTTTACATCCTGTTTCAGCAATTTTGTTTGAAGTCTTGGAACTGGGGCTGCAGAACAGGTGATTGCTCAAAATCCAGCGTACAGGTTGTTTTATTGATAGAGCTGAGAAACATTTTACTGGGAAATTTCAATTGACCTGAAATTAGCTCAGCAAAATGCTTTATGTATGTCAAAAGCAATTTCAGAGGCTGTTTAAGGCATTTTCAGCTTCTGCCTATTTGCGTCTCAGATTTGTCTTTTTGACATAAGAGTGAAATGGCAATAAAGACCATTAAAATAAATTGGGGAGGTTTTAACAATAATATCTCCAAAACACCAGAAGATTTCCAAAACTAGGTTTGAAGCCAGACCATTTAATCCCATATAAAAATCCATAACTGAAGTTATTTTCCTGCTCTGTATCTCCTCAGGATTGCAATATTACCTTTAGATTACTAAAAGACTCAGCCACTTCAAACCAGCGAGTCTCTGCAATGGTCAAGGGAGTGTTGTTTTAAATGAGCTTCTGGAAAAGGTTTTATTATTTTATAAAACAAAGGAATGGTTCCATGTTGAAATCCAAGTCCCATGGCATGGTTTAAAACATGAATAATTTACTGTTTCTATAGATTTTATCTTACAAAACAGAACATACTGAAAAAGGAGGAGAGAATGTAGTCTCTGCTCCCTCAGCTCTGTGAACAGATGACAGCTTTCTCAAATTGGGCATTCTTAGCACATATTTGACAACTTTAAAAATTGTAACTTTATAATTCGATTACGAGCATTTGAATTTTGAGAAGAACAGCTCCCTGGCTGTCGGATTGATGAGTCCCATGAAACGCCCCTTTTTATCCCCTAAACTGATGGGGGTTTGAGCTTCACTTGCACACAGCTCCTGGGTGCAACTGTTCAGCAAATTCCCTGGGCAGTGCCAGGAGGGCACCAGGCTGGAGCTCGGCTGCTTTACTGGGACCTGCTTCAACACTGCCCCTTCCTCACAGCTCCCCTGACTGCTCTTCACCTAAATAAAGTCGTGAGCAGGTGAAAGCGAGGCAGAAATCCCCCCAGGTTCAGTCAAAGCGGCTGCACTTCACTTCTGTGAGGGGTGTTACTGGGAGACCACCCAGAAATCCTGCCATTGGGAAGCTCAGAGATTTTTTTCCCGGAGGTGACAGGTTCCAGCCTAGCTGAACAAGCTCAGCAACTCCTGCAAGATGCAGACAAACTTATTTTCCATGAAAAACGGAGGCTGAAGGCACTTGGAACAAGCTCAGGGAAGATCACAAGATTCAGTTCAAGTGGAGGATGCTCAGCACCTCTCAAGCAAACTCAGGAGCTCTCAGATGCAAGCCCTCATTTTCCAGGTGCCATAAAAGCCCATGCTGAGTGTTAGATTTCCTTTAAGAGTCATAAAGCCAAGCATTGCTATTACCCATAAACCTTCACATTTCAATAATTCCTTCTCTCTCTAGCATCTAAAAATATTTCCTTTTCCTACAGCTCTTCTATGTGCGCCCGCTATTACTAGGCAGCAAATCCGGTATTTTAAGAGAAAAATCATGTTACACTGTAGCCTTAAATCATTAGCTAAAGGAGAAAATGAGAACAGACGTGAGAATGAGGTGTTTTCTACCACGCCACAACCTCTTCAGGGGAGAAAAAAAACAAACATCTGAACACAGCCGCGACTCCGAACCGGAGCCGGGCTCGCCTGAGCTGAGCCGTCTGTCAGCTGCAATAAAGCACAAAGCCGGGTTTGCAAAAGTTACCGTGTGCTGATGGAACGAGGTGCACAGCAGCCTGCCCAAACACATCATCCCCGTGGGGAGCGGGGCTCCTGTGCCCCCACAAACAGCTGGGCACAAGTCACAGCGTTCCTCTGCTCCCCCTTTCCCCAGGGTCCCCCTTTCCCCCAGGGTCCCCTTTTTCCCCAGGTTGTCCTTTTCCCCCAGGATCTCCCTTTTCCCCAGGATCTCCCATTTCCCCAGCATCACGGAGAGGGCCCTTGGCAGAGGGAACGGAGCAGCAGCAGTGAGGGGTCCAGAGGCACGGCCCCCGCTGCCAGCTCACGTCCCTCTCCCGGCGATGTGCCGCTTTCCCGGGGCCGGAGCCCCGCGCTCCCGGCTCATAGATGTGGCTCCTCATCAGGCCTTTTTGCCACCTGCTCTGCCAAATCCTCGCAACACCCATGTGCTTCTTTGTCCCCGCGGTTAGCGCCGCGCCTTCACTACAACTCCATTTTCCGAGCGGGAGCCACATGTTCGGCCTGTGCGGGAGCGGGGTGCTGCTGCCCGGCTCAGCCCGAAACACCCATCGTTGGGCTGTTCCTGTCCTCCAGGCTGGCCCGAGGGCTCTATCAGGGAGCCCCGAGCTCACACCGAAGCACCCGAGGGGTGGCAACACCTCCTTCAGCCGAGCTGCCGGTGTCTGTCTGAGGGCAGACTGGGAGGAACTGGAGTTCCCTCTGTCCTGCCCAGAGCTGTGCCTCAGCTCCAAAGCTCCAAAGCCCCGGGCTGGGGGGGGAGAGGTGAAGTCCCGCAGCCTGCAGGGCACCCAAAGCACCCCAAACCCCGGCCCCGGCCAGGAGCCCCCCAAAGCCCCCAAAAGCCCCGGTGGCGGAGCTCGGTGGCCCCCCTGGGCAGCGCTCCCCTGGGCAGCGCTCCGCATCCCGCCGCCGGTTCCCATGGCAATGTCGGAGATGCCGGTTGCCACGGTAACGCCATCCTCCTCCTCCTCGGCCGTGTCCGAGGCAGCGGCGGCGGCTCCGGCTCCGGCCCCGGCTCCGGCGGGGCTCAGCCCGGCTGCTCCGGCCGCTGCTGGGCTGTGCCCGCCGCTGCCCGGCGGCTCCGGGCTCTCAGCCGGGTTCCCCCCGGGGAAGTTGGTCCCCCCCATCCCCGGCGCGGCCCCGGTACCTTCGAGGCAGCAGATCCTCCAGAGCCCCGAGTGCGTGAGATCGCCCCGCGCCTTCCGCGGCGGCCCCTGCGCCTCGTCCGTCGTGATGTTGGTGCCGTTGCAGATGTGGGCGCTGGAGTAGAGCCAGTAGTCGGTACCGATGGCGATGGCCATGAGGCTGAAGGCGGCGAAGGCTCCCACCGTGGTCAGCAGCATCTGGACGCCACGGTCACACCACACCATGGTGCTTCATAGTCCCCGCACGGGCGCGGGGGGCCGCACGACACCGGCCGGCAGCCGCCGCGCCCGCGGGAGCCTCCGAGTCACGGGGCGGGGGGAACCGGGCGGGGGGAGCCGCTGCGGGGCCGGGCTCCGCCGCCGGCCGCGCCCCCGCGCACCGCCCCGGCCGCGCAGGCAGCGGGCACGGCGGAGGGAGAGGCGGGCAGCCGGGGAGGGGCGGCCCGGCCGCGGGCACCGGGGCCGCGGAGCATCGGAGCCCCGACGTGAGGAGAGAGCGGCCGCGGCGCCCGGGGCGCGCCCCCCGAGCATCGCTCCGCTCCTCCAGCGGGAGCCGGCTTCTGCCGTGCCCCATCCCGGCAAAGGATGGAGGCCGCTTGGACGGGGCTCGGAGCTACCTGGTCTAATGGAACCAGATGGGCTTTGAGGTCCCTTCCAACCCAAACCGTCCTGTCATCTATGAAATTCACGGGGGATGGAGGTGTGAGTGTGAACCGGGTTGGCTCTCCACCCTGCAGCACGCCGGGATGCTTTTTGAAGAGCAGGGAGGTCTTGCCCACTCTAGAGGTGAAAAGCTCTGCACCTTCACTGCTCTTTCTTGGGCGGGTTCTGCACACCTTCCTTCTGCTGCATGGGCTGCCCTGGAAATCACCGTGGAAACGGTGCCAAACACAGTGGGGATGAGGCAATTCCGAGAAGATGCCCACATTGCCAGGGAGCTACAGCAGAGCCATGGAGGGGATTTAGCCCTGGTTCCCTCCTGCAGCCTCACTCTGCGACTAATTACACAAGGAGGTTGTAGGCAAGTATTTGGGTTGCTGGTTTGCTCCTGTTTGGAAGGGTATGGAGACAATCCAGCACCTGAAAATATTTTCCCTTGGAAAACCAAGGGGAGAAATATCTACACCATTTTTGTCGTGCTCTCCTGTCTTCCACCCCTCACTCTCATCACCGGCAGTTGACAAGTCGGTCCTGCCTCCACCTCATGCAAGTGACAAGCCAGATGAATGGGAAGGCTTCCTGATCAGCTAATGCATTTGTGTGGAGGGAACGTGGCAGCACACCAGTTTTATGTATATGAATTAGGGAGTGGGAGGACAAGAGCTACAAACCTCGAGAAATACAGTGCTCTTGCCGAGCAGTGCGTGGATGGCTGCAGGTGCTTGTGTGACTCCAGTGCTCAGCATACCAATGCAGAGAGGCTTTTCAGCTGCTCGTCCATTTCAGAAAAAAAAAACCTGGGAGAACAAAAAAGCAAGTTCAAATTAAAAGCTGGTCTTTATGTCGCAGAGACCTCAGTGAATTGCTCAGACGTGAAGCCTATAAACATAGAACAGCTCCAAAGTCAGCTGCTTGGTTTAAAAATGTAAATGATGCTTTTCTTTTCAGTTGTGGTTTCTAGGTGTATCAGTGTCTTCGCAAAAATCCCCTTCTAAATGAATATCCCCATTAGGGATGGAAGAATGAAATCAGGTAAACTCAAAAGCAGAGCGAAACCTTGTTCCGAAAAACTCGATTGAGCATTTAAGTTTAATGAGGTTCAACAAACTCCTCATTTGAAATATATGTTTGTACCTCTGGGCTTTGGGGGTTTGGACATAGTGAGGAAATGAGATACTGAAACAGCAGGAGAGAAGCTATTTCCATAGCTTTTTAAACCTATCAAGCCTTAATTAATATTATTTATTTGTATTACGGTATTGCTGGGAGAGATGCTTATGGCTGGAGCAGAGGGAGGGGGAGGGCTGGGTGGGCTGTGCACAGAACAGGGATTCCACATGGCACCGAAACATCCTCCTCAAGCAGTCCACAGGACACAGGGAGGGCGGTGGCTGCTCTGGTGGGTTCTCAGCAGCCTCCAGGAGCAGACAGGGGACACGCAGCACCAGGGTTTCAGAGCCACCAGCCCTGCAGCAACGCTCCTATTGACTGTGCAAGGTAACAGCACATTAACAGCATTTGTTAATAAAATATCCTGCTCCTCTTCCTTCCCCTCCCATTTTTTGCAAAGAAGACATCTGTTTCTGTTTCTCCTGCCCCGAGAGAAATAACTCAGGCTCCTGAAGGGTTACAGAGCGGCATCCAAGGCAGGCAATCATTTTCTGCCCAAGCTATCTTCTTTAGTTTAAGAATGTTCTCTATTCTTTTGAAATGCATGAAGTAGATTGTGGGAGAGCTAATATTATATTCCACTACAGAAAGCTGGTGGAGTATTTTACATTGATGTCTGGCTCTAGTGATTTTCTAAGGATTTTGAATTCATTAAATCCAACCATTGAATAATCTCCATTCGTGGCGGAAGGAAGGCAAAAGTGCTTATGCTCTTCAACAGCAGAGGAGCGTGTAGTCTTTTCTTAACCACGAAATCTCTCTGACCCACTGCATGCAGCACAGGTTGCCCACCGTGTCACCTTTGATTTGCAGGCTTTGCTTATGATATAGCCTTATAAAGCCTTATAAAAGTGCCATTGGATGTAGCAGCAGAGAGCCTTGGCAGGGTGTTTTGCACTGCAGCAGCCTCCTCCGTCCTCAATCAGAATTAAGATCCAATTGTTCCAAGCTCAGACCAGAGGCAGAAGTTCAGGACAATGAGAAGAGAAAGCCCCACAGCATCTCCCTGTAATTCAGCATGACAATGTGCAAAGGACAAGAGTCCAAACCCGGGAATAATTTTTACCCTGGAGAAACAGAATCTTGAAACAGAATTGTTTTGATTCCTTGACGTTGATGTTCAAAGCTTTAAATGAAATCTTGTGCCTGTTCATTTTATTTCTGAACTGAATAACAGTTACTTTGGAGACAAAACTTTGGCTTTAACTGAATACAGTGAGAGCTGTCACTAATAAAATCCTGCCCCAGAGACACCACTGGTATCAGAAGAAAACTGCAAGATGTTACCATTTAGCATTACTGCTGCTAAGTGTCAAACATATTGAGTTTAACAGATTAGGTTTTCTTAGGGTTTTTTTAATCTATCATCTAGAAAAATAACACTAGCATTTCACTGAAAGAAACTTTTGGATATTGCTCAAGAAGAACTCAAGAGAGTTCTTTCTCAGAATGAAAATAATCAATTAAATAGGGCTTTTGATGTAGATACAGTTTAACCATCATCAAAGCCTGGAACAGATATTTCATCCTCCCCTGTTCTTTCTCAGCTTTTAGAGAAAAGCTTTTAGCATGTGAGAATGAATTTTAGCATCTAGGAATGTTCTAAAACCATAGGGAAATCTGTATCATTGGTGACTGTCATCTTCTATGGGTCTTGGTGTCTTTCCTATCAGTTTGATGCTGATATTGGAGAAATAAAATCCTTAACAACCTCCTTCCGATTATGCTGTGTATGGAGAACTGGATGTTTCATCCATTTTGTACAGTGTTGGATAATCTTTTATCCCCAGGGCAGTAGTGGGATTTGATTAAACCACACATCAGCAGCAGAGCTGCACATCTCCAGCCTGAGCACAGAACCCTGGAAGACACTGGGGTGTGGCAGAAGGTGTCAGTGGGTCAAAGGTAGGTTTAAGGAGTACTATTAAAATTGTTCCTGTAACTATATTTGTGTGCACTTTTGATCAGTTGTTGCAGGTTATTGTGATATCTACTGAACACCCTTAGGGCACCTTGGCAGAGCTGGATCCAAACGATCAATCTCGTAAATTCTGTAGTGAAACAAAGGCCGAATTCACTCATTTTTAGGGATGGCACAGAACCTGACCCACAGACCCACCTATTCCTGCTCTCATAATTCATCATAAATTGCAAAGAGATTGTGTCTTTGAGGACCCCACTCTGTGCAGAGGGTCTTCTTCCTCCAGCAAGGCTGGCAGACAAGTCATCATCACATTTCAGAGTGTTCAGTCTAGCAAAGGGTGAACTTGAGCTTCGTTTGAGGTGTTACAAGGCTGAATTCCTTTTTTAGTCCTTTCAAAGAGCATCTGGAGTGAGGGCGAAGAGTTTCAGATTGTCCTTCAGAGCTGAACAAATGGTCATCTTAAAGGAAAAATGTTGTCATTCCTTGCCACTTGAGGGACAACAGCTTGGCCTCGATTCTATTATTCCTTTTAATATATTAAATATTCTTTGGCTTAGTCATGGGAAGCAAAGCAACACAACTGCTTTCTAATAAATAAAATGTGCTCAGAAGCAACTCTGAAGCTTTCCAGATAACTGCATTTTGAGTTTGCCAGGAAGCCAGATGCTGCTATTGGAAAAGTGGCTGCTGTGGTTTGTCATCCGAGGCTAGAAATTGATACCCAAGAATGATATGATGAGACAGACTCGATGACAGTGCTGCTCTTTCTATAAATAATCTGAGGAAAACTTTTTTCATTAAAAAAAAGGAATTTTTTTTTGTTGTTAGAGACTTGCACAGCAAACCAGAAAATTAAAAAGGATAGGCATGCTGTGTTTGAATAGGGCCAACAAAAGAACATGATATAGGCAATTTATAGAAGAATATACAGCAGCTCTCACGCATTTTACACTACATAGGCTCTATTTTTCCCATAATACCAACAGTTATGAAACTCATTATCTTTTTGACAATGGAGAAATGGAATATTTTCCCTCTGCTTGCTTGATCATGTCAAATGTCAAAGCAAATTATGAGTGCTTGTCCTTCAAACACTCAGCCCTCCTGGTAAGAGACTTAATATCAACAGCATTCACATCCAGCTACACAATGAACTAATATTGCACACACCTCTCAGACCTAAAGCTCACTGGGCCTGCTGCCTGCCCTGCAATTCCACGTCTCAAATCCCACCTCTTGTCCCTGTCCCAAGCACAGGGAAATTCATTACTGTGGCAAATGGCACATGAAGAATTACCTGGAGAAGGAGTTAAATCCATGAGCAGGAGTCATTTGTGAGTTTGGAGTGTTAAAAAGGCAATGGGAGAAAGAGCAACTGGTCAACAGGAGTCTTGATTTTCATCACACTTCAAAAGGTTTGGAGAGGAGTGTCCTGACGAGACGTCTTGGGAGTTTGCAGCACAAGAAACCTGCTGAGAGGCCAGTGAAAAAAAAAAAATCATCATCTTTTCAGTGTTGGAGAAAAAGATGTGCTGAGTGAGGGTTCACCTGGACAAGGCACTGCTGGAATGACCCGGGTTCATTCTCAGGGCAGCATCCAGAGGGGAATTCTCCTTGGGAATACGGTGCAATGATTGGGAGGGTGGAGCAAGGGAAAAAAAAGAAACACCTGTGAGATTCATTCATTCCATCCATTAAGAGCCACCTGTGAGAAATAACCCTGCACCTGTTTGTGCTGTACAAACACAGCCCCAGAGCTACTCCAGGCGGCCCTAGGTGGACTGCAGCCAGACTGGGAGGTGGAATAAGGAGTGGGAAGTCCTGGTGATGGATGGCGTTTCCAAGGGCTCTCCCCGAGCCTGTGCTCATCCTGCCAGCGCTCCTGGCCACCAGCTCCTCATGTCCCCACAAACAAAGCAACATCAGTCTCTTTAATGGCCGTTAGGAAACAAATATATAAATCCTCTCTGGAGCAAATGCTCCCTCTCAGACCCAAGGGGAAGGTGCTGTAGAGCGGCGTGGCCGGAGCCACGGGAGTGTAAAAAATGAGGCAATCTGGTGGAGAGCTCATTGCCTCTGAAGCACTGCATCACCCACAGCCCCAGAGGGTGCAGGAGAATCACCCCTGGCCAGTGAGAGGGAAATTGCTGCACTCAGGCTGCTTTTTAACCTGAAGAAAAGGGGCTTTCAGCGGGAGCGTGTTAGGAGGCGGATTGAGCCAAACAGGTTTTTAGGATAAGTCTTAAATACTTAAATCAATCACGATAACTTGCTGCACCGAATTTATCTCCTAAGCTTCCTAAAGTAAATTCCTCAGATCTGTCTGAATAATTTGCAGCTGATAATGCAGCATTTGAGCAGGAAGGCTGTTGGCCACTGAAAGGATTTTCTCATTAGAATTTCAGCCGATTATTCACCAGAGAAATGGTCTTTTAGGAGCACACTCCAGAAGCTCCCTTGAAAAAGCTTTATAAACACTCAGCCTGCTAAAAAATGAAATTAGAAGGTGAAATTACAGCTAGTCATTACTTCTGAGAGGTCAGGTATAGAACAAGCAGCCAGCAGTGGGTTTATCTCTTTTTCCCATGCTCTGGTGCTTTTATTCTACACAAGACCAGGAAATCCTTTAGCATCACGTGGAACTGCAGCCTTTGGTGCTGAGCACGAGTTATCAGAAACATGCTCTTGATCAGAGGTTTGTAACAGGGGTCTGAAGACTGGTTTTCCACAGGATCAAACTTGGGAGATGGATGTTGAACCAGGAGGCTCCCGGCTGGGCTGAGCTTACCCAAACAGAGAGGCTTTAAACTTGTCCCTGACACGAATTCCTCCTTCCATTGCTCTTCTCCACTTGCAAGGCAATTGTTTCTCCAGATAGAGAAATTGTTTCTGCAGATAGAGAAATTGTTTCTCCAGATCCTGAGTGAGGGGATGTGGGAGGTGAGGAACAGAGGAACTCAAGGGGAAGTCTTGCCAAGAGGAGGAAGAGAACTTTAAAACCCAATCCCAATTCATGAGTTAACTGAGGTGGAATAAACGCTGGAAGAATCCGTTCACATCTTCCTCATTTAGCAGCTGTACATGGAGTGGCAGAAACTCCTTTCCACAGACCATTATGTGACAGAAGCAGTGAGAAGAAGAGGAAGAAAAGCTGCAGCAGTAATTACAAAACACAGTATTTTAAGTGAGCTGTAAACACAGGCAGCAGAATTCCATGAAGCCTTGCTGTCCACATTGCACTGGAACTGTAATTTGTGCTCTCGCTGCTTAAAGCCACACCAATGTCTCCATGAAGTATTTTGTTTGGGCTGAGTAAATGGTAAATGGTGTATTTATTGATTTTTATCTCTCTTCACACCTCAAATGCTGCCTGTCTGCTCAGAGCCAGGTGACAGCACACTTACTCAGCAAACACCTCCTCCGTGGCTGAGCCATAAACTCTCTGGGACAGCATTTAATCAGCATAAGGTCCCAGGGGTTTCCTCTCCTGCCTTTCTTTTTCCAAGAAGACCCGACGTTGACCCCGATGTTTTTTGGAGGAAAAAGCTGGTAGGACCAGTAACGCTTGACATCCTGTTAATGCCACGTGTAAAAATGGTTTAAACCTGGCACAGTTTAAGCTGAAGTTTCTCTACCCAACACAGTGGTTAAGTATACACCCCGCTGGTAGCACTTGTGTGTTGTGTTTGAATTCTTCCCTCATGGTGGTGTGGGGGTTTTGGGGAGTGGGGGAAGAGTTCTACTATAGACATTTATCAATAAACTCTAAAAGCAGAAAATCCTGGCAGAGGGCTTTTGTTACAGCAGCCGCTATATGAACCAAATCAAAAGCAACACCAAAGAAAAACCTCTTAAAAATGTCCAAAAAAGAATACAATTCAAAAGCACCTTGAACCAACACAGTCTTTTCTGGTCTCCATCGATAATTAGAAGAATTAAAAGAATTAGAAGAATTGGAAGAATGTGGAAGAGATTAAGAGATTCTGGTGGGGCTTCACCACCTCAGGGATGCTGGTGCTGAGCTGGCTGAGCTCCAGCAGCATTCCTGCTGGGATGGAGGGATGGAGGGAGGGATGGAGGGAGGGAGGGACGGATGGAGGGATGGAGGGATGGATGGAGGGATGGGTGGAGGGAGAGATGGAGGGAGGGATGGATGGACGGATGGATGGAGGGACGGATGGAGGGACGGATGGATGGGCTGTGCCAGGGCTCATCCCAAGGGAAGCACTGGTGTGCCATCAGCTGGAAGTGCCAATGTGGCTGGGGCTCCCTGAGGAGCAGCAGAGCCCCGTGCCCTGGTGGGGATGGGCAAACCCAGGAGGCGCCAGCCCCGAGCTCCTGCTTTGGCTTCCCCATCCTGGGTGTGGAAAGCGCAATTCCCTCCAGAGCTGATGGCACCGGGGCTACTCAAGGGCTGCCAAAGATCATCCAGGAAAGGGCAGGTGCTGCCCAAGGGAAACGCCTCATCAGCTCAAAAGGAAAGTGACTTCTGGAGAAAGACAAAGAATTGCAGCTGCCGGAGTTGTGAAAAGCCTTGACAAAATATTTAACGTGGAGGAACAGAAAACGTTTGCCAAGTGTTAGAGCCTTCCTAATGCAGGTTATTAGATGGTCACTGCCACTGCTATTAAAGGGACACTATTTTCTCAGTGATCCACGCAAAGAAGGGCAGGAACACACCTGCAGCTTTTCCATGTGCTTTTAGCTCTGCTAATGGAGAAAAAAAAATCCTCTCATGTAAGACTCAATTAAATAATTATTCAATTCAATTAATGAATGAGTAATGTCCTGGTTTGTGGTGTATCCATAAAACCTGTGAACTTGTGCATAGGAAATTCGGTAGATAAATCTCTAGAAAGTCTTTTAGGTTCATCACACATTGGTGCAGCTGTATTCTTTTTTTTTTTTTTTTTTTTGGTAGTCTATGAAGAAACTGTTAAAGAATGAGGATGAGGTTTCAAAAAGCTGAAAGGAATTCGTTTTCCACGGAGCTCCACACAACAATGGTACCATGTGAATAATTCTACTATAATTTACTTAGTAGAATGAAAAATAGCAGCAGCGATTCTGGTTGTAAATAAACCATTTTCTCATAGCAGAGAACCATTACCAGGTCAACATCTACTGTCAGGCTTCATGATTAAACCCATTAAAACTGTCGTGTTTAATTCTATTTTTCAAAGGAAAATCATGCCTTCAACAGGTGTTTTTTTTTTTTCCCCAGAAATACCCGCTTTTCTTGAAATATGTTCTTACATGGAACTTAGAAACCCAAAATATGAATATCTGATCCTTTCCCATCCTCCTCCTGCCCATTTCATCCCCACTCCTCACCCTATTCCCACTCAGGTTCTTTTCTTTTTTTTTTTTTTTTTTTTTTGCATTATTTAGGTAAACACTTCTAACATAAATGTTTTTACCTTTTTACAGGGTGGTGTTTTTTGTTTTTTTTCCACACTGCAAAGCATTCCAGCAAGATTTCTGTTAACACAATGGTTTCTAGGTAGCAATGAAAAAAGAAAAAAAAAAAGCCCACAGCATCTCTACTGCAAGAGCTGGCAGATGTTGACTTTTCCCCCATAACAGTAATGCCTCTATACATATTAAAAAAAAAAATCCATTCCAGTCTTACAAGCGTTAAAAGGGAAAATAAATAGAAGTGGCAAACACGGCACAGCGAAAATCACATGTGAGGGAGCAGAAATCCCAGTCCCCTCTCAGAGGGGACATTGCAGGGGTAATGAGAAGACGCAGAAGCTTTTCAATCTCCCGGATCAGCCCCTGATGGGCCGTGGTGGAGGCAGAAGGGGCAGCAGGGGCGGGCAGGGTTATTTAATGAGCATATCATCTGCTGTGAGACACCCACGGGCAGCCCTGCTGAGGAAAGTGCCAGAAGCCATTCCCCTTTGCTGGCAACTGATGGTGTGCCAGGGTTTGTTTTTTTTCCTCTGGTTTGGGAGGAGTGTGATGTTTTCTTTACAGTCCCTGCAGCCCCGTGCAGGTGGGGAAGGTGTCAGGGGTCCCCGAGGTGCTCAGCTGCCAACCCCAGCAGAGCTCATGGCTTTGGTGATGGGCTCCTCCAACACCATCCTCACAAAGTGATGGCTGGAACCAAGCGGGGAAAAGCCTTCCTCAGAGGGCTGGGGATGCACAGGGCTCTGCTGCGCTCCAGCCTCAGGTCAGGCAGTGGTTGGGGACAGGCTGGGGGACCACAGGGGCTCCCTCCCTCGTGGATGGGCAGCAGGGGTTGATTGCTCAACTTCTAAGCAAGCCCAGCTCAATTATTGCGTGGAAATCTGCCTGGCTGAGGATAAGAGCACAGCCAGGTCCTGGCTGCACACACACACACCCACACTCACACACACACTCTCTCCTGCCTTCTCTGCCAAGCACCTTTTTGTTCCCCCTCTCACTTTCGCAGCACCTGTCCCCACAATCTCAACCCAGGGCTGAGGACAAAATAAGGTTGGAGAGGCAAGAAAGGTCAAATGGATTCTACTCTATTGCTAAAAGCTGGGAGTAATTTGCACTGTTACAATTCCAGCAGTTGAAATAGCCAGAAAAATACATTTAATATTTTTTTTCCCCCACCTTTTTTTTCCCCCAAGACATTTTTTTCCTCAGCTGGGGAGAGCACTTAACAATGACTTCAATAGCAGAACCGAGTTTAAAGCCCAGATCTTTCCAATTCTGCTTATTCCTTTCAGCTGTTCCAATCCCCTTTATGTTCTTTCTGCATACACACATCTGTCTTCTTCAAAGCCTTAACCACCTCTGACACACCTGACCTTTCCATCCAAGCACAGTGGTTGGATGCAAAGAAAAACCCTTTACCTACAGCAAGTAACTCTTTGTTTTGCCAGTCCCATGCCTGGGAATTTTGCTGCTGCAGGAAGTGAAACAGTGAGCAGCCTTCCCCTGGCTTTTGAAAAATGGAACTGTCATTTCTTCGAGAGAAATAACAGCTTGTCTTTATTTTGTCAGACATGACTGTTAGTTATTAGAGTTGTCTTAAGAACATGCTACGAGTAGAATTAGGACAGTGTTGTCACAGAAATGTCAAGAGTTCAGAAATTAATTTGACAAGATCTGGGAGATCTCAGATATCTAATTAAACTTCCTGTGACAGTTATGTTGTGTAAATACTGGAAACCTCTTAAAAGAAAGGATCAGGTAAAACTAGTTCCATATTCAATTAATAGATGTTAGACCCATTCAACAGCCATTACTCTGATTAAATCCCTTCTGTTCATGCCAGTAAATATAATTTCATCTAATCAGGCACACAAGGTTCATCCACTTTTAACAAAAATACCCAATAAATTCATTGCATTAGGTAACACTATATTATATTTGATACCATATATATACCCACTATATTTTTTGCTGGAGTTTTTATAAACACTCTGCTCCTCCACTTAGTGAATGACAGCATGCATTGCCTTATGATAAGAGCATCTGCAGTTCTGGTTTTGAAGGTTTTAGAATAATTTCTGTTGGAAAAACATATTCCATAGATGAAGGGAGTTTAGGCTAAGAGGAATTATGGCTAATAGATTCTGACCTCAACAGGCTATAATGCAGGCTGGATTTGCACTCAGCAACACTTGCATCAAGCCCGTATCTCATAGCTGTGTTAAATCATATCAATTCATCATTTAAAGAAGCCACTACATCCATTAGTAAATTGTTTTAATAGTTAATTACCAGCGGAATGAAAAGGATGTGATTATCCCCAGCCCGAGTCTCCAGAGGCACTCTGAGCACGTGGATCACGCTACTGCTGCAACTCCCCTCCAAAGCCAGCAGCTTAATGAAACATGAGAAAACGCTTCTGAAACTAAAAGACGTCGGACCAAAGCTGGGATTTAGAGCCACCATCCTGGGCTTAGAGCATAAATGGAGCTGAGACCCAGCACAGAGCTGGCCCAAGCCCATCCCCACTCCCCCCTGGCAGCCCAGCACTGCTCTGGGTGGGTGTCTCTGCCCAGCCCAGGGATGCCTGCCAGCTGCGATGAGGCTGCTGAGCAAGTTCATCAATAGCCATTAATCCTGGAGGTGACACTGGCTGCCCACGAGCAGGGCCGGGAGGTGCAGGAGCTGCAGCTGGGGAGGTGATTAATAACCCGGCCATCAGGGGAGGGGAAAGGCACCGAGGCAGCTCCTTGCTGCCAGCCAGACCTGCAGAGTCATCCTCAGGGCAAGGCACGTGGGCTCAGCGTGGGGAACAAGGCTCAGAACAACGCTGCTCAGCGCACGGTGCTTCTGTCTGACACACAACAATACCACAAACCAGTTGCTTCCATTATTTGCTGCATTTTCTCCCGCTGATCGCTCGTCTCCCTAGCACTGGGGCTGGCTTGGGAGGAAGCCTCGTGAAGCTTTTGAAAGAAATCCCGATCATTTAAATCAATTTCCTTCCCAAAGTGCTTTCTGAAGCAAAGACGTGAAAACGATGCGTTGAATTTCAAGTTCGTTCTGTTGATAGCTGAACAATTCTTATTTTTTTTTCAATTGGCATTTTCTCTCTGCACCCTCAGCTGCTCCCAGCTCTTTTCCAGTGATGCTTCATGTTGGCATTGCTCGGCCAAAAACACTTCAGAGGGCAGTTACCTCTGCTGCTCCTTTGGGGCCAGCAGTCGCCTCTGCTTAGGTGGCCAGAGGGGAAATGTGCATCTCTCCAGCAGCATCCCCAGAGCAATGCCACAACCTTCATCACCAAACAAACCCAGTGAACCTCACCCTGCACTTCCACTGAGGGGCAGGATCAACCTGAGGGGCTGAGAAAGGAGAAGCTGCAGCCACTAAAAGGAACTGAGACTAAGAAGGAAAAAAAAAACTTAGAAAGAAGGAAGACAATTATATATATTTTTTTTAAGTTTAGAGTGAAGGGTTCTTCTCTAAAGGTCTTTCCAACGATTAAGAAAGGAAAGCCCAAACCCCCTACCAGCAGGATTTGTTCTGGAGGCAGGGCAGGACAACATCAAATCCCATAAGCAATTTGCAGGGCTCTCTCACCAAGCACAGCCTGGCAATCTCAACTCTCTGCCTCACTTAAAACAGCATCTCTGTTCCTGGACAACCCCCAAACCCACGGCGAGTAATGAATAAGAAAACAACGGGTTGTTGTTTTCCTTCCCATTCCCAACACTCACTCTGCATTAGGCTCCATCATTTCACAGCTCACTTGATGTAACACGATGTGGCAGAACGTTCCCTGATCCAGAAGTGAACCCTGATGCAATGCAGAACAGATGCCTTGGACTCAAACTGCTCCTTCCTTGCCTTTCCTACCTTTGATCCACATTTTCTGCTTGTGACAGGCTGTTAAATAAATATCAGTGACAAGGCTTGGTATGCATTTGTTTTTTCTGCAGCTTGTTTTCTTTTTGTTCAGCTCTCCAAAGCTGAGCATCTTGTTGACAAATATACACACTCCATTACCAATTAATGACTTTAGCCTGGTGTCCTCTACTTTCCTTACTCCCCTGTGCCAGTTCTACACATTAGCCTGGGTAACATTCAAAGATAATTGTGTTTTGTTTATTTGTTTTGGGAAGTAACAGCAATCAGACAGGCAAATCCCAGTCCTTGCCAAAGCTGCAATTCTGTTTTCAGTGTAGCCTGCTCCGAGGAGAGCTGGGGAAGCACACGTGGCATTTGCTCAAGGTGAAACTTCACTTCTCTTCCTTCACTCTTCATTTTTTTTTTCTTCTTCTTCCAAGGAAAGGACGTTTTTCTCACCACTCAGGGCTTTCTGCAGGCTTTGCACATCTAAGGCTGGGTTTTCTGCAGCCTCTGTATTTGTTTAGTCACTTTTGAAAGCTCACCCTTGTTGCATCGTGCAGTTAATGGAGAAGGAGAGGTTATTCTCAGTAATACACAGAATCACAGAAGGTGCTGAAGTGGAAGGGACCCACAAGGATCGTTAAGTCCCACTCCTTGCCCTGCTTAGGACCATCTCCAGGAGCCACACCATGACCCCAGAGCACTGTCCAAGCTCTTCTTGAGCTCTGCCAAACCTGCTGCTGCGACCACTTTGTCAACCCCTGCACACACACGTGCTCAGGATCCCAGAGCTGTGCACAGGGATCTATTTCAATGCTTGAAGAAACATCTCGTGGATATTTTCAAGTGGCCACTGACTTTGGGTACCCCAATTTCCAGCACAGCTGAAGTCGAATGTAATATTGGGAATTGGGGACCTTTGCAATCAGAAACCCCAGAGATCCAACCCCCTCAGGAGCCCGTGTAAATGAGATCCCTGCGAGTCCTCTGTGCCAGAAAACCCATTTGATTAGCACCGAGTGCAGGCAGAGGTGCTACAGCCTGAGCTAAATTCAGCCTCCTTTTTGTGCTTGCAGAGATGGAAAGCCTTGCTGAGCAGCAGTGGCCATGCTGCACATTAACCGAGGAGCCACGGACACAGTTGGCGGAACACATTAGCATCTTCCGCTCTGATAATTAGTTTAGTGAAAAATTATTGCATTATCTGTTTGGTTTCATTAGGGACCAATTGCATTCTTAAAAAGAACGGCTCGCATTAGGTGCTTTTAATAAGACAATAAGCCCTGTAGTGTTTCCAAACAAGATTTAAAGCCCATTCAGCACGTGAGTAATTAGC
Source organism: Sylvia borin (assembly GCA_014839755.1). NCBI lineage: Eukaryota > Metazoa > Chordata > Aves > Passeriformes > Sylviidae > Sylvia > Sylvia borin. Next base: position 1,176,517 of record CM025974.1, read on the forward strand.
ACAAGGCAGGTTGGAGGCCAAATGCATTATTTAGTAATGGAATTAAATTTCCTTAGAAAGAAGGAAGCCCATTAAACCCCAGAGAAAGGCAGAAGTGTCAAGGCAGTGCGTTTAAAATACGCTGCAACAGAGCCCTTAACTTCCCAGTAGGATGTGGTTCAGATTTTAGCAAGCAGGCACCCAATCTTGCAGGTCAACAATGGAGATTTTACTCCTCTGTAGGGGGAATGAATCCTCCAGAGCCATATTGCACAGCAGGTGCTCATCTTGCAGATGGGTTGAAATCAATTATCAGCACTGACTGCTGTGCCATTGGGTAAGAAGGCTCAGATCCTCCAAATTACCCTCAAGACTGTCCCCATTTTCATCCCCAAGAGTCACCAGAGAGAGTTTTCCTAGCACAGAAAGTTCTGCCCTTACAAGAGCAACCCTTTTCCCCGGGAACGCGGCACAAAGCTGCATTTTCCTACATGCTGTATTTTAATTTTTGTGTGGCATGAGCAAATATAATTATCAGTACAAAGGATTCAGGAAAAAAAAAAACAACAACAAAACCAAAAAAACCAACTATGCTTAGCAACCTCCAGCAAAACCAGCAGAATGCACTTGACAAAACTTACGCTCCGTAATGAAATTCCTACGAAGGCACTCGGCGCTTAAAAAACTAGGACAAATGATGCTGTAAGGAGTGGAATATGTAAACGTGGCAAGGAGCTGCGTTTTCTATTCTGGCTTCAGAGGGGTTACACCCAGCTGACAGCAGTGTGAACGAGACCAGGGCATGACCCACGTCCACCAGCAGAGAGACAACGCTGGGGTTCTGCAGGGGAATGTAGAAATGTCCCTTAACCAGGTCCACGTGTGGGGAGCTCTGAGCATGACAGTGTTTGCATCTCTGCCATGAGCACATGCAGACCCTCTCTTTCATGGCAGCCTAAGAAATAACAACAATTTTGGAGCCAAACGACCAGCTCAAACACACGAGTGACTTGCCAGCTCATCCCTGTGTAATTCTGCAAACCCAGTGATGCACGTACCATGTACCAGGACCATGATAATTTCCATAATGGTCAGGCAGCAGTGACAAAGGGAGAACAAAAACGAGAGGAGAAGCAGGTACTATGGCAGCTCACTTGGCCCTGGGGCTGGTGGCTCTGGGAAAAGGAAAGGATGGCTGCTGATCTCTTCTGCAAGAATAGGAGGCTTCCAAGAGTTCCAGGGGATCCACAGGTTTTCCTCCTTCAGACCCCTCAGCTCTGGGGCTTTTCCTGTAAATGTGCCTCTCTCCAGGTACCTTCAAGGCTCAAGTTCTCACTGCAAATCTGCAGCAGAGCTGGAGTTGGAAGAGGTGCCTGGCTCTCCCCATCAGGGCTTACAGATAAGCACTCACTGCAGAGTGATTTATGTTCCCAGGATTTGGATGTAATCCTGCCTCCCTGGGGTAGCTGTTGACTTTCTGAGCCAATTTCCCTGATGGAGCAGGAATATCCACGTCTTGCTTTTCTTCCTTTTTTGCTTCCCATCCCTGCTCAGAGAGTGGGGAGGGGATGGGCTGTTCAGCACGGGAGGGACTGTGCTCACCCAGCCACACCCCCTGATCCTGGAGGGGCTTCTTGCTGCCTTCACAAAAACAGGCACAAAATGCAGAACATCCCTGGCTTGATCTATAATCCAATACATTGAATGATGTCAATCACATCCAATCAATTTTCCCCCCTGCAGCTTGTGCTGTTGACATCGTGTTCTGCAGCTTGAGCTCAACCAAATTTACTTCTCCTTCAGCCAAGTGAGAGCCCAGTGCTGGCTGGGACAGCCCCTGCCAGGCCTAAGCCATGGGCAGGGCTGCAGGAAAGGACCTGTGTGCACATTTCCAGCCCACTCCAACCCAGCTTTTGCTCTGTGTTCACAGCGGCACACCGAGACACAGAGATCTCTCTCCGAGGTCTGAATAAAGCACAAAACAGCCTGACAGTCCTGAAAGAAGCCAGGGATCTGAGGAAAATGGGTTTGTAGGTGATGCAAAGCTCTCACAGATTCACTCTGAAGCTGCTGAGCCTCTTAACATCTTCAAAACCTCTTTTCTCCTCTGGGGTCACAAAGGAAGCTGCGTTTCCTGGAAGGCAGCTTTGAGAGGTTTGAGACTCCAGGAAAGTCATGACATTAGCAAAAGTTCTGACACAGCTGCTTGTAAATGCTGGAGATTGAGCTCTCTGTAGTCATTCATCCTCCTTTGAGGCTCTTGCCCTCATTTCTGAGCTGGCCACTGCAGCGAGGAGCCATCCTGCCAGTGATGTTGGCCTCCACAGGCAGAATTTTGTGCTCTTTTTTTTCCACATTGACCCTTCAGGCACGTTCTGCAAGGGCAGCATCATCTCAGGGGCCTTCTGCCAACAGTGCCAGCAGCTGGACTGGGCAGTGCACAGTGAGGTTGGCATGGGAAGTTCAAGTCTCCTCTCCCATCCAAGCCCCACTCCCTGCTGGCCCCAGGGAGAGACCTGCTCAAGCCGGGGGTGGCAAAACCTCAGACTTTGGACTGCAGGTCATTAAGGACATGAAACCATTTCATTACACCTTAAGAGTAAGTTTTGGGTTTTTTCCAGTATCTGACCTATTTATTGAGGGGCTTGGAAATTTGGCTGAAAATGAGTGTGTGGCCTGAAAAGCAGTTTTACAGCAATAAACTGTAAATAAACTCACCCCCTAAGAACCCTTTTCCCAGTACTTAGAGTGAGCTCAGCCATCGTGTAGCTAACAGTTGTCACACCCCAAAACCCAGCCAGAGCCCTGGGCTGGGGAGAAAATGAGACATTTTGATCACCATCATTACTAAAACAGAGAGCTGTGAGGAATTACCTGCATATTATGGCAAACTTCAATTGAAATGGGCCATTACTTGCCTCATTAATATTTCAAGTGTGTTTGAATGCTCTATGACAAAAATATATGACTTGGAAACAAATCCAGGTGGAAGAAAAAAAAAACCAAAAACCCAAAACAAATTTCATTAAATAATGAGCATGCATTACTCAAAGCCATCCTGAGATTCAGCCCAAGAGCATTACAGACAAAAAAATCCTGGTGCTCTACTTACAAATAAGGCAAAATTATCTATTCATTTAGGAAAAAGTAATCATGCTCAGTTAGACACACCAGACAAGCATATGAAAAGAAAAATGGCTTTGAAGCTGCTCCTGATAGAAGCCTTGACAGCTTGGGAAGCTGCAATCCACTTTTTTCTTTTTTTTTCCTTTTTTAAAAAAAAAATTTAAAGTATACATTAGGAAGTCCATTAAAGAAGTGGCATGAATTGATAATTTTTTTGTTGCATAACAGTTTTGAATCCTTAAGAGAGCATTAATGCAACAGGGCTCTTTTTGTCAGCACCCCTGCAACTCGTTTGAAAACAATTCCCAGCTAAAGGTGCTCCTTGTAAATTGGCTATGGAATAGAAGATCCAACCCTGCTGCTGTCCTGTTTGTCTCTAGATAGAGCACGGCCCACTCGTTTTCTAAAGCCACAAATACAGCAAAGTTTTCTTTCATTTTCCAGTTTGGAACGACCAATAATTGTTGGGAGCTGGAGACATCCATTTGTGTTTTTAATCCAAGTATTTCTCCCTAGGACCATAATTATTTTCTCTGGCCTGTCTCCCCCGTCCTTCTCCTGCTCAGGGTGCAACATCTCTTGTCTTTTTCACACTCTCATCTCTTTGTCTCATCCACACACGATCCTAATATATATGTATAAATAAATATAAATATATATACATACAAAGGGATAGGTAGATAGATAGATAGATAGATAGATAGATAGATAGATAGATAGATAAGGAGAGCTTTAGGCTACTTTGAAGAGAGGAACATTAAAATATGACTTTTAAAGCCAACAGGCTTCACACCAGCAAAGCCTCTCCCTTCCCCTCAGGCCCATGACACACTCCAGCACAGCCTGGACCTTGCAGCAGCTGAGGCCACAAGGTCCAGGCTTTGCCACCCCAGTGCAGCTCCTTCTTCTATGCAAGAGGCATTTTCTGGACTCCGGCTGCTGCCCCAGCAGGTTCCTCAGCACTGCTGGCCATAAGCAGGGGACCTGTGTTGATGCCTGCAGAGGCTCCTGAAGAAATCAGGTTTAAAAACAAGATGAATTTCAGTTGGGAAGCAGCAATGGCAGAGCAGAGAGGAGGATTCTTACCTGAATCATTGCCCTCCTCCCCCCAGCCAGGCAGCTCTCTGTCCACAGGTGCCTCAACGCTCACTGCAGAGCTTTTAGAGCCCCACACTTCCCACCTTTTTTGGCACAAATTACAGGGGCCAAAAGCTACAGGAGCCTGTAATCCAGGGGAACAGGATGTACCTGAGTCTGGCTGAGCTCAGGGCTTTGAGCAGGGCTGGAGGAGGCAGCACAGGAGGAGCCTCTCTCTGCCTCCACTGTGCCCTTTGCTGCTGCTGAGACCTTCTGCTGCAGGTGATGCTGCAGCTGATGCTGTGGGTACTGCACTTGGAGCAGCCATCCACGGGGAAGTGATGTCTTCTCTTTTTCTGCACTGGGGGGAAAAAATAAAATAAAATTATTGTCCTGTAGAGATGCAGAGAAACAAACAAAACGAAACAAGAAAAGCAAATAAAGCAGATTTTTCCTGCCTGTGTTGCCTATTGCATGGGCCATGCCAGGTTAATTCTATTGCTCCGTTCTCAGATGTCTCTTTGGTGCTGGCTGTATGAGCACCTCACAACCCCCCCAAACACTGAGAAAAATGACATAAATTGAAAGATTTTTTAATTTTTTTTTTTGAATCCTGATTTAAATCCCTGTTCTTTGCTACGCCTGCAGCTTAACCAGGAGAAGCTAACAAATAACCATGATACTTTTCACAAGAGAAATTCTAAGGCTTTAGCAAACCCCAGCCTTGTCTCTCGGTTGTGGGTAAGGTGCTGATTTACCAACTGAGCCTGTGAAAAAGATTTACCAGCAGGCACCTGTAAAGGTGAGGCCACCTGTAAAGGTGAGGCACCTGTAAAGGTGAGGGCACCTGTAAAGGTGAGGGCTCCTGTAAAGGTGAGGAGATCTGTAAAGGTGAGGCACCTGTAAAGGTGAGGCACCTGTAAAGGTGAGGGGTCCTGTAAAGGTGAGGCACCTGTAAAGGTGAGGGCTCCTGTAAAGGTGAGGCACCTGTAAAGGTGAGAGCACCCGTGAGGCCGCTGCCCTGAGTGAAATCCAATGTTTTAGACTTCTGAGTATTCAATGTTCTCAAACTTCTGAGCCATGCCACAGCTGCTTCTCCATCACTCCGAGCAAACTCTTCTGCCACCTTCTGTCCCTGCAAGGCTATAACTCCATGGCAGAGCATTGTCCCGTTCCTCCAGCGGCCAGGTTCGGGGTGTGGGGAGCAGGGACAGGAATTTGGGGCTCTTTGGGGCAGTTTGGGGCTGATGCCCTCTGCCAAGTGCCCTGTGCCAGAGCTCGGGCACAGCCACAGCCCAGAAACACGGGCAGCAGGAGAAAGCCCTGGCGTTTCAAGGCTGGCTCCCAAAGGGAAGGAGACGGATAAATGATGAGTGCCGGGGCTGTGTGGGGGCATTTCCTGGGCTCCAGCTGATGGAGACAGGAATCCCACGGCAGGGACAGGCAGAGGCTGGCTCCGTGTCACAGCAATGAGCACTTCAGCCCCAGGGATGGATCACATCCGTGCCTCCTGATGGAGCTGCCCAATGGGGCAGGAACGAGCCCAGGATCCCTTTGGAGATGGGATGAGCACCCAGCCTGTCAGGTTTTTATCCTCTTTTCTTCTGTTGGAGCCAGGGTTAAATGCTCGGGGGATGCAGTTTTTGTGTTTGGACTCAGTTGTTTACTAATTCTTACCTATAGTACAAGCCTCAGTTGTGAGTTCTAGCTAACAAAGTGAAAAATGACTCTGTCTCTAACTCTTTCCAAGGTCTTTTAAGCACTCGTTATCCAATAACGAGATGACACCTGTGTTATTTTTACTTTCAATCCAATAATCAACTCCTCATGGCCTGCAATGCAGACTTTTTCACCCCGTTACAGAACACCACCCAAACCCGTGAAGAAAAAGGTGAAAGAATAATCTAGACAAAACCCCAAATCCTCACCTTCTCTATATACATTACTATACACTAAACCCTTAAATCACAAGTTTTGTACCCTGTGATATCACACACTTCTATCTATTCAAACTGCATAACCCCAGGGTTATCACTCAATTTCGGAAGCCTGTTCCATGGCCTCAGGTTAAACGTAGTGTTTGTTTGAGGGTCAGTGCCTGTTAGCAGGGAAAAGCCTAAAATTCTCATCTTCCAGAGCTCCAACACCAGCCCAGCTCTGCCTGCAGGAACAAGGCAAACCCCGAAGTGGCACTTTGTCTGTCCCCAGACGTGTGACTGGAGGGAAAATGGGAAAAAAAAACCAAACCCAACCCCAAAATCAAGAACAACGAAAGCTCGACAATGGTGGCAAATTGGGTTGGTTCTCTCCAAGCTCCTCAATTACTCGGCACAAATGCTAATTGCAATAGCTCCTTTCTGCGCCTCCTGATTTGTCAGCACAAATCTCAAAGCCCGAGATGGTTTTTCTTTTTCTGCAAGCCATCTGTCAGCCTAATTCTCTTATTGCTGAGAGCTGAGGCTTGGTGGGTTTTTGTTTTTTGGTTTTTTGAGTTTTTTTTTTCCTTTTAGCACCACTACAAAGAATCCTGTTTTGTCCCCAGCCCAGCTCCAGGCTCCTCCAAGGATGCACAGAAATCAGCAGCTTTTCCCCCTTGGCCTGAGATCTGGGGGGATTGGTGTCAGGGGAAGCAGCTGCCCTCCTGCAGCACTGACCTGCACACCTTGAAACTGCTCTGAAGAGCACGTCAAAATTAGACCCTCAGCTGATGCTTCTTCTTCTGGGGGATTGATTTATCGTGGTACCTGTGACTGCATCTCCAAGTGCATTTAATGATTCATCCCCTTTAATAATGCAAGCAGATATTGAGGAGGTCTTTGGCTTCCCTGACAGGCTCTTTTAATAATAAAAAACACTTCCATTTGTTTTCTTTTCAAAATAATAACAGATAAACTCGGGGGATTTTTGCCCTCTGCACATCCTTAGTTTATAAGGGATTTTCTGAGCTCTCTCCTCCTGCCATGATCTGGTCCTCAGCAAGTCGCTGTTGGATGAAGGAGGATGCATTCACCTGCCACTGTGGACGTTTTGGATATGGATATTTTCTGTCTTATCTTCCCTCTTTTTCCTTGCCTTTCTTCCTTTTTTTCCCTGCCTTTGCCAGGTAATTTTGTGGGATTGTTTCCCCTGATCCCCCTGTCTGGGCTGTCCACAGTTAATCAGGAACAACTCAGCTTGAGCTGCCCCGTGCTGCAGCCTGGTTGGAGCAAAGCAGCTTTTATTAGGACAGCATTTATTAAAGGGTCAATTCTCTCCACGCTGAGGCTTTCAACTCTTAGCAACAAAATCCATGTGTTTTGTGCAGCTGTATGCCCGAGGTAGCTGCAGAGGCCACACGAATCAAAGCTCAGCTGGCAGAAATCACACCAAAGAGGTGTTTATCGACACATCTCTTTGCCAGAATAAAAAAAACCTGCTCCATTATTGTGTGATAAATCTCCTGCCCTGGAGCCATGGACCTAGAGAAGGGCAGGATATTCCCTGTGGCAGGCTCTTTCCATTTTAGGGCATCTGCTTCCTTTCTGCTTTCCCATGTCCAGCAGTGCAAATGTAGAGTGTCCTCAATCTCTCAGCAAAGGCAGGAGTGAGATACCTTTCATTGGATGTATAGACTCAGCATTTCTACACAGAAAATGACACGTGACATCACCTGGCAGCAGGGTCCTGACACCCACAGGGAGAGTTTCCTGCCAGAGCCAGAGCTCAGAGCCACCAGTGAGCTGAAAATACAGAACAAACTCGATCACCCAGCTCCAGGGTGCTCCATGTGGGGACAGGAGGGCTGCGAATCTGAGACCACCACCAGTGGGGTCTCAGGCTGGTCAGGAAACTTCCACCTGGGTATTTGTTGCCATGGCTTTGGTGCTGTCTTCCAGAAAAATCCCTGATTCCACTTTTCTGCTGGTGCCAGCACAGGGCTGAGTGTTGCCCCACTTCCCTCCTCCGTGCTGATTTGAGTGGCTCCTTTGTTTCTGTGCCTTCTGATGCCTTTTTCCAAGCCCAAATTCTTGTTGGCTTTGAATTCTCGACGGTGCAACATCTCCCCTGTCACAGCACTGCTTCAGTGGGCCCCTCATTCTGCCCTTTCACTTTTTATTGCCTTTTCTCTATCTGCTAACAATCTAGAACACTTTCAGATTTTTGTATTTTTTACCATTCCTTCTGAAGAAAACCTGTTTTGTGTGGTCGGTGTGTGATGGTTGTCTTGGTTTGGAGAGACAGGTGTCTGCCAGGGAAAGCTGGAGCTTTCCTTGGAATGGAGGATGCAAACCCTCTCTCTCTCAGAATTACCATAATTTTGAAATTAAGGGGCTCTCAGGCAAAGAGATGGGAATAGGAGGAACAGTGCTTTACTAGGAATATTAAAAATAAAAATATGGCAGTACAAAAAAGCAAACAAACAAAAAGAGAAAACAGTGACAGTCAGAGCACAGCCTGGGCCCCTGTTGGTCAGGGTGATGGAAACAGTCCGAATAAATCCTCCTGCAGTGACAGATGTGGTTCTGTGGGAGCCAGGCTCTGGTGGTTGTTTCATTGCTTGTGTCTCCCTTAGAACGTTTTTCACACCCCCCCAGCAGCTGCAGGGTTTGTGCTGGAGCAGGGACGTGTCTGGTTTAAATCACAGTGAGAGCTGGGACTGGGACCACTGCAGGACCACAGTGGGAGCACTGCCCAGAGGTGAGCAGGGTTTCCCTTCTCTTTGGTCACTGTTTGGTCCCAAAACAACAGTTTTGTCACCAGCTGAGTGACTTTACACTTTTTAGCCCCTATTTAGCCCCTATCAGCTCCTTTCTGCTTTCAGCAGTATTTATCTATAATTTTTAAACTCTAAGACCACTACCCTAGTATATTTCTTGTTTTAGTTTTCATTCTCTTGTTGTTTTTAAATTTTTTTTCCTTTATTAAATTCCTGACAGCCTGTGCGAATTATGCCTGAGAGAGGACTCTGAGCTCTGATTTTACTTTTTGAAAAAAAACCAAAAAAACAAACAAACAAAAAAAACAAAAACAAAAACACCAACCAGAAATCTTCCTGCGGGAGCAGCATCATTTCCAGAGGGCAGCTCCCTCCATCCCCTCCCCAGAGAGAGTTTCACCTGCTCTTACAGCAGCCTGTGCTCCCGGAGATGATAAGCGATGCTCAAGGTCGCTGAGGAGCATTTAGAGGATCGGTGGAGATGGAAAAAGCAATTTCTGGGAGTGCTGGGAGCCTTCCCGGCTGCTGTTCTCCGCAGGAGCAGGAGAGGGTGCTGCGAAACCAGCGGCTGCGGGGACAGGGACAGGGACAGGGACAGGGACAGGGACAGGGACAGGGACCCCCGGTGTCCCCCAGCCCCAGGGTCCCCCCAGCTCCAGACCCTGAACAGACATGTTCTCCTAAGGTGGAAAAAAATTATTCCTAAATCCCTCTGGAACTCAGCATTTTTATCTTCCCAGCTGTGAGCAGCTCAGGGTGGGAACCGATCCACGTGCTCATTTGGCAATATTTTTAAGGAAAGAAAACAAAACAAAAGGAATAAGAAAGTGTTCAAACCTCCACATTTTAAACATTTGCACCTTCAAACTCCCCGGGGATGCGGAGGGAAAATTGCTTCAGATGGAAGAGGCTGAAGGAGCTGATGATGGAGAAAACCTCCCGAGGGAGAAGCCCAGAATACCCCAGGTTAGAGACCAGCCAGAAGGTCAGCTGTAGGCTTGGCTGATGGAAACACGTTGGATTAGTGGCCTCACCTTCAAAAGTCCCAGTCTGAAGTTCTCCCAGCACGACAAGAGCAGTGGAAGATGAAGGTACATATAATTTACGTGCCAATCTTTTAATTGATTCGCCTAAACAGGCTCTGATCATTCCAAGTTTTAATTGTTACTCTGAGCTAAATAAAATCTAATTTGTTTTCCAGCATCTTTCCTGACACCTTAAAAAAACTCAACCAAACACAGCCCAAGGACCCTCAAGCAAATAGGGCAGGTTGACAGGTCTATTTTCACACTGCTTGAAGTTCCATTTTAACCTTCCTAACCTCCTTTTCCTCGTGCAGCTCCAGCATGGGGCCGGAGAACAGCTGGTCCTTGCAAACTGGGGATAGGTGATGTGCATGGGAAGGACAATTCTACCCCCAGCACCATGAGAAATAACCAAGCAACCAAAAAACCCCACCTGGTGACATCGATTGAGACAGACCTGAGAAAAGGGAGGAAATAAAGTTTCTTCTGACTGTTGGTGGCTCAGTGATGGCTGCAGAGGAGGCACTGAGCTGAGCCCACACCCGTCTTTAGGAAAATTACCTTCTCACCCTCCTTCTCAAACAACAGCCAGCTGCACCCAAACCCTTTAGTTCATTTATTTCATTTATTTTTGCCCTCATTACAAATGAAGCACCAGAAAAATAGGAAAATGTGGCAGAAAGCCTCATTATTTTAGCTTTTTTTTTTTTTTTTTCCTTCTGCCTCTACTTCAGGCTCTATTTTTTTTTTTTTTTTTTTTTTTGGTTATGCAGGTCCCTAAGACAGCCCTGACCTCCCTGTTAGACAATTTCTGTTGCAGGCCCCTCACTGGGCAGCAAACATCCTGTGCAGAGGAGCTCAGTGCTGATCACCAGGCAGCACAAAGGAGACATTAAACCCCCAGAAAAGAAATCATTCATTATCTGTGTGCGTGCTGAGGGCAACACGCTTCACCCAGAGGTCCCAAAGTGCCCAGCTGCCTCTCCAGAGAACAGTTCCTGGCTGATAAACAGGAAAGCTGAGGCAGAGGTGTGTTTGCCCACAGGCTGCAGGGTGGTACCTGTGGGCTGAGCTCTCAGCCCCAAAAGCAGCTCTGATTTGCCCCAAAATATTTCTCCTGGACTGGATGACAATGCAGATGTTGCTGCTTTGTGCCTTGTCTTCTCCCCTTGTGTAAAGTGATTCCCAACTTGCTCCAGAGCCTTTGGAGCATGATAATTGCCTTGGGAAAATGCAAATAGACCAGAACTGGCTGTGGGGTGGGAGTAGGGAAGAAAAAGCCCCCAGGAGCAGTGGAGGTGGCAGTGTTATAATCTCAGCCTGTCATCTGTTTAACGTTATTAAACAACCCCTTAAAATAGCAGCCATAATTATTCCTAGATGCAGCTCAATCTGGAGAGCTTTAAGCTCCTTCACTCTTCTCCTGCTTCATTTTCCTGCTCCAAAAATGTGTGGTTTGGGGTCCCAGACCCACGGCAGAGGTGTGAGGGAGCTGCTCCTCCATCAGCCAGGCTTTGCCTTGGCACCAGCCCCAACCCAGCTTCACCAGGCTCAGCTCTGTTGACATGAACACGGTTTTTGTTGCATTTTTAATTGTAAAAATGTATTTACATGAATAAAATACGGCTCACTTGGGGATATGACCTACTTTTTTTTTTTTTTTTTTTTTTTTTTATGGGAAGATAAAACAACCGTAGGTTTGTGTTTTTATTTGGTGTATTTCAGCTGTTCTGGGCCAGACAGGGCTGCTGAAGCAGATCAATAGGAAATCCACAGCCACAAGGATGCTTTTATTTTCTGTAAATAATCACATTCTGATCAAGATGACAGGGAAGGAACTGCTGCCTTTCCGTGATGAAGCCTTTAACCTTCAGATCAGTAGAGCAGTTTTGGCAGTGCATAATTTATATGGAAATAAATAATTTGATGGGGATTTTCTATCTCCGTGTTCTGCACTGCTGGAGAGACCATCTATGTTTATCTGAATTATGAATAATTACACTAAATAATAGATAACCTTATTGTCCTGGATAAACATAGGTCATCCCAAAATTTAAGTGCAGCAGGAGCTGGGGATGCTCTCTCCAGAAACAGCCCCTGTAATTTCTGACAAAGTAAAGCACAATTTGCTTTTCTGGGATAATCAAGAGCTCTCACTCAGATATTTGAGCTTGTTGAGCATTGAAGGAAGGCAGCTTTAAAAGCCATCTTACCTCAGTTTAAGATGTTGGATGGGGGCTACACAGCCTTGGCCAGTGCCACTGATTCTTCTTTTATCCCCACACTTCAGCAGCCTTTGATGAGCCAAGCTGGGGTCAGACTAAACCAGCACTGAGAGCCCCACAGCACTCAGTTATAAACCCAAATAGATTTAATTATAAACCCTAAAGAATTGAGCAGGCTCTGACCTGCACTGACAGCACAGACCCTGCTGCTCCTGCTGTGCGTGACACCACCGTGGTCCCTTTCCCACGGAGGTGAACTCCCCACACTCCCCTGGGGAGCAGCTGAGTGACATTCCAGTGTTCATTCAAATTAGCTGTTATTAATTAAATAACACCTTTCAGCTCCCGTGGCAGGTTTTCCCCTGCAGTTGCAGCGGGAAGCTGGCATGTGTCAGGATGTCAGGCAGATGGGAGAACCTCGGGGTTTTATTTTTGTGAACATGCACCTCATTAAAAAAAAGAAAAAAAAAAAAAAGAAAGTCATGCCTATAGAAAATAATAAATTTATGATTGTGTCTCTGTGCTGTCTCCTGTGTCGTGCCTTCCAGCTCCTCTGTACAAAACCCAGCTAGCAAGTGCTATTAAACAGAGACAGCTCTTGTTCAGCTTTGCTTGGTCTTAATTTTGGCTCCGAGGTGGATGCTGCTGGGGTCCGAGGGACTGCAGCACGTGCCTAAACACTTCACTAATTAGCAACAAAGCTGAATCTCAGGTCTGGGGATTTATCTACACGCAGATTTAGAGGTGTTTGATGGTGCTTGGGACTAATTGGGGTAAGAATGGCTTTGATCCAAACCGAGTTTAACCAGGACCTGAGGCACAGCTGGCTCTGCCCTTTGGGCACACTGCAGCTGCAAAACCTGGATCAGCAGGAGCCACGCAACATCTTCTCTGCACCCCTGTCACACCTGGCTTGCCTCTAAGAAAATGAATGCACACTGTCCTACCATTAAAGATTAAAAGCAGCTGCATCTCATCACAGCCAAGAGATTTGTCCAGAGCCGATGACAAAAAAAAATGGCTTTTTGGGGAATAACCTTGGCTGCTGGTGCTGAGTATTTTCAAGGCATATTAATCACATTTTCTGTGTGAATACTTCTCCTTTCACTGGAAATGGAGAGAGGGATGAGGCTTGGGGAATGCTGAGGTGGTTCGATTAAAAATGCTGGACAGAGCCCACAGAACATCATGGTACAAACTGCTCAAGATGTGAAAATATCCAAGTAAAGTCAAGGTATTCCTTGAATCCAGCCCTTGGGATGGAATCTAGCAACACGGGGGAGTGGGGCTAATTTCTTTTGTTGAAATAGTACTTTCCTGTATTATGAATTGTAATAATAACAAAAAAAGGAGTCTTCTACAAAGACTGAATTGACCAGAGATTCAAAGATGAAGTGGCATGAAAAGAAGAAGGGTTACATTTGGGAGACTGGCTTGCTGTTAAAGACCCACAGGTGATTGCTGCAGCCACCTGCTGTCCTTTATAGCCCCTGCCCACAGAGGCCACCACAGCCCAAAATCCGAGGTACATAAAACCCTAGATGAAGATAAAGCAACGAGGCAGCTCTTCTCTCTCTACATCCTCCTGTATCCATGGGAACAGGCTGGGACTTGACATCTCCACAATGGCTAGAGACAGAACCCTGCAGTGCACAGAGGAAAGGTCACTGGAGCATCCCAGCCACGGTGGCACCCACGGAGCAGCTGGGGCACTGGGGCCACCCTGGGGACACCCTGGGGACACCCTGCTCCCTGCCCAGCACTCACAGCTTTCCTGTGTGCTGTGGTGCAGCCAGTTTGCAGAAGGAAGAGTTAAAGAGCTGAGGTGGTTCTTGGGCACGAGGAGCTGGTGGAGCAAAGGGTGCTGCAGTGGGGTGAAGGAGACCCTACCAACACCCCGAAAGTGCATGAGGAAAACAAGAAGGATAAAAAAGCTGGTTTTATCTGGATAGCTTTGACTGTCAATTTAGGGGGGGAAAAAAAAAGAAGTAAATAAATAAATCCCATGGGGAAGGAAGAAGAAGAAAATAAATATCTCTCAGCTACTTCTCATTAGTGGAGGAGTATTTACTCAGGTGGATATTCTGCCTGCTCACACAGCGTCCCCAGCACAGGCACAGCAGCTCTGCACAGCTAACAAGCTATCAGCAGGGAAGAATGAGACTATTTAATTTCTTAGCACACCTTGAATAGCCCATGGGGCCAACTCACATTTGGGAAAATGAAAACACAACCTTGACAAAAGCATTAATAATGCAACACAAGGAACTGAGAGCAGAGCACTGTGAGCTAGAAACCCCCACGCTGTGTACACTGAGTCAGCCCCTCACCCTGCCACAGTGCCTGGAAAGCACCCTGAAAAACACCTTTGGGTCTTGTCTGCTTGCAGCTGATAAAGGGCACAGGTTTTTAACCCTGTGTCCACATGATGCAACAGCAAAGTTCAGCTGGGGCTTCCCCAGCAGAAGAATTTGTTCTCCCCCTGCCTACCTGACCAACACCCCCTCCTGGGCAAGAGCAGCACCAGCTTCCCCAAAACATCTGCCCAAACCTCGTCTCACCACAGCAGCAGCTTCACCAGGGCTCTTGGTCTTCATCCTTGCCTGGAATGGGGGAAGTGCTGCCTCACAGGCTCTCCTGCTGCACCTGAACCTTCCCCGTGGTTTCTCGTACCCACTGCTGCCATCATCCATCCATCCATCCATCCATCCATCCATCCATCCATCCATCCATCCATCCATCCATCCATCCATCCATCCATCCATCCCTCCCCTTGCTGTGGATCCACAGGACACCCAGGCTGTGGGATGAGGTGTGTGTGTGGGACACTGAAGATCCCAAAAAGCCTCACCTGCTGCAGGCCCCAGCAGCCCCTGGATCAGGCTTTGTTTAACCCTCAATCCCAGTAACTGCTGCTGTAGTTCAAGGAGACCCAGCGGTGAGCACAAAGACTGTGACACCAATTAGTCATGCATGCAAAACAAGAGTTTTGTGCTTCTCAGTACAAACCATTTTCTGTGCAGTGTCAGACAACAGTCACCTTCCCACGAGCCTGGGGGTGGCTTGGCTCATCCCTTCGGGTGAATTTAAGGACTCATCAGGGTAAAACCTCTAACTT
The DNA here is from genome assembly GCA_014839755.1 of Sylvia borin. Lineage (NCBI taxonomy): Eukaryota > Metazoa > Chordata > Aves > Passeriformes > Sylviidae > Sylvia > Sylvia borin. Next base: position 1,191,763 of record CM025974.1, read on the forward strand.
AATTGGTAGTTTACCCTCAAACTCCACTTTTTATTTGTTGCAGTCAAAGCAACAGACACAGAATGCAGCAAGAAGCCATCACTGAAGTGGGTGGGAGAGAGACTGAAGGAGGGCACAGAGTGTTCCTCCTCAAGAAGGAAGGATGGGGAGTAAAACCACGCCAGGTAATTAGAAATGGTGATTAAATAGTTAATAGGTGTCCTAAAGGGGTGCTGCCTGTATTCACTGAGCATTTATTGCTTGGAAACTGCAGCTCCAGGTGGTTCTTGGGGCAGGTGAGTCTGGCTGGGATTGCCCCAGCCCCTCACTCGGGCCACGCCTGAGGATGAAAGGCTCTGGAAAAGTTTCTCCACAGTGCACAAAGGTGTGATAACTGCATGAGAAGGCCCACAGCCATCCACAGCCAGAGCTGCTGCCACAGCAGGCACTTTGGGAGGGACAGAACAGCACCCAGAGGCACAACCATTGCTGCCTGTGCTTTGCAAGCGCCACGTTATCCTACCCAAAACATGCATTTACTGAACCAACAGCAAACATTTATTTTAACAGATTTCTCCTGGCAGCCCTGCGCTTGTTCTCACTGCGTGAATGTGTGAACTCCCAGGCTCACAAAATGCAGCCACATGATGAGAATCTCTCCAATGAATTAAAATAATTACTTTTCTAATTTGCCCCTAGACTCTGCTAAACCTTCTGGGGCCTTGAGGAAGGCATGAAGTTTTTCTAATTTCTTCTACTTGTGTAGGCAAACATTTGAATTTATAAAATGAGTAATTCTGTATTTAATCAGTGCAAAGGAAAATTCCACTCGAGGAGAGGGACATCTCATGAAGCTGCCCAGGATTAACCCACAAGATGATTCCCCACTGAGGAGGAACGTGGCCATGGGAGAGTCCTTGTGGCTCTGGGCATCAGCAGTTCTGGTGATCCTGAACACCTCCCTCCCAGGAAGGACTGAATATCAGGATGCATTAAGAGTTATGGAAAAGGCAACAGCCTTTGAGGCACCAAAAATCACCAGCATCAAGCCCAGAAAACCAGGTCAGGCCCTGGGAAACTCAGAATGATTGCTTGTGACCTCCAGTGCTTTTTTTGGAGCCGAACTGACACTGACTATGGAGATGTTTATGAGGCTGGGGCCAGGTGAGGAGCAGCAGATTTGTTACTGGATGGTGGGGCTGTGTTGGGCTTTAGTGTTTGAACCTTCCCAGCAGCCAGCCTGCCACGCAGCACTTAAAAACTGGGGCTTAAGTGAGAGCACAAAAATGCTTGAGGGTCATACAGAAACTGAGGGTAAATAAAACTACAAAAAGATGCCCTGACTTTAAAACTTCGCAGATTTGGAGTCTACCCAGATATACACTAGATAGTCACTATTCCTTCTCTGGATGAACTGAAGAGGAATAATCCTGTTCCAGAGTTGGCTTGATGCACTCCTGCAGTGATGTCCTTGGAATGGGTGTCGTAATGGATGCAAAGAGTGGTGCTGCACCAGGACTTGGCCCCTGCTTTGGAGGAGTTTATAAATAATAAATATTTAATAGCAAATAATAAACAATAATGTTAAATAATAACAGCCTAAGAGATCCAACATTCATTACTCAGTGTGCTACAAATGAGGTTAAAACTGTACATATTCTAATTCTTTTAATTAACAGTAAGACAAAACAAGCCCAAGTATACCAAGAATCCCCAGACGGTTTTGTTTTGCAGAAAGGAAATTTTCAGAAAGGTTTAAAACACCAAGAACAGAAATAAAGTTTGGACAAAACTCTTCCTCCTGCAAGGTGACAAGCTGGGGCTCGCACAAGGGGTCACAGCCTTTTCCTTCCCTGCCCTTTGTTTTCTGTCAGTGATGCTCTCCCCTGGCAGCTGGTTAAGGCCAAAATGCCAAAGCATCAAATGAAATCTCCGAACTTAAAAACTCAAAATAAAGTTTATACACACAGTCACGCACAAAAAGCAGTGAAAATACCATTTTCTTGCCGAAATGTAATATCAGCCAACTACTTTGCTGCAGTGGACTTGTACCAATAATCTCAGCTACATCACTTTACACCAGTTTGGGATCTTGCCTTTCGCTGAAATAATTTCTTTCCACTTAATCCTGCACCTGGTCTTTCCCATGGGAAAAGCTGAGGTTGTTTTCCACTTGATGCTGCACTGAAATTCTCCCATTTACGCTTCAGACCTCCTGTCTATAGGATGGCAGAGGAAATTTGGGTGCTGGAGCCATCCCTCCAGCCCAGAGTGCCTCCAGTCTAACACAGGTTATTGAAGCAACAGTCTGCAAGTGTCCAGAGAGGAACAACAACCTGCTGGGGTCTCATCCAAGGATGGCTATTTCCCATTCCAGCCTGGCTGGAAGTGATATCCAGCAGTGAGAGATACCAATCAACAAGTGTTCAGTCAAGACAAAATTTGTATTTTTCTAATGCTGGTTGTTTCTTGGAAAGTTACACAGATCTGTTATGCCTGCCAGCACTCAGGTCAGTAAATACAGAATTCAATGATACAGTCGAATGCACAAACTTTATCAGCCTACCTACCTACACCAAAAAAAAAAAAAAAAAATTAAAAATAAAATACACTTTCTTTTCCCTAGTTCTACTCTATTTTCTTTTTCCTGCTGTTGAGTCCAGCCCTGGATTTATCCCCCAGGCAGAACTGCTGTTTGCTCAGCGGGACGAGCTGAGACAGGAGGACTTTGGCAACATTCTTAGTTACGCAGGGAAGAATAAAACAACCCCCCACCCCCCAAAAAAAACCAAAACCCCAAAGAAACAAACCCCAATTCTCTAGGTTACACTATCGGTCATATAACCAATCTCTCAGGTTCTATTTACCCTATAAACAGAGAATTGGCCAGAAAAGAGCGGCCTAAAAAGACGACAAACGAGAGTCGGGACGCGGCGGCCAGCGGGGTCTGGTGGGGTCTGGCGGGGTCTGGTGGGGTCTGGTGGGGTCTGCTGGGGTCTGGTGGGGTCTGGTGGGGCTCAGCACGGGGACGAGGACATCTGGTCATAGTCAGGACACTTGAGCAGGGCCGGGTAGTTACTGTTCATCTGCAGGGAGGCCTCGCTGGAGATGTCCGAGGGGCTGCGGCCCCGAGCCCACGCGTCGGGGTGCAGGAATTGGCCCGAGTAGTCGGAGCAGTTGCTGAGGCGGGGCCGGTAGAAGCCCGGGTGGGGTCTGTACAGGTCCTCGGCAGTGTAACGCTTCATGAACAGGTAAACAGACATCACCCCGGCGCTCTGCGGGACAGAGACACGCGGCCTGAGGCTCTCCCCACCCGCCATCCAACGGGGCACAGTAATTTCTGTGCTGGGTGATGGTGCTCCAAACCGCCCCAGGGCCAGTGATTCCCTGCCCCACGCCTTGGAGCTGTGCAGTGGGGCACAACCACACCTCTGCTGTGCAGGCCTGGCATCAAGTTGTGATCAAATGCCCCATCAGTGCCCCAGGTTGGGTTTGTCCCCCTAAATGTCCCCTTCACATTGTTATCACCCTCCTTCCCTCGCAGCCCTCCTGTAATCCCTGCCTGAGCCCAGCTTTTGCCAGCAGCCTCAGTCTGCCCACCCCTGGGAATGGGGGACACTTGGGGTGTGTACAGAGGTACACATCAGGGCTGTGGGTACCTCTGTGAGAAGGAAGGAGATGGCAGAGAAGGCAAAGGACCACCCGTATTTGTAGTTGAAGAACGACTCCGAGTCCTTGGTCCTGTTGAGCATCTCATCATTAATGCTGGATATGTAGAGGACCAGCCCCACCACCAGTGACAGACCTGGAGAAGGACAGTGGGAAATGCTTCAGGGGTGAAGTTACTGAGGAAGCACCTTCCTGAAGGCCTGACTTTGGGGGAAAGTAAAAAAAAAAAAATGGGAGTGTGCTCGTAATAACTGGGGAAAGGAGCTGCTCTCCTGCTGCTCTAACCCAGGACACTCCTCTCATTCCAGTCAAACATTCCCTGCTCAGGGAAATCTGTGAGCACTGTGAGGAGAGAGATGACTCCAGTAGGAGCTGCTTCAAAGCTCAGCTGTCACTGCTATTTGTTTAGCACTCGCACAACACCATGAATAAAACATTCACTTTTCTCATGTAGACACAGCCCAACTGAGCAGTTTGAAGTTTCAGATCTCTCCTGCTACTGATGTGCCACAAGAAACATCCTCTCCCCCAGCACCTGCTCCTGCACGGGTGCCTTTTCTCCACATTTCCACAGATAAAGCTCTGCATCCATCCCACAAAGGTCTGATCAGGCTGTGGGGCTGAGCTGGGAGTGATGAGCCCGACGAGGGGCCACCTGGGCAGGTGAGGAGAGCACCAGCAGCAACCAAAGGCAAGGTGCTCCGTGCTCAGGGGCTGTCAGGAGAAAAGCTGGCTTGCAAAGCTCACCTGACAGGATGAAGAATATCCCTGAGACGAAGGCCAGGATGGTCCTATGAGGCCTGATGTGGCCGATGTTGCTCAGGATGAAGCCGATGAACATGAAGAAGAGGCTGACCAGAGGGAAGGGGGTGGCAGAGCGGATCATCTCTGTGGAGAGAGGAGCAGAGGGGAGTGAGAACAGGTTAATATTCCCCAAATAGTGTGAGAAATGGGCTTGTGAGAGAGGGCTCAGCCCTCCTGCCCAGACTGTGCTGTGTCTGGGTTTACCTCCTTGTTAATAACATGAATAAAACAGAGAGTTATGGAATCACAGAATGGTTTGGGTTGGAAGGGACCTTATGTTCCAGTTCACTGCCATAGGCAGGGACACCTTCCACTATCCCAAGTTGCTCCAGGCCAAATCCAACCTGGCATTGAACATTTCCAGGGATGGGGCATCCACAAACTCTCTGGGCAACCTGTTCCAGTGTCCCACCTCCCTGGTGGTGACTCTGCTGCTGTTTCCATTTCTGAGGGATCCTGTGTGAAGGGTTGCATAGGAAACCATCAGAACCTGCATTTTTCTCTAGCTTCACTGCTTAAGTGTTTTCAGAACACTTCTATTGACTAAATCAGAAATGACTGAAGAATTCATCATGAGGGCTCTGACACGCCATCCTTAATTCATCCTGTGATATAATGTGTAAAATTGCTAGGGAATAAATACAGCTGCAAATTATGGAGAGCAGACTAAAAAGCCAAACACTTTGATAAACATTAGTGCCAAATAGCCAGTGACAGGAAATTGTACAGCTTAGAGCCTCCGTGGGCATCCTGCCATTGGAAAGGAATGTCCCCAAAAGCTCAGAGCACACTGGGAAATCCCCATAGTAAAAAACGGAGTTGCATCATCGTGTGGCAGCACTGTCAAGGAACTCAAGAGCTCCTTTGGCAAGGACAAAAAAGGGATTTCTTGGGGAGGGTGCCTAGTGCTTGGGACTCAGTGGTGTGCAGGATGTAAAGGGTGGAACCCCACCCAAGTGCTTACTCAGGACGTTGATTGTGGATTCAGAGGTCAGCTGGATGTTCATGGGCATGACGTATTCGATGGTGAAGCACCGGCCACGCTCCTCACCTGCAGCAGACACAGAAAAAACAGGTGAACTCTGAAGCCAGGGGGTTTAAGGTCACCCCAGGGGGATAGCAGAGCTCCTCACTTCTCCCTTGACCTTTCCAAAGAGGCTGAAACTTTGTGACATTTCGGGCTGGTTCACTCTGAGATTCCCATTCCTTTGGGTTCTGTTCAGCTCTGTCCCTGCAGCCAAGCTGCTTCATCAAACTTGGCACAGACAGAGGGAACGGTCCAGCTGACCTGAATCTAAATTTTGCAGGGATGGAAATGGAAAGCTTTTAGCTGCTGCCCAAGGCATCGTGGTTGCAGCTCTGGAACAGGGCGGGGGGTCTGGCAGGGCAGCAGCAAACTCACCAAAGCCTGTGTGCAAAGGCACATTTATCCTTTGGGCTGTTCAAGTCAGGCACGAAGAGGTGACTTGCCAAAGGCTGAGTTTGGAAGCCTCCAAAACCCCCAATTTCCCTTGGCCCTTTCCCGCAGGGATGTCACTGACACACGGCAAAACCAAGGGGCTGTTTGTAGCTGGGAGAGCCTACCTGCCAGAAAACACACCCTCCAGAGCCCCGAGTGCAGCGAGAGCTTGATCTCGGCCGTCTGGTTCTGGGGCTGCACGATGCCCTCCTCCAGGTAGAGCCAGTAGTCGGTGCTGACGGAGATGCCCAGGAGGCCGAGGCCGCACACGGCGAACACGCTGCTGAGCAGGGTCAGCGCCTTCCTGCTGCAGGCGCTCATGGCCACCAGCATCGGCCACAGCCCGAGCCTCCGGGGAGCCCGACCTCGGCCCTGGATGGCCTGAGCTGCAAGGAGCCATGGAAACCATCAGCGACGGACGGAGGTTTGAACAGCATCCCGCCCGTCTGATGCCCCGAGACGGCATGGGGCAATGGCACAGCGCGGACAGGAGGGAGCGGCTCCTGCTTGGCTCCTGGGTCTGCTGTGGGTGAATTCCCACTGCTTCAGCCAGGGCTGGGTCTGCTGTGGGTGAATTCCCTCTGCTTCAGCCTGGGCTGGGTCTGCTGTGAGTGAATTCCCTCTGCCCAGGTCAGGGCTGGGTCTGCTGTGGGCGAATTCCCTCTGCCCAGGTCAGGGCTGGGTCTGCTGTGGGTGAATTCCCTCTGCTGTGAGTGAATTCCCTCTGCCTCGGCCAGGGCTGGGTCTGCTGTAGGTGAATTCCCACTGCTATGAGTGAATTCCCTCTGCCCCGGCCAGGGCTGGGTTTGGTGTGAGTGAATTCCCACTGCTATGAGTGAATTCCCTCTGCCACAGCCAGGGCTGGGTTTGGTGTGAGTGAATTCCCTCTGCTGCAGGTGAATTCCCTCTGTTGTGAGTGAATTCCCACTGCCCCAGGCAGGGCTGGCACTGATCCTCCCGAGGATGGAGGAGAACTGCAGCATCTTATCTTATCTCCCTGCAGAGCCTTATCCAGCGCTGCCACTCCCCGGAGCTGCTGAGGCTCAGGGCCACGGCGATCAGGGATCAGCAAAGCTGCTCCTAACTGCTGGACCAGCCCCCGGCCCCAGCTGCTCCCATCGCCAGCCCACTCCCCTCCAACGCTGACGTTTTTCCACTTCCAGGGTAGATTTTCCAGTTAGGAGATCATGCTAATCTTTTAAAAGCCATGCTGCATTTATGGCATCATCAACCAACTTGGAGCAGAGTGACATGACACAATAATCTGCTTCTTGTTGTTGTTGCATTGCTCTTGCCAGAGCTGCCAGCACCCTCCCTTGTCCAAATCCACCTTGTGCTTTGGGGAGAGGCAGGGAAATGGGGACAGAGAGCTGCAGCCAGGCCCTGAGCAAACCTTAAAGGAAAAGCTTCCCTCATCCCCATGCCACTTATGTATAGCATCTCTTTTTATTAGTAGTATTTTATGGCACATTTGCTACTTTGGGCAAATTAGCCATTCCTATGGTGCCCTGCAGACTGATAAAATAGCACCAGAAATCAGAGTTCTTGGTGCAGTGGAGAAAAAGTGAAATTAGTAGGAGAGGAGGGGAACCCACAGCAACAAAAGACTAAAGGAACAAGAGCAAGAAGAAAAGAGATCGTGTGAGAGATGGTCTTGTGTGGAGGAGCAAGGAGGCAGATAGTGCCACTGACTGCTGTTAGAAAGGCAGAATGAATCACAGATAAGTGTCGTGTCATGTATATTTTCCAAGGCACATTTTGCTGCTATTCAGTACTGCAAACAATAAAGAAAAAATATCTAAATCCAGCTAGACTACAAAAGCTACTGACTTTATAAACAGGCTGCATCTTCCTTGGACTCCCTTTAGAGCTGCACTAGTTTTGTTTCACACCCTCAGGAGTGGCTCCATCACTCCCGTGCTCCCTTGGTGAACAGACTCCTTGGAAGAGAAGTCATGTTGCTGTTATCACTGCAGCAAAGGTGGTGGGTTTAGTGATTAAATCAGGAGACACAAATCCTGCCTGGACCAGGAGATGACAATCCCTGTTCCAACTCGGCCAAGCAAACTAGAGAAGGGTGTTTTTATTTTCTTTCCTAGTTCCTCAGATGCAAATATATTAATTCTCACTTGCTTTCACAGGCTCTCAGAGATGCCAGAAGTCCTCACAGCTTGTACTTTTACACCTGAAAGCCTCCGAGGATAATGTTGTGCCATAATTCCCTCATGGTGAAAGGGAGCAGGTGATGCTGAGAGAGGTTTCTTGCTCCTCCAGCACTCTGGGGAGCTCTGAGCTCTTGCATTTCTGTCTCACAAATCCACAGCACC